>OY728139.1:946608262-949008262 GCA_963277665.1 Viscum album
TTACTCATTGGACGACTATCCAATTTAATGTAAAAATAACATTAGAGGTATTTAAATGAAAATTTTCATATTATTATTAATAATAATTATTTAACTTTATTTAGGATTCATCTATAAAAAAAAATATTGATGCTAAAAAATACGTCCACACATTGGGACATACTACGATGCCAGATCATGAGAGGCAGCAGGCATGACAGTTTATAACTTTTCTTTATGAATTTCACTTTCTATTTATACCTCCATAATTTATTGAATTACTAAAGTTGTTATATAATTTTAGTTATGCAATAAATTATTTGTATCCTATTTTTAATTATGGTTTCCTACATTCAATATCATTTTAGAGGCATAAATTGAATATAGAATGACATGTATCTCAAGAAAAACTTTTTTGCTCGAGTAGAAGGAAGAAAGATGGAAGTGCGGTTAATGAACCGACTCAGCAGCAGATTGTAAGTTTTACTTTGAAAATTTAAAATTTTAATCTATATTTTGTAACTTAATAATCTATTTAAATTTTTAATAGGCTGCTTTAGAGTCCCTTGATTCCCAATAACTTGACAATTTTGGGCGAAATGATCACTTACATCAGGTGTCAGGAGATGAGCACCCAGGTAGAGTACGCTGCTGACCTGGGAAGAGTATAGCTCCAATGAGGTATTGGACCTCCTCAGGTCGAGTTGTAGTTCCACTGAGTTCCAGCAGGTTAAGGCACAGACAGAACATGCTAAAAAAAGGGCCACAGAGATGACAAGACAGTCTGCTAGGGAAAACACTGCATTTATGAAACTGATGGAAGTTTTACGTCCAACACTTCCAACAGAGGCCAATAAAACTTGTGATTAATATATGTCATCGATGCGTTCTATATATGGTTCACCAGGTGGAATTTCTAGTCATGGTTGAGATGATGGTGAGGAGGAGGCCGAGGCGGAGGAGGAGGAGGGCGAGGGGGAGGCCGAACCGGAGGAGGAGGGCGAGGAGGAGGGCGAGGCGGAGGAGGAGGACGATGAGGAGGCCACGACTGAGTACAAGGGAGAGGAGGAGGGCATTGAGGAGGTCATGGATGATGATGAGGATGACGATGAGGATGAGGGTGAGGTTGATGATGATGGTGATGATAGTGATGGTGATGAGGGACATATTGATCCATTATATTTTTGACTGATATAACTGACCTTTGATGCTTATTGATTTGTTGTGCCTGAATATATGTGTGATTAGGTAGGTCACATTATCTTTGTTTTTTATCTATAAATAATAAAACTTGACTTGATGATCTACTATGACTGATTCAAACCTCCCCTAGACATCCCCCACCCCTGTGGACAACCCTCCCACCCCCCTGGACACCTCGTACCCCCCTGTACAGCCCCACCACCCTCATGGATAGCTCGCCCACCCCTTGGATATCTCCTCCCCCCGTGGACAACCCCCACCCCCATGGACAGCCCACCCACCCCCTGGAAAGCCCCTCCCCCCGTGGATAGCCCCCCACCCACGTGGACAGCCCCTCCCCCTATGGATAGCCCCCACCCCCATGGATAGCCCGTCCACCCCCATGGACAGCCCCCCCACCTTCGTGGACAGCCCGCCCACCCCCTAGATACCCCATACCCCCCTAGACAGCCACACCGACCCCCCTGGACACCCCATACCCCCTTGGACAGCCCTACCCACCCCCCTGGACAGCCCCACCCACCCCCTAGACATCCCCTCCCCCCATGGACACCCCATACCCCCTGGATAGCCCCCGCCCACCCCCTGGACAGCCCCGCCACCCCTGGACAGCCCCCACCCCTGTGGACAGCCCGACCACCCCTGTAGACAGCCCACCCACCCCCTTGGACACCCCATACCCCCTTGGACAGCCCCTCCACCCTCGTGGATAGCCCACCCACCCCCTGGACACCATGTACCCCATGGACAGCCCCCCACCCCTGTGGACAGTACGCCCACCCCCCGTACCCCCTGGACTGCCCCGCCCATCCCCCTGGACACCCCGTACCCCCTAAACATCCCCCACCCCCCTGGATAGCCCTGACCACCCCCTAGACACCCCTAACCCATGGATAGCCCCCGCCCACCCCCTGGACAGCCCCGCCACCCCTGGACATCCCCCACCCCTGTGGACAGCCCGACCACCCCTGTAGACAGCCCACCCACCCCCTTGGACACCCCGTACCCCCTTGGACAGCCCCTCCACCCTCGTGGATAGCCCACCCACCCCCTGGACACCATGTACCCCATGGACAGCCCCCCACCCCTGTGGACAGTACGCCCACCCCCCGTACCCCCTGGACTGCCCTGCCCATCCCCCTGGACACCCCGTACCCCCTAAACAGCCCCCACCCCCCCTGGATAGGCCCTGACCACCCCCTAGACACCCCTACCCCCTGGATAGCCCCTCTACCCCCCGTGGACATCCCCTCACCCCCCGAACAACCCCTACCCCCTAGACAACCCACCCACCCCTGTGGATAGCCTGCCCACCCCCGTGGACAGCCCACCCACCCCCATAGACAGCCTGCCCACCCCCTTGGACACCCTGTATCCCCTGGACAGCCCCGAAACCCTCATGAATAGCCCACCCACTACTAGATACCCAGTACCCCCCTGGACAAGCCCCACCCCTGTGGACAGCCCACCCACCCCCGTGGACAACCCGCCCACCCCCCCTGAACACCCCCGACCCCCTCAACAGCCCCTCCACCCCCGTGGGTATCCCACCCACACCCTGGACACCCCTCCCACCATGGAGATCCCCCACCCTTGTGAACATCCCACCCACCCCCCTGGACACCCCTACCCCCCATGGACAGCCCCACCCACCCCCTGGACACCCCCTACCCCCTGGATAACCCTGCCACCCCTGTGGACAACCCACCCACCCCCTGGACACCCCGTACCCCCCCTGGATAGCCCCACCCACCCCTTGGGACACCCCTACCCCCCTGGACATCCCCCACCCCCGTGGACTGCCCCGCCCACCCCCCCTGGACAACCCCTCCACCCCCGTGGACAGCCCCCACCCCATAGCCCCCACCCCCATGGATTACAAGGTTTCTAACAACTCGAAGATCCCATTAATCATAGATACCCACTTTTTTGCCTCCTGGGATCCTTGATCACCAATAAAAAATAGTGGATGGTATTTTAGAAACTCCCATGCATAATAAATGATCCGAGAATAACATGGCTATTCCACTTCCACAAGAGTTTGAGTAGAGACCAAGACTAGGAAGACAATAGCTGGATCACAAGAATGACTACCTGAGATATCCCCTTATGAACTTTTTGATTCATTTATAGTGGTAACATTCTAAATAATTATCAAGAAAAAAACCTTTAGTACAAAAATCTGATGTTCTAAAATAAGGGACACAAAATCAAAAATCCCATAAAGATAATTCATAAATAATTCTTCACAAAACCATTTCAAATCACATAATAGAGACTTCTTTCTGTTTAAAAATCCCTAATGGTTTATAAAAATATATTTTAAGGATCCATTTCAAAAATCATATAGTATTTTTGTTCTACAATAAAAATGTAATCCATTTCCTAATAACCAAATCCACCTTCCTACCATACACACCAAAATCATTCATTTTTTCCTAAAGAAACACATACTATTGAAATAAACACTATTCCAAAACCATTTTAAAAATACCAATGATCTTAAAATCCATGAAATTCATTCCATTAAAACCATTAAATCTCCCACCCCCTAGAAACCACCCCACCCCCCTTGGACACCCCCATGGACAACCCTCCCATGGACAACCCCCACCACCTGGACACCCCCACCCCCATGGACAGCCACCCCCACCCATGGACATCACCCCACCCCCCTTGGACAACCCCCAAACCCCTAGACCGCCCCACCCCTTGGACACCACCCCAACCCTGGACACCCCACCCCCCTGGACACCCCCACCCCCTAGAAAGCCCCCCAACCCCCTGGACACCAACCCACCACCTGGACACCCCACCCCCATGGGCAGCCACACCCACCCCTTGGACACCACCCCACCCCCTCGACACCCCCCACCCCCTGGACACCCCACCCCCTGGACACCCCCACCCCATGGAAAGCCCCCCACCCCTTGGACACCAGCCCACCCCCTGGACACCACCCACCCCCTGGACACCCCCATGGACAATCCCCCCACCCCCACCACACTGGAAAACCCCCCACCCTGGACAGATCCCCCCCCCACCACCCTGGACAACCCCCCCACCCCCAGGACACCCCCCATCCCCCCCAGCCACCCCCACCCCCTGAACACCCATACCCCCTTGGACAACCACCCCAAACCCCTAAACAACCCCCAAACCCCTGAATTCTAAATTTAATTCTTTATGTATTTAATTTACTTATGAATTATGTGTTAATGGTGTATAGGAATACTTGTTATATGTGTATACTTTCTGTAATTACCTTATGAATTATGTGTTAATTCAGTATGTGTGTAAAGGGTAATTAAATACAAAATTAAAGGTATTCAGATTTATGTATGAATTATGTGTTGGATAAATTCTATATGTATTATAAAGGTATACTGATTAATGTTGTATTGTGTTACTTGTTGTATGTGTATGTATTATGCAGGTATTCTATTGTGTTTGAATTTTGTAGGCTTGCTGGTGGAATTGCTGCAACTACACAGGGGGAGGCTAGCAAGCCGGCTTGCTGCAGGCACAAAAAGGATATGCCAATGGTTTACAACTATTGGAATATGTGTAAAAGAAGAACTTATACCAATGGTTTTATGTAAACCATTGGTATATGTATATTCCACCGGTTTGTCAACTGTTGGCATAAATAATTTTACTTCATATTTACCAATGGTTTGTGGGAAACCATGGTAAAAGTCTATACCAACGATTTTGTAAACTGTTGGTATAGTAATAATTCTTGCTATTACCTACGATTTAAAACCATTGGTAAACATTTATACCAACGGTTTACTGAAACCGTTGATATATACTGATTTTTTCAGACATATCCCAACAATTCTCATAGAACCGTTGGGATATTTCTATCCCTACGGCTCAAGACCCAACAGTTTGGACAACCATTGGTATAGTTTATACCAACGATTTTCTAGCCTTTACCAACAGTTTTAAATTGTTGGTAAAGATAAAATTTCTAGTATTGTGGATGGTGTGTAAGAAACCTTCATATTTTGGTGGTCTTTCATGTTCCACATGATTTGACATTGCTACACTTTTATTTTAATTAATAAACTTTTAGGGTAGATCACATTCATTACCTGAACTTTCTTGGTAATTAATTGATAAATATTTACTGTGTTTAGACCTTTATATATATATTTCAAAATTTGGTTATTCCTATTCATACCCACTAATAAGATAGTGAGGTTAAAATGTTCATATTTAAATAATTGTATTTCATTGTTCATTAAAACTCAGTGTTGCGTGTCTTCTACGTTCTTGAAAATAATGTTGTGTTAAAATCCCAGGGTGTTATATATTCTGTATCTATCATTATGTCATCAAATTCCCCTCAAAAGGTTCTTTAACCAGAAATATGAAAACTAAACATCCTGATATCTTAAGCATGGCTCCATAGGCTATGAAATACCATAATAAATACGTATCATAATAAGTAATAATATGGAATATCAAGAACAATTATCAAGAGACTAAATAGAAATAATATAATCATAATAAAGAAAGCACTCAAGGATACCCACACACCGAAATGAAGATACATAACAAAAATGGGTTATCTAGAATAAACATATAGGTCATGAAAATTTCATATACAAGGTCCTTTATAGTATGGAGCTTCCTACCTCAAGGGTGTAGATGTAAACATAAAGGTTTATTAAGGAATTTTCAATTGAATTAATTATATATTTTTATCAGTTAAAACTTCTCAATGCGAATTCCTAGAACTAATTATAAAATATTTTATTTCAAAAATAAATAGAAAAACCACATGTGGTACTAGTTTCTCTCTCTTGGATAATTTCCAAATTATTGATTTAATAATTAACATATGCGTAAGTGTTTATTCCTTAAAGAATAATTATAATTTCACATTTTTTGAGTAAACACATCTATTGAATAATATAAAAAAATAGGCTAACTATCTTTTATCATTCTTAGATATTTATGATTATTATTATTTAAGAATTATCTATACATTTTCTCAAATGTTCCGAAAAGATATTTTTTTTCAAATAAATCATAAAATAAATAATATAGGAATATATATTCCTATATATAATTATCCCTATAAACCACTATACCCAAATGTAGGATAGGAAAAGGATGAATTTACCATGTAGGGAAAATGGATGAAAAAATTGTGATTATAGAGGATCACTTCTCTAATTTTATATAAGGACTTATGAACTAACCAAATCAAGGGAAAATGAAAAATGAAAGAGAAGAAATTTAGAGTATTTTTAAGAAATAAAATATATGTTCTATTTCATAGCATTAAAACACAAATTTAATTCATCATTTAATTTTTCGTTTAATTTTTTATAATTGAAGAGAATTTTAAAAAATCTATAATGAAGCCGCAAACTTTAAATGATCAAAGAGAATTAATTCCCATGATTTTAGGAAATTTAAAATCCCAAAACATTTTTTAGGTTTTTTCTTGGAATTTATAGAAAATAAATGTGTTAAAATCATTTTTCCCAAAAATGGAACCACATAACAGTAACATGATTTTACCCATATTCACCTTATAGCTGACATATAATGGTATTGAGTTATACTTATGTATCCTTTAATAATTAGAGTTTACCTTTATTCATATCTAACCTAACCTTATGCATCTTTTGAAATTATTTTATTACCCTTATGTGGTGTATAGAAATAGGGTTCCATCTATACACATCTCATATAAATAGAGATATACCATTACATAGTGGAAATAAATTCCACATACCATTAAAAATTGATTAGTTTACTCTTATAAAAATAATATAAATATGGATTTACCCTTAGGAAACTACTAAAAACAACAATTCATATAGTTAGAAGAAAATTTTCTTTATGTAGGCTCAATTTTATATATAAGGGAAAAAATTAAATTGAGAATTATTAAATTTTCACAAATATAACTTAATGATTAGATCAAAAAGTGGGGTTTAAAACATTTAAAAAATTGAGATTGTTATAATAATCAATAGTAATAAAAATAAAATTGGAATAAATTAAAACATATATAAAAATTAAATAAGTATATAATCATTATCCCAATGGTCTACCATAGAGATTCTAATCTCAATGACAACTATGTATAAATGGTTATGAAGTATAACTATTATTGGAATTATAAATGGGAATTCATGTTTTATGGATTTATTCAAGACTATATAGGAAAATAATATGGAATATGATCATTAGGGTTATATAAAAATTAAACTTACATGATTATTGGTCTTATATAGTCATTAGGTATAATATAGTAAATTTTTTATAAAAAATGATTTGATATGATTAAAATAATATTTTTTTAATTAAATGTTTTTAAGGTGTTTTATATTTTATCATATTAAATTATTCACTTTTAAAATAATATTATCACAATATGCGATGTTTCAGTATATATACTATTATATTAAAATTAATATAATGGTTTTTGTACATATGGAATGAGTATAAATTCATTTTTCTTCAAAAATATATTTTCATCAAAAATTTTATTCAATTGCATTTTGGGTTTGGATATTTTGATTAATCTGAACAACTTTTAGAAATTTTATTTGAAATAATGGTTTACTATTTTTAATATTATCATGTCAAAATAGTCTTAATAATAATTATTGGAATCTTTCTAAAAAGTTCAACTTTTATGTGAATAGTGAAAAACATCAATTTTGGATGTATTGTCACCTTTATGAAATTATCATGAGATAATAATGAATTTAATGTTTATAATTTTTTTAGAACAAATTAATTATTAATGATAAATATAATATATTTGAAAATAAATGCTGACATTAAATCTATGTCTAGCATTGTAGAAATTTAAATAATGTTTTTATTCAAATAAAAAATCTTTTGGTTCCTTTCATTAAATAATGTATTTTTATGGTAATATATATTTTTATAGTGGTTTAAATTTAATATAATTTTTCTTTGATTCAATATAATTCAATTAATTTCATTAGAATCAGAATTATATTTTATTTTGGTATAAGATCATTTCAATGCTTAGAAAGGGATTTTTTATAAAAATTATTTTTATTGTGATTTACGTATTAATATTGAAATTAATATATAAAACTTATAAAAATGAATATTAAAAAACTGATTTCATATTTTTTATTAGGATGATCAAAATTGGTAATGTGTTCAATTTTATTTTTTTTATAATAAATAATTACCATTGTAAAAATTAGTTACTGTAGAAAAGGGTAAAATAAGTTAATGAAGGAAAATTATATATCATAAAGAAACAAAATCATATATAAATTCTTATTATATGATTTTATTTAAAACCTTATGAACTTATATTTTAAATTTTATAATTTTACACCAAAAATCCCAAGAATAAGACTATGTGTTATTTTAAGGAATTGAATAATTACAAGAATGATACTACCCTCACTTATTAAAGTTCACCTCCTCTCCTCACATATTCTCACACTTTTTAAATTATATCATGGATAATCAATGTACAAATACCTTTATTGATCACCTCCTCATATACTAGAGGTACTATTCTCACCAATATACTAACCTAAGAAGGCTTAAGGTGTAAGATAAGTGAGTTTTTATAAGGAAGTGGTATAATTATTAACAATGTGTTTCTTATTTATTTATTCATATAATTCATTCCAATATTATATAACCATGATTAAATAATAACATTAGTTTATCTTATATATGTATTTTATTTAATTATTTTGGTAAAACCATTTTCATATTCTTTTCCATCAAATGGAAAATGAAAACATCGCTCTTGCATAGTTGTGGACTCCCACCTGCATGAAGAAATGTGTTTCATTTTTCATCAACAGATCAGATCGATGCCTAAAATTATAGAACAAATTTAAGTATATGATATTGATAACATAATTAATATTCCAAAAAGATAATATATTACACACCTTCTTACCTTTCCATCCCTTGGAATGTGATAACACCACTCATGCATATGCATGGCCTACCACCAGCATGTAGTGATGTGATTTCTTTTTCATTTTAACACTACATTGATTATCATAAGGATAGAAATAATGAATAAATATTATATTTATAAAATATTTAATATTCTATGAAATAAAAATATTATCTATTTTTTTTGACCCAATAAAAAAAAGTAAAAACATTTTTCATGCATACATACAGAATACCCTATACATGAAATGATATGGTGCATGTTGGTCAGAGTGAGAAACTTAGGGGGGGGGGTGAATTGAGTTCCTGATTAAAATTTATCTTAAAAAATATTCAAACAAATCCCTCGAGTTAATTAAAAATTCCTAGTTAATCATAATAGCTGAGAAATGTCATATTGGCATTTCAAAATATTTCTCAAAGCTGAATTAGGGCTTAATGAAAAAATATTTGAAATAAATTTATCTTTTGAAACAAATTTAATTAATAAAATCCATTATATAAACACATGTTAATTCAAACTATCAATGTAAAAGTTTTTTTTACAAATTTAAAAATAAATACCTTGTTAGCATTGAAATAAATAAAAATAAAACCAAAACACACTGCGGGATATACAAGGGATTTATTCTAAAGCTGAGACTTAATCCCATCTACATGGAAATAACCTACTCAAGTCATATTATAATAATAATAATGAAAATACAAACTTTAATCAGGTTTTACATACAATTGCACACAGGTTGTCGATGCTCTAAGCCTCTTTCATAGTTATACGTGGGAAAAAATACAATTCAGGCCACACAGAACCTCTTCAACAATTATTATGGGTATAAAAAAAGGTAAAGTTGAGAGAGTGTGTATAACAAACTCTAGTTAAATAAAACTAGTTAGTGTGTAAAAATAAAAAAGTAATACAATACACTACTCAAATTTAATACATAAAACAAAGAGTAAAAATAAGAAGATATAGAAGAGGTGGTGTTAATTAGTCTGAATATCTTCAGATGATCGAGGGTCCTCATACATGACTTGGTGAAGAGATCAAACTAGTTTATATGAAATTGAAACAAAATATAGAGTTATAGAGTTCTTGTTTTATGTATATATATTTTCTAAAAAAATATACTTATATCTCTTGATTCCATGGTTGGATGGTTTTGGTTATTCTATATATTCCACACTTTCACACTCATATGTATTCAGTATGTAAAAGAAAAAAACAACCAACATAAGGGAGTCATCTAGAATATATAGTTATGCATATCCATATTATACATTAAATAATAATAATAAATATATCCCAAATCATTTTAATAGGAATAAAATCTTGAAACTTATGACTTAGTATTCAATGCATCTGTATATTGGTTTAGAATTAATCATTAATAAATCCACATGAGACTGATCACATTTAATTATTTAAACTATCTTTTTTTGGAATTAAATTTGAATGAGATTCAGAAAAACAATGGTAGCATTATGATGGATGGCCATCTCTAATGGTAGTATTGAACAATATTACAGTAGACTAATAGTAGAATAGTTTAGCAGTAACACACTTAGTGATAACACATCTGGAGAGAGAACACATGTTGGTAGAACATACGGTAGTATCACATCTAGCAGTAGCACATATCTAGTGGTAGCACACATGGAGATAGAATATCAGGAAGTATTACACTTGGTAGTGGAATATCTGGTAGTAGAACATTGAACTAAAGGTATATATTCATAAATAATGGTAGTAATATACTTAGAAATTTTTCTTTATAAAAAAATATACTATCAAAAAACAACAATCTCATTAGAAACATAACAATCATGATTTGTTAGCATTAAAATAATAAGGTGATAACAATATCCCCCCTTTTATGATCACAAATCATGGAATTTTATAAACCATGTATATACAAATAATATAGGAATAAATAGAAGAATTGGGAAAGTAATGATCTTTTTAACACTTCAACATTTTAAATTACTAATGCGAGATACTAACTTGTGAGATATTGAGATTTAAGTTTGAAACATACGTGAAAACATGAAAACATAAACTTCAAAATAATTGAACATAAATACCATCACAACATTATTCTCTCCCTTTTTGGATTATCAAAATGATATTGAAATCAAATTCATGAAAATATAGGAAGGAATAAAAGATGAACTTGACTAAATATATCAGTCAAAAAATATTACTCCCCAAAAATAAATACAAGGGAAAAAATCCCTAATCAAGAATAATCATAGTATGAATCACTCTCATCTAATTAGATAAAGTATCAATAAGGTCTTTTCATTTCCATTAGATTGGAGGCACTTAGGTAGAAGCTAAGGGTGAAGTGTAGTCTAGGGAAGCTCACAAATCACCACAGGTTTGAGGTGTCGGACTACTTGAGCTGGAGACATACTAAATGGCTGAAACTGAGAAGGTAAAGGGGAATAAGATGGTGAAATAGTGACAGAAGACATAGGAATGGACTAATTTGCCTCAACTACTATCTCAGATACATACAAAAGGGATTCATTATACTGAAAAAGTCTATGATGATGTTCCCACATCTCTCCATAGATGTAAAGAATCCAATCTACTATTCCATAAATAATATTTGCAGAGGAGATAAGAATTTAACCTGGTTTCACTATTACTTGAAGGCCCCAGTCATAAGTGGAATCTTAATGTTTTTATTTAGAAACATAAAATGAGAATTTAAGTTATGATTTGTATATATTCAGGAAAGGTAGAACTTGATATCCTTACAGATAGTTTCTCTATCACTTTAGGATGTGTTCAAACAATACCTTACAAGTTTATATATATTATCTCTATGTTGTCTAATTTTCTAAAGGTACACCAAATGAGATGCATTCAAATCACATATTATGGCATGTAACTCTTCAACAAAAATATATTTGATCATCTCACCATCAACATAAGTGGAAGGAGGTGGAGTAGTGTATGTAAATGAAACAACTCATGGTAAGGTATCCTACATCGCCAAAAGAGATAGCTGGATATTAAAAAAACTATATCACATATCCTGCATAATATAGTTCATGGATTTAATATCACTGTACAATATTCTATTCTCAATTTAAACTTCTTGAATATTCAAAATCATTTTGGGATGAATATGAAATATGAATAGCTCAAAGATATGCCTCGTATCAAGTTCACTGAACTGAGTAATGGTAGGATCCTGAGATCTAATAACTCCACTAAAATTAGAAATCAATATTTCTATGAATGTTTAAAAATTATATCAAGTCACATAGTTTTATGGAACAAATGCGGTAATAGGTAGAGTCAAAGGAATTCTCTCAGGACTAGGCATAACAACCTCAACATGTTTTGATCTAGTAGTAGTTACATCAGAAGGAAAAGATAAAATCTAACTAGATTCATATATTCTCTCAACTATATATCCCTATGGATCTTTTCAAATAACTAATGTAGTAGGTCCACCTTGATTTGGTGGAATACTCTGATCATCATCACTATCACCATTTTTATTAGACTTAGGGTAATAAATTCCAAACAGCTTTGAACTAGGAGATGAATCCCACTTTGATGGAGCTCCTCCCCAACTGAGGAAGTTGGATATTATCTATGAAATGAATTCTAGATGGATGAACCTGGGGATTTATCCTCCTCAATAGATTCCCTCATCTCACCTATAACAGTGGTAACAACATCAGTATTATGAAGAGAACCTGGTCTCTCCACAGACCCAGCTGAAATTGAAATAATAAGAGATGAATGATGTGAATGATCCCTCTCAAAACTGCCATCTTCATTATAATCATGATCATCATGAGATTTTGAGACATGAGGGAATTCACCATTCTCATCCTCAAAATCATTAGACACTTATACTACTTCTTTTGTGGTTTTAGAAGAACACTGAATCTGTTCTTCTCTAGAGACTTAGGTTTCCTCTTGTTTCTATCCTTCACTAAAGAGTATATCTTTAGTTGGGAGAGAAATAAGTGGGAATGTAGATCCTTAAGATACAATTGGGATCTTAGAAATATCTATATAACCTCCCTATCCAATAGATATGACCACTTCCTCTTCAAATTCTGCTACATCTTCTTCTACTTCCTCTTCAAAAGAATAATTCACAATCTCTTCAAGATCTAATCAAGGTTCGACATCATTCACGGGCCTTGTAAGATGTTCTAAAGGATTAAAATCCTCATAAAGTGTGTCATTATCCACAACCCATTTCCTCATATAGAGATTCAAATTGAATTTCAACCTTTTATAGGTAAATTTTCTTAGATACAAACTGCCACATTTTACCTCATCTTCCTATTCATCATCAACCAAGCCATTGGATTCTAGCATAACAAAGATCATCTTAGGATAAATTATAGAGTTTTATCTAGAAGATTACTTTAACAACTGAATCATGTGATCCATAATATATGAACATAGATTAATTTTATCCCTTATTTTCATAAGTAATAAAAGATATACGTCCTAATATCTCATTGTTCTAAAATCCCCTTTCCCAGGACATAAAAAATTATAGATAAACATGAACATGAGTATACACTATCCATCAATTTCAATAGAAACAAGCCTTCTCACTGTACCACTTCCAATTAATTCTAGTAGCGCATCCTTATATACAAACATCTCACTTTCACATTTTATATAACCTTGATGGTCATCAGAGACACCTTAGTGAGTCACAATGATACACCTATCCTATTTATCTAAGGAAAATATTACCTTTTATTCAATATATCATTCTTAAAATGATATCATTATTTTCACCAAATATTTATGGTATAAATTGGTAGAACTTGTAAACTAACCTCAGATAAAATGGTTAGTCATTTTTTGAGAACCAATATATCCATCCTTGGTCCAAATCACTTAGAGAACCAACAACTTTCTTGACAAAAACAATTCCACATATAATTCATTTCTATAATAACAACATGATTTCCAAGATGAGGGTTTTTCAGTTCAACTATAGCATGAATTGATTCTCTATGAGATTTATTCATAGGCCATGATCGTTATAGAGATGATATAGAGGGGTGATTTACTCTCACTATTTCATTGAATTGAAAGGTAAAGGAAGAGAACTAAGAAAAATAAAATGCTGGAGAGAAGGGAATTCAAAATGGTTCAAAGAGTAGGAGTGAGTGAGAGAGTATTATGAATTGAATTTAAGTTCTATTTTATCATTTAGAGATTTGATATTTTAAAATATAAAAAAATATAAACATATAAATTAAATAAAAAATTTAACATAGAAGATTAAGATTGGTAGAAAAATTGAGTCTCGATCTATAGATTACCAATGGTGGATCTCCCCAATGGTGGATCAACCAATGGTGGATCACCCAATGTTGGATCACTAATGGTATATCACTAATGGAATATTAACAATAATTTATCCTTAAATTGTGGATCTTCTGATGGTGGATCTTCTGATAGTAGAACTTCAAACGATGGATCTTCCGATGGTGGATCTTCTGATGGTGGATCTTCCGACGGTGGATCTCCCAACAGTGGATCTTATAATTATGGATCTTCTAATGGTGAATATTCTAATGATGTATCTTCTAATTTTGTATCTTCCATGATAATAGATTAATCAAAATCTATCAATCCTATTTTATGTTTGAAAAAGTTTAATCTCTCAAAATTCAATTGATTTTTAAAAATATCTACATGCTAATGTTTAGTTCCTATGAATTCAAGTTTTATGTCACCGTTTTTGAAATGATATCTCAAAAAGTGATGTATTACATAAATATGATTTATCATATAATGAAAACATGATTTGTGGATATATGTTTCACACATGTGTTGTCACAATTTATAGGGACATGCCTAAATTGGTGGATGTGTTCGGCGCCAATGGTGTGTCTCGGTGGTGTTTCTCTAGATGACTGGTGTTCATTTAGGTGGTGATTCCATTAAGGTATGTGGTTTTTTTTCAGTGATGCATTTGGAGTCAGTGTGTTTGGTGACATATTTGGTCTAGATTCTGGTGACAAAGTTGTTTTTCAACGATGAGCAGTAGGAATGGTTTGATGTGCGGTGCCAACGATGGTTCTCTAGTGGTTTGAGATGTGTTGGTTATTGAAGTAAGTGATAGTTTTCTTGGGTTTGTGCCCCTTTTTGATATTTCGTGGATGTGGTTTGATATGTTTTTCTTTAAGGTTCATCGATGGTGGTGTATCTAGTTTTGTTTGATTGTTTTCTTTCTGTTGTGTTTGAGGCGACGTTGATGCGAGGATGGAAGAGATGGTGGGTTTGCGACCCGAGGTTTCTCAATACCAAATGAGTTGAAAGAAGGTGATTATCTCGATGCTAGATATTTCAATATAAAATTTTAAATTTGAATTTGAAATTATGGGTTAGCTTTGTAACTTTCTATGTTTTGAAGTATTATTTTCATGGATGATTCTATTGTAGGGTTCCCATTTATCCCTAAAAATGGATTATTTGAAAATCAAAAAATAGATTTGGAGTAAATGGGATTCTTTAGGATTTTCTTGAGAATAAGCACACATACACACCGTAAACATTATATCAAGCCAGCTAGTAGTTAATTATATAAAAATTCCAATTGATGTACTAACGTTCTAGTTTTATCAATATCCATGTTAAAGGTGGTAATCATGGGAGTATCACTACTTTCACTGATATCAAAATCAAACCATTTTAGAAGGTCTTTAGTGTACTTACTTTCATTTTAAATTATTCCATAGTTATTTTGAATAATTTTAAAACCAAGAAAGAATTTAAAATATCATATTAAACTTATTTCAAATTCAATTTGAATAATTGTTGAAAAATCAGTACGAAAATAATTTTTTGATGACCCAAAAATAATATCATCAATAAGAATTTTAATTACTAAAACATATTTTTAAATCCTTCCTATAAAGAAATCATAAACATTTATGACTTTTAAAAAACTTTTATAAATTAGAAAGGAAAAGATCCTATCATAACAAGATCCAGTATACTATTTTAGACCATATAAATCTTTTGTTAATTTAAAAAGATTAATTGAAAAATAAGGATTTTGAAATCTAAGGGGTTGTAAAAAAAAGCATCAACTATATAACCAGTTAAGAATGCATTCTTTAAATCCATTTGATATAGTTTGAAATCCAAATGTGCTGTATAGGTAAGTAGTATTCTGATAGCTTGAAGACTATCCACTGGTGAAAATATTTCCTCATAGTCAATACCCTCCTCTTGAATATATATATGTGTAACAAATCTAGACTTATTTCTAACTAAATTTATTGACTCATCAACTTTGTTTCTAAACACCCACTTAGTGACAATAGTCAGAGTTTCTTTAGTTTTGAATACTAGTTCCCAAACTACATTTACTTCAAATGGATTAAGTTCTTCTTACATTTTTGTCACCTATAAGTCATCATTAATGTTTTTATGTTCAATATATGACAATAAATATTTATGTTCAACCTGATTTCTAAGAGAATATATAATTTATGTACCTCTATCTAGGTCTACAACTATAACATCTAACTGATGGATTCTATGAGTCCTAACAATTCAAAGTAAATAAGGACTAGATATCTAATTATCTTCCACATGTTTAGTTACTTATTGTTCCTTAGAGCAATATGATCTTTGTCTTTATTTTAAAAAAACTATAAGAAGGTTCAACATTGATATTCAGATTTGAAAAATCATCTTCATAGTTTTCTAAATAGGTTATATACTCTTGTGGATCATTTTCATCAAATTTGACCTGAACATATTCCTACACAATATTTTTTCTTTTATTAAACACCATATATGATTTACTAGATATTTAATAACCAAAGAATATTCCTTCATCAATCTTGGATATAATTTTTTTTCAAAATTATTCTTAGTATTGAGATTAAATACTTTTCAAACAAAAAATATAATGTAATTAACCTTTGGGTTTCTACCATTCCATAATTCACAAGTAGTTTTCTTTAAGAGAGGTCTAACTAAAAATCTATAAATTATATAACAAGATGTATTTACAAGATCTACCCAAAAATAAATAGGCAATTCATACTCCTTGAGTTTGGTCAGACAAATTAATTCAAGGGTTATATTTCTCCTTTCTACTACACTATTCTACAATAGGGTCCTAGGAGATGGAAAGTTTTGATTATGTCCATTTTGTGAGAAAAAATATTCAAAGTCTAGATTTTAAAACTCATATTCATGACCATTTATTAAGGTTTTAATTCAAATTTTAGTAATATTTTCTACTGATTTAGTATACATGGTAAAATAAGAGCAAGATTCAATTTTGTTAGCTAGAAATAATACCCAAGTGTACCTAGAAAATTAATCTATAAGAACATAATCATACTAATTCTCATTTAAGATTAAAAACTCCATAAGGTTCAAAAAATTCCATATGAACCAACTATAGGGGGTGAGAATTTGAACTTATTTCTTCCATTTGAAAGTGATATTTTAATGTTTCCCTATTTGACATGGGTTACAAAATTTATAATTTTGGAATTCTGGTTTAAGTAAATCCTTGACTAACCCATTTTTAGTGATCTTTCTATGTGAATGAATATTGAAATCTCCTAGTATTCTATTCCAATGATAATATTCTTTGTGAAAGTCACATAGAGAAGAAATATTTTCTGAATATAATGAGTTTAAATTAACATCATATACATTATCATTTCATAAAGTAGTAAAACCTATGACATTTTTGGAATAAAAAACATTAAAGGAATTATTTTTAAATATATAATAAAACCATAATTGCATATCTATGAGATGGTAAGAATATTATACTTTAATCCAACTACAGTTGAAAATTTGGAAATTAAAACAGTGTTATAATTACTAATTTGACCAAGTATAATAATATTTCCTTTAGAATATTCACCCAAAGTGACATGTCCACCATCCACATTGATCAGATTTTTAAAAATTGAATAATATATAGTAATGTGTCTCAAACCCCCACTTTCCATATACTATAAGTTCTTAATGGATATTTTCAAGTAGGTTTCCTAAAACAAATATTAAACCCAAAATGATTTTGGTACCCAAATCTTCTTTGGTCCATAAATGTTAGTAGTCAAATATTTAGGAACCCATAGTTTCTTAATAGGTTTCCTCTAAGGATATTTTAAACTATTATAAAAATAAACATTTTTAGGTCTAGAGAAATAAAAATTTGTAGCAAAACTATAAGAACTAAAACTACGAATAATGCTATTTTTAATGATTCTCCTCTCTCCAAGTTGATACCTAATCCCAATAGTATACTTGGGAGATATTTTGTTTTCCAAGAATATGGGTAAGACTGTTTCTACCATTTGTAAATCTTTCTTAATATTTCTTTAATTAATTATTATAGAATTTTAATAGATTATTATTTTTTAACAACTGATCATTTTTATCTTTCTCAATAGTGAGATCAATTTTAAAACTTGTTGTCAAAGAAAGATATTTCTTTAAAATATTATATTTATTCATGATTTCATTGAATGAATCTTCCATCATATTAGTTTCAGATTTGGAGACCTAGAACTGATTACTTTTTATTTTATTCATTAACAAATACCTTATCACATCTTAATTGTTCTTCTGTGTGATAATGCATGTGATAATGTACTAAGGATAGCTGTTGAACCAAATAGTAATAGTGGTTCCCTACTATGATGAGAAACCAGAAGTTCCATAACACTATTCTTGAATATATGTTCTATGGCCGGATGATGTTATTTAAGGGGAAAAAATAATACAAGACATTAGGGGTGAGGACTCATAAAACTTCGAGGCACCTTATCATGGTGTGTTCCCTTGGTAATATCTAAGAGGATATTATGAGAATGAGACCCGCTAATAAGAAATCCACATTTCATAGTGTCATTGGATGTTACTATCTTCGGACATGTGTATTAGTCCTTAGACTTTAAGATTATTATTAATGGGTATTAAAACTCACACACTTAGATGTATTGATGAAAACTGTGATGATACACTGTTCATAGTGAGGTAGGATATGTTGGGTGCCTCACGAGTAATACTACATTAATAAATAATGAAAGAAAGGATTTTTCCCTTCTATTCCATAACAGAAGTTGATATCTCAGGACCTTTTATGGAATTTATATAGCCTAAATAAATCCATGTCCATGGTGAGGAATGATAGAGTTCAATTTCAGAAAGTCAATGAAAGAATAACCGAGCACATGGGTTGATAAAAATAACATGCAACCCTCTTGATTCAAGATATCAAGACAAAGAGATTACATTACATGGTAAGTGTTTGTAGGAGGTGACACATCATTACGACATTAACTTATTTCTCTATGGGTGCCTTGGCACGTTACTAGATGCTAAACTTAGAATTTATGAAGGCTCTGCCTAATACAACTGAGAAATATTCCTTGAGGGTCACACTCTAAGTGTGTCCAAATATCTTAGTTAAATATTCATTTAACAAGCTGAATAAAGATTATTCCTGATTGTGGTTTAATAATTATTCAAGGATGCTTGATTGCATTTATTTCAACACTAGTTATTCGAGAGAATATATTTTGGGAGAAATAATATATTTATTAGCGAGTAATGCAATGATATTTATTTCAAAAATAAATAGTCATTATTCAAGGTCTAATAAATGTGGTGGAGTAAATAAAGAAGAAGGAACAAAATTACACGCCATACATATTAATAAATACACACCATGTAGTTTTTCTATGGATTTTTGATAAATAATAATATTTATTTAATTAAATAATATTTTGTGTAATTCGCTGGGCGCATGTCAAGTGATGATAATAATAGTCAAATTTTATTATTAGACATGGGGTATTACTAAGGATTAAATAAAATGAATAAATTCCTTTGGGTAATTAATTCATTTTATTATTCTAAGTATTATAAATCCCAATTACTTTATTCTCATTAAGACTAGGAATTCTTTGTGGTTGTGCACAACAGATCTCGAGAAAGCTCTCAATCCAAGAGAGAATTACTTTCTTCCAAGAACACTCTCAAGTTACAAGAGAGATCCTCCTCCACCGGATCAAGGAGAGTGCTTTGGAAGCGGCTCTTAAGGCAATCAAAGGAAAAAATTGCAATAGAAGGCTCTTCTGCACTAGCACCTAGATATCCCTTCGGTGACATCCAGAGATATATGGAACACATTTGGATCACCTCTAGAGGAATCCTACACTTGGCTTCTGTGACGAAACAACGGATCACATCAGATCACGACTGGAAACATCAACGGAGAGAGAATTCCATCAAGGTAATTCTTGTATTTTAATTAAATTAATTATAAACAACATATTATGATCCTCTCTATGGTTCTGTGACTCCCATTTTTTCTTTAGTTCTTCATTCTATTCCAAAGATCCAGAATTTTATCACCATGATAGATCTCATATTGATCACTATTAATAGAAAAAAATAAAGTTGGGTGCTCCCATCATGCACTTCCACTCCCCCCAGAACCTATAAGTGGTATCAGAGTGGTCATATCTTTGATTATAATTATTTAGTTTTTTTGTTGATGATTTATGCATTTAATAATTTAGTTGTTTCAATTCAAGTTAATCGTTCTGTAACTATGAATCTTGAGATCTGTTCCTCCTCTTTCGTTTCTCATTCACCTTACAAAAACATTTTTTTTAATTTTGATTAAAATAAAATAGAGGATCTCTTCCGAAGGTGACAAAGGTTCCTGGACATACAATACCAGAACACACGGTGTGTATTCGGAAGTACATACCCCATAGTCAAGGTTCAATGCATCGGGTCTGGTCTGCCAAACTAAGCCATGTGTTAGAGTTTATCTAAGTCTTTATAACTCGGTGTGTTGACCAATAACAGGTGGCATGTGGTTTTCAGATTACATGCCATATGGTCCAATGGACATGACGCGTAGTCCCTTCGAGTTAGGGTTGGACCGTGTACCCCGTACATGGCTTGCCTGACTGGAGACCATGTAACACTGATACTACATGGCGTGTGGTCCACTATACATGTCGTGTACTCTGAATATTTCTGAAGTACATCTACATGTCGTATCTTTGGGTGTGTACTTCAGATGGATAGTGAACGATAGTACACACCATGTAGTCATAACTACACACCGTGTACTCATAAAAATTATGCATATTTATTAAAATTTATTATTATATTATACAAACCCTTGAGATGTGTACCATGGTGTGAGCATAAAGCTGAGGCACAACACATGATAGCTATTATATATATATGTGTTTAATTTAACATTGGTGTAATGTTCTTTTATACTCATTGGATAGTTATGAATAGGAATTCACTGGGTTACCTCCAAGGAACAAGTTACATACAAATATAATTTTAAATGAATTTATTTTTTTAAAATTATGATGGATGAGAATCTCAATGAAATTCAGAAAAGGGTTTAAGATAAAAGGATTGATTAATTAAAGATAATTAATTGATTCGAGCGTGATTTATCTTAAATAAGAATGATTAAAGAATTGAATTCTAGTTTTATTTATGTGTAAATATCGTTTCATGTATGGATGATCTTGAGCTAGACCAAGACCTTTGTATGTGGATGTTTTCTTTTAATTAATTTATTTAAATTAAATTTCTTGGCCTGCGAGCCTTCTCCTTATTAATTTGTAGGGCCTACATGTCCAAGGTTTCTTTTATGTAAAACCCCATTTTACCCCTCACTTGCGTGTGAGATAAAAGCATATGTAATGTATGGAGATCCCAAGCTAGTGGAGGCGGTTCAAGTTAGGAGCTGAGGTGAAACCAACCCAAGGAGATATAAATATGGACAGGTGGAAAGCTGTAAACATGAACCCAAAAGGTTCAAGGTGTTTTATACCCTAGGTATTGGGTTAGTTTATCAACCACTAGATAAAATAACCTATAGAAAAAACTCATGAACATTAAATTTATTTTATTTCTATCAGTTACATGGTTTATTTATTATGGGTGTGTTGTCACGATCACACAATTAATGAATTAAAAAAGCATGCAAGATGTAACTAAAATATGATTGGCTTATGCAGAAATATTATCTAAGACATGGTTAATCAGTTAAGTATATCCCACTTAATATTAAAAATCATGTAATAAAAAATAATAAAAGGGAAATTAAGTATAAGGATAAAATCCCTCAAAGAAATATTAAGTCAGTATAGCCTTCCATAATCTTGGTTAGAATCGAACCATAGTTCAAAGTGCTTGACCAACCCTAGTTGGGGTGCTTTCAATTATCGGGGAATTCTAATTCAAGGTTTTGGGTTGAATTGACTTGGTTCACATCAAGGTTTGACTACTATAGTAGGACTTGGTGTGACCAAGAGGTAAAGGTTGAGGAAATCTAAAAATAAAAGGATTTCAGTATTGGGGAGTCCACTCAGCGGATCAAGGAACTGTGAGTTAATGCAATCGACATTTGGAATGCCTACCTAATACCCTTCAAGTTGCTTGTACAACCCTATTTGGGGTAATTAAAAGGGAAATATGGATCCTTAACACTAGGATATTTAGGAAAAAAAATATTCTGAAGTCAATGGTGAGGGCTATTGGATTTTAATAAAATAGTGGGAGACTAATAAGTATTAATTTATTTATTTGTCTTAGTTTTATCATAACAAATTACTAAATATTTTCTCATCTTAATTTGTAGAAAAAATAAGAAAAATGACTTCAAACATATAATTGAGAACCATAATTGAGAAGGAAAACCTTCTCATCGGTACCAATTTCCAGGAGTGGAAGAGGTGTTTACGTGTCATCCTTCCCCATGAGAGGAAATTGTATGTGCTGGAAGCGCCTATACCAATTATGACTAGAAAAGAGGCTAGTGATGAGTAAATATATCTCTATATGAAACATATGTATGATTCCACAGATGTCTAATGTTTCACACTATCATCCATGTATAATGAGATCTTGAAGCAATATGGAAACATGGACACGAATAGCATGATGTCTCAACTTAAGGATATCTATCAAGAGAAGGGGAGACATGAGAGATATGAGATCTACAATGCTTTGTTCCCAACTAATATTTGAGAGTCTATGCTAGCTGGGCCTCATGTAGTCAAGATTATTAGCTACATTGAACACCTGGATATCTTAGGGATTAAGTTCCCAAATGAGTTGCATACAGACATCATCATATCATCATTGCCCAAGACCTTATCTATCTTTATTGTCAACTAAAACTTGGGCAATAATGAGAAGAGTCTATCAGAACTTCTGACCTTAATTCTCTAGGTAGATAAGGACATGGGACGTGACAAACCCATAGTCCTTGTGGTGAATAAGAAAAGTAAGGACAAGGTAAAGGGGCCAAAGATTGATAAATAGTTTACATCCCCCCAGAACACCGTCCCTCCAAGAAGGGGAAGATCTAGAGGTAGGGAAAGGAATGAGAGGTAGTGTGTTTTTCATGTTGCAATCCAGGCCACTAGAAGAGGAACTGCACCCAGAAGTGTGGGGATGCTAAAGGTGTGTTCGTTATCGAGTGTAATCGTTCCATTTATACACATTAGGTATTAGATACAACTTGTGAGGATCATATCCGTATTCAAATACAGGAACCAAGTAGATTTAAGAAGATTTCTAGAGGAGAGGTGGATCTTTGAGCTACCAATAGCGTGAGGCTGATTGTGTTGTCCATTGGTGATTACCATCTCTTATTGCCAACTGGGATGATTTTGGTTTTACATAACTGTTATTATGTGCCTAGTGTTACCAAGAACATAATTTCTATATCATGTTTGGATATAGATGAATTTATTTTCATGTTTATAAATAAGGGTTGTTTCTTTTATAAGAACAAGGTATGTTATGGTATGATGCATTTAAATAATTGTTTGTATGTATTAAATTAAGAAAACCAAGTGTTATAAATCGATAACGAAAAAAACTCACATGACTCATACAACAGTCAGTTGTGGAATCACCATATTAGTCATATAAATGAGAAGCACTTGAAAAAGCTATGCCAAGATGGTTATTTAGACTCTACTGAGCTAAAACCAATTGATAGATGTCACACTTTTTTACAAGGTAAAATTACCAATCCTCCTTTTAGTGGAAAGGTTGAAAGGGCCATAGAGCTTCTAGGATTGGTGCACACGGATGTGTGTAGACCATTTCCTGTAGAAAATAGATGTGGATATTCTTAATTATTTAATTTTACTGATGATTTGAGTAGATATGGGTATATCTACTTAATGAGGTATAAGTCAAAGTCCTTAGAGAAATTTAAGGAATTCAAGAATGAAGTAGAGAATTAGATCGGTAAGAAGATAAAGAATCTTAGATCATATCGAGGTGGAGAATATCTGAACCATAATTCATTGACTTTTTATGGGAGTCTGGGATTCTATCTCAACTCACTCCTCCTTATACACCACAGTGGAATAGTGTTAGTGAAAGGAGGAACCACACCTTTTTGAACATGGTGAGGTCAATTATGAGTGATGCAGATATTCCATTATCCTTTTGGGGATATACATTACAAACTGCAGCATACACTTTAAACCGAGTACCAACTAAGGTGGAAAATAGAATTCCATCAGAGTTATGGAATGGAAAGAAACCCATTTTTGTCGCACACACATGTATGGGGATGTGAGGTGTTTGTTAAAGCCTTCTCAAGAAAAAAACTAGCACCCTAGGTCATGAGGTGTATCTTTATAAGATATCCTAAGAAAACAAAAGGATATTAACTATATAACCCTTCAGACAAGAAAGTGACTATCACCAGACAATCTGTCTTTCTTAAGAGGGAGTATATCCTCAAAAAGGATAGTGGGAGAAAGATTGACTTCGAAAAAGTTAATGCTCAAGATACACAAGAGTTGGTACAGTAATAAGTTCCACATGTACCCGTGGAAGAGGTTCTAGAAACACAAGTACTGTGTAGGAGCACAAGAGAGGTAAGGGAACCAGAGAGATTTGGTTTCCTAGTCACCGAGGATGGTGAATCATTATTGTTGGACAATGACGAACCTATCTCCTATAAGGAAGAATTAAACAGCATTGAAGTTGCAAGATGGATAAAAGCTATGAAATCTAATATGGATTCCATGTATTAGAACCAAGTATGGGTTCTGTTCGATGAGCCAGTTGATGTAAAGACTGTTGGATAAAAATGGGTATTCAAGAGAAATCTGGACATGGAAGGTCATGTTAGCACCTATAAAGAAAGGCTAGTGGATAAAGGATTCAGAAAGCATCAAGGAATTGAATATTATGAAACCATCTCCCCAGTTGTCATGTTTAAATCCATAAGAATCATACTTTCCATAGCAGCTTACCATGACTATGAGATTTGGAAAATGGATGTTAAAACATCATTCCTTAATGGGAACCTTTAAGAAGACGTCTACATGACACAACCAGAAGGGTTTTTGACACCAGGTGAATCCAAATGAGTTTTCAAGTTTCATAAATCCATTTATGGATTAAATAAAGCATCCAGGTCATGTAAAATTCTATTTTATGAAGCCATAAAGGAATTTGGTTTCATTAATAACAAATGTGATCCATGTATTTATAAGCGGTTTAATGGGAATGCAATCGTTATCCTAATAGTATATGTTGAATACATATTACTTATTATAAATGATAGTTAAGGACTTGTTGAACAAGTGTTTCTCCATGAAGGACTTAGGTAAAGCAACCTACATTTTAAGGATCAAGATCATTCGTGATAGATCCAAGAGGATTATTGGAATAAGTTAGGGTACATACATTGAACAAATTCTAAAGAGATTTAGTATGGAATAATCCAAAAGGGGATTGGTTCCAATGTCACATGGCCTACATCTTTCTAAGAGAATGTTTCCTCAGACACAACAGGAGAAAGATAGGATGAGTAATATCACATACACTTCGGCTATAGGATCCATCATGTATGACATGTTATGTACCAAGCGTGATGTTACCTATGCACCGATCATGGTACGAAGATATCAACCAAATCCATAAGAACAACATTGGACTTCTATTAAGACTATCCTTATGTATCTGAGAAGAACTAAGGATATGTTCCTGCTGTTTGGAGGAGACGAGGAAATTTTCATCATAGGGTATGTTGATGATGGTTTTCAGATAGATCATAATGACCTGAAGTTGCATTCAGGATATGTTTTCTGTCTCAATGGAGGAGCTGTGAGCTGGAAGAGTTCAAAGCAGTCAATTGTCGCTAATTCTACAATGAAGTTTGAATATATAGTGGCTTCTAATGTAGCCAAGGAAGCCATCTGGATTCAAAACTTTTCCAGGATCTTGATGTGGTTCCTAGTAGTAAAGATCTTATCACATTGTATTGTGATAATACTACAGTTATGGATCTTGAAAAAGAACCAAGGTCACATCAATGGAAAAGCACATTCTCTAAAAGTATCACCTATTGAAAGATTTTTATCAAAGGGGTGAAGTTGAAGTGAGAAGAGTATCCATGGAAGATAACATGCTATACCCTATAACTAAAGTCCTATCTCAGTAGAAACATGAATATCATGTGAGAGTTAGTAGGTTAAAGGTTGTTAGTAGTTGGCTCTAGTCCAAGTGGGGTTCTGTTGGAGCTGGTGTCCTGGAACCAACTACTTTTTACTTTATTCATTAATAAATACCTTATCACATCTTGATTGTTCTTCTGTGTGAAAATGCATGTGATAATGTCTTAAAAATAGCTATTTCACCAAAGGGTCATAGAATATCCCTACTATGATGAGAACCCGGAAGTTCCATAACACTATTCTTGAATATATGTTATATGGACGGATAATGTTATTTGAGGGACAAAAATAATACAGACCATTGGGGTTAAAGACACATGAAATTTTAAGGCACATTCTCATGGTGTGTTCCCTTGGTAACATCTAGGAGGATATTATGAGAACGAGACCCACCATTAGGAAATACACATTTCATAGTGTCATTTTATGTTTCTATCTACAGATGTGTGTATTGGTCCTTAGAATTTAAGATTATTAATAATGGGTATTACAACTCATGCACTTCTATATATTGACGAAAACTATGATGACACACTATTCACAGTGAGGTAGGATATGTTGGGTGTGTCACGAGTAATACTGCATTAATAGATAATGTGAGAAAATATTTTTCCCTTTTGTTCCATAACATATGTTGATATATCATGCCCTTTGATGGAATTTATATAGCCTAAATAAATCCATGGCCATAGTGAGGAATGTATGAGTTCAATTCTAAAAATTCAAAGAAAGAATAATCAAGAACACGGGTTGATGACCCTAACATGCAACCTGCTTGATTCGAGATATTAGGACAAAGGGATTACATTACACAGTAAGCATTTGTAGGAGGTGACACTTCATTGTGGCATTAACTTCTTTCTATATGGGTGCCTTGGTGTGTTCCTAGATGTTAACATTGGAATTTAGGCAGGCTCTACATAATGGAACTGAGAAAGAGGCTTAGAGGGTTACACACTAAGTGTGTCCAAGTATCTCCATTAAATATTTATTTAACAAGCTAAATAAATATTATTCCCAATTATGATTTAATAATTATTCAAGGATGCCCGATTGGATTTAGTTTGACACTAGTTATTTGAGATAATATATTATGGGTGAAATAATATATTTATTAGTGAGTAATGTAGTGATATTTATTTAATAAATAAATAGTCATTATTCAAGATCTAATAAATATGGTGGAGGAAAAAAAGAAAAATGAAAAAAACAAGTACACACTATGAATATTAATAAATATACACGGTGTAGTTTTTCTAGGGATTTGTGAGAAATAATATTATTTATTTAATTAAATAATATCAAGTCTAATTCAATGGGTGCATGTCAAGTGATAATAATAATAGTAAAATGTTATTATTAGATATAGGGTATTACTAAGAATTAAATGAAATGAATAAATGCCTTTAGGTAATTAATTCATTTTATTATTCTAAGTATTATAAATCCCAATTACATTATTCTCATTTAGCCTAGCCATTCTTTGTGGTTAGGCACAACAGATCTAGAGAATGCTCTCAAGCCAAGAGAGAATTACTTTCCTCTAAGAATGCACTCAAGTTACGAGAGAGATCCTCCTCCACTATATCAAAGAGAGTACTTTGGAAGCGTCTCTCAAGGCAATCAAAGGTGGACATCGCAAGAGAAGGCTCTTCCATGCTAACACTTAGAGATACCTTCAATGAAATCTATAGATACGTGGGGAACATGTAGATCACTGCTAGAGGAAGCATACACTTTTCTTCTATGATGCAACAATGGATCATATCGGATCGTGACTGGAAACATCAACGGAGAGAGAATTCCATCAAGGTAATTCTTTTATTTTAATTAAATTAATTATAACCAACATATGATGATCATATCTATGGTTTTGGGAATCCCCTATTTTCTTTCATTCTTTATTCTATTACGAAGATCTAGAGTTTTATCATTGTGTCATATCTCAGATTGATCATTATTAATGGAAAAAAATAAAGTTGGGTACACCCATCATGCACTTCCACCGCACCCAGAACCTACAATTAGTGTATTTGAATATTTATCCATTATAAATTTTATCATCACTATTTTAATATCTATATAATTTGTAAATATGAATAGTAGAATCATGAAATACATTAGATACCTCAGATGTGTTTGTCATAAAAAACATGTTGGATCTATCATGATTATCCTCTTTGGTTGAGTATGAATCACTCAATATGTCCTCTGAATCACTCCACGTTTCTATCATAGAAATATTATATATATTAACCTTATCATTATATTTCTACTTAAATCTTATCTTAGGGAAATCATCTTTGGCATGACCTTTCCTATTACACTCTAGAAGACTATATAATTCATAGTTTCATCTTTCTTCCAACCCTTTATCCAATTTATTCTATTTTCATATATTTATTTATTACCATATTTCCTAAATAACTTATTCCTATTTTAAAACTTTTTGAATCTTCTATCCAAGTGGGCCATTTCCACATCACTATCACTAGGCGAGTCTTCAATACTTGAACTATCATCTTGTATTTTCTCTTTTTTTTAAAGTATTGCTTTTTAAGGCAATGGATTTACTCTTTGGTTCATCCTCCTATTCTCTATTCACTTTATGTTCCTCATCATATACCACCATATTTACTATCAACTCCTTAATATATAACTTAGTTACATCACATGACTCTTGGATTTACACTAAAGTTCCTCTCTATTTTTCTGGTAAACATTTTAATATGAGCATCACTTGATATTTGTCAGAAATAGGTTTCCATAATGAATGTATTGTTTTCATGATCTCATTGAACCTAAGATACATATCTAAAATAGGTTCATCATGTTTCATCTTAAAATTAACACATTTAAAATTATAATTATTTAAACACATTTCGTTAATATTAGATGTTCCTATATGATAAACAACTAAAGTATCACAAATTTTTAAAAAATAGTACATGTATAAATTCAATTAAATTACTCATAACCTAAAGAATAGTATATAAAATTAATGTCTTTATAGTTATAATTATAAGATAATTTAGTAGGATCATACCAAGCATCTCTAGAAGTTTTGGGTAATCCATATTTTTCTACGATGGAAATACAATTTTAAAATCCATGCACTCAAGATGCATTTTCATTTTAATATTCTACTGAGTATAATTTGTTCCATTAAAATAAGGAGGCCAATTTTACGCATATACATATTTTATATTATCTATAAAGAATTAAATTTATAAATATAAATAATTTGATATCTTTAAAATACAATTAAATTACAGTTGAAATGATATTTAAAGTTCCTTTCTTACCAAATGTTGGTCTGAGTGAGTAGCTCAGAAGGGGATGGATTGAGTTATTAATAAAAATTTCTATTAAAAATGATATAAAAAACCCCACAAGTTAATTAAAAAATAATAGTTGATCAAAATAGTAAAATAATATAAGTTTAATCTTATAAAATATTTATCAAAGAAGGATTAGGGATCATTTAAAATAATACTTGAAAACACTTTACCTTTTGAAACCAATTTACTTAATCAAATTATTTATATAAACATAGATTAAGAATAAATATAAAAGTAAATAATTTATTTATATATTTAAAAATTTTTAGTGTTATCTTTTAAATAAATATAAACAATACTAAAACACTTAGCGGGATAAAAAAGGGACTCTGTCTCAAGCTGAGAATTAATACTATCCACTTATAAATCACCTATTTCCAAGAAGATTATTATAAAAGTAATTAGATCCAAAAACTATATTAGGTTTTAAAAACAATATCACATAGGCTATCTAGTCTCTATGCCTCTTCCCTAGCTATACATTGGAATAAAAACAAAATAGGCCATGTATAACCTCTTTCCACAGTTTCCATAGGTATACAAAAAATAGAGAAATTTGAGAGAGTGTGTCTAGCACACTCTAGTTTAAGCGCATGAGTTAGTGTGTTAAAATAAATATAAAAATACAAGACACTAATCAAATATAGATCCTAAAAAATAGAGGGAAAATAATAAGATATAGAATATGTGGTGCTTCTAAATCTAAACAGCTTTAGATGCTTGACAGTACTCGTATTTGACTTGCTGGAGAGCTCGAACAAGTTTCTCAGAAATTGAAAGAAAAAAGAGAATCATAGTGTTATTGTTTTTTTAGATTCTATGAAAACTTCTACTCATATATCTAGATTCACTATATGAAAGGTTATTTTTATTCTTTATGTTCCACATTTTCACACTCCTATGTATTCAACATGTGAAAAATCTGAAAACGTGCATAAGGGAGTCCTTAAGAATATATAACTATAAAAATCCAAATTATCTATTGAAGAATAATAATATATATACTAAATACTCATATTAAGAAATAAATCAGGAATCCTATAACTTAGTCATCAATACACATGTAGAGTGGTTTTGGAATAATCATTAATAAATCCATGTGAGACTATTTTAATTTAATTCCTTAAACAATCCATCATAGGAATCAAATTAGAAAAAAAATTAGAATATAAATAAAAACAAGATGAACTAAGATAATATATAATGGTACTGTTGACCAATTATAGAGTATACTAATGGTACCATGGTTCAACAGTAGCACACCCAGTGTTATCACATATGGAGGTTGAACACCTGGCAGTAGCACATCTAGCATTAGCACATCTGGCCATATCACATTTATAGTGGTAGTAAACCTAGAGGTAGCACATATAGTGGTATCACACCTGGAGGTAGAACATTTTGATGTTTCATAGTTATAATGGAATCACTATACTTGGAAAATTTTCTTTACAAAATAATATACCATCATAAAAAATTTATTTCATTAGAAATATAATAATCATGAATTTTGAGAATTAAAATAAGGAGGTTCCAATAATAACCCCCTTATTGATGATGAAATAATATGGAATTTTATAAACCATGTATATAAAACAAATATAAAAATGTATAGAGGAATTTGAAAATTAATTATATGCTTAACACTTCAACATTTTAAATTTATAATATGAGATACTAATTTGTGAAATTATGAGTTTAATGTTTGAAAAAAATTTAAAACATAATAAAATAAACAATAAAACACTTAAACCTAAATTCAATCACAACATTATTCTTCCCCTTTTGGGATTATTAAAAATATAATGAAATAAAATTTATAAAAAGAAAAGAAGGAAAAAAAGATGAATTAGATTAAATATATCTATCAAAATATTACATCCCAAAAATAAATACAAGGGAAAATACAATCCCTATGAAGGTATAATCATAGTATGAATCACTATTAGATCTATGGAATGAAGTATAAACATGATCTTTTACTTTTTTAGAGGCAAGATGCATTAGGGAAGAAGATGAGAGTATAGATGTAGTCTGAGGAAGCTCATAGATCACCATAGGTTTTAAGTGTCAAACTAATTTAGCTAGAGACGTAATGAATTTATGAAATTGAGGAGGCAGAGGTGTAAAAGATGGTTTAGTAGTGAGACAATACATAGGGATATCTTCAGGTTCTACAAATTTTATCCTAAATAAATATAAAAAGGGATTTATTAGATTCAAAAATTCTATGATGATATTGACACATATCTCTATAGTTGTGAAGAAGACCTTCTTATCTTCCATAAATAAATAGAGCAGAGGAGATAAGAACTTATGCTGGTTTTATAGCGATCCTTTATTTTCAAAACATTAACATTACATAACTTTTTCGGAGTACTTAAACATTATACAAATAGATGCCCAAAGACTACAGTTGGTATAATTCCTTTGGAAACTTGTAAACATAAACTCTAGTATATATGTGAGCTACATCATCTTCCACTAGGTTATTAATTAATAGCACCCTTATTAGACATATAAAACATAGTTTATATCATCATAACCTACGGGGAAAGGAAATTTAAATGGGGTGAGCTCAAATTCTCAGTAAGGGTAAACAAAGAAGACATGAAAGCATAAACATGAGTATAAGGGTATGAGAACGTGATCCAAAAAATAGAAAATCATAAATTTCATATAAAATATCATAACCAAAATCATGGAGTATAAATTGGCCATTCATGAGACATGAATCATTCGAAATAAACATCATAATCCATGAAAGCATCACATAGGAATAAGACATGAAATTGTAGAAAACACATAAATATATAATGATTTCCATAGAAGGTAAGACATTGCTACCAAGACCATCTTAATAGTATGGGTTCACCCCCATACCATCATAGTAGTCATGGTTAACTTCCATGGCCATCATAGTAGCATGAGTTCTCTCAGACCATTTTAGTAGTCATGTTTCACTCCCATATCCATCATAGTTGTCAAGGTTCACTCCCAAGACCATCTTAGTTTATCTCATGAGATATAAATCTTTAACCAATGCATTGGAGGTAAATATAGGTCCCACCCATCACATAATTAAATCATACATACATGTTCCACAAGATCCTAAATAATCATATAATAACCCATGAAATGAAATGGGTATCATAAATGTGTAAACATATCACAACCTGTGGAAAAAATTTCAGGTTTCATAATCATTTCATCAAAAGAATTACATGGAGAAGAGTAATGGATTTCATATCTATATAACCCATGAAGGAGAAATGGGTTTCATAAAGGCCATGATATTAATAATAACCCATTCATAGAAAGGATATGAATGGAACATTAATATTGGAATGAGTAATATCAATAGAAGTCATCTTAGATGAAAAATAATTATGAAATATCTGTTAAAAACTCTTCTTGAAGAAAATATAATTTCTTGTTTGAAAATGGATTTTTAATACATAAAACCATTTGAAAATATTTTTCATATAAAATAACTTGAAATCTTATAAAGAAGGGATGAAATCCTTTGGAAAACCATTTTCCTAGAAAAATTAAAAAATAAAATTCAAAACATTTTAATTTTTTTTTATTCAAAAATAATTTAAAAACTTATAAAAAGAGCTTGAAAACATTTTGAAAATGATTGTACTTGATAACTTATAAAAGAATATTGAATTTTTTTTGAAAACTATTTTTCTTGAAAACTTATAAAAGAATATTGAAAACATTTTGAAAACCATTTTTCTTGAAATTCACTTTTAAAAATAATTTCTTAAAAATTAAAATTTTAAAAATTAAAAGGTATATTTGAAGAAATTATGATGGGTAAATCCATACATGTTATATGAGGTCAAAAGAACATTACTTTTACATGGTAAAAATGTTTAGAAAAGTTACTTATTCTAAAGAAATAATAATATTCATTTGAATATATTGGTAAAAGAAAAATGGGTAAAAGTTTCTTTTATATATTATAATATATTGATATAATATTCTTTGAAAACCTTTTTTTATAATACCTATATTTCTGACCGAAAAGAAGGTAAAGTCAAGCTTTCTTAAAAAAATTTCTTATCTATATTTTGTTCCAAAGAGTAGAAAATGGTACCAATACAATAATATAGAATGAATAACCAAATGAGAATAAAATTAATTAATTTATTTAGATATGGGTTATAAGATTTCATCGATGGAGGCATAAACATAAATAATCTCAAAAAAATGATGAGATTGTCTCAATAAACTCTTATAACTTGGTAACTTGGGATCATACTATCCATGTAAGAAAGGAAATTAAATGAAGCTTAATATATAATGAAAATAATAAGATTCATGATATAACATGTAAAATTTGAGTATATACACCTCAAAAAATAATTTAGGTGCATAACAAAACATGAGTGTCAAAGAGGGAAAATTGAGAGAAAACTGTTTTACCGATTTGGTAACTTTTGAAAGTTAAACCCCATGAAAGAAGGATCATAAAATAGACATGTGAATACTGATAAATTTAATTATAATGTGAATATAATTAAATAATGGTAATCAAATAAACAACACCAAAGGAAAGAGTGGTGAATATAACATATATCTCACAGAAATTAAAAGTGAGATGAAATCCCCTTATATTGTGTCTTTACTCTCTCTTTATTCATACAAAATTACTGTAAAATAAATATTAGTTTATTATAAATATTTTATAGAAGAATTTTATTATATGTATTACCATATATTTTTTGATTATGACCTTATATTACCCTCTTTTTAATGATCCTGTGTTAAAGTTTCACTTCGAGTAATATTCACTTTGTTCTTTGCATGCATCTTAATTTGTTATATCATTGATCCTTATAATTATATCATGATTTAAGAATGTAAACCATGATATAAATATCAGGTATATCTATTAAGTTTATATTATAATAATCTATAGAATAATGAATTACGAAATGGAAGACACCGTTCATGGAGACGGTAAGCCTATGTACGCATGAACACTGTTTCCATTTTTATGTTATCATATTGAAAGAAAGTATATAAATGAAATTTGTATATATATATATTTATATATATTTCATAATTCTATTATAATTAATATATCATATATATATATATATATTATAATTACATTAAACCCCACCTTAATGCATTTCATGTGGTGTGTGAACGAATCACACGCTTTGAGGGGGCAGTAGACCACACTTCATCAAATGATATTATCCTATTAAAACCAAATGTAAAGTAAAGATATGTGTGTTGTAAAAGTAATAAATAATTTTAAATAAATTAAAAATATAATATATTACATATATAAATAGAGTGTCCATCATAATGGCCACCATGATTGGTGGTAAAGGAGAAATGAACAATCATTGTTTTGTGAGGCAGTAGTTCACCGTACACAGAAACAATATATTAAACATACATTAGATGGAGTTGTGTGTAAGTTTAGGTTGATATATTTTAATAAAAAAAACTTATTAAATTGAGTATACCTATTTTTTCACACAAGAATGGAATAAAGAGAGTGGAGGGGGTGAAGAGGGAAAATAAAGGAAAGGAGCTTGAGAGAAGATGCTACCTCTTAATCAGGGAACTCCTATTGGTATAATCCCAAAGGATTCCTTAAGAATATTTATGACCAAATGGAATATTCAAGGTTGAAGGGGGTATTTTCGGTAGGATACTTGGGAAGATATTTTTCAATATTAAAAGGTTTGAGAGGTGTGAGGAATGGGTAGAGGTGGTGGCCTTTTATAGCGGAGGAGGAGTGACACTCTTGTAAATATTTGAAGTTTTCATGTTGAAAGTGGATCCAATAATAAAACAAGGTATATATAATTAATGATAAGGTCAAAATATGAACATCCAATGAGTTTTGGACATGTTTCTAGGTCGTTTTGGGTCTTAAATATAAAGTTTAGTACATAATTAATCTTAATTTGGCCTTAACCACTGTGATTAATTTTAATCACATTTATTAATCATTTTGGTCAAAAACAAATTTAAACTTACTATAAATTATAAATAATGATAATTAAAAATATGGAATCCATTTTTTCCAAATTCTAAATGCATAAGTGGCATAAATTGATTTAAAATTAATCCTGTTGATGGGACGACACTGTGGGGTTTTAAAGTATACATGACCAAAAGTTTTCTATGTTTTTATATCCAATTTCAATGTGAGATTGGTTATAGTTAACAAATTTTAATTAATTGGTAAAAATATTATACTAATAAAATATTAAACTAATTAAAAATATAATTCACCTTTTTAAATAAATTAGATGAAAAAACAGTTTTGAATTAAAATACAGTATTTTTAACTTTTCATTAAAAGATTAAACCTTACATAAATATAATAAAAATTTATCCTAACATAATTTTTATGTTTATCTTCCAAAGATAATTTTTATTTTGAAAAATTAAATCTATAAAATTTCCAAAAATTGGATTTAAAATGGTTTCTCTATTAAAAGGCGGTAAAAAATACCTTAATAAAAACATAGGGGTTTTAAGCATAAAATTTGATATGTTATTATCTTACATATATAGAATCTATTGGATAAATATAAAAAATATTTGATTGAATATATAAAATATTTATTATATGAATATCACTTAATATATGTAATGAATTTAATTTACTAGTTTAAAATAGCTTTGTGACTATAATGATATTTTCCATTATATACAATAGATTTTCATAATCATTTATAATTAGTTGGTAACCTATGAATTCATATTTTATTTTTGTACACCACATATTTTAATAATTTAGTCAATATTATTCATATCCATCAACTTAATGTCCAGGTTATATCTCCTTATAATAATACTTTTAATAATATATTATAGTTAGGTTACACTCGGTCTTGCGTGTTACGCAAGACATCAAGGAAGGTCAATCTTGCGTGTAACATACACTAACATTGTTGTTCCGTGTAATGTACATAAAATTGGGATTGCGTGTAACATATACCAAGTTGGGAATTCATGTAACCTACACCAAGTTGAGATTTCATGTAAAATGAATGTTTAACTTAGTGAAAAGTTATTTTCAATGTTGTGTGAAGTGAAAAATATCCTAATATTAAATTAATTAAAAAAAAAATTCACCAAAATCTCAGGGTGTTACATTCTACCCCCCTTAAAATGAATTTCACCTTCAAAATTTGTCTAGGTTATCAAAGTTTTAATACTTGGAAGTTTCATTCATAGAAACCCACATCGTAAAAATAGATACCAAAACTTCCCTTAAAAAGGGAAATTTGGAACCATAACGGTTACCCAAAGTAACATATAACTTGGTTTCCACATAAGAGAACATAGGTTGGGAGTGAAGATTGAAAATTAAGGAAAATCCTAAATGTTTATAGAGAGTGATTTAAGTCATCAATAAAAAACAATTGAATGATAAAAAGAAGTATTAGGGCCTCAAATTAATAAATCTTTAATGATTCCAGAAGCCATTGGTTCAACAAAATTTAAGGTATTAGGGCAACATTTTTTTGTATCAATATCAGAACATTGAGTAATTCTTGAAACTTTATATAAATGAAATTTCATTCTTGGGTTGTTCTTGGAAATTTTTTTAATACATCCATTACCTCATGGAATGAATGTTCAGAAATTACCATTGATGCAAAAAGAAATAAAATACACTTTTAACTGATCTTAAGGCCCATAAAATAATAAAAAATTCTAACTATTTGTCTATTCAAAATCAACATGCATAAACGTAAAAAATTAATAGTAATGGTTCATCATAAATATTTATTCATTAAAAATAAATATACATTAACCAGGACATCACGTAGGCTAGTGGTAGGTGTGAAACCATTATCATCCTTCGGTCATGGGTTCAAGACCCGCATCCTTACTGAACTGGATTAGTTATAACCTGATATAAATGATGTCCTTTTCTAAAAAAATACTAATATAATTTCTAAAATATCAAAAATGGAAATACTTGAAATAAGGTTAATAACTAAATGGCCTTTGAACCAAGGTTTTTAATACAAACTCCATGTAGAAATATTTCCTCTGAAGTTTAACCTAATATTCTCATGAATGGTTAACCTTATAACCCTTCTCAAAGATGAAAATAGATAACTTTTGAAAGAGAGTAATGAAATAATATTAAAATTTATTCCCCTATATATCACAATGTAGTTCTTGGTTTTCACATTCCAAACATGTGAATACTCTCATAATATATTATATTGAAACATGGTAACAACCTGAATTACTATAAATCTATTTTGAAAACATGCATTCTTCCACATTCCAAAGTATGCTGGATTTATTCCTTAAATCAAAATTTTTTGTAATTTTTATTAGTGATAGCATAAACCACCTATAAACAAGTCCTTACTTAGTTACAAGGTAATCAATAATTTCCAATTTAATTATTTATATCCCATGTATCTTTATCCTTACAACATTATATTATCATAAATAACATATTGAAGGTTACTTTCCCTTAGTCAAAATATCATCTTTTCATTAACTCACTTCACCAGTCCATATATAAAATTTTAAACACTAAGTAAAAAAACCTAAGTAGAAAAATCCCTGTACATTTCTTCATTCATAAATTTTGAATCCAAATACATAAATACTTCGATTAATTCATCCTTAATCCATTAACAATAAACCTCTTTCATTTCACATTTCATCTGTAGTCTCCTCATCATCCAGAATGTAACCATTACATGCACCAATTTTCTGATGCTCTTTATGAAATTATCTCTTGGGACATTGGGTTGTGTAATGACCATTTATACACACTTAAAACACTTAACCTTTGATTATGACTTAGGGAGTCCACAATTCCCATCCATTTCTTTAACTGAACTCTTTGTTTTCCCATTGTGGTCACTAGCTTTGTGTCTTTAATTTCCACAGTAAAAACACCTTCTTGTTCCTCTAAGACATTCACTTAGGTGATTCTTTCCACATTCTTGACACAAAGGGAAAAAAATATTCGTTCATCCATGGTCTCCATTACCTAAACTCTCAGCAAACTCCCTATTTCTCTTCCTTGGTGAGTCCGAGAGTTGGTTAAGGTAAAAATTGTTAATCATGTTCCATGAAAAATGATGAGGCATGATCATGAAATATTTTACTCTAGTGATCATCCCACTTGATTTATCATCAGAAAATCTTCCATCACATTCATCAATAATCCAGTTCCTTTAGGTTCCCACCATTGACTAAAACTAGAAGCATAGTGTGAGCATTACTTGTTATAGAAAAAACCACATAGTCATGAAAAGAATTACTTATAGATGTCTAAATCATTATAACTTACATAATACATGACACCTTAGGTTTATCATAAGTTATTCATAGCTAACTTATATCTAAATCCTTCATTATGTTTCATGAATAGTTTGTGAATTCACAAAGAATATTTCCCAGGAGCGTCAAACGAGGTGTACAGCAAGGCCTGTTGTCATGTACGAAATTACCCCGAGTCAAGCCCAAAACATCTTTTCAGAGTTGTTACCCCTTGATACATTTGTTCTAGAGCCACATACACTTGTAGTATTAAGACAGAGATGTATTTCTAGGAAACCACTCACTTTATCATTCACTAAAACTCCAAGACATTTTCCTAAATGTTAACAAGTCCTTATAGTTATCCCTAGACATGTTCTTAGGGTTCTCACTAAAATTTTCTCATCCTAGTTTCTAAATGTTAACTATAAATTTTCTATAATAAAAACTATAGTGACCCTCACTTTTCAAAACATTAACATTACATAACTTTTTCAAAATACTTAAACATTATACAAACAGACGTCTAAAGACCATAGTTGGTATAATGCCTTTGGAAACTTGGAAAGATAAACACTGGTATATATGTGAGATACATCGTCTCCCAATAGGTTCTTCTTGAGTATAACCCTTACTAGACATATCAAACATAGTAAATATCATCATAACCTATAGGAAAGGAAACATAAAATGGGTGATCTCAAATACTCAGTAAGGGTAAACAAGGAAGACATGTCAGAATAAACATGAGTATAAGGGTATGAGAATGTGATCATAAAAATAGGAGATCATAACATTCATATCAAAGAACATAACAGAAATCATGTAATAAATATTGGAAGTTCAAAAGACATGAATCATATGAAATAAAGAGCATAATCTATAAAATATTCTCATAGGAATAAGATATGGAATTTTCGAAAACACATCAGTATATTATGATTTCCATAGTATCCATGGCACTGCTTTCAAGGCCATCATATTAGTATGGGTTCACTCCCCATACCATCATAATAGTCATGGTTCAATCTCATGGCCATTATAGTAGTATGATTTCACTCATCACACCATCTTAGTAGTCATGGTTCACTCTTATGGAAATTTTAGTTGTCATGGTTCAATACCAATACTATCTCAGTTTATCTCATGAGATATAAATCTTTAACCAAATAATTAGATGGAGATATAGGTCTCACCTGTCACATAATTAAATAATACATACAAGTGCCAAAGGATCATAAATAATCATATAAAAACCCTTAAAATAAAATGGGTATCATAAATGTGTAAACATATCAAAACCTGGGAAAAAATTTCAGGTTTCATAATCATTTCACCAAAATCATAACCCGCAAAATATTAATGGATTTCATATCCATATAACCCATGAAGGAGAAATGGGTTTCATAAAGACTATGACATTAAGCATAACCAATTAATAGAAAGGATATAAATGTAACCTTTATATTGGCATGAGTAACATCAATAAATTTCATCTTAGATGGAAAATAATTTTGAAATATCTTTTAAAAACTCTTCTTGAGGAAAATATCCTTTCTTTTTTGAAAAATTATTTTTAATACATACAACCATTTGAAAAACTATTTCTTAGAAAATACTGTGAAAAATTATAAAGAAGTAATGAAATCATTTTGAAAACATTTTTCCTTGAAATCTTATAAAATAAGCTTCAAAACATTTTAAAAACCTTTTTCTTTAAAAAACACTTGGAAAACTTATAAAAAGAGCTTGATTTTTTTGGAAATCATTATACTTGAAAAATTATAAAAGGTGATTAAAAACAGTTTGAAAACCATTTTTGTTGAAAAATTATAAAGAAAGCTTGAAAACATTTTGAAAACCATTTTTCTTGAAAATATATTTTAAAAACATTTTCCTAAAGATTAACCTTTTAAAAATGAAAAGGAATCTTCGATTAAATGACATCCAGTAAATTCATACATGTCGTATGAGGTCAAAATAACATTCCTTTTGCATGGTAAAAAAGGTTATAAAAGTTCCTTGTTTGGAAAGATACAATAATATTAATTTTAAGATATTGGTAAAATAAAAAAATGGTAAAAGTGTCTTTTATATATTATAATAGAATGGAATAATATTATCGGAAAACCTTTTTTAGAAAACCAAGATTTTCGACTGAAAAGTGGGTAAAGTCAAGCTTTCTTAAAAACACTTTCTTAACTATATTATATACCAAAGAGTAGAAAATGGTACCAATACATGAATATATAATGAATAACGAAATTATAAGAAACTTCATGAATGTATTGAGATATGGGTTATAATATTTCATCATTGGAGGCACAAACAAAAAAATCTTGAAAAAAATGATGAGATAGTCTCAATAAACTCTTATAACTTAGTAACTTGGGATCATGTTATCCATGTAAGAAAATAAATAAAATTAAGCTTAAGATATCATTAAAATAAGTATATTCATTATATAACATGTAAAATTTAAGTATATACTCCATGAAAAGAATTTAGGTTCATAACAAAACATGAGTCTCAAAGAAGGAAAATTGAGACAAAAATGTTTTACCGATTTGGTATCTTTTGAAAGTTAAACACCATGAAAGAAGAATCATAAAATGAACATGTGAATAACCATAAATTTAAGTATAATATAAATAGAATTAAATCAGGGTATACACCACACTAAAGGAAAGAGTGGCGAACATAACATGTATCTCACAGAAATTAAGAGTGAGATGAAATCCCCTTACCATGTGTCTTGACTCTCTCCATATTCGTACAAGTTTCCTGTATAATAAATATAAGTTTATTATACATATTTTTAAAAATAATATTCTTATATATTACCATATATTTCTTTATTATGATCTTATATTACCATCTTCTTAATGATCATGTGTTAAAGTTTCACTTCGGGTAATATTCACTTTGTTCTTTGAATGCGTCTTAATTTTTTATATCGTTGATCCTTATAATTATATCATGATACCAGAATGTATAACATGGTATAAATATCAGGTATATTCATTATGTTTATATTATAATAATCTATATGATAATGAAGTATGAAATGGAATACACAATTTATGGAGACGGTAAGTAGTACGTACGCATGAACACTGTTTTCATTTTTTATTGTCGTATTGAAAGAAAGTATATAAATGATATATATATATATGTATATATATAATCATTCTATTAGCATTTATATATCATATTATTTCATTAAACCCATCCTTAATACATTCCATGTGGTGTGTGAATGAATCACCTCACTTTGAGGGGGAGGTAGACCACACTTCCTCAAACGAGATTATCATATTAACACCAAATGGTAAGTAATGAGACATGTGTTGTAAAAGTAATATAGAATCATAAATACATAATAAATATAATATATTACATATGTAGATATATATTTTATTATAATGTCCTCTATTATTGGCGGTAAAGGAGAAATGAACAATCATCGTTTCATGAAGTAGTAGTTCACCGTACACAGAAATAGTATGTTCAACATACATTAGATGAAGGTTCGTATAAGTGTAGGTCTATATATTTTCATTAAAAAAATCCCAGTATATTTAGGATACTTTTTTCACACAATAATGGAATAAATAGAGTGGAGGGGGTGAAGAGGTAAAATAAAGGAAAGAAGTTTGAGAGAAGACCTCTTAATCGGGAAAATCCTTTCAGTTTATGCCAAAAGGATTCCTTGAGAAGATTTATGAAAAAAATGAGGCTTAAAGGTAAAAGGTAGGATTTTTGGGAGGCTAATTTGGTATATATTTTCTGAACTTGAATGTTTTTAGAGGTTTGAGGAATGGGTAGAGGTGGTGGCCTTTTATATTGGAGGAGGAGTGGAACTCTTGTAAATATTTGAAGATAGAATTCCACTAATGTTTTTCATGTTTAATTAGGATCCAATAATAAACCAAGGTTAATAAAATTGATTATATTGTATAAATAATTCTATAATATAGGTGTTTTAAATGTATCTAATCCATTTTCGATCTTAAATATAAGGTTTAGTACCAATTTAAGCGTAATTTGGCCCCAACCACTGTGATTAATTTAAATCACTTTTACTAATCATTTTGGTCAAAAAAATTTGACCTTATTTGACATTATAAAATATTATTAATCCATATATTTAATCCATTTTTCCAAACTCTAAACACATAAGTGTCATAAATTAATTTAAAATTCATTCCATTGATGGGATGACACTAGGTTTTTAAAGTAAAAACATCCAAACTTTTACTTTGTTTTTATATCAAATTTCAATGTGTAATTAGTTAAAAGGTCATAAATTGGATTAATTGGTCAAAATAGTATCTATATAAACTATTAAACCAATTAAAAATATAATTTAACCTTATAAATAAATTTGATGAAAAATCAGTTTTGAATTAAAATCTAGTATTTTTAACTTTTCATTAAAAGATAAAACCTTACATAAATATACCAAAAACATTATCCTAACATAATTTTTATGCTTCAATTCTAAATATAATGTTCATTTTAAAAAATTAAATCTATAAAATTTCAAAAAATTGTATTTACAATGGGTTCACCATTAAAAGGCTGTAAAAAATACCTTAATTTAAATATAGGTTTTTTAAGTATAAAATTGGATTTGTTCTTATCTTACATCTATTGAATCTATTAGATAAATATAAAAAATATTTGGTTGAATATATAAAATATGTATTATATTGATATCAATTAGAAATGTAATTAATTTAATTTACTAGGTTAAAATAGCTTTGTGACTATAATGATATTTTCCTTTATATTCAATCAGTTTTCATAATCATTTATAATTAATTGGTAACCTATGAATTCATCTTGTATTTTTGCAAACCTTATAGTTTAATAATTTATTAAATACTATCAATATCCATCAACTTAATGTCTTGGTTATATATCATTATAATAATATTTTTAATAATATATTATAGTTAAGTTACACTCGATTTTGCGTGTTACACAATCCATCCAGGAAGGTCAATCTTGCATGTAACTTACACAATCCTTGTTGTTCTATGTAATGTAAGAAAAGTTGGGATTTCATGAAACATACACCAATTTGGGATTTCATGTAACATATTCCAAGTTGGGATATCATGTACAAGTATTTTTTTGACTTAGTAAAAATCTATTTTTAGTGTTATGTGAAGTAAAAAATATCAAAAGACTAAATTAATTAGAATTTTTTTCACCAAAATCTTCAGGTGTAACATTATGCCCCCTTAAAATGAATTCCCCCTCAAAATTTGTCTAGGTTATCAAAGGTTTAATAATTGAAAGTTTCATTCATAGAAACCCACATCGTAAAAATTGATACTAAAACATCCCTTAAAAAGGGAAATTTGGAACCATAACGGTTACCCAAAGTAACATATAACTGAGTTTCCACATAGGAGAATATATGTTGAGAGTGAATATTGGACATGAAGGAAAATTGAATATTTTTATAGGGAGTGATTGAGGTCATCAATCAAAAACCTGGGAATAATCAAAGGAATGAAGTGGGCCACAAATTCATAAATCTGTGATGATTCCAGAATCTATTGGTTCAACAAAATTTAAGGTATTAGGACAATATTTTTTTTGTATCAATTTCATAATGTTGAGTAATTCTTGATAAATTTATATAAAAATATTTTATTCTTGGGTTAGGATTTAAACAATTTCTAATATATCCATTACCTCATGGAATGAATGTTTAGAAATTATCATTAATGCAAAATTCACTAAAATACACTTTTAACGGATCTTAAGACCCATAAAAGAATGAAAAAGTCTAACTATTTGTTTATTTAAAATCAACATGCATAGACATAAAAAGTAACAATGCTAGTTTATCAAAAATATCTATTCATTAAAAATAAATATACATTAACCAGGACATCATGTAGGCCAATGGTAGGTGTAAAACCCTTATCATCCTTTGCTTGTCACTCGACATACATGATGTCATTTTATAAAACAATGATAATATAATTTCCAAAATATAAAATATAGACATCCTTGAAATAAGGTTAACCACTAAATGGCCTTTGAACCAAGGTTTTTAATATAAAATAAGTGAAAAAATAATTCCTCTGAAGTTTAACTTAATCTTTTCATGAATGGTTAACCTTTTAACCCATATCAAAGATGAAAATCCAAAGATTTAGAAATAGATTCATGAAATCATATTAAGATTGATTCCCCAGTATATCATAATGTAGATATTTCTTGTCACATTCCAAACATGTAAATACCCTCATCATATATTCTCTTGAAACATGGAAACAACCTAAATTAACATAAATCCTTTTGGAAAACATGAATTCTTCCCCATTCCAAAGAATACTGGATTTACTCCTTAAATCAAAAAATGTTGTAAACTTTATCAGTGATAGTATAAAACACCAATAAAAAAGTACTTACTTAGTTCCAAGGTAATAAATATTATCTAATTTACTTATTCATATCCCATGTATCTTTATCCATACAAAAGTATCTTATCATAAAGAACATATTAAGGGTTACATTCCCTTAGTGAAATTATCATCTTTTCATTAAATCACTTCACCAGAACAACATAAACTTGTAAATACTAAGTGAAAAAAACATAAGTAGAACAATAATTGTATATTTCATCATTCCTAACTTTTTAATCCAAATACATAAATACTTTGATTACTTCATCCTTAATCCATTAACAATAATACATTTTTTCCTTTCACATTTCATCAGTAGTCTTATCATCATACATAATGTAATCATTACTCACACCACCTTGCTGATTATCTTCAATAACTTTCCTCTTAGGAAATTAGGTTTCATAATGACCATTTTATCCACACTTTAAACACTTAATCTTCAATGATTACTTAGAGAGGCTAAAATTCCCATCCATTTTGTTAACCGAACTCTTCATTTTCCCTTGTAATCCCTTACTTTGTGTCATTATTTTCCATAGTCAAAATACCTTCTTGTTCCTATAAGACATTCACTTAGGTGATTATTTCAACATTTTGGACACAAAGGAAACCAATCTTCTTTCCCCCATGGTATCCATTACCTAGAATCTCAGTGAACTCCTTATTTCTCTTCCTTAGTGAGTCCGAGAGTTAGTTAAGGTAAATATTGTTAATCACGTTCCATCAAAACTGATGAGGCATGATCATGAAATCTTTCAATCCAATGTTCATACCACTTGACTTATCATCATAAAATCTTCCATTACATTCAACATTAATCCAGTTCCTTCTGGTTCCCACCATTGACAAAAACTAGAAGCATAGTGTGAGCATTACTTGTCATAGAAAGAAACAACATATTCATGAAAATAAATACTTACAAGATGTATAAATCATGAAAACTTCTATAATATATTACAAATTAGGTTTATAATAGGTTATTCATAGATAAATTATATCTAAATCCTTCATTATGGTTCATGAAGAGTTTGTGAATTCCCAAAGCATATCCCCTGAGAGTGTCAAACCAGTTGTGTAACAAGGCCTGTTGTTGTGTACCATATTACCCTGAGTCAAGCTCAGAACATCTTATCAGAGTTGTTACCTCTAGGTACATTTATTCCAAAGCAACATCCACTTGTAGTATCGGGATAGGTATTTATTTATATGAAACCACTCACTCTATCCTTCACCAAAATTCCAATACATTTTTTTAAACATTAAACCATCCTTTTACTTATCCTTAGACATGTCCTTAGGGTTCTCATTATTGTTTTCTCATCATAGTTTCCAAAGGTTAACTATAACTTTTCTCTAATACCAACTATAGTGACCCTCACTTATCAAAACATTAACATTACACACCTTTTTCAGAATACTTAAACATTATACAAACAGACACCCAAAGACCATAGTTGGTATCGTGCCTTTAGAAACTTGGAAACATAAAAACTGGTACATATGTGAGCTACATCATCTCCCAATAGGTTCTTTTTAACTATAACCCTTATTCGACATATCAAACATAGTACATATCATCATAACTTGCGGGAAAGGAAATGTAAAAGTGGTGAGATCAAATTCTCAGTAAGGGTAAACAAGGAAGACATGTAAGCATAAACATGAGTATAAGGGTATGAGAATGTGATCCTGAAAATAGAAGATCATACCCTGCATATGAAATATCATAACCAAAATCATGGAATAAATATTGGAAGTTCATTATAAAATAATCATATAAAATAAAGATCATAATCCTTGAAATCATCACATAGGAATAATACATGGAATTGTGGAAAACACATAATTATATAATGATTTCCATAGTAGCCAAGACATTGCTGCTAAGACTATATTAGTAGTATGGGTTCACTCACTATACCATAATAGTAGTCATAGTTCAATCACATGGCCATCATAGTAGTCAAGGTTCACTCCCAATACCATCTTAGTTTATCTAATGAGATATAAATCTTTACCCAATGCATTTGAGGGAGATATAGGTCTCACCCATCACATAATGAAATCATACATACATATTCCACAAGATCATAAATAATCATATCATAACACATGAAATTAAATGGGTATCATAAAATTGTAAACATATCAAGACCTATAGAAAAAAAATTCAGGTTTGATAATCAGTTTACTAAAATCGTAGCCCATAAAAGAGTAATAGATTTCATATCCGTAAAACCCATCAATGAGAAATGGGTTTTATAAAGACCATGGCATTAAGAATAAACCATTTATAGAAAGGATATTAATGTAACCTTTATAATGGAATTAGTGACTTCAATAGATGTCATCTTAGATGGAAAATAATTTTGAAATATCTTTTAAAAACTCTTCTTTAGGAAAATATCCTTTATTTTTTGAAAAATGATTTTTAATACATAAAACCATTTGTAAATATTTTTCATAGAAAGTACCTTGAAAACTTATAAAGAATGCATGAAATCATTTTGAAAACATTTTTAATTTAAAAATTATAAAATAATATTCAAAAAATTTTAAAATCATTTTTCTTCAAAAAAACCTTGAAAACTTATAAAAAGATCTTGAAAACTTTTTAAAAATCATTTTGCTTGAAAACTTATAAAAGAAGATTGATTTTTTAAAACCATTATTCTTGAAAGCTTATAAAAAATCTTGAAAACATTTTGAAAAACTATTTTTCTTGAAAATATCTATTAATTTTTTTGAAAGATTTACCTTTTAAAAATGCAAATGTATCTTCAAAGAAATGAAAGTGGGTAAATATGTACATGTCGTACAAGGTCAAAAGAACATTCCTTTTGCACTGTAAAAAAGGTTGGAAAAGTTATTTGTTTCTAAAGTGAAAATAAGATTCATTTAAAGATATTTGTAAAAGAAAAAAATGGTAAAATTTACTTTTATATATTATAATATAATTGTATAATATTCTTGGAAAACCTTTTTTAGAAAAACTAGATTTCTGACTGAAAATAGGGTAAATTAAATCTTTCTTAAAACCTCTTTCTTAACTATATTATGTACCAAAGTGTAGAAAATGGTACCAATACATGAATATATCATGAATAACCATAGGATATGAAAATTCATGCATGTATTGAGAGATGGGTTATAATATTTCATGAAATGTGTCATAAACGTAAACAATCTAAAAAAACGATGAAATTTTCTCAATAAACTCTCTTAACTTGGTAACTTGGGATCATACTATCAATATAAGAAAAGAAATTAAATTAAGATTAATATATCATGAAAGTATGTAGATTCATGATATAACACTTAAAATGGAATTATATAAACCTCAAAAAATAATTTAGGTGCATAAAAAAACATGAGTCTCAAAGAAGCAAATTGAGACAAAACTATTTTTCCAATTCGGTAAATTTTGAAAGTTAAACCCCACTAAAGAAGGATCATAAAATGGAAATTTGAATACATATAAATTTAATTACAAGATACATATAATAAAATCATGTTAGGTACATATACCTCACCAATGGAAAGAGTGGTGAACATAATATGTATCTCATGGAAATTAAAAGTGAGATGAAATCCCTTTACCTTGTGTATTGACTCTCTCTGTATTCGTAAAAGCTTCCTGTATAATAAATATAAGTTTATTATACATATTTTATATAATAATATTATTATATTTATTACCATATATGGTTTTTATGGCCTTATATTACCCTCTTGTTAATGATCCTATTTTTGAGTTTCACTTCAGGTAATATTCACTTTGTTCTTTGCATGCATCTGAATTTGTTATATCGTTGATCCTTATACTTATATAAAGATTAAAAAATATATACCATGATATAAATATCAATTATATCCAGTATTTTTTTATTATAATAATATATATCATAATTAAGTATGAAATGGAATACACTGTTCATGGAGACGGTAAGCCGTATGAACACATGAACATTGTTTCTGTTTTTTGTTGTCATATTGAAAAAAAGTATGTAAATGAAATATGTATATATATATATGTATATATATATATCATCATTATAGTAACATTTATATATCATATATATATATCATATAAACCCATTCTTAATACATTCCATGTGGTGTGTGAATGAATCACATCACTTTGAGGGGGCAGTACGAGATTATCGTATTAACATCAAATGGAAATTAAAGAGATGTGTGTTTTAAATGTAATACATAATATTAAATACATATTAAATATAAAATATTACACATATATATATATTTTCCATTATAATGGCCATCATGACTGGTGGTAAAGGAGAAATGAACAATCATCGTTTCGTGAGACTATAATTCACCATACACATAAACAGTATGTTCACCAACCATTATACAGAGGTTTGTATAAGTTTAGGTTGATATATTTTCATAAAAAAACCATAGTATATGTATTATACTGGTTTTTTAATACAATATTTGAATAAATAGAGTGGAGGGAATGAAGAGAGAACATAAAGGAAAGGAGTTTGAGAGAAGACATTACCTCTTAATCGGGAAACTCCTTTTGGTTTATGCTAAAAGGATTCCATGAGAAGAATTATGACCAAAGTGAGGATTAAATATATAAGGGATGATTTTTTTAGGATAAATGGGTAGATATTTTCTAAAGTTAAATGTTTTTAGAGGTGTGAGGAATGGGTAGAGGTGGTGGCCTTTTATAGTGGTGGAGGAGTGGAACTCTTGTAAATATTTGAAGAGAGAATTCCACCCACATTTTTCATGTTTTAGGTGGATCCAATAAGGAAAAAGGTCGAGAAAATTAATTATAGATTCAAAATATGTATATAAAATGGGTTTTGGACATGTTTCTAGGTCGTTTCTAGGTCTTAAATATAAGGTTTAGTACTTAATTAAGCTTAATCTGGCCTCAACTATTGTGATTAATTTTAATCAATTTTATTAATCATTTTGGTCAAATATTGTTTTGACCTTATTATAAATTATAAATTATTCTTATTCAAGATATGGAATCCATTTTTCTAAATTATAAACGCATAATTGGCATAAATTAATTGAAAATTAATCCCACTGACGGGATGACACTATTAGTTTTTAAAGTAAAAAGTCTAAACATTTCCTATGTTTTTATATATAATTTTAATATGAAATTTGTTTCAATGACCTAAATTGGGTTAATTGATAAAAATATTATATAACTAAACTATTAAACCAATTAAAAATATAATTTATCCTAACAAATAAATTAGATGAAAAAGAAGTTTTGAATTGAAATCCAGTATTTTTAACTTTTCATTAAAAGATGAAACCTTACATAAATATACCAAAAATTTATCCTAACCTAATTTTTATGTTTTGATTCCAAATATAATCTATAAACTATGGAAAATAATTCCTTAATAAAAAAAATTCCTTAATAAAAGGCATAAAATGGGTTCATTATTAAAAGGCGGCAAAAAATGCCTTAATAAAAATATAGATTTTTAAGCATAAAATTGGGTTTGTTCATATCTTATGTCTATTGAATATATTGGATAAATATAAAAAATATTTTATGGAATATATAACATATTTATTATATTAATATCACTTATTAAATGTAAATAATTTAATTTACTAGGTTAAAATAGCTTTGTGATTATAATGATATTTTTCTTTATATTCAATCGATTTTCATAATCATTTATAATTAATTGGTAACCTATGAATTCATCTTGTATTTTTGTAATCCACATATGTTGATAATTTAGTCAATAATATTCATATCCATAAACTTAATGTCTAGGTTATATATCATTATAATAATATTTTTAATAATATATTATAGTTAGGTTACACGCGGTCTTGCGTGTTATGAAAGCCATCAAGGACAATCAATCTTGTATGTAACGTACATTAACCTTGTTTTTTCATGTAACATATGCCAAGTTGGGATTTCATGTAACATATTCCAAGTTGGGATTGCATGTAACATACACCAAGTTGGTATTGTATGTAAAAGTAATGTTTAACTTAGTGAAAATCTATTTTCAGTGTTGCGTGAAGTGAAAAATATAAAAATATTAAATTAATTCCAATGAAAAATTCACCAAAATATCAGGGTGTTACATTCTATCCCCGTTAAAATGAATTTCAAACTGGGAATTCGTCTAGGTTATCAAAGTTTTAATACTTGAAAGTTTCATTCATATAAACCCAAATTGGAAAAATGGACACTAAAACTTCCCTAAAAAAGGGAAATTTGGAACCATAACAGTTACCCAAAGTAACATATAACTGGGTTTCCACATCGGAGAACATATGTTGGGAGTGAATAATGGACATGAAGTAAAATCATAAATTTTTATAGGGAGTGATTAAGTTTATAAATCTCAAACAAGTGAATTATGAAAGGAAGGATGAGGGACTCAAAGTCATAAATATGTGATCATTCTAGAAGCCACTGGTTTAAAAAAATTTAATGTATTAGGACAACATTTTTTTGTATCAATTTCAGAATGATGAGTAATTATTGATAAATTTATATAAACAAAATTTCATTCTTTGGATGTTCTTTGAAAAATTTATAATTCATACATTACCTCATGAAATTATTGTTTATAAGTTAACATTGATGCAAAAAGAACTAAAATACAATTTTAACAGATCTTAAGGCCCATAAAAGAATGAAAAAGGCTAACTATTTGTGTATTAAAAATCAACATGTACAAACATAAAAAGTAACAGTACTGGTTCATCATAAATATTTATTCATTAAAAATAAATATACATTAGAATCACATAACGTAGGCCAGTGGTAGGTGTGAAACCCTTATAGTCCTTCGGTCATGGGATCAATACCCACAACCTTGTCAGACTTGATTGGTTTTCACCCAACATACATGATGTACTATTCTAAAATAATGCTCATATAATTTCAAAAATATAAAATATATACATCCTTTAAATAAGGTTAATCAATAAATGAACTTTGAACCTAGTTTTTTAATACAAACTCAGTGAAGAAATACTTCCTATGAAGTTTAACTTAATCTTGTAATGAATGGTTAACCTTATAACCCTTCTCAAAGATGAAAATCCAAAACTTTAGAAAGAGAGTCATGAAATCAGATTAACATTGATTCCCTTGTATATCATAATTTATCTCTTGGTTTTCACATTCCAAACATGTGAATACCCTCATTATATATTCTCTTGAAACATGGTAACAACCTGAATTACCATAAATCCTTTTGGAAAACATGCATGATTCCTTATTCCAAAGCATATTGGATTTACTCCTTGAATCAAAAAATGTTATAAAATTCATTAGTGATAGCATAAACCACCTATAAAATAGTCCTTACTTAGTTCCAAGGTAATAAATAATGTAAAATTTACATATTCATATCCCATGTATCTTTATTCATACAATGTTATCTTATCACAAAGAACATATTAAGGGTTACCTTCCCTTAGTCAAAATATCATATTTTCTTTAAATCACTTCATCAGTCCAATATAAACTTGTAAATACTGAGTGAAAAAAAAACATAAGTAGAACAATCCTTTTATATTTCATCATTCATAACTTTTGAATCCAAATACATAAATACTTCGATTATATCATCCTTAATCCATTAACAATAATACCTCCTTCCTTTCACATTTCATCTGTAGTCTCTTAATTATCCACAATGTAACCATTACCCACACCACATTGCTAATTCTCTTTAGTAACATTACTCTTGGGACATTAGGTTTTATAATGAACATTTTCTTAACTCTTAAAACACTTAACATTCAATGATTAATTAGAGAGGCCAAAATTCCCATCCATTTCATTAACCAAACTCTTCATTTTCCCCTTAAAGTCACTTAATTTATGTCCCTATTTTCTATAGAAAAAACACCTTATTATTCCTATAATACATTCACATAGGTGACTCTTTCTACATTCTGGACACAAAGGAAACCAAATATTATTTCTTCCATAGTCTCCATTACCCTAAATCTCAGCAAACTGCTTCTTTATCTTCCTTGGTGAGTCTGAGAGTTGGTTAAGGTAAACATTATTAATCATGTTCTGTGAAAACTGATGAGGCATGATCATGACATCTTTCACTCTAATGATCATCCCAATTGAATTATCATTATAAAATCTTCCATCACATTCAACATTAATCTAGTTCCTTTTGGTTTCTTCTATTTACTAAAAACAAAAGCATAGTGTGAGAATTACTTGTCATAGTAGAAAACCACATAGTCATGAAAATAATTACCCAAAGGTTGTCTAAATAATGAGGCCTTCCATAATATATGGAACCTTAGGTTTATCCTAGGTTATTCATAGCTAACTTATATCTAAATACTTCATGATGGTTCATGAAGAGTTTGTGAATTCCCAAAGCATATCCCTCAGGAGTGTTAAACTAGGTGTGTGGCAAGGCCTATTCTTGGGTACCAGATTACCATGAGTCAAGCCCAGAACATATTTTCATAGTTTTTACCCCTAGGTACATTTGTGACATAACCACATCCACTTGTAGTATCTACACATGGATGTACTTTTCAGAAACCACTCACTCTATCTTTCATCAAAATTCCAGGACATTTTACTAAATGTTAACTCATACTTATAATTATCCTTAGACATGTCCTCAGGGTTATAAATAAGGTTTTATCATCCTAGTTTCCAATGGTTAACTATAACTTTTCTCTGATACCAACTATAGTGACCCTCACTTTTCAAAAAATTAACATTACATAACTTTTTCGGGATACTTAAACATTATAAAAACAAACACCCAAAGATCATAGTTGGTATAGTGCCTTTGGAAACCTTGAAAGATAAAAACTGGTATATATGTGAGATACATCATCTCCCACTAGGTTCTTCATGAATAGAACCCTTCTTAGAAATATCAAACATTGTACATATCATCATAACCTGTAGGAAAGGAAACGTAAAAGGGGTGAGTTGAAATTCTCAGTAAGGGTAAACAAGGAATACATGTAAGAGTAAACATGAGTATAAGGGTATGAGAATGTGATCCTAAAATTAGAATATCATACCTTACATATCAAAGATCATAACTAAAATCATGGCATATAGATTGGAAGTTCATAAGACATGAATAATATGCAATAAATAGCATTATTCATGAAATAATCACATAAGAATAAGACATGGAATTGTTTCAAACACATAAGTATATAATTATTTCCATAGTATCCAAGGCATCACTTCCAAGAACATATTAGTAGTATGGTTTTACTCCCTATACCATCATAGTAGTCATGGTTCAATCCCATGACCATCATAGTAGCATTATTTCGCTCCTCATACCATCTTAGTAGTCATGGTTCACTCCCATAACCATCATAGTAGTTAAGGTTCACTCCCAAGACCATATTAGTTTATCTCATGAGATATAAATCTTTACTCAATGCATTGGAGGGAGATATAGGTATCAACCATCACATAATGAAATCATACATACAAGTTCCACAAGATCATAAATAATCATATCATAACCCAAGAAATGAAATGGGTATCATACACCTATAAACATATCACAACCTATGGAAAAAATTTCAGGTTTCATAATCATTTCACCAAAAGAATAACTCATGAAAGAGTAACAGATTTCATATCTATATAACCCACGAAGGAGAAATAGATTTTATAAAGACCATGACATTAAACATAACACATTCATTGTATGGATGTGAATAGAACCTTTATATTGGTATGAGTAACATCAATAGATGTCATATTATATGGAAAATAATTTTTAAATATCTTTTAAAAAATATTATTGTGGAAAATATCCTTTCTTGTCTGAAGAAGGATTTTTAATAGATAAGACCATTTGAAAATATTTTTCTTATAAAATACCTTGAAAACAAATAAATAAGGTATTAAATCATTTTGAAAACATTTTTTCTTTAAAAACTATAAAATAAGCTTCAAAAAATTTTTAAAATATTTTTCTTCAAAAACACTTTGAAAACTTATAAAAAGGGCTTGAAATTTTTTTGAAGATCACTGTACTTGAAAAATTATAAAATAAGATTGAAATTTTTTTGAAAACCATTTTTCTTGAAAATATATTTTAAATACATTTTCTTAAATATCAAACTTTTAAAAATTCAAAGGTATCTTTGAAGAAATGACTTCGGTTAAATCTATATATGTCATACGAGGTCAAAAGAACATTCCTTTGGCATAGTAAAAAATGTTATAAAAGTTCATTTTTTGGAAAGAGAAAATAAGATTATTTTGAATAGACTGGTAAAGGTAAAAAAATGTTAAAATTGTCTTTTATATATTATAATATAATGGTATAATATTCTTGTAAAAACGTTTTTATAAAACCTAGATTTTCAACTAAAAAGAGGGTAAAGTCAAGCTTTCTTAAAAACAATTTCTTAAATATATAATGTTATAAAGAGTATAAAATGGTACCAATACATGAATATATAATGAATAACCATATTATAAGAAAATTCATTAATTACTTGAGATATGGTTTATATGATTTCATCAAATGTGGAATAAATATAAACAATCTTGAAAAAACAATGAGATAGTCTCAATAAACTCTTATAACTTGTGAGCTTGGGATCATACTATACATGTAATAAAATACATTACATGAAGAATAATATATCATTAAAATAAGGATATTCATTATATAAAATGTAAAATGTAAGTATATACCCCTCTAAAAATAATTTAGGTGCATAACACAACATGAATCTCAAATAATTCAAATTGAGACAGAACTATTTTACCGATTTGGTAACTTTTGAAGGTTAAACCCCATGAAATATGGATCATAAAATGGACATGTGAACACCCATAAATTTAAGTATAATATATATAGAACAAAATCCTAGGAAGTACATACCTCACACCAAATGAAAGAGTGGTGGACATAACATGTATCTCACAGAAATTAAAAGTGAGATGAAATCCCCTTACCTTGTGTCTTGACTCTCTCCGTATTCATACAAGCTTCTGGTATAATAAATATAAGTTTATTATAAATATTTAAAATAATAATATTCTTATATCTATTAACATATTTTTTTTTTATTATGACCTTATATCACCCACTTGTTAACGATCCTTTGTTAAAGTTTCACTTCAGGTAATATTCATCTTGTTCTTTGCATGTGTCTTAATTTGTCATATCATTGATCCTTATACATAGATCATGATTATAGAATATAGATAATTATATAAATATAACTTATATTCATTATTTTTATATTATAATAATCTATATCATAATGAAGTATGAAATGGAATACACCATTCATGGAGACGGTTTGCTATACATACGCATGAACACTATTTCCGTTTTTTGTTATCATATTGAAAGACAGTATGTAAATGACATATTTATATATATGTATGTATATTTATATATCATCATTATATTAGAATTTATATATAATATATATCATATAATTTCATTAAACCCACCCTTAATACATTCCATGTGGTTTGTGAACAAATCACATCGCTTTGAGGGGGTGGTAAACCACACTTACTCAAATGAGATTATCATATTAACACCAAATAGAAAGTAAAGAGAAGTGTGTTGTAAAAGTAATACCAAATATTAAATACATAATAAATATAATATATTATAAATATAAATATATTTTCTATAATAATATCCACCATTATTGGTGGTAAAGGAGAAATGAACAATCGTCATTTCATGAGGTAATGGTCTGATGTACATAGAAACAGTATGTTCAACATCCATTATATGGAGGTGTGTATAAGTGAAGGTCGATATATTTTAATAAAAAAATACTAGTATATTTAGGATAATGGTGTTTTCACACAATAATGGAATAACGATAGTGGAGGGGGTGAAGGGGGAAAATAAAGGAAAGGAGTTTGAGAGAAGACATTACCTTTTAATCAGGAAACTCCTTTTGGTTTATTCCAAAGGATTCCTTGAGAAAATTTATGACCAAAGATAGGATTAAAGGAACAAGGGACGATTTTTTGGAGTCTAATTGGGTAGATATTGTCTTAACTTAAAGTTTTTGAGAGGTGTGAGGAATGGGTAGAGTTAGTGGCCTTTTATAGTGGAGGAGGAGTGGAACTCTTGTCAATATTTGAAGAGAGAATTCCACCCACATTTTTCATGCTGAAAGTAGATCCAATAATGAAAAACGATCGATCAAATTGTTTTTAGGGTCGAAATATGTCCAAAAAAAGATCTTTGGACATGTTTCTAGGTCGTTTTGGGCCTTAAATATAAGGTTTAGTACATATTTAAGCTTAATTTGGCCCTAACTATTGCGATTAATTTTAATCACTTTTAATAATACTTTTGTCAAATTTTTTTTTACCTTATTATAAATTAGAAATTATTCTTATTCCAAATATAGAATATTTTTTTTTTCAAATTATAAATGCATAAGTGGACGAAATTAATTTAAAATTAATCATGTTGACGGGAAGACACTACATGTTTTTAAAGTAAAAAACATCAAAAGGTTTGCTATATTTTTATATCCAATTTCAATGTGAAATTGGTTCCAATGACCTAAATTATATTAATTGGTAAAAATATTATCTAACTAAACTATTAAACTAATTAAAAATGTAATTTAACCTTAAAAATAAATTAGATTAAAAATAAGTTTTGAATTAAAATTCAGTATTTTTAAATTTTCATTAAAAGATGAAAACTTACATAAATATCCCAAAAATTTATCCAAACCTTATTTTTATGTTTAAATTCCAAATATAATGATTATTTTTAAAAATTAAATCTAAAAAAGTTTAAAAAATTGGATTTAAAATGAGATCATCATTAAAAGGCTGTAAAAAATGCTGTAAAAAAATATAGGTTTTCAAAGCATAAAATTGGGTTTGTTCTTATCTTTTCTATAAAATATATTGGATAAATATCAAAAATATTTTATTTATTATATAAAATATTTATTATATGAATATAAATTACCAATTTTAATTAATTTAATTTATCAGGTTAAAATAACTTTGTGACTATTATGACATTTTCCTTTATATTCAATTAGTTTTCATAATCATTTATAATTAAATGGTGACCTATGAATTCATCTTGTATTTTTATAAAACACATATTTTAATAATTTAGTAAATAATATTAATATCCACAAACTTAATTTCTAGGTTATATTTCATTATAATAACATTTTTAATAATATATTATAGTTAGGTTACACTCAGTCTTATGTGTTACACAAGCCATTGAGGAAGGTCAATCTTGCATGTAATGTATTCTAATCTTGTTGTTACATGTAATGTACTCCATATTGAGATTACATGTAACATACACCAATTTGGGATTTCATTTAACATATTCCATGTTGGGATTGCGTGTAAAAGGAATTTTTGACTTAGTGAAAAGTTATTTTCAATGCTGCGTGAAGTGAAAAATATCAAAAGATTAAATTAGTTAAAAAAACACTAAAATCTCAGGGAGTTATAGTTTTAGCCATTCATTGAAGGCCCTAGTCATAGGTAAAATTCTTATGTTTTCATATAGAAACATATAATGATAATTCAACTCATGTTTTGTATATATTCTGTAAAGGATGCACTTGATAGCCTTAGTGACAGTTTCTCTATCACTTCGGGCTTTGTTCAAACACCCCCTTACCACTTTATATATATGCTCACTATTATGTCTGATCTTGAAAAGATACTCCTTATTATATTCCATAAAATCAACCATGATGGAATGAAACCCTTATATGACTGTAGATATGATCATATCACTATAAATAAAATTTGAAGGAGGTGGATTAGTGGATGTTGATGAAAATTTGGTGGTAAGGTCTCAAACCTCTCCAAAAGATATTCTAGGCTAAAAGAAAAACTACCACTCATGCCCTTCACTACAGACTACATTGATTACATCCAACTATCCAATATTCTATTCTCAATATCAATTTATCAAATCTTTAAAATTGTTTTGGGATGAATATGAAAGATGAATAGCTCAATGATGTTCCTCATATTTGCTTCAATAAGATGAGTAACTATAGGAGACTGAGATCTTATAATTACATTGAAATAAAAAATCAACCTTTCTCTCAACGTTTCAAAATTATATCTGGCCACATAGTTTGAAGGTACATATGCAGTGCCAGGTATAGGTGAAAGAACCCTATCAGGACTAAGTTTAAGAGCCTATACATGTTCTGATCTAGTAGCAGGTGAATCAGAAGGAAGAGATCAAATCTAACCACCTTCATCTATTCTCTTAGCTATAGATCCCTTTTTATCTCTTCCAATAACCAAGATAGTAGGTAAAACTTTCTATGGTGGACTGCTATGATCATTATCACTATCACCATCTTCATCATACTAAAGGTAAGAAATTACAAGAAACTTTGAACTAGGATATGGATCCCCCTTAGATATAGATTTATCCTCAGTTGAGGAAGTTGGATCATACATATGAACTTACTTCTATCTAGATGAACCTAGGGATTTCTCCCCCTCAATATATTCCCTCAACTTACCTCTGATAGAGTAAGTCTCATCTATAGGCTGAACAAAACCTGGTTTATCCACATGCCTAGCTAAAACTAAAACAACATAAGATGAATGATGTGACTAATCATTCTCAACACCATCATCATTATCATCATCATCATAATCATGATCATTAGGAACTTCTATATCATGGAGTCCATCACTATTCTCATCCTTCAAACAATTAGACACTTCCAATACTTCTATTGTGGTTTTAGAAGAATTTTTAATATGTTATTCTATTGAGACATCATTTTTCTCTTCTAATTCTCCTTCACTCAAGAGGATCTCTCATGTTGGGAGAGAAACATTTGTACAAGTAGATCCATAATACACTATTGGGATCATAAAAATATCTAGACCACTTCCCTCTTCAACAGAAATAACCACTTCCTCATCAACATTAGCAACATATCTTTCTACTTAATCTTCATAACATTAAGACACAATCTCATATAGCTCTAAAATGGGATAAATAAAATTCTTGGTCCTTGTAGGGTGTTCCATTGGATTAAAATACTCAATATATTTGTCATTATCCTCAAACCATTTCATCATCTAGTGATTCTAGTTGACTTTCATACTTTTATAGATAATTTTAACTACACTAAAACTACCACATTTTTCCTCTTCCTCCTCTTCCTCATTAACCAAGCCCTTGGATTCTAGTATAGTTGAGACCGGATTAGGATAAATCATATACTTCAATATGGAATAGGAATTTCACATCTCCATCATGTTAACCAATAGATATTTATATAGAATAATTTAATACCACCTTTTAATAAGGAATAAAAGATATAAATCCTGACATATCTTTGTTCTAAAGTCCCCTTTCTTGGGATATAACATATGTTTAATAAAACTGAATAGGTGTTTACATTGACAATCAAGTTTGGATGCAACATTCCATCTTACTATACCATTTCCAGTTAATTTCAGCAGTGCATCCTCATATAAAAATAGCTCACTATCACTCGGTATAGTTCCTTAATAGTCCTTAGAGACACCTTGGGGAAGCACATTGGTACACATATACCATTTATTTTAGGAAAATATTACCTTTTTTCTATCTATAATACTTCAAATGATATCATTATTTTCACCAAAGCTATACTCTACATATTGGTAGAATTGTTGAACCAACCTTAGATAAAATGGTTGGTCATTCATTAAGACCAAATATATCCATCCCTAGTCACGAATCCCCCAAATCATGAATTACGTCCCTAACAACATCCACTATTCACTTACTTATTTCTCTACAACAACCACATAATCCGCAAGTTGAGGGTTTTTAGTCTGACTACAATATGACTCGATTATTAATGATATTTATTTGTAGGCCATGATCCTTCTGGAGAATACATTGAGGGATAATTTACTCTCACCATTTCATTGAATCTAAAGGTTATGAAAGAGTGTGAATATGGTTAAAGGTCGACAGAGAAGGGAATTTGACATGTTTGAAAGGGAAGGTGCAAGAAATAGAGTGTTTATAATTGAATTTAAGTTCAATGTTATCATTTAAGGATTTTAGATTTTATTATGTAAGGAAATATAAAAATTAAATTAAATAAAAATTTTAACCTAGAAAATTAAGACCAACAGTAAAATAGAGACTCGACCAATAGAATCCCAATAGTGGATCTCCCAAATTGTGGATCACCCAATGGTGGATCAACCAATAATGGATCTCATAATATTGGATAATACAATAGAGGATCTTCCAATGGTGGATATTACAATGGGGATCTTATGGAAGTGGAGCTTCTAACAGCGGATCTTCCAATGGTGGATATTTTGACAGTGAATCTTATATCGGTGGATATACCAATGGTGGATATTCCAATTGTTGTTATTCCCAAGGAAGATCATATAATAGTGGATCTTCATATAGTGGATCTTCTAAGATAAAGGTTTAAATAAAATTTATCATTCCTAGTTTATGTTTGATATAGTTTAATTTCTCAAAAAATCAAGGGTTTTGTAAAAATATCAGTAAGATTAGGTTTATTTCCCATGAATTCAAGAGTTATATCACCTTTATGGAAATTATATCTCAAAAAGTGATTTCTTACATCAATATGATTTGTCCTATAATGAGACACATGATTCATGGAAATATTTATCACACTTGTGTTGTCACAGTTTATAGGGACATCTCTAAATTGATATCCATAATCTAGAAAAGTGTGTTTCATCCATAAAATATGAGGACATCAACTTCACGAACCTATATACTCAGCCTCAATAGTAGATATGGAAACACTAGTTTTATTTTTTACTACACCAAGATACTAGTGACATTCCCAGAATATGACATGTTCCCAAGTTTCTTTTTCTATCTAACTTGCGACCACCAAAGTTTTCATCTAAATAACTCACTAAATCAAATTATTTTCCTCCAGGACAGAAAATTCCTAATTTTTTTGTATACATGTGGTAATTGAAACTTATTTTTACATAATTTAAATGATATTCTTTAGTATTTTCATGAAAACAAGAACACATACACACACTAAAAAAAATATTTGTCCAGTTAGAAGTTATATATTATAAACTTCTAATAATATATATATATATAATTGGTCTGATCTAATGAATTTATAGTTTTATCAGGATGTATCTTACTAGTTGTACTCATGGGAGAATCAATATTTTTAATTCTATCCAAACCAAAATATTTTAGAAGGTATTTAGTGTACATACTTTGATTTAAAATAATTCCATCTTTATTTTCAAAAATTTGAAAACCAAGAAAGAATTTAATTTCTACCATTAAACTCATTTGAAATTCACTTTGAAATGTTTTTGAAAAAATAGTACCCAATGAATTTTTAGAAGTCCCAAAAATAATATCTTGAACATAAATTTGAACTACTAAAATAAAATTTTAAATTATTTTTATAAATAGAGTAGGATAATATATGGCTTCAGAAAAACCTTCAGAAATTAGAAATGAGATGTGTAGGATCGAAATGATACTGATTTTAGTATCGAAATAATGATGTAGATGCTCAATATAAAAGAGGGGGGGGGGGTGAATTGTATACTTTAAAAAATTTCTTTGTAACTTTTAAAGATGGTGATGTTTAACAAATTTAAACAAGGTAAATTCAGAAGACCTCTTAGTTCTACAAACTTGCTTGATTCCAGAAATGTGGTTATGGAAATGAAACTTAAGAAAAGTTTACAAAGATAAAGATTCTACCTTAAAGCGTATAGAATCTTACAAATTAGATTAAAATTATAAGAAAGCATAAGATAGTTATAATTTCCTCAACAACCAAAATGTAGAGGAAAACTTGAAACAATACAAGTAACAAGTAGTAAATCTTTTAACCCAAAGAGAAGGGTATCCAACAACCTTTGATAAAGGTCCCTTGATTTATACTTTCAAGAAAGTATGTCTTACCCACACCAGGGTAAGCCCTTGATATGAATATCAGAGTCTGTCTTGCTATCCTCACAAGCCCTCGAACTTCAAGGAAGTTAGCACCTCTGTCTTACTATCCCGAGAAGCCCTCAAATGTACTCAACAACATTCAGAGTCGCACAAAGCAATTCTGAAAAAGATGTTTAGTACGCAAAAATCATGATAGCCTCTCTCTAGAAATAACTTCACAACATGTAATCTCTAGAGTCATAGAACTATTCATCAAAGTTATTGTTGTTGTGAGCTCATTCAAATGAGCTCCTATTTATAGGCACATCTTCAACGGTCGGCTCCCTTCTTCAACAGTCATATTTTTTTCTTGAATTTTGGAGGGACCTATACACGTGTCACTCAAAAAATGGTTAGTTAGTAACTGAATTCATGACATCATTTTATAACTAAAACAAGTGTAAGAAAAATATGGTTGCTAAAAAAAATCAATTATTTGGAATGTAAGGAAAAACAAAAGTTCAGAGTCTAACCTAAAAACCATTTGGTGTCTATAATACATGAATATTCGGATTTTATCTTCAAAAGAATTCGGAACCTAAATTCTATAGAATTCCAGAGTCTGAATTTAAAGGAAATTCAGAGTCTGGATTCATAAGAATTCAGAGTTTGAATTCATAATAATTCAGAGTCTAAACTTAGAAAGTTCGGAGTCTGAATTCAGAGAATTCAGAGTCTAACTCAGAAAGTTCTGGAGTCTGAATTCAGAGAATTTAGAGTCTAAATTCAGAAAGTTTGGAGTATAAATTCATAGAATTCGTAACCTGAATTCGGATCCTAAAAATAGAATGATCTATATCTATTTATTTATAAGATTACAAGGTTTTAGTTATGAAATTGAATTTTATACTTAGAAGGAAAATGAGTCAGATTATAAAATGAACAATGAAAAAATGGTAAGAATAAATTTCCTTAGGGAAGGAAAATTTTCCTTATGAATATAAAACATAGGAAAAAGAAATTTGACTTAAGATAGAGTGTTGATTTTTTCAAAACACGAAGGAATGGAAAAGTCATAAGGAAACATTATTGACTCAACAATCTCCCCCCTTTTGGAAAGCACAAACATCCTTACAAAAAAGAATATAAGGACATATAAAATATTTTTTTGGATTTCGAAAATAAAACTTATCTCCCTTAACACATGGGAAATTGATGAATATGACTAACTCCCCCTTAGTATTTGGAAACACTAAGGATCATATTCTTGATTTCCAGATTGAGACTTAGCATTTTATTACATATGAAAATCATCTTGGATAAGAACTCCCACTTAGATGAACTCCTTAGGGAAATTTCTTCTTTTAGTTTGTATTCTTTTTAAGTTTCCTTTGTACCCATTTGTGATTTTAAAAATGGATTAAAGGGAATGGAAAATGAAATGTGGTACCTGAAATATTAGTACTAGATAACCAAAAATATAAAGAGAACCCCAAAATTACATTACGATTGGAAAAATTTATACAATGAATACAAAAAAAAGATCAGAATTGAATAATATTATCCTTCCTTCTCCTTCGACATCAAATTATTTACTATGGTTTTGAGCTTCTTGATCTCCTTGTGATCTTCCTATGCACATTTATGAAGCTGATCTTGATATTATGTTTTCTTCTCTAAGGATTTGATTCTTTCTTCCCGAGCCTTAAAAGATTATGCATGAGCCTTTATAACTTCTTATTGATTAGAAATTTTTTCCTCAAGTTTGATTCTTATATATCTTTCTCTCTTCTAAATATGAGCAACTGAATATAATTTCCCATTCATGTATTTCACTTCTTATATCCAAGAATTATTTTCCAGAGTTAGCTTTTCCTGAAAACTATTTGTGAGATCCTTGATCTTCACATATTCGGTATCAAATTCATCCTTGACACTTTCTTGGAACTCATCAAGAATTCTCATGTCTTCTATATTTTTCTTTGACCATCTGGTCATATTCTTGAAAGATCATTTGTCGGCTTCGTAGTTTATGAAAAAGGTTTTGAAATTATCCTCAAGTTTGATGAACTTATCCATTACCATGGATACTGAATCTGATTTCTGATTTAAGGTGTGTTGAAGCATCTGGCATCTCGAGTCCATACTAGGAAATATTGGTATAGTCCCAACAAACTTCTTCAAAGACTGTACTACAAAATCATGTCCAAGAGAGGATGATTCCGAATCAGAGATTTTACATGGTGGGGTTTCTTTATCTAACTCAGTAGCTTTCCTCTTTGAAGAACCACCATCATCTCTCTTTTTTACAACTACTTGGTAGGTGTATCAACTATTACCTATTTTCCCTTATCAACCTTTGAAATGAGTTCCTCTTGATCAGGAGATTCATGTTCACTATCAGATAGTTGAATGATTTTGTCTTCATCAAATTCTTCCTTTTCGGCTCCTACCTCAGCATCCTCAGGGTTAATGAAATATTTATTGATGATTTCTTCTTCAGATGGTTTGTCTAATTCGTCTTTAGCCTTCTATTCATCGTTCCCAAGAGTAACAAGTTTTGAAAATTCATATTGAGAGGTTCATAATGATAATTTCTTAGAAGGGCTTTCCTTCTCATGAAAATCATCTACTTGTTTTATCAAGTCTTCAGTATCACCACTGCCTTCTTCTTCTTCTTATTCCACTACCTTTTCTTCTTCTTCTTTTTCTTGGACATTTTTCGGAGTCACAAATTTATTTCTCAGAGTCTTTGATAAAGGTTCTATAATGAATTATTCTGGTACCAGAATATTCTCAAAATCTTTCTCAGAAGCCTTCAGAAGGGATTGAACTATTTTAGTCTCAGACAACTTCTTCTTCCACTTATTCTCTTTCTCTTTCTTGTCAAGTTCTTCAGTTGCCTTCTCCCTCAAATATTTTGTTTTAGCAGGGTCCAAGAAAAACTTAGGCTCCTCTCTTTCTGATTTTTCTTGCCTTCTATCTATTTAGACACAACCTCATTAGGATAGTATTTTTGCTTCTTTGGATTTGGTGGCGCGGATTGGGTTTCTTTATCCATTGGGGTTTTTGCCTTCTCTTCCACAACCTTCATCTTCCTCTTCCTTGCACCCTTTTTAGAAGTTTCAGCCACTTTCTGTTTCTTTGGTAAGGCTTCTGCCTCCTCCTACTGCAAATCATAAAATTCTTCAGATTATTTATAAAATATGACTTTCTTCCTTCTCATAGTATCATCACTCAACAACATTACTTTGAAATTTCTTGACTTATATTTGCAAGGGACTTTGAAGGATTATAGACACCAGACAATCATCTTTGATAGAATGGCTGGATAAATTATAATCTGATCCTTTGGATTTCCATTATTTATGTTCTCAATCGTAACCAAAACATACTAAACAAAGTTTATCTTCCTTAGGTTTTCCAAGAAATCCAGAATGTATATATCACTTTTCTTCAAAGTATCCTTATCTCCATTTCTCAGTACGATGAATCCTTGAACCCACAATTCAAGAATCTGATAATTTGTAGTCAGGTGAAGAATCTTCAGAGTCTTTACCTATGAGAGACCAAGTCAATCCGTGGCCTTTACCTTATTAAAACTTCCTTGAACACCATGCAACTTATGAGAACAAAACTCAGGTTCCCCTTTATAGGGAATACCAACCAAGCTTGCAGCCTTGATCTAAGAAAGTGAATATGTCTTTTCGTAACACTTGAAAGAAAACTTACTCCTCCCTTCTTCCTTGAAGAAAATTACTGACTCATAGAATTCTATTAACAAATCTGGATATACCAAATCCTGAGCTTTTGGTTTTGAAAGGCAAACACTTTCCCACCCATTCAACTTTATATTCTTAGAGATAATAGAATCATACTTTGAGAAAAACTTCAGATCAACTAACCTTTCTCTGTATATCTTCCATTCTGAGACTGGTTTGACAGTTGACATATCTTTCTAATAGGAGACTTCAACAGACATTCAAAAGTAAGAAAGATCTGAGAAGTTCAAAATGGGATTATGTAGAAGTGCAGAGCTTCAGAGAGCGAAGGATTGAGTTTCGATGTGGGACAACCATCAGGGGGTACTTTTAATAAGCGTTTTAGGTGATGATTAAAGTTCCACACTAAATACAACGGTTGAAAAACCTTCTGATCAGACCTGATGGTTGAGATGATAACCAAAAAGAAATTTTGATAGAATCTGATCTTTTGAGGTTTTTTAAAAAAAATTCAGATTTAGGAAAAAGTGAATACAAAAATTTAAAAATAGATAAAAATACCGACAAGTAAAAGATGATTATGAAAATTTAAGTAAGGAAACATACCTTTCGGATTGCTAGGAAGATTATTCGTAATGAGGAAAATTATTTTTAAAGAACTTTAGTTTCTGAAAATTTTGATTACGAAAATTTTCAATACGAAAATCTCCATTACGAAAATTTTAAGTAAAAAAATATTCATTACAAAAGTTTTAAGTATGAAAATATTCATTATGAAAATTTTAAGTACAAAAATCTTCATTAAGGAAATTTTAAGTACAAAAATATTCATTATGAAAATTTTGAATACAGAAAAATTTGACTATGAAAAAAAATTTAACTACCAAAAATTTTAGACTATGAAAAATTTTAGACTACGAAAAATTTTAGACTATGAAAAATTTTAGACGACGAAAAATTTTAGACTGAAAAATTTAAGACTACAAAAAATTTTAGACTACAAAAAAATTTTAGACTACAAAAAATTTTAAAATACAAAATATTTTAAACTACGAAAAATTTAGAAATCTAACAAACAAATTTACTCCCCCTATGAAAAGGATTTCCTTACTATAAGGAGATTGGTTTCAATAGGAAGTTAACATGGAAGATTACCTTAGAGTTATTATTCCTAACTTCTGTTTAATTTATTCAAATCTATCGGATGGTAAAGATTTTGTAAATATATCAGCAAATTGATCTTGTGTTTCGATAAATTGAAGAATGATATCTCCTTTTTGTGTGTGATCACTAATAAAGTGATGCCTAATATCTATGTGTTTTTAATGAGAGTGATATGTAGGATTTTTACTTAAGGCAATGACACTAGTATTATCACATAGAATTTGTGTTTTGGTAAAACTCATAACATAGTCTGTGAGTGTGTGTTGCATCCACAACACTTGAGCACAACAACTTCCAGCTACTATATATTCATCTTCAGTAGTGGAAAGTGCCACTGAGTCTTGATTTTTGAATGACCAAGAAACTAATGAATCTCCTAAGAAATGACAAGTTTCAGATGTACTTTTCTTATCTATTCTATATCCATCAAAGTCAGCATCCGAAAAACTTTTTAAAACAAAATCATTTCCAGAAGTATAAAAGTGTCCTAGATCTATGGTTCCCTTTAAGTAGTGAAAAATCCTTTTCACTACATTTAAATGAGATTCCTTAGGATTGGATTGATATCTTGCACATAAGCATACTGAAAAAATTAAGTTTGGACGACTAGTTGTCAAGTAAAGTAGACTTCCTATCATACCTCTAAAAGATGTTTGATCTAATGGTTTCCCAGCTTCATCAAGATCAAGTGAGTTTGAGGTACCAATGAGAGTACATATACTCTTAGTGTTTTCATATCCATAATTTTTAATAAGATCTTTAATATACTTATGTTGGGATATGTTAGGTCCACAAGGCTGAATACCCTGAGAGGGGGGTGAATCAGGGTATGACTAATTTAAAATTAACGCCCGCTCTGATCTTGTTTCACTGTTAAGCAAAACAGTCTTCTCTCTCTTTCCTGTTGCACAAAGTAAACAGAAAGTAAAGCATGCACAGGACACACCAATTTTACTTGGTTCACCGCAAAGGGCTACGTCCAAGGAGCATACGCCGACAAGTTGCCGGTCGTACCAATTCCACTAAACTTCACTAGATGTGGATACAAAGTTCGGGCTAGATCACTTCTATTCCCAGGATCACTGCCTTTACAATGTTTAGGGTTAGCTCACTACTTTCCCAAGGGTCACTCCCTGTTTCTCTCTCTCTGGATCACTGCCGGTGGAGAGGATCACCTTCTTCCTCTTCCTAAGCTCACTGCTCTGTGAAGGGATTCACTCACAGTTTATAGACCTGTAGGTCTCTTCATTTGCATGAATGCACGCATCCTTAACTGATTATGGATGCTCTGTTAATGTCCAAATTTCATCCACTGATGAATACCTCTTTGCCTCTGAACACTGGGCAATTACTTTTGGAAACAACTTTGCAAAGCACCCTACTTCGCGAAGCTCCCAATTTCGCGAAGCTCAAACAAGCCTTCGCGAAGCTCCTGCCTTTTCACGCAGCTCTATCGCGAAGCACTATCGTGATGCACAGAACTTCGCAATGCTTAGGCCGTCGCAGATCTCCTACCTCTCCGCGAAGCTTACTGAGCCAACGCGGGGCACGCGCCTTTCGCGGAGCTAGAATAGTCACCGCGAAGCTCCCCTTTCGTGAAGCACACTGCCTTCGTGAACCACCTCCGCGAACCGAGAGCAATGTATTTTCTCTGAAAATTCTCTCTACTTCTCTTGAGGGGGTCAGCCTCTATTTATAGGCGATTCCACCAACCCTCGTCCCTTCCGCGCGAAGTCAACGCCACGTCATCTCAAATCGCGAAGCTCCAAAGATTCCGCCGGAATTCTGTCCAAATCGCGAAGCACCACGGCAATTTTCCGTTCGCGGAGCTTGACGTAATCACGAAGAATCACCATCAACATTCCTTCGTGCCTTCGCTGCGAAGCTCCCTCACAAAGCCCTTCTCCGCCGCGATGCGCTTCAGCCTCTACCGTTCGCGAAGCTTGACGTAATCGCGAAGACTCACCGCCTCCATTCTTCTGGTCTTCGCGATTTCCAAACCATGAATCCTATCTTCGTGAAATTCATGCCTTAGCCATACTAAATTACTCTCTTCATGGAAATCCTATTTTCTCAATGCTCACCAAACTCCAAATTTTGGACCCCAAAAATTTGGCAAACACTGGGAAACAACGCCACCTTGTACTTCTCTTTTTGTACCACCTCCAGATCGTCCTTTCCTTTGTCATCGTTCTTTGTCAACAAGGATTGTCAAAAAATTCTCAGGAACTCGACAATTCTCCATGGAAACCTACTTTTTCAACAAACACAATCAACCCAAAAATACTTCAATGTTACCTTGAGGGATTTTTTCCCAACAATCTCCCCCTTTGGGTTTGTTGACAACTCTTCACAACTATACTCAGAATGATTTTTTGAACTTTGATACCTCACTGAGTCTTCTTTCAGCCACTACCACCATTCGCCTCTTACGATTATGATAGCGTTCAAGGAATCAATTAACACGTACTCTGTTTCGGTGCGGATGTGCGTCGGGTTACGCTGTTCCGCCAGGACGCGTTCGCGCGTGCACCCGTCAACCCGAGGGGATGGGCGCGCGGCTTGTGGTCCCGCAGTCCCGCTTTCCAAGGGCGGGCGGCATTCGTCCCTTATTCAGGGGCGTCTGCTCCTTGATCGAAACCGGGATGATGGGATGTCGGCTCCTCCTTCCTTGGACGTCTCCTCGGAACTCGTCGCCTAATCCGGGTCTCCCTCATAGACTTAAGAATGTTCGTGAATCTCGTTCCCGGCGCCATATCTTCATGGACACCGGTTAATTACGCTGCTTCCGCCCGGACGTTCCAAGGAGTCTGGTCGGGGCAGCAACCTGCGGTGAGGAGGCCGAGTGGCTCTGGGTGCTGGGGGCGTGTCGTAACACTGCGGCTCTGCACGTCTGTCTTCCGTCCCTAATAGGGCTTCTCGAATGTATGATGGCCTGAGGCATCCCGTACTGGGTGCGGGGAACTGTGTCCCCTGAGGTTTTCCTCATCTTCACATGTTTAACACGGGGTATGCCGCGAGTTTAACATCCAGCGGGGACGGCATCAGACCGATCAACACGAAAAGTGGATCAGATGACAGAACCCCTTGCGGGGAACCTCCGACGCTGGGGCCAGCACATGGGCGGCTTCCCAAGTAACGTGGAGTGGAGTGAAGTGGCATGACCCCACCGGGATGTGGCGGCCCGGGTAAGGATCAGGATGGACGATGGAGTGAAGATCTTGGACCCCGTAGGGGCTTCCTACGTACCGCGCGTTAGCACGGATCAAAGTCAACGTAGTTCGGGTATACAGTTTAACGTCATGCTGGACGTCGGCAAGCCGACTCACGAAGAGGTCTAGGCCGCCGGGCGGAGGATTGAACCGAACCACCTCGCACAGAGGGGGATGGAACGGCCGGGTGGGTCACAGTTTCACGTCATGCTGGACGATAAAGGGAGAAATGGAAAAAAGGGGCTGTGGGGAGGCACAGTGGAGATACACACGGGAAGTCTCCCACAGGGGCGGATTCATAGGTGAATCGACGCGAGCGTGAACCCTGGAGGGGTCCACTGATGGACGAACCGACGTAAATACGACCGGGACGACCAGGTGGTGGGCTTGGACCTCAGGGAGGCTTCCTACGTACCCTGTTTAGAAGACAGGGATCAAAGTCCACGTAGTTCATTCTGTCAGGACTTACGCACTTGAGGCAGCCCGGATGCGGCAAAACTCAGTTGGAAGGGACTTGGACCGAAAGCAAAAGACACCTCGATCCCAGTCACACCCTCTACTGGCTTCGGCAGTGGGGAGGCGCAATGGAGATACACATGTGCAGCCTCCCACGAGAAACTAGGGGTTTGTAATACCCTGCCCCCGTAGGGAAAAGCCACTCCCATTAAATCGTCCCAAAAGCGGGACAATCCCGACATCCCTGCAGAGACGAGAGGGTGGGGGCCACATCCAAACCGGGGGAGACCCTGCGTGCAGAGCACGGGATCGGATGATGCGGACGGTTTAACGTCTTGCCAGACGAAGTACAGTTTAACGTCGTGTGTTGAGGATGAAGCGGACGGTTTAACGTCTTGCCGGACGAAGCACAGTTTAACGTCGTGTGTTGAGGACGAAACACTTGGCAGTTTAACGTCTTGCAGCGCGGACGATGGGGGCTAGGCAGTTTAGCGTCGTGCAGCTTGGACGGATGTGCAGTTTAACGTCATGCTGGACGTATGGGCAGTTTAACGTCATACGGGACGAATGCGCAGTTTAACGTCATGCTGGACATATATGCAGTTTAATGTCATGCTGGACATTGTGCAGTTTAACGTCATGCAGGACGAATATGCAGTTTAACGTCATGCTGGACGAATATGCAGTTTAACGTCATGCTGGACGTATATGCAGTTTAACGTCATGCTGGACGAATATGCAGTTTAACGTCATGCTGGACGAATATGCAGTTTAACGTCATGCTGGACGAATATGCAGTTTAACGTCATGCTGGACGAATATGCAGTTTAACGTCATGCTGGACGAATATGCAGTTTAACGTCATGCTGGACGAATGATTGCCGCCGATGGGTCCGTGTCACTTCGCACGAGCCTGGAAGGCTGCACGGGAAGACAGCGCACGGTTCGGGCACCCAGGATGAGGATCATCGGGCGCCACGCAGGCGGGTACCCTCAGGGGGTCAAGGGAGGCGACCCTGGCGGATTGCGCGCAAAAGAGGAGCTTTGCGCGCAAAACCGCGGGTCGGCGCGCAAAATGGCGGGCTGGCGCGCAATTGGGCCAGCGCTTCGCGCGCGGATGATTGGGATTGCGCGCACCGGGCTTCGGGTAGCGCGCGGGGGCAACGGCTCATTCTCTAACGAATGACCACTTTGAAAATGGGGGGTGCGCGCAATCGGGCTGGATTGCGCGCACCCGGGGGGGCAATTGCGCGCAAGAGGCTTCTTTTGCGCGCAAAGGCCTTCGGGTTGGAATTTATTCAAAGGAAAGGAGCCAAGGGGATTGCGCACGAAGGCGGACCCCAAGGCTCTATTGCGCGAAAGAAAGGAGGTTACCTGAAGATCGGCATTGCGCGCGAAGGCGGACCCCAAGGCTCTATTGCGCGAAAGAAACGAGGTTACCTGAAGATCGGCATTGCGCGCGGAAGGGGTTGGATTGCGCGAACGAGCGACGCTTCGGATTCCGGCAACCTTCAAAACGTCGGGGGTCGCCTTATATTTATAGGCAACCCCGGGCGCGGAATCCGGTCTCGGGCGCGCAATTCGCTTCGCGGGCGCGGAATCAGGACCCAGCGCGCAAAGGCGCCGCGCAGGCCGCGGGCGCGCAAAATAGCGCGCCGGCCCAGCGCATTGCGCGCATCCCGGGAGGATTGCGCGCCGCGACTCAACTTTGCGCGCGAGCCTCTGAAATTTCGCGCAAGTCCTCCGGGCCCTCCGGAACGTGCCTCTGACTCCAAATATCACTTCGCTTTCCGCATCCGGAGCTTCGTTTGGGAACAACGGACTTTTCCGGCGTCTACAAAAGTCCCCCCTCGGAATCTGATCGGCGAGAGGTCGCAACGATCGGGTTCCGAGGGAGACGCCGGAATGCCGAAGTCCTGGGCGGCGCGGGACTTAGGCGCGCAAAAAGGGGCGCCGGGCGCGAAATTCGCCGCTGCGGTCGCGCAAAGCGCTTTCCGCGCAGCGCGGACCCCGGCCTCGCCTATAAATAGGGGCCCTGGGTCCCACGTTCCGTACACAGGCCTTCCGCGCGATAAGCTCCAACGCTCTCGTGCGCGAAATTGCCTTTTCCGGCGCGAAATTCGCCCGATCGGCGCGCAAAACCATCCGGATTTCGCCTGTCTTTGCGCGAAAACCCGGAACTTTGCGCGACATTCTTCCCAATTGCGCGCCGTCCGCTTGGATTGCGCGCCAACCTTCAAACTTCTCTACCAGCCTCGTCCGATCCCGCACGCTTCATCCCTTAACCCGCACGACTCCCGAAACTTCTGAGATGGCCGCGCACAGAGGAAATGAGGGGGATGCCGCCACTCGCAGGGCTGAGATGGCGACGAACGAGGAGGTTTACGGAGCCAAGGAGATTGTTTCCAACAATCAATCCCTGTTCGACTTGCTGACGCCGTCCCAGAAGACATATCCGCTGTCGGACAACCTGCCGCTCTGGAACTTCGGCATCCTAGATGAGATTCCGGTGCCAGGGTTCGAGATTGATGCGCCGCGGACCTGGGTGACCCGGGAGGACGAGCTTCTCCGTAATAACATCACCAACAATGGGCATCCTGCCAGGGAGACCAGACACTTGGATGTCTATGTCCTTAACCCGAGGACGCGAACCATTGACGGGGGTGAGCCTACTGCGGATAATTCTCCAGCCCTCTACTCGAGCATATATCGCCAGAGCGTCACGGACGACACCAAGGGCTGGCTGAAGGACTGGGACTTGCGGTCTGGGGGCAATTTCACCAGCGAGTGGGCCTGGGCGTTCTGGGTACGCCACACTTGCGATCACTTCGCAGAGGAGCTGCGGTACATCGGCCTGTTCGAGGCGGTGTGGACGTCGCAGTTCCATTTCTACCAGCAGTCCGAGCTCGGGCCGGAGCTGTTCACCCGCTGGTCTCCGGATACCAACACCTTCCATCTTCACCATGGGGAGGTCGACATCGGTCTCTGGGACATCCACTGCATCGGAGGTATCCCGCTGGAGGGCTACCAATACGATGAGTTCCTGCCACCGAAGAATACCTGGGAGGACAGGTCACGGACTCCCATCCTGACCTGGCATCTGCTTGACCTGGCTACGCAGCGGCTCGGGATCAAAGACTTCCAGAAGGACATAGCCTACAAGGAATTGTTCGGCCAGTTCTTGGATCATGACCCGGCGGTCAAGATGCCAGGCAGGGGGAAGCGGTGCCCGACCGCAGCTCAGAGGAGCCGGAACGGGTCGTACTGGCGGGTCCTGGAGACGGGCGACTACCGCTCATGGGGGTACCGCGTCATCGAGGCCCGAGACCCAAATGTCCGGTACGCGGCGTTCCTGGCCGCCTTTCTGAGTGGGTGGCTCCTGCCAGTGCGGGACGCGAGAATGGGCGTTCGCCCGGCGACACTGGCGATGGCGGGCGCTATGGCCGCCAATAAGAGATACAACCTCGGGGTCCCAGTGTTGGCGAGGCTGTATGCCATCCTGGGACGCATCTCACGAGGGGGGTCGCCACGAAGGATCTGTGGGCCCTTTCAATTCTTCCACGGCTGGGTGGCTACTCACCTCGGTGGGTACACGTTTCCGAACGCCATCATTCCTCCGGGCAACGGCCTGCGACCCTCCCTGCTGAACATCGCGGGGGTCGCTCCGATGACCCTAAGTGAGGAGGGCGTGCGGATCCGGATTGGCAATCATGCCAACTTCAACTTCAGTCCATTCCCCACTCCCGTCGGCCAGATGATCGACAATGGGCAGGGTCCGCTGGAGCAGCATGAATACTTCCTGAACATGCGGGGCGGGGTGCTCGTGGCTCGGATCGACGGGAAGGTGATCTGCGAGCCTTACGTGCCGACCCGTTTCGCCAGGCAGTTCGGGTGCCTTCAACGGATGCCGAAGAGGGTATTCACTGCTGTCCAGGAGGAGACGAACCCTGGCGTCCTTCGCCAGATGTGGCTGATGTTTGCCGCTTTCGGCTCTGGCGACGTCATCACTCTCCCTCCTACCGGAGTTGACGCAGGCTTGGCAACCGAGTACGCCAAACACTGGGCCATCGCGTACCCCGAGGGGCTTTTGCGGAAGCTAGTTCGGCGGCTCGAGGTTACCCGTGCGGAGACCGGGCGTCAAGGAAGGAGGCGAGGCGCCGCCACACGGGGGAGAACGGAGGCGCGCCAAACAGCGGAGCCGGCGCGGGCAGGGACTTCAGCGGCGGGCACATCGCGAGCTGCCGCCACGACCTCAGCGCCCAGAGAGGGGGCACGTGCGGTGGTCGACGAGCGGCCCGGGAAGCAGGTGAGACGTCTGCTCGAACCTTCCCATGATGCGGTCTTCCCGGTGCTGTGGTCGGCCTGGATGACTCTGCGGCAGTCACTGGGGACCGACGCCATCTGGCGAAAGATACTCAGAGAAGGAATCTATCTGCCAGAGGTCGGGCGCCTCCAGATTGCCGACAGAGTGGACTTCAACCGGCAGTATGCGTATCTGACGGCCATGGACGAGTACGCGCGCCAACGTGGTCAGCGCGCGGAGCCATCCCTTCTGGTGAAGGTGATGCTCGGTCTCGAGCCCGCTCCGGAACAGATGCTGCCGGAAGAAGACGATAGTAGCAACGACTCCGAGGAAGAGGAGGAAATGGGGGAGGATGAAGGCTCCGAGGGAAGATCCCATCAGGGGAGTCCGCGGGAGAGCGGCGAGGTGGCCGGCTCTGACGAAGTTGATGTCACTGAGCTCCTCGAGGTCCGCTTCTATCCCTACTCAATCTGCTTCGTCCATTCTCTTATGCAGCTTCTAACCCATTTCTCCATCTTTCTCAGGAGCGCACAGATGTTGGTCAGGAATCCTCAGCGGGAGTAGGAGGGGCGCCAGCAGGACAAGGCGGGGGCCAGGCACCCATTACCGAACTGACAAGCGCTAAGGGGTCCCCTGCTGCAACTGTTCCTGCGGCGACCGGGATAGCGGAAGATGACGCTCCGAATTCCCGTAAGTCTCCTTACTTTACTGCTGGTGCTTGCCGTTGACGATCCGTGACTAACCATGGCATGCCCTGCGCAGTGATCTCAACACTAGAGGCTCATCGGGTTGCCGAACCCGGGCCCTCCACGAGTGGACCGGTGGCAGACATGCCGCCTGCTCCGGAACAGACTTCCCAAACCGAGCCGGCCCCACCAACTGCTGATCAAGGGGCTGCGGACGTCGACGGTGCTGCCATCGGAGAGAGGTTGGGGGCTGACGAGGGTATCAGCGCCGCTGGGGAGAGAGAAGAAGGTCGCCCGGATGTTGGGGAACCTATCCCTCGTGAGGACCTCCCAGGGGCGGACCCTGCAGCAGACCTACTGGTTGCCTTCCCTGCCTACCGGCTTGCCGATCCCGAGGAGATGGACGACTCAGACACGGAGGCGGTCGAGGAGAGCCGGATAACGCGCCGTAGGGGGTGGAAGTGCATCCAGCGCTTCCTCAAGCGAGACCCGTCGGAGTGGCTGGGGCGCATGGGATCACTTCAAACCTGGCTGCGCTTTCTGTGTGCCGGGGGAGCTGATGCTCAACGCCTCCATCTAACGGTCCGTGATTTCATGGCCGAAAAGATGCGCGAGAGCTGCCGGCGTGCCGACGTCACACAAAGTCGGGACATGTCGGAGAGCACGCGGGCGCTCCTCGCGGCGGAGCAGGAAGTCCGGCGCCTCGAAGGGCAGGCGGCAGAGAAGGAGGCCTTCGTCGCAACGTGTACCGAGCTTGTGGAGCAACTAGCAGCCCAGCTGGTTGACGCCCAGGTACAGCTGACGGAGGCGGGCCAACAGATGGTCACAATTCAGGTCGAGCGGGAGCGTGCACAGGCCAGAATCGACGAACTGCGCGCTGCGACCGCCGACGAAGAGAGGGCACGCAGAGAGCGAGAAGCAGCTCTGGAGGCCACCAGCCAAAGGGTAGCGGCATTAGAAAGACTCATTCAGCACGCTAATCCCTAAGGGCTTTGTTTTGCCATTCCCAAAACATTTGCTTCCGCTACTTTGATCCATCTGTATGAATCAATATATTTATCTGCATCTTTTGGTTTAACATGCTCAACCACAATTCGTTGTCTTGCGGGAGTGTTAACCAAGCATCAGGCATCCATAATTGGGCCTGGATTTCTGGAGAAAAGAGGGAGGTCATTCCTAGGAAAGGAGACCTCAGACCTAATCAATGTACCATCCCCCCAACCTGTTCCAACACACGAGCGGGACAATGCTAGGGGCGTTGAGATTTTATCCGAACATAGGGAAATGAGAAAAGGTGAATCGCGCGTCCCGAATCCAGACATCCACAACGGTCGGCCTTCCAGGAAATGCCCAAGACGGTAGGCGGACAGTGGATCGACCATAACAACTGCAATAGACGGACCGAAAAAGGCCATCATTCATATTCCAGGAGGCGGACCACATGTCATCATGAATACCGCTTTGGGGTTCCTTCAGACACAAGGGTGGAAATCCAGATCAACAGGGCATGCGAAGCGTGGGGCGAAGTGACGATTTGTTCGGACAGAATCCAACGCTCTCAAAATTGCGCCACCGTGGGGAAAGTGTATTAGGCGGATGCACTAATCTGGCCGTGAGTCACCTCAATTCTCAGACAGACCTCTCTGACGAGGAAACCGTCGCTTCCCATCCCTGCGATGGGGCATCCCGAGCTGAATCGGGGAGAATATCACAACTGCACCACTCTACCCGAAGTCAGGCCAGACGGCCGGCGACGAGGAGGGGCGGGACTTAACGATCCCTGAGGCTGGACCCGAGTCGGAATGCCCGGGCGTTCCTACGTACTCCATCAGGCTGGAGATCAAGCCACACGTAGTTCTGAGAGTGCAGTTTAACGTCATGCAGGACGTAGGACCCCATTTGGGGAGATCTTAGTTTAGGGTCGTAGAGCTCGGACCATAGGGGTAGATCTTAGTTTAAGGTCTTAGAGCTCGCACCATAAGGGCTAGATCTTAGTTTAAGGTCTTAGAGCTCAGACCATAAGGGCTAGATCTTAGTTTAAGGTCTTAGAGCTCAGACCATAAGAGCTAGATCTTAGTTTAAGGTCTTAGAGCTCGGACCATAAGGAGAGATCCTAGTTTAAGGTCTTAGAGCTCGGACCATAAGGAGGGATCTTAGTTTAAGGTCTTAGAGCTCGGACCATAAGGAGAGATCTTAGTTTAAGGTCTTAGAGCTCGGACCATAAGGAGAGATCTTAGTTTAAGGTCTTAGAGCTCGGACCATAAGAAGAGATCTTAGTTTAAGGTCTTAGAGCTCGGACCATAAGGAGAGATCTTAGTTTAAGGTCTTAGAGCTCGGACCATAAGGAGGGATCTTAGTTTAAGGTCTTAGAGCTCGGACCATAAGGACCTCAAATCACGCCACATCGTGGTCATATCCCCTGGATATGCGAAGATGCACTGAGGGATAGTGTCAAGAGTGTCGAGGTTTCGCCTGGCCGGAATGGGAGGTGGAAAATGTGAATCATGCGGCCATTCATTCAAGGACTGGGGGCACCGGCGTAACGATATGGGAGTACTGCCGACCGTGGCGGAAAAGCAGCATCAATATCGCACTAACCGTTGGTGGAATGAGGCAGCAAACGAGCATCGACCGCTCAATCGCAGGATTCATATCGATTTGCTGCCCGAGGCCATTGGGGGTACCGGCCCGAGTCGGTGGGAGAGCACTGAGGCATTGTGTCCGAACCGTTCACGGGGGCTCCACCCAGGGCGTAGACGATGGGTCCGAATGAAAGGGAGCACGAAGCCTGAAAAGTGGAAGGAACCTAACCAAGATGAACCTGACACTCCTGGAAATAAACCAGAGTACTCTTGACACCGGTGGACCACGACAAGGGGTCGGGGAACACGCCTTGAGGGTGACCTGAAGGCGGCGGATTCCCCAGAGAAGGGGGAATCTCTAAGAGGTGGGGGGCTGGACCCGAAGTTTCAAACATCCGGGCGTTCCTACGTATCCCATAAGGATGGGAATCAAGCCGCACGTAGTTCTTGAAGCGCGGCGCAACACAATCGGGCACCAGCGCGAGGAAGAGTGCGGGTCTGACCCTCGCACACAGAAGGAGCGGCATTTGATATTTCTTGTTTGTCCTTAAAGATGAATGGTTTTTTCTTCGTGCAGCGACATGCCTGTGATGAAAGAATCACTGGCGTCGCCGCAATAATCAAGCCGTGAAAGGCATTGATGAATGGCGTGGTTATTAACCAGCGCCCAACGTGAGTGTCCCCTGAGGAGAACATCACGATGCAGTGCCGTTTCTCGTCGGGCAGCCAAGACGATCACAGTTTACGGTCGTGTGGTAGGACCAGACAACACAGTTTAAGGTCGTGTGGTTCGGACCATGGAGGAATCCGCTTATCGCAGTACGGCGGACACGGCGGAGGTGGGAACATACCCAGCCCTGCGGTCACGCACGATTCCAGGAGAAGAGTCTTGGGATAGGGGTCTGCGTATGTCCATCACCCGAGGGGCAGAGATGCTAGCCTCCAGATATACTGGGCCCAGAACGCGATTGTTCGAGCGACTCCTTCCTCCTTTTGGGGACGAGGGTCCAGCTACGCATGGCCCTTAGGGAGGATATCCGCATATATCCTTGGTGCTCAGATCATGGGAGCCTCGAACGACATCATTACCCTGGTTGGTCTGCCTAACGTGTAGAGGTGTACTGGAGGTCAGTATGAAGAGAGTGTCGAGATTCCACTACAACGCATAAAGGCGGAGTGTGATGAGGACTGCACAATCCAATGTTCAGAGCCTGAAAGAGCCGACATGGCGATCAAGGACGTTGCTGACCATATTCGCAACACAACATCCGATCGCGTCAGCCTAATACGGGGCAAGAAAACGAGCATCAACCGCTCAATCGCAGGATTCATATCGATTTGCGGCCCAGGACTCGCCGGTAAATCGACCCGGAGCGGTAGGAGAGCACTGAGGCATCGTACCCAAACCGCCAACGAGGATCCCTTTGAGTGAAGGCTCGAACAAGAGGAAGCGCGAGGCCTGACAAGCAACACAGGACTTGTCGGGATTGAATCTGAAACTACGAGTCATAGACCGAAGTACCCAAAACATGTTAACAGATCACCGGAAAGGGTCAGAGGACTCACCCTGAGAGCAACCAAAAGAGGGCAGATCCCCGTGATCAACCAAGAGACAGGGCTGGACCTAAGACACAAGCGTCCAGGCGGTCCTACGTATCCCATAAGGATGGGAATCAAGCCATACGTAGTTCTGGAGAGGCAGTTTAACGTCATGCAGGACGATGAGGGGTGTGAGGTAGTCCCACACACGGGGGAGGCGTACGGCGCGGCCATTAGACCGACGTGAATGAGGACATAATCCCCCGCTCACGCGATACGCCTCGCACAAAAAAGGAGGGGAACTGGGGCCAGAGGCCCAACGCGGGATAGAGATTCCCGAGAAATGGGGCTGGGCCTGAAACATGAATGTTCAGGCGGTCCTACGTATCCCATAAGGATGGGAATCAAGCCATACGTAGTTCTTTGAGAGGCAGTTTAACGTCATGCAGGACGATGAGGGAAAAAGAAGGGGGGAGCAGAAGGCGTCCCCAAACGTGGGGGGCGTACAGCGTGGCGAGAAGACCGACGTAAATGAGGACATAATCCCCCGCGCACGCGATACGCCACATACCCAGAGGCAACTGGACCAAGGGCCCGGGATGGGATGGAAATTCCCGAAGGATGGGGCTGGGCCTGAAACATGAATGTTCAGGCGGTCCTACGTATCCCATAAGGATGGGAATCAAGCCGCACGTAGTTCTTGAGGGGCAGTTTTACGTCATGCAGGACGAATGCTGAACAGTTTAACGTCTTGTAGCTCGGACGTAGTGCAGTTTAGCGTCATGCAGGACGAAGCACTTGGCAGTTTAACGTCTTGCAGCGCGGACGAATGCTGAACAGTTTAACGTCTTGTAGCCTGGACGAATTCAGTTTAACGTCATGCAGGACGTGGGCACACTCAGACAAAGTACTGCTTGAGGAACCTAGCGTTGGTGGGAGGAGTGACACGCTCACCATCCATAGTCGCTAGGGAGTACGCGCCATTGGGATAGACCTTGTGGACAACAAAAGGTCCCTCCCACTTGGGCTCCAACTTGGGAGGCTTCCTGCCGGGGATCATCGGCGCTCTTAGGGCTAGCACTAGATCACCCTGCAGGAAGGAGCGGAGGCGAACCTTCTTATTGAAAGCTCGAGCCATTCTGCTTTGATGCCTCTCCAAGTTGTGCAAAGCGCGAAGTCTACTCTCATCCAGTGCTTCCAACTCGACTAGACGAGCTTCAGCAACTCTGTCCGGCGCTTGCTGGTCGTAGACCGCAGTGCGCAAGGACGGCAACTGGATCTCGATGGGCAGGACGACCTCAGCTCCATACACCAGGGAATAAGGGGTCATCTGGGTGGAATTGCGAGTCGTCGTCCGATAAGCCCAGAGGGCGTTGGGGAGCTTGTCCGGCCAACTCTTCTTGTTCTGACCAACCATCTTTTGCAGAATGTTAGAGAGGGTTTTGTTGAACGCCTCGATCTGTCCATTCGCCTGCGCATGATAGCGAGATGTATGGTTCGAGCGAATGTTATACTTGGCGTACAACTTCTTCAACTCAGCTGCTCGGAAATTGGTTCCGTTATCCGTGAGGATAGCGTGAGGCACTCCAAATTGATAGATGATGTTGGAGGTCACGAAGTCAGCGATCGAACAGGATTTGACCTCTCTGAGCGGAATCGCTTCTGCCCATTTGGAGAAGAAGTCCGTGGCGGTCAGAATGAACCGGCACTGGCGATCTGTCGCCGGCGGGTAAGGTCCCACAACGTCCAGTCCCCAGACTGCAAAGGGCCAGGAATACCTTGTGGTATGGAGAGGCTCCGGCGGCCGATGCACAAAGTTCGCATGAACCTGGCACGCATGGCACCTCCTGGCATACTCGATGCAGTCATGGATCATAGAGGGCCAGAAGTATCCCAACCTCCGAATCTGGTGGGACAGCTTCGGCCCAGTCTGGTGGGCGCCACACGAACCAGCATGAACCTCTTGCATGACTCGTGGGATCTCAACTCCCTGAAGGCAACGGAGGAGAACACCATCAAATCCGCGTTTGTAGAGGATCTGCTCCAGGCCGGGACTGCTCTGGAGGACGAACTGCGATGCGCGGCGTCGAACTCGCTCGCGCTCGGCCCGATCCGATGGAAGAATGCCATGTTGGAGGTACTCAACCAAAGGCGTCCTCCAATCAGGGGCTGATCCGACTGTCATATCTGGGGTACTCGGGGCTCCGGGCATAGGGGCAACCGTGGTGAGGTTACTTACCAACGGGCCGCGATCTTCTTCCGGGATAACGGGAGCGATGAGCCTGCGGCGCGTCACGCGGACGATCAGGTTGTCCTGTTCAGGCTCCGCAAGTGACGCAGCGAGGCTGGCCAAAGCATCTGCTCGACCGTTCTGCGACCGGGGAACATGGACAATTTCCGGCCGAGAAGGGAACCGGGCCATCAGAAGGAGGGTGCACTCCAAAAATGGCACAAGTTCCGGCTTCCTGACAACGTAGTCGCCATTGATCTGCTTAACGACCAGCTCGGAGTCCCCTTTCACGCACAGACGGGGCACGTCGATCTCGAGAGCCAACTCGAGGCCGGTGATGAGGGCATGGTATTCCGCCTCATTGTTGGTACAGCCCTCTGACAACAGGAAAGAGTATGGCAGCACGGCTCGCTCCGGGGTAATGAAGACGATGCCCAAGCCCACTCTGTTGAGCTTAGGATTATCGAGTCTTCTACCGGTGGGGCTCCGGGATGCACCGTCAAAGTGCATCTGCCAGCATGGATCGGCTCGATCAACCGAGAGAATGGCCTCATCAGGAAAGCCTAGATCCAGCGGCTGATCCGCGGAGGTCGGGTGAGCTTCCAGAAAGTCTGCCAATGCTTGCCCTTTGATGGCCTTCTGAGACACATACCTGATGTCGAATTGCTGGAGAATCACAGCCCACCGCGCTAGGCGGCCAGTCAACATAGGCCGGCTCAGGATATATTTCAACGGGTCTACCCGAGAAACCAACTGTACCTCATGGTGCTGCAAGTAGTGCCGTAATTTCTGTACGGCAAATACGAGCGCCAGGCAGCTCTTCTCGATGGGGGAATACCTAACTTCCGCATCGAGGAGCATGCGACTGAGGTAATAGAGGCTATTCTCTGTTCCCTCGTTGTTCTTCTGGGCGAGAAGGGCACCCAGGGACCGTTCCAGGGCGGTCACATAAAGGACCAGCGGCTTTCCGGATACGGGCGGCATCAGGACCGGAGGTTGAAGCAGGTACTGCTTGATTTCCTCGAAAGCGGTCTGACACTCTTTATCCCATACATAGGTGGCACCTTTCTTCATGAGCCGAGAAAAGGGCTTACACTTGCCGGCCAGATTCGCGATGAATCGGCGTATATAGGCTAAGTGGCCTTGGAACCCTTGCAGTTCCCGGACGGTACCTGGGGGAGGCATCTGGCTAATCGCCCTGATTTTCTCTGGGTCGATCTCAATACCCCGGTATCTCACCACAAATCCAAGGAACTTTCCGGAGGTGACCCCAAAGGCACACTTCAACGGGTTCATCTTCAGGCAGCGAGACCGGAGGAAGCCGAACACTTTCTCAAGATCTTTGAGATGGTCCTGACGCTGGCGCGATTTGACAACCAAGTCGTCGACGTAGCATTCCACCAGTGTGCCGATGATTGGCTTGAATATGCGGTGCATCTCCCGTTGATAGGTGGCACCTGCATTCTTCAGGCCGAAGGGCATGACCCGGTAGCAAAAGGTACCTTGGGGGGCCCTGAAGGCAGTGAACTCCTCATCCTCAGGGGCCATCCGAATTTGGTTGTATCCGGAGTATCCATCCATGAAGGAGAGGGCTTGGAACCCTGCCGTGGCATCAATCAACAGCTCTGTCACTGGAAGGGGAAAATCATCCTTCGGACAGTGGCGGTTGAGATCGCGGAAGTCGATGCAGACTCTAATCTGCCCGTTCTTCTTCCTGACCGGCACAATGTTGGCCAGCCATTTGGGGTACTGAACTTCCCTCACGAAGTTGGCTTTGATAAGCTTGTCAACTTCGGCCTCAACCATGGCACCGTAGGACGGGTGCATCTTCCTGGGAGGCTGCTTGAACCCGCGATGGTTCGCCGGGAGACCAAGGCGGTGGACGGCTACCTGAGGATCTAGCCCCGGCATCTCGTCATAGCTCCAAGCGAACACATCACGATGCTGCCTGAGAAAGTCCACGTACTGCTGCCGCTCCTCAGAGGGCATGGAGGCACTAACCAATGTGGGTCTTGGATCGACCTCGGTTCCAAGGTTCACCTGTATTAACTCATCGACCGTGGCGGGGACGCCCTCCTCAAAGGCTGGGGGTGCGTCTTCCATATCCTCTCCACTCGGGAAGGGATCGTCCACGGGAGAGACTGCGTTGGAAACTGCATTGGGGCTACCAGGTCCTACTGGGCCACTGGTGCTGGCGCGGGCGGTCGCGGCCATCTCATCAGGAGACTCGCGGGCCGTCGAAACCATGGCGACGTCCAACCGGTGAATCGGGAGGACGTAAGCGTCATCCAGACTTGCCCAGGGATCGCTTGCAATAGCGACAGGCTCAACCTCACCTGCCAGGATCTGCTTATCCTTGCTCTTGTAATAGTCCGCGTCCAGATAGCGGGCTTCACATGAGGCAAAAGGAGAGGCATCTCCTTGAATCACGCCTACTCGACCATTAAGGGAGTATTTGAGGCATTGGTGGTATGACGAGGGAACCGCCGCGTGAAGGTGAAGCCATGGCCTGCCCATCAATGCGTTATACGTAGTGTCCTGAGAGACTACCATGAATTCGGTGTTGGCAACCAAGTCACCGAACTGGGTCTTCAAACGTATCTTGCCGACCGGAGTTTGCTCGGTGCGGTCGTACCCCTGGATCTTGAGGTCGGAGGGAATCAAGTCATCCTCAGACAACCCCAATCTCCGGAGCGTCCGAGTTGGAATCAGGTTAATCCCGGACCCCGTGTCGACAAGACAGCGCCGGACTTCAAGGCCATTGAACTGGCCAGTGACATACAGCGGACGGATATGTCCCTGTATAGGAGGGTCTTCATCCTTACCAGAGAACGAGATAACTGCCTGACATTCAGCGTCCTCGATCGTTTCGGCGTGAAAGGCCTCTGCAGCCGCAACCTCTGTCTCAAACTGGAGGGGGCTTTTCAGGGCTTCAGCGAGTGCCTCGCGCATCTCAGATGACATGCGCAAAGCCTCAAGGATGGAGAGCCTTGCTGGGATGTCGTCCAAGTGCTTCAGGACATCATACTTTTTGGCCAAGCGCGAGCCCCTGGTTGCAGGAGGCTGCTCTGCGGTTGGTGGCATGACGGGCCTTGCCGGTTGGATCGGCGGCCGACTGGTACTTGGCGCATCTCGCTGTTCACTAGTCGCAGTCCGGGAAATGGTCACCGTACTGGAGTCGGGAGGCCGGGATGGACTCGTGGCAGGGCGGAGCTGGTCGCGACGCGGCTGAGGCGGTTCTGCCTGGTCCCACACCACAAACAGTGGCGGAGGCGAATCCGTCATCCCCGGATGGGGGGGCTGCGCGCGCTGAGCTCGGTTTTGAGCCTACTGCCTAGTCTCAGTGGCGTGCACGGCCTGGCTGGAGGTACCAACGGCTGTGCCCCGGCGACTCCTGCTGCTGTGGTTCTTCCGACGGTAGCGACAACCGGGGACACTAGGGAGGTCCACCTGGTGTTCTTCAACGTCGGGAACCGAGAAGGGATTTACCAGCTCGACGGTATTAACCGAAGTGTACCCAATACCGTCATCGGACGAATCATCCATCACCGGGCGGATCCGAGGAGGGACCCCCATCTCCGGGGGCATGAAATCGCCGAGAGTGCGGGATAGTGGCGGAACCGGCGGGGCGCGCTCTTCCTTCTTGTGCTGCCGCCGTTTGCTCCTTTTGGAAGAGGCAGGCTGGGACGACGATGCCGAAGCAGCACCCGCAGATTCTGGGGGCTCAGGCTGATTCAAGCGCGCACAGATGATTCCATGGGCGCGAATGATCGTCTTGCGGGCCATCCAGTTTTTATACTTCTGGGACCCGCGGTCGGAGACCAGCTGCCATTCGTCCTCATCGCCGCTATCGTCATCTGATCCCACGAACACGCCCGCCACTTGTGCTGGAGCTGGGCCCAACCTGATTACATTGTTGTTAATCTGGTCTTGGAGCCAATCCTTAAACACATAGCACCGCTGGATGGTGTGCCCCAGGGCTCGATGGTAGGGGCAGTAGCGGGGGTTATCCGTAAGATGTGCCTCCTCTGGCTTCCAACACTCAGGCAGTCGCACAATCCTCTGCTCCAGGGCGCTCCGGAAATAACCGGGGACCTGATCCTCATGAAATGAGTAAGTCAGGTGTCGCGGGCCCCTGGGAGCGTGGTCTTGACGAGGGGCTAGAGGGGCCGGCCGAGGAGGTGGACCCTGATTATCTCGCCTGGGTTGTGGCGGTACATTACGCGGAGGGGCCGGCCGGTTTTGAGGCTGCCGCTGCTGGGCCGGGAACTGAGCCCGTGGAGGCGGATTCCTGTGAGGCTGTGGAGCTGGTCTCACCGGCAGCAGCTCCAACGGCCTGGGAGCCTCTATCTGGGCCACAGCAGCGGGCTCAACCCTGCTGGCTCTCCTTGCAGGAATCATAGGAGGCAGCGGGTGTGCCTGGCTGGCCTGTTGCAGGGCTTCCTCAAGACGTTGAGCTTTGTCTGAGAAGTCCCTGAACCCTCCGGGGTAATTTTGAGTGATCAGGGAAGGGACCAGCTCGGTCTTGACGTTCCCGACGCACATTGTCAGCAACTGCTCCTGAGTCAATGGCATGTCAAGGGAATACGTGAGACCCTTCCATCGGGCGACGAAGTCCGCGACTCGCTCATCAGGCCTCTGCTTGCACTTGAAGAGGTCTGCGATACTTGTCTTCCGGGTCGTGGAACTGAACTGGTAGAGGAACTGTCTACGGAGGTCCTCCCAGCTGGTTACCGACCCGACGGGGAGCTGGCTATACCAGACAAATGCTGGCCCTTCCAGTGTCTGAACAAAGCAGCGAAGCTTAGCGGCCTCCTGCTGCGCCGGAGTCCCCAACATAGGCCCGCACCTCGAGTTGAAGTGGGCTAAATGCTGTGGCGGATCTCCAGTTCCGTTGAAGGGGGCGAAAGTGGGATTCCCGAATCCCGGAGGCGCCGGCATGTCATCCACCCATGCTGGGTAGGGCTTGCCGTCCGGTGGGATCGCCACCTGCCGAGTCTCCAAGGCTTCCAAGCGGGCAATGAGTGCCGCCATCGGATCGTCCGGACATGGGTTCCAGTCCTGGATAGGATCTCTAACCATGAGCGCATTGCATGGCCCTTCAATCGGGTCGTCGACCGGGTCGTCGAACTCGGCAGCTCGTGGGATGGCGGGCGGAGCGGCCCTTGGGGCAGCGGGAGGAATCCGAGCGGGATCTCTCAGGTAGTCACGCCGCTCGGGAGGGTGTGGCGAAACATACCGCGCCCTCTTGCCATAGGCAATGGCCTCTCTCCTGTCGGCGAACACGGCGTAATCACGGTTGCCCGGGAGAGTCTCATCGAGGAGCGGTTGTTCCGGTCCCTGCTGTCCTGGCCTGGGATCACCGTAGTCAGGCCGCCGTTCTGCAGCGCGCTCGGCGAGGAGCTGGTCAACCAGCTTCTTCTGTTCGGCGAGCTGCTGACGTAGCGTAGCCTTCTCGGGATCCTCCTCTTCCCTCTGCATGGAGGCAGATGGGTCGGCGGGCTTTATAGCCTCGCTGTGCTCTTTTCCTTTGCTGACGTTTCGGCTCAACGTCAGTGCTTCAGTGGGTGCGGGGAGCCCCAGGAGGTTTCTCTGATGACGAGTAACTCTCACTGATGGATCTGACGACGGCTTGTCTTCGGGGGGGAAGCCCCCGTCGAGAAGTTCCAAGTCGTTCCCCTCTCCCGACAGGTCAGCCATATTGACCGTTCCTGTCCCTGGGGATATACCCTCAGGGCCACCCAGCGAATCGGGCTGTCGGCGGATCACACTGAAGCGTAGGGCAGCGTACTGCCCCCATCCACGGATATACACGTGGGGAGTGGCTTCCTCGATAACTTTGCGGAGTACTTGAAAACACTCGACGCATAGTTGTTGGAGGGCCTCGTGGTGCCCGAATGACCCGGGGTGCCGAGCCGCGGGGAGCATGGCCAAGTCAATTTGACGGCACTGCTCACCAATATCCTCCAGGTGCGCTTGACTCCCGGGGTATGGCATTTGTAGGCGGTGAAGACAGGAGCGAGTCTCCCGGAGAGTTCGGCGGAAGCATTCGAACTCATCCGGGGTGAGCGATTCGAGTGCATCAAAGCCCGGTCCTGCGACTGGCCAAAACTTCTCAGGGAAGTGGCCCTCTGCAAGGACGGTCCAGAAGTTCCACGACTCAAACTCGGGACCCAGATCTCCTTGGTCCTCTTCCATGGCTGGGAGCGGACGGGGAACCGACAGTGGTGCCGAGGCGGGCCGCCGGGCTGACGGGCTGGCCGGCGGCGAATACGGCGAACATGCCGATTGGCCTCCATATCCCGGGCCGCCCTCTGAGGGTGGCGGTGCCCTGGCTACCACATCACGATAGGACGGGCCGGCGAGCAAACATCCTGCCGTAGCATCGGTGCTCGCCGAGGGTGCACCAGATCGTGGTTCGACCGTCGGTCCCCAGAAAAAGTCTCCGGCTTCTCCGATCGAGACGGAAGGCACTTCCGGAGGGGCCGGTACCAACCGCAAGCTTGATCCTCGGGGGTCTACCAGGCCCTCGTTACTCCGGATATACCTTCGGAGAGAAGCAGGGATCACATCGATCTCGCCCTCGGGGAGCACGAGGCTGACGTGCCGAATTCCTACCCCTGCCCTTGACTGGCGGGATTGGGGAAGGGGCTCTGTCGCCGAATCGTACTCCGCCTCTGAATCAGAGAAGCGAACCGGTCGGACCTCTGTCCGGAATTCCGTAACTTTCTTCCCTCGGCGTCGACGCCTTGCCTTCCTGCCCCTGGGTGGTTCTTCGGGGCAGGGCTGATCTCTGTCCTGGCGTCCTCCGGCCGCACTGGTGCTGGGGCCAAGAGGACTGGGAACCAAGGTGCGAGGGGCACCGGGACAGATATCAAAGGGGACGCGGGGAGAGATGATTCCGGGCAGGCCTCCGGGCCGGGATCGGAAGGTGGGATGACCCATGCCTCCTGGATCGGCCACACAGAGTAGATCCTGCCGGTGAATAGCGCTACCGCGAGGTGGTCCGCGGTGGCTACTGCCAGTGCCAGCAACCGGGAGAGTCGACCCAACCTGCCTTTGGGGCGGTCGGGGCCTCGATCCAGGTCGGGCATAGGAGTTCCCCTGCTCAGGATGCGCAGAGGCCTGGCGACTGGAGCCAGCAGTGGCTTGGGCCAATGCGGCCGCTGTTGCTAGAGCCCCAAGGTGGGCATCCTCTTCCGCTCGTGCCCGACGTTGGCGTCGAGACAGACGAGTCGGGATGAGCGGCGCGGGCAGGTGGAGAGCCCGCTCTTCGACTGGAGAGGCCTGGCGGCGGTGTCGCCGTGGCCTGGCGGGAGTCCTTACCGTAGATCCCTGGAGCGAATCCCGGATAGGGTGATCCCGGGCATCTTCCACCTCATCCGCATAGGGAAGGGAACTGTCAGAGCGCTCCGGGGATAAACTCCCGAAGCGATTGGACGTTGAGGTAGGCAGCGGTGCCTCCCTGCGCGGCCCTCGGGGGCGGCGGTGGTGGCGAGGCGCAGCCTCCTCAAGGTCTAGGCGAGCCATTTCCCTAGTGGGGATGACTCCCTCTTCCTCGTATCTCCGCACCAGGGCGTTGATCACCCTTCTCTGGATGACCTCCGAGGGGGAGAGAGGGCGTGGTCGTCCCGCAATTGCGGCTGCTGGGACGACTGTGGAACGGGCAGGACCGCGCGGAGTAGCCGCGTCGGTGTTTCCCCTATCCCTGCGCCAGTGGGCGGGTGGCGATCAGGCACTGGATCGGGCGACCTGATTTCTGAAAGCAGGGAGAAGAACCCATTAACACTGACAGGAAAAAGGAATCGACAACCAACCATTAGCGCCACGACGCCTTCCGTGGGGGGAACCCAGGCCCTCGACGTTGCGAGACGGAGTGCCCGATTTCACTTCCCCAGCCCCTGGCGGGTAAGACTGAATGCTTGGCCGGGCAACATGCCGGTCTTCCAACACCTCTGAAAGACATCGGTCTTCGTATCGAGGAGAAGAGATTCACGTCGGGTTCACCATTTTTCTGTTTCGGTGCGGATGTGCGTCGGGTTACGCTGTTCCGCCAGGACGCGTTCGCGCGTGCACCCGTCAACCCGAGGGGATGGGCGCGCGGCTTGTGGTCCCGCAGTCCCGCTTTCCAAGGGCGGGCGGCATTCGTCCCTTATTCAGGGGCGTCTGCTCCTTGATCGAAACCGGAATGATGGGATGTCGGCTCCTCCTTCCTTGGACGTCTCCTCGGAACTCGTTGCCTAATCCGGGTCTCCCTCATAGACTTAAGAATGTTCGTGAATCTCGTTCCCGGCGCCATATCTTCATGGACACCGGTTAATTACGCTGCTTCCGCCCGGACGTTCCAAGGAGTCTGGTCGGGGCAGCAACCTGCGGTGAGGAGGCCGAGTGGCTCTGGGTGCTGGGGGCGTGTCGTAACACTGCGGCTCTGCACGTCTGTCTTCCATACCTAATAGGGCTTCTCGAAGGCATGATGGCCTGAGGCATCCCATATTGGGTGCGGGGAACTGTGTCCCCTGAGGTTTTCCTCAGCTTCCCATGTTTAACACGGGGTATGCCGCGAGTTTAACGTCCAGCGGGGACGACATCAGACCGATCAACACGAAAAGTGGATCAGATGACAGAACCCCTTGCGGGGAACCTCCGACGCTGGGGCCAGCACATGGGCGGCTTCCCAAGTAACGTGGAGTGGAGTGAAGTGGCATGACCCCACCGGGATGTGGCGGCCCGGGTAAGGATCAGGATGGACGATGGAGTGAAGAGCTTGGACCCCGTAGGGGCTTCCTACGTACCGCGCGTTAGCACGGATCAAAGTCAACGTAGTTCGGGTATACAGTTTAACGTCATGCTGGACGTCGGCAAGCCGACTCACGAAGAGGTCTAGGCCGCCGGGCGGAGGATTGAACCGAACCACCTCGCACGGAGGGGGATGGAACGGCCGGGTGGGTCACAGTTTCACGTCATGCTGAACGATAAAGGGAGAAATGGAAAAAAGGGGCTGTGGGGAGGCACAGTGGAGATACACACGGGCAGTCTCCCACAGGGGCGGATTCATAGGTGAATCGACGCGAGCGTGAACCCTGGAGGGGTCCACTGATGGACGAACCGACGTAAATACGACCGGGACGACCAGATGGTGGGCTTGGACCTCAGGGAGGCTTCCTACGTACCCTGTTTAGAAGACAGGGATCAAAGTCCACGTAGTTCATTCTGTCAGGACTTACGCACTTGAGGCAGCCCGGATGCGGCAAAACTCAGTTGGAAGGGACTTGGAACGAAAGCAAAAGACACCTCGATCCCAGTCACACCCTCTACTGGCTTCGGCAGTGGGGAGGCGCAATGGAGATACACATGTGCAGCCTCCCATGAGAAACTAGGGGTTTGTAATACCCTGCCCCCGTAGGGAAAAGCCACTCCCATTAAATCGTCCCAAAAGCGGGACAATCCCGACATCCCTGCAGAGACGAGCGGGTGGGGGCCACATCCAAACCGGGGGAGACCCTGCGTGCAGAGCACGGGATCGGATGATGCGGACGGTTTGACGTCTTGCCAGACGAAGTACAGTTTAACGTCGTGTGTTGAGGACGAAGCGGACGGTTTAACGTCTTGCCGGACGAAACACAGTTTAACGTCGTGTGTTGAGGACGAAACACTTGGCAGTTTAACGTCTTGCAGCGCGGACGATGGGGGCTAGGCAGTTTAGCGTCGTGCAGCTTGGACGGATGTGCAGTTTAACGTCATGCTGGACGTATGGGCAGTTTAACGTCATGCGGGACGAATGCGCAGTTTAACGTCATGCTGGACATATATGCAGTTTAATGTCATGCTGGACATTGTGCAGTTTAACGTCATGCAGGACGAATATGCAGTTTAACGTCATGCTGGACGAATATGCAGTTTAACGTCATGCTGGACGTATATGCAGTTTAACGTCATGCTGGACGAATATGCAGTTTAACGTCATGCTGGACGAATATGCAGTTTAACGTCATGCTGGACGAATATGCAGTTTAACGTCATGCTGGACGAATATGCAGTTTAACGTCATGCTGGACGAATATGCAGTTTAACGTCATGCTGGACGAATGATTGCCGCCGATGGGTCCGTGTCACTTCGCACGAGCCTGGAAGGCTGCACGGGAAGACAACGCACGGTTCGGGCACCCAGGATGAGGATCATCGGGCGCCACGCAGGCGGGTACCCTCAGGGGGTCAAGGGAGGCGACCCTGGCAGATTGCGCGCAAAAGAGGAGCTTTGCGCGCAAAACCGCGGGTCGGCGCGCAAAATGGCGGGCTGACGCGCAATTGGGCCAGCGCTTCGCGCGCGGATGATTGGGATTGCGCGCACCGGGCTTCGGGTAGCGCTCGGGGGCAACGGCTCATTCTCTAACGAATGGCCACTTTGAAAATGGGGGGTGCGCGCAATCGGGCTGGATTGCGCGCACCCGGGGGGGCAATTGCGCGCAAGAGGCTTCTTTTGCGCGCAAAGGCCTTCGGGTTGGAATTTATTCAAAGGAAAGGAGCCAAGGGGATTGCGCGCGAAGGCGGACCCCAAGGCTCTATTGCGCGAAAGAAAGGAGGTTACCTGAAGATCGGCATTGCGCGCGGAAGGGGTTGGATTGCGCGAACGAGCGACGCTTCGGATTCCGGCAACCTTCAAAACGTCGGGGGTCGCCTTATATTTATAGGCAACCCCGGGCGCGGAATCCGGTCTCGGGCGCGCAATTCGCTTCGCGGGCGCGGAATCAGGACCCAGCGCGCAAAGGCGCCGCGCAGGCCGCGGGCGCGCAAAATAGCGCGCCGGCCCAGCGCATTGCGCGCATCCCGAGAGGATTGCGCGCCGTGACTCAACTTTGCGCGCGAGCCTCTGAAATTTCGCGCAAGTCCTCCGGGCCCTCCGAAACGTGCCTATGACTCCAAATATCACTTTGCTTTCCGCATCCGGAGCTTCGTTTGGGAACAACGGACTTTTCCGGCGTCTACATACTCTAAGCCCACATGAGCAATGCTCGGCATGAGAAACAAGAGTAGTATGAAAATTTCATCAATGAATCACTTCATGTCAGACCCCAATTGTCGATTCCAACCTGATACCAATTCTTAAATTGATACCAATTGTTGAACCACACTGATACCAATTGGTGAAAGATGGAAAACTTCTCTCACCATTCCAACACCACTGTTCTGCTTTTATCACGATCCTCAGCTGTCGTGATATCTATGCTTTGATCGATCACTTCTAGCATCGTCAGATTTAAAAATCTCCCCCTTTCTCATTGCTCCCCCTATCTGGCTGCTCCACTGGTCAGATTCTCCCCTTATCTTTCATGATTTCTCAAATAGCCACACTGTCTCCCCCTTGAACAATCACTATTTTCTCCCCCTTTGTCAATGAACCCAAAGGTCACTCCTTTGTAGTCTGTAACATAGTAGAGAACACATATCATCACATTAGGAAAAAACACACCATACCTCGGGGAGAGGAAGGGGGGGGGGTCGCATATCCACACTATTTCAAGTGAGGGGAATTGACTAAACTCCCAGAGACATTCGATGCTTCTCAAAAGATTCCTTGGGTAAGGCCTTTTTCAGAATGTCTGCAACCTGTAGCTCTGTAGGCACGTACTCCAACTTCACGATTCCCTGCTCAACCTTCTCCTTGATAAAATGATACTTAATCTCAATGTGCTTTGTCCTTGAATGATGGATGGGATTTTTGCTAAGATTTATAGCACTTGAGTTGTCGCACTGGATTCCGATTGGAGACTGCACTTCAACTCCCATATCTTCAAGCTGCTGCTTCATCCATAATAACTGTGTGCATGCTTGAGTGGCCGCAATATACTCAGCTTCTGCGGTGATCAATGAAATGAAATCTTGCTTCTTGCTTAGCCAATAAATACACAATCCACAAAGATAGAAAGCACCACCTGACGTTGATTTCCTATCATCCGCTGAACCGGCCCAGTCTACATCAGTATAGCCCAATAACTCTGTCTGAGATTTATCAGTATATGTTAAGCCGAAATCCACTGTGCCCTAGATATACTGAAGTATTATTTTCACTGCAAGCATGTGGATTTCCTTGGGATTACAATGATATCTCGCTGCTTGGAATGTAGTGAAAACAATATCAGGCCTTGTTGCAGTCAAGTACAACAGACTTCCAATAATTTGCCTGTATTCTGTGATATTAACTGCCTTGCCATCTTCATCATTCGATAATTTCATCCGGGTGGCAACCAGAGTCTTCATATCCTTGGAAGTTTCCATTCCAAACCTTCTCAGGACCTCCTTTGAATATTTATATTGAGAAATGAATGTTCCATTCCTTCCTTGTGTCACCTGTAGACCAAGGAAAAACATGAGCTCTCCAATCATTGACATTTCAAACTCATTTTTCATGAATTTGGAAAACTGTCTGCACTGAGCTTCATCTGATCCGCCAAATATTATGTCATCGACATAAACCAACACCATCATCCTTTGATTACTGTCATTACTGAAATAGATATTGTAATCAAATCCTCCACGCTGAAAACCAAGCTTCTTCAAGTACTGATCAAGCCTTGAGTACCATGACCTTGGTGCTTGTTTCAGCCCATACAATGCCTTCTTCAGCATGAAAACTTTGTTCTCATCCTCATGAATGATAAAACCATCTGGATGCTCAATATACACCTCCTCTTCCAGAACACCATTCAAGAATGCCAATTTTACATCCATCTGGAACACTTTGAACTTTCTTTGCACTGCTATGGCCAAAAATAATCTGATTGTCTCCAGCCTTGAAACCGGTGCAAATGTCTCATCAACATCTATTCCCTCTATCTGGGAGTATCCTTTACACACTAGTCTAGATTTTTTCCGAATCAATGTGCCATATTCATTCATCTTGTTGCGATAAACTCATTTAGTCCCGATGACATTCTTGTCTGCTGGTCTCGAAACAATCACCCATGTCTAGTTCTTCTCAATCTGATCAAGCTCTTTGTTCATAGACTGAACCCAGTTTTCATCTTCAGTAGCATCAGAAAAACATTTCGGCTCCACTTGAGACAAAAACGATGTTTTCTATAATGATTTCATTCTTTGAGTCTGAACTGGAGCTGTTTGATCACCAATGATATTCTGCCTATCAATTTCAGCTCTACTCTTTGGCTTCCTCGCAGACACAGACTTGACACTTTATTCGTCATCATCAGTATCTTCTTCTGAGTCAGCTTCTGCCACTTCTGCTCCCCCTGGGTTGCTTACCTCATCATCACTTTCATCCAGGAACTGTTCACTGGATCGTTGAGTATTCTGTTCATTTTCAACTATAGTAACATCATTGCTCTCAATGATTTTTCCCAGCCTTTTGTTGAAACATTTATATGCTTTGCTTTTCCATGAGTAGCCAAGGAATATCCCCTCATCTCCTCGTGCATCAAACTTCCTGTGATTTTCTTTGTTGATAATGAAACACTTACTTCCAAAGATTCGAAAGTATTTCAGCATTGGCTTCTTTCCATACCACAGTTCATAAGGAGTCTTCCCTTGCTTCGGACACAACAGAGACCTGTTCGCAACATAGACCGATGTCAAAACTGATTCCTTCCAAAATTTCTCTGGCATGTCTTTATCAATAAGCATTGTTCTAGCCATGTTGTTGATGATACGATTTATCCTTTCAACCACTCCATTCTGTTGGGGAGTTCTTACAGATAAAACTTGATGCCTTGTTCCATGTTTCTCAAGATAGTTTTCAACTTGACTGTTTGTGAATTCTGTACCGTTATCAGTATGAAACTTCAAAATTTTCTGCCCAAGAATCTTTTCTGATTCCCTCCTATACTGCTTTATGCAACTGAACACCTCTGTCTTATGGGTAATGATGAATACCCAGGCCATTCTGCTATAGTCATCAATGAAAAGGACATAGTACCTTTTCCCATTTATAGCTCGTGGTGAGATAGGTCCACATACATCAGCATGAACCAGTTCGACCACTCATGTTGATTTCTGTTACTTTGGCCTGTATGTCTTTCTGATGATCTTCCCTTGTTGGTAAGCATCACATGTATGAGTGTGATCACGTGATAGCTTGGGAAGGTCTCTAGCAGCATCACACTTTATGAGATCCTCCATATATGGTTGGCATAGATGACCAAGTCACTTATGCCACAACTGGTTTTCTTCCTCTCTGGATAAAAGACATGTATCTTCTTCCCCACCTACAAGGTAGAGATTTCCCTTTGACCTTTTTCCCTGCAGAACAGTTTCTCCATCTTTTCCTTTCACAACACACATCTTCTCGGTAAATCAGATAGAGTGCCCAGAGTCACATAGTTGACTGACACTGAGTAAGTTATGACTGAGACCCTCTACTACCAAGACATCAGCATGTCTCATCTCTTTTCCCCCAAACTTGGCTTTCCCTGAGCCAACAATCTTTAAGCCTTCATCATTTCCAAATTTGAAAACTCCTTATTTGTCATATTTGATGCCTGTAACAAGATCCTTATTACCCGTCATGTGGGATGTGCAACCACTGTCAAGGATCCAAACACCAGATCGATCTGATGCTTTAAGGGAAATCTCCGCCACCACAGCCTTCTCATTTTTCTTCTTTTTGGTCCATACTTTTTCTTTCACACTCGGCATGGATTGAGACTTCTGTTCTTTCTCAGAGTATGATGGACCAACCTCATCTTGAAAAGCCGCAAATCTATTCTGCGTTTTTAACTCAACTTTCGGTTTATTGACCTTATACTCGCGAACATTTTGATTCTACTTTGGAACATTTCTCTGAATGGTCAAAGTACAGTACCTAGCCATGTGCCCAAATCCTCCGCACCAAAAACAGTGTCCTTCAAAATATGTTCTGGAAAACTGTTCTCTGTTTGGCTTCCATCTCTGTTCTTGTTTCCTTCTATATTTCTTGGATATGGAACACACATACTGTGAATGTCCCATTTTCCCACAGCAATAACACATGATATAGGATACATTCCTTCGTGATACTTCAGCACTACGATTTTTCCTTTGGGATCTATGAATATTCTGATTATGTTTTGTGCCCAAATCAACCTTCAATTTCGGGACGGGTTCTTGCGGTATGACATTAACTGCCATCGATTTTTGTTTCTTATCAAGCCCTGAATCAACCTTAGCATTTGAGCTTTCTTGATGCTTCACTCCTGCTGAACTACGAGCCTCCTCTTTCATCTTCTCTGTCTTCTGAATGGCATGCTTTTCTGATATCACATTGGGGGTCAAGAGTTTTTCTTGATCCTTCATTTTTCGTCACAGACTGACCACTTATTCTTCAAGCTCATTGATACGTCTGACCTGCTCCTTTCCTATGTTAGTCAAACAATCAATTTCCTTCTTTTGTTACTCAATTCTAAGATTATGCTCAACAATATTTTCTGAGCTCTCTGGTGTTGAGGATTTTAGTCTTTCAATTTCTTCTAACAATTTTGACTTTTCTTCATCCTGTTTTTGCATATAGAGTTTGGCATCACAAACCACTTTATTGGATTTCTTCGTCTTGGCTCTCCAAACATCTAACTCTTCAAGAGCTGCTTCCAATTCAGCTTCCATATCAACTCTTCCTTCAACTTCTTCTTCCTCTTCTCCAACGTTAGTTTCTTCCTTTCCCTGAGAACTACCGACGACCACTACCATAGCATTTTGTCTATGATCTTTACAATTTTCAAACTCCTCAACCTCTTCATCCTTAGACTCATCTGAACTGTCTATTTCTTGTGAAAGAATATTCTTCCTCTTAAAGAAATTTCTCTTGAACTGCTTCTTCCCTTTCACATAGGCTGAAGATTTTTTCTTGGGAATTTCAACTTCATCATCATCATCATCATTATCTTGAAATTTCTTGGGGCATCTTTCCGCAAGATGACCAACCTTTCCACATCGAAAGCATGCTAGTGGAATTTTACCTTTAAACTTTCCTCTTCCTCTTTGCAGATTTGAAGAAAGGAACGACATCACCTCATCTGTCTCTTCTTCTTCATTAGAATCTTAAATGGTGAGTTTCTTCATGGCCTTGAATGCCACCTCTTTGGATTTCACCTTTTCCACAGTCTCGTTATCATCGTTTCTCATTTCATATGCAACAAGAGTGCTGTGCAGGTTATCCAATGTCAGTTCTTTTGGGTCTTTATCTTCCAAAACAGAAACTTTAGGATTGAACCGAGGTGGAAGTTTTCTCAATATGCGCTTCACAATTTTTATATCTTCGATAATTTCTCCAAGACCCCGCATATCTTCTACCACAGCATTTACCCTGTCAAGAAATGCATCAACAGACTCATTCGGGTTCATTCTCAGATCTTCATACTTGTTCCACAACACTTGCATCTTGGCCTCTCTGACTTTCGTATCCCCTTCATAAATATTCAAGAGCTTTTCCCACATGGCATGTGATGTTTTGCATGACATCACCTTTGTATATATGGGATTGGAAAGGGATCCCCCTAAGGCATTGATTACTTTGGAATCAGCATCCAACTCTTTATGCTCAGCTTCTGATAATGCACCACTAATAATATCAGCTGTGATACCATGCATAGCTGCTGAAAACACATCCATTACCAAAGATCGGAAATAGTGTTGCATTCGATTCTTCCATAACTGAAAATTACATCTGTCGAAGATCAGAATCCCTCTATGATTAGTGACCTCCATTTGAGAGAAGAACAACTCTCAACCTTTCCCTCTGATACCAATTGTTAGGTCCATAATGCTGAATACCCTGAGAGGGGGGGTGAATCAGGGTATGACTAATTTAAAATTAATGCCTGCTCTGATCTTGGTTCGCTGTTAAGAAAAACAAACTTCTCTCTCTTTCCTGTTGCACAAAGTAAACAGAAAGTAAAGCATGCACATGGAACACCAATTTTACTTGGTTCACCGCAAAGGGCTACGTCCAAGGAGCATACGCTGACAAGTTTCCGGTCGTACCAATTCCACTAAACTTCACTAGCTGTGGATACAAAGTTTGGGCTAGATCGCTTCTATGCCCAGGCTCACTGCCTTTACAATGTTTAGGGTCATCTCACTACTTTCCCAAGGGTCACTCCCTATTTCTCTCTCTCTGGTTCACTGCCGGTGGAGAGGATCACCTTCTTCCTCTTCCTAAGGTCACTGCTCTGTGAAGGGATTCACTCATAGTTTATAGACCTGTAGGTATCTTCATTTGCATGAATTCACGCATCCTTAACTGATGATGGATGCTCTGTTAATGTCCAAATTTCATCCACTGATGAATACCTCTTTGCCTCTGAACACTGGGCAATTCCTTTTGGAAACACCTTCGCAAATCACCCTACTTCGCGAAGCTCCCAATTTCACGAATCTCAAACAAGCCTTCGTAAAGCTCCTGCCTTTTCGCGAATCTCTATCGCGAAGCACTCTTGCGATGCACAGATCTTCGCAATGCTTAGGCCCTCGCGGAGCTCCTGCCTCTCCGCGAAGCTCACTAAGCCAACGCGGGGCACACACCTTTCGCGGAGCTAGAATAGCCGCCGCGAAGCTCCCCTTTCGCGAAGCACACTGCCTTCGCGAACCACCTCTGTGAACCGAGAGCAATGGATTTTCTCTGAAAATTCTCTCTACTTCTCTCGAGGGGGTCATCCTCTATTTATAGGCGATTCCACCGACCCTCGTCCCTTCCGCGCGAAGTCAACGGCACGTCATCTCAAATCGCAAAGCTCCAAAGATTCCGCCGGAATTCTGTCCAAATCGGGAAGCACCACGGAAATTTTCCGTTCGCAGAGCTTGACGTAATCGCGAATAATCACCATCAAAATTCCTTCTCGCCTTCGGCGCGAAGCTCCCTCGCAAATCCCTTCTCCGCCGCGATGCGCTTCAGCCTCTGCCGTTCGCGAAGCTTGACGTAATCGCAAAGACTCACCGCCTCCATTCTTCTGGTCTTCACGATTTCAAAACCATGAATCCTATCTTCGCAAAATTCATGCCTTAGCCATATTAAATTATTCTCTTCACGGAAATACTATTTTCACGATGCTCACCAAACTCCAAATTTTGGACCCCAAAAATTTGGCAAACACTGGGAAACGACGCCACCTTGTACTTCTCTTTTTGTACTGCCTCCAGATCGTCCTTTCCATTATCATCGTTCTTTGTCAACAAGGATTGTCAACAAATTCTCAGGAACTCGACAATTCTCCATGGAAACCTTCTTTGTCAACAAACACAATCAACCCAAAAATACTTCAATGTTACCTTGAGGGATTTTTTCCCAATAGGATATATAGATTCCTTCTGGTTTTTGAGAAATTTAAAAACCAAGGAAAAATGTTAACTCACCCATCATACTCATTTAAAACTCAGATTTCAGTAGATCTGCAAAGGAATCAGTTAAATATTGATGAGTTGAACCAAATATAATGTCATCAACATAAATTTGAACAATAAAAACATTTTTCTTATCTTTCTTTATAAAAAGGGTTGGATCAACATTTCCCTTAATATAATTATTTTGAAGCAAAAATCCTGTAAGTCTATCATACCAAGCTCGAGGGGCTTGTTTAAGTCTATACAAAGCTTTGGTAAGTTTGTAAACATGTTCAAGATGTTTTTAATCTTCAAAACCAGGAGGTTTTTCAACAAAAACTTCCTCTTGTACAAAAACATTAATAAAAGCACATTTAACATCCATTTGAAAAAGTTCAAAATTAAAGAATGCTGTAAAGGAAATTAGAATACGAATAGATTCAAGTCTAGCTACTGAAGCATAGGTTTATTAATTGTCTATTCCTTCTTGTTGATTATATCCTTTAGCAACTAATCTAGATTTATTTATTACTATGATTCCATTTTCATCACATTTATTTCTGAAAATCCATTTTACTTCAATAACATAAGTTTCCTTAGGTCTTTCAACCAAGTTCCAGAATTTATTCCTTTAGAATTCATTTAGCTCATCTTGCATATCTTTTATCCAATCATCATCACCGAAAGCTTCATAAGTTATTTTTGGCTCTAATTGGGAAAGGAATGCTAGATGTTCAACTTCATTTCTTAAGGAACTTCTAGTCCTTACAGGTTGATTTACATCACCAATAATACTATCAATAGGATGATTCTTTAGAAATAACTGATTTTGGTTTTGTAAAACCTATTCATCAACATAGGGTAGTAATTCTTATGGGGTAAATGCTTCAAAAATATTTTATTGAACATTTTACTTATCATAAGGATCTTCTAACAAAGGTTTATAATCAGTTTTTTTAAAACACATCCGAAGATGTAGGTTGAGGTTGTTTAAAAACCAAAGGATTAGTTTCATTAAATTTGACATGTATTGTTTCTTCAACAGTACAAGTATTTTTATTAAAAACCCTATAAAACTTAGAAGTTTTTGAGTAGACTAAGAAAATTACTTTTTCAGATTTTGGTGTGAAATTATGTAGATTATCCTTAGTATTATAAATGAATACCTTACAACCAAAAACCTTGAATTAGGAAAGTATAGGTTTTCTACCATTCCATAACTCATAAAGAGTTTTATTAAGAAAAGGTCTAATCAAAATACAATTTATAGTATAACAAGAAGTACTTACAGCTTCAGCCCAAAATTTTTTGGATACCGAATATTCACTCAACATGGTTCTTGTTATCTCTTGAAGAATTCTATTTATTCTTTCAACAACACTATTTTGTTGAGGTTTTCTAGGTGTTGAGAAGTTATGAGTAATTCCTTTTCTACTAAAAAAGGTTTCTAAATCAGAATTTTGAAATTCTCCTCCATGATCACTATGAATAGTTATCAAAGAAAGTTTTTTCTCATTTTTAAATTGGGATATAAAACTTTTAAAATAAGAAAAAGCTTCATATTTATTTTCTAGAAAATAGACCCATGTAAATCTGGTGTAATCATCAACTAAGACAAATACGTAATATTTGCCTCCAATGATTCTAGTTTGTGTTGGACCAAAAAGATACAAATGCACTAACTGTAATGAATCAATGGTTGAGACTTCACCAATTGATTTAAAACTTAATTTATGTTTCTTTACATATTGATAAGGATCACAAACTTTTGAAGAATCAAATCTAAGCTCCGGTAGATCCTTAACTAGTCTTTTCATAGAGATTTTTCATAGGTTCCTAAGGTTACAATGTCCTAACCTTCTATGCCAAAACCAAGAATGATCTTCCATTGCACTAAGGCAAGGTAGATCTTGGCTCATAAGGTCTTCTAAGTTTAATATGTAAACATTATCTTGCCTGTTGGAAGAAAGAATAAATTTTTCCTTGGAATTATGTACTAAACACTTATCATTCCTAAAATTCACTAGGTAACCTTTATCACATAATTGACTTATGCTAATGAGATTGTGCTTAAGACCCTTAACAAATAAAACATTTGAAATCAAAGTTTTTCCAAGAAGAACAATGTTACCTATACCAATAATTTCTCCCTTAACATTATCTCTGAAAGTTACTTTTCCTCCTTTCGTCTTGATAATATTTTCAAAGAAGTTTTTGTTACCAGTCATATGCTGGGAACATCCAATATCTATGTACCATGTATTTCTTTTGGTACTTTCTTTAATTTCCTGAAAATAAGAGTGTTAGAATTTCAGAACCCAAACTTTCTTGGATCTGGAAACATTATAAAGAAAAATTTTAGGTATCTACATTTTCTTAGAAAAATAAGCTTTATGAAAACCTAAATACTGATATTTGTTTAAGGAACAATTTTTTCCCAATTCCCACCACACTGACACTTAGTTCAGAATGGATCACTTTGAGGAACAAAATAATTATTACTAAAAATCGGTTTTGAACTTGTATAACCAAATCCAGAATTATTCCTTAGAGGTCGAATTTGGGAATACATTTCATCAAAATTTTCCTTACCTAAGGTAAATTTTGAAAAACACTTCCTCAAGGAAAATATTTCTCAATTATGTCTAATAAATAAGTTCTTATCCTAAAAAACATGAGTTTTAGTACAAGAGTTAGGCTCGAAAACATTTTTCTTATAAATTACTTTTTCTAGATCCTTAGAAATTATATCCTTCTTAGAATTAACTTCCTCAAGATTTTTTTGAAATAATTTCAAAATAAAAAGTTTTCTTATCAAGATATTTATAAAGATCTGATATTTCCTTAGTAAGAACAGAAATCCTAGAATTTTCCTAATCAATATTTTTCTTGACTTTAGAATTTTCATTCTCAAGGAGCTTAGCAAACCTAGAATCTTTTTCACAGGTAGGTAAAGTATTGTCTTCATCAGAAGAAGATTCTTCATCCAAGGATTCATAGTATTTACTATCACTATAATTAGAATTCAAGGATACATTGGTGATGGATTCAGCATTGTGTACCTTTTCCCTTAAACAATTATTTTCAATAGGTAGTTTGGATATTAGACCAAGATTCTTCTATCCAGAAGATTTGTAATATGAGTATTCATCAGAAGAGTCTCCACCACTAGAAATCCAAGTGTCATTTTCTTTCAAAACTTTCTTAGCTTTATCTTTGTAGTAATTATTTCTATTTATCTCATAATTCTTATCATTTCTATCTGTTCTTTTAAGCACAGGATAACTAGGCCTTATATGTCTAGATCTTTTGCATTCATAACAAATGATTTTAGAGTCTTTCTTATCCTTTCTTTATTTCTTCTTGTATCTATAATGAAATTATTTCTTCACAACTATCTTGTTCATACATCAATCAAGATTATATAGTTCATTCTCAGAATGTTCACTTTCAATTGATTTAGATAAAACAATAACCTTCTTAGATTTAGATCTTGTAACTCTCTTAGGAGTCTTAGCTTTTATATGATTTTAAGTAGTTGTAAAAGAAACACTTCCATTTCCATTATTCTTCTTAATATTATCAGCATCTCTCTTCATTATTGTATCATTTTGAAGAAGAGTTCCAAAAAGCTCATCAAGAGTAATCTGTGAGACTTTACTATTCTCATCTATAGCTATCCTCTTAGATTCCCACTCATTAGGCATGATGTCTATAATCTTGTCTAAAAGTTCCTCATTATTCAAAACTTTTTCACCCATGGATTGTAAGCTGTTGAAAATAGTCATAAATCTCTGTTATACCTTACATATAGGTTCTCTATAAGGAAATCAAAAACCATGGTACTCATCTCTAAGAATAGCTCTTCTAGATTCAATAACATTGGAAGTACCAAAATGTGTAACTTAAAGATTCTTACAAATAAAATTTTCGGCTTCATAAGAAGAAATCTGGATCTATATATTCCTGGTCATGGAACACAACAAAGTATTGTGTACCTTGTAGTTAAGTTGATATTCTGACTTCTCTTGATTAGTAAAAGTTTTGACTTCCTTATCAGGAATCTTGTAATCTCCAGTAAGCATAAAAAATTTGTCCACTCCAGTGTTAATAAAAAAAAATCTTCATACGATCTCTATAATATTCGTAATCATTCCCATCAAAATAGGTGGTCTAATAGGATTAAGATTGTCAATTGAACCAAAATTCATTCCTGATATCTTAAATAAAATCTTTCCACACAAAATTTCTAGTAATAAAAGCTTGTAAACAAGGATAAAAATATCCTAAGCAAGGAAAATATAAAATAATGAAGAACTTGACCAAGAAAACTTATATGTGAATATAAGTATTTCAGAGACCTGCTTTGATACCAATTATAGGATTGGTTCAGAGTATGAGGTAACCACCTCTGATACCAATTTTAGGATCGAAATGATACAAATTGTATTATCGAAATAATGATGTAGATGCTCAATATACAAGAGGGGGGGGGGGGTGGGGTGGGGTGAATTGTATACTTTAAAAAATTCCTTTATAACTTTTAAATATGGTGATGTTTAGCAAAGTTAAACTAGGTAAATTTAGAAGACCTCTTAGTTCTACAAACTTTCTTGATTCTAGAAATGTGGTTCCAGAAATGAAACTTAAGAAAAGTTTACAAAGATAAAGATTCTACCTTAAAGTGTATAGAATCTTAGAAATCAGAGTAAAAGTATAATAAATTATAAGATAGTTATACTTTCCTCAAAAATCAAAATGTAGTGGGGAACTTGAAACAATACAAGTAAAAAGTATTAAATCTTTTAACCCCAAGAGAAGGGAACTACTGGAAAAAAGGCCTATACCCACGGTTCAAAACCGTGGGTATAGCCCCCAAAACCGTGGGTATAGGCTATACCCACGGTTTTGGGAACCGTGGGCTGGAACGCCGTCGGTATAGGTCCCCAGCCTATACCCACGGTTTTCCAAAACCGTGGGTATAGGTGTTCTTCCACCGTGTCAACAAAACATTCCCAATTTCCACGGTGTCAATGGCTTTTACCCACGGTTTCAAAACCGTGGGTATAGATCCTAAAATAAAGCGGCAGGCGGGTTTCGATCCCACGACCTCTTCGCTGCAAAGTACCGCGTCTACCACTACCCTACTATCAATTATGTGTATATATATATATATTTAGTTAAATATAGTTATATAAACCGTGGGTATAGAGGGAAGAACCGTAGGTATAGGACTCCCGCCAAAAAAAAATCTTTCCCGCGGAAAAAAAAAATTTCCCGCGCACACATGGGAAACCTATACCTATCCCCACGGTTCTCCTCAAAACCGTGGGGATAGGTACCCCTATACCGACGGTTCTTGAAAACCGTGGGTATAGGTCAATTTTCAAGACCTATCCCCACGGTTTTGGAAAACCGTGGGGATAGACCCCACTATGCCCACGGTTTTTGAAAACCGTGGGTACAGGTCTTGAAAATTGACCTATACCCACGGTTTTCCAAAACCGTGGGTATAGGGGGTACCTATCCCCACAGTTTTGAGGAAAACCGTGGGGATAGGTCCATTTTACAGTAGTGGGGTGTCCAACAATCTTGGATAAAGGTCCCTTGATTTATACTTTCAAGAAAGTCTATCTTACCCACACCAGGGTAAGCCCTCGATACAAATATCAGAGTCTGTCTTTCTATCCCTGCAATCCCTCAAACTTCAAGGAAGTCAACACCTCTGTCTTTCTATCCCCGGAAGCCCTTGAATGTACCTAGAAACATTCAGAGTCGCAAGAAGAAATTTTGAACAAGATGTTCAGTATGCACATAGCATGAAAGCCTCTCTATGGAAATCGCTTCACAACATGTAATCTCTAGAGTCATAGAACTGTTCATCAATGTTATTGTTGTTGTTATCTCGTTCAAATGAGCTTCTATTTATAGGCACATCTTCAACGGTCGGCTCCCTCCTTCAACGGTCATATTTTTCCTTGAATTTCGGAGGGACCTATACACGTGTCACTCAAACAATGATTAGTTAGTAACTGAATGCATGACATCATTTCATAACTAAAAAAAGTGTAAGCAAAATATGGTTGCTCAAACAAAATCAATTATTTATAATGTAAGGAAAAAAAGTTTAGAGTCTAACCAAAAAACCATTTGGTATCTATAATACATGAATATTCAGATTCTGTCTTCAAAAGAATTCAGAACCTAAATTCTATAGAATTCCTGAGTATGAATTTAAAGGAAATTCAAATTTTGAATTTATAAGAATTCGGAGTCTAAATTCATAAGAATTCAGAATATGAACTTAGAAAGTTTGGAGTCTGAATTTAGAGAATTTGGAGTCTGAACTCAGAAAGTTCCGGAGTCTGAATTCAGAGAATTTAGAGTCTGAATTCAGAAAGTTCATCATCTAAATTCAGAGAATGTGGAACCTGAATTCGGATCCTAAAAAAAATGCTCTGTATCTATGTATTTATAAGATTCTGAGGTTTTAGTTACAAAACCAAATTTTATACTTATAAGGAAAATGAGTTAGATTATAAAATGAACAATGAAAACATTGTAAGGATAAATTTCCTTGGGGAAGAAAAATTTTCCTCATGAATATAAAACACAGGGAAAATAAATTTGCCTTAATATAGAGTGTTTTTGATTTTCAAAACATGAAGAAATAGAAAAGTCATAAGGAAACCTTACTGACTCAACAAGATGAACCTATCATACCATGTTCTAGGAGCCTATTTTAGACCATATAAAGTTTTTTTTTAATTTGGAAACATTATTTAGAAAATTAGGATTTTTAAATATTGGGTTTTTTTAAAAAATATCCTCAAATATATAACCATTTATGAATGCACCATTGACAGCCATTTGATATAGTTTGAAATCCAAATGTGATGAATAGGAAAGAAGAATTATAATATCTTCATGTCTATCCACCGGTGAAAACTTTTTATCATAGTCAATAACCTCTTTCTGACTATATCCCTGTGAACTAATCAATCCTTATTTCTCACTATAGTTACTAAATCATCATCTTTGTTTCTAAACAATGACTTAGTTCCAATAGTGAGAGCATATTTATGCATAAATACCAGTTCCAATACTCTATTTTATTCAAATATATCAACTTATTATTTCATTTATATCACCCAGAATTCATCATTAATTGAATCATTGATGTTCTTAGGTTCAATCTATAATAAGAATGCATGAGATTCAACCAGATTTATAAGAGAACCTCTTTTTTAGTACCTCTATCTAGGTATCCAACTATAGAATCCAAAGGATGGTATATATGAGTCTTAACTATTCTAAGAAGACAAGGGATGGATATTTAATTTTCTTTTATAGGTTTAGGTTCTGGTTATTCCTCAAAATTGGATGATCTTTTTGTTTCTTTCACAGAACTGGTAGAAGGTTGGACATTGATATTAAGATTTAAAAAATCATCTTCAAGATTTTATAAATAGTTGTTATCCTTAATAGGTAACATAGTCTGGTAAATTCATACTCATTAAGCATAGTCTAGGAAATTTAATTGGCAATTGATACTCATTAAGCATAGTCTGGGAAATTTCATGAAGGGTTCAACTTATCCTTTACACTGCACCATTCTTCTATGGGGTTCTAAGAGAATAAAAGTTATGATTATAGCCATTTTTTAGAAAAAATATTGATCATATTGATTTTCATTCGCATTTGAGATATGAAATATCTCATAGAACATAATCTTCCTTATACCTAACCTATAAAGTTCCAATACTTCCTTTTTTCCTCTCTATCTAACTTTGGTTTCATCATCAGCCACACGTGTACGATCCAACTAGATGTTGATACCTTTCATGAGTTTATTCTTGTTTTTCAAGGTCGATTTAAATTAATGATAAAATATATAATGAAAATATCCTCAGGGATACTTATAAATAGTTAAATAAAAATTTATAGATGAGTGAAATAATCTTATTTAAACCAAAGAGAATATGTGGTTCATTTGAGAGATCCCAATTTCATCGCTAATACTGAGGATTACACCAATGGAAATGATGAGGTATATATAAATATTATGCATTGAACTAGACCTACATGGACACTCAGTTCATCTATAGATATAAAAATATATATCAAATATTCTCTAGAAAATATAAATCTGACTTTCCATATACTCAACTTTCTATGCTATCCAGATCGATCTCAAACTCCTTCGGTCTATACCAGTAGCATGAGACAATATATATATATATATTCTATTTAAATAATAATAATAATTTTCATCTTTATTTTCAATAAATGAACTTGAGACTAGGTTTTTGTAAATTTATGAAAATTGAGATCTCCCTCAATTTTATTAGAGGCTGTATACGGCTACACACACACACAGAAACGAACAATGATATTACATAAATATTCTTGAGAGTTAAATTTCTATTTTTATATAGATGAATACTAAAAGGGTGTCTATATACGGAGATTTATCCAGGAGTTACTCACCTAAAAACCAAATTCAGAATATATACAAAGTTAGTAAGGGTGAAAGAGAGAGTGTCAAAATATAGAAATTTTGCTTGAAGAGGAAATTTTCTACAAAACTAAGGTAAGGGGATTATTTTTAGAAAAACTATTTTATAATAAAATCATTAATTATATTTATATTACCATTTTTAAGGGATATTGTTTTTAAAATTACTATTTTCATAATGTAAATTTATCATCTTCAACCACCCATGTCTGAAATAATGATTTTTTATGTATAAATATTTTCATTTAGTGGTTTATTTTTGAGGAAAAAGTTTCTTTAGAATAATTATATTATTATTTCTTAAAACCATTATTTAAGGATGATTTAATTTCAAATATTATATTCCTAATATAATTTCTATTTTCCCATGCCATTTTTATTTTAATAAAAAACCATAATTATGGGTAAAATGAGTTATTTTTCAAATCCCAATTTTATGAATATTTTATTTAATGTTTTTTATTTTTATGTTCCATGAGTATTTTATATTTATCATTTTTTTAAATTTCATTTTAATCTTATGGATGTTAATCATATTTATATATACGACCATGCTCAATTATTATTAGTAACATTCCCTAATTTGTATGTAAATAATTTACTTATGTTTTATTCCTTCTTTATAAAAATTATTGTAAGTATTAATATTAAAATATGGATTTCTCCTAACCACTATGGTATTTTTATAAAAATATATTTTTCTAAATCTTATTTGATTTAAAATTATTTTCAATTAAAAATAATTTATGTAGTTTTCAAAATGATGTTTTAGTACAAATAAAATTATAAAAGGAAATGATAAAAATATGTAATTATATAATATTGTGCCCTTGGGTATCAAATGTGATAACACAGAATGAGGTGTGAACCCATGACCAGAAAGGGAACATTGTCCTAAAAGTGATAATTATAGTTTACTAATGGATTTATTAAGGGTTTCCAAGTATCATTTATTCCATAAAAAGTTATTATTTTCAAATAAAGGTCTTAAAATTGTATGTATAAATCCGATTATGTATTTCAAAGGATATTATATTTTGGAATGAAATGATTTTCAAAGTGATACATGTTTTATAATATTTTAGACAGTACTTCTTATGATTGAATTTTTAAAACCATATATTTTAGAAAATTATTTATTATATCAAAGGTTTTATATTTTATGAAATGTTTTCGAAGAGTTTTTATAATCCTTTTTAATAAAAATTAAATGTGATTATAAATTATTTAAAAGTAATATTATTTTTGATATGAAAATTTGTAGTTTTCAGTATATTTTGTTATTAATTTCAAATAAATTATTATTTTAAACTTATTTTTGTGTAAGCCTCATTTTATTTTAAAATTAAAATAAATAATAACATATGTATTAAATGTAATAGAGTTAGTCTTAATATATTTGATTAAAATTATAATAAAAAATATATGAGTAACTTAGTAAAATTAGCAAGAGGATAAAATAAATGTATAACTATGTTGAAAATAGTATTAATAATTTTTATAATTAATTTATAATTTTAAATATACATACTATAAAACATTATCCCACCCAAATCCCATAAAGGACCAGCCTCTACCACACATGTGGGACTAGACAGTTAGGCACATGAGAGACTGATATACTAAGAAAGCTGCATAACAGCTAGGTGGGTGGTCATAACTCTTGAATAACACACACATCCATGTGAAAGGTGTGCATATAGTGCGAAAATGGTGCCATATTTTGGCCACCCAAGTAATGAAGATCCTGTTAGGGGTATGTGTGAGTAGTTTTTCTAGGTGACGATCCCCCAATACCATGACCTGACTACTTATTGTGAGTGGTTATAAAATATAGAAGTGCTCAAATTTCTATTCCTTCAATGTTTGATTCTAATACACAAGAACTATATCACCATTTAAATATTATGTTTATATCCCATACATCTGATAAATTTCTTCTAAGTAATCTGATCTCTCACATGTCATCATCTTCCTCACTTATGACTTAGAAATTCTTGATGTTGTCTTTATCCTCTCTAGCTGATGTTCGTTTCATCCTCAACCACACATGTACTTCCTATCTTGTTGTTTATACCTTCGGTAGGTGTCTTCAATTTATTCAAGGAGATTTTAAATGAAATACAAAATTGATAATCTGAAGCTCCTTAGGTCTGTATATAATGGTTTAAAAAATATCTATAATTGAATGAAACAATCATATTTAAACTAAAGTCTATATATTTTTCATTTGAGATCTCAAATTTTCATCACTACTCATGTGGATTACACCAGTGGTGGTGATGTGTTATATATAAATATATATTATCCATCAAATAGAACCTTTATGAAAACCTAGTTCATCTATAGATATAAAAATATATATTACATATTTTCCATCAATCCCAAAGATGAAAATTTACATCCTTATCTTAATCTATAAACCAGAGGGATCTTTAAATCCTTAGGTCTATACCAATACCATATAAGGACATATATATAAATTATCTTTCAATATTAATACTAATTTTTATCTTTCTCTCAAATAGATGAACTAGAGCCTCATATTTTTTAATTTTTTGAAAAATCAAGATCTCCCTAGAATATTCCAATGGCTGTATATGGACATATATATATATATATATATGTAAATATATGTTATTCATATTTAGAATACATCCACTATTATTTTATATTCAATAGTATTGAAAAAGGATGTCTATATATAGAGCCTTTTTTGTGAGTTACTCATCTATAATCCTAGTCCATAATATATCAGAAGAAAGTAACAGAGAAATAGAGAGTGTCTTAAAGTAAGAATCTTCCCTAAAGAAGAAATTTTCATCAAAATTATAGTAAGGGTATTTTTTTATAAATAATATTTCATAAAAAATTACTTAATTTCATTTATATTATGATTTTATGTAATAGATATTAATTTTAAAATTTCTATTTTTATAATGGAAATTTATTATTTTCAACCTCCCATGTTTCAAATAATGTTTTTTTGTACAAATATATTAATTAAAAGGTTTATTTTCAAGAGAAAATTTGATTTAACAAATTTATGTTTTTATTTCCTAAAACACCTATGCATGGGCGATTTAATTTCAAATAAATTTTTCATAACATAAATTTTGTTTTCCTATGCCATTTTTTAGAAAAACCATAATTATAGGTAAAATGTTTTATTTTTAAAATCCATTTTCTACGAAATGTTTATTTAAATTATTTTATTCCCACGTTCTGAGAGGATTTTATAGTTATCATTTTATACATGATATTTAATTTTAAACATATGGATGTTAATCATGTTTATAGATATAAACATACTATATTATTATCACTGAAATTCTTTAATTTTTCCTAAATAATTTTATTATGCTTTATTCATTCATTATTTGAATTATTTTAAGTATTAATTGTGAAATTTTGATTTCTTATAACCAATATGGGTTTTTCATAAAAATACATTTTTTCTAAAGTTTATGCAATTTAAAATTATTTTCTTTTAAAAATAATTTATATAGTCTTTGAACATATGTTTTAGTAGAAATAAAATGATAAAATAAAACCCTATAAAAATGTTTTTTAATAAAAAATCACACTTGGGTACCAAATGTGATGATCAAAAATGGGTAGAGAACCCACATCCTCAAAGGTGATGTTTTCCTAAAGGTGATAATTATAGTCGCCTCATGGATTTATTAATGGTTTCCACATATCATTTCTTTCCATAAAAATTTATCATTTCCAAATAATAGTTTTATAAACTTAAGGGTAAATCCATGTAATTATTTTAATGTTTATTAAATCTTGAAAAGAAATGGGTTTTCAAAGTGATATATATTTATAATATTTTTAACAGTACTTTCTATTATTATATTTTGAAAAATATAAATCTATATTTTGGAAAATTATTTATTATATCATTTTCTATATTTTATAAATTGTTTTCAATTATTTTTCATAGTATTTATTAAATTAATTCATCCCTAGTTTTAAAACCACCTATTGGACAATTTTATCCTCACCATACTTTTTTTAAAATGTTATTCACATGATCATTAAAAGTTCTAATGGTATTTGATTTTTTTAGGAGCTAGTGCAAGCGAATCTAAATAAATATTTTTAAACAATTTATATTAAAATATATTATAATGTATGGTTTTTCTTAATACTCCATAAAATAGACCTAAAAGATCCTTGAATGTCTGAAGAACTATATATTTTTCAATTAATTATTATAAAAAAATATATAACATGCTTTTAGCACAAGATATGGGAGTGAAGGTTTCAGTTTTTTACATTTTAAAAGTTTTTTTAATGTATATATTTAACAATTATTAGAAATTTATAATTTTATAATTAAGGGAACTATAATCCCTTGGAGCAAGGTCGATGTACCAATAGTATTTTGAGTTTATAAACTAAACTTACTCCATATTTCTAACATTAACAAAGCCATTTTGGTTAGTAAATAAATTATGGTAAAAAATTAATGAAATGAAATAATAATAATAGAATTATCATATATTTTTTTATAAATGATAATAAATATAATGTAATTTTTTACTTAGGAGTATATACATATGAATAAAATGAGTTAGAAATCGAGGTAATGGAATTTCTTTTAATTTTTGTAATGTTTTATATCTAAAACTTATTCTATATTATGGTTATGTTAAAAGTTTCAAGAATATTATTATCTATTATTAAACGAGTTTTAATGGATATTTTCACTTTTTTCATTTTCTTTAATGTTTTTCATAGTAATATTTTAGAAGTTTCCTATAGTGATTATTTTTCATTTTTTATAAAATTAGAAAAAGAATGTTTTTAATGTGTAAGTATTGACTTCCTTTTCTCCTCATCATATTCACTAATCATTATAAATCTTCCTCTACATCATATTATGTTTTAATATAGTCAATCTTATTTCCCACACATTATGGATTTTTCCATTTTTAAGAGTTTTTAAATTAAATGGATATTTATCCTTATGATTTTAAGAAATGGAAATGCGTTTCTCTTAATGGATAAAATGAGGTTTTATAATGAAAGTTGAAATCATAATTTTTTTCATGATATAGTATTTGAATTTTATAGATGATTATGGGTGATACTGATATGACTCATGATGAATGGTGTGCTTGATATTTCCCTTCAATGCATTGGATAATGATGTAGTCTTCAAAGGTGAAAATGAGGGGGAAACCAAGTTGGTTACTCTTAAATAATTAACTAGACTTATATTATTCTGAAATTGGTTAAAAATGAGTTAAATATGCTATGAATATGATTCTATGACATACCTATATTATTATTATAAAACAAGTTTTGATGGAAGTATTCTCTTTTTAATATATAAGTAAATTATATAAACTTTTAAGGGTTAATGGTTTATTTATGAGAGAAATGACATCATGAATTCCCATGTTCCACATAATTCATTCATGTTTTTCTAATTATTTCTAAATGGGTTAAAAATCTTTTCTTTATGAAAATGATGAATTTATAATGTGGATATTGTTAGAGCCAAGGATGTTCATTGATAATAATGGATTATAGTTTGTGTTTGTTGTCAATATTCACATGGATGATTAGGGAGTTTGCAAGGAATGTGGTCATACAATTGAGGATAAAAATATTATTGAAGCTGGTGATGTTTCCCAGTGTTTTCCAAATTTTTGGGCCACAAGATAATGAGTTTGATGTTGAAAAAATAAGGGGTTTCACATAGGATTTAATGGTATAAAAATAGAAAATAAAATCGTCAAAATAAAGGAACCACATACCTCAGAACATGGACCACGTACCTTGTTTTAGAAATGGGTTGCAACCGTGTACCAAGCAACGATAATGGTACACAGATCGGTTCGTAGAATCAAAAAATGGTTTGTGGTAACAGTTCATGGTGTAGGCGTGCGGTACGTGGAATATTGGTGGTTTGCAGAATTGATGCGGTTCATGGTATAGGAGAGATACGCTGTGGAGGCTGTACCAAATCAAATATTTGGTAAATCTTGGATTAGAAGATTTTTCAAATCCATTTTTTTCTATATAAGGAGCAGTATTACCCTTAATTTAATGAAACAAAATGAAGATTAAAAATATGGGAGGAATTTGGATAAGTCCATAGTAGTTCATAAGAATGAAACTCCGCATAAGAAGAAGTGATCTGCAGAGGAAAAACAGTCCATGGAAGAGAGTGTGGTTTGTAGAGGAATCTCTTGAAGTACATAGTGGAGAAGGTTAGTTCACGGAGCTAGCAAGGTTGTACATGGAGTAGAGGTAGTTCGCGAAGGAGGGGCTGTTTGTGGAAGGTGGTTTGTAGAGGCATTATACAGAGTTGGTATGCCGAGCACTCACAGTACACAGAGTAGAGCAGTACGTGGTTGAGAAGGGCAGTACGTGGTGAGGCTGTATGGTACGTGAAAATAGAAATGGTACACAGAGGAGGTGATCCATGAACCATAATCACTACTCAGTATACAGAGGAGGTATAGTGGTATGCAGAACACCTAGAGATGCCTGAAAATTGACCAAATTAGTTTTCAAAATTAATTTCCATAACCTATCAGTGTGTGGGAAAGTAAATTACTTATGTGGGTGATGATAGGACTTCAAAAAAGCATCCATTTATATTTGAGGATGCGTGATTTAATGCTAAATCTTTGAAGTGACCTTCAAGTTAATAAACTAAGTACAAACTTCTCTCAACACAATGAGCAAGGGGGAGTTGATGGAAGTGATCCAAGGGATGTAATGTGCTATCCCTAAAACATTGTAAATGTAGGGAGCCTGACACAAAGTGACTGTGACCGATATTCTGTATTACACAACTAGTGAAGATTAGTGGATTTTAGTTCAACCAACACACTGTCGGAATATGCTCCTTGGGAGTATCCCTTCGCGGTGAACCAAGTAAAAGTATGGTGTTGTCTCTTTAAATGTGAATGTTTGATTTCTAATCATATCCATCATACAGTTTTAATAAGTTCCTACCAACATGGGAACAATATCCATCACTTTAAAAGAAAAAGTTGACACCCTTATTCACCCCTCCATTCTCAGGGTGTCCGGGTGTCCTACAGATATTATTTATTTATATTCTCAATGATTTATAATAGGAAGTGGTAATCATTTTCATGGGTTATGATATTTTCCATTTGACTAATGGTTTTTTGTTATTTTTATATCCCATACTGAACATTGTTTTGATGATCCCCATTATTAAAATTATTTTCACAATTCTAATTTTGAGTATAATTTTTATCAGGTTCATGATATTTGATATGATGGCTCATCTAAAATGATGAAAATGTGCCTTAAATGAAACCAAGGTGTAATCAAAAAGCCATTTTTTGTGAAAAAAATGTACAATATATGGATATTTCCACTTTGCTATATAATTTTGACCTTGTTTTTTAAAATTATAAACCTACAAGATAGAAAAAAATATGAAATCATTACTATGAAACACATAATTATGGGTTTTTAATGAAACATGTTTTTACACCTTACCCTATGGTATATATATATTTTGATTTTTTAATACCATTTATGGTCCCCAATGATTTTATATCTACACAATCATAGAGTATTAAGAATCAATAACATATATATATTATTGATAACCCAGACTTGTGTAACAATTTTAGTAACCTTATTTTTTTTGTCAATTTATCCCTGACCTTGATTTTATAATTATGTTGATCATTTGAACCACTCTCAATTGAGGGGCCCACTTTACCTCTAAACACGTATCTCAAAAGTTCAATTAGTTTTTATATAATTAGATTAAATTATATTGGGATACTCATCAAATTTTTAGTTCATATACAAGATGTCAATTCATAGGGATTTTTTTTGAGTGGAATGAAATGATCCAACAACCTAAGATATGTTTTTGATATATTACATACATGTGGTATGAAATTAATAGGTCACTTCCAAATTAATTTATATTTATTTACATTACTACTGGTTATTTATTATGTCTAAAGTTTTTTGGAAGATATAGAAAAAAGGATCAATGATTCGTGAGTGGTTATAAATTTTTTTAGATTATTAATTTTCTAGATATTTTTTTCTTGAAGTTTATTATCATCAATTTGGTTTCTCATAAGAGTATTAGTAACATAAAAACCATACCATATAGGATTATGGATTTTTATAAAGTCTCCATTGAATATAGAAATGAAACTAATAATCAAGATAAAATTTTAAATATTGAATTCATGAAAATATTGAATAATATAGTTTAATGAAATAGGATTATGAGACCCATCAGGTCACTGATATTTCTAATTTTGAGTTATATTTATTTTTTGGTTTGGACTTGGAGTTCCTGTGTATTGAGGACTTAAAATAGAAGTTTTAGAGAGGGAATACCAATGATCATGGTTAGAGAATGGTTTATCTAAAAATTTAACTAAACATGAAAGTTTATTATAGAGGGTAAATTATGGTTTTTGATAGTTTGAGCATGGTCTGTTAAACCATGAAACACCTAGGAGTAACTATGTAGCTTGGGTTTTGGGGTGACAATGTCTCCTTCTGGGTTGGTGAATTATTTGCCTAACCATTAGGTTAAACCATTTTTCCCTCTCCAACTCAATTAAAAGTGATCTTTTACTATTTACCCCTATCGAATATAAGGTTTTTAGCCCTCATTTATTCTTCCCTTTATGTGCTATAACTCATTCTTGGTGTGAAAGATCCTACTCTCTATCCATTATTAAATCTCCTTGAGATATTAATGTTTTTTATTATGGCAAACCCCTTCATTCATGGTTTCTTCTTTCACCCCTTCATTCTTCTTGTTCTTCCACTTTTATGGAGACGTGTAACCCTAAAAGGGTGATTTTGGCTAAATCCAATTTTTTATTAATTTTTTTGATTTGTTTTCACGTGATTCAGGTGTGTAAGGTTCTCTCATACCTGTTCGAGGAAGCAATCATCATAGGTAATAAGTTTGTAACCCAATCCAAGGTAGGTGTCTATATTTTAGAGCATTTTCCATGACTTACCTTTAAATTATGAATCTCATTTGATTTATTTTTGGATAATTTCTATGCATGTGATTTATGATTGATGTATATAACATGTTTGATGTGTTTATTACTTGGTACAATAATTGGGTGTTTAAAGAGAGTTTTATAACTTGGGGTGGCATGTGTTCACCTCAAGTATTTTATAAAATTGATCAAATATAATTTATGGTTTTAAATGGATTTCAAAAATGGTTTTAGAAATGGTTTAACCTTTTGAAAACATGTTTTATAAAATGGGAATGTTTACATGTGAAATTTTCTTTCGAAATGGGTTTTCACATTTTTTAATTGTTTTTGATTATGTTGGAATAGAGTCACACATAGTTTAATCAGTGTGTGAGTGTGGGGTTTTTGGAGGGACCGTGAGAGTATTGGGTGAGAAAGACAGTGAGAGATTAATTTTTTGCTTCCAAGTAACCGCGAGAGCCTTTGGGTTGGGATTCAAAAGATAGATTTTATTCATTTGACAAGAAAACATGAAAGATGTTTGAGTTGGTCATTATAAAATGGATAGAGACTCTATATTTATTAGATAGAAATAATAATCTATTCACAACCACACAAATTAGACCCATATGGTTAGATCCCTAAGTGAAATTACTCATTATAGTTTGGATTATATGCTTTATGCATTTTATTAGTTCCATGTATGATGTGACGAGACATGTTATTTCCATTTACTATTATTGATTATATGATGATGGTTATTCTCACCCTTGATATGCCTTATTATTTTTGAGTGTGGGTTTTTTTGAGGTACCATGAGATACTTTAGAGAGGAAGAGCATGAGAGGTTCCATTTTGGTTTATAGTGAACCATGAGATCCTTTGGGTTGCAATACCCTGAGATATTTTATTCATTTTTTTAGAAACCATGAGAGATATTTGAGTTGGGCATGGGAAAAATAGTGAGAGAACCCATATTTATTAGATAATAAGAATTATTTATTTATCCCCCTCAAATTATACCCATAAGGTTAGATTCATGGGTGCACTTACTCATTTTGGGTTGGTTTATAATATTTTAGATTTTTATTAGTTTCATGTTTCATGTGATGAGACATGTTATTCCCATTTATAGTTATTGATTATATGATTATGGTTATGCTAAAATTTGGTTTAAATTATTATATATATTGAGAATGTTATTCCATTTAGCTTTGTTTCTTAGTTTGAACCATGTTGGAAACTATTTTTGGATTTTTTTTATTTGAAATGGAAAACCAATGGGATTTTAAAATGATTATTTATAATTGAAATTATTTAAATGTGATTTAGTTTTTAAGAGTTATTTCAAAATATTTCCTTATTCTTTATGGGAAAAATCTTAAAATATATTCATAGTGGTATCCTTCTAGGCTATGTTCTTGACAACCTACATAGGCCTTTGGGAATATGTATATTTTTTTCAAGATAGAGGTAAATGAAAGGGAACCATGTACTTTGGTGGAAATTATTGATTATAAACACCAAATATTTTTTGGAGGATATGTGGTCTCATTGTGTTGGAACATATAGGGTATTGTTGGGATTATGTTTTAGGACTCCAAAATACCATTATTAGGGAGGGATGAATCAGGGTGTCAAATTTATTCCTTTAAAGTGAAAGATATTGTTCTCACATTGGTAGGAACTTATTAAAACACTATGATAGATTTGTGGAGTAATAAAACATTCACATATAGATATACAACACAAAAATTTTACTTAGTTCACCACTAAGGTCTAGTATGAGGATCATACACCGATAGTGTGTTGGTCATACATAAATCCACTAATCATCACTAGTTGTGGAATAAAAAAGTTAAGAAATTTTCACTTTGTTCTAGACACACTGAATTTAGAAGATTTTAGGTATATCACACCGACTTTTTTGGAATACTTCCATTGACACCCCAAGCTCACTACTTTGGGTCAAGTCTTACTCAGTTTAACAACTTGAAGGTCGCTTCAATAGACTGAAATTTACCTTTTTTTATACCTAACCATAACGAGACTATCCTTGAACCATATTCATTAGTTTATTCACTTGAAATAACTATTCACTTAAACCAGATGTTAGAATCTACTATTTGTGAGGCTCATTAATGAATCTCACCACCTTCAAAAAGAAAACTTCTTTTGAAGGAGACAAAGTTATCACGAAATATCCAGTCATCACGAATCTCATTTTTATGAGATACCTAAGTATTGGTCAATACTACAAAATTATTTTCATGATGCTCTGTATCAAATTGAATACTTGACTTTTGAAACTCTATTCCTTCACAAATTTAGAGCGATTCAACCTTTTCTCCATTTATTTACATTTCAAAAGATATGGGGGAAGGTGCCAATTTATAGGCTCTACCTTTTGTGATGATCCCAAACCTTCAGTGGGTTTTTTATGAACTAAAAAAATTCTTTTTTCATAAATATCCTTAAGTCACAAAGCTCTAGTAAAATTTAACATATTCAAAAACATTTTTATAGTCATGAAGAATCACTATCAAATCATCTGGCATTCACAAAGCTCATTTTTGATGCTCCATATCTTTGTGAAGCTCATTCAAGATGCTCCATATCTTCATAAATATCAACCTTTGTGAAACCCAATATTCACAGAACTCATGCCTTTACTATATTTGAGAATATTTAATCCTAGAGATACAATTTTCACGAAGATTTTCCCCTCCTCTTGAATTTGATCCCAAAAATTTGGCAAACACATGGAAATGACACCACCTTCAACACTGTATCCATATTGTACTGTAAGATCACTTTCCTTGTAAACTCATAGATTATCCTAGTATAGATTGACCATAAACACAAACTAGACCCCGTTTATAGTAATGAATTGACTTAGTTCCAACATACGTATCCATTGGAACATATGTATTGGTATTTTTTGGTGTTATATAATTATTATGAGATTTGAGAATTAACAAGAGATAACATGTAAATATATTTGACCTATTAATGAATGTTTTATTTATGATGTATCTTGTGATTCATGGTGTATTATCATCTTTATTTCATAATCTGGATGTTTATTTTTTATATTGTTCACTTTGATGATATTGGCATATCTGTCCCATTACATTGATGGGCCATTCTATCTTTTTATGGGAAAAACCTTTTCCAAGATACTATTAGTTATTCCTAGGGATTTTCACTAGCTTGTGGTGATAGAGAATACACTTCATACCATTTGAAGGGAGAATTGTGTAATGGGTTGGGTAAAACTCATCCGGCTCATTAAAAAAATGGAATCATAACATCTTTTTTACTTGGTAATGAGTGGTACATTGAAGCTAGGACCATCAAGGCTCAGGAGGTATGGATTGGGGAGTACCTGACCAGATCTTCTTAGTACTAAAACTCAAGTTTCCATGGGTGTTATAATATTTTGTTTATGATTTTTAACCCTATTATGGGTTTTTATGATATTTTTAAGTATTATTCAGTCAGTGGTGAAACCCAAAGTGTTCCTGGGGGGCCATTTTGAGTTTTAGGGTTGAAATAGGGAGGTCTTGAGGAGGTTAACATTTAGTTCACATGGTTAGTAGAAACATTGTGAATCCATTGAGGCCTTTCCTTCCAAATCTAGTGACACCCACTTGGCTGGAACATGAATTTCCAAACCATGCAGTCATACTACGCACTATGGAAAATGATTGAAATTTTTGAGGATTTTCTCCATTTTCATTTGGAGATTATTTTGATTATAATATTTCTTATTGATACCCATTATGAGGGTTTCTATTGTATATTTTAATTTTTTTACAATTTAATTGTGTTTTATTCAAGGTTATGTTTTTTTATCTTGTTGATAATTCCCCTAGAAATACCTTTTCTAGGTGTAGAGATGGTGTTGTAGGTAATAACACACCAAAAACCCTCATATTTATTTGGTGTTAGTGGATTTAGTGACTCATATGATTAAATAATTTTCTCAAAAGGGTCTTCAACATAATTCATGAATTCTAAGCTATGACCAGTATTTTACAAGTAAAATTCCACTAGTGTTCCCAAGGGACAAGGGACCTAATGAGCCTGAGGAGTTTTTGTAATATATTGAGTGGATCTATGAGTTTTTGAGGACCCTTGAGACCTCTAAAGGGGAAATATCCATGTATTTTTTAGAAGTTATGGGTAGAATTTAGTGGTAGTAAATGGTGCTACTTGGGAAGCATGATGATAACTCACAGACCATAGTCAATGTGGATTTTAATAAACAATTATACATGGAAACATTGGGGGAGGAAGAGTCCCATGGGTTCTTTATGATGAAGCAAGTGGATCATTTAGGGATTTAGTATTCCATTTTTTTCGAGTTGGTTCATTTTTCTCTAGACTTATTCATGAATTTTTACCCTATAGCATGATATTTTTAGATGGTATGGAGGATAAAGATTAAGTCCAAGTATATTCATAAATGTATGATGACTTATTTTAAGTTGGTTGATAATGTGGATATAATAGAGGTTTATTTCAATGGAATTATTGGTCCCACTGGAATTATTTTTATGGTCATCATCCATAGTTATTTTTTAGGAAAGAATTAGAATTGTGATGAGTCTCATTGTGGAAGTGGAAAGAGTCTTTAGCAGTCATCGAGTGAAACTCTAGTGTCTTCATCAAGGTGTAAACTAATTATATATTACTTTTGTAGTAATAGTGGTCACACTAGTCCTTGTTTCTTAGAGGATCCAAGGTCATTACACTAATGTAGATTTTTAGGACATCTTTAGTGCTTTATTTCATTTGTTTCACAGTGGAGCATTGCAAGATCCTCATTTTCAACGGGCACTCAGGTTCAATTTGATGCATCAAAGAGTGGAGGATATAAAACCAGAGGAAATGGGAATTATCAAATGGGGATAAAGGATAAGATAAGATCCAAGGAAGGTAATATAAATGAAAAAAAGTTGTTCCATAGGAATTAGCTTTTGTACTGGCCTCCATGATGGGTACAATGTTAATTTCTTCTTCAATAGATTCGTTTTTTGATACAATCTTGAACAATTATTTTATCTTGATTAATCTTCATGATTCATTGTTCATTTGATTATATTTTATTCCATTTATAAAGTATTTTTTAACACAACTGGGTAGGAAGAAGGATCAAGGTTTCAAGTCCCCTGAGTTTTATGTTTTAATTACCAACATGGAAGTCAGCTTTGGTTTCCTTATGTTGAACCTCGAAGACATCAGCCTTATCATTATCATGGATTGGTTGATTGGATTAAAGGAACAACTTGATTCCTATCACCAATGGGTCTAGTTTTATACTCCTAATGTGATACATAACATCTTTCTAGGTGAGTGGGATCCACAATTAAGGAGGGAAATACTAGTTTATTCAGAATTTGGGACGATTTCATTCCATTTTTCAAGGGTGTTCTTTGATTCTTCTTAGAAGAGTTCTATGAGTTGAATTCTAGTGGTAATGGATTGGTAGCCATATGTGTTTTAATAGTTTTTTTGGAATTTCTACCCCAGTTAATGTTCTAGTTTACTATAAATATTCTCCTCATGACAAGCCTGATTTTAATTTCATTTTACCAAATGGAATTGAATAAGAAAAAAAGTTGAAAATACATCTAGAAGATCTTGAGAAAAATAGATTTATCTAGCCTAGTTTTTCACTATCAGTTTATCTAATTAAATTTAAAATGAGAATATAGAAGACTCTAAAATTTCATAGGAAACCATAATCCTAATCACACGAAAGTGAAAAAATATTCATGTTACCTAAAAGTGGTGATATAATTGATTAGTTCAGGAGAGACTCTTTGATTTCAAATATTGAACTAAGATCTACGTACAACCAGTTGAGGGTATGGGAATAGGATTTTCAAAAGTCCACCTTTGGAATCCAATATAATTTTTTTGAGAATTTGGTTATAAAATATTGGTTTACCAATTAACTTGCATGCATTATGGCATTAATGAATCAGATATTCCATCACTTTATGGACTAATTTGTGGCCATGTTTTTGGATGAAATATTGGGGAATTATAAGATAAATGGGGATTATAATTACCATCATGAGGATGTTTTGGATATTTTGAGAGGGACCCTTTTATATGAAAAACTGTAAAAGTTTCAATTTTTGATATAGGAGGTAAATTTTTTGGGCTAGTGATTTCTATGGCCTGAGTTTCAATGGATCCAGAGAAGGTTTGACCAATCATGTATTGTGAGCAGTCCATGAATGTTTATGAGATCTATATAATTATAAGCTTGTATGGATATATATAAACTTTTTTAGGTCTTCTTACTTGATGGTGTTTACTAGTAAATGGGATTATTTTTTTGTCAGATGATAAATAGTGGTGTGGTTTTTAGTAGTTATAGGCCCGTCTCTCATTTGAAAAATTTATAATCCTTCTCGAGACTCAAAATTCATATGTCATGTATTATCATGCTTCCAATGTGTGTTTATGATGTGTGTTTATGTAGAATGACTATTTTGTGGCCTATGGATTATTTCAGCTATGCCCACATTACCATGGTGTTCCCATCAATGACCTAGAATTAGTAGATGTGAATCATGTATTGAAGACGTGGAAACATTACCTCTTTAAGAAGAATTTTAGAGTGTATTCAGATTATAAGAGTAATAAGTATAGTTTCACCCAGTGGGAACTGAACCACAAAAAATTAAACTAGGTGGAATAACTTAAATCTTTTTATTTTGATATCACAAATACACCTAGGAAGGGTTATGTGATCACTGAAAAGTTGATTGGGAAGATTCTAGTGGAGTCAGTTTTGAGAATCAATAGATGAGTGGGGTTTGATTTTTTTGTTTACTAATATGAATCTGGAGGTACATGAGGATAGATAGATACTGTGCTTGTTTAGTTTCTAGGTTACACCCTCTCACGAACTAGGTTAGGAGTAAAAAGGTATCCAAACCCAAATGAAAGTATATTAGTAGTGATTTGAATTTTGGGGATACCTCATTAGTATCAACCTCTCAATTAGTATCTCCTTTATAGGTGGTAGTTGGTAGTTCATTTGAGATTAAGGAAGGAGGTAACACATGAGACACATAATTCTATTTAATTCACCCAACCTGGTTAAGAAATATTTTTTATACCATGAGACGTTGTTATTGGTGTGTAGTGATGAGACGTGCAATTGAGGGTTTCAATTCTAGATGTTTAACCAACTAGAGAGTCAAATATGAGAATTAGATACCATATGTATTCTTATAGTAACTTCCTATTCTAGTATGGAAAATGGATGATATCTTTATGGATTTCATGATCAGTATAGGTCATACTATTAGAGGGAGACATTCCATATGGGTGATTTTCAATTGTATAGAGGAATCGGTCTATTTTCATCCCTTTAGGGAGTCTATGAAGGTGTAGGACCTAAAAAACCAATATATTTGAGAGGTGGTTCAGCTCTTTTGAGAGTCCCCAGTTCTTGTTTTTGATCATAATGCATATTTTACTTCCTATTTATATAAGGGGATCTTTGAATTTTTGGGATCCCAATTCAAATTCAGCACCACATATCTCTCGCAAATGGATGGTCAATCTGAGTGGACCATCCATACTCTCATGGACATGTTGGAAGTGCGTGTGCATAATTATGGAGGCTCTTGGGAAAGTAATCCACTACTGATTGATTTTTATTATAAAACAAGCTACTCAGCCACAATAAAGATGACCCTGTTTGAGGACTTATATGGATGAATGTACAAATCCTTTCTGTATTGGGATTAAGTGGGTGAATGTTCCTTGGTTAGACTGAGTCTCATTCAAGAGATACCTGAGATAGTTTGTTTGATTCATAAATGGTTAGTGATAGATCATAGTCTCCATAAGTCACATTACAACCATTTTCATCACCCTTTGGAGTTTCAGGTTAGTGATTAGGTGTTTCTTCAAGTATCTATTTGGACTAGACATCCTTTCTTTGGAAATAAGGAGAAGATGACATAGCATTATGTCATGAAATTTCATGTTGTGAGTAATTTGGGAATGGTAGACTATTAGTTGTAATTTCTGTAATGTCCCTACCCGGATCACCTCTAAGATGGTGGCCGTACTGGTGCGTCACATGCTCTCAAGCGCATCTCCCCAAATTCCAGAGGCTGCTGACTAGAAGCGAAGACCTTTTCGTGTCTGTGGGGGAGACTATTCCCTCATAGGTAATAGATAATATCACAACAGAAGTAAACAGAAAACAAATAATAAATAGTGCAAGCATGCGAATGAATAAACTGCGAAAGAAGCAATATTAATAATCCAAATGAATAAGAATCAAGTGCCAAAGATGACAAATGAAACCAGGTACAAAATTATTTCTATCTAAACTAAAAATATAAAAAAAAACAGAAACCCAAGAACACTATTAAATAAAAGAAAAGACACAAAGTGAGACAACTGCATCATGATCAAGGCTCGGTTCTCTGTCCCAGTCTCCATCCTATGCAGCAAGAAACAATCAAGCATCGGGAGTAGCGTGCTTCCCTTTGTCAATACCTGTAAGCACGTTATCTGCTCGGGTGTCAACGATGCCCAAGCAGGGTGTGAGATAAAATCCTAGTAGGCCGGCACCCAAGGTGTCTAAAACTTTCCATTTCATGCAATAATAAAATGCAGTGTTCCATTATATAATAATTTCAGATAATTAATTAAGTGTAGTGAAATAAATAACTCGGTCTGGGTTCTAAATAGTACCCATGCCTAATCACCTACTTCAGCCTAAGCTGGAAATCTAAAAAGAGTACCTATAGGAAGAATTCACATACACATATACATAAAACCTATAAAATCAAGGTAAAACAAGGGAGAGGCATACCCCAAGATTGTTCTTTAACTTGGGGTCTAATTCAAGTGTTAACCAGGTGTGCTTCAACATACCATAAGAATATTGAAAATCTCAAGAGGATTAAGTGGGATTAATATAAACCTTAAGTGCATCATTATTATGGTTTAAGTTGAGAGTTGGAGTTCGAGCCCGTCCCGAAGGTATCACTACAGAACATCTGTCAAATTATCCAATACCACCGAGCCCGTCCAAGGCAATATTTCGAAAGACCAAGTATCACTCGAGGCATGGATTTACCCTAAGTCCTTCCCCATCTCGCAAAAAGGGGTTGAGCACCATCTGAGGCTGGCTTAGCCACATTGACAACGGATCCATCCCGATGGGCCCTTTTGGAACCAGTATCAGTCATAAGTATTAGAAATCTCGGGTAAGTCTTAGTCCGGAAAATCCAAAGACACCGCCATCCGACGCGTAGTGGTAACCAGTCAGGAACAGAGGGTCTAAGCGTGGCTCTTAAAACGGGACCCACCTTCACCCCCTCCCTGAATTTAATTAGAGTTTTCACATTAGAAGTTATAACTTAATCATATGTAATTATATCTTGAAACTAAACAGGAAAACCATGTATCACACAGTACAAATTAAATATTTCACCATAACAATCTTAACAGGGCAAGATACCGCATCAACATAAGCAAATAAATGCATTTTTAATAAATAAATAATTCATCACAAACAACTACCAAGACCCAATAATTAAACATTCATAATTAATCTAAATTAATTATTTAAATTAAACACAACAAAAATTGGCTGCACAATTGTAAAGTCCCATGTTATTGAATCAGGTTAAAATACGAATGATTTTGAATTGTTTTCAGTTTATCAACTGGTTATTTTTTTAAACCGAGCTATGGAATTTTATTCCAAGTGTTAGAACACCTAAAGGTGTCATTTTTGGACATGTGTAATTACCTGATAATTTTCACAGCTGTCCCAATGAGTCTTGGGAACACCGATTTCCAAAAAGTCCACTTTAATGGATCTACACGGGCAGTGCACAGTTGCATTCAAACCCATTCAGTTTACCCTGTTTAATAAATTATTTTATTTAATTAAATAATATTATATGAGAGTTTTTAATTAATTAAAATAAGGTTTTAATAATAATAATAATTAATTTATTATTATTAGTATTGTGGTTGTTTAATTAAATGAATATTAAAGATTTAATTAAATGACGATTAAAGAAATTAATGTGGATTATGGGTTTATCAAAGAACCATTATATTTTAATGAAGAATTTCAGAATTATTAAAGGACCGTTTATTATTAAATAGAAGAATGTGCTAATAATAATAATGTTTTTATTATTATTATGGTGTCATAAATTATTTTGATGCGTAGATATTTTAATTTAATGTTAAAGGAGTATATTATTTATGAGATTTTAATGATGCTTCTGAGCTTCTCAAAGAAAAATTTAATAAAAAGAGGAGTTTTAGATTTAATGAAGCGTTGTTATTAAATAGTGGTGTTGGATTTATCAAAATTTTGAAAAATTATAATAATGATATTATTATTATTTTTGTTTTATGAATGTAATAATAATTATTATTATGGAAATTAAATTAAGGGTTATGGTTTGGAGTTTTTATTATATTAATAATATTGTAATAAATTGGGAGTTTCATAATTAATTATAAATTTTTTATTAAGATAATAATGAATGAAGAAGTGTTTTTATTTAAATATGGAGTAACATTTATGTTAAAATATTTTAATTGGATGTTTAATGAGGTATAATATTTATGTGAAATTAATGAGGATTTTGGTTATCTCAAAGAAACATCTAATTAAATAAGGAGTTTCGTAATTAATAAAGAAGTGTTTTTATTTAATAAGAGGTGTTGGGTTTTATCCAAGGTTGAATAATAATAAAAATAATAATGCAATTATTATTATTATGGTTTTATGAGTGGTTGTTATTATTATTATGAATAATAATAATAATGGATTTTTTGGGGGTTTTATTTAATTAAATTAAAGGTCAATAAGAATTTATTTAATTTCTATGAAGCGAAGGTTTTTATTTATTTAATTTGTGTTGAGATAATTAATTAAATAATGATGAGTTGGGCGTTATCGAAGAAGGGTAATTTTAAATGGTAATATTAAATAAGGAATAAATGTGGAGTTGGGTTTAATTTAATTAAACCATTTTAAATATAGATATCGGGTTGTGCATGGGTAGTCAAATGGTGCGGGCCGGCTGTGCGATTATCAGGTTTTTAAAATGATTTATTTTTATTTTATTTTAAATAAAATAAATATTTAATAATAATAATAATAAGGATATTATTATTATTATTGTATTAATTTTATTGGATGATTAATGGGGTTTTCAGAATTAACTATGAAACATTTATTTAAATGTTAGTTAATTAAGTGACATTAAATAAAATGAGAATAATAAATGTTATTATTATTATTATCTTAAGACTATTATTTTATCATGGGTGTAATTGATAATTGGAAGAGAGAACATGAGGGTGGCACACCACTATATTGGAGGAACATAAAAAATGCACGAGGCCCCTCCTTTGAGGCACGCTACACCCCCCTCATCAGCTCCTCTTCATACGATCGAATCCTCCCGGTGTCTTCTTGAATCTTGTGTGTCTCGGTGAGGTGATTCCAAAAACATTTGTTTTGTTATTCTCATCAGTCATTTGGCTCCTCCCTCACCCTATTTCCTCATCCCAAATCCTATGTTTCGGGTTTTATTGGGTTTCCTTGTTTCTTCGGTTATAGGGATGTGTAAGGGGCTCCTCTAGACCCTTTGGACTGTATTTCGGCATATTCCGACAAAGGTGAGGCATATGAGTTCATTTTTTATTTTCCGTCATGTTTTTGGTAAGGTTATTTAACCGTGGTATTTTTTCACATCATTCAATTAAGGGTGTGTTAAATTTTTATGAGTCCCCGGTACCTATTAAGAGGTTCGTTGGTTCTTACTGCTTTGATTCTGAGTGCCTATTTTAATTTTTTGAATTTTATTTATATTGTTTCTAGGAACATGCATGAATATATATATATATATATATATATATATATATATATATATATATATATATATAAGGTGCGCGTGTGTGCAATTGTGGACTAGTTGTGGACTGGTTGCCACCAAGTATATTAAAGCGCTTCAGATTTAAAATGGTGCCACCCCGAGGTAGGGTCCCAAATCCCTATCAATTTATTTAAGAATTATATCTTCTTTAAATAAATTGATAATGTGATTTTCATTGATTATAATATGCCTATTCATGACACTTTTGATGTTATTAAATGATGCTGCCCGCGTGAGATAAATGAGGACTTAAATATGTGTTGATTTTTAAGCATGTTTTTTTAATTCGGTTCAAGTGATATGATTAAAAAATTAAATGATTTTAATGGGAATAATGGATAATAGGGTAATTAATTTTAGAATTAATTATCATGTCATGAGTTGGAATAAAAACTATGACTATTATTGATTATTGAGAATATTGAATATTTGAAATGTTCAGAATATAAATTGAAAACTGGTAATAATTAATGGATGGATTAATTATTACATTATAAATGGGAAATGGTTAATTAATTGATGATTGGTTAAAGAGAACAGTTTTATTTAATTAATTGTTGAATTAATTAATTTGAATGCATTAAATTAATACTGTGAATTAATAGTTTGTTATGACTGTTGGCTATGGGTACCTTTTGATGCATGTCAGATTTCCATGCATTAATTTGTCTTAGATGGAGTTGTTTTATATTATGAGATGCTACATGAGATGGTTTCTAAATATATAGGATTTTTTCAGCATGTTTTGTTATGATTATGACATGCATGTAAATTGTTAAAGTCTTGGACGAATCACTGTTTGAGTGGACGGGTTCAGACTTGTTAAAGAATTTGGATAATTAAATTTTGAGTTAATTATTTATTTGGATTTATAAGAATAATTAATTGTTAATTAATTAATTACTATTGATATGTTGAATGGTTAATTAATGGTTGAATTTTGATGGGTGATTTATGTTGTTAATTAGTTATTGAATTAATTAATGAATTGGATTAATTAATTTATGAATTAATTAATGGATGGTTGTGAGGTGTTAGACATGGTGTTGTACACCAATGATAAATATATATGTATTATTGATAAATGGGAAGTGAGATAGGGACTGATGCTTCAAATACTCATGGAGTGATAGACATGGTGTTCTACACCCAAATTTCAAGAAAATATTCTTTTATGGGCTAAGGACTGATGCTCCAAATACCCATGGGTTGTGAGACAATGACCGACGCTCCAAATACTCACGAGGGTGCTAGACATGATGTTCTACACCCATTAATTGACATTGGACTATGGGTCCAATTGGTCGTACATGAAATGAATTAATTGGTTAATGAAAACTATTATGACATTATGATTTGTGAATTTAATATGAGAAAGGGTTCATACTTATCATTGAATTGGGTCAGTCACTATTAGTGGACAGACCCAAAAGCGAATCACTATTTTTTTAGTGGACATGATCAGATATAGTATATGAATGATTAAATTGAATATCTTATGACGCATTATCCAAGACAAAGCACAAGCTTGGATTTGGTCTTAACTTTGATTACTTAGATTGTCTTTAGAAACATATGTGGCGAGTGACTTATACAGGGAATGTTGGGCTTAGTCTGGATCATGAGAATTATGTAGTTTAATGAGGTTTGAATAATTGATAAATGAAAATGATTGTGTAATGACTATTGTGTATGCATGAAAAATGTATAATACAGGTTCATACACTAACTGAGAGCTGAAGTAGGTACTTGGGTGTATAGTTACATTGTGTTACTTACCTTAATTATGCATGGTTGCACTGTTTAAATTATTTTTGAATTTCAGGATTTGGGGTAGACACCGGTGGTCCCGACCTACTAAGATTTATATCTCACACCCTACTCGGGCCTCCATTGCATTGGGGTACTCAAGTAGATTCTATTTGGTTGCAGGATTGTGCTGTTTACATTTACTTGGAAGATATGAGCAAAGGACCGAGTGGAATCTCAGGATGCTCAAGGAGACTTCCCTCAGGGCTTGGAGTCATTGTTTATTTATTTATGTAATGTAATTTTCAGAATGTTGTTTTGTTACTATTTTCCATTTTTGTATCATTAGCATGTCATGCATGCATCTGCTATATAATTGATGTTGGCCATTTGTTTGTACAAGATTTATAAAATCTACCTTCTACTGCTTTATCATTTATTAGACTACTTCCAATATTTATTGCCATTGTTTGTTATTTACTTTGATATACCACTGTGAAACTCTGATAAGAGGGTATATTCTCCCCAATGATTATCCTTTGACCCTTGATACCAGTCAGCAGCCTTTGGCATACGGGGAGATGGTCTTGAGGTCATGTGGTGACCGGTCTGACCACTGGTTTAGTGGTGATCCAAGTCGAGACGTTACAATGTGGTATCAAAGGGAGGTTTCTTTTCCTTTGTCTTACTATTTTGGGGTTGGTAGACAGGAGACTAGGAATGTGTCAGTGCTTTGGTTAATAGTTGTGCTTGGGACTGATCACCCAATGTACGGGAAATGACCAAGTGGCCAGGGATGGGAATTTATGTTTATACTATTAGAGGTTATAGTTGATATTATTTCACCTTGAGTGATTGGCGTATTTTTCCGCAGTTTATTGATTTTGTGAATTTTGAAAAAAAATAATTTTCTTGGCTTGATATGGAAAGGAAGTTTTGTACATGCATCATCTTAGTCACTTAGACATTCACATGTCATTCATATAACATGCCATGTAGTTTCATTAGTAGGATACCTACTAATTTGGATTGTGTTCCTTGGGTGAAATGCCATGTTTTGATCTACTTTAGCATGCCTCTCTAGATAGCATGTTTCAGTGATAGATTTAACATGCTTGGGTGATTATATGACATACTGCCTTAGTTATTATCATGTTTTGTTGTTGTTCCATGCTTCTGTGTTATAGCATGTTGTTTTTTTACTTATTATGCTAACATTCTATGGATGTTTTGATATATTAAAGGGCTTCTAAAGTTAAAATGTTAAATGAATGTTGATTGTGATAAATGGGAGCCAACTGCCAGCAATAAGGTGTATGGGTGCCTTATCAATTGGTAGATAGCCACCCATGTGACTAAACCATATAACCATAGTATGTTTTGAAAATGGTTATGAATGTAATACTGCTAAGTTTAGATTTTAATGAACCATTTTGGGGATTCTTTTGAAGAACTCGGATTAAATAAATGGGACTTTTGGAGGTCTCTTTTTCGGTAAAAGGAATTTAGATGCTAAATTGCCTGTTTATATTTGAATAAAATTGAATGTAAAACGTTTAAAGAGGATTTTTGTGATATCATGATTATTTTTCCATAGGGCATTATTTTAAATACCAAGTGGCTTTTTGGGAAAAAGTACTTGTGTGTTTGTTGAAATTCATTCAAACGATGAAAGGTTGAAATAAATTAATAAAAATGGATAAAACAAAAAAAAGGTTCTTTTGAATCTTGTGTTTTTGGTTTTGTGTGACCAAGAGAGAGGGTCGACGTTAATGATCGTTTGGGGCTAACCCATGGTAGGTAGTACCCATAGAAAGTTCTAGGATATTAAAGTAAGTTCGTCCCACTACTCGGGAGGACTTCTTGGGACTCAACTATTTTGGCACGCCGATAGGTTTTTGTTACGGATTTTATGATCAATATTTGATGTGGTAATCGTGGTTTGAGGAATGTCACACACATGTGTTAATGTGTTCTAAAAACACGCGTAGGTGAGAGGTTGATATTTCCGTGTGACGTCATGGAAAATCCTAAGGTGGGTATTATTGCATCATTTTTGATAAACGTGTCAGCAGGTTATGTCGAGCTTTTAGAACAGAGTTTACCGATAATAGTCCGACTGCTCTTCTTAATGAACTTAGTTTTTATCTTAGTAATCTCTTTTGAATACGATGAACATGTCCCCTATCTTGAATTCATCATGGATACACTAAGATAGCTTTGGTCTTACGCCATGCTACAGTTTAAATGTTGTTGGGCTTGATGAGTGGTTGTTATCTGGGTAGTACACAAGATGTGTTGATTCTTTGGGCTACTTTTCTTTTTTGTGTTGGGGAATGGTTGTTTTAAAATATCCTTATGATGACTTGACTTGGAAATTTCACCAGAGGTCGGCTAAAGAATTTGTTTTACATGCGGATGGTTTTGGATAGTTTTAAAGGAACATCGTCAGATAAATGGTGAAGGGTTAAAGGTGCGTTTGGCATTGGGAACACAACATGTCACTTCTAACAAGATTAAATGACCTTGGTAGGTCGGTTGTTTTAGTAGTGGTTCCCAATGGCTTCTCAGAGATGAGAAGTTTTTAAGGTGTGTATATTGTAAAGTCCCGTGTTATTGAATCGGGTTAAAATATGAATGTTTTTGATTTTTTTTTTCAGTTTATCAACAAGTCGTTTTTTAAACTGAGATTTGGAATTTTATTCCGAGTGTTGGAACACCTAAAGGTGTCATTTTTGGACTTGTGTAATTACCTGATAATTTTCGCAGGTTTCCTGATGAGTCTCGGGACCACTTCTTTCGGAAAATCCACTTTAATGGACCTCCATAGGCAGCGCACGGTTGCATTCAAACCCGTTCAGTTTACCCTATTTAATAAATTATTTTATTTAATTAAATAATATTATATGAGAGTTTATAATTAATTAAAATAAGGTTTTAATAATAATAATAATGAAGTTATTATTATTATTATTGTGGTTGTTTAATTAAATGAATGTTAAAGAATTAATTAAATAAAGATTGAAGAAATTAATGTGGATTATGGGTTTATTGAAGAACCATTTTATTTAAATAAAGAGTTTCAGAATTATTAAAGGACCATTTATTATTAAATGGAGGAATGTGCTAATAATAATAATGTTATTATTATTACTATGGTATCATAAATTATTTTGATGTGTTGATATTTTAATTTCATGTTAAAGGAGTATTCTATTTATGAAAATTTAAAGACGCTTTTGAGCTTCTCAAAGAAACATTTAATAAAATGAAGAGTTTCAGACATAATGAAGAGCTATTATTAAATAATGGTGTGGGATTTATAAAAAGTTTGAAAAATAATAATAATGATATTATTATTATTTTAGCTTTATGAATGTAATTATTATTATTATTATGGAAATTAAATTAGGGGTTATGGGTTGGAGTTTTTATCATATTAATGATATTGTAATAAGTTGTGAGTTTCATAATTAATTATTAATTTTTTATTAAGATAATAATGAATGAAGAAGTGTTTTTAATTAAATAGGGTGTAACATTTATGTTAAAAGATTTTAATTGGATGTTTAATGAGGTATAATATTGATGTGAAATTAATGAGGCTTTTCGTTATCTCAAAGAAATGTCTAATTAAATAAGGAGTTTCATAATTAATAAATAAGTGTTTTTATTTAATAAGAGGTGTTGGGTTTTATCCAAGGTTGAATAATAATAAAAATAATAATGCAATTATTATTATTATGGTTTTATAAGTGGCTGTTATTATTATTGTGAATAATAATAATAATGGATTTTTTCGGGGTTTCATTTAATTAAATTAAATGTCAATAAGAATTTATTTAATTGCCACAAAGTGGAGATTTTTATTTATTTAATTTGTTTTGAGATAATTAATTAAATAATGATGAGTTGGGAATTATCAAATAAGGATAATTTAAAATGTTAATATTAAATAAGGAATAAATGTGGAGTTGGGTTTAATTTAATTAAAGTATTTTAAATATAGATATTGTGTTGTGCACAGTAGTCAAATGGTGCGGGTCACCTGTGCGGTTATCCGATCTTTAAAATGATTTATTTTTATTTTAATTTAAATAAAAGAAATATTTAATAATAATAATAATAAGTATATTATTATTAATATTGTATTAATTTTATATCATGTTTAATGGGGGTTTTCAGAATTAATTGTGAAACATTTATTTAAATGTTAGTTAATGAAGTAACATTATATTAAATGAGAATAATAAATGTTATTATTATTATATCAAGACTATTATTTTATCATGGGTGTAATTGATAATTGGGGGAGAGAACATGTGGGTGGCGCACCACCATATTGAAGGAACAACAAAAATTCACCAGCCCCTCCTTTGAGGTGCGCTACACCCCCCTCACCGGCTCCTCTTCGCGCGATCGAATCCTCCTAGTGTATTCTTGAATCTTGTCCGTCTCAGTGAGGTGAGTCCATATAAATTTGTTTTGTGATTATCATTGTCCGTTTATCTCCTCCCTCACCCTGTTTTCTCAGCCAAAATCCTATGGTTCGGGTTTTATTGGGTTTTCTTGTTTCTTCAGTTCTAGTGATGTGCAAGGGTCTCCTCTAGACCCTTTGGACCGTATTACGGCATCTATTGACAAAGGTGATATAGATGAGTTCGTTTTCACTTTTTTCGTCAAGTTTTGGGTAAGGTTATTTAACCATGGTATTGTTTCACATCATTCAATTAAGGGTGTGATAATTTTTTATGAGTCCCCGATACCTAATTAGAGGTGCGTTGGTCCTTACTACTTTGATTTTGAGTACCTATTTTAATTGTTTGAATTTTATTTATATTTTTGCAGGACACACGCGTGAATATATATATATATAAAAGGTGCACGCGTGTGTGATTTACTGACCATTTGTGGACTGTTTGCCACCAAGTATATTAAAGCGCTTCAGATTTAAAATGGTTCCTCCCTAAGGTAGGGTCCCAAATACCTATCACCTTATTTAAGAATTATATATTCTTTAAATAAATTGAGAATGTGAGTTTCATTGATTATGATATGTCTATTCATGACACTTTTGATGTTATTAAATGATGCCGCCCACGTGAGATAAATGAGGACTTGAAAATGTGTTGATTTTAATCATGTTTTGAGAATTTGGTTAAAGTGATATGATTAAAAAGTTAAATTATTAGAATGGGTAAAATGGATAATAGGGTAATTAATTTTAGAATTAATTATCATGTCATGAGTTAAAATAGAAACTATGGATATTACTAATTAGTGAGAATATTGAATATTTGAAATGTTCGGAATATAAATTGGAAACTGGTAATAATTAATGGACAAATTAATTATTAAATGATAAATAAAAAATGGTTAATTAATTGATGACTAGTTAAAGAGATAAGATTTAATTAATTAATTGTTGAATTAATTAATTTGAATGCATTAAATTAAGATTGTGAATTAATTGTTTGTTACGAATGTTGTCCATGGGTACCTTTTGATGCATGTGAGATTTCCATGCATTAAATTGTCTTGGATGAAGTTTTTTTATATTATGTGATGCTGTGTGAGATGGTTGATAAATATACGGGCTTTGTTCATAATGTTTTGTGATGATTATAACATGCACGTAAATTGTTAAAGTCCTGGATGAATCACTGTTTGAGTGGACGAGTTCAGACTTGTTAAAAAATTGGGATAATAAAATGTTTAGTTAATTATTTATTTGGCTTGCTAAGAATAATTAATTTTTAATTAATTATTTACTATTGATATGTTGAATGGTTAATTAATGGTTGACTTTTTATGGGTGATTTATGTTGTTAATTAGTTGTTGAATTAATTAACAGATTGGATTAATTAATTTATGTATTAATTAATGGATGGTTGTGGGGTGTTAGACATGACCTTCTACACCAATGATAAATATATATGTATTATTGATAAATGGGTTGTGAGACAGGGAATGATGCTCCAAATACTCACGGGGTGCTAGACATGGCATTCTATACCCAGCTTACAAGCAAATATTCTTTCATGGGTCAGGGACTGATGCTCCAAATACCCATGGGTTGTGAGATAAGGACTGAGGCTCCAAATACTCATGAGGGTTCTAGACATTATGTTCTACACCCATTAATTGACATTGGACTATGGGTCCAATTGGTCGTACATGAAATGAATTAATTGGTTAATGAAAACTATTATGACATTATGATTTGTGAATTGAATATGAGAAATGGTTCATACATATCAATGAATTAGGTCAATCACTAATAGTGGACGGACCCAGGAGAAAATCACTATTTTTTTAGTGGATAGGCTCTGATATAGTATATGAATGATTAAATTGAATATCTTATGATGAATTATCCAATCCAAAGCACAAGCTTGGATTTTGTCTTAACTTTTATTACTTATATGGTCTTTAGAGACATCTGTGATGAGTGAATTATATAGGGAATGTCGGGCTCAGTCTGGATCATGAGAATTATGTAGTTTAATGAGGTTTGAATAATTGATAAATGAAAATGATAATGTAATGACTATTGTGTATGCATGAAAAATGTATAATACAGGTTCAGGAACCAGCTGAGAACTGAAGTAGGTAGTTGGGTATATAGTTACATTGTACTGCTTACCTTAATTATGCATTCTTGCACTGTTTAAATTATTTATTGAATGTTAGGATTTGGGGTAAACACTGGTGGTCCCATCCTACTAAGATTTATATCTCACACCTTACTCAGTCTGCTATTGCACTGGGGGTACCTGAGTAGATTCTATTTGGTTGCAGGATTGTGCTGTTTGCATTTACTTGGAAGATAGGAGAAAAGGACCGAGCGAAAGCTCATGATGCTCAAGGAGATTACCCTTGGGGCATGGAGTCATTGTTTATTTATTTATGTAATGGAATGTTCCAAATGAAGTTTTGTTCATTGTTTTCCATTTTTTGTATCATTATCATGTCATGCATGCATCTGTTATATAATTGATGTTGGCCATTTTTTTTACAAGATTTATAAAATCTACCTTTTGTTGCTTTATCATTTATTAGACTGCTTCCACTATTTATTGCCATTGTTTGTTATTTAATTTGATATACCACTTTGCAACTCTGATAAGAGGGTATAATCTTCCCACTGACTATCCTTAGACCCTCACTTCTGGTCCGTAGCCTCTGGTATACGGGGAGATGCGCTTGAGGTCATGTGGTGACCGGTCCGGCCACTGGTTTAGTGGCGAGCCGGGTCGGGATGTTACAACAACACATGCAGTTAATTAAATTAAATACTCGGGCATGCACATTTAATTAAATAAATAATTCCTCAAAAAAAAAACAACCAAAGATCCAACAATTCAATGTTCATAATTATTATAAAATAATTATTTAAATTAAACACAACAAAAATATGCTGCACAACACATGCAGTTAAATGAATTAAATACACGGGCTAACAGAATCAATACCAGCCATGTTGGCACACCCAAAGGGATGTCCGAACATGTTTCAAAAATTTAAACAATTTAATTTATAATAAATAGAGTTTCAATAATTAAGCAGAACAATTAAATTTAAAATATTGGGTGAATTTACACAACGTCGGTAGACACCGACGAACGACACAACTGTGCGTTTTTATAAATCGTAATGAGATAGAGGGAAAGAGAGTATAAGCCCTACATTATGGTTATAGATGATCCTATGATCCATGGTAGGATTTGATTTGACCTAAAACTGAGTAAAATAGACGATTTTAGAAAAACCCAAAAATAGGGTAAATTCCTTCTGCAATGAACTGCACAAAGGATAGAAAAAGAGATCGTACGATTCTTGGCCTGTGGGATATGACTTACTGAGCGGTTCAAAAAGCACCTGACGACGAAGAAAACAGACAACGAATGAAGGCACACTGATCTTCCTAAGGGAGAAGAAGGTGGTGCGCACCACCTAAGGAGGAGGGGTGCGCCACATACAGGAGGGGAGAAGAGGAAGAAAATAAGGAAAGAAAAAGGAAATAAAAAAAAAGAAAAGAAAGAAAAGAAAAAAAAATAATAAGGGAAAAAGGAAAATAAAATAAAATAAAAATAAAAATAAAAGGGGAGGGAAGGAAAATAAAAATAAAAATAATAAAAATGGTTAGACCCATTTTTAATTAATTTTAACTTTTTAATTAATTTTAACCCAAACATTGCGCTAGAGATCAATGTAATATTTTAAATAAATTCTGAGTAATCATTTAATTAATTTTAATAGATGTCCGGGACCTACAACAGGATGCGTAGGTGCACACCCTGAGTCACTTTAATGATTTTGACTAAAAATTTAAACGGTCTACACCTCGATTTAAGTCGAGACTTTAAAATCATTTAAAATTATTATTATTTAATATAACTCATCAATGACACCATTAATATTTAAAAAACAACAACCATAAAAAGGATAATAGTTATTAAATTAATATTAATTGTGCGTTTTTATTTAATTCAAACAATTAATAATATAGAATTTATTTCATTGCTCAGTTATTATTTATGCCGTGACACAATTTTTTAATTATGAAAGTGCATTTTTTTATTTGTTTCTTTCAAATCAAATAATAATATTAATAATAAAATTATTATTATTATTTATAACTATCTAATAAAAATATTTATAACCCAATTAAATTATCTTCGATTGCGATCTGACAAAACGTCCGATGCTCATAAATGTTATACCTTTCTTAGGGTAAACCCCACGTCCCGAAACTATCGGTGATGTCATATTTCTCATTCTATGCACCGTTTGTGAGAAAATAATTATTTATTATTAAAAAATCAAAATAATTTATTAATTAAAAATATTTTTGGTATTGTCATGTGAGAGGGTGCCAAACACCAGATGCGAATCAAAGTTATACCATTATTAGGGTAAACCCTACGTTCCAGACCAAATGGTGATCTCATATTTCTCATACAAGGCACCATTTGAGATTTATTTCATTTTAAAAAACACACATGCGTATGAATAAAATAAATTTAATATTTTTATTCTATCAACGCTGAGAGTCTGCGGATCTCAGAATCCCGCACTGAATCATTGTCAAACTCTAAAAATATTTCATAGTATATTCCAAAGTTTTAATAAGTATTTTACTGTTCATTTAATTTATTTCTATTTCTATTTTAATATAATTAATTTAATAAACTTTATTTAAAAGACACATCGCAGTGTCAACTATCAGAAATAAAAAGTTCTGATGCCCGATTTTAAAATTGGCCTACCCAATTAATGGAAAACTTCAATTTCCTTCACTTTTTCATTTGGTTCAAAGCACGGAACATTACAATTTCTACCAAGGATGACCTCGATTCATGATGTCTTTCTTATCTCCCAGTTTAAGAAACACAATCTAGTCACTTGTCTTGTGTTAGAGTGGGATTATTTGGAGCTTGAAAATCATTCCACCATTGTGGCTCAACCATTTCATATCTTGAATTATTAGAACAATGTTATCCTTGATGATTTGATTCTATTGGTCCATGTATTTTTACCATTCAGTGGTGATATACAGAAGGCATGTTAGTGGGAAGCTGAGGTGAGGGAGTAGTGGCCTACCCTATTTTCTTCTAATATTTCACGAGTACTTTTTTAGGGATAGAAAGTGTCATGGTGGGGAGTTTTTGACACACACTAGCACATTGGTACAAATATTTTTTTGGGTTTTTTACATTTTTTTGGACCTTAGAGTTTTTATGTGTCAGGGGTAAAAATGAGAGTTTTTTGGAAGGAAAACCTAGGCTCACTATTAGCGTATAGTGTTTTTAATTGTATGGTTAATCATAAAATAGAATTTAAGAGGGTTTAGTGGTGAATTTATTGGTTTAATCATGATTTTTAAAACCATGAAAAACCAAAGAAAAACCATTATTCTTAGGTTTATAGGAGAAAGTGGCTCCCGCATGGTTGGTTCATAGTTTTCTAAACCACGTGTCCAAACCATTCATCTCTACCAAGCTCATTAAAAAGTAGTCTTATACAATTTACCCTATTGTGTTTTAATGATATATTCCCTATTTCATACTCTCATCTTGTGAATATATTCATACTTTGTTTATAATCTACTCCTCTCCATCCTTGGTGGAGTATCCTCGATATCATGGTGTTTTGGCTGAAAGTAATCCCCTTTATTCAGGGTTTCTTCTTCCTCCCCCTTTCTTCTTATTGTATTTACATTTTCACAGAGATATAAAAACCTAGAATGGGTATTGGATGAAGGTAAGGTGTGTAATGGGGGATTGATTTGTTTTTATGTTTTTTAGGTGGGTGATTTTCTTTACTACCTATTATGGGTGGTTATCATCTGATTCGATGAGGCTGGAAATGAATCCATGGTAGGTATCTCTATGTAATGATGTTTTTCATGTGTTACCTTTAAAATATGAATCTCTATTGGTTTATGTTATTTTAATTTCTATTTATGTTATTTTTTATTGATTCATATCCCATGTTTTATGTTTCTTATTACATGGATTGAAAATTGGTTGTTCAATGAGTGTTTTCCAAATGGGGGTGGCATGTGTGCACAATAGGTTTGATGAAATCAATCAAAGATTATTTATGGTTCCAAATGAGTTTCTAAAATTTTTAGACTTTTTTTTAACTCAAGATAAGTTTTTTTATAAAATAGGCATGTTTAATTTTTAAATTGTATGGTAAAATGGTTATTCATGCATGGAACTTGTTTCTGATTACGTTGTCATAGAGTAGAACATGGGTTAACCAGGGTGAGATTGTGGGGCTGTCCGAGGTACCATGAGAGACTTCAGGGAGGATAATTATGAGATCTTTTATTTTGGTTTCCATGGGACCATGAGAGCCTTTAAGTAGGAAGACCTAGATAACTTCAATTCATTTTTGGGAGATAATAAGAGATCATGGATTTTTTTATGGAGAAGACCATGGGAGATTCTATTTTGTTTATCCATTTAGCACTCTTTTTTAGAATCATTTACATTAGAAACTTATGGTAATATCAATAGGAAAAATTGATAATTCTAAGTTGGTTTATATTCTTCATGAATTTTATTTGTGCCATGTTTGATGTGATGAGATATGTTATTCCCATTTTTAAATTATTATATGATGATTCTTATGCTATCCTTTGGTATGAATTATTGGATGAGTTAGATCATGTTGTGGAATTCATCATTGTTTATTTGTTTCAACCATGATAGAAATTATTTAAGAAAAAATGTTTAATTTTCAACTGAATGTAAAATGTATTTCAAAAGAATTATTTTGAAATGAAAAATTTTCATTGTGGTTTAGTTTTGAAGAGTGATTCCAGACCAATTTATTGGTTTACATGGGTAAAATCATTATATAGATTTAAATTTGTATCAATATGGGATATGATCCACTCACCCTATACATGCCTTTAGAAGTATAAATAGGCAATGTAAAGGGAAATATGAACTTTGGTGTATCTTCATGATTACTATTGTTTTATATTTTGTAGAGGAGATGGGGTCTCATGGAGTTGGATAATATGGATTCATTTTTTGATTATGTATCCGTTGGGATGTAAATATTGGTATTATTGGGAATTTCACCCTCTTTTAAGTGTTAATATATTACTTTAGATACTATTAATATATATTTTACATGTTATGTATTTTTTTTGTTTATGAATCATGTTATGGTTCATGGTATCTCCTTGTGTTTATTGCATAATCTTGATGTTTTATTATATGTTATGAAATATTATGATATTGGAATGTCAGTCCCATTCTATGGATCATTCATTCTAGTATACCATGGGAATATTATTCCCATAATAATTTTGGTCATTCCCCATGCTTGTAACCAGCATGTGATGATCAGAAACACCTTTCAGGCTATGTGATGGGCCAACTTGGGTGATGGGTTGTGTCGACCTGGTTGAGGTTGTTTTAAGGATATATTAAATTTTGTGACTAGATGATGAACATTGGCTACACGATATCATTTTAAAACCCCCATATACATTTAAACTTATAGTATTGTCTTTGGAAAGGATTGACACTTGTTTTCCAAAGTATAACACTATTATTATTGAGATATTTATGACGGTAATACAAATCCCTCTTATGCATGTGAAAATTTGAAATTATAGAATTAAGAGTTGGTTGAAATTAATAGTGATCTATATGAGAATTATTGGATATATATAGATAAGATGAATATTATATATAATGATATGATTCATCTCTAGATTCACTATATTAGTTAGAAGTTTCTCATATACAATTCAGTACTAAAGCATCACTCACGTAATCATTTTTCATTATATCTTGATACTTAAACTATTATCTTTTTTTATCCTTTGGTTGAAATATATATTTTCAAGAAACCATGTCACTAAAGTTCTATATTTAATAGGAAATATATTAAACACTTTTATGAGGATTTCCTATAGTTTCTTATTGAGGGGCTCTAGCTAAAGGATTCCTACTATAACACTAATTAGAAGGTTGTACCTTCTCCATATAAAAAATTACTTTTATAATTATTTAAATTTGCAACATAAAATATAATGTAATTGTTAGGTGTAATGGAAGGAGGAATAATTTAGATAGGATTTGAAATTTTCAAAAAAGAAAAAAATAAAAAAATAAAATAAAATCAAAATTAATGTCTTTAAATTTTTGGTTTCTTTTTCATGTTTATTTTTGATAAAAATTTAGATTAATTTTAAAACAAGAAATAATTTTATATACTTCATTGAATTGTGAGGAATTTAGTTTAATTTTTTTACAAAATTGATTTAAATTAGTATTATCATGGATTTTTTTGACATTGGATTTTATAAACATTCTTAGGTATTTGATGTATTTTCATAACCAATGACTCACTAAGATATACCAAAAATTAATTTTACCATCTTAGGAGGTGCTCTAAAAATATTTTATAAACTTTATTATAGTACCCTTCATTCTTGAGTGAATTATTGATATTATTATCATATAGAAATTTGTTTTATTCATTAATAAAAAATATTAAAATAAATAAATGTGCTACAATGATTGAGGTAAATATTTGGTTTGAACCCTTTTATTTTATACTTTTCAACCAACTATCACATTTACCCTTATAAAACCCATTTATCTAGAAAATCCTTTATAAGTTAGCCACATTTCAATCCCATTTTCCCTACCTATAATCTCTTTTGAATTTATTGTATGCTCATTGTTATGTTTGATCATGAAACAATCAGTGTAATTTATGACTTATCTTGAGGAAGAGATAAATTATATGTGAATTTTTGTGTTGGTTACCACATGTGTAAGGGTACATAATTATTGTTTCAAATCATATATTTATTTTATTCCACTTGAAAAAAAGAAAAATATGAAGTGAAAAATAGTATGAATAAAGATTAAATTCTTTATAATGATCATCTAAATGACCCATGATACCCATTAAAAAATAAAAGGTCATCATTTACTATCCATTAAATATTTTTACTTGTTATACCATTCTATAAAAAACGAAAAAATTGATATATATAAAGAGGGGTGAAATATACCATAGTACAATACATTTTTTTAATTGAGCCCTAGAAGAAAAGGGGAATTTAGTTTATTGATTCATGATAGGGTAACATGAGTGATAAATATTAATGAAATGGTTAGTATTGGATCATGTGTTGTATTCAAAGAGAAAAACCATATCTTTATTGACTAAGTTTTTTATTCTAACATGCCAACATTAATCCTCAAATAAATTCCTTAAAAATCCACATTATTGGACCATAATCATTATATCTTATGTAGGGAAATAATATTTAATTGTTTATATTTTTTGACTTACATGATCTTGATATGAGTATAACCTCACATAAATTTTACTTTCAAGAGATAGGTGATAGAAAATTTCATTCATCTTTGGTTTTGATATTTTTCATTTTTGAATGAATAAAGGTGAAAAAATTTGAATGTTAGAGGAGAAGAATTAATGGAAAATAGATTTCATAAATGGGGAAAATTGGATTTAAATTTGAAAAAATCTTGTAAATTCCCTCATATTTGGTATATGTGTGGGTATTGGTTTCGATATATATTATTTTCTCAGAGTAAAATAACTACGTATAGAGTATTAATAATTTGAAATTTATTCATATATTTTATCAGTTATCCCAATAGATTTTTAGTCATTAAATGAATAAATATTTATTCATATGATGTTTTGGGACATTATCCTGAAACAAAAAATTTTCATTAAAATTTCAAATTATATAGATGTTTGGTATTTATATCCTAAAATTCACTACAATAATATAAATTATTAAAATTAATTTATCTAAAATTAAATGAATATAGGGATTTAATTCATGAAATTGAATCAAAAGAAATATCCAAGTAAAAAGTCCCAAAAGAGGTCCATGATGAAGAGAAATTATTGGTGACACATATTTTACTCACCTACTATTTTTGGGTAATATGATTAGTTATGGACATCTAATGGGGATGATTCTTCTACAATTATAAATAAAACTCAATTTCAAACATATATACAAAATTTCGTGATAGTATTTTGTTGTTATAAATGTGTAACATTCATCTCAATTATAGGATAAATGGTTGTGAATAAAAATTCATACAAACCATAGATCCTTAATTTAATTTGTATCAAAGTAGTACTAATTATAATTAAAATGAAACCCAAATAACAAAGAAAACTAACGTCTTACCCGAGAGTGAGATAAGAGGAATTTTATTACATAAAAATTTCTTCTGAACCTTGTATATCCTGCCAAACTCATTGTAATGAAAAAAAGATGATCCAATTTATGAATCTTGGGTTTTAAACTCTTATTAGTTTAATATTTTTTATATTAAAGGTTTTTATGTTTGGTTTTACATAATATATTATTGTTTTTGTGTACTGTGTTTTTATGTCACATTGAAAATCAATTGATTATGTTTGGGGGTACCCATTTATGTGATGATTCATGACATAATCTATCATTTAATTCCATTTCTGTATTATAGTTCCTCTTTGGATCATAAAAATTGATTGAATCATTATGGAAATACCCATAATCATTATAATATACGTCTTGGAAACATGAACCAAAAATACATATTTAGATTAAAAATAAATCTCCTTATGTGTAACCTTATTGATTTTGGATTATTACGTTTCAATGAAATAAACCAATCATTGGTAGTAGTGCATGAATCAATTTTTTTTCAACTAATCAATAGTAATTAACCAAACTTGAACTCACCTAAAAATATACATTATAATTTTAAAAATCAAGGATTATCAGATTTATTCATGTCCCTTGATGTGATGGTGGATTGACATCTAGGGGATTACACATTGTGATCACACTTTCATTAAACTCTTTTAATTCACATGTTTCAATTTATTGATTCTTCATTGTCAAAATAACTCAAACACCCATTTATTTAAACAAGAAATCTATTTTCAAATAATAAAACCTCAATTTTACTATCATTAATATAAATCTCTTTCAAGATATAACCTAATGATAATGTTATTCTATTAATATTATAGGAAAAAATAATAAGTAATTTGATGTGTTTGACAGTGCGATTAGGTAGTGTCCATCCATCAAGATCTCCCACATCCTTAATTATAGGAGTACATCAAGATTAAAAAAACCTATATGGGCATTGGTAATATTAAAAAACATTATTGGTGGTGTATAGTGAACAAAAATTATATAATAGATATATACATACACAAAGAGCCAGACAGAGAGATAATTACACACCAATCCAACCCAAGGTCCACTTCATATGATAACAACTACACAACCATGATCAAAATCCACATCATCAGGGAATCATAAAATTAAGAAATTCCACCCCTTAAGTTGTAAAAGGTGTACCATATAACCAAAAAACAACCAAATTATTCTAATTTCATAATTCATTAGAAATAACAATATTAGTCACTTATAATAATACTAATTTCATAAACCATATATATTTCAGTACCCACACGTCCACATGAACATCATTTTTATCCATTACCATAAAATAATGAACCTAATTTTATTTAAAACATTTATAACTTCATTAAATCACCACAATCCCATTACTATTCATATTTATTCAACTGATTAGTTAATTACAAATTTATTTCATGACATTATTCCATTATCAACATATCTTTGGAAACAAATAAATTTTAGTCACATCATTATATTCCAAACAATACATCAAGAAACAAATATCTCCGCATTCTAAAACTACACACCATAGAAAAACCACAAAAATGACTATAATAATCATTCTAATATAACAACACATTGTAATAATGTAGAAAAAACAACCTCATTATTCACACTTCATTATTAGATTATCAATTCACACTTAATGTGACAATATTAATCCACTAATTTAAGATTTCAACATTTTTTATTTTAAAAGAAACATTAATTATTAAATTCATTTTTAAAGGTGGGATAAAATCCATAATAATCATAATTATTTTAACAATTTTAATGAATAATTTATCATAGTAAAATATAATTTCCTTTAATAAATAAATTATTCTAATAACCAGTCAAATAAAAATATATAAATAATAAGAAATCATGTTATTCATATTTGATTCACTTTACTATTTGATTATAAAATTTATATTAATATTTATTAGGAAAACTTCATCCTCTTATTGAGATAAAACAAGGAATATTTATTCCACATTAACAAAAAACTAAATAAGAAACATTTTTAATAACCAAAATTTATAAAAATTCAAAAAGTCAATGAGAGAGTATGAATTAATGGATTGATTAAACATAAAAAAACAATCTTTCAACAACGTATAATACATATTATCATCAATAAATCATAAAAAACCATAGTAAAACCAAGAATCAACATGGGAATAGATCACTAATATAGTGGAATCCTGAAATATTATAAGAAATACATACTTGGAGGATCATATATTATATGAAATCAATCACAAGAAGAATAGGATGTGAGGGATCACCAATGACATCCACAATCATTAAAACTGATATATAGTGATTAATTATTTTTAAGAGAAGGAAAATAAATTTAGTTAATGAAATTTTTTAAATTATTTTATAATAAAAACAGAATATAAACATAACATGGTGTATAAATACAAACCATTATCATGATGTAACTCATTTATTAGATACCTAAAAACTATTATATTCAAAATGGACCCCCTTATTAAATCACATCTATCATTTCATTAATTAAAAATAGATTATTCAAGAAACTTTATATATCCATATTATACATTGAAACGACTATATGATCATCTATTATAAAAAATGAATATCCATGAAGATTCACAAAAAAAAACACATTTTTCCACTTATATTCTGAAACATTCATGATAGGTAATGATATGAAATTTAAAAAGCATACCAATTTTCTCCATAATGAGTATCCAAGAGAATTTTCCCCTCCCCATTTCAAACTTGGATATTTGTAAGAACCCGGTTCTTATTTTAGAGGTACGGGCTTCTTTTTTTCCTTTTCCTTAAGTTTTTTTGAGAAAATATTGAAAATGGGGAAAAATCCTGAATTTTGGAACTACACACCGTGTACTTTATCCACACGCCGTGTACTTTTGGCCGTGTTGGGATGAGTACACAGGGCGTGTAGCCATGCCGGTGACGAAGGGTGTAGGAACCGACTACACACCATATAGTGGTACCTTACATGCCGTGTAGTCAGTCGGCAGGCTTAAACAGTAAGGCGGTGGCGTCGCCTCCAGCTGGGTGACAGTACACGCCGTGTACTCGAGATTACATGCCGTGTACTCATGTCGACGGATGAACAGTGTGGCGGTGCCTCCAAATAAATAGTTAAATGAAAGAAGTACACACCGTGTACTCAGAAGTACACGCCGTGTACTTTGTTTTTCTGGCTTAAAATAGGCAGTAGCCTCCTCATTTGGCAGAGGAGGCATTTGATCTATTTTGGAGCCAAATGAGGAGGCCAGATCTTTGAAGATCCTCTGGGAGTCTGTCTGGAATCCGTTTCGGCTTCGGAAGATCTCGTTGGAACCGCACAGGTAAGACCTCTCCTCTCCTGGGACCGTTATTGACAATTCTTCTCCTAATGTAAGTTATTTACATTTGAATGAGTTTTGTTCTTCGTCATATCTACACCGTTCTTGGGCGTTTCTGGAGTCGGCGTTCGGGTATAGTGTTCGTTGGCGTATAAGGTAGGTGGCTTTGTGTTTAGTTTTCCAACTGCTGTGTGTTTTGTGCGTTTTTGTGCCACAAACCCATGTTGGGGTGTCGTGTGGCTGAGGCCGTTGCTATATGTAATACCTAAAATTGATTAGGTATTTAATTGTGATAATAAAATGCTGGTTGGGATCGTTTCTTGGATCCGAAACCACCCCGGGGGTGTGTTCCACTGTTTAGCCGTTTGGCCAGGATACCCAAGGGTATGACTTTAAAGTAGTAATTGTAGAATTGCCTTAAAAGGAATTGCTTGTTACTGCTTGTTTACCTATTGGGCATGGCCTGGTTACCTGTTTATCCTGAGGGAGTTTTTGTGATTAGCCTGTGGGCACTATACTGTATTAGCCTGCGGGTATGACTGTTTTAGCCTGAGGGAAAAATTTCGTGCCTGAGGTCTTGATTTCTGTGCCTGAGGGCGACACTTCCTACACCTGAGGGCAATTTCTGTTATGCCTGAGGGAAATACCTGTGGGTTAGATTCTGTGTGGCCTGAGGGCAGGCCTGAGGGCGTGGTTACTATTTTAGCCTGAGAGCACGATTTTTATTGGCCTGAGGGCTTGGTGTTGTTGAGCACAAGAATGTTACTAAGTTAAATGAATTAAATGGATAATAAAATGGAAATATAACTGGTAATTAGTTACTTTTGAGTATTGCTTACTTTATTTCATTTTACTACTGCACACTGTTGTTGCATGCTTACACGTAGTTGGGCACGAGCCTTTGGTGGATGCCTACTGAGATATATTTCTCACACCCTGTTTGGGTCACGCTTTTCAGCCCAAATATATTACGTTGCTGCAGGTGTAGATAGGGGAAAGAGTCCCTATACAAGTACTTGACTGTTGCTGAGGAGTAGGAGGGCATGGGACCGAGACTAGGCTCGCGATGCCGCTGCCAGCTGTTTTGCTTTGTTTTGATGTACTCTATTTTCTGCTGTACTGTATTGATGTATAACATGTTCTGGATATTTTCTTAGAACTTGAAACATGTAGAATCATCACTTATATACTGTTGGTTATATCCACTACTGTAGTTATTTCAGTTGTGTATGTTTACAGCTTCCGTTGGTGTTGTATGCTTATACTGTATTCCGCTGCGCTACACTTTGACAAATGAGGGCATAGTTTCTCCACTATCAGACCTGGGCCCTTGCTGCTAGTTGGAAACCTCTGGCATTTGGGGAAATGCGCTTGAGGCCACGTGGCGAACCGGGCTCGGGGCACCCATTGGGTGGCACCTGGGTCCGAGATGTTACAAAGTGGTATCAGAGGAGAGTTTCTTTTCTTTGATTTACTATTTGGAGCCGTAGTCAGGGATAGGATGGAACGGTAGTTGGTAATAAGCTGTGCCCGGGCGTAGCTGACCCGTGTACAGGGAAAATCCAATTTACCTCGTGATTGCAATTTTGTTGATTTTGAAATTTTATGGTTGATATGATTTTCACCGTTGGGTGACACACTTAGATTGTGCTGTTTATATTTTATCTGTGGGTTCTATTTAGTTGCAACCCGATGAGATGAGGGTATGTCATCTCATTCATCATATAGGAACATGCTAGATATCACATTCCATGCATAGTTTCCATGCCATGTAGGTGCATTAGAAATTCGCATGTTGTTGTGATAGTTGTTGTGCTAATAAAGCATGCTGTTGTGATAGCTGCTTGATAAATACCTGCCTTGTGATATGGTATGTTTGTTTGAGCTTGTTTATAGAATGGACGCCAAACTTTGGTTTTTGGGGAGTATGGGCCCCCATTGACCGGAATTTGGTGGATCATTGACGGTTTATGGGTTATAACACAGATAAGATGTCAAACATTGATTCGTGGGGAGTATGGGCCCCCACGAGTCGGAATTTGACACTTAGGTGTTGTTTTTTTGAATTTTCTGGGTTCCGGGGAAGTTTCTGAGGCATACTGTCTGGAAAACCCAGAATACACGCCGTGTAGGACCTCATGCACGTCGTGTGTGTTCTTCTGTTCGGGAAGAAAAATAAACCTTTTGAGTACACGCCGTGTACCCTGAGTACACGCCGTGCAGTCTCTCTCCGTGTCACAAACCGTGTGGGCGGCGACACGGGGTAAGGAAAGGCTTGGGTGAAACACGCCGTGTAGTTTTTGTACATGCCGTGGAGTGTGACATGGAGTTTGGCCATGTAACTAACAACACGGGTTGGTGAACTCCTGTACAACACGCCGTGTCAATGATGAACACGCCGTGTAGTGTGACCTGGGGACTCGGCCGTGTAACTAACAACATGGTCCAGTGTCACCTCTCCCTGAACACGCCGTGTAGTCAGTGTACACACCGTGTAGTCTTGTCTGAGGACAGACTGTGTGGAGTTAGCCGTGTGGCTGGGAAATGGGGTGTTGTACACGCTGTGTACGGGTGTAACACACCGTGTGGGGTTAAGTCGAGTAGTCGGCCATGTCACAGACGACACGGGCAGTTGGAAAATAACACAGTACACGCCGTGTAGATATTATACACGCTGTGCAGTTTTGTTGAACGACATCTATGTGGCTTAGCCGTGTAGAAGGACCCGACAGGGGAAAGGAAGTCAAGTACACGCCATGTAGTCAGTGTACACGCTGTGTAGTCTTGTTTTTGGAAATTTTGAATACCTTCTTCCTCTTGTTCCCTTTGTGGTTACTTCGCGCTTTCAGTCTTAATAATCTTGAATCTGAGGCGTTCTTTTGAACTTGTAGAGTCATGCCGCCTAGACGACCGCGAGTTGTTCTCCAGGAGAGAGATGACAATTATACTCCAGAGATGGTGGGACATGGGCTACCGGTTGATCCACCAGTAGAGCCAGATGCGTAACCAGCTGTTATACCGGACACAGGCGCATTGGCGCAGTTCTGTGAAGGCTTATTGCGGTTCATGCAGACCTTTCAGGGAGCACCGCAGGCATCCACATCTATGGCTGAGATGACACGTATCTTTCAGCAGCAGCATCCGCCTACGTTTTCAGGGGATGGAAGACCACAGGCTGCAGAGTCTTGGCTAAGATCGATGCAAGCTATTTTCAAGCATCAAGAGACGCCTCCAGGGCGGAGGGTCAAGCTCGCGACTTACATACTGCGTGATTCCGCCAAGAGGTGGTGGGATGTTACCTCCCAGAAAGAGAATCACAAAGACATGACGTGGGAAGATTTTCAGGCAGTCTTCTATGAATTATTATTTCCCGAGATGCTGAGGGCAGATAGAGCTCGAGAGTTCATGAATCTGCAGTAGGGAACTATGTTGGTGATGGACTACTCTGCTCGTTTTACAGAGCTTCAGCATTTTGCACCCGTGCTAGTGGGTGATGAGACGTTGAGAGCCAAACGTTTTGAGGACGGTCTTCGGTATGAAATCCAAGCATTGGTGAATGTTTTCAGGTTGCCTACTGTATACGCTATTGTAAACCAGGTGCTGATTTCTGTGAGGAACCTGCGAGAAGCTAGTGGTGTGGGCCAGGGAGGTTCAGCACCAGTTACTGGTACTATTTCTACTGGCAAGCGGAAGAGATAGATGGACTTCTCTCAGGGTGGAAGTACCAGCCAGGCAGCTTCTCCAGGTGGCTCGATTAGGTGCTACCAGTGTAGAAGAGAGGGTCACAAGAGGCCGCAGTGTCCACGAGACCCAGTGGAGTGCTGAGCTTGCGACAAGATGGGTCATCTGCAGCGCTTTTTCAGGGTGTTTCTACCAGTTGCTAGTGAGAGGGGTTATGTGCAGACTCCACGTGCGGGAGCAGGACCAGTGGCTTCTTACCATTCAGGGAACTGGAATACATCAGGGCGTGCAGGCAAAGATGGTGGTCGTGGACGTGGTAGCCATACACCAGGATCTCAGAGGCAGTAGGGCGGGACAACTCAGGGTAGCCAGGCTATGTCGTAGGGCCGCGACACTGGGCAGGCATATGTAGTGCAACAGACCCAGCAGGAGCAGGATCCCAGACCTTCTACAGTCAGAGGTACTATTTTAGTAGCTTCTGTCTTGTCTTCGGTACTTTTTGATATGGGTTCTACACATAGTTTCATATCTGTACCCGTTGTGATGTTTTAATATCATCATTTATCCAGATTTGTTTTTTGATGGGAGAGACCTGCCGCGAACCACGAGCGAACCCGCCACCGCGAAATGCGAACCCTAACCCTATTCCTCGCACCTTTACTGAAATTGTTGCTGGTAAATCTTTTGAGTGATCTTCTGAACACGATGTTGTCCAGAACTTTCAAATCAATCCAAAGACATATAGACATCGAGGAAAACTCTCCATATCATTCTCAACCAAGGAGGTTAGCTTTCTTTCTTCGGATCTTCGGTATGTTCTGGTTGGGAAATTTCAGAATAGAAGGCCTTCATTAAAATTTCTTCGATCCTCGTTGGAAATCACTGGCTTTACGGGATTTCAATTGGGTCTCCTCAATACCTCTCACATTGTGATACGATTAGATTCCGTTGATAGTTATTACAGATTATGGGCTAAACGGATTTGGTCCTTTGGGGGCTGCCAAATTAGAATCCTTAAATGGACCCCTGACTTTGATCCTCAGGCTGAATCACCAATTGTTCCAGTGTGGGTTGGTTTTCCTGGATTACCTCTTCACCTTTTTAAGCAAAATGCGTTGTTTTCTATCTCTTCACTCATTGGCTACCCGATGAGGCTTGATTATGCCACAAAAACTCTCTCTAGGCCCTCTGTTGCAAGAATCTGTATTGAAGTTGATGTATCTCAACATTTTCCCTTGGATATTTTGATACAGAGTGGTGATTTTGGTTTTTCACAGGAGGTATTTTATGAGAGTGTACCGGAATACTACCATCTATGTCATAGGCTAGGACATATTTCAAACAACTGTGGAAAAACTCATAGTTGTCCCAAAAAATTTAACATCAATGTGGATAGAAAAGGATAAAGGAAAACAAGATGTTGTGGCTGAGACCTCTAAAGGTGTTTGCAAGGAAGGCGAAGATGAAGATAAAATGAGTTTGAATTTTCAAGCCCCTGAATGTCAACCTTCAGAATTCGTTCAGGATGATCCTGATGTCTCCAAACAGCAAGAGCCCCCTGATTCTGAAAACCAGGTGATTAGCAACGGTAAGAAGGTGAACAATGAAGTTCCTCAAAAAGATGTTGATGAATCTGCCCATATGAATTCTAGTAAGATCCCCAAGGTAGAGAAATCTTTGCATTGGAAGGAAAAAAAGGGGAAAAAAATCATCGTTGACCCTGATGGTTTCATCACCCCAATTCCTAGGAAGACTAGGAAGCATAGAGAAAATGCCATCCATGAGAGAACCATTATCACAAGATCATTTGCAGCTAAAAGATCTGTCCTTGAGATTCCTCCACAGCCTTTTCCATCTAAACCTCTACCTGATTACTCAAAATCCTCTGATTGTTCTGAGGAAGATGCCCATGACAGATACTGACCATTCTCTGTTTTCATGATCCTTGATCGAATAATTTCTTCTCCTTGTTCACTTCTCTCTATGTTTAAATTTTGATGAGTTGTCCTTGTCTTTGTATGCCATTTTTATTATGGAGGTTTAGCACTTTACAAGTATTGTTTCATCTACTGGATGTTCTTTTTTTGGGCCTACGTTTATTGATCTTGCCTGGATTTGGGTTTTTATCCAAGTACACTTTATGATGCATTCCCATCTTCTAGTCTGTTTATCGCTTATGGAGCTTTCTGCTTGGATGGAGTTTTGTTTTTGTCTCTATAGCTGGTTATTTCGCTTTGGGCTTGATGGGTTTTTCTCTACAGTTCTTGAGGATTATAGCTTTCTGTTTGATTATTGTTTTTCAGTGGTGTTCTGAATCTTGTGAGCTTGCTGTCTGGATCAGTATCATTTCGAATTGGTGGTGAGGTTTTTAATTGAAAATCAGTTGCAAGATTTATGAAAGCTGGACTGGGATGTCTGGCTGCTATGTTTGGTAAAAGGATCTTAAAAAGGGATGTAGATCAGCTGCTTCCTTAGAAACAGAATATCTTTCTGCTGGCTCTTTTCTTCTGAAAATGACTCCCTTGAAGTCTCTGCCCTGAAGCTTTAGCTGGCTGTTTGATATGTCTTATTCCAGCATGATGATTTGATTTTCTTTTGAAGTTTGTAGTGCGATTTCGCTTGATCTTATATACTTAATCTTGACTCTATTTATGACATGTTAAGATCTCTTATGGAGGATTTGGATGGATGCTATCCTTGGTTATGAGTCTCTAGCTACAGTACTCTTATATTGAAGTTGGACTATCTTGATGCCTCTATTCTAAAGCTCACTCGGGCTGTTTTTTCAGCATTGTTTCTTCTGAAGACTGGTTTCCTGCTGCTTTTGAAGGTTCTCATATTTATATGCAGTCCAGCTTGAAGGATGACATCTCTCCACACCAAGGTTCACTGTATTTTGATGTTTTTTTCCTTGTTCTATGATGGTGTAAGCTCTTTGCACCTCGAAAACTCACTGTAACCTTTTGATTTAATAAATTCCCTTTGGCATGAATTGGGAAACTAATTCACGTCACTTTCAAAAAAAAAAAAAAAATCTGTACCCGTTGTGGAGATCCTTGGGCTCGGTGTTTCTACTTCTTCTGATATCTTGATGCTAGACACTCCGTTGGGGACTAAAACGGCTGGTGTGCGTTAGTGTAAGGAGTTCCCCCTTGAGGTTGGAGGGTGTCACTTCCTTTGGGACCTCTATGTCTTGGAGATGACGAGCTATGACGTCATTCTCGGGATAGACTGGTTGGTTCCCTTTCGAGCCTTCGTAGACTGCTACCGTAGTAGGGTGCGTTTCACGTCACCAGAGGGCGGGGAGTTTCTATACAAGGGTGAGTGGGATGTTCAGGAGAGTCGAGCTGAACCAGAGCATCATGGGCGAGGTGGAGTCACAACCCAGATTGAGAGCTTATATCTGGATGACCAGGGGACTTGTCAGACAGATTTCCCTCCAGTTGTTGATCGTTTCAGGGATGTCTTCCCAGACGACTTTTCAGGTCTACCTCCAGTGCGCGAGGTGGATTTCTATATTGAGTTAGTGCCAGGAGCATCACCGGTGTCCATTCCTCCTTATAGGATGGCCACACCTGAGTTGCAGGAGCTCAAGAGGTAGTTAGAGGAGTTACAGGAAAAGGGTTTTATCCGACCCAATACTTCTCCTTGGGGTTCTCCGGTCCTTTTTGTGAAGAAGGTGGATGGTACCCTCATACTTTGTGTGTATTATCAGAAGCTGAACCAGTTGACAGTTAAGAACCGATATCCCTTGTCGAGGATAGATGATCTGTTTGATCAGATTCGTGGAGCATGAGTGTTCTCGAAGATTGACTTGAGATCTGGATATCATCAGCTGCGCGTTATACCATCAGATATTCCACTCACATCTTTTAGGAGTAGGTATGGTCTATATGAGTATACGGTTATGCCGTTCGGACTCACGAAAGCGCCAGCAGTTTTCATGGCTCTGATGAATCGTGTGTTCCATCCACATCTTGATTCATTTGTGGTAGTATTTGTGGACGACATCTTGGTGTACTCTCACACTCGACACGACCATGCCACCTATCTTGAGATCTTATTGATTACACTAAGAGAGCATCGACTATATGCTAAGCTCTCGAAGTTCCACTTTTGGATGGACCATATTCACTTCCTGGGTCATATCATCTCAGAGGCAGGAGTTACAGTAGACCCAGAGAAGGTGATAGAAGTAGTATCCTGGGATCATCCTAAGAACATGTTTGAGATACAGAGTTTCTTAGGGTTGGATGGTTACTACAGATGCTTCATACAAGACTTCTCCCTCTTAGCAACACCGTTGATAGGTCTGAATAAGAAGGGTGTGAAGTTCGTTTGGTCAGAAGATTGCGAGACAGCTTTTCAGGACCTGAAGGGAAGGATGACATCAGCACTGATCCTAATACTTCCAGAGCAGGGGAAGAGCTATACAGTTTAATGTGATGCATCAGGGATTGGGCTGGGAGCCATTTTGATGTAGGGCGACCGAGTTGTGGCGTACTGGTCTCGGCAGTTGAGGCCACATGAGACGAATTACCCGACACATGATCTCGAGTTGGCTGCAGTTGTGCATGCGTTGCGCTGTTGGAGACACTATCTGTTGGGAGAGAATTTTGTGGTTTTTACCGACCACAAAAGACTCAAGTATATCTTTACTCAGCGTGACTTGAATCTGAGGCAGAGAAGGTGGGTCGAGTACCAATAGTCCTTCGATTTTGAGCTTGCCTATACACCTGGTAAAGGTAATGCAGTAGCTGATGCACTGAGCAGGAAGACTCAGATACAAGCAGTGCAGGAGGCCAGTGGTGAGTGGTAGCTTATGGCTTTGTTCTCTGAGATGCATCTGGAGGTGCATGATAGTCAGGGGAAAACTTATCTTTCCTCGTTAGCTGTGACTTCTACCCTCCTGGGCAGAGTGAGGATGAGGCAGCTATCGGATTCAGAAGGCCTAGTTCTACGGGATTCGGTGGAAAGTGAAGACCCTCCTCCCGGTTGGACGATAGGCAATGATGAGGTTTTGCGTTTCCATAGACGTGTATGGGTTCCAGGGGATATACGTGAGGAGCTGATGCGGGAGTTTCATGCTTCAGCTTGGGAAGTTCATCCTGGGGTTACCAAGATGTACCGTGACTTGAGGCATCAGTACTGGTGGCCGGGTATGAAGGGAGAGATAACTGGTTTTGTTAGGAGGTGTTCCACTTGTCAGTAGGTGAAGGCAGAGCATCAGAGACCAGCTGGGCTGTTACAGCAGTTGCCCATTCTAGATTGGAAATGGGATGATGTCACGATGGATTTCGTGATGGGATTTCCGAGGTCACCTCGAGGCAATGACGCCATGTGGGTTGTTGTGGACAGACTCACGAAGGTAGCTCACTTCTTGCCGATCAAGGAGACCTTCGGTGTGGACGAGCTCAGAAAGATGTATATCCGAGAGATCGTACGTCTTCATGGGGTACCTAATTCTATCGTTTCAGATAGGGACGCCCACTTTACGTCTCGTTTCTGGTAGAGTTTTCAGAGGGCACTGGGTACACAGGTGCTTCTAAGCACAACATACCACCCTCAAATAGATGGCTAGTCAGAGCGAACAATACAGGTGCTAGAGGACATGCTGCGTGCATGCGTCCTAGACTTTGGGGGCTCTTGGGAGAAGCATATACCCTTAGTCGAGTTTTCCTATAACAATAGTTTTCAGGTGACTATTGAGATGGAACCATACGAGGATTTATATAGTAGGCCATGCCAGTCACCTTTGTGCTGGTTAGAGGCAGGTGAGGCAGCTTTACTGGGGCCACAACTTGTGCAGGAGACATCTGAGCAGGTCCAGTTTATTCGGAAGCGGATGTATACCGTGTAGTCTCATCAGAAGTCTTATGTTGATCGCTGTAGATGACCTTTGGAGTTCGTGGTCAGAGATCAGGTTTTCTTGCGTGTTTCGCCGAGGCTGGGACACAAACGGATCAGGAGACATGGTAAGATTTCACTGAGGTATGTGGGAACATTTGAGATTTTGGAGAGAGTTGGGCTGGTTGCCTATCAGTTGCAGTTACCGCAGCGGTACCGAGCCATGCACGACGTCTTCCACGTGTCTCAGTTGCATTTCTACCATTCAGACCCATCTCAAACCTTTCATCCAGAGGAGATTGAGCTACAGCATGATGCATCCTTTGAGGAGAATCCGATCCGTATCATTGACAGGAGCACGAATGTTCTCCGAGGCTGGTCAGTTCCTCTCGTACGGGTGCTATGGAAGCATGGCCGAGTGTAGGACGAGACCTGGGAGCGGGAGGCTGACGTACGTGCTCAGTGGCCAGAGCTGTTCTGAGCTTTATCTTCACCACCCTTGGAAGTGCAATTCGGGGATGAATTGCTATAAGGGGGGAAGTTTGTAAGAACCCGATTCTTATTTTAGAGGTACAAGCTTCTTATTTTCCTTTTCCTTAAGTGTTTTTGAGAAAATATGGAAAATGTGGAAAAATCCTGAATTTTGGAACTACACGCCGTGTACTTTATCCACACGCCGTGTACTTTTGGACGTGTTAGGATGAGTACACGAGGCGTGTAGCCATGCCGGCGATGAAGGGTGTAGGAACCGACTACATGCCATGTAGTGGTACCTTACACTCAGTGTAGTCAGTCGGCAGGCTTAAATAGTAAGGCGGTGGCGTCGCTGCCAGCTGGGCGACAGTACACGCCGTGTACTCGAGAGTACATGCCGTGTACTCATGTCGACGGATGAACAGTGTGGCGGTGCCTCCAAATGAACAGTTAAATGAAAGAAGTACATGCCATGTACTTTGTTTTTCTGGATTAAAATAGGCAGTAGCCTCCTCATTTGGCAGAGGAGGCGTTTGATCCATTTTGGATCCAAAGGAGGAGGCCAGATCTTTGAAGATCCGCCGGGAGTCCATCTGGAATCCGTTTAAGCTTCGGACAATCTCATTGGAACCGCACGGGTAAGCCCTATCCTCTCCTGGGACCGTTCTTTCCAATTCTTCTCCTAACGTAAGTTATTTACGTTTGAATGAGTTTTGATCTTCATCATATCTACGCCTTTCTTGGGTGTTTCTGGAGTCGGCATTCGGGTATAACGTTCGTTGGCGTATAAGGTAGGTGGATTTGTGTTTAGTTTTCCAACTGCTGTGTGTTTTGTGCATTTTTGTGCCACGAACCCATGTTGGGGTGTCATGTGGATGAGTCCGTTGCTATATTTAATACCTATAATTTATTAGGTATTTAATTGTGATAATAAAATTCTGGTTGGGATCGTTGCTTGGATCCGGAACCACCCTGGGGGTGTGTTCCACTATTTAGCCGTTTGGCCAGGATACCCGAGGGTATGCCTTTAAAGTAGTAATTGTAGAATTTCCTTGAGAGGAATTTATTGTTACTGCGTGTTTACCTGTTGGGAATGGCTCGGTTACCTATTTAGCCTGAGGGCATTGTTGTGATTAGCCTGTGGGCACTGTACTGTATTAGCCTGAGGGCGTGACTGTTTTAGCCTGAGGGATATTGTTATTCCACCTGAGGGAAACCTTTCGTCCCTGATGGCTTGACTTCTGTGACTAAGGGAGACACTTCCTACGCCTGAGGGAAATTTATGTTACGCATGAGGGCAATACCTACGAGTTGAATTCTGTGTGGCCTTAGGGAAAGCCTGAGGGTGTGGTTACTATTTTAGCCTGAGGGTACAATTCTGATTGGCCTGAGGGCTTGGTGCTGTTGAGCACAAGAATGTTACTAAGTTAAATGAATTAAATGGATAATAAAATAGCAATATAACTGGTAATTAGTTACTTTTGAGTACTGCTTACTTTATTGCATTTTACTACTGCACACTATTGTTGCATGCTTACACGCAGTTGGGCACGAGCCTTTGGTGGGTGCCTACTGAGATATATTTCTCACACCCTGTTTGGGTCACAGTTTTTGGCCCAAATAGATTACGTTGCTGCAGGTGTAGATAGGGGCAGGAGTCCCTATACAGGTACTTGACTGTTGTTGAGGAGTAGGAGGGCATGGGACCGAGCCTAGGCTCGTGATGCCGCTGCCAGCTGTTTTTCTTTGTTTTGCTGTACTCTGTTTTCTACTGTACTATATTGATGTATAAAATGTTCTAGATGTTTTCTTAGAACTTGAAACATGTAGCATCATCACTTATATACTTTTGGTTATATCCACTACTATAGTTATTTCAGTTGTGTATGTTTACTGCTTCCATTGGCGTTTTATGTTTATACTGTATTCCGTTGTGCTACACTTTGACAAATGAGGGCATAGTTTCTCCACTATCAGACCTGGGCCCTCACTTCTAGTCGGCAGCCTCTGGTGTTTGGGGAAATGCGTTTGAGGTCACGTGGCGAACCGGGCTCGGGGCACCCGTTGCATGGCACCCGGGTCCGGGACGTTACAATATTTTTTCAAAACATGACATTAAAATTGGGCTGCTCCACATCATAATTTTAACCACAACACAGTTACTATAAAAAACATACATATTCAACTCCACCATCCCTTCTTTAAAAAATTATCCACCTAACCATGGAAAAAATATACCATAACCATCGTTAGATCAATAATGTAATATTGAATCCAAACCACATTATGGATTCTCTAAGAGCCTAAAATGATACTCTACATATCAGACTTAATCATAATCTTGTTAGGACCACTAACTATACCTAAAAAACATAAAACAAATGACTAAGAGAATATAAGCATCAATAGAATATTCCATCGAATAAAGTTGAATGAGAACCAATTGGTAGAGTTATAACAAGGTAATATAAAGAATATGTATCAATTCCCTATATGTTATAATTATTTTCTTTATCATTTTCATGGTATGAAATCTTATTTTCTCAATAAAAGATATTTTTATAATTTTCAAATTTAGAATATATGGATGTATCTATAATTGAATGTTTCCAATTATTTAATGAATAAAAGTTTTCTTTATTCCTCTTCCTTGATTTTAATTATTTTTTTCACTTAATAATTGAATAATTTTTAAAAGTAGGTAGGTGTTGTACTAATGGGTGAAATATGAAATATTGATTAAGAAGTTGAACTTAATTCACCAAAGTATGAAAATATACTATGATACTATGGTTAAAAAGTATCATGTACTCAAAAGAAATAATCTTTGATTTATGTTATGATATTTAGATTGTGGTGGGTCACCTTAGTTGGAATTCTTGTGTTGCCTGATGAAGTTCCTAAGAGATGAGTGGTGTTTTATAAATACTAATAATTGTGTTATGATAGTAAAATATAAAATTCTAAAACCCATATGATTTTTTCTATATTATATCAAAAATAAATTTCTTACCTTATAACATTCAATTATTTTACTCTATGCTTTGTAATTTTTAACCTCCATATATGTTTTAATTTTAGTTATGGTTTACAAAAATCACATCACACCAATAAGACTATCTTTATAATTCTATTTATATAAGTTCTTTATTTTGATAAAATTCGGTTTCTCCTTTACATTCAATCGAGTTTTTAACAATTTTTCATGCGAGAAGTTTACTTTTTTCACCTATAAGGGTTTTATGGATTTATAACATACAAAAACAAACCCATTTTTTTTTGAATCAATTATTTTATATAATAGGAATTATAAAAATTATTTACCATTTTGACATATTTATTATATAAATATAAAACATAAAAATTATACCTAAAAATACCATTAATTATATTTCAATAAATTGGTAAAATTTTCAATTTTTGTTTAAATTTATCAAAAAAAGTTGATTATCATTTTCTAATTTAAAATCACTAATTATAGATATTTAATGATGGAATATATAAATGATAAAGAACCATGTTTTTAATAATTTTAGGGATAAATAGAGTCTATTATTCCCAAAATGTCAGTGTGATCATGGGTAGAACATTGAATTGATTCCATATATAGAACAAGGTATCATTAAATACCTTAGATGATAAGGAATCCCTTAATTATAAGATTTACCTCCAATGATAAGATCTATGATCTGAATCATAATTTTCTTTGTTACCAACCTACATTTAACAAAAATAATTTTAATGTAGCATATATATATTTTTATGGACCTATTTAATATTGTGTAGTATCGTCCACTGTATTTTTTTGATAGTATCACCCACTGTATTTTTTATGTAACTATTCACTAGTGCATGATATATACACAAAATTAAATAATAGATTCTATACCTATCAAATGATGATGAATTTATAAAAAAAAATAATTTTTTATTTTCAAAGGGAGATAATTCATTTCAAAAAATTTGTAAATGATAAAATATTTGATACTAATAATTACTCCATTATCAATTTCCAAAACCATATTTCATTAAATCCATTTATAATAGTTTAAATTTAAAGAGGAAAACATTCATAAACACTACATCATGAGGTCTCAATTTCCACAACATAATAGAATAGTTAAAAATCTATACCATAATTTCTATTAGTTCTCAAAAAATATATATAATTGGAATAAGAGACATGGATTTTGATGTTTTGGTCACAAAAACCATGAGTACATAATTATTATATAATCAAAATAAGACTAAAAATTTGATATTAAATACTCAATGAAATAAATAATGATTATTGTGTTATTATATGTTTAAGAATAGTTAAAATTAATAAATGAAGTTTAATATTAATATAGTTTCATAAAATATAACTATAATCAATGATGTAAAGTAAAATTTAAATTATAAAGGAATATTAGAGGGGAAATTTGTTTCATTATTGAACACATATGTAGATTCTTATATTTTAATAGTGATATACATCATGTTTTACCCTAATTGAGATGTTATTAACAATTTTGGAGGTAAATGGTGGAAGAGAAGTTATGTTGGAACTCATATTTCATCTAACACAAAAATCACGGGTTAAACAGTGTCATTTTACAATGATATGTTATTGAGTGGTTTATTTTTCTATATTATGAAGTTATAAAAGTGGAATCAATTCTATAATTTTTGGATAATTCCATTCACTAGAGTTTATTAAACTATGTAAAGATATGTTAAATTACACCATAATTCATTTAGATGCAAGTATTTTGTGTCATGTTTATATATTGTAAGAAAGTTGTTAGTTCATGAATTATATAGGTCTTGTATGTCATGATGTGATGGTTATTATTGATTTGTGTTAATTTTTTTTTGGTATTTTTAGTTTAAGGGATAAGATTATTGTTGATATAAATGGATGTGATGGGTTTATTATAAAAGATGGAAAACTTGGTCATTGAAATTTAATGAGTTTCGTTACACTATAATGTGGCTTGATATCATAAAATTTTAATTATTTTTTTCTACAACATATGAGGGAGGAAGAACAATGATTTATGGATTACACATAACAAAATGTGTTATTCCATGTTAATTGGAATCCCTTTAAATTTATAATTTCATGTTCATTCGTTAATTTTACTTTGTTTATTACACTTACTCTTGAATATTGGGGACCCAAAGGATTCCTTATATGTCTCTAAATACAATTTCATGAACATTTATTTTTCTCCTTCCATATGGATAGATTTATAATTTTTAAGGAAATTGTTACTTGATTATTTTTTTCCTTTTACATTAATTCTATTTTGGTAGATTTATTAGTTCTATATTTCTTATCATGACATTATTATTTTATTTAGGGATTTATACTTTGATAACCTAGCTAGTAAAGTATTAAATTCATGTTAGTGAATCTAATCCATGCTTTATAATTATCTTTTTTCTTTATTTTAATAATTTTTTTAGTGTCTCATTGTGTGTTGAAATAGAGTTTTTCTGGTAAATAATAATATTTTAATTGAATCTATAAGGGACTATGTTGATGTTATAAAATAATTATTATAAACCTTTTGTTTCCATTTTAATATTTTTGATTATTGTATTGTGCTTTTTATAGATCAATGAATGTTATATAAGTTACAATTTGATAAATATGTGACAATATATGTGGCAATATAATAAAGAATAACGTAATAAATATTTTTTTAATGAATACGGTTTTATAGGTGTTATTTTATTGAATGTTTGTATTAATTAAAGACGTGATGGTGTGGTTTATTATTGAATTGGGATGTTAACTATGATGTGGGTAGTGTAGTGCAGTTTTTTGGGATATAGATAAATAAAAAAATGAATTAAAGGACCAAATAACATGGATGGAAATGTGATATGTTGAATGAATGCAATAAAAAATGGATGAAAATGAACATGTTAAAATATTATTATATACGTAAATCAACACTAATGAATTGTGTGAAAAGTGATTAGTACTCAATGTGAAATGAGAGGTTGATGAATTAGTGTAATTAAAAAATTTAATGTGTTTAATAATTAATAACATGTAATTGATAATTTTTTTTCATTGGGGATATATCTTCGTGTCATTTTATAATAATGGGTCATGTCTAGATATATTAGAGATTTTTTTTTTGGATTTGATTATATGGAAAATTGGTTTTTGTTATTTTTTTCATGATGATATCTTGGCAGGGAATCATGTACTATATTATATCATCTTTTTTTGTTATTTATTTTGTGTAACCACCTATGTTGGGTAACCAAACTTGAACCCATATTAAGTTTTAGGTATTGTGTGAACCCCTAACATATATGATATATGTGATATGAATACTTGAATACAACATATCCCACTCTTACATTTAGTTATATTATGTTAATATGTTAGTGGTAATATTTTTTCATGATGATAGAATAATATATTGTTTAGATATTATAGTTATGTAGTATGTGTTATATGGATATAGATGTTTCATGTGGTTGTGGTATGTGGATATATAAATGAATGGGAGTATTGTGGAAAATATAATTGAGATCTAAGGGGGACTATCACATTCATTAAGTGGGTATAAACTACCTTCCTTGATATATATTCATGATTTAATATATCATATTTATATATAGATTTTATGATATAGCATTTATGGGAAGGGTTTTTAGTTGGCCTTGGTTTGGATATGAGTTATTTTTACTATTTCTTCCTTAAGGATTGATTTTTCTTCACCCATATTATATTTAGAGTTTCTATATAGGAACTTACTACTAATAATTATATTCTACTCCCTATATTTAAATAGTATTTTTATATATTTACAATATAGATATAGTGATCAGGTTATATATTACAATATTATGTTGTGACATTTTTATTAACAATTGATTAACACTATGTGAGTTATTTCATATATTTATTATGTTTCGAGAATATTTTATTTTTTATGAATTTTTAAACATTATGGTATCATTAGTAGGATTATATATTTTATATTTATTCTAGATATAATGTGAGTTGGTGGTTATTTAAGATAACTTAGGATTTAATAGGTTAATGCCTCTTATATTTCATGTTTTATACCCTCAGTTTCAGTCTCCTTGATGATGGTATTTTGGGGTCATTTATGAATTTAATAATAGATCAAGAGGGGTTTTAATTGAGGGTAATCATGAAATATGGTATTAGATACTTAGAATATAATTATGAAAATTTATTATGTTATTCATTGATGAGTATTGTATTTTTTTTGTCAGAAAATAATTTATTAAAGAATACAATGTATTTCAGTCCTGGAAAAATCTCTATGATTTATAATGACACCTACAATCTAATTCAAGGATGCTAGTAGTATTATAAAAATTGTTAATGAAGAGTGTGATGATTACAAGATATTGAATGAGAATTTTTATGCGCATAAAAAATATTTAAATCTATGTTTGGATTTTGAAGAATATTTATGAAAATTAAATAAATTTTTTATAAATGATATTTTAAGGAATTAAATATCCTAATAATAGTTTTTTTTGAATTTATATAAATTTATAGAGGTTTGTTAACTCATGTGGTTTAGGATGTTGAGTTATCATAGGATTATATAATTAACTGGATGTATATTAATCTTTAAAAGGATAATCTTATAATAATACTTTCATGAGTTTTAGTGGTAGATTCTACATTTGTATAAATGATATATCTCTAAACTGAAGCTAAAGTAGTCGATAATGGATATTAATTAAAATTTTGTGTTGATTTCAATGAGTATATTTTAATAGATTAATTTATAATATATATTGTTTTTATGTTCAAATAAATAGTGACATATCATTTATCTTGACGATAATGATGATTCTATGGTGGTGTTGGAGAAATTTAGGAGATAATTTGATGATTATTTTATATCTTTGATACTAAAGGCTGCATGATAGCAGGATGTTATCATTATCTAAAAAGGAAACTTTAGAGTGAATGAGTTTATAATGTGGTTCTTGATCCTCCTTTTGTATACCCAATATATTTTACTTGATGATGAGGCGAGGCATGATCTTTTAAAATGGATTTATTCTATGAAATATTTTTTTGTTCCCCTCTTTATGTTATTGTTGTACCTTTTAGAGCTAAAGAAGTTTGTGGTAATTGACAATAGACCAGAAAAGATGGAATTTACTCAAAATGGAATCCATTAAATATTTTTATGAGTAGACAAATGGATCAAGGTTCTCAATTTATTAGGAATCATGTTTTTTAGTGGTGAGGAGTTTCCATCATCCAATGTTTTTAAATTTCATTAAAGTTAAAATTATCTGGATTTTACCTAGAACTCAAGATTTTTTTGACAGCTATATAAATTTATAGACAATGTTTCCATTCATCTCTAAGGATAATATGGATCTCATAGTGTGGAAATAGAATGAACCTAGTAGTTTTAATAGTAGTTTCATCTTGAAAATTAATATAAATATCCACATCCTATGGTTTTTGGGCCACAAACGGGTAACAAAAATGGAAAATATTAGACCCAAGATTTTATACATAAATAAGGATGTCAAGACATAAGTGCATGATTCACAAATTTAATTTTAATATGTTACCAATTCTAGTAAAACATAAGATCATATGAGGTATGATTTTTCCCTATGATACCCTAGTATATATTTCGACCTATATATGATCTCTCTAAAAATTAATTTCTCCGCATTTGTTTAAATTATTGGTGATTAGGGTAGATATATTCCTTATTCCATTGGTTTTGAATATACTATTAATAAGTTAGTTGATTTTGGTAGATGTGTGTCTAGAATTTGAGCTAATGTCTAGGTGAAATCAATTAATGAGACAAATTTTTATTTTAAGGATACAACTATATTATTTCATATATAAAAGTTATTATTTTTCAGTGTATAATATTATTGATTACTATTTAAGGGGAGTGTCCTTTTATGACATGGAAAATTCATGCATGGTGTTTAATGGAAACTGAGACTACCTATTGAATTCCATATTCCTTTTTATGATAAAATATTATTTAATAGTATTGATATTGGGATAAATAGAAGAATATAATAATTGATACTTGAGGGTTTTCATGGTGTCCTTTATTTTTCCTCTTTAAGAGGTTTTGACACATCCCCATTATAATGATATTAAGTTTAAGATGGAGTTGAAACCCAAATAATATCCAATTTATAATTCTATCCTATGGAATGAGCCATCATAGATGTATAATTAGTGGATTCTGGTTGATGAAGTATTAGAGAATATTATCACTAATCCTAGGATATATCCTAAGGTCTCATTGATATTTTCAAAAAATGATATTCAACAAGAATTTATATAACATAATATATTGAACTTGTTAGTAGTGAAGAACCATTATCCCCTCCCAAAAATTAATGAATTACATAATATACTAAAGGTATCTTAGTAGTTTTAAAAAAAAATTTATAATAAGAAGACTATAAAATTATGATGATGTCGGTGGATACAATGAAGAAAAAATTTAAATGTGACTATATAAAATTTATGTTCATGGTGAATCCCATTGACGTGAAAAATGAATCTAAATAATTCATGGGACTGATGAATTTTGGGTTCCTTGAGTTCTTGGACTAGTTTATGGTGGCATTAATTGATGATATAAATATGATTCAAGGATTGAGGTGGAGAAGGATAATCATTTAATAGATTATTTTAGTGATTCATTGAAACCATTAGTTAAATGAAAATCCTTTATCTATGAGTTCCTGATGAGTGAGGTTTATTTAGGAAATAATTTCTTATCTCAGTAGGGTATTCCAAATAATCCTTTAAAAGTTGATGTAGTTATTTTTTTTAATGAACTGAGATTTTAGTTTAAAAAAATACATTGTTCAAACAATTTTTTCACATGCTACATGAAATGTAAAGATACCAAAAAATATTATGATGGTAATAATAATAAATATATAATAAATATTATGATGGAAAAAAATATTAGTAATTACCATTATAAGGTAAATAATAAATACAGGTTAATATAGACAAGGATATTTTCTATAAAATCACTTGGAATTAAATATTTTATTTTAAAATATAAATTTACCAATTTAATAAATTAAAATGGATAGAGTAAAATTAATTTTTTAATTCTTCACAAAAAAATTAGTTGATGACGAGTTTTAAATATTTTTCTAAGACAATATCTTTTTAGGAGAGTATTATAAAAATACTTGTTTTTCTTGTTCCATCACTTTTATATGGATTAAATGTTTTTAAAACATTTTTTATATTTGAAATAGGTATTTATAAATAAAAATAAATAATTATTAAAAACTATATCTATTTATAAAACTGATGAATATCATTTTATAAAATCAAGTAATATTTTATAAAAACATTTTTTCATATGTTTCTTTAACTACATTTATGAATGTAAATTTAGGTGTTCAAATTAATTTTTATATCAAATAAATCACATTTAAACAATCATAATATTCCTAATATCATTATAATAAAAAAAATTGATAATTTTTTCACATATATAAGAATTATGATTAAAATACCACTTTTATTAAAAATGGGTTTTTACCCATTACATGTGTTAATGATAAAATTAATTTCCCTATACATAGAATGTGAATTTCAAAAAAAAGTATTTTTATATTTTCAATTATAATATTAATAAAATTTTATATGGTCGATCTCATTTTTAGGTATAAAATATAGATTTTGAAGATTAATGCTAATTACCACAATTTATTCATTAATATCAAGTAATTTATATTGAATCAATTAAATAGAAATCCTTTAAACTTTTAGTCTAATATTATGTATAGGCACACACACACACACACATTTAAACTCATTTAATTGGTAACCAGTTAAAAATAATTATCATATGAAGATAAATACTTAATATGAGTTAGTTTTAAAAAATGGTAATTTAAATAAAATTAGTGTATTTATATTTTTTATTTTTCTATTAAAATCTAAACTTAAAATTTTGTGATTAAAATTATGTAAAATAATCCCCATTTTCATTTTAAGTGTTTTTATTTTAAAATTTATATTTTATTCAAACTGAAATTTTATTTGATTCCATGGTTTCCAAATTTTAATTCATATAGACAATATTAAGTATTCAGTTCAAATTTTGTTTTTTTATTTAAATTAATTATTAATGGTAAAAATTAGTTACCCCAGTAAAAAATAAAAAATTGATAAAAAAATTATTTCACTAAGGGAAATACATGGTTAAAAAAATGTTTACAAATAGATGGTTGATGTGTGGATTGAAAAAACTCAACAAATTTTATTAATTTATCATTTTTGAATCGAAGGACACATTAATATAATGGTGTAATTAAATTACTGAAATTCAATGGGTATATCCAAAACTAGCCTTCTCATCACCTATAAAAATTTAACACTTCCATCAAATCAAGAATCATATATCCTTCAAATTAATCCTTTAAAATATTAAATTTTACTCTCTATAGATCCATATCCCATGAAAATATTCCACTAGTCACTTATATATATCATAATCCCTTCAATTTCAAGGGAATATCCAAGGAAATATCAAGTCTCTAGTGCAAGTAATATCTCATTATTAGGTGTTCATCCTAATATTACTCTTCAAAATACCCTTTAAACATAATTATATGATGAATTTAGTATAGTTATTTTACTAATATGTTGTTATATTTATGGTACACCCTTTAGTTTTTCATAAACATAAAAAAATAATGGAATGTCAATTCTATGTGTCCATGGACCACCACCACTACGAGGAATCATTAATTTGTTTTTTTATACAGTATCCAAAAATATTAAAATTTTGTTCAACATTATAAAATAATAAAAATAATATCATTATTTTTCATTTTTAATTATATTAATTCCAAATGAACATCTTATTAGCCATACTCGCTAATCGAGTTAAAGAGCGTTCATGTTTGGGTTGGTTTAACAATCCCCTTGAACAATTATATGAAATTATATCATTAATGGTTATGAAAACCTGATTTTAGTATAATATGATATAAATATTTTAATAATTATTTTTTATAGAAGGGATATACCAATATTTTACTCGTTAATTAAGAAAATACCATTTGTAGCTTAAAATAACTGAATTTTTTTATCATCGATTTCACCTTCTAGGTTAAAGACAAAGGTACTCATTAATGGAAATTTAAGCATCATAAATCAATATAATTCATACATTACATTAAATTTAATAATATTTCAATGATATTATTGGGAAGAATAATTAATACTGTCATCACTCCTATGAAACTTATACAATATGTCAAAGTTATAAACACTCAATATGGGAAAATAGGAAAAAACTAACTAATATACGTTTGGTTAATGAATATAAATGGAAATTTTAAATACTTATAGTTAAAAATATTATTTTAAAATTAATTATCATGATATTTATGTTTTTTATATATTCTATTTTAGTTCATTAAATTTAGAAGGGGAAGAAGGTAAGTGTTTATGTCTCAATTTTTATTCATTAAAACATGTATTGTATTTATGAAACGATTTTCTTTATCAATGTGTGTATACTAAAAAATTGAGATATTTTATAATTAATCCATTTAAATTAATGATATTTAAACATACATTTAATGTTTTATATCTCAAGAGTTTCAAATCCAAATGTTACAAAAGAAGTAATGGTTTTCATATTAGCTTCCCTTTATTGAGAAATATTTTATTATTAATAAAAAATATCTTATTTACATAGTGTTTATAATTATGAAGAATTAATTTTTGAATAATATATGATATAATTCAAGGTATTTATAAAACCATAACATTTTCAAGCTCCTAATTATGTTTGATACAAAAATTACTAAATCAGTAAGAGGTTTTCATTTCTGAATTATATTCCTTAGGTCATAATAAGTCATATTTTTCATTTATTATTAACGATTGATCTATTATAACCTATAAGTAATTTATGATAAATTTACACAATCCTTTATTTGTAAATAATTTTTTACAGCAAGTCATTCTTCCTTGATGATTCTAATTATTTGATAGAATTCATTTTTATAAAGAATAATTTCCATTTTGATTAATGGATTGTCCCTCAATATAAATATTTTCAAAACCCACCAATGCTCTCCTTTATCAAGTGTAATATAAAATGTTTTTTATTTACACTTATCCTTTTCCTATCTTTATTCAATAAAAAAAATTTCACAATCCTTCTAATGATGTGGGTTTTTAAAAAGGTCATTTTAAAATGATCAAAATGATATTACATCATTTCAAAATAATCTTATCTGAAATTTATTTGGATAAATTTTGTGAAATTTTCAATGATCCATTGTTAATTATTTTTTCTAAAATGTAAAATTTTTCAATTTATTTTCACATACCTTTTTTAAAATCATTATATAAATCTAATGTCTATATTATTAAAGATTCCCTTAAATGTAAATGTTTTAAAACTATTTTTTACTTATCCATTTTGATAAATTTTATGAATTTCTAAGGATGTTTTATTTGGAAAAAGTTTTACAATGGTTTTAAAATTTATTCTATTTCCCCCAAAAAATGTTTTTTGAATGTAATATGTACATCAATGATTTATTTTATTTTGTGAAACATTTTTTATTTTTATATATTTTTTATCTCAAATGTTTATCTTTATTGAAGTGAGTTTTTTATCATCCTATTTATAGTATTATGATATGAATCCATTATTTAAAGTGATATTTTTTAACATATTTTTTTTCTTAAGTATATGTTATGTGTTTTTTTGAAAGGATTTGGAAAACCATTATTTGTATAATTGTTCTTTATAAGACAATAATGGTTTGATTTTTAATTGGAAGATAAATGTATGAGTTATGAGATGAGTTAAACCTACATTACCCTCTATTTCATAGGGTAAAGTATTATATTTCATAAAAAAAATTATGTGAAAATTAGCTAGTAGAAAAGTTCAAAATGGATTAGAAAGATGGTGTATAACTATACTCATGGTTTTACATGTGGACTAGTTGGCAGGTCACCAGGTTTACAATGATAAGAAATACCACGCTTATGATTGTTACACATTTTAATGTTGATTGTCAAGTTGTGACATGTTTTCATGATAATTCATTATATTTATTGTATTACACACTTTTACGTCATTCCTATTTTTTTGGCCATTGATATGTATTTTGATCATATTAATATATTTGATGAATATTTAATAGTCCTTTTATGGTTTTACATTCCTTTATCTTTTTTTATGTTTATTATATATGGTCTTATGATTTATTATTATGTTATTTAAGTCTTTATAATGTAATCCCCCTTTTTTAAGAGATGACCCATTATGATATGTTTTTGTCATACTAAGAATCTAAGCTAATCACTTTCTTATGTTTGTATTGTGATTGTTTTAAAGAAGATGATATCAAGTGATATATATAGGAAAGGGTCTTGCAGAGCATGATTATGGAGAAAATTTTGCAAGTATAGTAAATTAATATGTTCTTATAGATAATATACAAGACATTAAACATTTCAATTATTAGTTAGTACACATACTTATGAGTTTCATTATTTAAATTATCAAATTAAGGTATTATTTAATTCATATTTAGATTGGGTCACTAGACATAGAATCAGAGTAGGTTTTAGTTAATTTTTGAGATTAATTTAGTTATTTTTGGATAATAGTTTAGTTACCTTTGGAATTAGGGTTAGAAAACCATATATAAAACTCTAGAAATGAGTCTATGTAAAGGATGGTATAACAAAATGTTGGTAATTCATTGACTAGATAGTTTTCCATACAAATAAATCTATATATAGATACTAAAAGTTGATGTTTGATTGGAAAAAGATGTGCATTGGGGTAATGACCTTGAAAATGGATTTTTGGGTATTAAATCAATCCTCACATGGTGCATGATAATGAGGCCTAAAAATACATCTATTCTGAAACTCACAGTTCATATGATTTTATTAATCATATGCACAATATGTACCACTTTGATGATTGATTTACAAGTTACATTGAGGAGATTATGATAACACAATTTAAAGTAAAATATATAAAACTAAGGTTGATATAGGTTTAATGAAATTAATAATGGGGAAACATGAAAATTTAAAAGGAAAAATTATTTAATGTTCAATTCCTTTATATGATTATGATAATTTACCAGTATTATAAATTTTTTGTCACTTATTTAAACCTCTTTTAGTAATAGAATGAACTAGAAGAAACCATGGGTATGAGAGTCAATGTAGTGATTACCTAAAAAAATCCCTTAAAATGGGGGATAAAATGTGAAACCTTATGATTATACCAAACCAGCTATCATAGAATATGAATAAAAATGTTTACATAGTCTTAGTTCAAAACACACCAAAGAAAATAAAAATATAGTCCCATGATTGATCATGTGACGATGAAGATGGAGGAAAAAATGAACTATTTTCAATATGTTAAAAATTATAGATTAAGTTCTATGGGAACTTCCTTAAGGGGACTGTAAGAATCTTTTATTTTAGAAGAGGGGGTCACCGAGCATCAAACTATCAAAAGAAAAAAAGTGTTCTATTAACACGAGGAAAGAAGATAAAACTCATCTAATGGAACCACTAACAATTTAGTGGATAATGTGAGAAGAACCATAGAATTATGTATGTAAATTACCTAATCCAAGTTTATTTTAGGGTGGTATAAATCCAAAACCTCTTAGACCCATGGAGTAACTAAGAACCTAAGTAATGATAGTTTATGGAGATGATTTTGGTAAATAGGTTTCCCTTATTCTCCTGCTTGATTTATAGGATGTATTATAATTCAATCATCCCTAATGTATATATAGTTTTTTATAAGAAAACTAATTCGCATAACTTAGTGACTTGTATTTTAAGGAAAACATATAGTTGTATGATTATTTTGATTATTGAAATAATATTTTTGAAAATCATAATATTCACCTCTTAAAAAGTGGACTAGATTTTAGAAATCGAATGGCTTTATTCACATTTAATCAGAATTAATTTATAGAGTTGGTAAAACACATTCTTTATTTAATTTAACCATCTATTAGTGTAATGAAAAATTGTAATTTTCTATATTTAAAACAGAATCCAACATATGTGCCTCAATACCTAGTTATAAAATTTGTATCCTTGAAATGATTATGAAAAAATAAGTGTTCTATAGTCTTCCCTATGATATTAAGTATCACATATCATTATAAAAAATATAGAGGGGAATGCCAATCCATTATATAAATTTATCTATTCCTACAAGTAAATGATAAATAAATTCTGAGGACATAATTTATTTGAGGGAGGTATAATGTTACAACCCAAGATTTTGGACCCTTTAAAATACAAACTACGTTCTATAATTTTTTTCACACACGACACCGAACATAAAAAACCATAACATATTAAGAATAAATTATTAAAAATTATATAATAAACAATATGATGGCCAACTATTAGTATTTAATACATTTTGAAGGTAGATAAATTAATAAAATATAATATTTAAAGAGGTTATTTTCAACAGAAGTCTTTTTATTTTTATATTTCCTTTTAAAACGGACATTTTTAAAATTTTGAATTTAATTTATATAAACTAATATTAAATTTTAAATTACTCATATGAAAATTATCTTAATATGTATTTTTTGGATTTTTCTAAAATAATATTTTTTGGTGGATCCTAACAAAAATTTCAATTTCACTAATACCATCATGTTTATTTTACTCAAATTTTTTAAATTATTTTTTGATAAAAAAATTATATTTATAATGTAAAATAATGGATTATAAATACAATGTAAATTTTTAAAACTGATGAATATCATTTTATAAAATCATACAATTTTTTTTGAAAAATATTTATTGTGTACTTATTCAATTAATTTTACACATAAGGAAATGATGTTTTTGATTTATTTGAATTTTATATAACTATTTTTTGAACAATTAAAATCTTATTAATATAATTATAATCAATAATAGAAATCATCTTTTCCCTACATATAAACATTATGATAAAAAATAGACTTTCTAAAAAACAAGTTTTTACCTTTTACATGTTCTCACATTAAGATTAATTGACCTATATATAGAAAGTCAATTTTATACAATGATTCTTATATTTCAGATTATAATATTTATATTATTTATAATTTATAAATTAATTTTTGGGTATAAATATTTTATTGTAAGGATTAATTCTAATTGAAAATATTATTGTTTTGTTAATAACAATGAATTTATATCGAATAAATTAAATACAAATCTACTAGAAATTTATTTAAAATTATTTATAAACACATAAATATATATATTAAAATTCATTTAAATTTTAATCAATCAAAAATCATGACCTTTATAAGATAAGTAGTTAAACCGATTTAATTATAAAAAAAATCTATTTTTATTAAAAACAGACTTTTTATATTTTTTTCATTTAAAATATTATTTTAAAAATTTTATAAGTATAATTATATTATAGAATTTTTTTAATTTACCATATCATAATTTAATTATTACGATTTCATAATCATTTTCTAAATAGGTAGATTTTTAATAAAAAAATTTTGGATTTACAATAATTGTATTTTACATAATTTTATCACTATATAAGAATAACCTATATGATTTCAAAAAAATTAAAGAAATAAAATATGAAAAAAAGGGATAAAAATATAAATTTTTAAATATTCTATTTTCTAAGAAAATAGATTCTAATTTTTTTAGAAACTTTGAAACATGTTATATTAATGTAATTTTTTAGTCTTCTCTTTAAATCAAGAATTTTCAATATGAGGTTTAGTTTCAAATTTCATTATATAGCTCATAAATTTAAATAAATTAATATTAAATAAATTTATGGCTAAAAAAATTGTAACCATGATAAATTTATCATATATAAATTTAAATGTTTAGTAATGTTTTTCTTCAAACAAAGAGTTTTACGCATTTATGTGTTTTTATATTAAAACTAAATTATTTTACTTATAAAAATTTTATTTGATAAAATGGATTCAAAATTTGAAATTATAAAGATAAAATTAGTTAATTAGTTTAATTTTATTTCTATTCAAAAAAATTAATTACTATGGTTAAAAACTACTCACCCTAATAAAAAGTAAAAATAGTAAAAAGAATTTTATCTAATGGGGAAGGACAAAGAATTTTAAGAACATTTTTAAAAATTAATTTTTGAGGTGTGGGTCATTCAAAACTCACCCCTATAAATTTTTCATTTTCTAATCCCTCTTTCATTTAATAGTGAAATTAAATTATTAAAATTCAATGAGTATTTGCAAAACTATAATTCTCATTACTTATAAAAAGGTTACGCTTTATTGAAATAAAGACTCAACTATCCTTTTAATTCATCCTTGAAATAATAATATTTTACTGATCATACAATCATCTCTGATGAACATAATCCCCTATTCATATATAGTTTTCATAATCCCTTCAATTTCAAGTAACTTTAAAGGAAAGATAATGTCACCAACGTATGAAATATCCCCTTTTAACATTTTCTTCTTAATCATATTCATTAGAATTCCTTATAACATTAATTATGTGATGAGATAATTTCATCAATATACTTAGAAGTTTTTATATTAATGGTACACCCTTTATTTATTCATTTCAATCAACTTAGAAAAACTAAGACATGTCTACTATGTACGTGTGTGGACTAACACCACCATAAAGAATCATTCTTCAATTTTCATCTAGTTTTTCACTCATTAAACAAGAATCATAAAATATGGTTCTACATCCTAAAAAATTTAAAATTCTATTATAATTGTTTTAGTTAAAAAGAAAAATCTTCTTAAACATACTCACCAATCATGTTAAAGCATTTTCAAGTTTAGGTTAGTTTAACCGACTACTCTAACAATGCTATGAAATTATCCCATATATATTAATAAAAACATAAATATAGGTATAATATGATTTAAATATTTAAATAATTATTTATTTTGTCTTGGAAAGGATAAATCAATATTTTCCTCATTAATAAAGAAAACACCCATTGAAGGATGAAAATCACATAAAACTATTCACTGTCAATTTATTCATCTAGGATAAAGTGAAATGTACTCATGAAAGGAAATTTAAATATCATAAATCATTATGTTTAATCCATTATAGTATGCTTAATTAACATTTAAGTATGAAATTTTCAAGAAGAATAAATACTGACACCTCTCCTATGAAACTTGTGCAAATGGTTAAGATTATAAACTCCCATTGTTGGAAAATTGGCTAAAACTAACTAATATACATATAGATAATAATAATTATTATAAATTATAAATAGTATTAGGTATAATTTGGCTACAAAATTATTTATTTATATATTTTCTTTTTTTTATATAGAAGGTTATAGTGCATCCGACTATGTAGGAAAACAAGGTAAGGGGTTCCATTTTAATTTCCCTTCATTGAGACACGTAATTTATTCAGGAACTTATTTTTTTAAATAGGTTTGAATACTAATAATTTCAGATACATAATCATTAATTTTTATTATTTCATAGTATATAAATACACATTTCATGTTTTAAATATCATGGGGTTCTAATCCAAATGTTATTAAAACAGTAAGGGGTTTTCACCTCACCTTATCTTCATTGAGGCTTATTTGAATTTAAAGTACCCATTTATTATTTATATGGTCTATTTAACTCAGGTGAATGTATTCTATAATAATCCATGATTTAATTCATGTGATTTTTTAGAACTATATTATTTTCAGTCTTTCAATGATATTTGATTAAAAAATTACTATTGCCATAGGAGGTCTTCATTACTCATAATCACACTTATTTGTCTATTATATTTCATGATTTATCCATTCTAATATATGATTATTTTAGTATATTTTTCCAATATCATTTCATTTGAAATCCTAGTTCACACCCATGTATTCTTACTCGATTATTCGACTGCTTTGTTAAAATGCATTTTTGTTAAGAACAATTCTCAATTATTTTAACGTTTTTTTCTATATATATATGTTTTTTATTCTTAGAAATGTTCTCCTTATTCTATTTGAAAATAATTTTTTTTTATCTTCTATTATACATTTTTACCATTATTCATTTTAAGATAGAGGTTTCTTCAACAATTTTATGATGTTTGTTTTCAACTAAGTTATTTCAAACCGATCAAGAGGTTCTTCTATCATTTCAAAATTAAAAGTTTAATAATACACATTTTATTTCCATATTATAATTTTTATGTATTTAAAATGGTCCATTATTTATTTATTTTTAATAAATAGAAAATCTTTCATTGTATATTGACCTACATTTTTTGAAAACTTTATTTCTTTCTCAGATCTCCATTATTAGAGATTCCTTTAAAAGTAAAAATTGTCAATATATTTTCACATATCATTTTTAATAACTAAAATGTATTTTATATGATTTTTTATTTTGAAATATTTATCTTATGGTTTTAAAATTTAATCTAATCCCCTTGATTTTTTTGAAAGTAATATGTACTCCAATGTTTTAATCAGTTTTCTAAATGCATTTGTCTTTTCATATTTATTTATGCTAAAAGATTTATCTTTCATGAATCGATGTTTGGATCATCATATATATGTTAATGTGATTTGATCCCTTTCTAGAAAATGATATTTTTTATTTAATTTTATTTCTTATGTTAATGTTTTGTGATTTGTTGATTTATTTATGAAAACCATTCTTTTTTAGTTGGTTCTTTATTAGTTATTGAATGTTTGATCTTAATGTAGAAAAAATGTATATATTTTGTGAAGGGTGGGGGAATTATATCCCTCTAATTCATCAAGTTGGGGATTATGTCACATGAGATTTAAATGTTATGGAACATGTTAGCAAGTATCTAGGTTCACAGGTGACTATGACAACATATATATTCACTCAAAATTTTATGTGTGGATGGGTTGGTGGGTAGACATGTTCATAATGATATTAAGTCTTACATGTATAATTGTGCTGCATTTTCGTGTTTTTTATCATGTTATTCTATTTTTTCATGATTAATACATATTTTTAAGGTATTATAAACTTTTATGTCATTCTCACATGTTTTAAATTATTGTTATGTATTTGGAGCTATAACATAAATTTTATTATCTGATAAAGATATTTTTATAAACTTAGGTTTCATTATCATGATTTGTGATTATAATCTATAGTTTAATTATATCTTATTAAAATATTTATGTCCTTATCATCATCTCCCTAATGATTATAATCTAACACAATATGATATATTTTCCCCATACTAAGTATCAAATATCTATCATTTGTTATGTTTCCATTCCCTAGATTATGAGGAAAATTATATCATGTGAGATACATAGGAAATGGTCTAAAGGATTAAGATAGTAGAGAAATTTTCTCAAGTAAATTAAATTAAGATGTTTTTAGTAGTTAATCTCTAAGGAACTAAAACTTTTGGTATTTAGGTTGTGTAACTATTTATGTGATTTATTATTTAAATCACAAGATTAATGTATAATATATTTCTTGTTTAAATCAGATCTATTTTTTATTGTAATGACATCCACATGTATATAGCAATTAAGTATAAAAAATATATTTTACAATATATGTATAAGTATGGATGTATAAGTATTTTTTTTAATTTTATACACATGTTATATTCCACAAATTTCATTGAAAGGATTGAAATAGTTATACCCCAAACCTTTTCCACTCGATAGTACCCAGGTCAAGGGCTCCACATGGCCTCAATCATGCCTCTATATGTTGTAGAGTATTTCGACTAGTGGTGAAGAAATAATCCAAATATTGGAGAAACTATTCACTCGAATTGGAGTTATGAAAAATAGGAAAATGAACCAAAATATCCTCAACACATATAATCATTGTTGAAAATATAAAATAAACATAGTATAGTAATAAAGTCTATATATAATCCATATAGTGAAACATTTACTGATCACACACTTGTAAAAACAAACATAAAAAAATCCATAATACAACACATAAAGAGTGACCCAAATCCTATCCTCAAGTCCCATCCCAACTATATCTATAAAATATCTTAAAAAAATCTATCTTGGTCTATTGAAAGTTTAGAGCTCTAAATAAAGGAGTAAATAAGGTTTGCACGCGCACCATGGTTCTCTTGATGGGTGTGAGAGATATATGTATGTAGTGTCACACCAAGTGCACATATTATATGCAATCATATATATATATATATGCATGAAGAATAGAATATACATATCACACCTGAGTTTTATCTATTTCATGTTAACTAGACCACCACAACTCACTATGTGTCAGGTCATCATATGCTAAACAAACCAACCTAGCACCAGATAATTCCACCTTAAACTCTATTTTAGAATTTCCATCATCATCTGGTGCCACCATATCATAACCCATATTATTCCTAATGACTCTAGGTAGGTAATCATCTATGTCCTAAACACTACCCAAGGGGATGGGTAGGATCTTGTTTATATACTATAGAATCACCCTCTCATTCATGGTTGTCCCTTGTCCAATACTCAATCACTACCTCCTTACTCACTATAGGGTTCATCCATCTGACCCCGCATCATATCAAGATCCCATCTCACTCACATGGGTCCCATTATCTAGAATCCCAATATAGTAAATTTCAAACTCTATATTACTCACACTAGTACCATAATCTGATCTCATCACGTCATATTTGAGATCCCAACTCACTCATACCAGTATAAGTACTACCATCTCCCTCAAGATAGGGCTCAACCATCCCTTAACACTCATTAAGTTGTCAAAGGTCTCAAGACACACCATCCCACTCAAGGTTGGCCCACAAATCATTCACACTATGGAATTTATATCAATAATGTAACTTCATGAAGTGCTATCTCACTGATAGAGGTCCATGGACATAAGATACAAAAAAAAAAATTCTAGAGTCTATATCCTATCACAAGAACAATAAAACATATTAAACATAAGAAGTAGCAAACATGATATGCATCCCATCACATAGCTTAGTGGATCATCAATGAGTTATAGTATCTCAGACATAGCCTCTAATGTTAATGAAAAATCATATCTATCATTAGGGTATCAACTAGGTTCCATATTACTCATCAAAATATCTTCTCTTCAATAAAAACTCACATTTGTCACCCCGATGACACCATAACCTATAGGTTAATACTAACAATAACCTTATATGGAGGGGTCAAATTCATATTCAAACCATATTGGAACTCCCCCTTATATGAACTATATATCTTTGATGAAAAACATCTAGGTACCACCTCTTATGACCTAAGGGATATATCTCATCCCATCACCAAGAGGAAGCCCCTCTTTATCACACGTCATAATGTCCCAAAGGACTCATCCATCCTACAATGCTCACTAAGTCATAAATGAACATCAAAAGTGTGTCTCTCACCATGGGTAAGACATATTTTCATCCCATTAACCATCCCTAATAATAAGACTCTCATACATTCCATACACGACCAAGGGAATCCATCAAAGGATACTCACATCATATCTCACATAATATGACCTCCTAGATATCTCTCGTCAGATCAACCAAAGGCCTCTCTACTTGGTGACATATTCTCTAAGAGAACTCAATACACTCAAAATTCTAATTAAAACTCATCACATATATAAGAGGTTGAACACCATACTACCTTCAATGCCTATGGCCTTATTGGTCATTATCCATATACTCAATCCAATACACCATGAATGTAGTGAGCATACTCATGAATAAAAAATCATATAAACGAATATTATTGGGACCTACTACCTCCAATAAAATTTACCACATTCAAAATGCTCTACCAGCCTATTCCAGGCATGTATCAACTCCCGAGTTACTTTTTAATGAAAAAAACTATAAATAATTAATTATAACAATTAATAAATAATTTTTTAGTAAACTTAACAAATATTAATAAATGAGAAAAATACTCACTGAGATATACCATTCCACCAAAACCACAAAAATACACCTATTAATGTTCCATGGGACACCTTTGACACTATCGAGAGGAAAATCATTATCACTCGATACCCACAAAACTACAAATTTCACTTATTTTTTCTAAAATCCCCAAATTGAATAGGGTAGTGTCTTATCTATAATAAAATTATAAAATATATAATTCTATAAATTTTATGAGACATTCAATTTCCATTTCATAGAAAAGGATGATCAATATTTCTCAATTCCACCATTCCCCTTTGGAATAGATACCAAACCCTAACCAAAATCATTGAAAATGAGAGTTAACAAGTGAATCCAAAAACCATGAAATATGTAGGGAATAAAGGTCATAGGATCAACACCAATAGTTTACTATTGTATGGAAGATTAAAAGGGATGAATAATAACACATGATCTTGCCAATAATTCCTCCATGTGTGCACCTTATCGACCAAAAATGAAGTGGGTATCCGACCACCCTTTTAAAAAAAATACCATCAGGAACCATTCATGGTGTGAACTATTGTTTCACAATATTAACTATTCATGGTTGATGGATCGAAATCCTAACCTGACATGTTTATGATGTGAATATTTTATTCATAATGTGAAATAATAAGGTAATAATTTCTTCCCTTATCCATCTACATTCATGGAATAATTCATTGTTCATGGTGTTAATTGCACCAGGATGCTGACACACATCCTATCAAGGAACCTATCACTTACCCAATGTCCACTCGAGGCAAAAAATATCCCCAAAAACCACATGAAAATGTAATAATTTGTGATTTCTAAGCCTATGAAATCTAAATCATAGTCTTGGTTCTCATAACAGGCCCCTCACCTGATAAAAATTTCAAATTACTTCACAAATTAACGATATGAAAATGTGTGGGTATTTACAACCCCCATCATTGGGAGTATAATAATCATGAAGTGTTTAATAATCCTAATGAAATTACCCAAATGTAACTCAATATTTAATTCCCCACTATAATACTATATTTCTAATTCGAATTACAATCATGTTTCGACTACACAACTATATAATTCAATCTTAGATCCATCATCTTTCCTCAAAACTTCTCCAGTCCAATCCCATGACTATATCACCCTCCTTCCACAAAAATCTCCTAAAATTGTTTCCACCCCATGACATTAAAATATAACCTAATAGACCAGTTGATCCTCCTAACCATATTTTTTCAAAAAAATATCAGTTTCACTCCATGACATGCCCACTCCAAACCTGATTGTGATTCCTTAACTCTTAGAGACATCATAATATCAAAAAAAATCCAAAAAAAATATATAAATTTTAATCTTACCACACTTCCATTATTACATAACCACCAACTCCACCAACTATCTTACACTCACACCTAGCACTGAAACACCACCGATTCGAATCACTCTTAGATCAGCTCAGATCCACCCATGCCAAATTCCACTACACCAAACCCATCTAACACCACACATTAATTTTACCTTTAATACAACCCCATAAACTTGATGTCATTAGATTATCCCACACTCTAGTAACCTGAGGCCACCTCAGCCATCCATCAACCAACATAAAAGTGTCCCTGAAACTTATGAGATGATGGTTGTTCACCTATGACCGATATGATAAAACCCACTATAGAAGTATTTTTATCAAAATATCACTAAGAAAATAACCAAACTAAATGGTCTATACTCCCTATATCATTAAATATAAAAACTGGATGAGGTCTTCTAATTCAATTCCAAGTTCCAACACAAAACACAAACAACCACCCATTCCTATCCCAATAAGAACAATATATTCGGATAGAAAATGGTTCCCTACCTAACATATGAATTACTATAAAATACTTCTTAAGTGAAAACCCAAATAGGTCCCAATTTTAAAAACTCTCTCATTACACCTCTATCAAGGTCCAAAACTAAGGGAAACTATTACCACATGGGTTTCACCACAAAAATACATCCATAACACTACTTAGATTCCTCCAAACCAGAAAAATTATCAATTGGACTACACATGCACCTTTCAATAATCTGAAACTCAACCATACACCATATATACCCAGATTGAACCTTTCCTTATACCACAATACCTTTCCCAAAATTCCATTCTAACTCCCACATTCCTCTATCTAAGGAAAAGTGATCAATTGATAACCTTCAAATAGGTTATCACTAATGATCCTACTTGGTCTAACCTGAACTAAATAGCTACACAAACCCATACAATATTATCACACAAATAGAATCACACTCCCATGAGTCACATGACATCTAACATAAGTCCATGTTCACAACCTACTTAACATGATCCTCATATATGTCAGTTTCCTTCATCAACCTAAGAAATCTCACCCATACTTAGGAAAACCAATTGATCAACATTCACATAATATTCATTCAAAAAACATTATTATTTACCTATTTCCCCACAATATCACCTAAATATATATATATAAAACCACATGATCTAGGAATTTGAATAATCCTTCCCCTAAAACATTCCTTGATACCAAAATCCTCCTAGGTTCATTACATCCCAAAATTCAAAGGAATTTCCTAAACCATTTCTAAACCATCTCAGGGTCTCCCTCATACATAAGAAAATACATACCCATTCTCTAATCTCTCCTCAAGAATTAAACACCTGTACCAAACCATATAGGATTATATTAAGAAGGTATTAAATTCATTCAATAACCCACTAAGGTTCTAAATTCTTACCTTGATAAAGATATTATACTTTTTTTTGATAACAACATTATGTAGAATTGAAATACCTATCATTAAAGGACATATGAAATGAGTAGAATTCCCCCAATAAGTGATAATAGAAAAAATCCAAAAAAGTTCTTATTTACACATTAAATAAACAATACCTGTCATCAAAATATCCAATAAAAAACAACATGGTGCATGTTATGTGATTTATACATTCCAAATATGATTAATAAAAATATGCATATTTCTAATCAGAAAACAAACAAAATAATAAATAACATATATAATAAATAAATCATATTCAATTAACATATTATTTTTAACAATCAAAAACTAAGAAAAAGAATATCATCACCTTAGTAACATTCACTTATTAAAAGAATGGTGTTCATGACTTAGCAGTTTGAGGTCTATCACATTATATGAGACATTTCTAGACTACCTACCTATTATCTCACCATGTCATAAAATAAAATAAAATATTGGATACCACATTGTGAAACCCTAAACTTGGGCCACTTGATTATATTCTACATGGGGATTCAATGTAGCCTTAAGATATTCTTCCTATTTAATGGAGGTTGATGACTAGAATCAAGGAACTAATCCATAAAATAAGGGGAAAATGAACTTGAATTTGAGTTATAAAACATCAAAAATAACTAAAACATCTAGAAAACATATAATTAGAGTAAAAATTACCAATGAACCATATTTTTGTAATAATTTTGATGGAATCAATACAGTCATTCATCTTGTGATCTCCCACTAGTTTGATCACAAATAAAAAATAAACCATAATAAAACTCAAAAACACTATCCATTCTACCATCTTCATATCTCAAAAAATTTTGGTCTTAATAATCACTCAAGCTACTCCATCCTGATCCACTACATGTCCTATGATCTTACTGAAAGTGGATATAAGTCATTCTTGTGAATTGAAGTACCTATGTCAGGCTTGAGAAATAAATCTCAATAGGGTATCACCTAACACCCTAGTATATTCCATTATATTCATGTATTAATGAGGAATTAAATTAATATTCCATAGAAGTTCCTTAGAAATCATGTGAAACTAGGACACCACTACTCCATACGTGTCAGGTCACCTTACGATAAAAAGGACACCAAGACACAATCATACTTGATTCATTTATATTCCATAGTTTCCATTATCATCTTATGCAATCATCTTACAATCTAGCATGTACAAGATGAATTTTGATAAGGCTTTATCCATTTCCTAACCGCCACTTGAATGAGTTGGGTAGGGTATTACATCCATGATCTGGACTCACCTTCTTATATAAGGTGGTCTCATGTCCAATAATAGACCTCTACCATCTCAATCATGATAAGGTACATGCATTCTATGTTACACCACTTCCAAACCACATATCACTCAAAGTAGTCTCATTTTTCAGTCTCACATCAGGAAACATCCTAGTATCCATCACATTGATGGAAGTACCACTTTCGGGTCTCATCATGTCACAATAAATATCCCATCTCACCCTTGGTTGTTTTAATACTACCATATAACTCATGGTAGGTATTGGATATTTTATCTCACTCATATAGATTGTAATGGTCTCAAGAAAAACCATCTTAATCTTGGTAGGCCCATAATTCATACACTACTAGGACTCTATCTCACTCATAGAAGTTTAAATATCATTATGTAAATCATAGAGGGTCAATGACTCATTATGCATCACTCATACCAAAGTACATCACTAATTAAAATCATAATAACATGCATTAAACCAAAGAATAATTATATAATTAATTCATCTCATTACATAGGTTAGTAGGTTATTATTGGAAGGTACTCACTCACACCTATCCATTTATCATGGAAAAATAACCCCTCACCCATTAAATAATCATCTAGGGTCCCTATATCATGTCATGAAAACTTATCATCAATAAAAACCCATGTTTTTCACTCCTCAGTGAAACCAATTCCCATAGGTATATCCTGATCTAATATTCATCAAGAAGGGTCTAGTTCCCATTCAATGCCTCTTGGAATTCCCCCATCCAAGACTAGAGAAATTCCCATGACCCACATATAAGTCTCATGTCACATATTATAAGGGTTATCTCTTTTCCCATCACCTAGAGAAAACCCCTCTCTATCACACCTTATCTCATCTATATGTACTCATCGATATCACAATGCTCACCCAGTCACAACCCAACTAAGAAGGATGTCACTCCCCAAAGTTGAGATGTACAATTAGTCCACCTATAGAAACTTTGAAAATGACTATTTAAACTACCTGAATACCCCTAAGGAAACTATCCTTTTCCAACCATGAAACATACCACATAAAAGGAACTCCTAGAGTTCTCTCATCAATTTAAAAGCCAATAACCATTGTAAACAAAGTTATCAAGTGATTCCAGTGCACACAAAGTGGTAATAAGAACTTTTCCAATGTATATGTGGTTGAAATCCATCCTATCACCCCTTCTAGAGGAACTATTAGAACCTATCAATCTACTTAAACCCATGAAACATGGATGAATCAGAAGTAATCACACACACACATATATATATATATTTAATCATATTATAGAATATTAAATTCATCACTACCATCTAAATGTAGTTACCACCCTCTCCGTGCCCCATGAAGCCACATTTGATCCCATATCAACTCTTGAGATACTACCACACACCATACACCAAAAATAATTAAATATAAAAATTTATAAATAATTATTGATCTGAATTTAAAATAGTAATGGTCACTTAAATACTCACCGAATAACATTTTTTCAAAAAAATCTCAACCAAAAACTGATGGAAGGTCTATAAAACAAACTCGACTCTATCCATATAAGAAAACATATCACCCAAAACTCAAACAAAAACAATTTAAACTATATTTTAGTAAATTAAATTAATAAAAAAGGGAAGATAATTCCATCTAAAAAAAGGGTTTTCCCAACCTTCTAGGTTATCTTCTAGTCAAAGTACACAAAACTCCATTGATTTCAATTAGTTATTGGGGAATGGACATCAATCCTTAAACAAATTAATCTAAAATATAGCTAGAAATAAAATAATAATAATTTAGATATTAACATAACTAGGATAACCACATTGAACCATTACCTAGAATGGGGGATCAAAGGGTAGGAAGAATATAAGAGTAACTAGTTGAATAGACCTTCCCATGTATGCCTAGTGGAACAAAAAATGAAGGGTGGTATAAACCCCATACCCCCTTTAAAATAACCAATAAATTCACCATTAATAGAGTGAAACTATATTTCACATCATAAACCATTAGAGGCATGGGGACCCATATCCCAACAATAAATTTTCATAGATTGAATTCATGGTTCATGGTGTGAATTTCTCAAGTTGTGGGGTTATTAACATAGCTATCCCCATTCTAGGGATAAACTATTATTCATGAAGTGAATGGATACATGATACTAAAATTAATCCTATCAATAAACATGAACCTTCTCTAATATTCAACAAAGAATCTTTACAACTAAAAAGTTTTAAAATTACATGGAAATACATGTCTTAAGGATGTAAAAATAATATTAATCACAATATGAAAATCAAATCTAAAAAATTCTAACCAAACCAAAAACTAATACTATTTCTATACACAATGAACAAAAAATATGTGGGTATTTACAGAAACATAATATATGTGGTGAATATTTTTTTGTAATAATCCTAATGAAATATTATGAGAAATTGGTAAATGAAGGAGTTTGGATGACCTGTAGTAGAGGGAAATGAGAATACAAGAGGATCCCATGAGACTTTTAGTGGGGATACTCTAGAGAATTTTTATTTTTATTTGAAACTCTCCTTAATAATACCCTCTTAGGTTTTTTTGATTATCTTGTGATGAAAATATAATAGGTTATGAGCCTTTATCTCCAATCTCCCATTCTCATAACTTTATTCTAAATGTGTTAAGAGGGATTGAATCAATTATTTGAGGTTGGTTCCTCTCATTTCATTATTCCTATATTAATACATAGTTTTTAATTTTGTTTTAGTGGGATATAATTAGGGTTTTCATCATGATTCCATAAGATCATAGTGGTATCAAATCAATTATATATTTCATTCATGTAAAATTCATATAGGAGTCTATGTAGGGTTAAAATCATAATGTTTCATGTGTTTACACAAGTGTTAAGTAACTACCTTTATTTATTTTTGAATTTTTATCCAATTGGAAATGAATTTGTTAATGAAATGGTGTTATATGTTGGGTATTTTGTTAGTAGCGGACTTGAGTATGTGTTAGGTGCAGATCAAAAATTGTTTCTTAAGTTTTTAGTGTGTATTTTAAACCCTATTATTTAGTGAAAATTTATATAGATTAGTTTAATAATATAATTATTTTTTAAATTTATTATTTATTTTTCATAATTAATTTATGTAAGCACATAGTTGAGAGAGGAGTTGTTGATAATGATCAATAATTGTTTTGAGCTTTAATGATCTTAGGTGGATTTGGGTGATCATCTATATATCTTATAAATCCATATTAATGTAGGTGGTGCTAAATTTTACACCATCTAAATGTGATTATATTGGATTTTTTGACCCTGATTAAATTATAAGATGGTTAATGGGATTATGGAAATGTATGTATGACTTAGTATACTTATTATGGGAGACATACAAGCATTAATTTATAAATTTAATATATATATATATATATATATATAAATATGACCATATTTATGTGATGATAATTATTTATAGTGTATGAGGAATCCCTGGGGGTGTTTAACTCTTGGTGAAGGTTCGAGTAACCATGTTAGCTTTCATATGAGGTGAAATTATGCAATAAATACCATGAAAAAATGGGGGTGATATTTGTGATATCTTTCTTGAGAAAACATTCAAAATTAGGTTATTCATGAGGGATAACTTAAGGTATTTCATTCAGGATTATTATAACATTCTTTTAAAATTAACATGACTTTTAATGGGAGTTATAACTTGAAAATAAACTATCAAATACTATTTTAACTAAATGTTTGTATATGAGATAAACTTTATTTGAATCATTGGCCTTATTAATTTCTTGATGGATGACTTGTGAGTTGTGGTTTGATACATGGTGTAGACCAATTATGGTCTTGAGAAGTATTAGTTATAGACTATGAAGATTATGATTCTGGATGGTTACCATTGACTAGACTACTTTTTCATGGGTAATATGTTAGGATAATAAGATATTATATATAGTGTTTTGGATGGGTAAAATTCAAACTACATCATTATTAGGTATTTTGGTTGGTTGTAATGTAAACCATGATATACAATTGTGTATATGTTGGGTTGTAAATCCAACCATGATCTTTTTTGTTATATTTAATGATATTAATTCTATCTAAGTGACAATTTCATATATCACACTATAATTTTTTGAATCATCTATGAGTTGAGTGTCTATATAGACCCTAGTAGAACCAATGGTTTTAAGGGTGAATTCATGTGATCTTCCTATTCCATTAATTTTATCATATACTTACATATATTTAATATAGTCTCACTAAGGTAGAATAATAGGGTCACTCTTTAGTGTTTTGTGCTGATATAATACACATACACTATATTGTCTACATAGAACATATGACTGGTATAAAGGTAAAGGAATAGATCCTAAGATAGATAATCTGGCTATATGATATGGTGGGGATTTGGATACATGTTTGAAGTTATTCATAGGATTAGTTTTGGGTATTTTAATTTTTTTCTATGATATATGTGAACATTCCTTCAAGGTTATTTTTTATATATATAAATATATGTACTTTATGAGTATAATTTGATATATCAAGGTGATGATATTTTTTATGGTAAAAATTCTATAGGAAAATAATTATTGGATCATGAGGTTATACATGTTTATGAATGATTCACTTATTTATTGTTCATTTTAAACTTTTATATTGAGGGTATAATATCCCAAAGTATAATTACTAGAACAATGATACTAATCAGTATAATTGCATATATTGGGGCATGGGTCATGAGTTCGCATTGAAAAACCACTTTGGAAGGAGATAACAAGATCTAGGAGAAAAGATTATAATGTGATATTAAATACCTTATTTTATTTTAAATTATAGAATAACACAAAAATAATGTAGTCCATTCCAAAAAATAATAATTTACAAATAGTAGTGTATGAATTACTAAATAACAATAATTTTTTATTCTTTACTAATAAAAATTCATCACATGCTAGGTTAGCAATAAAAAAACTATCTATAAACATTCTTCTTTTCCACCAATAATTTTTATGTGAATATATTGAATTAAATGAATTTATTTTTATATCAAAAAAATAAATAAGAACGTATTTATATAAATTTTTCACCATTCAATGTGAATGGATGTATCCTTATAATGGTGTAATATTATACATTGGAAAATTACCCTCAAGAATCCTTAAAAGTATTAAAATGAGTAGGGTTTATCCAGAAAATCATGATTATAAAAAACTATCAAATAAATTAAGATATAATCCCGTATACTTTGAAGATATTGATTTAATGAAACAAAAATACATATTTTCTATAGCCAAAAATAAATTTTGAATCCATTATAAAAAGTATATCACCTTGTAATTTTTATTATAATCAATTAATATGAGATTTAGTAAACAAAAACATTAGCTAGAGAACTAAATATTTACTTACATATATAATAGTGAAATCATAATATGTATAAAAATATATGGTCCTAAAACAAAAATAAAAACATCAACAACTCACAAAAAAAAAACCTACATATCCACTTTTTCAAAGAAAGCATCTAGTGTTCATAAACTAAATATTTATCTTTAAAGAAATTCTATAATCAGTAGCACAAATTATCTTCTTTATGTCTCTACTCTTCTCTTTATTTATATTTTTAAATTCAATACACACTTCTATTAATAAAATAAATACCCTTCTCTCACAAAAAATATTTCCTATCATGTTTAAATTTTAAATTTTAAAATTCAAATTCTATATACCAACTTTTCATGAACTTATCCACATTTAATCCATGTTACTAGAACAATATTTTCATCATTATCACAAGTTATATTCCTTTGGAACATAAACATTAAAGTCAGTGTAGCATGTCAATTATCTAAAAATACTCAATTGACTATATCAAAAAAATATTTTCCAAAAAAAATAAATATATAAAAATATTCATCCAGACCCAACACATGTTGTAACGAAGAATTTACATCCAACTTCTCACAAACATAATCTTATAATATGATAAATATAGTGTGAAATACTATACTATTTTATAACCACACTTTAAAACGAAAATATGTTTTATCATGGTCACTATTATAATTTTAGGGAATAAGACTTCAAGCAACAGTCACCTATTTCATAATATAATATGTTTTTACATTATAAACAAATTGAATTAAAATGATCAAATTGTCCACAATGTGGAATGATAATCATTTCAAGAATGACTAGATTATGAATCACCATATCCAGAAAAAAATCATTGTGTGAGCCTTTATAAGAGACTATATTTTTTATATCTTATTGAAAATATATTCTATTGAAATCAAATCACAGAATAATTATAATAATTGTGATGTTATTTGTTCAATAATATCTAAAAATACACTAAAATTCACACTAGAAAATTAAAATCATTTTTATCACTTTGAAGGATTAATAAAATATTCACCTAATAAAAAACATATAAATTTACTTTATTGATAATTTATTTAACTGGTTAAGAAATGTTTTGATAGATAAGACAACACTAATGTGTCCAGTCATACAAATATCACATCATCTTCAACTAAATAACACACCATTACAATATAACACATCCCAAAGAATCATCAATCTAAAACTATACCTTTGATGGATTTTTTGCTAACCATTAGTCATTAATCACTATAAAATATATTATTGGATCATAAATAATTTAATCTAAGTATGAATGTATGAAATTGGGGGAGGAATTAAAGACAATGAACAATACCATCAATGTTATCCATAAAATTAACTCTAATATAATTTTGTTATTTTATATATTTAAAACTAACCATCTTGAACACATATTCAATAAATTTGTAAGAATAGTTCACATAAGATCTATGACACCATAAGCAAGTTCTCTCAAACCTGACACTCATAAAAAACATTAAAGAATTTATTCGATACTAATTATTGATTTTAAGATATAAATATCCCATAATTAAATGACATGAAATAGATGCTTCATTATAATAATTTGAAGGAAATTTTAGGATAAGAGAATTATTTAATTATAACAAATCAAAAACTAATAAAACCCTTCTATTTCCTAACTATTGGACATTTTTCCACTATATAAAAAACTACTTAATCCATAATATGACTTCAACATCTCAGAAAATGTATCCTAAAAATCTATCCTATTAGGAATATCAGGTGTAATAAATTTATTTATAACCTAGGAAAATGAAATTATAATAAGGGGTGATATTGATAACTTGATAAGGGAAACCATAGAATTGATGAAACCATTGCAGAAAAAATGATATAAATATTTTTATAAGAATAAATAACATGAGTAGTTCCATAATAAACTGGAACTGGGAGAATGATATATCTATTAATTTAAATGAATGAATTGATGATAATAATTACTAATCACATAATTATGGAATTAATAATTTAAGACATCAAAAAAATACTTTTGATGCCTTCTACCAATACATTATAATGATATAGAGAGAGGTATTCAACAAAATAGAATATATTTTTTCTCATGATAAAAATCGATGGATCAAGGTTTTATATGATGATGGGCCGCACCTATCAAATGGTGAGGTATCCTTAAGTGCATCCACATGACCCAAGTTCAGAACCAGGTAGAGGCATATTTTATGGGTACTGTAGAAGGAACTATAGCAGTACTGTAGCAGAACTGTACATTGTGAAGGTACTGTAATAGAACTATACACTATACAGGTACTGTAGCAGAACTGTACTCTATGTAGGTAATATAGCAGTTACTGTAGTAGGTACTGTTCGGTATTGTAACAGCTGGAACTATTCACCTTGGGCCATCGGTTTGGGCTTGGAGTCCTTAAGGATTTCGGGCCACCCAGGACTTCGGGTCAGTAGGGATTTTGAGCCACCTTTAAGGTCTTTGGGCCACCTCAAGGCCTTCGGGCCACAAGCAGTTGCCCCAGACAGACTCTACCAAAAAGAAGCAGCCCCAAATGAGGATTCAAAGTAGGTGCACTCGCCAGAGTAGAGCCAAATGGATTGTTAGAATGAGAGGGTATGACTATGCCATCGGGACCAAACTATGCTTGCATGGGAAGCCTAGCTAGATGGCCATTCGAAGGTGGAGAGCTACAATCATGATGCAGATGCTGGGGAGGGGAAATTCTTTATAGATAGTCTGGTTAAATTCCCTAAGACCTTTGGGTCATGTAATATCCTAATCCTACGGGCCTTATAATCTCTAAGCCTACGAGCCTTGTAAGGGTTCCCCCTCATCCCTTGGAAGGAGGGTTATCAAAAATCAATAAAAAAGAAGGCCTTCGGTCCATTCAGGCTAAGACATTTTATATCATTAACTAATTAATCTATGAAAGAATAAAAACATGGCTTTCCATTTAATTAATAATGCCGAATATAAATTCATAATCAATCCGTGTTAACAGTTACTAATCTTAATTAATGAAAATATATTTACTATTTAAATAAAAGTGATATTATGATGATAATCTATCCATATTATGTGGTTAGATGGTCAAAAAATACTTATTTAACTTGCTAATAATCATCAATGTTGGAATAAAAATAGACATAACACTAGTGATTTTCCCCTTTTCAATTAAAGAGATTAAATGATCATAAACCATACAATGAAATAAGGTTAATAGTTAAAAAATAAACAATCATATTGTATGGTTAATAAATATGAAACCGTATAATACCATGAGATATACATATTTTTAACAATTTCCCAATAAATAAATAGAATAACTATCTATATAAGAATCCCTCAAGATAAAACCATATAGAGTATTGATATAAAATAAATTAAATTTTAAAATAAAATGATCATAATATATCTATAGGATAAATATGGATGGTTGTAAAAGGAAATAACCAGAATTTAATAATGTTAACACATAAGGGTGTTGACATAAATGACCAAACATGATAAAAAATTAATAATTTGAATGGTATCACAAAATAAGTGATCAAAAATCAAATTTGTTAATACCATGAGTTCAATCCATGAGAATATGATATATATATATTTATATATTAGAGTATAAATAAGGAAATGTACACTCAATTAGGGAAAATAATTTTTGAAAATGATATTTGAAATGGTAGTTAAAATGTAAATGTGGTTCCAGAAAACATTTTTAAAATTTAATTAAAATAAAAATTAACATGAACATTCAATGATAACATATTAAAAGGTGACATAAAATATTTCTAAAATCATTAAATTTATATATAATATATGGATCCTTGAATGGGAATAAATTTTAGGTTAAATAAATGGGGAGTGGAATACAAAACATATTAATCTTGGAGAAAATATTTTTTATTATTTTTAAAATATCATAGTTCTAAATAGAAATTGTATAAAGGGGATTAAAATTTATTTATATTAAAATATCTACTTTCCCCATATAAGTATAGAAATATATATATTATAAAATATTATATTTGAATAACCCAAGCATGGATGAAATAATTTCGTGACAAAAAAATGTGATTAAAAGAAAGAAGCCTTGAGTTATAAATATGCCTTATAAAAAACAAAATCATTGAAGTAAGAATTATTTAAAAAATGGGTTTTATTTTGTAGAAATGTAAATAATTAAAATAAAACATAATATAATCTATTTTTAGAATTTACCTCAGTATTAACCCTCATATGATGATCACTACATAATTAATAAAAATAAGTTAACAAAAATCTTTACAAATGGGGAAATAATAGGGTAAAAATTGATTTGATGAAAAGGTATTGATTTCAATTTTTATTTATAATGAATTGAAAAAACATATGATAAAGATACATCCAAGTGATGTAAACCCAACATTCTATGGGAAGCATGGTGCATAATGAAATCATTCTATAATGAATTAGAGTTTGATATATAGAACCCTTATGAATTCAATAACATTTTAATCAAAACCCCATGAAAGGGAGGGCTTATAATTGAACATAAAATAAAATAATGATAATATAATTAACGAAATGATATATAAAAAATGAGGTATATACACCGCATTAATTAAATATGGTTCATAATATAAAATGGGTCTTAAAGCGAGAAATTTAAGAGGAAAGCCCTTAAATTTGGTCCTGATTTATTCTGCACTTTCACCAAATGTCCTCAATAATAAAATTAAGATTATAAAATACATACCTGATAGCCTTATTCAAAACCATAAACTTTTATAATAATCATTTATAATAATTCTATAAATATATCTAATTTAGTTTTTTAATATTTTCAAGACCACGTGTAAGTAATCTTTATCTCTTTGAACTAGTTTCATAAAATAGTTTTTTGTGTCAATTATTTTTCCTAATCCTTCACTATTATATATTCTAATATAATAGAATAGTTTTTAAAATATTATTTTTGAATATATATTTCCATTTTATTTTATTTTTGATTATGATTCAATAGGATGAAATTGGTGACATTCATGTTTTGGTGGTTCTTAATGAATAAATGGTGATTTCATAATTAATGAGTAAAATATTTATATAAGATTACTAGAACTAAATAAGAAACCATATTTAAATATTTAAATCATATTGTACTATTAAATTAGTACACATACTCATACATGATATAAATTCATAGTATTGTTCAAGTGGGTGGTTGAACTAACCCAAACACGATCCTACCATGATTACTAGATGATTATGTGGTGGTTGAATTATAACATGTAACACCTTGAGATTTTAAAATAAGAACATTTTATTTGATAGTTTATGTGACATAAAACACCAAGATTAGATGAAGATATAACACCCTAAGACTTTACGACATGTTTAGTACAAAATAAACTAAATATATTCCATAGATTTCATTACACACAACAATAATTTTAGCTTGTGTTACATGAAACATCGAGTTTATCTTATGTTACATGAAACACTTAGTTTAAATGAAATGTGATCTATTATTAAATTATTATTATTTAATATAATATTTATCACCTATCCATTTTAATATCGGTTATAAATAGTAATAACTAAACAAAAAAACTTACACTTATAAATTTATTAGAAATAAAATAAGAATTATTTAAAAGGAAAATGATTGTTTTTAAAAAAAATGTATTTTTCTAAAAGTCGGTTTAATCATGCTTTGGGAAGATAATTTAAAATTAAATCTCACCATATTTATAAAATATATTTTAAAAAATAAAAATCACTTTTAAAATTGGAATATAAAAATTATCTTAGGGTTATATTTTTATATTTTTCCAAAACGTTTCATTTTATGATGAATAGTAAACAAATACAAATTTTTAATAGAAAAATGAATTTTAAATTAAATAATTTACAATTTACAATTTTATTTTGAATTGGATTTAGTGTAAAATTATTTAAAATTTATATCAAATAATCCAATTTTGGCCATTTTAATAATTTTTATATTTAATTTTGATAGAAAAACTTGGTAAACTTTTGAACAATTTCTCTTTAAAACCCCATTTTCTCATCACCTATGCAAGATTAATTTTAAACTAAATTTTGAATCTTCGGTGAATGGAATTTATAAAAATAGATTCCATATTTTTAATTAGTATAATTTATAATGTCTTATAAGGACAACATAATTTTTTATAAAAATGAATTGTGAATACTGTAAAAATTAATTACTGCATTCAAGGTAAAAACTAATTTTATATGGGATAGATTATGATGATAATGGTTAAAATTAAATTTAAATGTTTTAAAAAACCCATTGGATAGAAATATTTCCACATTATATCTTATATTTTCTATAATATACCATTTTTGAGGCTTTTGGAATGATACAATCATGGGTATGACTGGATCTTTTCAAAAAATTATAAAAATGCCATTCACCTCACTTATAAACGACCACCCACTCTCCTCTCTTCTTCACATACTTGAAACTAGTTGTTCTTGAAAATAATTGAAAAAATAACTTAAAAAATTCCATCCCATCATCATATTATCCATATTTTTGGAATAGATCCAACCTAGAAACGATTTAGTGAAATCCTAAGTTGAGTACCTAAAGAAGAGCTAATGTTCTTCCATAAGCATCATTATTTTATTTCTTTCTCCACCTAATTGAATTATTATTAGACAATTATGATATAAAAAACATGGTTTGTTAAATATAATTTGATGTTTTATAACAATTTAATGACCTAAAAAATCTACACTTCCATCAAATGAGTTATAAAATTGTCGTTCGTGTGTACAGTGTACAACCACCTCCTGAACCGATGTCATTCATTTTTCTATTACCACCTTCCACGATTGGATATGATGATGTATATAAAGTATATATATGATATATATGACATATTTTTACCTTTAGAGAAATTATACCATATATATATATATACTTTCCATTTCATAGGAGACACGATAATATCGGTCGTGTATAGGGAAACTACCTCCTCATGAAGTGATGTGATTCATCTTTAACTAACACTTCAAATGGAAGTTGATAAGGATGAAGTTAATGATTATATGAAACATAAATGAAATAACTATTATATGATTTAAACATTTATCATTCTATAAAGAAAGAATATCATTTTATTTCTTACATTTTCACTCACATAAAGATGATAATATCATTTGTGTACGTGTGGACTACCACCTTCACGAAGTGATGTGACTCTATTTTCAAAACAAAACCACATGGATGATATATATAAGTATATAATATGGTATATGTGATATTATTATCATTATATAATGATAATATATTTTTACGGTCTTTCCATAATGATCATTGGAAAAAGGAAATGTTACTAATGCGTACATATGCCCTACCATCTCAATAAACATAACATACGTTATTTTAGATAACCATATTTCAGGATTGGTATTAAAAGTAAATTTAATGTTAAAATATGATAATTAATTCATTATTATTATACTTTGGATGATGAAACTATGTAATATGTGTAATAAACATATCTTTAATGTCAAAACATGAATAAGAAAACAACACAATCAACTCTTGAAATAATGAAAATAATGAATGATTATTAATGAAGGGGTGATAATATGTTATAAAAGGATAATATATGATATTATTTATATTAAAATGGTTTTGAAGTTAATAACATGTTTAAAACTAATATAAAGGAGGATAAATAACTTTCAATCAAAAGGAAGTGTGAGGTAAGATGTTTCTTAGCTCAATTCCCACTGATTGGGTTAAACTTATAATTAATTGATTATGTCATGATAAGAATATGTATATAATTAATTTTTATTATATTATATTGTATTTAGACACGTTTTATGTGGATTTATAATTTATACACATAATAGATTCATTTATTAATTCTCACTTCAATATTATGATCATTTTAATGGTTCATTTCACAATATCATTCTAACCAACAATGTCAATTCTTTAATATCTATTAAATTAAATTAAATGGAAATTTAAAAATAAAACAATTTAAATAAATTCATGATATTTTAATTTAATAGTACAATTTTTCCACTCTTTGGAACATAATTTAATTAAGAAAATGTTTTTAAGAAAACCCCACTTCATTTCTCTCTTCAGTCAGAAATTAATTTTTCTTACAAAACCATGTTTTCTAAATATGTTTTAATTTTTTTTACAAAAATTTAAAATGATTTATTAATGAAATTTTACCCATTTTGACTTTAATAAAAAATTAAAAGGAATCTTTTATAATTTTCAAAACAATTTCAGTTTATCTTTTACCAAAAATGTGAAAGGAATATTTGTTTTAACATGAATGACATGATCAGTATTTTACACTATGATTAAAACAAAATGTAATAAATCATAATTTATATGTTTTAAAGTTTATTTACAAATTATATTATTTTTAAAATGTTTTATGTTTTAAAATATTTTTCTTAAATGAAAGTATATTTTCCCCAGGAATGTTTTAAATATCTTTTTATGGTATTTCTATTTAACAATGATAATAACCCATTATTCTTACTCTAATGGGTATATGTTATATTGATACCATCCTTATTATTTCAATAGATTGATTTTGGTCATTTTGATGAATGAAAGTATTGACATCCACTTTCTTGATTCATTTTTGTAGTAATTAACTTCCCCTTGGAATATTCATTTCCTGTTATCATTAGACATTAAATTTACCCTAAATATTCAAATTATGTTTCATGGATATTTTTATTTATCAAACAATATCTCATTCATACATAGGGAGTTTTAATTTGAAATTTATTTTATTTAATGGAGAAAATTGATATTTAGTATCCTTTACCCAATATGAATATTTCATGATAAGGAAAATTGATTCATGAATTAAATTAATTATTCGATATATATGGAATGATTTGGAAATAAACATATGGGTGGGACCTGAAATTTATATAGACCCCAGATGCATCATTAAGTATTTGGATAAAAAACCAGTTGGATAAAACATATGAGTTTTTACTTAGTAGTTTTAAACTATCTTATGATAGGTCTTGATAGTAGAAGTATAGTTGGCCAAATTGAATTGGATTGTAAAAAGAAGTTTTAAACCATCTTGTTAATGGTCATGACGACATAGGTATAATTCTCCTGAGACATTATGTCTAGTAATTAATCATTTCCTTTATTAATAATTTTTTATTATTCTACATAATATTTTCACAATGATATTATCTATGGAAACATTTCATTATCAATTTATTGATTAATTGGCTTGAGTTTTTAGTTATTTACCTTACTATATTGTTTATTCACTACCTATTTATGCATTAAAGTTATTTAAATGGGATTTTTGTTTAGTTATTAACATTTCCATATTAATTATTCTTTATTGATTCATTATAGCTTCTATTGTACTTAACCCTCTTTAAGAATTTATACTCACCTTTATTTTCTTTCCTTTATTATAAATCCACGAAATGTAATATGTTTGATATGGAAGGATATAATATGGGGAATAATGTTATTATAAATAAAAATCAAGTCATATTTTTTGTTTTCCAATGTAATTAATGACTAAAGAATGTATCTAGTTTAATAAGACTACTCAACTATTTAGTTCTTCAGCATGGGATTCATTATATCCTATGAAAATGTAATAATGTAGACACCAGCTCTGGGTTACTGGAGTTCGAGTCAATATAGTTGGTATAAGATGGAGTTTATTATAAACCTTGGGTACTAGGTTTATGAAATAATATATTAGAGAATATAAAACTTTGATATAATTTGAGAATAAGTATATAAGAAAATCATAAAGTTTTGGTAAGGAAGATATTATGAGGTTTTTCTAGAAATTCAACACTATCTGGATACTAAAAGTGGACATGGTTCTAGAACATAGGTACCAAGGGGAAATAAATATAAAAAAAGGAGCATTGTGATAGAACCAATAATCACTTAGTATATGGAAATATGCCTTACGATGGACCATGTTTGACACTCATTGGAGATGTTATTTTGATAATACACATTTTCTCTACAAAACATTATGAAGTATTTGAAAATAAATATATAACTTAAGAGACCAATATTATGATTATGAGATTTAAAATGCATAAATTTTAATTTATTCTAAGTGTTACACTATATTTATAATTATACATTATGATTTATAATTTTATGATATAATCTAGTACATACCATTGTGCAGAAATGGAACATTGAAGGAAGAAGGGTATCAATACTCATAGAAAATATATATATAACCCTACTAAGGATGAAAATACAGTAGGTATTGGAAGTGAGAGAATTATGGATATATTAAAGAATCTTAATCATGTTATGACAAAAAACTTTAGTTAGATGGAGAAACATATTCCACAATGATATTATCTAAATATTGATATATTTATATGATAAAATCCCATATCCTTTAGTGGTAATAATAATCCAGGGCTAGCCATGAAATAGATTAAGTCTTTTAGAGAGGATATTTATTGAATTGGGAAGCTATGAAAATTAAAAGGTTACACATTCAGTGTATAATAAAAATTTTTATGTCGATCAATGGTGGTCTTTGATCTAGAATAATAGAGATTAAGAGGAAATAAAACTCATGGAATGAAAAGCTTTAAGGAGACATTATTTAAAAAATATTTCCCTTGTGAGAAAAGGACTTAAATGAATTTAAAGTTACATATCATAAAAAAAGGATGAATAATGTACTGATGAGTTTGAGGCTACCTTTAAAAGGTTAGCTAGGTATGCTAAAAATTATAGAAACCACACAAAGTGTAATATTGACCACTTCTTTGAGGGGCTTAAACCAAGTCCCTAATGGGTGCCGGTCTCTCAAAAATTTTCATCATATAATGAAATAATTTTATATTTTATCAAGATAGATAATAAATTCTATAAGTATTATGGATTTAATAGGAATCTAGAGAAGAATATGATATCATAGAAAAAATTGTTAGGTTGAATAAGAGAAATAAAAATTTCCCCACTTGTGATAATTGTTGAAAGAAACACCCATGTACTTTCATGAAGGGAATTGGAGGTTTCTACAAATTTGGAGAGAAAGTCCACCATGGTCATGATTTTAAGGGAAAGAAATAAGTTTCCAATGCTATGCTTAAATTTTATGCAGATGGTGAATTACACAAAAAAATATCCCTAGAGTCGAAGGAATATAATTGAAAAGAATATAATGGATCATGGTTAAGCTTATGTTCTTACCACAGACAAAGTGGAATGTTTAATGTTCTTGTTTTTAGATTCTAGAATAATTTTATTTGATTATTTAATTTATCATATTATGGTTATAATAATTATGAAATGTATAATTATTTTAATGTATTACTATTTCATAAATGATTTGAAAGCATGTATCAAATGGTAATAAGAAAAGTGATTTAGTGGAAAGTTGAACTTTGTGGAAAACACACGATTAAGGGATATATAACCCTTGATATGTTTCTAATGTTGATATAATGATGTTGAGATAAATATATGTTTTATATGGATAAATTAATTTGGATAGTAATGACCACCTTGGAACTTCTTAATGACAATTTTATTTTGGAAATTTAATAACCTTATTTATAAAGATATGGATCTTAATCTTTAATATGGTCTATAAGGATGACTTTTAATGAAATGGTTTAATTTAAAACTTAGATTAGGTTTTAGATATTAATTTATTATATTGGATAACATGTGTGAACCATATTGGTTTTGGAAAATAGGTAGAGACAGATGGAAAGGCATGTTACTCTTTTAAGAATCTTACGATCCGTTAAAAGTGAATTTTAGTGTTTTAGACATAATTGTTTTTGGATATTCATTTCTTCGAATAAGGGATGGATTTTAAATTGATAAAAGCATAAACTAGGATGAAATTATACTTATGAATTATAAATATATCAATTAAATATATTTTCTCATATTATTTGATAGAAAAATAAGTCCTCTTCTTTAGAAAAAGGATATTGAAAACAAAATGTTAACATATTAAATTTTTAAATGATGAATCAGATGGTCTTTTAAATCATCAAATATTTATGGATTTTATCCCCTTAAATTTCCATTGATCATTCAATTTCTTGTGATCAATGACCTCTATCATTCTCAATAATTATTTACTCTTTTATTCCATGTCCATATATTCCCTTTTCCACTAATGTTATCTTACTTGGAAACCTTGTTATATGTTATCCATATGACCTTAACAATTACCTTTATATATTATTAAGAGAATATTTATTGACCATTTTTATGATGTGGGTTTCTAAAAAATGTTATTTTGGATAAATCCTTTTATTACTGATATCATGTTTAAATTTTGAGGATGGAAATTATTTAAGGTGAGGAGAATGGAACATACTATGTTTTTAAAATAAGAACATTGTATTAGATATCATATGTGATACTCAACACTAAGAATATAAGAAAATATAACACCCCAAGACTTTATGAAACATTTTTTTAAATAAATTAAATCTCTTCAATATATTTCATTACACACAACACTAAGTTTATCTTACATTATACACAACACTGAGTTTAACATGCGTTAAATGCAACACCAAGTTTAAACAAAATGTGAAATATTGTAAAAATATTATTATTTAATAAAATTTGTATCACCAAGCCATTGAAATGGATAGTATTAATATTAATAACTAAATTATGAAAATCATTATTATCTATTTGTTTGAAATAAAATATAAATCTTTTTAAGGAAAAAAGAAATGATTTCTGAAAAATTGTATTCTTCTAAAAGACAGTTTAATCGCTCTTTACACACATGTTTTAAAATTACATTTTACAAATTGTATAAAATTTATTTTAAGAAATAAAATTCATTTTTGAAATCATAATATCAAAATTATATTTCGGTGAATTTTTAAGGTTTTTCTAAAAAGTATCATTTCTTATGAATAGTGAAAATAATTGTATATTAATTAGAAACTTCCTTTTCATTTAAATAATTTTTAATTTTAAATCATATATTTAATTGAGTTTAATGTAAAATTAGTTCAATAATATATCAAAAAAATTCAATTTTGATCATATGAATATTTTTATTGAATTTTGATATACAAACTTTTTACTATTTTGAATATTTTTTTTATTTAAAAACCCACTTTCTTATCGTGTCAAGGTGGTTAAATTTAAATTAATATTTTACACTTATATGATTTTAATTTTAAGAATAGATTAAATATTTTCAATAAAAATTATTTATAATTTCTAATAATGTGAAATTATTTTTTTCTAAAACTGAATAGTGAAAATAATAAAAATTAATTACCACCGTTAAGGTAAAAACTGATTTATCAGGGTTAAACTAAGAATATAAGGGTTAAATATGACCTACATACTTTTAAAAAACCCATTTAATGAAAATATTTTCACCCTATCCAAAATATGATAGAAAATGGCCAATTTTGGAAGCTTCTGGAATGAAAAAATTATGGGTATGATTGAATCATTTCAAAATACTACAAGTGTGTGACTCACTTAACTTTTAAAAGGAAACCCCATATCATCTATTTTTTACACCATGAAATATTTTTTAGTTAATACATGAACTACCAAAATAAATTTACAACTTCCATCCCTTCATACTAGAAGCTTTATTTTTTTCATAAATCTAACACAATAAAAATATAGTTTAAACCTAAGAAGGATACCTGAAGAAGAGTTAATGTTCTTCATCGAGAATCTTTATTGTATTTTTTTCAAAAGGTACTTTAATTATTGTTAAAAATGATGATATAATAACCTCATTATATTACATATACTGGTATGTTTTTATAATAATTTCACGACCTACAACCATCTCCCCTTCTATTAAACATATTACAAAATCATTATTCATTTGTACGGTGACTAACACCTCACGAACCAATGTCATTTATTCTTATATTTCCACATTTCATGATTGGATATGATGATGGATCTAAATAATATATATAATATTTATAACATATTTTTATATATGTATTCATTATACCATTTATATATTTTTACCTTCTATTCTACAAGAGATATGATAATGTCGCTTGTGTGTATGGCATACTACCACCTCAAGAAGAAAAATGATTTGTCTTTAACTAACACTTCACATAGAAGGTTATAATGATATATTTAATGACTATAAGTGATATAAATGAAATAAATTAAGATATTATTGAAATATTTACCTTTAAATTAATATAATATATCATTTTATTTATTAACTTTACACTGACTTAAAGACTATAAAACTGTCCATATACGTGTGGACTTCCGCCATCACGAAGCAATGCGACTCTTTTTTCATAACCAAATAACATGTTTGATATATATAAGTATATAATATGGTATATTTGGATATTATTATCATTACTTAATGATAATATATTTCATTCCTTCATTCCATATTGATCATTGTAAATTTAAACGTTACTCATGCATTCACATGACCTACTGTCTCCATTCTTCTAACATACATATTTTTTCATAACCATATCTCATGATTGGTTTTAAAATCAAAATTTATGTAAAAATATGATAATTATTTCATTATTATTATTATTTATATGATAAAACTATGTAATATGTGCAAGAACTAGATCTTTAATGAAAAATCACACAAAATAAAATAAGGAAATTACCCCCCAAAACTATGAAAATAATGAAATATTATCAATGAAAGGGTGATAAGATATTAACAAAGGATCATATATGATATTATAAATATGAATAATATTCTGGTGTAAATTTATTAAATGTTTATTACCACTATACATGAGGATAAATAACGTTCAATCAAAAGGAAGTGCAAAGTAAGATATTTCTTAACCCAATTTCCACTCATTCGATCAATCTTCTACTTTGATTATTTCATGATAAGATTGTCTGTGTAATGAATTATGATTAAATTATTTTTTATTGACAAATTTTTATTTGTATTTATACCAAAAAGATCGAGATTCAGGAAATCCTACTCCTAGAAAAATCCAATAAAAAATCATAAAGTGAATTATGGGACATCACAGAGCCGCTCTACAAAGACGAGTGTAAACCTCACCACAACAATCAACATGAACAGGAATATCACAGTACCCAGGTAATAAAAAGGACCAATTAGAGGTGACCTCAGAGATTTCCATTTTCTAAAGAGCATCCACCACCTGATTATCTTCACAATAAACATGCGTTACCTCAAGGAAGAGTTAGTCTAGGAGCCAAAGGTTGTCAGTCCAAACAAGTAGCATATTCTATAGCACATTCCTTGAGCGATCTTCTAGAATTTGAACTGCAACAGACGAGTCTGACTCTATCGATGAATCATGCCAACCAAAATGGACATCATACCTGATTGTCTTAATCATATCCCATAGCTTCTCTTTAATAGAAAATACATTGCCAATATAATGAAGGAATCATCCTTTCACATACCCCCAAAAGGTGTGGAAGACACCACCACATCCAGAGGGACCTGGAGCACCATAAGTAGCTCCATCAACATTGACCTTTATCCAATGTGGAAGTGGCGGTATCCATCTAATATATTTCACCATAAATGGATTCTTCATCCTACCATTAACACCAAGATACCTCAACAGAACATGGTCAGAAACATCATTCCTCATAGAAATAGTTTTAATGTTAGAAGTAGTTTAAATAGAATGATGAAAAGACAGGACGCCAACATGAAATTAAGGTTTGGTGTTATTGAAAATCAGGTGATTTAATTACTTTCATATGAAATCTAGGATAGTAGCTGCCGTTTATATTAGGAGAGAATTAACCTTCTCACTACAATCAGCCTTGCAAATAGACTGTAACAGTCCATCAACCGATCAGAAGGAAATGCTGCATTGGAAGACATCTAGAAAGTAAGACCAAAATATTCAAGAAAACTTTCATGAAACAAATAGGTGAGAGATGGTTTCATATACTTCCAAGAAAAAAATGTAGACCACAGCTAGATGTATTCTAGAGTGCTGCAACATGACCTACAACAGAAGCCTGTGTTTTCAAAGGAATATTATATCATTTTTAAAACAACGACCATTTTTCATTAACTAAAAATGTGAAAGGAATATTTGTTTTAGCATGTATGGAATATAATTTTTTTTGACCACCATGAACAAAAAACATTTTGATGATTCTATTATAAGTTTTAAAGTTTATTTCGAAAGAAAATTATTTTTAAATCGTTTTATGTTTTTAAAATGAATTTTAAAAATTAATTGGATATTTTAATCAATAATTTTTAATGATGTTTTTATTATATTTATATTCATCAATGATAACCACAATTTATTTTCACTCCAATGGGTATATTTTTTATTGAAACTATCATTATTATTTATAAGTATTTTTTTATCATTTTGAGGAAGTAAATTATTTAAATCCACTTTCATGATTCATTTTTGTACCCATTAACTTTCCCTTAAAATGTTCACTTTCTTGTGATCATTAGACATTAAATTTCCCCTAAATATCCAAAGTATTTATCATTGATATGTTTATTTCTTAAACCATATCTCATTCATATATAAAGTGTTTTACTTTATTATTTTATTTACTAAGGTAATTTTAAAAATCTCCATCCTTTACTCAATATGGATATTTGATGATAAGGAAAATTTATCCATAAATTAAATTGATTATTCAATATATGAGGAATGCTTTGGACATGTAGTAACAGGTAGGGATCTAAATATATATATACCCTTGAAACATTTTCATGTATCGTGATACAAAATTAGTTTCCCAAACCATCTAGGATTTTACACAGTAGTTTTAAACTGTATTGTGAAAGGTCTTGATAGTAGATGTATAGTTGGTCAAACCAGATCAATTTTTACTAAGTAGTTTGAAACCGTAGTTTTAAATTTCTTTGTTATAGGGGTATCATTTTGTTGATAAATAACTTCTAATAATTAAGTTTTTCATTCATTAATAATTTGGTTACTATTTTACATGATATTTTCACAGCTGTATTGTCACTAGATGATTTTCATTATTAGTTTATTGATTAAACTCCATATGGTTTTAGTTATTTACCTTTCCATATTGATTATGACTTATATATTTATGCATTAAAGTTATTAAAATGGAACATTTGTTTAGTTATTTACCTTTACATATTGAATACTTTTTATTGATTCAAGATAAATTCCACTATACCAAACCCTTACCGATTATTTGAGATCACCCTTATTTTTTTCTCCTTTATAATGAATCCATTAAGTCTACTATTTTTGATAAGAAAGGATATGGAACCAGAAAAATATTTATTCTTATTTTTTTTGTAATTTTATTTTCAAAAGTAAATAATTACAAAAATATGTATCTAGTTACCAATACAAATAAACTATTTGGTCATTCGGGATGTGATTCCTTATATCTTATGCCAATGTAATAATGAAGGAAACAAATTCAATTTCCTAGAGTCTAGTTCTCTAAATTATATCATTATAAAAGAACCATAATGATTTTATTTGGTTCTTATTAGTGAGATACATCATAATAATTAAATTTTTTAAAGATGAGATGATTTATGTAAAGTCATTACAGAGAAATAAGAGCTTATTTTCAACTTATTACACTCATTTTAAATGATTCAAATAATTAAGAGTGTTACTTGATCATATCATTAATAGGTTATCCAATTTTTTATATCAAATAAATAAATTATATAATAAAAAAATTATTTGTTGATTATTACCACCCTTAAATCTATCCATGAAAGGTGGTAATGATAAAATATATACACCATTGAATTGAAGCAGTAGTCCACACATATGCATGGATGATGATTTCATTTTCCACTGAATATGGAATAAGAGTAATATGGGTTTTCATTTATGAATCTAAAATATGTCAAAAATATCATAATTATATATTAAATTACATATTAGGACCTATCTTGTATGGTGGTGAGGGAAAAAGAAACATGTTGCGTCATGGAGGCCGTAGTCCACCCAACACATGATTCTAGTATATATTTTTCTTAATGGAAAGGGGAGGGTGGTTTGTAATGTCTCAGATCAGATTCCACTAAAACAGGTGCTCATAGATAGTTATCCACAAGGAATCAAGCATATCTCTTCATATACTTGAGGCTAGTGGATATTAGCGGTCGTCTAAGGTGGAACTATGAGGAGACTTTACCCCATATAAGAGTGCACAACCAAAAGTAAATAACCAAACATAATTCCCATTAGATAATTAAGAAGAATAAATAAACTAGAATAGAAGCATGAAATAATAAAAATAAATGCCTCAAAGGATAGAACTATCATTCCATAAATAATACATCGATCATATTCTGAGCCAACCCCATATAAAAATAAATAACTTAAAAATAAATACACCAGACCATACTACCAACTTTGAGCCATATCACATACCCAGTCTCCAATACCCCATCAAGCTTCTCCAACTTGATAATCAGAGTCCACATGAGAAACTTGATCAATCATGAAATACTTGGCCCTTTCCCTATCAATCATGAATATGTGCTCAAAATTAAATAAGACATAATTTGTATGTTCACCATGGTTCATATATGGGGGGGGGGGGGTGAGAAAAGAATCTCTGTAGGCGACCCCCAGTGATGAACTTACAACGTTCTTTCATAAGTGCATGCTCATGAAATATGAATAACCTAGATAAAATGCAACATCCCACCCCTCCTAATTGGGTTGAGAATGTAGAATTATTTTACTTGTACGTAAGAAAAATACCCAAGGCATGAAATAATAGTAATAAATAACAATGGTTTAATTAACAATTGTGAAATGATTTTCCTATTGAAAATAAAACTACCATCCAAACATTATATAACCAAATAAAAAACTACATGATACATGATATCATTAAATGAAAACTCAAAGCATACTATTAATATCAGAATAAAACTAAAAATAAGTACCATAATGAAGGACTACAAAACAACCCACTACACAGTGTAAGACAAACCCATCAAAACTCAATGAAAACCACAACTCCAAATCTCCAACCTATTCTATACACCACTTCACAGAAAGCCTAAATATCACTAAGAACCACTAGAGAAGTGTGATAATTTACCTTATACCTTGTCCTAGTAAAACATATATATGAAATCACCAAAGTTCCATATCAGGGGTAAGAAATGAAATCAGTAGGATTTCCCCAATAACCTCCATACTCATTCCAATATGATAGAACATTTTTTCACATTTATATAAAGAAATTTATATAAAACAATTTCTAATTAGTTTATATCAAAATATAAAAAAGTTCCTTAAATAAGTCATTTTCAGAAAACATATCAAGTTACAAGGAAAGAAACCAATCAATACTTTTAAAACATTTTATAAGATCCATTTTAGAACAATCTATTCATTTCCACATATCAACTAATTCAACCATGTATGTAACTTGGTACTCCATATACTCGTGAATGGTGAGTTATCCTTTCACTACACCGCCACTTAAGGAACCATTAATGGGGGATATCCATAAACCTTATCCATAACACTAATTATGGGGGAGGCTCCTTACCCTTATCCGTCCCAAATGCACCATAAGACACACAACCATTATTCTAAAAACCAATAAAAAACAACCTTTTAAAAAATTTCTATAAAATCATACTATTATGGAAAACATTCTAACATAATAATTAAACAAACCAACCTTTTCTTGAAAATAAATTTCCTTAAAAAAATAAAAACAATAATTTTAAAATCATCCTTGTAAAATTAAGTTACCAATTTTTCTTTCCAAAAAATGCCCGATTTACACAATTCTATAGACCATCTCTAAAGAGGGTTTCCAAAAAAGAAATTATCACCAATTTCACAACCAATTACCAGAAAAAAAAATTAAATTTGAAACTATTCTTTCAAATACTAAATTGTGGTGTCAAGAGTCAATCCACCTACCTTAAATGATTTGGTATAAATAGAAGATGACAGGAAAAACATCCTTAAAATTGGGTTGAATATCCAAAAACATAGCTTATATTTCTTCCCCAAACATAAAGAAATTCAAATCTAATCCTATTTGGAAACAAAATCCTTATATATATCCTTAACGAGAGTTTAACTGATAAACCAAGAGAGAGGGAGAAGTAGATCTAAGTAAACCTAGAGAGAATAACAAAAAATGACGACTTACCACGATAGTCAGGCTTCAACACACCAAGAAACACCTCTAGATCACATCCAAATCAATGGGGAAATATTTCATAGCCTTAGAGAGGGAGAAATACCTAGTTAATGTTGGTTTGAATCACACAATAGGGGTTAAAACATGATCTCTATTTAGATAAACTTTTTTTGGATGTAGTTTTAAACAATGCACGGTTAGTCACACGGTTAGGCTAATCGTGCACTAACCATGTCCCAACTTCCACCTCAATAAGGAACCACACATGGTTATATCACATGAGTTCAAATATGTGTTACAACCATGCCAAATCCAACTATATCAACTTCAAAAAATTCTCCTAGGCAACTGCATAGTTTGTAAAAATTGTGTAACACCTGTACACCATCCCCTTAGCCCTATCTCAAAGTGCACAGTTTCCTATAGGTGTTACACGATTTTCCCAAACTGTGAACCAATCGCAAACCCTTATAAAATCCCCAAAAAATTCCAAACTTCTTCTAAACTCTTTCAAACTTCTACCAAACACATTATATACTTAAAAATCATAAAGAAAAGGTTACTTACTTGAAATTGGGGGTGTTACATTCTCCCCACCACTAGCCTTTCCATCCTTGTAAAGTTTAAAACCATCATTATCCTGAAAGAGTTTAGGCTATTTCTCTTTCATTTACTTCTACTATTACCATGTATCTTCTAGAATCAGACCATGTTTCCCCAAAACTAGGTCTAGACTGATGTTTGTTTCCACCCAAGACTTTATTCTTCCAATCCACAACCCGCACTTGCATGTGCACCAATGAGGCATTTGGATGTAGGTCAATGTGATCCCATATGCTCACATGGTCAGGATATGGATGATAATTTTTCAACTAATATACATGAAACACATTATGCATCACACTAAACCATGGTGGTAATTCCAACCAATATTCTACCTCTCTAACCCATTGAATAATCTCTAAAGGGCCTATGTATCGAGGAGATAACTCGACCTGATTCTCAAAACGATGTTGTCTAAGCCTTGAAGAGATCCTCAAGAACACATGATCACTCAACTTGAACAATAGAGACCATCGACGATGATCTGAATACAATTTCTATTGAATCTTTGTCATCTCCAGTAATTTTTTATCATCTGAATCTTCTCCATTGTTTCCAGGAAAAGGCTCATCCCAACATATGATGTCTCACCTATTTCCACCCAACAAAGTGGAGAAAGAAAAGGATGCCCATAAAAGGATTCAAAATGATCCATATGTATCTATTATTGATAAATTTTTTTATATGAGAACTCCACTAACAATACGCTCTCTTCCCATGACACACCAAAATATATTACACAAGACCGAAACATGTCCTCCATCATTTGTATCATTCTTTCATATTTCTCATCCGTCTAATGATGATACATATTAATCATAGTCAATTGAGTCCCAAGGTATTTCTGTAAGTATTTCCAAAAATGATATGTAAAACTTAGATCTATATCTAACAATATTTAAATTGGTATTCCATTCCTCTTTAAAACTTCTCAGATATAGATTTTTAGCATGTCCCCCACCATATGAGATTCATGAATAGAGATAAAATTATCAGACTTTGTGATATGATCCACTATCACCCATATAGAATCATGTTTCTGGACAATTATTAGGGGACATGTCACAAAATCCATAACTATCTACTCCCATTTATATATAGGAATAGGTAAATACTGCAACATACTTGCTGGTCGCTGAGGATCTTCCTTAACCTACTGACAAGTTAATAATTTCGAAAAAAACTCAACCATCTTCATTTTCATGAAGACCCACAAAAAAATATGCTTTCAATGACTTATACATATTTTGTATTCCCAAATGAATAAACCATCTTGAATGGTGGTAAGAATGAATAAATTATACTAGACAAGCCATAAGTACACCCATCCGATTTCTGAACCACAATGATGAACTCTAATCCAACTCCCCATGCTCAATGGTCTCCCCACCCTTATGTTTTGACCACATGACCACACATTCTACATCAGATGTATGTGACTCTTTAATCATCTCCACCAAATCAAGAACAAATGAAACTATAACAAAGGACACTACTTCACATTGGCCTTTAAATTCTAAGTGCACATATGTTATCATTGACATCAAATGCCACTAATGTGAAGCCTCTTTTTCTATATGATCATAGTACTTTATAATTATTGAATCTAACACCATGTTTCCTTTACCCGATGTATACATCAAGTCAAAGTAAAAAATTTAGAGATACTCCAACCATATTCTTTGTCTCAAGTTCAAATATTGTTGCGTGAAAACATGTTTTAGGATATTATGATTTATAAACATAGTAACTTTATCACCAAATAGATAATAAAACCATGTATTCAAAGCATGGACTACAAAAAATAACTCCAAATCATGTTTTGGTTATTTCTTATCATGAAACAATAACTTCCTTGATCCATAATCAATAACATGATCTCCCTACATGAGAACATATCTCAACCCTGATCATGAAGTATCACGATATTCCATGTACGCCTTTACTAATTCTGAAAAAATCATGATTGGTTCTTATATAAGACGAACCATTATCTCTTGAAAAGACTTCTGGTATTCCTCATCCCATTTTAATAGAAAATTATTCTTTATCAAAGCTATCATAGGTGAAGCTAGTCCTGACAGGTCATGAAAAAAGCATCAATAATAACCAACTAGACAAAGGAAACTATGTATCTCGAATACATCATCCTGTGGCTGTAAAGAGATAATGGCCTCTATATTTTCTAGATCCAAAGAAACACCTCTTTTAGAAATTACATGGTTAAGAAAGCATACCCCCTATATAAAAAAGTCACACTTTAATAATTTGGCCTACAACTGATAATCCCCCAAGATTCCTAACACTACCACTAAGTGTTTCTTATGATCATACCCTTTCCTTGAATACACCATAATGTCATCCACAAACACCACCATAAAAGAATCTATATTTCATGGAAATATATGATTCATAAATTCCATAAATAATGATGGTTAATTCTTAAGATCAAAAGGAATAACCTCATATTCATAATGTCTATATCTACTTCTTAAAACTGTCTTCGAAATATCCTACTTCCAAACTCGCAATTTGTGATATCGTGATCACAAGAAAATTTCAAAGAAATACTGAGCACCTCTCAATTGATTTAATAGATCATCAATGCATGTAATTGGACATTGATTACTTATCATAGATTCATTAAGATTACTATAATATATACACAATTGAAGAGTTCCATATACCTTTTTGAAAAACAAGACTAGAGCTGGCCACTGATACATGATAAACTGAATGAAATATTTGGTTTCTAGCCCCTCCAACTGCACTTTAATCTCCCTTAATTATATTTGTTCCATTAAATAAGATATAAGGTAAATAATACTAATCCCCAAAAGGAGATCAATCATAAAATCCACTTCTATAATGGGTAGAAACCCTGAGAAATTCTTGGGAAACACATTTGGAAACAGATTAAAAACTAATAGAAAACTGATGTTCCCATTCTCATACATCGATTCCAAATTCATCACTTCTAACTAATATGAGATCATTCCAACTCCTAGTGTTAACAAGCTTGTTTCACCAGACTTTATAATCCTTTATCCTCTAAAGAGTTGGTCGACAATATCCTCAGTCATAAAACTGACCCTTCAGGTATAACAATCAATGAGATCCTTGAATGTAGTCAACCATACCTAGGATTATGTTATAGAAATTAATTTCCCATATAGAGAGATACCACATCAAATCATCTCCATCAATAGTTATAGACACAAATTCATGACATTATCTTTAATGAAGTGGAGTTTTATGTTTTTTTATAGAAGGAATCACCTCAACTTTTAGACTTATAAAATCAATAGGATGAGAAGAAATAAAAGAATGAGATGCACCCATATCAAACAACGCATGTATTAGGGTACAATTCAAAATAATTGTACCTCTCACTATCGATGGTCCATACTAATCATCCACAATAATATTCTCAACTCCATATAATTTCTTCATCGCTAAAGTTTTTTCCTTATTTCCATGTTGATATTTCCCTTATTGAGGAGTTATGGTATTACTAGAATAACCATGGCTAGCTCTATCCCACTAATGAGAGTTATTCTACTACACTATTCCCATATAATCATATGATGCCTAAAACACCCTAGAAGTATCCCAAACACCTGAACTTGGAGCACAATGACAATAGCACTAAATATGACCTATATAATTTGAGGTGTGGCATGCTCTAGGTGGTTCCGTACAATGTTGCATCATATAGTCGAATGAACTAAATTGAAAACATCCAAGCTATCTCTTTGGTTTTGGGGGAAGATTTACTTATCTATCCATTTGATTCCGAACTGTACTCCAGCCTTGGAAATAGGAGTCCCTCTTTCATTGTGTCCCAACATTAGAGTTTCCACCATTTACTATGGGTATCAACATAATTCATCCTCCCATGGCTCTTGATATATTCATTTATTACATCATCTATAAATTTACTATCTCTATATAATCATTAATACAAAGGAAAAAAATCTTTTATAAAATATCCAACCTTAGACCTGATTCATAGATTCATGCCTTCAAGGATGCACTAGAAGCATCCATAGAAGAAAATAGTACTAAATTCCTAAATTTATCTGCATACTTTACAAAAAATGATTTTCCTTTTCCAAATGAATAATTCAACCATTATTTTAATTTTTAACATATTAGGATATTTTTTTTGTTAAACAATTCCTCAAAATCCTCATATTCTTGTACTTTTTCTGATTTACCCTAAACTACTAAATCCAACCATTGGAATGAAATATCTTACAACATTTTAGTCTCCAGATATAATTTAAGCTTTGATAGTGTGATGATGAAATCAAAGATATGAATCATCATGTTCATCCATACATCTTCCTTCTATAATTCTAAATCACCCTAAAAAATGGGTAGATTATACTTCCCGAATTTGACAGAATGATTTACTTGCCTTCACCGATCCCTCATATTCCCACTGTCCAAATCCTAAAATGCTTAGAAAATATTCTGAACCAACTATTGGTTCACCTATGTCTTAGGTGAAACCACATTCTCAATAGCCTACTCTTATTGTTTTCTACGATTCCTACTGGGTTCCATTAACTAGAAACATAGCAATTTCATAAGTGTCAATCTCTAGAAACTGAAGGCTTAACTAATTTCAAATTCTACCACATCATACTTTCACAAAATGGTTTTTGAAAATTAATAATTTTCCACATTCAACCATTTTTGAAAATATAATAAATATTTTAAAAATCAAATCACTTTCAAAATAACAAAATCATGCTATTTTTCAAATTTTCACATTTGAAAACAACTTTATCCATTTTAAAAAATTAGCAGTTTTGTAAAAAATCATAGATCATTACTTGAAATGAAATATTCACTCTTAGTAGGATGTCATCTCTACAATGCATGTCATGATCATATCATTGGATAAACCAATGAAAATGAGATTCCAAATCATATAAGTGTCTCTAGAACTCTTATGTACCCAACTAAATGGTAACTTTAAGTTCAACTTAAAAAGGTTTGATACATCTTTTTATGCTATACATTTCAAGTTATGAAAATCCTACTCCTTTATAACAACCAACATAAGGAATTGAAAAGAATAAATTTCTACTTGAAGATCAATATAAAAGATGACCACTTGTTCCAGAAAGATATTCAGAAGGACTAAGATAATACCAGTTGTAACATCCTACCCCACCTCATAGGATTGACAATGTGGAAGGATGTTACAAATACTTAAGAGACATCCCCAAGATGCCCAAGGCTGGTAATAAATGCCAAGGGTTTCATTAGCTGTTGGTATATTATTTTCCATTTTAAAATAAAACATCCATCCAAACATCCCATAACCAAATAAACCACTACACGATGCATGATATCAAAAAAAGACAACTCAATGCATACCATTTATATCAAAATCAAACTACACATGAGTACCGTAGATGAATAATACAAAACAACCAAGTAAACAATGGAATACCAACCCATCAAAACAAAAATAAAACCACATCTCCAAATCTCTAACCTAATTCATGCTCAAATTCACAAAAGATACTATGTATCACTAAGCACCACTAGAGAAGTGTGATAATTTACCTTTTCTCATGTCCCGGTAAATGGTATCTGCAATATCACCATATTATAAAAGAATGGGTGAGTAATGATACTCATTATGATTTCCCCAATTACTTCCCTACTCAATATACTTGGATAGAACATTTTATCAAATTTATATAAATTAGTTTCTATAAACCAATTTCTAAACAGTTTATTTCAAAATATAAACAAGTACCTTAACCAAGTAATTTCTAGAAAACATATCACGTTACCAAGAAATAAACTAAAAAATAATTTAAAACCATTTCAGAAGTACCATTTTGGCACAATCCATTCATTTCCACATATCCACTCATTCAACCATGCAAGAAAACTGGTCCTCCCTATACTCATGAGTTGTGTGTTATCCTTTCACTAAGCTGTTACTTAACGAACCACCTGACGGGGGAGATCCCTGACCCTTCTCTATCCCACTATTGATGGGGGATACTTATTATCCTTATCCATCCCAAATGCACCTGAGCACACACAACCCTTATACGAAGAACCAATTCCAAAACAACAATTTCCACTATTTCAACAAAACTATACATTTACCGAATACCTTCCCAATTAAGAAGTTCAATAAATCCAAACATTTATCGAAAAAACATTTCCATTAAATAAAACCAAATAATAATTTTAAAATCAACTTATTGAAATCATGTTCCCAATTTCACTTTGCACAAAATGGCCAGTTTCCCCAATTCTATAAAATGTCAATTAAGCGGGTTTGCAACTAGAAATTCACATCAATTTCAGAAACAATTCTAATAATAAAAACCAATTTTAAACTAAGCCTTAAATTTATAAATATATGAGGTTAGAGTGAATCCATATACCTCAAATTATTTGGATAAAATGGAAAACTACATTAAATCATCCTTGAAACTGGGTTGAATCTCCAAATACTCACCTTAGATCTCTTCCCATAACATCAAAAATCCAAATATAATCATATTTGGAAATAAAAACTTTAAATATATCCATACTAGGTGTATATATAAGAAACTGAGAGAGAGGGAGAAGTAGATCAAAGTAAAACCATCAAGAATAACAAAAAACAATGACATATCATGATATCAAGCTTCAATGCACTAAGAAATGCCTCCAGATCGCTTCCAAATTGGTTGGAGAAATCTTCCATAGACATTGAGAGGGATAACTTTTAAGTAAGAGTCTATTTGAGGTACAAAATCAGGGTTAAAAGATGATCCAAACCTAGATCTACTTTTTATGGATCTAGTTTTGAAACCATGCATGGTTGGTCGCTTGGTTAGAAAAAAAAAGTGCTAACCATGAACCAGCTTCTATATCAATAAGGAACCTCACATGATTATCATACATGGTTTCAAAACTAGGTGAAAACCTTGAAAATTCACAATGTATAAATTTAGATTGTTCCTCTTAGGTAGAAGCATAGTTTAGACAAACCATGCACTGTGCGTGCACCTTCCTCTTATCCCCTATCCCAAAGTGAACGGTTTCCTATAGGTGTTGCAAGATTTTCCTAAACTGTGCACCAACTGTTCACCCTTTGAAAAGACCCAAAACATTCCAAACTTCTACTAAAATCTCCAAAACGTCATCAGAACACTTTGTGTTCTTAAAAGGAATAAAGAAATATTTACTTACTTGAAACTAGGGGTGAAACATGAAACATTACTGAAACAAATACAAATAAAACCACCGTCGATCCCTGAGTCCATAACTCAGATCGACCATACTTGCTTCATCCAGCACCAAGGTGTATCTAAGAAATTCTTAATCACTATGCATCCCAAAAATCATATGGAATCCACTCCCATATTTCCCCCAACTAAACCTCAATACATTACTCATTATCTCTTTCTTTGTACCTAGACACATCAGTATCAGGTACTCATCCCATGTTAAACTAGAACCAAGACCTAGAGCATCAGTCTATAATCTCTCCCAAGTGTCTCAAATTTTAGTACCCAGATAATTATTTTGGCACCTAAACCCTATATGTGGAGAGATATTCCACAATCCATAACACCCAATATACATTCAGTGCCTATATATTCCAACTAGAACTTAACCCACATTTCTTAACCAAGAGTTCGTGGAGCATTAATTCGATACCTAAACCATACATTATAGTTCCTAGAGCATCTGGCTCAAACTTAAACCCAAATATGTAGTGCATCGATACCCTATCTCACTCGACAGTGTTGAGAGCTTCAGTCTAACACAAAATTCATGGATGTAGAGTGTCAGTATGACACCCATTAATATTGTTTATAGAGCTCTAGTTTGTCTCTAAATATCATTGTTTCTAGAGAAATAGTCTAGAACCTAATCTCAGGGTGCCTAGATAATTAGTTTGTCACATAATATCTTTGTGTTTCGAGTGTCATTATAGAACCTATATATATATATATATATGCATATAGAACATCATGTCCACTATACTCAACCATATCAAAGAAGAGTGTGGAGGCTCAGTACAATACTCAAACCATCACAACCATTATTAGTATACTGGAATCAAACAAGGTAACTGAACCACATCACTACCACCCCATGGGCATACAAAAATCCTCAACATTTACCAATGAAAATATATCAAGGGATATACAAAATTTCACACCCATCATAGAAATCTATACCTCATCTGATAGAAATAAAAAGACTATTGGGCCATTTCTTATCTCTCAAGGTAAAAAAAACTTCAACCCAAAGAATATTATTTAATAGCCTCAAAGGCCTCCATGGTAGTAATTCCTCATAAGGGAAATGATTTTAGGACTAAAAACTTAACAAGGAACCCTAGGATTTAATGTACACCCAACTAATCCCCTTATTAATGAAGAGACTTTGCCCTTCTAAATAGGGATGACCTCCTCACAACTCCAATTGGGGTCTCTAAAAAAAACCCATTTTATATCTTTCTATCATTCTCAAGCCCATCTCCTATGTATCATCCCATGAATTTCTCTTAGTAGACATCCAATATCACTATCTAGAGGAAAACATATCTATTAGGACACACTCAATCCAAAATGTCTCTTTAGAGTCCTAAAATCATATTAAGGGTTCTCCCAACACATTCTATGTGGAAAACATTAAAAATGAAATTCTATTATGTACAATTCTAACTCATGGGTTCCAAAACATCCAAAACCATCAAAAGGGTAACAAAGGGGAAGTATATGGTATGTATGCCTGAGTAGACAGTGTGTACTCACATATCCCCACATGAGCATGTACTCCAACCAGAATTGGTGTGTGAAAACCAAGTACACGACATGTACCCTTCATGGGGTACCTACCCATGTACCTCACATGTCATGGAATTGTTTTTTTCTATTCATATAATTTTACATGGCGTGTTACATAGGCGAGGTCTAGTTGTGTACTATACACGTCCATGTTCCCTCACACGGGCTGTCTAGCCATGTAATTGGCTACATGATTGAGAATCAACATTTAGAATGTATACCCTATACATAGAGTGTACTCATAAAATACCATCTTCCTTGAATAGGAAGAACACAAGATGTTTGATCCTGAAATACACAATGTGTGATCATGATTTCCAAACTGAAACCCATGAGAACCTCCTAAAATGCTTGTTTTCCACAATCAGGTACAGATCAACCATCCAAATGTTCTTAATATTCATAAGAAGGATTTTAATTTTTTTAAAATAATCTATGGTGATTTGGGAAAACCTAAAAAACCAGCCAACCTCATGGCCTAAATGCCAAATATTCTGGTTTAAATCCTCTCCAGGAAGCCTCTACACCTCGATCTTGTGTATATTTCTTCCATGGATGAAGTCAAATGTCATCTAATCTCATTTTACCCCTTGGATAGATCATCTCATGATATAGAACCCTCTCCCCATTCTCCTGTAGTGTGTGGATAACCAAATGGGGGGGGGGGTTCGGGGTTGAAGGGGAGTTTTAGCTCTTTTAATTAATTAATTAACTAATTAACTAATCAATTAATTACTTAGTTAAACAATCGACCTATGTCCCAGAACCCAAATTTTTTTCTTCCATTCTTAACAACCCCCCATTCTAGAAACTTTTGGTGTGTTGGAATATCTATTCGATGCTCTATTAAAAAGATATTTCCAGTCGAACTCACACAAATAATTTAATATTTAATATAATAATTATTAAACATTCTTCCCTAACATGAACTTCTCAACCCCACCCAAACACATATACTAGGGTAAAATACCTATTTTGAGAAGATAATAGTAGTTTAAATAATTATCTGTGATTATATACTAGGTTAAAATGATCATTTTACCCAACATAGGCATCCGAAACCAAAAAATTCAAACTTCCTCTCAAAATTAGAATCAAGGGAAACACAAGTATCTTAAATATTCCCACTATAATCCTTCAGATCCATGATAATCCTTAGTGGTATTTGAATGAAACAAACCTACCCACCTTGGTCATCAACACAAACTCAACTTACAGTGTTTTAGAAAAGGATAACTATACATGGATCCAAGGATAAAGGGGACATACCATCCCAATCCAAGTCACCTATTTCCAAAATCACAACCCATTAAGATATTTCCCAATTAAACACATTTATATGAAGAATTTACAATGTATTTAAAAAAAATCATCATTTGTCTCCTAGTACTCCGCATTATAAAACACAACCCATAACAACCTCTTCTGATCCATGACTCTTCCTAACATTAAAATAACCTATTAAAACACATCCTTAATAGTCTACTAAATCACCTGATGTGGTTCCAACTACACCCTTATCCCTATCTACATGGTGGTAATGTCACAAAAATAGATCTTATACTCCCCACCATAGGATTATCCTTACTATTGCCTCCCAACCAAACACCCTCTTCACAACCCATGCCCCAATCATAGAAAAACTTTGGAATTAGACATAATAATCTTGCTTCCATTAGAGAAACAAAAAATAACATCATATATCAGCCATTACTGATATCCATGAATGAAACCCAATGGTATTTTCTAACATATAACCTTTCATAGGGTCCTCACTCAATGAAATCCAATGCTGCAATCCCCACCATACTAATTCACATAAATTTCTCCATGATCACAATATCCTAGGAGACCCATTATCAACCTAAGGAAATATATATATATATATATATATATATATTGGAGTATAGATGATTCTCTCTCAACATACTAAGGATGATGTTAGGATATTGGACATGATTTTCTATATACTAGGAGTTCACAAATAGTCACTGATGAGTACCACCTCAAACTTATCCATTCACATAACATCATGATTCTCTTCCAAGGGCCTTAGGTCACCTTGCCCACAAACCTCTAATCACACCCACATGAAATATTGTCCTACTCCTGACTATAAAATAAAATAAAAAATTTGAGGTGTATGATCTTGTAACATCAAATCCACAAGCCCAATGACATAGTGTGTCACTAGAACCCATGCATCCATGATTCAATCAACACTGATCTGTTATGTGATCTTGTGTAACCCAACCACAAAACTGCCCCAACTCCAGTGAATCAAATCCTATGAAACATCAGTTCACCATCCCTACCCATGCAACCTCAATAATCTCATGTGATCTTGATCCATCTCATAATCACTAGGAAAAACCAACTTTCATAACCATTACATAGGCTATACACCCAAAAGAACATTCCCCAACCATAGGGACGACACACCGGAAGACAAGTTATCCAAAATAATATAACACAACCAAAGAGACTAAACCTAAAACTCATATCCCCCCTCATACAAAATGGAAAAAAAGTTCAAATCATCCATCTATACTCCACCCACCCAAAGGAACTAAAAACTTGTTTGGAACCTCTCAAAGATCACCCTAAAAATCCATAGGGAATTAACTCACCAATTCAGAGTCATGTGAAAGAATGTAACTAGGCACTCCCACCAAGTTCTAAGATAAATTATTGAAGGTCACAACTCATGGGGTGTCAAGCATGATATAACACCAATGTTATATAGAATTACTATATCAAAACACACATCACTAAGGTCTCAAACAAAAAATGTATCACATGACAATCCAATGACCAAAAACTTAGGCACCCATCCTCTGAGAGCACCTTCAAATCATACCACTCTCTAGAGGAACATATACAAGAACAACCTTAAACAAAAATCACCCACAAGGGTCAAACAATTACATACCCATACCTTGCTTACCCACTAGGGTCATTACACCAACTTTGGATAAAGACAAAACTAGCATCCTTATCATTGAGTGTGTCACCATATATCCACAAAACCTACCATCAATGGTAAAACCATAAAATGAAACACTAGAATTCTTATAAATTGTGGATCACATGTACCTAACATGATGCATGAGATGCCTCTTACCTATAAAGGATATGACTCAAATCAAACAATGACATATTTACAATGGGATGAGAGCCAAAAATATATCATGATTTATCAAATCAAGACCACATGTGTGTTTTCCAAAGAGAAACTCATATACAACTATAAAACCATATAAAAAGACCATCGATCCCATGACCTAGAAACCTGAACTTCCTACCAGAACACATGTTCATGATACACCACCTGATATCCATCACATAATCTAACATATTCCTATATATCTAGTCCATAAAATCCCCAAATAGTAAAATTATAGGAAAGTAAACACCTCTGATACCACATTTTAACTTTTATCCTAGATGCTACTTAAAAAGGTGCTCTGAGCTAGTTATCTATAATAACTTAACAATAGCTCCTCATACACCAGAGTTTTCCAACTAGAATCAAGGATATAAGGTTAAACTACAAGGATACTATAACTCCATATCTAAGTGCATAACCAAAATTAAATAAAAAACATCAAACAGATCAATGAATGTGGAAAAATAAATAAATTGATATAAAATAATGAAAATATGAAATATAGTAAATTCAAAAACGACCATGCCATACATATATAATTAACCACACACTAGGACAATCAGATATAAAAAATAAGAAACTAAAAAAATAAATACATCAATGCCTACTTCCAACTCCAAGCCATGTCATATAACTGGTATCGAGTACATTTTCAAGCCTCTCTAACCCGATAATTGGAGTCCACATGAGAAGACTTCATGAACTTTAAATCTTGGGACTTCTCCCTATCCATCATGAATTTGTGCTCAACATGAAAGAAAACATAAGTTCAGTACATACACTGAGGATTAAGTATTAAGGGCAGTAGGCCACCCCTAATAGTGAACCTATAAAATTATTCCATAATTGATTTCTCATGAAATATTAATAGCCTCACCAAATCATAACTGATGAAAATAAGAATAAAACAATCATCAATCCTCTAATACATGAATCTAGTCAACCATACCTTCTTCAGCTAATGTAAAGATGTATCTGAGCACATATCAATGACCATGAATCCAAAACCACATACATGATCCAATCCTGTGGCATCCCCGACCAAAAATAAAGACTTTAGTCATTATATATTACTTGGTACCTATATAAATCACTCTCAAGATCTCATCCCATGATAAAGTAAAACCAAAACACAAAATATCTGTCACAATTCTCACCCCAATGTCTCATTTATTAGTGCTTAGGGCATTAATCCATCACCTAAGCCCTAGATTTAGAGAATTAGTCAACCATCCATACCACCCAATATATAATTAGGATATAAAACATCTTTCTAGAATTTAACCTAATTTACTTAACTAAGAGTTCCTAGAGCATCATTCCATAAACTAAACCATACATCATAGTCTATGGAGAAGGTTTCTAACACCTAAACCTATAAATTAAGAGAATCAGTCCACTATCTCACACCGTGGTGCATAGAGTTCCAGTCTGACACCTAATATGTGGACACATAGTTTCATAACACCACCCTATAATATGGTGCATAGAGCATCAATATGGAACCTAATCTCATGCTTCCTAGAGCATTTTTCTAGAACATAATGTCATAGTTCCTAAAGCATCAGTGTGGAACCTAATATCACGGTTCATATAGATTCGGTTTGGAACCTAATATCCTGGTTCCTAGATCATCAGTTTAGCACCTAATCTCACGGTTCTTATCTCATCAGTCTGACACCTAATCTCATGTATATATATACAGAACATCATGTCCACTATACTCAGCAAGATCAAACAAGATCACGAATCTTCACTCCAAAACTGAAACAATCACATACCCTATTAATATACCAAAACCTAATATGGAAATAGAACCACGGCATAACTACCCCATGGGTGTACACCAAACCTCAATATAAACTAACCAAAACATATCAAGTTCTATCCAAATTCCCACACCCTTTATCAATATCTCTACCTCATCAGCTGGTAAGAGCCAAACTCTTGAGAAATCACCCATCTCTCAGGGAAGAAAATATTTCAACCCAAACCCTATAATTTGAATAACTCATATTACTACCTATATTTAAGTCCTAATTATGGAAATGGACTTATTCCCAACCCCTTTTCAAGAATACCTAGGTTGTAATGTACACCCAACCAATCCACTACCTAACGAAACAACTTAGTCCCGATATCTAGGGAAAATCTCATCCAAACACCAATTGAGGTCTCTGATGAACCCATGATATATCCTTTAATATTTATCTTGACTCACTACCATGTATCTTCCAAATCCATCCTCTGAGGATACAACTAAACCCACTTTCTAGATGAAATATTTTCTATCATGACATACTCTCCCAAAAATGTCTCTCGGGAGTCCTCAAATATCACCATAAGTTCCACCATTTAATTCCACATGAAAAAACTATCAAAATGTACACTTTTATGTGTGATTCCAACTCCCAAGTTAAAAAAATAAAAAACCCTAAAAAGGTAACAAAGGGGCAGTGCGTGATGTGTATGCCCGAGTACACGATGTATACTCACATATCTCCACTTGGGTGTGTACTCCAGCTAGACTTGGCATCTAAAACCCAAGTATACGATATGTATGTTAGGTAAACAGTATGTAACCTACATTTGGTACCTACTAGTGTACTTAAAATGAGATTGAATTGTATTTTTCTTGGATGGGTACTTATACATTGGGTGTTACCCTGACAAGGTCCAGTTGTGTACTCTACACAACCATGTTCCTTCACACAGGCATTCTAGCCATGTAATCAGCTACACAATTGAGTAATAGTACATAAAATTTATACCATATACATTTAATTTAATCCTAAAAATATAACCTTCACCTAATTATAATAGAAAATTTATTATTTTCCTAAACCTCATGTAGTATGATTTGGATTTTCAAACTGGAAACCCCTATGAATCTCCCAAAACCCTTGTTTTCCAAGATTAGGTACATATCAACCCTCCATGTGTTTATAAAATTCATAAAATGGATTTTAAAATTAAAAAAATTAATATATAGGTATCAAGGAATAAAACACAAAAACTATCCAACCATGTGCTATTAACACCGAAGCTTCTGATCCAAACCCACTTCGGGAAGCCGGTACATTGTGATATGGTCCCAATCTTTAATATGGATGAAGTCCAGCGACATATTCTCCATATTTTTCTATTGGACCGACCATTTAATGAAGGGAATCCTTTTATCCTTCTCATTTAGTGTGTGGAGAACCATATTGGGGGGGGGGAGGGGTTTTACCTCTTTTAACCAACCAACCAACCAACTAATTAATTAATTAATTTCCCCTTTAAATACTTGACCTGAGTCCCAAAAAATAAACCAGGTTTATACCCAGACTAAGGTAAACCCCCATTCTAGACACAACCATGTAGTAGTAATCCTAATATGATGCTTCATTCAAAATAAATCTCCATACAAACTCATGTTGATAATTTAATATTTAATTTATTAAATATTAAATAATCCCCCAAAACTCAAAATGCTTGAAAATCAACCAAATTCCTATCCTAGGGTAAATACCCTATATCAAGACCAATAGAGTGGTCATAAAATTTATCTAAGGTCATAAAATTATAAAAAATAGTCATTTTACCCCTCACAAGCTTCCAAAACAAAATAAAATTCAAATTTCCACTCAAAATTAGAGTTTGAGAAAACAAAAATTGTTTGTGGTTAATTATTAAACCATATTTATAATAAAATAAAAATATAATAATGATAATTATGATATAATTTTAATATAATGAAATGAAATTTTAGGATGAATAAATGAAAATAATGAAATAGAAAATAGACTGGAGCTATTTGAAATGTATACCTTAGTAATAAAATTATCTATTCTATGAAGGGAATTAATCCTTTGTGGGATTGTAATTTAAGAAGACAAAAACATACTTAATTTTGATATGAGGGTTGATGATAGGGTTGGGTATAGTTTGATTTAAACATTGTGTATTTTTATAAGAGGGTAAGTAAGGAGGAGAGTGTCCCTATTATAAGTGGTATAGGATATAATTTTTGTTAATACCAAAATATTTTCAATTATTGAAAGTTATAATAAAGAAAATACACTCCAAAATTTAGAGATAATTTAAAAGAGAATACATTAGGCCATTATACACCTAAAAACTCAATTAAAAACAATTTTTTGACATGATATTCCCTTTACCTCTTAGGTTACTCATTTGAACTATTTTGGATTTCACGAATACAACTAGTATATACCTAGGTAATTTATCATTTATATAAAAAAGGTTCATATTATGAAATTTAGAAATATTGATTCAAAATTTTCAATACATTACATTTAATTCAATTTATAAAAGAGGAAAAGTTTATTTTTAAATAAAAATTTAAAATGTGTTGAATTTTTTTTGAGAAAATATTAATTTTTTTCTAAAATATCAATTATGGATTTTTAAATTAAAAGTAATAGTTAAAAAAAATTGACATATAGATTACATATGTGAAATTAGATATTTTTTTTACAAGTTTCCAATTCATTAATATATTCTAATAATGCCATAAAATTCATGTTATTCGTAAAAAATGGTTTTTTTCACTATCCCCCTAAAAATCATTTTATTTATAAAAATCCAAATATTTGAAATTATGGAAATATTATTTTTATTTATTTAATAATAATATGAATTATCTAAAATTAAAATTCTAAATCATTAAAATTAAATTTTATATAAAAATGTAATGTATATCAAAAAACTATGTTTATAGGAAAATATTGTTTTTAGAATATTAACCATTCACATTAAAGTTTACTATTATTTACATAATAAATTAGTTTGAATGAATTTTTCATATCAAATATATTTTATCATCATTAATAAAATGTTTCTGAAATTTTAATACATATGTCATAGAATGTAAATATCCATAAAAATACATTTCTAATAATAAAATGACCACATTAGTAATTTTAGTAATACCAATTGAATTTAATTCATATTTAAAGTAATCATTGTTTTTTTATATAAATATTTAATAATGTTTTTACTCATGTTAAATACCACTAATTAAATTTATAGGTTTTAATAGTCACACTAAAATATTTATATTTCATTAAAATAAGATTTGGGTTTGATTATGATCAATGCTGTGTGTGGAGGAAGATATCAAACTCATTAACCTATTAAAGGTAATCAGAAATTAAAATTTTTGGCTGTTAAATTCTCCCCCTAAAATAAATTGCTTCCTCAAAAATTTTATTTATGATATACTAATAAATGAATGTTAGGATATTTTTAACATATTTATCATTTGTTATATAATTACTAATAAGAAATATTCCAGACTCTCATAGGATATATTAAGTTTCATATATTTACTAAAAAATGAATATTTAGGTCAATAAACTATTTTGAATTCTATAAAAGATAACTTTTACTAAAAAATTGAATATTTAAGTTAATAAACTATTGTGAAACCATATATCCTGGTATAAATTAACACTATATTTAACCATCAAATGATATTAACCACTCGTTCTTAAGGTCACACACTTGTCATTATATATCATAATCCAAAAAAGGAGATAAAATACACCAAAAAAACATCAGGAATAATTTTTCATAAATCAATAATAAATTCTATGTATATCAATACTATCTATCATTGTTTTCTAAAAACATATCAATGATTTATTACTTTAACACTAATAATATTTAAGCTTAATGGTTTTCCATCTATCAATCATGTGTTTCCCAATAGTTATCCCCAAATTTATAAATTTTTTCTTAAAATAAATTTAAGGGTTATTAATATAATTTAATTTATGTTTCTAAAACTTTCAAAGAGAAATAATGAAGACAAATCCTTAAATGTTTCACATAATTCTCAAAACTTTTAGATTATAATATTATATTATCATAAAATTTCGCTCACTAAGGAAAATAAATAAGATTTTAATGATTTAATTTCAAAAATAATATTAGTGTCACTACTATAGGTTAGTTTAGAAAATTCATATATTCCATAACAACCGAATTTTTTTATAATTATCAACTATTTATGTATTATCCCTTATTCAGTTATAATACATAGTGGTTTGTAGTCATGAAATGTTTTCATATTTAACATCGTTATCTTGTATCAACCAAATAATGAAACCAAAAATGTTATGATAAAAAAAATTATGTATGTTAATTTAGACCTCATATTAGTGTTATGACACTGGGGGGGGAATCTATAATCACTTTTTATTTTAAAAATTATTCAGTTCCAATTCATTCTTGGGTACTTATTAAAGATTCAATACACTCTCTATCTGACTCAGAAGTATGCTATAAATGAAACAATTTTTTGTGAAACTAGTTTGTTTATAGATCCTCACTATCTAGGTCTTATTTATCTCAGTACTTCACACAAATCAAGATATATTCATGGAACAATTCTTTGTGAATATCTTAGAATGTGTTTATCACTAGCTATGACCAATAGTGTCTTATTTTGTTCTGAAAACTATTGATTGTGATAATTACATGCATGTGGTCGTCCTATCTCCTTCCTCATATTTATGCAACAATGATAAACCATATATTTTCTCTTCATGAAACATGAGTTTCTTGGTACTCTGTACCCTTATATAAAACAAAAGTTTCAAAATATCAATCCACTTCCATGTGATTCATGTTGGATACTCAGTACTTATTGGTGTGTTACCTCTCATGTAGCTCCGATATTGATTCCATGTGAAATATCTGGGGGTAAATAAATAGTTAATTATAATTTAAATCTCTTGAATATATTTGGATATTTTTTCTTTGAACTTGGGTTCATTATTTGTTTATCACCATTTGACACAAAAGATGGCGGCATATCAGCTTTGTAATGAAGTCTCAATTGCACATGATGATAAAAAAATATTATTTAATTCATGATAAAAAATTCAGTCATTATAGATTCATTAAAAACCTCATAGAATATCATTTTTCATTTGAAAAAATAATATTCGTTGAATTATTACAATCATTCAAGATGGATATTACTTGCATCGAGGTTCATATTGATTGAGTGAATATTGTTCTCTTAGTTTTGTCATATGAGATGGAAAAAAAGATGATGATCGAACACTGGAGTCAGTTGGAATAAAAAATCTTTGTCAAGAGGTTAAAGATGATGAGAAATGAGATCGAATATAATAGATTTATTTTATTATGTGGCCAAAGTTACATGCATATAATTTTTAATACATGAACATTAATAATATATATACCATCCGATAACGATCTTTCAGTGAATAGATAACCATGTAATAATATTCTATATTTACTAAATCACTCAATATTACACCAATGTTAGAACCTTTATTCACTTATATGCACACATTCCGCATAGTTGTGTCTCCCCATATAGCCCCACTTTCCCACCTCTATGAATGATCACCTGTGTGAATCCTAACAGGAACTATGCATTCCTCTCACTTTACCTTTCCTCCATATAGAATGCTTCGACTGGATCTCCCATGTGGTTGATCTAACTCCCACAATGAGGTTGATTTATCTAACCCTCGTGGCTTGTATGGTGGCCAATTATTCTTATAATGTCCACTCATAAAAAATATATAGAAGAATTTTATGTATTGAATTTGATATCAATTCATTATAAAACATAATATTCAAAAATACATTATAAAAACTATAAATATATTTTATTTTTGGGTCTATTATGAAAACCATATTCTCAAACAATAAAGATGAAACATCTTATTATTCACTGTCTTTATATTAATTCTTTCTTATTTCAAATAATGTCACAATTTTTCAACACCATTGAAAAATGACTTTTAGCTTCAACACTGGATAAAAAATCATCACAATTGATTTAGAGAATATTCATTCTCCATGCTTCATAAAGTAATCTCTTATTATAGTCTCCAATATATATTAACCCATTATTAAAAAAAAATATAATTCAAATCCATCTGGTTCAACAATATCTTCCTTAGGATGTGTTTTTAAGACCCTTATCCAATTCACCAATTCCGTATGTTAATTCCACTTACTTTTATACCCCCCCTTATTAGAAACTAATACAATGATGTAAAAGACACAATTCCTCCTCTATTGTATAATTTTTTCTAGAAAAATATCATAATAGGGATGATATCACATGGTTCCCTTTAGCAATGTGCCTTTAGTAAATCAATGCAAGGTCTATGTGGTTTTAATTGGTTAAAAAATAGTAGATACATAACCAAGTATTTATATGGTTTCCATAATCTACCATGCATTTGAAATCATGAGAAAATATCCTAAATTATATTATTAGTGGTTTAAAATTATATGATTTATCAATGAAATGAAAAACCATACACACCCAAACAAACAAATCAGAGTATTCTAGTTCAAATAGATATAGCTCCCCCATATTATTACAATAAAGAATCCCCTTGATAATAAATTTCAATTTATTTAGAGAAGGGATTTGGGAGTGATTTTCAATCCTAATCTTCCAATCTTTCAAGGCTCTTTAAGAGTTCCACAATCATTGTGTTGTGAATATTTAACAGTATTAAATCATCAATTCTCACCCTCAAGGGATAAAAAAACCTCCAATAAATCACTGTATGTTCGTACAAAATATAATATATATAATGAAATAATACGGGATTTTTTTTAATTAGGAGTATAATTTAGGCTAAGAGTTTCTAATCATCCTAGGACATTATTTTCATTGAAAATAATTATTAGATGATTTCTTTGGAATTTTTTGTGTGTTTCGAATATCATATGTTTGGTTATCTTCTTTCTTCCCTTGAACTTAATCTTTATGCACGTTACCATTTTCCTAAATAATTTTCTAGATCTTAAAGTTACCGGTTGAGGATAAATTCTATTGATTTTTCTCTTAATATAATAAATCCAGTTTCTTTTATTTGTCTTTGGAACATTTTTTAGGTTCATCCCATTGTTTAGCTAATTTTAATTTATTTGGACAAACAACTAGGCACTCATTCCATACATTATATATCTTCTCATAATCCCAACTTGAATTACCGCTATTTATTATTAAATACTATTCCCATTCACAACATATTGAATATCTCATAATAGTATTATCATGAATTTGGCAGCTTTACGACCCTCTTTCTTATATCCAACACATACTTCTTTTAAGTGTTTTTATCTGTTTTGAATAAGTAGCATGGATGGATTTACCATCATAAAAAATTTCTTCAATAATCTATACTCAACGTTTCACCATGATTCCACCATGTTTCATCCATGTTTCTTAGTAATGACATGTTATACCAATAAGAGTAATCTGCATGCCTACAATTTTCATAGTAGTTTAAAAAACATATAAACTTATATCAATCACCATGATATGTATTTTGTCTAAATACTTATTGATGATTCTATTATTCAATCTACCACTTATATCACTTAGGGGTTCTCGATTTTTATTAAACATTTATCCCTCCCCTTAATATAGTAAAATATCCCTCATTTTTCAGGTTTATCCTTGAATGTTCAAATAAATTTATTTCACTAACATTTCATTCCTTTGATTTTTTCAAATACTTATGGTCAGTAGGTTTTCTCATTTATTTAGATTTGATCCTCCTTTTCTTATAGTATTATAATATTTTCATGAATTTTTATATAATTACCTAATTATAATGAATTATTTATGATCATCTTTCAATATAAAAAATTTCATATGAATCTTCTTCTCCTATTTTCTACACGAGTCCTTCATGATTTCATAGGATGTGTACCTAATTGTTTGTAAGTGGAAGCAAATTTATTTTAAAGAGTTCATGGGGAATAAATTTTCATACATCTTCTCTAATAAATCATTAATGCGATGGATATATTAGGTTTTTTCAGAATCTAAATATTTTTAGAATTTGGTTTAAAACCTATATGAGTAATACAAACAACATTAGTATATAAGAGTGTTTCTGTGTTATGGTATACCTTACACATAGAGGATGTATCCATTTTTTAGAGTTTTATGTCATGATATTAATGGGGTGGTGACTATAAATACAAAAATTTCTAGAATCATAACTATTTATATACATATAGGATTCATTACATTGCTGTAATTCCATATTCAATGATCTCACCTCCAACTTAAAACACTTAATTTTGAGGTAGTTCTTCCCATCATGAATTGGTCCAAACTTGTCCTCCCAATCCCCCTTAAGCTTCTTTATTTGTTCTTTATGCATGTATCACAACTTTTTTAAATACTTTTTATGATCATTTACCCTATTTTATTTATCATATAAATTAGAATCATTCAAAATCGTAGAAACATTGTGTAAATTGTCAACTTCATGGAAAGTTTCTTTAAAAAATAAAAAAATATTTCTCAAATGAAAAACATGGAAATGATGAAGTAACATCAACATATCAATAGTTAAAATGGTATATTATTTCATCATTTATTATTACTAAATTTTTTTAGAGTGGTGCATACACCACCCTTTTTTCCAATTCTTCTTTCATAGAATTAGTATCATCTTCTAACAGTAATATTTTTACCTGACGAACCATGAAATATTTGAAAATACAATTTAAAAAAATTCCTTAAGAACATTCTTTAGATCTTAATTTAGGGTAATAATAATATCAAAATGTTATAAATCATCACCATAACTTGAAAAATATTCTTTAGGTCAATCATAATAAAAATAAACATAGAAACTTATAAAACGAATAACCTTTAGTTTGTGATCTCTCTAACTATATTGTAAGATTATTCTTCATATTCCTTGACTATATTTTTTTCTTTCTTATTTAAGACTTGGTGAATATATTTAGATTCTAATACTTGAGTGTAACATCATTTTTCTCCATTTGATGAATCTCACATATTTCTTGAAATCTACACTCCATACAATCTATTAAATTTAATTGGAAAAAACAACTTTCATTCATTCCAAACATTTTCTTTTATACCAATTTTAAATCCGAAAATAGTGTGTGATCACTAAGAGGGGGATGGTTTTATTTAGAGAAAACTTTTGTTTTTAAAAATTATTCCTTTTCAATTTATCCACTGTTCTCAATTAAAGACTTGATATAATCTTCTAGTTCCTCAAATCCCCACATTAAATTGTTCTATAAATGAATGATCTTAACACATTTTTTACGTGATTTTTTCTCAAGGTGAGTCTACTAATTTTCATGATGGTTAATCCCACCAACACATAGTATCAAATATATAAATCAATTAAAATAACCAATACAGATTCACACTATATTCTAACACATTATTCAACATATGAGGATATTTAGAATAAATCACAGAGTGTTACTAATTTCCAAAATGAACTTCATACTCTTGAGTCACATAATATATAATTTATACATTATCACATAGTTTGATACTTATTTGATATATGTTCCTCTATAAGATTATCTCTTCCATATCTTGGTTGTTTCTTCTGCAATGAATGTTGATATTCCTCCACTAATTTTTTGGATTTTTCATTTTCATGTACTATTATTGAATTACCTCTACACCTTAATGGTATTAATTAGATATTACCGATAACTGATGCATGATTAGTTGCCTTAGTGGAACAATTATGGTGTAGATATTCTTCCATTAATCAGATTAAGTCATGAACTCACTCATATTTGTGAATGTGATGCAAAAAATCTTTTACTTAGATTATTTATTGAAATAATAATCATGTGAAACCCAAGACAATTTCTTTTTTAATTCTCAATATAGTTTAACAATATTATGTCAATTGAAATTAATGAATGAATTTCATATAATTCTCCTTCAAAACCCTATCACACATAAAAATATTATGATTTTATACATGTTTTATCAATTATTGAAGATATATGTCTCTACAATTTGTTTAGTTAGATTTAATTATCTTGAGTTCTCAAATATGCCTCAATGAATATCATATCATTGTGCAATCAACTCATTCATCATACATGAAAAAAAACCATGCATGTCCTTGAACTTATAATTTTTTATTCTTTTTTTATTCATGAACATAGGTTTATGGATTAGGTATCATTTTTTATATTTCCTTTGAAAACAAAATACTATCTTCCTTCATGAATTTTATTTTATACACTATATTATATGAACCACATTATGAAACCTGATGGTTTATGTATCCTCACTATTCCTATCTTCCTTATATCAGTACATTATGTAATATAGGATGTCTTCAGAAAATAATTATTGATGAATCTTTTCAAATGCGTGTCATACAATAGAGAGAATGTGGTGTGCTTGTTTCTTCAAAAAACTATTAACCACACGATTCATAATAAATTGTACACATGACCTATTTCTTATTATTCATACAACTATATAAGTCACTTTTCTATCCTTCATAAAAATGGGGTTTTATAGTGTTTTTCATGACTCTTAAATAAAAGATTCTCAAAATCTTGATTAGTAGACACATACCTCATTAGATTATTGGTATTTATAAGAATGCATCAAATAATTTCTCTCTAATATTGATATCATATGAAATACCTTGTTTAAATGAAAAGTCAAGGATTATTTAAAAACATAAAGATATTAATATTTTTGTATTCTTTAAAGGAAAGTTATTTATCATTTAATCATTACTCATCAACAAAAATTACCACATCCCAGATAAATGATGAAGTCTCACATTCATGTGATGATGAAAACAATATCCTTTAAATATAAAACTCATGAATTAATGATTCTTGCATAACATCTTGAAAAATAATTTTCATTCATAAGAATAATATTCATCAAATTATAAATTATATTTAAGGATTATATTGAATGAATGGATGTTTTTGATGATAAAGTGAGTATAAATTTCTTATTTGTATCTTAGGAGATGTTCAAAATTAGTATCATTGATCAATATAGTCAAGTGTTGAAGGAATCCACATCGAGAGGTAAAAAATGATGAGTAATGTGATCAGATGTTGAAAATTAATTTTATAAGCTAAAAAGCACTATATGAATATTTTTTTTAAAATATGAATATTAAAAGTGTATATAATGTCCCAAATATATCCTTATTTTGTTCAAGTTCCACAAAAAAATATTTTATGATGTAAAAACTGCTCCATTTGGCACTAGGGTCTGTATCTGAATACTCTTGCACACACATGAGCTTTATGGACCACACCATTATATGTAGTCCCAATATCCCACATCCATTCATTCAAACCTATTCACCTCCCAGTAGGAACTATTCCTACTACTCACTCACTATAGTATACATTAAGGCTTCTTGGATTGGATATCCTTTATGGTTGATCTAGATCCCACAATGTGGTTGATTGAGTTGGACCTTGTCTATTATATTCTTGGCAATTTTTTTTATTTGAGGCCCACTAAAAAAATAGAAGAATTCTAATTATTAAAAATAATATCAATCCATTCCAAATATTATTCTTCAAATTTTCTTCATGAAAAATATATATATATTTTATTTTTAATTTTCTTCATCAAAACTATCTTCTCAAAAAATAAACATGAAAAATATTATTTTTCTTGGTCTTAATATTCATTATTCATTATGAAACCAATAAGTTATCTCATTAACACCGTTGAAACATGAAATTTATCTTTACGGCTAGTTAAAAATTTGTCAAATTGATATAGAGATTAGTATTTCTCCATGGTTATTAACATCATCTCTTCTTATGATCTCCAAAATATATTGACCATTTATTGAAAATCAAAAAAATTCATGTATCATGTGTTCAAAAATTAAAATATCATTATTAATATGCCACCCAATAATACACATTTATTTTTAATATATTATACATTTGGTTCAACCTATAACTCACTTTGTTCAATATTTAGTAATCCAAAGTCATTTTTAATAGGTTATCAATTTTTTTTTATATATTCATACATAAATACTTTATAATTATTCTTAATGAGAATGTGATTAACCAAAAAATATTCATAAAGAGTGTCAAAACATTTGTGTGGTTGTTCCTCCTTATCTTCCACTAGTATATGATTGAGTTAATAACCAATACACCCTTTTCAGGGTTATTACCCATAGGTATATCTTTATAAGATCCATCATCCACTTATAGTATCTTAATAGAGAGGTAATTTATAGAATACCAACATACTCAAGATGATACCAAAACATCTGGATGAAATCGTACACATAGAATTATTCTTAATATTTTAACTAAAGTTATATAATCAAAGTATTTAAATTAAATTTCCAATGTTACCGTAATGTTAAGTCATATATTATCCTAAAATATTATCTATTAATTTTAAATTTTGATCAACCATAACTTATTGACCCTTAAATTATTGTCAAAAAATATCATAATCACTAAAGTTATATAATCCCAACTTTGATACCAACTGTGGAACCCTACACCCACATTCTCAGATTTAGTGCTCATAAACACATATATTACATACTAGATTAGATACCAATTATATAATCCAAGATTTAATTTTTAAAAAATTACATGAATTGAAACTAATATTTCATTAATTATATAACCACAACATTTTAGGTTTATAGATTCATAGAATTTTGAAAAATCATAAATTTATAAACCCCATTCCTTTCTTAACCATGGGACATTTTTTAATATATGTGAAACCAGTTAATCCATAATAATTATTCAATATCTCACATAAATTCTCCCAAAAATAAATATAATTAAGAATATTATTTTCAATAATTTTATTAATTACATAGGAAAATTGAAACATAATAATGGTGATCTCAAAAATTTATTAAGTGTAAACATGAAACTAAAGTAATCATGGAATAATCATAGTATAAATATAATATCAGGAATAATTGATCAGATTAATTTTATAATAAAATAAAACTGAGTTAATTATATATCAATGATAATAAATGAAAAATAGACAACAATAATTATTGATCACAAACTCATGGAATCCATAATTTTGTACATAAAAAACATTTTTTAAGGCCTTTTGTCAAGAAATTATGATGATCTAGGGAGGGGTACACACCAAAACCTAATCTTTTTTGTCTCATAAGAAATTTTGATGTGTAAAGGAAGAATATAATAGTCATAAACACTCATTAGTTTGATTAAGTCCAATGAATTCCTCATAATAATCAATAATAAATTTTCTTAACATTCCCAAATGAACCTCTTGGTGAATAAAAACATGTATTTTCATAAAATAAAAAATACAGAATTTCAATCCATAATAAACCTCCATTAGTAATCTAGAATCATAAATAATGTCAATACATTTACCTATGTAAATAAAAGGGGTAATATTATTATCCACCATATTTAAAATGACTTAAAATGGTTGATCAATATTTAATCAACTTTCCAATAACAATCTGTGTTAGTATAACAATATACAGAACCAAATAAATTCCCCCATGTCAATAAAAGGGATAATTGTATCAAAAAACACAAAGAGGGAAAAGGTAAATTGTTAAACAATACATATTTTACAATCCAGAGTAATCGATAATCATACGAGTCAGAATAATAAATATAGATATTTTCAGTACTTCCCTAATCAATAAATGGAATAACATTTGATGTAATAATTCCTCAAGTTAAAATTTAATGGATTAGTGTAATATATTTATGTAAATACTAGAATAAAATGATCATAATTCATTAAGAATAAGAAGATTTTTTAAAGAACATAAACCTAGTGAAATGATGGAAACATAGAAGGATAATGACATAAATGAAAAATACCCCCACCAAAATAATTCTTTGAACATTATCACAAATTAAGGGATCAATAATTGAATTTATTGACACTATAAATTCAATAACCCTAATAATAATATATAAATATATATAGTAGAGGATAAATCATTAAATATAAACCCCATTATGGTATATCCTTTTAAAAATGAAAAGTTATATGGATGAAAAATCATAAATGATCTCTTAGAAAAAATTTAAAATATTGATGCGAAATAAAAATGTATTTGTTTCTTTCAAAGTAATATTTTGAAATGTTGAAATAAAATATTTTGAAATTATTTACTATTCAATAGAGTCTATAATAATGTATCCATGAAAAGACATAATTTTTATATTGGATAACTGAGGATAAGAAGAAAAAATATATTAATGTTAAATATAAAAACCCTTTTTATTATTTTCAGAATATCCATGTTGAAAAATCACAATTTTAGAAGATTAAAAAAACACTAATTTTTATAAAAAATATCTTATTTACCAATAATTATAGAAAAATTGGAATATAAGGAAATATTAGGGTAGAATAACCTATATATGGAATAAATAAGTTCATAACAAAACAATATAACTCATGGAAAGAAGACTTGAGTTATCAATATCTATTATAAGAGACATAAACCTTAAAGTAAACAATATTTCGGAAAGTTATTTTATGCATAGAAAATAAAAAAAATGAAAATATGACATAATATAATATATTGGTAGAATGAACCAACTTTTATGTCTAAGTGTACTATTATAATTCATTTAATGAAAATTGAGTGACCAAAATACTTTAAAATTGGGATACAAATTGAGTAAAATTATACTTTATAAAAGGAACATATTTAGATTAGTGTTTACTATGGGTAAAAATATATATGATGAAGATAAATACAAGTGAAGTTAATATCATTCAAATGAAAACAACATTCAAAACATTAACATGCCTTAAGTAATTAGAGTTTTAAAAATAACCCTTACAGACTGAGTATCATTTTAATCACACCATAAAATAGATGACCTATAAATGAACATAAAATACAATTAATAAAATAAAATTCGTGATATTATATATAAAATAGGTAGTATATCCACCACATTAATTAAATTAGGTTTATAATACCAAACATGAATCAAAGAGAGGAATTTGAGCCAAAAACCCATACCATAATCATGATTTGTTATACACTTGTACCAAATTTCCCAAATATTAAAATAAAATAAATTAAACAAATAACTAATAACATTATTCATATACCTAACCATTTATTCTTTTCATTTATAATAATTATATTCATATATATAGTAGTTAGTTTTAATATATTTATAATGTAGGGTGTAAGTAATCTTTATCTCTTTGAATTGGTTTCATAAATATGCTATTAATATAATTTTTTTTTCAAGTCCCATAACTATTAGATCATATAATGTATGGAAATTGTTAAAATATTGTTCATAAATCTATAATTTCATTTCTTGGTTATCTGGGTTATGAACAATGAGGATAAATTTAGCAACAAACAAGTTTTAACGATTCCTAATAAATGAATGTCGATTTCTTAATTAATGATTTAAATGTTTATATTAAATTAAAATACAAAATAAAATAATTATTTTAATATTTATATCATATTATACTAGTGAATAAGTCCTCAAATTCATCCATTATATAAATTCATATAATTGTTCATGTTGGTTGTTTAACCGACCCAAACACCAGTCTACCATGATTAATGGATGATTATGAGTTAGTTTAGTCATAATATAATTATAATAGAATTATAATGATCTTATTTGGTTTCTATTTTTGTGATAAATAATAATTTTAAATAATTATAATGTGAAGATAACTTATATAATTTCATTAGTTATAAAGAAAAAAATCTTTTCCTCTTAATATGCTCTTTTTAAATGATTAAATTAACGATGATCATTTGATGACCATATCAATAATATTATCTAGAATTAACCTTATCAGAACAATAATGATATCATAAATTTTATATTTATCCATTAATAAAATCATTATTCCCATCCATGAAAATAAATAATGAAAAATGGAATACACCTTTCAATTGAAGCAGTAATCCACACATATATATGGTTGCTGACTCCTTTTTCCAAACAATAGAGAAAAGTAATAATATGATTTATCATTTAAAAATATAAATAATTTATAATTATAATATTTATATATTAAATAACTAATTATTCCCACCCTTCTATGGTGGTGATTGAAGATGAAACATTTTTTGTCATGGTGTCGGTAGTCCACACAACACAATATTCACATATTTTGTCCATAATGGAAAAAAGGAGGCCAGTTAATTATTGTAAAATAATTATAATATCATAAAAATATAATAATGATACTGATGTTATCATTTTTATATGGTGAAATGAATTTTGAGGAAATAAAAATGCACATAATGAAATAGAAATTTTGGGGGAGTGGTTAGAAATCTATACCTTTTTACTTGGATTATATCCTTTCAAAAATGGGTTAAACCTTTGAGGGGTTGTATTTAGAGATTAAAAGAACCTAATTAAGGTCCCTATTAATTTTTAAGAGAGTCTAGGTTTGATATTATTCTAGAAATTGGTGGGTTTTTTGTGAGCGGATGTGAGAATATGAGTGTCACTTTAATAAGTGAAGAGTGATGGACTTTTTGTAAATACCCAAATTGTTTCAATAATGGGAAGCTACTATAAATAAAATTGTATCAAAAATTGAGAAATAATTGAGGGTAAAATATATACTATTTATAAACACATAAACCAAAATATTAAAAACATTTTTTAACATCTTTTTCCCTTTACCTCATGGGTTACTCATTTTTATCAATTTGGTTTTCATCACCGTAACAAATTTTTCCAATGACATCTATCATTTAGGAAGGATTGTAATTTTTTTATTATAATCTAAATTGAACACAATGATTCAAAATTGAAATCAATTCTTTTGATTTCTTTTAAAAAAAATTAAAACAAAAATGTATAATTTATTTGAAACAAATTTAGAGGAAATATTTCTTATATTCTAAAACATTAAATATCGGTTTGTAAATTTTAAAAAATATTTTAAAATTTAAAAATTCAAATAAAATTTATATATTTATATAAATAAATGTTTCATTAATTTCCAATTCATACTTATATACTAATAAATATAAATGGGTCATGTTATTTGTAAAAACAATAATTTGTACTATTGACCTAAAAAAAATCCTATTTAAAAAATTCTCAAAATTTCATCATAAGAATATATTACTCTGATTAATCCATAAATAATGTCCATTTATTAAATATTAACTTCTAAATTTATGATATCTTAGTTTTAAATAAAATGGTGAGATGTAATGAAAAGTTATTTTCATAGGAAAATAACATTTTTCAAATTTTAACAATTCTAACTCATATTTCCAATTATTTACTAATTAGTTTATTATTAATTAATTATTAAAATAATATATATTTTATCATCATTAATATTATGTTCCATATGATAGTAATTCATATCATATAAAAAGAAAATATTTATAAAAATACATTTCTAATCATAAACCAATCATTTTAGTCATTTTAATTAAACCATTTGGTAATCATTAATATTAAAAGAATATTTTATTTAATTTCAATAAATATCACATAAATTAGTCACCCATGTTTATTCCCACTAATAAATGGATATTTTTGTTTTTACGAAAATAGTGAAATATTTAAATTTTATGTAAATATATAATGGGGTGGTTTATGTTTAGTAGTACTTATTGAGAAAGCTATCAAACATATTCACATATCAATGGTAATAATATATTGAGATCATGAGGGTTTAAATCATATAATTCATACCCAATTTTTTAAATAATTTCATTACACTCAAAATAAAGTATATAAATATTTAACTAAAAAATTCCCCTTTTTAAAAATCCACCTACATAATATAGACCACTCTTAATAAGATATTTGACCCATGTTAGAATATATATATATATATATACACACAAAAATTTAAATGTATACCGTTCTATAAATTTTAAAATGATATACAAAAAATAATTGATTTAGGGGATTTTTCATCATACCTTATCCTAGAGAATATTGACACGAAAATCCCATTATCAACTTCATTTTTATTAAAACATCCATAGGAACTAGTTTAGAAAAGATATTTTCCACTTAGTTTTTTGTTAGAACATACTCCACCTTGATGAATCCTTCTTATATGTTCTCCTTAATAATATTTTATTTTAAATAAATGTGATTCCATCAATAATATTTAACTTAATTTCATGAATGATTTTCTCCACTCTATTTATCACATATTATCAATAAGGGCAACCTGACTTCTAATATCAAATATTTTAATTCTATATTCATCTATATGAGGTTATTTTTTTCCTATGTGGTTAAATTTTTTTCAATTTCATTGTATTTATAGTAAAATTTTATCAATTTTCATCATTTAATATAGAAATGATTTCTCCTAAGAATAAAACTCTTTTAAATAGGGAGTTATAATCATAAAAAATGTTTGATGAATATTAGGCTACTCTAAATAATCCTTAAAATTTTTTATACAATATTTAATTCCACATTTCCAATGAGTAATTGTTTTGAAAATAACCTCATTCGGATTCTTTAGTCTTACTAATAGTGTTTCCCTCTTGGAATTGGGGATGACCTAGTCAATTTAAGATTCAAACATTCCAAGAGGTTTCTAACGGGTTTGTTCGTAGAACCAGAAACATCCAATGATTCCATATCCATTGGAACCTACTTTCCAAAGGTAGTCGCTCATTAGTTATGGACTGATGAGGCTTAGGAATTTGCATTGGTCAAGAGGATGGGTGGTCAGACTCATCACACCTTTTTGAGGGGAATTATTGTCTACTCCGGGACTCTCTTTATAGATTTAAGTTATGTTTGTGAATCCTTATTATATTACCAAGTATAAAATGAATTTTCCTTTGGATATGACAATCAATGATTTATATGTAGGAAATTTAGAGAATATTTTATATGTATTCGAGGTTCTTCATTGATAGAGAATCATCTGTATTTGTTAGAGATTCTTAGTCAATGGTATCCTTTGATACATAAAAGTCTCTTGGTCATTATGATGACCATACTGGTTTTAAATCCACTCAGTGGGGAATTTTAAGTTTATTGTCATTCATAAGGAAATTGATTATTTCAGAGTTGGGATCATACCCGCAGATCACTACTACACTAATGGCCATTAGCGACCGCCAAAAGCGGTCGCTAAAGGCCTATTGAGACCGCCTAGCGACCACTTTTGGCGGTCGCTGTTGCTTCGTCGGTAAAGAGCAATAGCGACCGCCAATGGCGGTCGCTAATGCCTCTATCGAAATACAACATTTTTTTGCGCTGTATGGAACCAGTGGAGACGGTAGTGGCGATGAAGGATGGTGAAGCTTCACCTGCCGATCATGGTGGATCTACAGCGGTTGGATGTATGTGAGGTATGTTGATGGGGCATGTGGACGGTGGTCCATTGATGTGGGGGGTGACGGGGGTAACCTACGACGGGGAAGGGGAAGGAGGGGGCCGACAAAGGTATTGACAGTCGGTACCGACTGTGGCGGCGCGCGACGGAGAGGTGGCCTGAAATTGCAGCGGCGAGAATAGAATTGGGGAATGACAGGGCGGTAAAAATCCCGCGTTTTTTAGATGGGATTAGCGACCGCCATTGGCGGTCGCTAATGGTCTTAATAGCGACCGCCAATGGCGGTCGCCCGTGTGCTGGGGCGCAGATACTCAAATTTCTAGTAGTGGATGGGATACCTATGTATCCTTTATCTTGGAAAAGGAATTAGAGCCCACATAGTTCGAGTAAGGGAATATGATGTTTATGATTGATGGCTCAAAGAAAGATGTTATAATTAATTTTACACTCTAAGCTCACGTGAGTCATGTTCGGTGTGAGAAACAAGAGGTATTGGTAAAAACAGACAGTTGTGCCATGAAAGATGCAATAATAAGAAATGATGTGGGGCTTATGTATGTACTACTGTCCAAATAGATGAAGATTAGGATTTACTTCAGGGAAGAAATCCAGGAACAGGGTCTATAAAGGTATATGTACTTTATGGAGATTTGGATACTCTAATTTGGGGCTTACTCCTGAAAAGGAGACCCAAATTAGGAGGGGACTTATGATTGGGTTTTACTCCTGAGAAGGAGATCCATATCAAAAGTAAATTAGGACTGGTTAAGAGAAAATTAAGGGACTTGGGCCTTACTCCTAAGGAGGATTCCCATATTTGAGACTAGGGATTACTCCTAAAAAGGAGGCCCAGGTTAATGAGGACTTGGGGCTTACTCCTAAAGAGGATGACCATATTTGAGACTGGGGCTTACTCCTGAAAAGGAGGCCCAGGTTAAAAGTATTATAGTTGGGGCTTACTCCCAAGGAGGATGCCCAGATATGGGAATTATGATTGGGACTTACACCTGAAAAGGAGGCCCAGGTTAAGGGGTTCTCTCATCTTAAAGTATGAGGTTGAATGAATAAAATCTCAATCTTTAGTGACATAAAGATTATGCGAATCACTAAGTTTTGAGAAGTGTTCCATGGATTTCCTTTCAGATAAGGAAGTAAAATTAAGAAATCATGCCATAAATGTATTTAAAGAGTGTCTTGAAGAATGAATCTTGAATAGGAGAGGTGGAATGGAATAAGAGGGGTTAAATGGGTAAGAAAGGCACCCAAAAAGGGAGGGGCACACAAGTCTTAGCAGGTGCGCAGGTACTGCGTGGGCGCACAAGTCCTGGTCGTGCATGTATACCTGCACGACACATGGACACTTGCACGATTGTTAACAAGTAAGGTAACACTTGGGCGATCCTTGACTAAAGACTTTAGAATTATCTTGAGGTACTTCCAGAAGAGAGGCGCACAAGTTTTGGTGAAGAATTAAGGCGGTGCGCAAGTATGTTCATTTCCCTTAAGGGAAAAACACTTTAGGCGCGCAAGTGTTAGTGAATTCTAACACTTAGACCTTACTCCTCTTGTTTAGACCTTCCATTATAGTTAAAGAATTACCTTAGAAGTGTTCGGAATACCTGAATAAGAGACTTGGGCGTTCAGAGCTCTATATCTGAATTCTGGAAAAAATTCCTCTTGAAATGGGGGGCCCACCGGGGCTATTTATAGGCTGGAGAAGACCCCGGGCGGTTATCACTTAGGGCGCGCAAGTTTACTTGCGTGACCATTGCGGCACGCAAGTGTACTTGCACGACCATTGTAGAACTTGCGCGACCCTTGTGCAATGTTCTTCTTATTCCTTCCTTTGTCAATTTTTGATATTTGTCCAAAGGTTGATTCACTTTGAGCTAATATATTCCCCTTTTCCAATATTTAGAATCTTTGATGAAAAGGAGCATCAAGAAAAGTCCCCCCCCTCAGAGTTGGATCCAAAAGAAATGAGGATTTGACTCTGAGGAAATCGAGAATCAAAAGGAAATTGGGGCACGCAGGGTATGGCGCGCAAATGAGCTTCGGGCGCACAGGGTTTGGCGCGCAGGATCTGGTGCTCAGGGGTACGACCCTGTATATAAATAGAGGGCCTCATTTCCGTACAAAGTATCCAGATCTTTTTGGTCCTTTTCTCTCGGCACGGAAGTTGACTCCCAGTTCTTGCTTGTCCGCTCTTCTTGCTTCTTGCGTCGCGCTTCTGTTTCTTGTGTCGCGCTGCTGTTAAGGTATTTAGACCTGCGCGGTGAAACCTGCACGCCCAATACTTTCACGAACGAAGGAGAATTGCGCGCCAACTATGGGACTTGCATGCCTTAATGACCTAGACAATTTCTTCAAATCCTTCACAAATTTTATGAAAAATTAATATACTTTAAGAGTTAATTAGTCAACTTTTTTGCAGATTAAATGGCTCCAAAGATAATCGGAACAGCTAATGAACTGGAGAGCAAGTGACTTGATGATATGATGGGCATCATTTATCATGATTACTATGATATATGCGACATCACTCTCCCAGATTTGGCTAAGTACTTGAAGAAATATCATCAAGATTTCCCACAGATCATCTACCTACCTCTTTATGGTCATGCTCATCTACAAGGAGTCAATGTTACGGATGCAAAGAACTATATGCCTGAGATGCAGCTGCACTGCTACTCCTCTATTTTGGTTATGCTCTGCATTAAGAGAAACAACATTGGCATGAAATTTCAAATTTTTCCTTATGCCATTTCCTTGCAGATATGAAAATGGAAAACCCATGGACTGAAATGTTTTTCGCTGCCGATTGGTGGAGAGAAGAAAAATATGGTATTAGAACAATACATGAAAAGAGTACTCTCTCCAAATGGATCTTTACTTCCAATACTTCATTCTCAAATCCATGTATCCATCTTCCAAGTCTCTTGGAAAGAAATAGAGTCACTGTTTGATCAGCATAAAATTTTCTCAAACCGCACTCAAGAACATTTTTTTACAATTGTTCCAAGAAGAGTTGGAATCACTGCATCTCTTATGGTATCCACTTTAAATTTTACCTAAGCCAATGGGCCTAGTAAGCATAGTTTTATTTTTACTAGGATTATTATAAATAACCCTACAAACTTTGAATCTCTTAACTGCTCAATATTACCTAAATCATACAAAATGTATGTTTAGTGATCTAGAACTTGACTTTTATTTAGAGTTCCTTTGTCTTTTGTGGGAAGTGTAAAGTCATGCACATCGGACATAAAGAGGATAATGTTTATGGTCGAAATAGATTTTACCGAAAGAATTAGAATTGACTCAATTCCTTGAAAATTCATCTGAAAACATATTACCATACTCAAGTATGAGGGAAAATATGTAAACTATGACTTAAGAATATTTGAATCTGAGGAATGATATGAAAATGAGCTAAAAGGAATTAGAAGAATTAGTTCCAAAGAATGAAGTTACCATTATTTAACAAACCCGTTAGGGTGTTGAATTATGCATTTCCACCTAAGGGCATTGGCTGCATAGTCAAATAAATAACATCTTTTGGCTGACATGTCTGTTATGTAGAAGACTTATGCAAGGCCACCTAAGGGCACATGCTGCATAGTCAGACAAAAGAACTCCCAGAAATTTACTTTCCTAGTGCTAAAAGCCAGTGAAAGTTTATGGAGATTAATATTTTCCAAAGTATAGAGTTTTCTATATGGAAAGGGGTACTTGAATATGGAGAAGATATTTCAAAACAAGGTTATCGAAGAACTGGATGAATATCACTCCTATGAAGTTCTGACCCAATCGTAGTGAAGGAGAATATAAACCATAGACTTGAATACTTTTAGATCATGAAAAAGGATATGGGAAAAGTATGTTAAGGATGGTTATTTTTGTAGATCCCTACATATTGTCATTAAGACAAATAAGGACAAAAGAGGCTTTCCTCCCAAGAATGAAGTTACCACTATTTAATAAACCTGTTAGGGGGTTGAATTATGTAGGTCCACCTAAGGGAATTGGCTGCATAGTCAAATAAATGGCATCTTTTGGCTGACAGGTCCGTTATGTAGACTGTTTATGCAAGGCCGCTTAAGGGCATGTACTGCATGGTCAGGAAAAATAACTCTCAGAAGTTTAACATTTTTGTGACTAGAAGTCAAGAAAAGGGTTATGAAGATCTGAAAAATATTTAAGGTTAGGATTATGACACATAAATATGGGTATTGTCTAATTTATGCAGAGATATACATATCAATGCTAACCATAATCATGTTGTGGCTCGGTCCTGAATAGAAATGTTGGAATTCACTACGTATCCCATGAGGATGGGAATCAAGACATACGTAGTTCTAAAGCTACAGTTTAAAGTCATGCAGGAAAAAAGGATTAGAGATCTTAGTTTAGGGTCATAGAGCTTGGACCATTTTTAAGAAATACACAGTGTGTGTTTTTCATGGGGACTTTTCAGCCAGGGGACTGAAAGTGGAATTTGGGGTTAGGCCCAAAAGGCTTGGGGCTAGATTCGAGGGACAATCGAACGTTCATACGTATCCCATAAGGATGGGAATCAAGCCTATATAGTTATATAAATACCCTCTATATATATTTGTTTCGTACATGTGAAGGGTGAAAGGGGACCTTAGTGAAATGATGGTTTATCCCAAGATAAAAGGTTCAGGTATTTCTATGTATGCACATAGTCTTTGAAATGAAACATGATTGAAAACCAATGTAAATAATGACTCCCTCTCAGGTGAGGGTATCAAAGAATATTGTAGTTTATTGTCATACTGGACAAAAGTGTTGTATAGTTTAACGTCATATAGCAAGGATGAAAGTGAACCAATGTAAAGATATTGATTCTAGAGGTGGTTTCATGAATCAACATCGTATGAGATGGAGGTGAACCGATGTGAAGAGATTGGTTTTGGGCTTGAACCTTAGGAGGTTGCCTACGTACCCAGCCTGGAAGGCAAGGATCAAAGTCCGCATAGTTCAATTAAATAATGAATTAGTGATCAAGTTGTCCTTGGGGGAAACGACCTAGAAGATAGTGTTGGGACTTAAACATGGTTAGTAGCCCAGAGAGAGTGTTATGGTTGAAGTTTTCTCTAAGCTCACATGAGTCATACTCAGTGTGAGAAACAAGAGTTAGCAACAACCCTAATGATGCACAGTTTAATGTCATGTAGAACATATAAAGGGACTATACAGTTTAGCATCATGTAGTTAGGACTATTGGTGCTGCATAGTTTAATGTCATATAGCAGGGACAAAGTACAGTTTAATGTCATGTAGGACATATTAAAAGACTTTCTGTATAGTTTAGCATCATGTAGTTAGGATGATGGGGACAATACAGTTTAATGTCATGTTGGACAAAAGGGGAACTATGCAGTTTAATGTCATGCAGTGAGGACAAAAGAGTACACTATTTAACGTCATGTTGGACGTGTTAGGGAATTTTTCATAGTTTAACGTCATGTTGGACGAAAAAGGGATGATACATTTTAGCGTCATGTTGGAAGTAAGTGTCAATGGTTTAAGGTCATATGCATGGACCGTGGATTATGCAGTTTAACGTCTTGCTGGATGTAAGAGACTTTTATATAGTTTAACATCATATAGCAAGGACGATGATGGGGGATACAGTTTAACGTCATGTTGGACGAAATTGTGAATAGTTTAAGGTCATATGCATGGATTGTGGATGGTTCAGTTTAACGTCATGCTGGACGTTGGTGTAGTTTAAGGTCATACCAGACCATGGTGCAGTTTAAGGTCATACTGGACCGTGGTGCAGTTTAAGGTCATACTGAACCGTGGTGCAGTTTAAGGTCATACTGGACCGTGGTGCAGTTTAAGGTCATACTGGACCGTGGTGCAGTTTAAGGTCATACTGGACCATGGATGATATATTTTGTGTTTATACAAAATACTTCTTAAAAAATATGGCATTGGTTGGAGTAGTGATGAGTTCTCCATCCATCGAGATTAATGAATAAGATCCATTGGAGTAGACCCAATGTATTGAGTAAGGTCCTTCCCATTTTGGCTCAAGCTTGGGAGGTTTCTTTCCTAGTATCACTGGAGTTCTGAGAACTAATACCAATTCTCCCTGAGTGAATGAACGAAGATGAACTTTTTTTTGAAATCTCATGCTATTAGATTCTGATAGACTTCCAAGTGGTGAAAAGTGAACAATCTTTTCTCATCTAACCATTCCAATTCATTCAATCGCTTTTGAGATTGCGCATCTGTAGATGACTGATCACAAATAGCTACTCTGAGCGAGGGTAATTTAACTTCAATGGGAAATACAGCTTCCGTTCCATATACCAGTGAATATGGAGTTGACCGCGTTGCAGTGTAGGTGGTAGTCCGATAAGACCAAAAATAATGAAGGAGTTTATCAGGCCACGACTTCTTATCTTTATCCACCATCTTTTGCAGTATATTTGACAAAGTCTTGTTGAAGGATTCTATCTGGCCATTGGCCGCTGCATGATACCGAGATGAATGGTTGGATTTGATTTTGTATTCTTGATACAAATTCTTCACCTCGGATGAACAGAAGTTGGTTCCATTGTCCGTCAATATGGTATGAGGGACACCAAATCTGGTAATGATGTTAGAATTGATGAAGCTAACAATGCATTTATAACTGACTTCTTTGAGAGGTATTGCCTCTGCCCATTTGGAAAAGTAGTCAGTAGTAGTAAGAATATACTTAAACTGCTTGGTCGTAGTTGAAGGGTAAGGTCCCACCACATCCATTCCCCATGTGGAAAATGGCCATGAGTATTTAGCTGTATGAAGCAACTATGGAGGTTGATGAATGAAGTTGGCATGTACTTGGAATGAATGACACTTCTTTTTGAAATCAACACAATCTTGTATCATTGAAGGCCAAAAGTATCCAAGCCTTCGAATATGATCAGACAGTCTATGTCTAGACTGGTGGGAACCACAAAATCCTTCATGCACTTCTTTCATGACAACCATTGTCTCTTCACCATCAATGCATCTGAAGATAACTCCATCAAAACCACGTTTGTAGAGACTTTTCTCTAAGTGATCTGAGCTATTATAAAGAGTAAAATTGACCACACATCACCAGATTTGTTCTTTCTCGGTTCTATCAGGTGGAAGTGTTCCATTTTGAAGGTATTACCTGATAGGTGACATCCATCCTGTAGTATGACCATACGGTTCAGGAATGGGACTAATTTCATTAATTTCCTCTGTTCTGGTTTGAACATAAGGTGAAATTGCACGACGGTGGGAAATACTGATGGTTGTCTCGTACCGATTTGGATCTTCCAAAGCTGTGGCTATATTAGCCAGTGCATCAGCTTGAGCATTTTGTGATCGCGGGACATAATAAAATGTCGGTTCCGAAGGGAATTCCTCCATTAACTCTCTGAAGAAATCATACAAAGGGATTAGTTCTTCTTTTCTAATGGCATAATCCCCATTTACTTGTTTGATTACCAGGTCTAAATCACCTTTCACCTTTAAGTGATTCACTTGTGCTTGAAGCGCCAATTCCAAGCCTGCGATGAGATCTTGGTATTATGCTTCATTATTGGTACCACATTCCCACAATAAGTAGGAATAAGGTAACACTTCCATTTCTGGAGAAATGAGCACAATTCTTAAGCCAACTTTGTTGAATTTAGAATTTTCCATTTTCCTCCCTGTTGGACTTCTCGAAGCACCATCAAAGTACATTTTCCATGTCTGAGGACTGTCCTAAATAGAGAAGACTTCCTCATCAGGGAGTTTAATATATGAAGACGTGTCTTCACCTGAAAGGTGTTCAGCTAGGAAATCAGCCAGAGCTTGGCCCTTTATTGCCTTTTGAGACACATACTGAATATCGAATTGCTGCAAAATAACTTCCCACCTTGTCAGACATCCTGTAAGCATTGGACGACTAAGGATGAATTTGAGCGGGTTATTGCGAGATACATATTAGACCTCGTGATGTTGCAGGTAGTGTCTCAACTTCTGAACTTAAAAGATTAATGCCAGTCAGCACTTCTCAATACTTGAATACCAGGTTTCTGCTTCAAGAATAGTCCGACTGATGTAGTAGAGGCTGTTTTCATTCCCAGCATCATTCTTCTGAGCAGGAAAGGCACCCAATGATCTCTCTAAGGATGTCATGTAAAGGATAAGTGGCCTTCCTTCAACAGGTGGCATGAGTACCGGTGGACTCAAGAGGTATTTCTTGAGAATATTGAATGATTTTTGACATTCTTCAGTCCACTGGTAAGTGACTCCCTTCTTCATCAATTTGTTGAAGGGTAAACTTTTTCTTTCCAAATTGGCGATGAAACGCCGAATATAGGCTAAGTGTCCTTGAAGTCCTCTTAATTCTTTCAAATTTCGAGGAGGTGACATACCAAGGATTGACTTTGTCTTCTCAGGATCGACTTCAATACCACTATGGTGTATAACAAAGCCGAGAAATTTTCCTGAGGTTACCCCAAAAGCACATTTTAAGGGGTTCATCTTCAAATTATGTTGTCGAAGCTTGCGGAATATGACTTCCAAATCATCAAAGTGATTAGAAAGTTGTTTGGATTTAACCACCAAATCATCCACATAACATTCAACAAACTTCCCTAAAAAGGGTTTGAAGATACGATGAATGGAACACTGATATGTTGTGCCTGCATTCTTTAAGACAAAGGGAATTACCCAGTAGAAAAACACACACTGAGGGGCTCTGAAGGATGTGGATTACTCATCTTCTAGAGCCATTAAGATTTGATTATATCCGGAATATCCATCCATGAAGGAAAGTGCTTCATAGCCAGCTGTTGCATCAATTAAAAGTTCTGTAATTGGAACTGGGAAATCATCCTTAGGACAATGCCGATTAAGATATCTAAAATCAATGAAAACTCTAATTTTTCTGTTCTTCTTCTTCACAGGGACAATATTAGCCAACCACTTGGGATATTGAAATTCTCTGACGAAGTTATCTTTGATATGCTTATCCACTTCACCTTCAATTTTGGAAGCATAAATTGGGTGTGTTCTTCTTGCGGCTTGCTTGAATCCTCGATGCTCTTCTGGTAATCCCAAATGACGAGTAGAAACATCAGGATCAAGCTCGGGCATATCTGTATAGTTCCAAGCAATTATTTCTTGATTTTTCTTTAGAAAAGAAATATACATCTCTTGCTCTTCAAGAGTCATGGCCACACTGATTAAAGTGGGTCATGGATCTTCTTTTGTACCCAGATTTATTTCTCTAAGTTCATCCATGGTGGTAGAGATACCCTTTTAAAATGCTGGAGGAGAATCTCTGAGATCTTCCTCTTCTTCTTCAACATGTGTTATTTCTTTCATTTCTACTGGCATAGTAGATGATGAATTTTTTTCCATGATCAGAAGAGATGTTAAAATTTGAACATCTTGAAGAAGAGGCTTCCATTTCTATCCCAAATGATGAGGAAGGGTCTTCCATGGGTAATAAAGAGGAGATGATGGATTGTGAATCGACATCATGATTCACCTCTAACATTTCTATAACTTCTTCTGGCCTGATTGGTGAATTATAGACTTGCTGTATTTCAGTAGATAAAACGAAGAAATCTCCATTTGAGCTTTCATCATTGCCTGGTGGGTTACCGGTTTCTCCCATGTTGTCTGGATCGATTGCCGTAATTGAAATTATGGATCTTTCCATAAGAGTATTTTGATTTGGGTCCACCCTGTCAATTTGACTGATAGGAAATACATAATCTGTACTCACATACGCAAATGTATTTACTGGAATTTTTTCCAAACCATATGGAGCATTAACTTTGGTAATCTCCCTGGTTGTGGATTTACCCTTTCCCTTCATGTGATAGAATTCCACCTCAATATATTGAGACTCACATGTCTTGAACGGGGCCTTATCACCATACAATGTCCCAACTTGACCATCAAAAAAATATTTGAGACATTGATGGTATGATGAAGGGATATCCTCTTGTTGATGTAACAAGGGTCTTCCAAGAAAGATATTGAAAGATGAGTCTTGATCAACAACCATGAAATATGAATTGGATACAAGATCTCCAAACTGAGTTCTGAGTGTAACTTCGCCCAGTGGTTCTTGTTCATTTTTATTATATCCTTGTAACATCATCGTATAAGGAGATAAATCATATTCCGTGAGGCCCAATCGATGAAGTGTACGAATGGGCATGAGGTTGACTCCTGAACCATTATTAATGAAAGCTATTCGGACGTCTACGCCATTGACCTTTCCAAATAAGTACAAAGGTCTAATATGTCCATGCACGACATCATCTTCATCTTCATCTGTAAAATATATTACCGCATGGAATTCTATAGGATTATTCTCTATGTGCTAGACTTCAGCTACATTAATTTCAGTTTCAAACTCCTAAGGACATGACAAAGCCTCAATGAGTGCCTCCCGAAGATCCTTTTATAGATTCAAAGCATCCAGAATTGATAACTTGGCCGGTACTTCGGACAGGTGTTTCAATACATCATACTTTTGATCTAGAGGTCTGCATTTCCCAATAGGAACATGTGGTTTAGCAGGTGCCTTGGAAGAAAATTATTTAAAAGTTGATGCATCTTGTATCGGGATAGAAGTTGGCAATATTCATGGTTTTGTAAGATTAGACCGATTAGATCCATTTAATTGCTAAGAGGAAGAAGATGAAACCTTCAACTGGTCTTCCAGAATAACTGTACCAGGACTGAATTTGCTATTGGTAGAAGAACTTCCTTGTTCTTTCTGAGCTCGCTGAAGGGATCTACAACGAGTTTCTGCTGCGTACACAGTTATAGCAGGGGTAGAATCGGAATAGTGGCCTCTGAAAGATCCACATCTTCCCCTGTATCCTGAGCCTCTAAAACTTCCTCTGATTCCTCTGTTTGATACAGGTAATTAAGGCTCATCCAAATCGAAACTGCGACTGGCATATGGATATGTTAATTGAATCATATTAACAGAACCGAAGATCAACTCTTCATCTGATGAAGACTCTATATGATTAGCCTATTTAGGATATGCCGTTTAGTGGGGCAGTTCCCGTTTCTTCTAAGTAGATGGAATGAAATTTTCTAGAGTCAAAGATAGCTTAGGGTTTGAAACATACTCATCTTCTTCTGATTGTTCCTCTTTGGAATTGTGCCGTTTCTTTGAGGATTTTCCCTCTGATGAAGAGGTTTTTCCTGCAGAATTCATGGAAGAAGGCACAATTGGTTTCTTCAATTGTGTTCACAAAATATCATGAGTTTGGTTGATCGTCTTTCTGACCATCCAATCATCATATTTCTGTGCATTTTTGCTTTTGACTTCTTGCCACTCACCTTCCTCCTCTGGAACTGTAGCAGCAACACATGCTACCTGAGCTGAAGAACCTTTCAGTTTGACTTTCCCTGAGTTGACCATCTTTTGCAGGAGGTCCTTGAAGACAAAACATTCCTGGATGAGATTCCCCAACATTTGATGAAAGGGGAAATAATTGGGATGGTCTTCATCTCCTTCCTTGTTTGGCCTCTTTGGCCTTGGCAACTGAACCAAATTATTTTCTAGAGCCAAAATGAAAAAACCAGGAACTTGTTCATTTAGGAAAGATTAAGATTTGATTTTCAAATCCTCAAATTGTTTTCATCTTTGATATTTTTTATTATCTTGATGAAAAAACCTTTGTTGTTGGCGCTCAAGAGGTGGAGCCCTTCGAGAAGATGCAGGTTTTGAAGTAGAAGCCGGTAAAGGTGATTGATTAAGCACAACTGTAGCAGTCTCTACTTTACCCATTATCCTTCCTCGAGGTGATGGAATTACATGAGATTTATCCTTAGTCTGTATAAGAGAATCTTCAATCAGTGGTGTGTGCATCTCATCACGCAAATTTTCCACACAGATTGGAAACAATTCTTCATGAGGGAGTGCTAAGTTTAGGGAATATGTTAATCCCTTCCAGCGAGCAATGAAATCTGAGACCCTTTCATTCTACCTTTGCTTAAAGTTTGTAAGATAAAAAACTGTTTTCTTTGGAAAAGTTGAGATTAATTGAAGAAGAAATCATTGACGGAGATCTTCCCATCTGGTAATTGATCGGGATTTCAAGCTTGTGTACCAAACAAAGGATGGTCCTTGCAAGGTTCACACGAAGCATCTATGTTTCACTGCTTCTTGCTGTTCCAGAGTTCCCATCATAGGATCGCAACAAGACACGTAATACGTCAAATGCTGTTCAGGATCACCTGATCCATTGAAAATAGGGAATACAAGGTTCACAAAATTTGATGGGGGAGGGATTGCATCTACCCATTTAGGGTAAGCTCTCTTTTCTGGTTGAACATGAGAACACTTACCATCCATAGCTTCCAACCGAGCTGTTAATGACTCAATAGTAGTTATTAACTTTTGAGAAACATCTGGTTGGGCTTGGACCTGAATAGGTGCACTAACTGGAGCTTGGACAGGTATGGTGGCTGGTGCTGCAACTGATGGTAGCACTGCCAATTGTTGTTGCACTTGACCCGTAGGATTAGACCTGTGAGGGTGTACTGATAAAGGAGGATATTCTTGATCCATGTCAGTAGCTGCAACAAACTCCCTTGACTGGCTGGATCCTACACGTTTAGGAGGAAGACTACCATGAAGTAGTTCTGCATTCAACCTACTCAATTCCTTCATCTCTTCCTCCTGTTGCGCAAATCTTTGCTCTAGTGAGAGTGATTGGCCTTCTCTAGAGGAAGGATATGTAACCTAATTCTTCCCCTTTCCCTTGTTTGATGCCTTTCGGAGAGGGGGAAGTGGGTTATTTGAAGGAACACCCAGATTTTGGGTAACCCTTTGATTTCATGTACACACACCTTCTTTATTTGTGTCTGTGCATACAACTTCTTGAACATGAACCTCTTCATCTGACCCCTCTGAGTGAGCCTCATCTGGTGGATCAACATAACGACATTGATAACATTTATTTATGCATAATGCATTGCATCCCTCCTATCAGTATTCCTGCGATATTGTCTCCTTCCATGTCTTTGATGAGACATTGCCTTTTATTGATTCGATCCCTCAGGAACTTCTTGATGAACCATAATTTGGAGAGAATCTCCTGATAATTTGGCTCTTCGTTCCTCTTAAGGATTCTTCTCCAATCGAGAAAAGACTGACTTTCACTGAGGAGGGGATTGATGATTTGAAAAAGTCCCCAGTCTGGTGGAATGGGGCTGTTCCTTCTGTTCCCGCTCAACTCCTCGAATCCTATTTGTTGATTACGAGGGTTGGTTTAAAAGAGTCCCCAGTCTGGTGAGCTGGGGTGGATCTTGACATGCTATTTCTGAGACTTTCTTAAAATCTCTCCTGATCTTGTGGACCTTGGTCTGGAAATTAGCCAGATGCATCAATCGACATCCACTTTTATCACCTGGTTCAAAAGACTGTAGGATGATTTCTGACACTTCTATCACTTGGTGATGTGCTTGCTTCATACGAGATGCATGTTAAATATTATCATTTGCTTGATGCAGGAGTAATTCAACAACTTGTTCTCTGTGTTATTGATTTTGAGAGGAACTAGTTGAGACCTGTTCTTGGGAAAGCTTTTGATTACAAAAAAAGCCAGGTATTTGTGGCCGGCCATGGGAAATAACATTGCATGATGCCATTTTCGGCGGGCTTTGCTAACTGGAGAGCACAATGAAATACAATGCTCCATGAACACCCCATCCTCTGACATGAATACCAGATGGGGCATTGGAAATTAACTGCCGCAACCTTCTTAGTGCGCCAAGGCATGAATGCTGAAGAGCTCTCTGCTGCTTTTCAGCCTTTGGATATCGAGAGACAGATAGAGATGCCAAGTCAATTTGGCATTGTAACCCTTATATTATCTTAACATTATTTTCATATTCATCATAAGATAATACTTTCTTTTTCAACTGACAAAGAGTTTTCCATATGTTGAGACGAATATCATGAATTCCATCTTCCGTCAACATCTCTGGAATGTCATACTGAGAGTCAGCCAGAGGCCAAAACATGACTGGCACTTCACCTTTTTCCAGTTGTTTTCTCATGTTCAACATTTCCTCTATCATTCAATGAAGATTCTTCTACCTATTTTGACCAAAGCTGGTGCTTCCTTGTTGTTTCATTGGATTCAATAGGGTTGGTAGAGAAATCACTAATTAAGCTAGAAGATGCATGACTTAGGGGTGGTTCAGAGAATGACCTACACCCTGGGCTATCTTCCGATTGAGAAAGTATTTCACCTACTTGCGATGAAACATCAGACATGACTGGTTTCACATTTACAAGTGCCTCAAGATAAGAGAGCTTTATCGGCACTACATTTTCCACTGAAGCATTTTTCGGGCAATGTGCATCACTACTGCAGAGAGGACTTTCATAGCGAAATTCATCATCATGGGGAGGACCACCATGGAGGGTTACAACAAAAGATGATATCTCTTGCTCCTTGGTCTTCTAACCACACAGAGGGTTCCTGTGGCTCGCATCTGAAGATGAAACTTCGAGATCGACCGAATTTTCATGAATCAAGCCTTCATGAGGAAGTGTCTGTTGAAGACCTTCAGAATTAATGTTCCCACTATTGGGAAATGAGGAAGTAGAATCTTTAATTCCAAAAGATAACTATCTGAGGGCTTCAAGAACTCCAGCATCGAGCAAAGCCTTGTTACAAATTGGATCTTGATCTCTTGACTGTGCTGGGCGAGTCTTCTTCTTAGACGCCTTCTTACTCGCCTTGGAAACCACTTTTTGATGGAAGTGGATGCTCTGAGCAGGTGTATGTGCCTGATCCGGAGAGATGGCCAGGTTAGGCTGAAGATCTCCACTCAAATCAGGTGTATGTGCCTGACTTGGTTGTCCGTATGATATGGGGGAGTATGCCCCACAACCCTCTTGGACTGGAACATATGTATGTGTCTACTCCAGAGTAAACTGTTGATGTGTCACTCCACTACTAGGGAAAGATTTGTGTGTCTTTCCCTGAGATGTTGCTGAAGCTGTTATAATATCCTGGAAAGCATCCATAATATAAGCAGGTATTTGCTTCTACTCTTTCACCATTGATAGAATATGATTGGTGACTTCAGCTACCGGAATGGGGATATATGTCCATTCCGTGCTTGGAGTAGGTGTATGTGCCTACTCCTGTCCTCCTTTTCCTGTCAGTGAATCCTGACAGTACTCAAGTGTAGGGGAAGAGAGTTGAGTCTGCCTCCTGTTTGTCACCGGAGATTTCCGAATGACTTCGACGAATGCTACCAAGCGAGACTGTTGGTAGGCTTGATCAATACTAGCAGGTGTATGTACCTGCTGATTGCACTTTTCCGAACATGGTTGAAAAGATCCATCATATGTAGTCAGACTAGCCTGCTGACTAGATGGTGATGTATAAACAGGTGTATTTTCCTTCCTATAGTACTCCACCGGAATTTCCTGGCGAGATTGGCGTGATGCTGCCAGACGAGTCTGCTGGATAGCAGAATTAAAATGGAAAGGTGTGTGTGCCCGGTCGTTGCTTGCCACCAAGTTAGGTTGGTGGACTTCTCCGGAGATGGCAGAGATGAGAACCTACTCACTGTTAACCGGATTTCACCTCTGGCAATTCGTCTTTCCTTCCTGGGTTCGAGGAACCTAATTCAAACTCCTAGAGTCAGTACCCTCATCATGTTGAGGGTGCACTACCGCATGAGTCTGGCGGCGATTGTTGATAGGAGCCCTTGGGAAGAACTCCCGTCTGATTGAATTAAGGCCCTGAGGTACCTTCTCATTCACCTCCCCAGAATAAGGGAGAGAATGGTGATTGCGTTCTGGGTATAACGACCTAAAACAGTTGGAGACGGTGGTTATCACCACCTGCTTCTTGATCACTGGTCGTTGTTGTTCAGACGACTGGTGTGAGTTGTTCACTTGGAGGGCTTGTCGGGCAGCCTCCAGAGTTGGAATGGTATCGTGTTGACAGTACTCCTTAACCAGTGTATTTGATACCTAGCGATGAAGATGTTGAGTAGGTGATGTCATCCTCAAAGCGGACGGCGATACAGTAGAAGTAGCAGCAGTGGCATTCATAGCAGCGGTATTCAGAGGTGTGAACTTGAGAGCATCCATTTCTTAGAATGCATAAAATATTGGAAAAGAGTGCCTGTTTGATATAACACACTTAATAAAGATAAATTCAGCCACTACATCTTTTGGATGAGCACATATGTCAATGATTGTTTTTGTTTTCTCTCTCATTGAGTTTTGAATAGGGGCCTAACAAATAAGTAAAACATCATTTTATCTTGGTTAAGGATTCACGTTGGGTTCACCATTTTTTGTTTCCCTCTTGAAATGGGGGATGATCTCATTGATTTAAGATTCAAACATTCCAAGTAGTTTCTAACGGGTTTTTTCGTAGAACCAGAAACATCCAATGATTCCATATTCATTTGAACCTACTTTCCAAAGGTAGGTGTTCATTAGTTATGGACTGATGAGGCTTAGGAATTTTCATTGGTCGAGAGGATGGGAGGTTGGACTCATCACACCTTTTTGAGGGGAATTATTGTCTACTCCGGGACTCTCTTTATAGATTTAAGTTATGTTTTCGAATTCTTATTACATTACCAAGTATAAAATGAGTTTTCCTTTAGATCTGACAATCAATGATTGATATGTAGGAAATTTAGAGAATCTTTTATATGTATTTGAGGTTCTTCATTGATAGAGAATCATCTGTATTTGTTAGGGATTCTTAGTCAATGGTATCCTTTGATACATAAAAGTATCTTGGTCATTATGATGACCATACTGGTTTTAAAGCCACTCAGCTGGGCACTTGAAGTTTATTGTCATTCATAAAGACATTGATTATTTCAGAGTTTGGATCATACCCACAGATGGGATACCTACGTATCCTTTTTTTTGGAAAAGGAATCAGAACCCACGTAGTTTGAGTAAGGGAATATGATGTTTATGATTGATGGCTAAAAGAAAGATGTTATAATTACTTTTACACTCTAAGCTCATGTGAGTCATGCTCGGTGTGAGAAACAAGAGGTATTGGTAAAACCAGACAGTTGTGCCATGAAAGATGCAATCATAAGAAATGATGTGGGGCTTATGTATGTACGACTGCCCAAATAGATGAATATTAGGATTTACTTCATGGAATAAATCCAGGAACATGGTCCATAAAGGTATATGTACTTTATGGAGATTTGGATACTCTAATTTGGGGCTTACTCCTGAAAAAGAGGCCCAAATTAGGAGGAGACTTATGATTGGGTTTTACTCCTGAGAAGGAGATCCAGATCAAAAGTAAATTAGGACTGGTTAAGAGAAAATTAAGGGACTTGGGGATTACTCCTAAGGAGGATTCCCATATTTGAGACTGGGGCTTACTCCTGAAAAGGAGGCCCAGGTTAATGAGGACTTGGGGATTACTCCTAAAGAGGATGCCCATATTTGAGACTAGGGATTACTCCTGAAAAGGAGGCACATGTTATAAGTATTATAGTTAGGGCTTACTCCCAAGGAGGATGCCCAGATATGGGAATTATGACTGGGACTTACTCATGAAAAGGAGGCCTAGGTTAAGGGGTTCTATCATATTAAAGGATGAGGTTGAATGAATGAAATATCAGTCTTTAGTGACATAAAGATTATGTGAATCACTAAGTTTTGAGAAGTGTTCCACGGAGTTCCTTTCAGATAAGGAAGTCAAATTAAGAAATCATGCTATAAATGGCTTTCAAGAGTGTCTTGAAGACTTAATCTTGAATAGGAGAGGTGGAATGACATAAGAGGGGTTAAATGGGTAAGAAAGGCACCCAAAAAGGCAGGGGCGTGCAAGTCTTAGCAGGCGCACAGGTACTGCGTGGGCACACAAGTCTTGGTCACGCATGTATACCTGCGCGACACATGGGTACTTGCGCGATTGTTAACCAGTAGGGTAACACTTGGGTGATCCTTGACCAAATCCTTTATAATTATCTTGAGGTACTTCCAGAAGAGAGGCGCGCAAGTTTTGGTGAAGAAGTAAGGCGGCACCCAAGTATGTTCATTTCCCTTAAGGGTAAAACACTTTAGGCACGCAAGTGTTAGTGAATTCTAACACTTATACCTTACTCTTCTTGTTTATACCTTCCATTCTAGGTAAAGAATTACCTTAGAAGTGTTCGAAAGACCTGAAGAAGAGACTTGGGCGTTCAGAGATCTATATCTGAATTTTGGAAAAAATTCCTCCTGAAATGGGGGGCCCACCAGGGCTATTTATAGGCTGGAGAAGACCCCATGCGGTTATCACTTAGGGAGCTCACGTGTACTTGCACGACCATTGCGGCGCGCAAGTGTACTTGTGCGACCATTGTAGAACTTGCGTGACCCTTGTGAAATGTTCTTCTTATTCCTTCCTTTGTCAATTTTTGATATTTGTCCAAAGGTTGACTCACTTTGAGCTAATATATTACCCTTTTCCAATCTTTAGACTCTGTGACGAAAAGGAGCATCAAAAAATATTCTTTTAGAAATTCAATTCTATCTATTTTGGGTTCATTAATGGGATTCATGTGAATTGGGTAAAGTTATCAATGAGTGAGAAATTTTATTTATTATCATCCATCAATTTATTCATCATTTATCCAAGAATATATAAAGGGGATCATTTGAATAGATTCATTTTTCAAATATACACATTTATATAAAAATAATTAAAACTGTTCCATATTTGATATATAATTTATTCCAACTTTTTTTACCTTTTAGTTAGTGGGGTGTGATGAAACTTTTCTCCATGAGCTAATGTTTTCATTATTGTATGTCCAATTTTACCATGTTATTTATGCTATAACTCCTTCTCATCATGTATATAACTAAACTATATGTATGGTGTTAATAAAAAGGGTTCTGAAGCTTCCCACACTCCCACTATCATATAGATTTAGAGTTTTAGTGAAATAGGAAAAACCAGACATTACATTGTTAAAAGTTTCATACTATGTACAATTTTGTCCAAAAAAACATATTCTTATTTTTACAATCATATTCTCATCTATGAAACACATACATCATTCGAGATTAGCCTTCATTATAATAAGTTTTCCCCTAATATAGTCTCTGTAAATCCTTTTTTCTTGTGAAAATCATTTGAAAATGTAGGATGAGGGAAACAAATCTCGATAGGATATATAAAAACAAAGGAATAACATTATCCCATTGAAAATAAAGAAATAACATATAATATATTCACATTTATTTTATAATAAAAATAGTTCAAATAACCACATAATTACTCTTAAAAAACATCCCTCCCCATTTTTTTACAAATCCTATCAAAAGAAATCATAAAGAAAAACACATAATCAAAATGGTTAAATAAAACTTCATAGTCATATCATTATTTCATTTAACCTTAAAGTAGAATAACCAACCTAGTTATCTCAAACCTTTTCATAAGAGTAACTTATTTTAAGCTTTATTTTCTTCATTAAAGAATCATTTTAATAACATATATCCAATTTACAATGTAAAAATCAAATGGATAACATATTTCTAGTTAACCTAGTCTGTTTCATTAGAGAAAATTATAAATAGTTAACTCCATCCACTATTTATGGGAATCTTATAGTCAGTTTACTCCATCGACTTTATTGTAGACAATTTTTATCCCTTAAAATTATTAACTTCATAGGAGTAACTTATATCTTGTTAACTCCATCCACATTACCCAATACATTAGAGGTTAATTGTAGACCCACCCATAATTATGTATAATCCCCATGAACTATAAAAAGAATAAATCACAAGGGGGGTTAAATATTCTTCATAAAACTCAAAACAAAAACATTTATTTTAACCCACATGTATAAGTTCACATAGAAATACTTTTCTTTGGTAAATATTTAAATATAAAAATTTATCCAAAAAATGGAAATGAGTTAACTTTGAAAATTCATGAAAATTAAAATTCGAATCTCCATAATATTTAACTTTTAATATAGTTGGAAAATGTTTCCACGTGTTAAACATAAAAAATCTTTATTTTTAAACATTTGTAATGGAAGTAAAACATAAATTTCATAGTGGATATGAAAAAAATTAATTTTTAATACATTATAATGAAATTAATGTATAGTTCAATATAAAATTAAAAAATAAATTATATATAAATGATAATATTCATGAAAAACTTTAAATAATATGGATATCGATGGAAATGAGTTTAATAAAAAACAATAAGACATTTTAACAAATTTTTCAAGAATTTTTTTACCTCGAGTCCCAAATCACTATATACAACCTATACAATCATGAGTAGTAATAATATAGTATTAATTTAATTTCATAAGATCTTTTTTCATGGTCATTCCATTGAAATTATTTCTTTTTCTTGATTTATTATTGCATTTTATTTAGTTAGTTAACCGGTTTAGTACATGTAGGTTATTTTGAGGATGTTTGGTCCAAAATAGATTCATTGTGTGGAATTGGGTTAATAGGGGAAATAAAATGGCTCCATAATTTTTATAAATCCTTAATAATATAATAAATACCATATTTAGTCATCAAATACACTTGTATAACCATCCTAGTATAGTGTAAATGAAAAATTATAAAGGTTAGTACATGGATGCGGTTTTCCACATGTGTGCATGGATGACATTTTTATTTTTAAATGGATAGAAATAAAGAAAGTAAGAATATGATTTATATTTATTAGAACATAGTTATGATATGAATATTATATTTAATCATTAAATCTATATTTGTGACCATCTCTAAGAGTTGTTGATGATAAATAAAATACATCACTTCATGGAAATGGTACTCCATGCACATACAAGAGAACTGTTATTATTTTTCAATGAATGGGAGGGAAATAAATTATATTATAGTTTATAATTTAAGAATAATAATTATTTTAAAAATAAAATAATTACTCATATAATCTATTAGTATAAAAATTCATGCAATGTGGTGATAAAAATGAAATGTATCTTCCATGGAGGTGGTAGTCCACATGTACACAATAATTTTTTTTGATTTTTCTATAGATCAAATGAATTTAGAAATTGAATGTTCCATATGTATAATAAAATTTAAATATATTAATTATATATAATTCATTATGATAAAAATTTTAAAAAATATTTGGAGGCAATTTAGAAATAGTGAAATAAAAAATTATTTGGCAAGGATGATTACATCTACTTATGATACCTACCATTCAATTGAACGTAACTCACTTAGAGAAAAGTTTTATTGTAACACCAGGGGTTTCGATTTGTGATATAAGAAGATTGAAGTGGAAATTGTGGAATATTTTTTATGGAAAACATAACTCATAAGTGTCGTTGGGATGGTTAAATTGATTCCTAATTTATTATCAAACATAAATGGAATTTTCAAAAATATTCAATCATTAAGGGTCAGTAAAGTAGTTTCAAAAATTAAAAGTGGTGCATAAATGAAACATTTGTGGAATTATAGACCTTTTATATTTATGTTCACAAAAAAAAATATTTTAATGATTTTTAATTCAATTATTAAAATATTTTTTTCCTATAAATACCCTTCAAAGTCATTTTGAAAATCATTTAAATTATTTGACATTAAATATATCAAGATAAAAATGGAATATCTATATAAACACATACATCACAACATGTAAATCATAATTATATACAAAATTAATTAATAAATATAACAAATATAATCTTTATAGCCTTTATGTTTCTAGAATTATTTATTTTATTATTTTATTACTCTCATAAGGGTTGTGTCGACACTGCGTAAACATTTTAGACAATTATACTATTATTTTAAATTTAAAATAAATCACCAATATAAATTTAATTTATGAACCAGAATGTTTTTTATATTTAACCATTCAAAATATATTTTTATCCTTATATATATCATGATAAATTATTATGTGAGTGATAATGACTTTTTTGTTTACCTTAATTTTGTATTATAAAAGAAATGTCATAATCAGTGAAAGTGGAACAAAATGGAAAAAATATTTTGAGGATAGGATATGGTAGTGTCTAAATACACTCATCTAATAAAATTTAGGATGGTCTTAATGATATTACTAAAAAATGTATAGTTATGTGGATTACAAAAATACATTACAAAATTTAACTTTTTAAACACATACTTCTAGAAAAGGGTAAAAAATATTTTATTATAATAAATCATTATATAATTATCAAAACTCCATATATAAGCCACTAAATTCAACATAATTTTTTAAATAAGTAATTTTGATTATTAATTGTAAATATTATGTTGAAAAAATGATGAAAAATATTCAATAAATTCCTATGTTATTAAAACATCATGTTGGTCGGAGTAGTTTACTCAAGAGGTGAGGGGTGAATTGAGTAACTATAAAAAATTTTGTTACAGAAATATTATTTTAAAAGAAATGTTTTTCCCCAAAAATAGATACAGCCCAGTTAATCAAGGTTATACTGTTATAAGAGTTTGACTGTTTAAACAACTTCTTAGAAGATTGATTAATTCTCAGTAATCTTAATATGTATTAGTAATATTACTTTTGAATTTATCCTACTAAGACAAATCAGTTATAACTTCTTTCTAAGACTAACTATCAAAGTGAAATTAGTGTTTTATAAATTATACAATAAAGAAATAAAACAGAGAAGACTAAATTCAAATAGCACAGCGGATATAAAACAAGTGGTTCAGTCTTAAGCCGAGACCTAATCCACTCCACTTGGTGATCACCTACCACCAAGAAGTTTATATAAATAAACTTTGATCCACACCCTGGATCGGGGTTAACAACAGTACATAGACTATCCAAGTCACACAAGGACCTCTTCCACAATTTTCGTGGGTAAACAAAAATAATAACCAGGACACACATGGACCTCTTACATAGTTGTCATGGGTAAAAAATTATAAAGAGTTTGGTTTAAGGATTTAGAAATCCTTCAGTTTAGTACAAGAGTCAGTGTGTGTATGGAATATATAGAGTACACACATTGATCAAGAAGTAAGTAAAATAATCACTAAGAGAGAGCTAATATGATTTTAGAATGCTCTAGTGATTTGAAGTGTAGCTCTGGACTCCTTTGATTAAACATAAATGCTTATGAGTCCTTCTCTGGTTTTTGTCTTGAAAAACAGAGTGTCGTAATTCATCTTGTGTTCTTCACAAGTGTTGATAATGTGAATATGTTCTCTGAATTCCAGTGTACTTCATATGTTCTTCAGCAAAGTCAGATTTCATGCATGTGAAAATGCTTACTTTGAAAATCTTGCTAAGTGTTCTTCGTGGTCGTGCTCACATGATTGTTTTTCATTCAGTATCACACTCTTTGGTTGTTGGGAACTCTCCACTCTTTATCTTCTAATGAATGTGTTTTAGCCGTCAGGTTCCATGTGTTTCATACCTCGTACCTCGTACTATGTCTACAAAGAAACATTAATTATTTCAGTGCATTAAAGGCATCAAATATGACCGTTAAACATTAAATTGAAAGGCAACAAAATAGTTTAGGAAGCGGTGTCACAATATGTTATGAAAATAGTGTCTCCTTCAGACGGTGTCTGATTGTTATGGTCTGAGTGTCACGGTGTCTGAGTGTCATGGTCTGAGTGTCACGGTGTCTTTTTCATGGTGTCTCGCTTATAGTGTCTGGCTTATGGTGTCTGGATTACTGTGTCATGCTTCACAGTGTCTTGTTTCATGGTGTCTTGCTTCATGGTGTCTTGCTTCATGGTGCCTCGCTTATGTTGTCTGTCTTATGGTTTCTGGCTTACTGTGTCAGGCATCCCGGTGTCTAGTACTTAGGAAAATAACAATATTTAGACTTAAACAATAATATGCATGAAATGGATTGAGCTTAACAATTATAAAGCATGAGTGAACTTGAAACATAAATACACATGACTGGATATAATTTATAGTACTTAACTAGGTTGAATATGATTTATGATTATTAATGAGATTTGTGATCATTGATGAGATTTTTATGAGATTTTTTATCATTAAAACATTATTAATACATGAGGAGTCCAACAATCTCTCCCGTTTTGATGATCACAAATCATGTACAGTTAAAGTGTAAATTAGATGCAACTATAGAGAAAATAACATATAGAAACTTTCTCCCCCTTTTGGTATTATCAAAAAGTTTAAATAAAGAGAGGGTAAACAATGAACATTCCATTAAGATTAAATAGTTCATTACAAAATAAAAATAGATACAAAAATAATGAAATCCCCATCAAAAATTAGTAAGCACTAGTCTTCTTCAGGGATTGTCCTTCTCTTTTCCTTTATCAGCAGTAGAAGAGGAATCCATAGGAGCATTGGTGGATATAGAATAAGGAAGATAGGTGGTAGATAGAGAAGGTAAAGGGAGACCTTCAAAGACTGAGGGATCCAAGGTAGGATAAGTAGATGATCAAGGCAGTTTCTGATCAAGAATGACATGCCTGATTTGATTGAGATCTTGGCCAATAGACATGGTAGTTGAGGCTAAGGTAGAGGTGAATGTAGGTAGTCCAGGCCTGAGAGGTGCAGCTGCTGGAGAAACAATTACTGTACTCTGGACATGAAGATAAGGTCTCAGAAGTTTGATGAAGTCTGCAATAATCTCTCCACTATATTGCATGGATTTTTCAAACTCATATTTGTTTTCCATGAACTTGTCCAACAATCAGGTAAAATCAGTTAGCTTCTAGACTTGGTTTTTGAAGGATTGAGTTACAAGAGGAATCCGCAGATTCTCTACAAGGTATTTGAAGTGTTTGGTCATATCAGTCTTGGAGAAAATTCAGTTGAAATAGAAATCCACTTTCTTAGAAATCTCCTGTTGGGCATCATTTTGAATCTTAGAATGAATTTTCACAAGGTCAAGAACTCTATCACTGTTCTTGTCAACTTCATAGAAAGAAGATACGTTGAATCCACTAAAAGAATTCTGAAGCTCTTCTTGTACTATAGATCTGAGAAAAGTACTATCCAAGGAAGGTGTAAAGGATTCACCAGAGGTATTAGAAGCTTTGACAACTATTGTCAAAGATTTGTGCTGATTCAAAACCTTTTGAAGTCAACTAGTGTACTCATCAATGATTTTATTCAGGTTCACCACAAGCGCTTGTTGAGTCAATAAGGTTTTCCTTATGACTTTTTTCCATTCCTTCTTGTTTTGAAAATCACAAACACCTTATACTTAAGAAAATCTATATTTTACTTCTATACGGAAAATTTCCTTCTCAAAGGAATTTACGCCCACTATGTTTTCATTCCTCATATCAATATTTTTCTTAAGTATAAAAATCAGATTCATATCTAAAACCTCGGAATTGTATAATACTTAGACATGAAGCATTCTATTTTAGGATCCGAATTCTGGGTACGAAATCTTATATAGTTCCATTCTGAATTCTGGATACGAACTCTAATGAAGTTCCACTCCGAATTCTAGGTACGAACTCTCATATAGTTCCATTCTGAATTCTGGATACGAACTCTAATGAAGTTCCATTCCGAATTCTGGATACGAACTCTAATGAAGTTCCACTCTGAATTCTAGATATGAACTCTTATACAGTTCCACTCTGAATTATGGATACAAACTCTCATATAGATCGAATCCAAATTTTGATTATGTACTTATCTAAGTTCTAACTCTGAGTTCTCTGAATCCAGACTCTGAACTCTTATGAGTTCTGACTCCGAATTCTCATGAAATCTAACTCTGAACTTTGTAATTTCTGGTTCCGAATTCAAATGAAACCAGACTCCGAATTTCCTTGAAATTTAGACTCTGGATTTTTACAGAATTCAGGTTTCAAATTCCTACAAAATAGAATCCAAATATCTCTTTATTATAGACTCCTAATTTCATTTTGGTTAGACTCTGAACTTTTATTTGCTTACATTCTGATCTTCAGTTTTACTTATACTTATACTTGTTTCATTACTAAACGATGTCGTTCTTTCAGTTATTGACTAATAGTTGGTTGAGTGACACGTGTACAGGTCCGTCTTAAATTTAAGGAGAAATATGACCGTTGGAGGAGGGAGCTGATCGTTGGAGCTTCTCCTATAAATAGAAGATCATTTGAAAGTATTTAGAAATTTTGGAATTTTGGTGATCAGAACTTCCTGAAGTGATTTTTAGAGAGAGAGACTCTTATCAACTCTCAAGCTTCATGCAAAAATTTTGAACAACTTGTTCAAACTTTTCCTTGTGTAGACTTTCTTCTTGCGAATCCGATTATTGCTGATTACAATCGAGGGCTTCCGGGGATAGGAAGACAGAGGTTCCAATACCTTGAAGTTGAGGGCTTCCTTGATGAGGAAGATAGAGGTGCCGACTACCTGATAGTTGAGGGAATGCAGGGATATCAAGACATACTCCGATCTTCATATCGAGGTCTTACCCTGGTGCGGGTAAGACAGACTTTCTTGAAAGTATAAATCAAGGGACCTCTTATCCAGGGTTGTTGGATACCCTTCTCTTTGGGTTAAAAGAGTTATTGTTTGTTACTTTTTTTTTCTAATTTGTTTTTCCGCTTCATTTTTTATTGTTAAGGAAAGTATAACTTTCTTATACTTCCTTACTTGTACTCTGATTTAGTTAGATTATATATTCTTTAAGGTAGAATCTTATCCGGTTTAAACTATTGCTAAGTTTCATTTCTAGAATCACTTTTCCGGAATCAAGAAAGTCTTTAGATCTTAGAGGTGTTGTGAATTTTGGTTATCCAAAATTTCCTAAGGGATTTTTTTTGTATACAATTAACCCCCCTCTTGTATTTGTATCTCATTATACTTATTCGATCCTGTGTTTGGTATTATAGAGTATATCATATTCAGAGTCATACCATCCTAACAATTGGTATCAGAGCATTTGGATCAATCTGAATTAATCTCACGATTAGATTCAGATGTTTTTTTTTGGATTTATACTTTTTGGAATCTATTTTTCGGAATCATAGTTCGGATTCACTTTTTTCTTAGAGATACAATTTTTATTTCTTAGAATATTTTCCCTTGTTTACAAACTTACACTTCTAACAAGTTTGTGGGCCAAAATTTTTCTTAAAGATGGCAGGTTTAAATGTTTGTTCTATTGATAACTTAAATCCTACCAGACCACCCATTTTTGATGGTAATGATTATGAATATTGGAAAGATCGTATGAACACTTTTGTTTTCAATACTGGGGTAGATAACTTTTTCATGCTTACCGGAGGATATAAAATTCCGGATAAGGAAGTAAGTGATTTTACTAATAAAGAAACACATGAATACCAACTCAAAAATAAGGTACGCAATACTTTTATTTGTTCAATGACTAGGAACATATATAACCAAATTTCTTCTTGTGAAACAGCTAACTGTATATGGAAGAAACTTAAAGTCACACATTTTGGTACATCTAAAGTAATTGAAATTAGGAGAGCCATTCTCAGAGCTGAGTATCATGGTTTTAATTTTCCTTATGGAGAACTAATTTGTAAGGTGAAACATATATTCATGACTATCATGAATAGATTAAAATATATGGGAGAGAAAGGTCTTGATGATGAATCCCATGTTGACAAAATTATTGAAATCATGCCTAATGAGTGGGAATCAAAGAGAACTGATATCGATGAGAACAGAAAGGTTACTCAAATTTCTCTTGATGAACTATTTGGAACTCTTCTTCAACATGAGACAAGAATGAAGAGAGATGCTGACAACATAAAGAAGAAGAATGGGAATGGTAGTGTTTCTTTTACTACAACTTCTAATCACATGAAAGATAAGACTCCTGAGAGAGTTACTAGATCCACATCTAAGAAGGTTATTATTCAATCAGAATCTAGTGAAAGTGAAGTCTCAAAAAATGAGTTAGATAATCTTGATCAAAGGATGAACAAGATAGCTGGACAGAGAAATTTCCAATACAAGTATAAGAAAAAGGAAAGGAAATATAAAAAAGATTCAGAGGTTACATGCTTTGAATGCAAGAGAGCTGGACACATAAGACCTGATTTACCTACGATCAAAAGAAAAGAAAGAAAAGAGAGGCATTCTGAAAGGAACAGAAATAAGTATTACAAGTCCAAAGCTAAGAAAGTTCTGAAAGATAATGACACCTGGAGTGCCAGTGGTGGTGACTCTTCAAATAAATCTTCTGATTATGAATCTTTAGGATAGAAGAATCTTGGTCTTATAGCCAGGATACCTATTGATAATCATTGTTTTATGGATAAGGTACACAATGCTGAATCCTTGACCAATGTTTCTCTAAATGCTAATGATATTAAATATTATAACTCTTTTGATGAAGAATCCTCTTATGATGAAGAAAATACTTTACCTACCTATGAATAGGTTTCTAGGTTTGCTGAACTTCTTGAGATTGAGAACTCAAACCTCATAAAAAATATTGATAGGACAAACTCTAGGAATATTATTCTTACTAAGGAAATATCAGATCTTTCTAAAGATCTTCATAGAAAAAATGCTGATTTTGAAAGTATTTCAAAAAATCTTGAGGAAGTAAGTTTTGAGAAGAATAAACTTTCAAAATAATTTGAAAATGTAATTTCTAAGAAAAATGTTTTCGAGCCTAGCTCTAGTTCAAATGTTTTTGAAGATAAGAACTTAGTAATCAAACTCAAATCTAAAATATTCTCCTTGAGGAAGTGTTTTTCAAACTTTACCCATGGTAAAGAAAATTTTGATAAAATGTATTCACAAATCTGACCTCGAAGGAATAATTCTGGTTTTGGTCACACTAGTTCTAAACACATTTTTAGTAACAACTACTTTGTTACTCAAAGTGCCCCATTTTACACGAAGTGTCAATGTGGTGGTCACTGGGAAAAGAATTTTTCTTTAAACAAAACTCAATCTTTATGATTTCATAAGGATTATTTTTCTAAGAAGATGTGGGTACCCAAAATTTTACTTTCTGAAATTTCCAGATCCAAGCAAGTCTGGATTCCAAAAACCTAACTTTTTCTTATTTTCAGGAAAATAGAGAAATTACCAACAACAATACTTGATACATGGATAGTGGATGTTCCCTGCAGATTATTGGTAACAAAAGCTATTTTGAAATGATTATCAAGACGAAAGGAGGAAAAGTAACTTTCGAAGATAATGCTCAGGGAGAAATTATTGGTATAGGTCACATCGTTTTTCTTGGAAAAACTTTGATTTCAAATGTTTTTTTTATTAAAGGTATTTAGTACAACCTCATTAGTATAAGTCAATTATGTGATGAAGGCTACCTTTTGAATTTTAGGAATGATAAGTGCTTACTACACAATTCCAAGGAAGAATTTATTCTTTCTGCCAATAGACAAGAGAATGTTTACACACTAAATTTAGAAGACCTTAAGATCCAAGAATTACCTTTCCTTAGTGCAATGGAAGATCATTCTTGGTTATGGAATAGAAGGTTAGGACACTATAACCTTAGGAACCTATGTAAACTCTCTAATAAAGGTTTAGTTAAGGATCTACTGAAGCTTAGATTTGATTCTTCAAAAGTTTGTGATCGTTGTCAATATGGAAAGCAACATAAATCAAGTTTTAAATCAATCGGTGAAGTCACAACAACTAATGCATTATAGGTGGTGCACATGGATCTTTTTGGTCCAACACAAACTGGAAGCATTAGGGGCAAGTATTTTGTATTTGTTTTAGTTGATGATTACACCAGATTTACATGGGTCTATTTTCTATAAAAGAAGTCTGAATATTTTTCTTATTTCAAAAGTTTTTGAGCTCAAGTCAAAAAATGAGAAAAACCTTCCATTGAAAACTATTCATAGTGATCATGGAGAAGAATTTCAAAATTCTTATTTTGAAACTTTTTGTAGTAGAAAAGGTATTACTCACAACTTCTCAGCACCCATAACACCTCAACAAAAAGGTGTTGTTGAAATAAGAAATAGAATTATTCAAGAGATAACTAGAACCATGTTGAGTGAGTATTATGTAGCCAAACATTTTTGGGCTGAAGCTGTAAGTACTGCTTGTTATACTATAAATCTATTTTTGATTAGACCTTTTTTTAATAAAAATACTTATGAGTTATGGAATGGTAGAAAACCTAGACTTTCATACTTTAAGGTTTTTGGTTAAAAATTATTCATTCTGAATACTAAAGATAATTTACACAAATTTGAAACAAAATCTGATGAAGGAATTTTCTTAGGCTACTCCACAACTTCTTAGGATTATAGAGTTTTCAACAAAAACACTTGTACTATTAAAGAGATAGTACATGTTAAATTTGATGAAACTGATCCCTTTGTTTTCAAAAAATATTAACCTACATCTTCAGATATGTTTTCAAAAACTGATTATCAACCTTTGATAGAAAACCCTTCTGATAAAGAAAATGTTCAAGAAGATACTTCTGAAACATTTACCCTAGAAGATTTCCTACCCTATGTTGATGAACAGGTTCTTCAAAACCCAAATCAGTCGTTTCTTAAGAATCATCCCAGTGATAGTATCATTGGTGATGTGAATCATCCTGTAAGGACAAGAAGTTTCTTAAGAAATGAAATAGAGATTCTAGCATTCCTTTCCCAATTAGAACTGAAATGCACCGATGAAGATTTAGGTGATGATTATTGGATAAAATCCATGCAAGATGAACTAAATGAATTCTAAAGGAATAAAGTCTGGACCTTGGTTGAAATACCTAAGGAAACTTCTGTCATTGGAGTTAAATGGGTCTTCAGAAATATGTGTGATGAAAATGGAGTCATCATTATAAATAAAGAAAGATTAGTTGCTAAAGTCTATAATCAACAAGAGGGAATAGACTATGAATAAACATATACTCTAGTAGCTAGACTTGAATCTATTCGTATTTTACTTTCCTTTGAAGCATTCTTCAATTTCAATCTTTTTCAAATGGATGTGAAATGTGCTTTCCATAATGGTTATGTTCAAGAGGAAGTTTTTGTTGAAAAACCTCCTGGATTTGAAGACACAAAATATCCTGATCATGTTTTTAGACTTACCAAAGCTTTGTATGGCCTTAAACAAGCCCCACGAGCTTGGTATGATAGACTTACAAGATTGTTTCTTCAAAATAACTATGTTAAGGGAAATGCAGATCCAACCCTTTTTATAAATAAAGATAAGAAAAATGTTTTGATTGTTCAAATTTATGTTAATGAAATTATATTTGGTTTAACTCAGCAATATTTAACTAATTCCTTTGCGGATCTAATGAAATCTGAGTTTGAAATGAGTATGATGGATGAGTTAACATTTTTCCTTGCTTTTCAAATTTCCCAAAAACCAGAAGGAATCTATATATCCCAACATAAGTACATTAAAGATCTTCTAAAAAAGTATGGTTATGACAACACTAAAAGTATAAGTACTTCTATTGGTACCTCAAACACACTTGATCTTGATGAAGCTGGGAAACCGGTGGATCAAACATCTTTTAGAGGTATGATAAGAAGTATACTTTATTTGAAAACTAGTTGACCAGACATGATGTTTTCAGCATTCTTATGTGAAAGATATCAATCCAATCCTAAGGAATCTCATATAAAGGCAGTGAAAAGAATTTTTCGCTACTTAAAGGGAACCATGGATTTAGGACTCTTTTACACTTTTGGAAATGATTTTGTTCTAAAAGGATTTTCAGATGCTGACTTTGGTGGATGTAGAATGGATAGAAAGAGTACATCCAGAACTTGTCATTTCTTAAGATATTCTTTAGTTTCTTGGTCTTGCAGGTAGAAACACTCAGTAGCACTCTCCACTGCTGAATCTGAATATGTAGCAGCTGGAAGTTGTTGTGCTCAAGTGTTGTGGATGAAACACACACTCACAGACTATGTCTTGAGCTTTACTAAGACTCAAATTTTGTGTGATAACACAAGTTCCATTTCCCTTAGTAAAAACCCTACACATCACTCTCGTGAAAAAAGCATAGATATTAGGCATCACTTTCTTAGGGATCACACACAAAAATGAGATACCATTCTTCAATTTATCGGAACGCAAGATCAACTTGCTGACATTTTCACAAAATCTTTACCCTCTGATATATTTGAATACATTAAACATAAGTTAAGAATGATAAACATGAGGTAATCTTACTTCATTAACTTATTGTTGAACAATTCTCCTTATAGTAATAAACTCCTTTTCATAGGGGAGTACATTTGTTTGTTAGCTTTTCAAAAAATTTCGTAATGAGTCTTTAAAAAAAATTCATACTGGAAATTTTCGTACTAAAAAATTTCATAATGAAATTTTCGTACTGGAAATTTTTGTACTCATACTTTTCGTAATAGAGTTTTCATACTCAAAGATTTTGAAATGAAATTTTCAACTTTAAGTTTTTTTCTTTGTAAGTTTTTCATACTGAGTTTTTCTTAGTGAGTTTTTTTTGTTAAATTTTCTTCAAGAAGAATATCACCTATTACGAATAAACTTCTTAGCCAATCCAAAAGGTATGACTTCCTTACTTAAGTTTTTGTAATCATTTTTTAGTTGCTGGTTGTTTCTTTTTCTTATAAAATTTCTTGGATTCATTTCTTCTTAAATCCAAATGTTTTTGTTAAAACCTCAAAATATCAGATTCAATATTTCCTTGCAGGTATGATTTCAACCGTTAGATCAGACCAGAGAAATTTTCAACCATGAGATTGGTTTTGGAATCTCAAAGGTCACCTCCATCGCCTATATAAAGTGCACCCCTTTTGTGTCCCACATCGATCTCCAAGCTCTCGCGTCTTGAAGCTCTGCCTTAGTTCTTACATGCCGTTCCGAATATCTCAGAGCTCGTCCATTCCGAATGTCTGTAGAAGCCACTTCTCAAGAAATGACTACCACGAAGCCAATTTCAAAATGGCAAGTGTACAGAGAAAGGCTGGTCCATCTGAACTTTTACAAGTACAATTATATTATCTCTAAGAATATCAAGTTGAATGGTTGGGAGGATTTATGTATATCTAACACTGGTGTTAAAGACGTGGTCTATCCAGAGTTACTTGTAGAATTCTATGAATCAACAAGCTTCTATGAGGAAGAGGGAAGAGAAAAATTTTCTTTCTAGTCTTATATCAAGACTTACAAATTTACTTACACCAAGGCAGCAAGCTTGGTGGGGCTGGCATATGATGGAGAAGCTGAATTTTTCTCACACAAACTTCTTTATTTTCAAGGCAGTTTTGTTAAGGTGAATGCCTTGGAGTGTCTTGGGCTTGATGATGTAAAGACAACCAAGATTTCTGACATATCCTCTAATAATCAGATCCTTCATCTTTGGGTTCAAGGTTTCTTGGTTCCGAGAAAGGGTGAAAAATATACCCTGAAGAAAAGTGATATATATTTCATAGACTACTTGGTGAATCTAAGAAAAATCAATCTGATGAGGCAGGTTCTTGTGACAATCAAGAACATCAAGGAGGGAAATTTGAGCTCTCAAATCATCATGTACCCTGCCTTACTATCAAAGATGATAGTTCAATGTATGGATTCTTTCAAGATTTCATTTAAGTATAAGGATTGAAATTTCAAGGTTATGCTTGTTATTGATGGTACCTTGAAAAGGATGAATATGGCCTATTCCAAGGAAATAGGGGAGTTTTATAATTTTCCAGAGGAAGAGGCTGAAACCAATCCGGAAAATGTAGAGAAAGCTGAGCCAGTGAAGAAGGTTGGTAGGAAGAGAAAATTGAAAGAAGTGGTGGCTGAAGACAAGACCCCCAAAGCTAAGGAAACCCAATCCACACCTCCCAAGATGAAGAAACAAAAAGCTTATCCAAATGAGGTGGCTGCTAAATGGAGAGAAGATAAGGAAAAGAGGAAAGAAGGGGATCCACAGTTCGGATTGGACCCTGCTGAGGCTAAGGCCTTAAGAGAAAAAGCTGTGGATGAGTTAGAGAAATAGGCCAAAGAAAAGAAGATGAAGAAGAAGATGTATGAAGCTAAATTTGTTAAATATCTATTGAGAGATACAGAATTAGCTTCTGAGAACATTCCTATTCCAGACTCCTTTGATGTCCAACCATTACCAGAGACCCCTGGAAAGAACTACTTCACTCCGGAAAAGTCTAAAGGAAAACAAGTTGTTGAAGAAGTAGAGAAAGGAGATGGTGAAGAAGTATATGAATAAGTTGTTGAAGAGATAGAACAAGAAGAGGAAGTAGAGGAAGAAGAAGAAGTAGAAGAAGGAAGTGGTGATATTGATTACTTGATTAAACAAGTTGAGTATTATCAAGAAAAGGCCGAATCCTCAAAGATTGTCAATCTGGGAAAGGGAGAACACAAAGATGATAAGCAAGACGATGACAAGGAAGAAGACAAAGAAAATGAATTTTCTGAGGAAGAAATATATGAGAAGAATTTCCTTGAAGAAGGAGTAGGTAATGAGAAACTATATGAAGATAATATTGTTCAAGTATCTCAAAGCGAGGAAGAATCTCCTGATGAGGCAGTTCCAAAAGTTGATAATGGGAAGCAAGTCCTTATGGACACCCCAACAAAAGACATCATTAGAAAGAAAGATGTTGGTGGTTCTTCTAGAAGAAAGCTAGTGGAGACTAAAGAAGAGAATTCACCTATAAAGATATCAGATTCGGAGTCCTCAGAACTAGGTCATGACTTTGTTTTTGAGTCTTTAAAAAAATTGGTGGACACCATTCCGATCTTTCCCACCATAGACTCCAGGTGCTAGATACTTCAACACAGCCTAAATAAGAAATCAGAATCCATATCCATGGTCATGGATATGTGTGTAAAGATTGAGGCTGAGCACAAAAATTTTCTTATCAATTATTATGTGCACAATAAATCATGCGGAAAAATCACTCTATGTTCAAAGAAAGTTGATGATGACTTGGATGAGTTTGATCATTTTCAGAATGATGTACAAAATTATTTTGATACCGAGGATGGAAAAATCAAGAATCTTCAGGAAAAGCTGACCCTTGAGAAAAATTCTCTGAATCAACAGGTCAGAGATCTGAATGGGAAGCTTAACTCGATTTCTCATAAATGGAAAGGGGAAAGATATTTCCGGATTGAGTTTCAAGAGAAGAAGGTAAAGAAAGATGAGTTACTGAAGATGCAGGAAGAGGCCATGAAGGCTCAGGCAGAGGTCTTGAAGCTCAACAATAAAGGATCACAGCTTTGGAGAAGCAAGCTGAGGAGGACCAGAAATATTTGAAGAAGCTGAAAACCCTCTTGAAGAAGTTAATCCCAAAGGAAAAGGAAGACAGATAGACTCAATCCGATTTTTTGTTTCATTTGATATTCCTTGTAAAAATTCTTCAAAATTATAATTGAACTATGGTTTCTTGTTTTCCTTTTAGGTATTTACTAATATTTTAGAAACCATATTTATTTTCTATTCCCTTAAATTCTTTTTGAAAATCACAAAGGGGGTGAAGGAAAAAGAACCACTCAAAAGGGGGAGAAGGAAAAATCTAAAAGGGAGAAGACAAATTTCTAAGTGAAGAACTATCCTTAAGTAAGGGGGAGTTTTCAATACGAAGTTTTTCATTCCCATAATAATAAAAATTCCATTCCATAAATCCAGAATACAATCCTTAGAGTTTCAAAGCCTAAGGGAGAGTTAGTTGTATTCACCATCATCCATAAACAAAGGGAGATAAGCTTTAATTTCAAAGTCTAGAAATTTTTCTAAGTTCTTTTATTCTTTTTTGAAAGGTTGTTTGTGATTTCCAAAAAGGGGGAGATTGTTGAGTCAATAAGGTTTTCCTTATGAATTTTTCCATTCCTTATTGCTTTGAAAATCACAAACACATTATACTTAAGAAAATCTATATTTTACTTCTATAAGGAAAATTTCCTTCTCAAAGGAATTTACCCCTACTATGTTTTCATTGTTCATATCAATATTTTTCATAAGTATAAAAATCAGATTCATATATAAAACCTCAGAATCGTATAATACTTAGACATGAAGCATTCTGTTTTAGGATCCGAATTCTGGATACGAACTCTCATATAGTTCCATTCCGAATTATGGATACGAACTCTAATGAAGTTCCACTCTGAATTCTGGGTACGAATTCTCATATAGTTCCATTCTGAATTCTAGATATGAACTCTAATGAAGTTCCATTCCAAATTATGGATATGAACTCTAATGAATTTCCACTCCGAATTCTAGATACGAACTCTCATATAGTTCCACTCCGAATTATGGTTACAAACTCTCATATAGTTCAACTCCAAATTCTGATTACGAACTTATCTAAGTTCTAACTCTGAGTTCTCTAAATCCAGACTCCAAACTCTTATGAGTTCTGACTCTGAATTCTCATGAACTCTAACTCTGAACTTTGTAAGTTCTGGTTCCGAATTCAAATGAAACCAGACTCCAAATTTCCTTGAAATTTAGACTCCGTATTTCTACAGAATTAAGGTTATGAATTCCTACAAAACAGAATTTGAATATCTCTTTATTATAGACTCTGAATTCCATTTTGTTTAGACTCTGAAATTTTATTTGCTTACCGTCCAAACTTTAGTTTTATATATTCTTATATTTGTTTCATTACTAAATGATGTCGTGATTTCAGTTATTGACTAAATGTTTGTTGAGTGACATATGTACAGGTCCCTCCAAAATTGAAGGAGAAATATGACCATTGTAGGAGGGAGACGACCATTGGAGCTTCGCCTATAAATAGGAGTTCATTTGAAAGTGTTCAGAACTTTTGGAATTTTGGTGATCAGAACTTCCTGTAGTGATTTCTAGAGAGAGAGAGAGGCTCTTATCAACTCTCAAGCTTCGTGCAGAAAGTTTGAACAGCTTGTTCAAACTTTTCCTTGTGCAGACTTGCATCGTGCGACTCTGATTATTTCTGATTACAATCGAGGGCTTCCAGGGATAGGAAGACATAGGTTCCAATACCTTGAAGTTGAGGGCTTCCCTGCTGAGGAAGACAGAGGTGCCGACTACCTGATAATTGAGGGCTTGCAGGGATAGAAAGACAGACTCCGACCTTCGTATCGAGGGCTTACCCTGTTGTGGGTAAGACATAATTTCTTCAAAGTATAAATCAAGGGACCTCTTATCCAGGGTTGTTGGATACCCTTCTATTTGGGTTAAAAGAGTTATTGTTTATTACTTGTAGTTTTTTTCTACTTTGTTTTTCGGCTGCATTTTGTACTGTTAAGGAAAGTATAACTTTCTTATAATTCCTTACTTATATTCTGATTTAGTTAGATTCTATACGCTTTATGGTAGAATCTTAGCTGGTGTAAAATTTTGTTAAGTTTCATTTCCAGAATCACTTTTCTAGAATCAATAAAGTCTTTAGATCTTAGAGGTGTTGTGAATTTTGGTTATCCAAAATTTCCTAAGGGAATTTTATTTTGTATACAATTCACCCCCCTCTTGTATTTGTATCTCATTGTACTTATTCAATCCTACATTCGGCATTATAGAGTATATCATACTTAGAGTCATACCATCCTAAAAACACTCTCATTTCCTTCAACAACTGTTTTTCCCTTTATTCAATCTTTTCATCAAATGATAAGGGATAAGGGTGAATCTGAGACACAACATCTCGAGTGATTTGAGAAACAGTGGGTTCTAGAGGAGCAGTAGCATGCTCGGATCTCAAATGCAGCTCTTTTTGCATGTCTTCCACCATGATTCTAAGGGTTGTCACTTCATTACTGTGTAACTTATTTTCAACTTGAACTTCTTAAATCTCATGGATCAGTTTAGGTTGAATCTGCTAAATGATCTTCTCCAAAAGCAGGGAGGCATCTCTCTCACTCAGATTTTTCACAGCACGAGGTTGGGAGTTCATAAGATTCTCAACTCTAGATAAGATTGTATCTCCAAAATCCTCCAAATCATCCTTACCGACAAAGGGAAGCTATTCAGGTAAAGGTTCAGATGAAGGTTCAGGTGAAGGAATTGGTATACGGGTAGGTTCAGGTTCGGGTTCCTTATTAGGGGAAAAGATAGAAACTGACTTCAACTGAAACAAGGAAGAGAGATCAAGCCCGATTGTAGTAACCTGCTAAGACTCAATCACATCATAAAAACTAAAAAATTTGTACTGAGTATCCACAGGACTTGACTCAGTTGGATGTGAGGCTTCATCAGACTCATGATTTTGAGTTTCCTTCCCCTAAATAGGTGCTTCCTTTTCAGGATTGAGAGGCTCATGAGCTTGGTCGAAATGTACAGGTTCACCTCTAAGTTCCTCATTCAGCTCTTGTCTAGCCAGCTAAAAGGATATCTTTATCCTCTCTTCAGCAGAGGGTATTATCTCAGGAACAGGTTGTTCCTCAGGGAGTTCTTCCAGATTTTCTCCTTGCATAATAGGGAGTTATTATAGATTTTCTTTTTTCCATAATAGGGAGTTCTTCAAGAATATGCTCTTCCATGACTTGCTGCTCAGATTTTATCACCACTAATTCTTTTTCAGCCTCAGGTTGGATTTCCAGATTAACATATTCACTAGGGATAGAAACTTCTTCTTCAAGAAAAACAGGAGGAACAATAGTCCTTTCTTCCTCAACAATAACTTCTTCCCTATGAGGTACTTCAACCTCTTCTTCTTCTTCTTCTGAATACTCACCAAGTTCAACTGGTTCCAAACTAGGATCAGAAATTTCTTTTGGCCTTGATGGATAATCCACAGAATTAAACTTCTCATAAATATTATCGTTGTCTTACACCCATTCCTTTTTCCAAGGATTCCAGTTTATCTTCATTCTCCTGATAGTGGATTTAGAGAGATAATAATCGTAGTCCATAAGTACTTATTCATTAGGTCCAACTACGCCTTTTGCAACAAGCATGGCTGATATCAGCTGAGAGGTGGACTTGGATGTAACCTTGATTAACTCACACATATGGTTAATGATGTATTTTCACAGGTTAATCTTGTATCCATTATTCATAAGATGAATTAAAAACACATATTGATACTTTAACATAGTAAATTCACATTTCCTTAGACTAACCAGATTTTGAACAAACTTAAACAGCAGCCTTGTTTCCCCATCAAGTTCAGCAGCTATGGCCCTTCTCTTGGTGCCATTTCCGGTTAGGGTTTTCAGAGAATCTTCAAGGTCAAAGAAATCAGTTTTAGGTGGAGGTTCTCTATGATAATCATCACAAATCCTTTGTTAGGTATCCTATGGAATAAAAACCATAACCTCAAAGAGAAGGATCATCTTTAGACATTAATCCAGCTCTTCACAACATAACTTTCACCAGTGTCAAAAGAAAACTGTGTGTACTGGTAGAACTGATCTACTAGCCTCAGATATATGGATCTATTCTACCTTGAGAACCATTCTAACCAGCCTTGTTCTTTTAACACTTTAAAGACTAGAGATTTTCTAGATAAAAGCCATTTGGGGAAAATTTCTTTCTCAGGAACAACACTGCGATTTTCCAGGTTCGAATTCAGAGTCCCTTTAGGTGTCATCTTGGGTGCTATCTTCTTCTTCTTCAGGCGGAGCTTCTCAGGTATGGATGACGAATTAATTTTCATTATTTGCATCCACTGAGGGTTCAAGAGAGAGAAAGAAAGAGATAAGGGGTTGCAAGGTTGAAAGGGTTCAAAATGAGAGAGAGACTGAGTGAAAAAATGAGTGAAACTTTTTGTTTTATCATATGGGAATTTCAAACTTCACAAAAATAAAAACGCGGGAAATTAAAAGAGGTGAAATAAAAATTTCTGCGATACGGGTTTAAAGAAAATCATAAATAATTTTTACTGTGAGATTGTGAATGGTTGTTACGGTGAGACAGTGATCGGTCATCACGGTGCAATAGTAAGTGGTCATTACGGTGAGACAACAAGTGATCATCATGGTGAGACAGTGAGCGAATTTCATTGTGAGAAAGTGAGAAAACGTCATGGTGAGACAGTGAGGGAAATTTTCAGTGTGCGTTACGGTGAGATAGTAAATATCAGACCATGAGTACAAAGTGCTAATGGTGAGACTATAAACATGAGAGACAGTAACCGAGAAACCGTAATCATGAAACAGTAAAGTAAAACATAGTAAAATATTGAACAGTAAGATAAGTAAGATATCTATTTGAGATTTATCATGCCAAGGTCATTTATGATGTAGTTTATTCTCTTAGAATTTAATGGTTTAGTGAATATATCATAAAGTTGATATTCAGTACCAATGAATTCCAAGGTGATATCACCTTTTTGATAATGATCTCTCAAAAAGTGATGTCTTGCATCATTGTGTTTTGTCCTCGAATATGAAACATGATTTTTTGAGATGTTAATAGCACTTGTGCTGTCACAATTTATTGGTACATGTTTGAATTGATATCCATAATCTAGTAAAGTGTGTTTCATCAACAAAATTTGTGCACAAAAACTTCCAATAGCTATGTATTCAGCTTATGCAGTAAATAATGCAACAACCATGATACTAGTGACTTGCCTAAAAGGTGACATGTTCTAGAGGTTCTCTTTCTATCTAAATTAAAACCACCGAATTCATCATCAGAATAACTAACTAGTTCAAATGATTGTCCTTTATGATAGAATAGTTCTAGATTGGGTGTATTCTTGAGGTATTTGAAAACTCCCTTTAAATAATTTAAATGAGATTCTTTAGGATTTTCTTGAAAACAAGCACACATACACACACTAAACCTAATATCCAGACGACTAGCAGTTAATTAGAGTAAACTTCCAATCATTCCTCTATAAGTGGTTTGATCAACAGATTTTCCATCTTCATCAAGATCCAACTTACAGGTGGTACTCATGGGAGTGTCACTACTTTTAGTGCTATCCAATCCAAAACATTTTAGAAGATTTCTAGTGTATTTAATTTGATTTAAAACAATTCCATCATTATTTTGAAAGATTTGAAATCCAAGAAAGAATTTTAGTTCACCCATTAAACTCATTTCAAATTCATTTTTCATCATTTTAGAAAAATCAATACATAATGAATTTTTTTAAGATCCAAAAATAATATCATCTACATATATTTGAACAACTAAAACATTACTAGAAATTCGTTTTATAAAGAGGGTAGGATCAGCTATTACTTTTGTAAATCCTTTGGAAATAAGAAAAGTACTCAATTTTTCATACCAAGATCTTATAGCTTGTTTTAAACCATATAAAGCTTTTGATAGTTTGAAAATATGATTGGGAAAATGAGGATTTGTAAATCTATGGGGTTGTTCAACAAATACATCATCAGCTATATACCTATTTAAGAATGCACTCTTAACATCCATTTGATATAGTTTGAAATTCAGATGTGCAGTATAGGCAAGTAGGATTCTGATGGCTTCAAGTATGGATACTAGAGAAAAGATCTCCTCATAGTCAATTCCTTCTTCTTGACTATAGCCTTGTGCAACTAATCTAGCCTTATTTCTAACTATATTTCCAGCTTCATCTACCTTATTTCTAAACACCCATTTAGTGCCTTTGATGAAAGTGTCCTTGGGTCTTTCAAAAAGTTTCCAAACTTTGTTTCTTTCAAATTTATTAAGTTCTTCTTGCATATCCATTACCCAAAATTCATCGTTGATGGCATCATCAATGTTTTTGGTTCAAGTTGTGACAAGAAGGCTTGATGTTCAACCTGATTTCTAAGAGAATCTCTAGTTTGTGTTCCTTTCTCTAAGTCTCCTACAACATCATCTAAGGGATGGGTTTTAAGGGTTCTAACCTTTCTAGAAAAAGTGGGACTTGTGATTTCAGGTTCATCAACAGATTCTGGTTCATTATGACTCGATTGATGAGAATTTCTAGAATTGGAAGTTTTCACAGATTCTTTCACAGAGGAATTTGAGGATTTTGAGTTGATGTTCAGATTTGATACATCATCCTCCAGATTTTCTAGGATGATTATAGGCTCATGTGGATCTATTTCTTCAAACTTGATATGAATAGATTCTTCCACACATTTAGTTCTCTTATTGAATACTCTATAAGCTTTACTTAATATTTAATAACCTAAGAAAATTCCTTCATCACTTTTGGATGCAAATTTGTCGAGATTATCCTTAGTATTGAGAATAATGAATTTGCAACCAAAAACTCTGAAGTAATTAATCTTAGGCTTCTATTGTTCCAAAGTTCATAAGGGGTATTTTGGAGATTTGGTCTAATCAAGACTCTATTGATTATGTAGCATGATGTATTAACAACTTTAGCCCAAAAGTAAATAAGTAAGTCATATTCACTAAGAATTGTTCTAGAAATTTATTGCAGGGTTCTATTTCTTCTTTCTATAACACCATTCTGCTGAGGTGTTCTAGGGGCAGAGAAATTGTGATTATAACCATTTTTTGAGAAAAAGGATTCAAACTCTTGATTTTAAAACTCACAGACATGATCACTTCTTAAAGATTTAATTTTAAGGCCACTAATATTTTCTACAGACTTGGCATACTTAGTAAAATAAAAGCAGGCTTCACTTTTGTGAGCCCTGAAGAAGGTCTGGGTATATCTAGAAAAATCATCTACCATAACATAAACATAGTACTTCCCATTTAAACTAGAAACTCTAGATGGTCCAAACAAATCCATGTGAACCAATTTGAGAGGTTGAGAATTAGAAACTTCTTTCTTTGATTTGAAAGAGATTTTGTGATGTTTTCCCTTTTGACAAGGATTACACACTTTGTCTTTTGGAAACTCAAGTTTGGGTAAGTCTTTAACTATGACTTTTCTAGTTAGCTTTCTAAGGGAGTGAACATTACAGTGTCCTAGTCTTCTATTCAATAGCCAAGACTCTTTATGAAATTCACTTAAGCATGAAACATTTTGAGAAACTAAAGAATCCAAATTAACAGAATAAACATTCTCATTCCTTGATGTAGAAAATACTAATTCATCTTTAGAATTAAAGACATTAAATGCATCATTTTCAAATTAAACATGATATCCATCATCACATAATTGTGAGATACTAAGTCGATTATATTTTAATCCATTAACAAACAATACTTTAGAAATTAAAATCGAATAAGAGTTACCAATCTGGCCTAAGCCAATGATATTCCTTTTGGCATTGTCACCAAATGTGACATGCCCTCCATCTAATTTTATCAGGTTCTTGAAGGATGAGTAGTCTCATATCATGTTCCTTGAACATCCACTTTCCAAGTACAATAGATTCTTTCAGGATATCTTTAAGAAGCTTTCCTATAACATGATCAAGCAAAGATAGATTTTGGAAACCATACTTGTTTGGATCCAGTAACATTAGTAATAAGTGATTTAGGAACCCATATTTGTCTCATAGGTTTCCTATAAGCATTATGTAAAGTATTTGAAAAATAAACAGAATTTGGTCCAAAAAAACTTAAAACAGTAAAGTATGTATCATGACTTGAGCTAGTTGAGCTATGTCCAAAACTGGGAACAAAATTACATGTCCTAGACTTGGAAACAAAATTCTTTCTACCAAGGTTTCTTTTTCCAGGTTGATAACCAATTCCAGTATTATATTTGGGGGCAATTGTTTTTCCTATCATTCGTGTAAGGGTATTTTTTACATTAATAAACTTTTCTAAGTCACTTTTTAATTGTTCATTATACATTTTTAATTCATTTTTTTCTTTGAGAAGTTGAGCATTTTTATCCTTTTCACTAGTAAGTTCATATTTAACATTTACGGTGAGAGAATGCTGTTTCTTCAATGATTTATATTTATCTTTTAATTCATTGCATGTATCTTCGAGCATGTTGTAGTATTAAAACATTTCTTCCTTAGTCATATTTTTAGAGTCACTTTCCTCTTCAGAATAGTATGAATTATATACAGAAGAGTTTAGTGTTACCTTAGATGTGTTTGTCATAAAACACATATTGGATTTGTTATCCTGTTCATCATGTGATGTATCTGAGTTGCTTGAACTATCCTCAGAGTCACTCCAAGTTGCTTTAATTTACTTTTTTTACTTCTTATCCTTGTCCTCATACTTCTTCTTATACTTTAGCTTTGGGCAGTCATCCTTTATATGTCCTTTGCATTTACATTCATAGCATACAATTTCATCAGTTTTCTCACTTCTTTTCCATCCCTTTTTCTAGTTTCCTTTTAGATCATACTTTCCCTTAAAGTTAGGATTTCTAAAAAAGTTCTTCTTCTTGTAAAATCAGTTGAATCTTCTGGATAGTTAAGACATCTCCTCATCACTGTCAGGTGATGATTGTTCAGTGGTGGAACTTTCTATAGAAGCTTCTAGTTTCCCTTTGTCTTTGGGATTCGAGAAGGTGGTCTCAAATGCTACAGATTTCCTCTTTGATTCATCCTCCTCTTCTTTGTTGACTTTCATCTCTTCCTCACACATCATCAGTTTCCCAATGAGTTCTTTTTTAGGTAGCTTGCTGATGTCGCACGATTCTCTAATAGAGATAGAGTTTCCCCTCCATCTGTCAGGTAGACATCTAAGTATTCTCATGATCTGTTATTTGGCAGTGACTTCTCTTCCAAGAGAAATCATTGTGTTGACAATCTCATTGATCCTGAGATACATGTCAGAAATAGGCTCATCGGGTTCAATTTTAAAATTATCATATTTTATAGTATAAGTAATAAGTCTCATTTCCTTTACCCAAGATGTGCCTTCATGTGAGACAGAAAAGGTATCCCAAATTTGCTGGGCAGTTTTACAAGCAGAAATCCTATTAAATTCTTCATCACCTAAGGAACAGTATAAAGAATTTATGGATTTGAAATTGTTATTGTAAGAAAGTTTTTTAGGTTCATCCCATTTAATTCTATCAGTCACATGAAGTTTTTATTCATCTATAATGGATGACCAAATTTCAAAGATCAAAATCTCTAGATGCATTTTCATTTTAATTTTCCATTGAGAATAGTTGGTTCCATTAAAGAATGGTGGTATGTTGGTTGCAACACCTTCCAATCTATTATATATACTAATTAATTTCTTCAAAAGATCTAGAAATTTATAATTAACAGAAATTTATAGATCTTTAAAGTACAACTATAATCACATTTGAGTAAGCATGCACATAGTCCTAATAAATCACCCTTTGATACCAAATGTTGGTCGGATTAGTTTACTCAAGAGGGGAGGGGTGAATTGAGTAACTATAAAAATTTATGTTACAAAAATATTATTTTAAAATAAATGGTTTTCCCCAAAAATAGATACATCCCAGTTAATCAAGGTTATACTATTGTAAGAGTTTGACTGTTTGAACAACTTCTTAGAAGATTGATTAATTCTCAGTAATCATAATATGTACTAGTAATATTACGTTTGAAGTTATCCTACTAAGACAAATCATTTATAACTTCTTTCCAAGACTAACTATCAAAGTTAAATTAGGGTTTTCTGGATTATACAATAATGTAGTAAAACAGAGAAGACTAAATTCAAATAGCACAACGGATATGAAACAAGTGGTTTAGTCTCAAGCCGAGACCTAATCCACTCCACTTGGTGATCACCTTCCACCAAGAATTTTATATAAATAAACTTTGATCCACACCCTGGATCGGGGTTAACAACAGTACCCAGACTGTCTAGGTCACATAGGGACCTCTTCCACAATTTTCGTGGGTAAACAAAAATAATAACCAGGCCACACAAGGACATCTTCCAAAGTTTTCATGGGTAAACAAAAGTATAAAGATTTTGGTTTAAGGATTTAGAAATCCTTCAGTTTAGCACTAGATTCAGCGTGTGTATGGAATATACAAAGTACACACACTTCTCAAGAAGTAAGTTAAAGAATCACTAAGAGAGAGTAGATATGAGTTTAGAATTCTCTAGTTATTTGAAGTGCAACTCTGGACTCCTTTTATTAAACAGAAATGCTTCTGAGTCCTTCTCTGGTTTTTGTCTTGAGAAACAGAGTGTCATAATTCAGCTTATGTTCTTCATGAGTGTTGATAATGTGAATATGTGCTCTGCATTTCAGTGTACTTCATATGTTTTTCAACAGAGTCAGATTGCATGCATGTGAAAATGCTTTCTTTGAAAATCATGAAAATTGTTCTTCGTGGTCGTGCTCATAGGCTTGTTTTTCGTTCAGTATCGCGCTCTTTGGTTGTTGGGCACTCTCCACTCTTTATCTTCGAATGCATGTGTTTTAGACGACAGGTTCCATGTGTTTCGTACCTCTTACCTCATACTATGTCTACAAAGAAAAATTAATTATGTTAGTGCATTCAAGGGATAAAATATGACCGTTAAACATTAAATTTAAAGACAACAAAATAGTTTAGGAAACAGTGTCATAGTATGTTATGAAAACGGTGTCTTCTTGACACGGTGTCTGAGTGTCATGGTCTGAGTGTCACTGTTTGAGTGTCATGGTGTCTGAGTGTCACGATCTGAGCGTCATGGTGTCTTGTTCACGATGTCTCACTTACGGTGTCTGGCTTACGATGTCTGGCTTACTATGTCAGGATTCACAATGTCTTGCTTCACGCTGTCTTGCTTCATGCTGTCTTTCTTCACGGTACCTCACTTACGGTGTCTGGATTACGGTGTCTAGCTTACCGTGTCAGGCTTCACGGTGTCTTGTACTTAGGGAAATAACAGTATTCAGACTTAAACAGTAATATGCATGAAATGGATTGAGATTAACCATTATAAAGCATTAGTGAACTTGAAACATAAATACACATGATTGGATATAATTTATAGAATTTAACTAGGTTGAATAAGATTTATTATTATTAATGAGATTTGTGATCATTGATGATTTTTTTATGAGATTTGTGATCATTAAAACATGATTAATACATGAGGAGTCCAACACATCATAATGGTGATAAAATTTGAAAAATCCAATTTTATCAATATTATCTAAATTAATAAACATTCTTAAAAAAATACCAATAACTAAGCCTCATAAAATTTAACATGATTAATTAAACAATTAATTTCATTTCATAAAATAAGAATTATAAAATTAATATATTTATATTTTAAATAAAAATAATAAATAATGTGGAAAATAAATTCTATAAAAGAATAAACACATTAATATTTAAGGGTTGTTAATATTATTTAAAATAAGGTAACAATGAGTGTTATTTATTTGCACATTGTATATTCATAATGTATTATGATTAAATTAAGTTTTATTAAAGTATCTATTCATTTAGTTTGGTTTTTTAGGAAACATAATCTATTTAACATAATACTATTTTAAAAAGTACATTCTTAATTATGAATGTCTTATATCCCCCCCATAAATTAATTAAATCCTCACAATTTAAATTTATTATTCCCAAAATGAAACTATCAATAAATAATAAAAAATTAATATTTATATTTTATTATAAGAATTAATTTCTAATGCACTACCATGAATCTTCATAATTCTTAATTAAATAATTTTAAAACCATATATTTATAATTATAGGACTTGTAATTTTTAAAATTTTCACAAAGAATATCTTGATATATGACCATTATTTTTTATTTATGGAATGATTGATTTATCCTACCATTTAATTAGTTTGACTTATTTTTCTACCATTAAGGTTAAGAATGCTAAAATATACATAATTTATTTTATTCCCTTCCATGTGCCCAATTTCATCCTTTGGTACTGTTTCATGTAGTTTCTCATCTCTATTTCATCCCATATTCTAAATCAAAAATATCCATGATGTATTTTTTATTCTTAAATAAGTATAATTAATATTTATCATATCATATGATTCACATAATGGATGTCATGTTATTTCCTCTCCCAAGACATTTAAAAAAACCAATAATTGTCAGTATATGTAAACTCAATACCCAATGAAATATGAATAATATTTCATATGTTTAAATAACACATTATTATAAAATATCAATAATAACATAAATAGTTCAAAATTAAATAATTCTATAAATAAACAATTAAAAAATTCTTCAAAATGTAGTAATATCTCATCTAAGAGGATCTAAATCACCATACCATAACAATATAACATATTCATCTGAAAGTTAAGCCAATATTTTTTCTTCAAATATTATATAAAACATTCAAATAAAACTCTATAAAAGTTAATAAAACACACTCAAATTAATTATTTAATGATAATAAAAATATTTTATCCTGATTATTCATAATTACATCATTGTCAAAGGATGTATTAACCCTAAAGTTTACTTTTGTTATTATGTCCCCAAAATTTAATAAAATTCTCCCCTAAATAACCATCATGTTATATTACATATTAAACCTAAGGGTTACATATAAAAAATATATTATATTTTATGAAGATAAAAATATCACAAAATATCATTAATCACCATAAAAATCTATCACATATAGACTCAAGAGTGTATTTATATATTTAAATTCAAGATCACCCTCATATATATCGAACATTAAAAAATACTTGTACATATTAACTCTTAAAAAATTATATTTAGGTACTTAAATCATTAATATTTCTTCATAATTTATTAACCTTTAATTTTCATCTACTTCCTTAATAATTCCATCTTATAATAAAGAATACCCATCATGTCATAAGATTCTTCAATCTTAATCTTTTTTATGTCCTCTAGTTTAGTCATAATATAATATATAATTTACATAATTTATATGTCATTCATGATTTTATTATCTTTAGTTATAACAACATATAAATTTTCTAAACCTTTATTTTTATAGTCTTGTAGATCCTCTCAATTTTTTTGACAAAATTATTCACGTTGGATTAATAGTTTTCTTCTCTATTCCATCATTTTCAATATATTAATCATCTTTTTTATTCCTCTAGGAAATTTTATTAGATTATTATTCACACATTATTTACATGTTTTTAGGACCAAGTTGATAAGGATGATCGTATTTAGGTGTTGTCTTTTGTTATCAATGAAGTTTATGAACAAAATAAAGTTTATGAAGAAAAGAAATCACCTCATTTTATTTTTGGTGATAATCGGACTGACCATCTTATTCAGGAAATTTGGACTCACAATGTTTGACAAAGTCCATCATATTGAGAAGCTGTTTTCTTCATGAAAAACATCATTGGACTCACCTCGGGTCTGGACTGGAAGAATAGATCATAATGGGGTAGAATCAGTGTCTGCATGAGTATGATACAAATGTGACGATGCTTTACTAATTTTGGAGTTCTCATAAAACATAAGTATTATGTAAAACCTATTATACTAGATTGATGAAATCTATGAGGAATAAGAAGTGTTTAAAATTGGATTGATCATCAAATTGGAATAAAAAAGTTACTAGATATCATATCTAGTATGATCAAAATCATGTCAATTGTATTCAGGATGAGAAGGAAATAAAGTTGTTGATGGAAGATAAGGAAGTTATAATACATTCATTCATAATACAACTGGTGATAAATATTATGTTCAATGTAATGAAAGCCACGAAGGAAGTCATAATACAAGATAAAGTTTATGAAAGAAGAAAGTTGGTGAAGATGATGTTTTCTAGCCGTAAGGTTATTATAATGATTTTTCCAAATGCATATTTTTTAAAAGGCTGAAGAAGGTGATCGTAATGAAAGAAGTTGTTGGAGTTCGAGTTTCTAACACTGGTCCATCGTATATGGCATACCATCATATTCATAAAATTTAGTATTGTTATCATCAAGACTGATGGTAATGGAATTGAAACTATTGAAGCTGATTAAAAATGTAATAAAATATATTGATCAACAATGTAGTCAACCATTTATTATGAGTGACTTAAATTTGTCTTTATCTTAATGAGAAAGATTATAATTAGAAATAGAATATGTCTTGAGTTTTGGAAGAGTATGAAGGAGTTGGTTGGACATGTTGTCAAAGGGGTAGATTGAAATATGGAGGTTGGTAAGATTTATGGAAAATGTAAGAAACTAGAGGTATAGTTTTTCAGTCAGACCAAAAGCCAAAAGATATAAATATTTGGATAATGAAGCAGATGGGTATCAAATTCAAAAAAGAAGGAAAACCCACGATTGTTTTCCAATTTATTTTATCAATTGGGCCATGATCCACTATATTAGAGTTCATACTGATTCACCTTACTGATTGTAATGAAAAAATCATATTGGGTGGATAAAAATGTAATTGTAACTCCCCCAAACCAGGAGCCACTAAACCGGTGCCCCGATTTGGGTCACCACATGACCTCAAGCACGCCCCCTAATATGACATAGGTTTCCGACTAGTATAGAGTGTCTAATAGGTCATGTGGGGAGACTATACCCTCTTTTACAGAGTAACCCATAGTATAACATAATTTAAATAACATAAATAACAAGAAAAAATTTAATAACATGTATAAATAACCAACTCCCAAATAGGGTACAACCATATACAATAAAAAATATTTCATGTCATACTATAGTGATAAATGAACAAAACCCCAAAAGAAAGATAAATATAAGAATCTAAAAAATGGTCCAGACTCCAAGTTTATAACGTCACCCATACATGTCCTATGTCCAACTCAACTACCTATTATTGGGCCCCTACCCTTGTCCAGACCCAAAAGCATGAAATCTACTAGGGTACCCAATGTTGGCCCAAGTAGGGTGTGAGTATAACTGAGTAGACCACCACCAACGGTGTATAAAAAATATATAGTAACAATAGATAGTGCATGAAGGTGATTAATAATGGAAAGTAAAGGCAAACCATTAAATAGGTTATTCTAGAATATATTCTTTTTAATTATACTACCATTGAATCCAAGTTTAGTACATATGAATTGCATGGTTTAATCAAACTTTTTCTTGTGTTCAATGGATTAGGAATGTTCAGTATTCTCAAGCATTTGGGAATAAAAATTGAGACCTATATCACTAGGAATCACATTATAATAACCTCACAATCCTCACCTCAAAGCCTCAATCCAGGTGGAATGAAACCATTAGGGGAATATAACTCCATCCTCTTCCTTAACCCGTGAATTTCGGGGTGGATCTAGAACCTCGGTCTTGCTTGACCCATGGGCGTAGAACCTAAAGTCTATACCCCACTCTACCAAGTCATGTGCACATTCTTATTTACCATTCCCCATAATTAACCACATCATAATAAGAATAGAAAAAATCATTTTCAATATCACAACAATATCAATAAATGGGAAATTAACATTATTACTCAATCCATTAACACATTCATCATTTATATCACTTAACCCTTTATCCCCATTTCCCATTTTCCATGCATATCTCACTAAGCAAATTCAAGTGTAAATATAATTCCTAATAATATTCCCATTAATCCCATTTATCCCATTTAAATGTCAATAAAAAAATTCCTTAGCCTTTAAAAAATTTTGAAAAAACTATCCACAATCCATTATAACTCATTACATAGACCAATTAACCTATTTGCAAAGTCTCTACATCATTATGAGTCAATTTCACACCTTAAATTTATGTTAGACTATTCAAAAATGTTAGTGCGCCCCACATGTGGCCCTAAAAATAGTCATGACATCTTCCATTCATCCCATGGGAATCATGATGGTTTATTTGGTTATTTAGGCACTACATATACCACATTTTTCCAACAACACCAAGAGCACATAAATATGAGAACAAGAAAAAACCCTACATGCTCAAATCTAAATATAAACAATGGGATATAACTTATAGACCACCTACCATGAATCCATTGGAAATAAAAATACTAATCAAGGCCTTATATTTAGGTTCAACCACCCTTTGAATCCTCAACATAAAACCCACTGAAAAGGAAAGGTTATAGATATTTGGATGGGGAGAATGAAGAGATACAAAACCTAAACCAAAAAGAGAAGAAAGATTGGGATTTGCCTTACCCAGATCATTGATCCACTACCAAGAACCCTATAAATGGACCTAAGATAAAATATATTTATCCATGGATACTCTTAAAGCTTTTGGGGGAATCACTAGGGTTCAAGGGAGAAGAAATGAGAAAAATCCCGAGTGAAATTTAAAATCTCATAATGAATTTTTTGTAATTTTCTCAAAGTTACTGGGAAACATGGTTTACCCGCATGGTATTAGAAAACATTCAAAAAACATGTGGAAGATACTATCTGAAAAAAATCCCCTCATATGGTTACCTGGTATTTCCACATGGTTTTCACTAATAGTGCGTAAACCGTGCAACATGCCTAGAAATTCCCTTTTTCTTCCTCTTTTGGGTCCCAAACACTTGGAATACACCCAGATCATTACATAAACTTGGGAAAACACTTATTTAACCAAAATAAGGAAAAAAAATTGAAACTTAAACAAAAACATACCTTAGGGGAGATTCGATATCATAAAACTTCCCCATCTTATGACAGATCGTCCTCGAGCTTCTCTTTACAAACATCATTGAGTTCCCAATGAAAAGAGTTTGGGCCACTGTACTCACATATCTAATTCCCATTCCCAAGATTCATCATTAATGTTTCCATGCCGCCATAGAACATGACCAAAGGCACAAACATTCCCCATAAGACCTTCTCACTATGATCCACAGTACGAACCAGGTGCTCCTCAAAGGACGCATCATCCTCAAGCTCGACATCCTCGACGTTTATCACATGAGAAGAATCAGGGTGATACTATCAGTGTTGTAAAACATAGAAAACATAATGCATCCCACTATACCAATATGGAAGAGATAATTGGTAATCCACTGGTCTAATACTCTCCCCAACCTCAAATAAACCCACATACCTAAGCGCTAACTTTCCCTACCTCCGGATACAACAATGACCCAACCTTAGTGACACCCAAGGAAACACACTATCACCCACACTAAACTCAAGGGGTCTATGATGCCAATAATAATATGACTTCTACCTACTCTGAGATATTTCCATACAATTATGAATCAAAAAAACCTTCTACAATGTCTCCTCCACAAGACTTGGTCCTAACAGCTTAGACTCCCCAGCCTCTAACCAACACATCAGGGATCTACACAGTCTCCCATAGAGTGATTCAAATGGATCCATCTGAATTGTAGCTTGAAAAATATTGTTGTATGAAATTTAAACAAGAAATAAGTTCCTTTCCCATGAACCACTAAAATCTAGAACACAGTTCTCAACATGTATTTTAATACTTGAATTATACGCTCTGATTTCCCGTCAGTCTACAGGTGATAATTCATACTCATGAAAACCTGGGTACCAAGAGCTTTCTATAACCCCTTATAGAAGAACAAGGTGAAATGAGGATCCTTATCATAAATTATGGTTCCTAGAACCACAAGAAACCATAGTACTTCTCAAACATACAACTCACACAACTAGTCCACTATATAAGTCTCCTGGATCGGCAAGAAATGAGCCACTTTGGTCAACCGATCTACCACCAACCAAATTGCATCATTCTTCTGAGGCATCCTCATAAGAACCACTATGAAGTCCATTATTACGTCTTTCCACTTCCACTATAGAATAGGAAATGACTACAACAACCCACATGTACGCTGATGTCCATCCTTTACATATTGACAGGTAATGCATCATGCAACAAAAATTGCAACTTCTTTCTTTATTCTCGGCTACCAAAACTGGTTATGAAGATCATGGTACATATTAGTCAAGCTTGGATGAATTTCCCACTTTGACATGTGAATCTCATGCATATACTCCACATGTACATCTATCAGCACCACAACATAGCCATGAACACAAGAAACTCCATCAGAACAGAAAGTACAACTATAAGGTGACTCCCTACCTTTAAGACTTTCCATCATATCCAAACACTTCAGATCCACCAGATGGATCTCTTTAACTCAGCTCAAAAGTGTGGATTCAATTACTATGGACACAAGTTTCATCATACCATAACCATACAACACCTCAAAATGAATCTCAGCAAACAAGGCCATCAACTTCCAACCTGAATTGGATTCTTGAACCACCTGATTTTGAGTCTTCTGGCATAGAGCATCAACAACACTATTCCCATTCCTTAGTGTGTAGACCAACTCAAATTTGAAATATTGTTGGTACTCAACCCACCTTTACTATTGAATATTCAAATCCCACTGAGAGAAGATGTAATTGATACTTTTATGGTTGGTAAACACTATAAAACATTCTCCCAATAAGTAATGTCTCCAACTCTTCAAGGGATGAACCAAAACAGCTAGCTCAAGGTACTGAGTAAGGTAATTCCTTTCATGAGGCCTCAACTGTCTCGACCCATAAGTTACAACCCAGTTATCCTACATTAACACTACCCCATGTCAAACACCATATGCATCATATAACAATGTGTACCTCTTACCTTGTAACATCCCATTACCATTTTTAGGTATTCCTAAACCCCTCTTTCATTTGATCTTTGGATGAGTTTTATATGGAGTTGTTTAGGGTGATTTTCTGAATATTATGGAGGTTTATGGGCTGAAGCACAATTTGTGCATGGCCTTCACATGGTTTGGAAAACCTTGTGCTAGTTATTTGTTTTAGATAGTGTCCTCCACATGGTCTGTGCATGGTTTTCCCTTATCATGCACAATTTTCTATGAAACTGTGCATACATGTTTTTCTAGATCTGAAATTTCTATTAAAAAATTTAAAGCCCCACTTTTAGGTCTTGAATGGACCTCCATCGACCCAAATACATTTATACCTTCCTTAGAGCTTCCAAGAAGGATTCTTGGACCCTTTAACTCCTTCTAGAAGCAATCCAAATTTAGGATAACGGCGGTCGATCTCTTTCTGGTTAGTTTCCTCCTCCCGTTATCTTCCTCCCACGATCTCTCTCTTTCTTCTTAGGGTTCCATGGATCTTGGTATTGATTTTTGGATATAATACCCTTTTTTTGGGATATCAAACCTAGTTTTGATTCCTGTTTATGTGAGATTCATTCTTCATGGACAAATTCTGATTAGTGTTTGGCATTGCGAGATCCATTGTTTTCGGTAGGTAGTTCCATTACGATGCCCAATTCTTATTGAACCTAATTCCTTTGTTTAAATTTCAATTTTTTGAATTTAAATTCAATTTTTTATATTTGAATTGAATGGATTTCAATAGTTTTGTTGGAAAAACCCAATTTTGACGAATTGGGGTTTTTGTGGAAAAAATGGGTTTTGGCTTGCAATTATTATTTAGTGAGATTTAAATTATTTAGTTAAATTTTCATTTGGATGGGATTTGAATCAATTAAAATGTTGATTTTAATTGAAGAAAAATCTATTTGATGGATGGTTTTTAAAATTCCCTGATTCAAGTGAATTGGGGGTTTGTGATGAAAATGATAGAATTGTTTGATTTGATTTTAAACCCTGATTTTGTGAAAAATGGTTTGAAATGTTTGGACGGTATCATCTTGGTGAAAAGTAATATTTTTTATTAAAACCTCATTATGGATTTTAAGAAGAAAATTGGTATGTTTGAAATGCATAATGGGATGAATTTCATTTTCTATTATAAAATGAATTAACCATCATTGATTTTTACTTGAGAAAATGAAAACCTTAGGTAGTTTGTCAGTTATTCTGGTTGACACTTTATGATTCTACAACGTTCCAAAAAATCATATCAGTAAATTCCATTCCTTAGGCGATAGTGATGAGATCCCTTTACCTTAGGAATAAATGGACATATGTACATAATTTGTTGTATTCACAGTGTTGGATCCCTATAGCATGGAACTATCGTACCTATTTGGAACATGACCATGTTTCTCGCTTGTTTAAATTTTTAAATGTGTATATATATTCCATTATTATAAACTGTTTTACATGACTTGAGAATTTATATAAACTATTTATATAAAATGTTTATTTAATTCATTTGTGAGAATTTCTATTTATGAAACGTATCATTTTATTAATGGAAAATTACATCTTTTGAAATATTTTCCATCATTTGAAATGTATAGCATGATTTTCTAAAGGTATCTCTATATTTTAAACTATAGATCATTATTTGTTCAAATATTATTTGTTAATGAAAAACCTATTTGTTTTAAAATTGAATGCACATTTTGGTTTAATTGATATTTTCATCTGTTAATGAATCTTTTGGTGAAATTATATTGGGATTTTTATCCCACCCTACTTATTCCTTCAGGTGTTTATATATTATCTACTTCCAAGTTCGAGAAAAGGAAAAGGATCTCTTGGATGTTGATCTTGCTGCTGAACTTTGGTCTTGGTGAATTGTGTCCTTAGGGAATTTGTTCTATTTTTTCAATTTTTATACTTGGGTTGTAGTACATTGGAGGTTCTGCTTGTTTAACTCCCGGTACTTTACTCCCAGTGGATTTTTCCTTTGACGTGCATACTGTATTTTTGTTCTTTTCATTCAGCATTATTAGTGGAAAAATCGTTCCCACTTTCAGTTTTTATGAATCCAGGTGCTAGTCACTGAGCCATGGGGATTAGGAATGCCCTTTGGGATATGTCTGGACCAACTTGGTTATCGAGTTACTAGGGTACCCAGGTTTGTTTGGGACAATTTGGTATCAAAGGCTGAGGTTGAATGTTTTTCTTGAAGTCAGTATGCATTGTAAAATATTCTAGGGACTTAGGGGCTAGTTGCGATTGATTTCCTGACCAGCTCTCACTGCAATGAACCTTAAGTTTCCAAGGGTGGTAAGAAAAATACATCTTGTGGTTTAGTTATATTCTTTTCCCTATTTTGATTTGTATAGCTTGAAATCCAAATCTTATACATCATATTAGTTGGGATTAATTTCCCTCATTGCTTAGTTTGAGCCTTACCTAATGTCTTCCGTGCTGTATGATTATGTTTTGAAGAATCATGACTCTAAGAAGATGTGCGAATTAGACTCAAGGGGAAGCTACTGCTGAACCTCAGCAAGAAAATCCTATTGTGTATCTGAGTTTTATTTACGTGATTCTGCCCAATATCCAAGCTCTGGGATAGGAACCACCTCTAGTTCCCATTCAGTCTCCCGATGTGGAACCTCAGAGGGTTGTTCTTAAGATTAGTTCCCAAGAGTTACTTCACCAGAAACCAACACCGTTTAAGGGATCAATTTACCCTCAAGAGTCTAAGGAGTGGTTGAGAATTTTGGAATGCTTATTTGGGTTTTGGACACACCTAATGAGATCAAAGTGAAGTGTACCACTTTCATGTTGGATGGACTGAGCAGAAGATGATGGGATACTATGGTGATGGTGAAGAAACAAGAGGTATTAGAGTATAAATACTTGAAAGTTCATTTCACTGACTAGTCCTATCTAGATTCAATTCTTTTTTCCATGTCTATAGATTTTTTCAGACTTGAGAAGGCTGACAGGTCTATGACAGAGTATGAAAACCGTTTTTCTAAGCATGTGCACTTTTCACCTGAGATAGTATAGAATGAGAGGATGAAGGCTTGAAGGTTCATGTTGGGACATAGTTAGGATATTCGTTCTCAAGTTCTCTTGCTGAATCTTCCTTCTTATTTTGATGTACTGAATAGAGAACTGATGGTTGAGATAGACCTGGTGGGTATGCTAGGGTTATCAGGAGTCTCATTTTCTCCTATTGGTAGCATGAGTTCCTTCAAGGGAAAGTAGAATCATGATGATTCTCATAGAAGTTCTCAAAGGCATGGTTTTTCTAGACCTCCTGTAGTACCAAATATAGGCCATTTGGTTTGTTACCAGTGTATCAAGCCTGCGCATTATAAGAAGTTTTTCACCGAGGCACCCAAGAATTATATCCTCTACTATCATTCATGGAACTTTTAGAGGTTCTTCCATATTTATTCCACTCCATGTAGTGGGATAAAATCATCATATCCTCCTAAATCTATAGGGAAATCAGATGCTTCCCGTGAAAAATAGTTCCATCCAGAGGTGTTTGGAATGAAGCTTATTCACGTAGTGGAGGAGTATCTAGAGGAAACATAAAGAGGTCAAGAAACTGTGAGAGGTACCATCACAATATCTTTTTCATTAGTGACTTCTTTATTTGATACTAGTGCATATCATTCATTTATTTAAACCTATTTTGTTAATCTTCTTAATCTTCCTATGGGGATTTTATCTTGTTCAATGTATATTACTACACCACTTGGTACGAAGAGAGAGCAGGGTCTCTATAGTTATTCTTGTGTTTTATCTCTATCAGATGTTGATTTATCTTGTACCTTTCTATTCTCGACATGAAATATTTTGACATCATATTAATATTGGATTAGATTATGGACAATAAAACCCATATTGACTATTATCATCGACAAGTCTCCATCACTACACCCAGTGCCATGTCTATTGAGTTTCAAGGAGAATGGGACCCAAGGTCGAGTAGGGTCGGACATTCTTATTTGGAGTTGGGGAAAGTAATATTAATGTTTTATTTTGATCTGCAGTAGAAAAATTTGAGCGGTGATCTCCCTCCAGTCATCATTGAGTTTCTGGATGTGTTTCCTTCTGAATTATATGGTTTTCCACTACTAATAGAGGTTGAGTTTTCTACTGACTTGATGCTTGGAAATCTACCAGTTTATATTCCCTCTTACCACATGGAACTAGAGTAATTGAAATATTTCAAGTCTCTATTGGATGATCTTATTGAGAAAGTATTTATACATCCATGTGTGTCACCTTGGGCGGTGCCAGTTCTCTTGGCCATGAAATTTGATGGTTCACTCCGCCTTTGAATTGATTACTGAAATATCAACTGAGTAACAGGAAAAAAAAGTATCCATTTCCATGGATTGATGATATTTTTGATAATTTGAAAGGGTATAAGTGGTTATTGAAGATTTATCTTCACTAGGGTTACAATTAGTTGAGGATAAAAGAATCTAACATTTAGAAAACTAACTTTTGGAGAAGTTATGGCCATTATGAGTACCTTGTCATGCACTTTGGTGTAAAAAATGCTCTTGCAGTTTTGATAGATTTAGTGAATAGAATTTTCCATGAGTATCTTGATACGTTTATGGTTCTTTTTGTGGAAGATATCCTTGTATACTCTAAATCTGAGGAGGACCATGTGTATCATTTGAGAACAATATCAATTTTGATGAGAAATCACCAAATCTATGCCAAGCATTCAAATTGTAATTTATGGATTTGGGAAGTGAAGTTATTGGGATAAATGGTGTCAAAACATGGTATTTCATTTGATCATGAAGAGGTGAATGCTGTTATGAAATGGGAATAACCACATAATGTCTTTGAGATTTAGATATTCTTAAGTTCATCCATATATTATCACCACTTCATGAAAGACTTAGCAAATTTGGACTCTCTGGTGACTTCTCTTACTCAGAAGGGAGTGATATTTTTTTGTAATGAGAAATGTTAGAGTTCATTTGTTGAGATGAAATTTCTTTTGACTAATACGCTGGTTTTAACTCTTCTATAGACTGATTAGGGATACATGGTCTTTTGTGATGCATCAGGTTCATGATTGGGATGAATTCTTATGCATGGTGATCATGTTATTTCTTATGGATCTCGTCATATTAGGTCACATGAGAAGAACTATTCGACTCATGACCTTGAAATTGTAGCTGTGATGCACACTCTTAAGAGTTGGTGGAATTTACTTTATGGAGAAAGGTTTACCATGTTTTCTGACCACAAAATCTTGAGTTACATATTCTCTCAGAAATATTTGAATCTCCACCAAAGACATTTGGTGGAATACCTTTAGTCTTTTGGTTTTGATATTACCTATACCCTAGGGAAAGGGAATTTCATTAATGATGCTTTGAGTAGAAATATTCCAACCAGACAATGAACGAGTCTTCGGAGGAGTGGAACTTGATGGATCTCTTTGCACAATTGTATATTGGAGTTTAGGAAAAAGGGGTTGAGGCTTCCTTAGAAAGTGTTCAATTGTCATCCTCTCTTCTTGAAATGATTTTTCAAGATCATAAAATTGATTATGAATTCCATATCATTAAATAATCTCTTAATAGTGGGGAGATATTTACCTAGTGTTTGTTCTCCAAATAGGTAATTTTATGCTATTAGAATCGTTTTGTGGTACCATCTTCGGTAAGGAGAGTTCTGATGGGGAATTGCCATAATTCACAGTGGGTTGTGCACCCAATAACCACAAAGACATTCTATGACATGAGGTGGCTATTTTGGTTACCAGGTATGATGTGAGGAATTTCTTAGTTTGTTTATCATTTCTATAGATTCCAACAAGTGAAATATGGGAACTAGAAACTTTCGGTGTTGCTTTAGCCACTTCCAGTCCCTCCATGGAAGTGGGATGAGATATCTATTTAAATTGTGGTTAGGTTGCCACATACCTAGAGGAATAATAATTCAATCTGGGTGGTTATTGATAGGATGAAAAAATCAGCTCACATTATACCTAATCTTGATACAACCAAAGTTGAGGAGTTGGGAAATCTCTGAGTGAAAGAGATTGTTTTGATTGCATGGCTATAATATCTGATAGAGGCCTTCAAAAGGCACTGGGATCTCACATTCATTTTAGCACGACATACAATCTACAGTCGAATGTACAGACAGAAATAACTATACAGATTCTTGACAATATGCTATGTGCTTGTGTTCTTGACTTTGGTGGAGCATGGGATGATCATTTGGGGATTTTTTAGTTTTATTATAAAAATAGTTATTGGTCTATGATCTAGATGGATCCATTTGATGCCTTTTATAGATGTCCATGTAAATCTCCATTGTGTTGGTTGGAGATTAGTGAGAGTTACATTGTTGGAAAAAGTTTGGTCTAAGATACTACATCATTGATTTAGGTGATTTTTCAGAGAATGTTTGCATCTCAGATACGATACAAGTCTTATGCTGATCTTCACTATAGACTTTTGGATTTCTTAGTTGGTGACTGGGTGTTCTTTAAAGTTTCACCCTAGTTGGGTCATTGACGAATTGGGAGGCAAGGGAAGATCTCTCCTCATTTTTTGGACCTTTTGTGGTTATTGAGAAGGTGGGGAAAGTTGCATACTAGTTAGAATTACCACCAAAACTGATGTCGATACATAATGTGTTTCATGTATCTCTTCTTTAAAAGTATTTATCTGATCCATCTCATGTTTTTTATTGGTGTGATATTGAAGTGGAACTTGATTTATCCATGACTGAATAGCCAGTCAGGATAGTTGATTATGAAACTAAGGTAATTTATGGAAGAATGATACCTTTGGTTTGTGTGTTATGGTAGTAAGGTTCTGATTCTCATGAGACATTGGAGAGGGAGGAACTGATGAGGGAGCAATGACCTCATATTTTTTAAGGGTAGGCTCCTTTTTAGTATTTTTTTGACAAAAAGTTTCTATGGTGGGGAGTATGTAACAACTTATTACTATTTTTAGGTATTCCTAAACCCCTATTTCGGTTGATCTTTAGTTGGGTTTCATTTGGGTTTGTTTTGGGAGATTTTCAAAATTCATTTTTAGGTTTTTGGGTTGGTTAATGGTTTATGCATGGCCTATGAACAATTTTAAAAATTGTGCACTGGTGCCATGTTTTGGAAAGTGGGCTCTGCATAGTCTGCGCACGGTTTTTCCTAACCATGTGCAGTTTCCCATGAAACAATGCAGACGGGTTTTTCTAGATCCAAAATTTCAATTTAAATTTCTCGAACCCAATTTTTAGGTCCCATATAGATCTCCTTCAACCCAAACAAATTTCCCCTTCATTGGAGCTCCAAATAAGGATTCCTATCCTCTCAAACCCCTTCTGGAAGCAATCCAAAGCTAGGAAAAGGTTAGTTGATCTCCTTTAGGTTAGTTTCCTCCTTCCGTTATCTCCCTCCCATGATCTCTATCTTTCTCCTTAGGGTACCAATGATCTTGGTATTGATTTTTGGTTTGTGTTTGAGATATTAAACCTAGGTTTCATTCCCATTTGTGTGATCTTAATTCTTCATGAACAAATCCCGGTTAGGGTTTGGCGTTGCGAGATCCGTTGTTTTCGGTAGGTGGTTCCATTACAATGCCCAATTCTTATTGAAACTAATTTCTTTGTTTAAATTTCAATTGTTTAAATTTAAATTCATTTTTTTAAATCGAATGGATTTCATTATTTTTGTTAGAAAACCCCAATTTTGATGAATTGGGGTTTTTGGTGGGGGAAATGGGTTTTTGGATTGGAATTGGAATTTAGTGATATTTAAATTGTTTAATTTAAATTTTCATTTTGATGGTAATTGAATAAATTGAAATGTTTATTTTAATTGAATAAAAATTTATTTGATGGAAAGTTTGTGAAAAAATCTGATTCAAGTGAATCAGGGGTTTGTGATAAAAATGATGGAATTGTTTAATTTGTTTTCAAATACCAGTTTTATAAAAAATGGATTAAAATGTTTTGGTAGAGACCTTAGGGTCTCATCTTGGTGAAAAGTCATTTTTTTATAAAAAACAATTATGGTTTTTAAGGAGAATATTTCCATGTTTGAAATGGGAATGGGGTGAATTGGATTTTCTATTATAAAATGAATTTCCCATCATTGATTTGTACTTGAGGACATGAAAGCCTTATGTAGTTAGTTAGTTATTTTGGGTGGCACTTTACAATTCTACAATGGTCAAAAACATCATATCAGCACATCAAATTCCTTAGGAATTGGTGATGAGATCCCTTTACCATAGGCCTAAAGGGGCATATGCACATTCTTTTCTGTATTCACAGTGTTAGAACCATATAGATTGAAACTATTGTACTTTTTTGGTACATGACCATGTTTCTCTCTTGTTTTCATTTTTGAATGTGTATATATGCCATTGTTATAAATTATTTTACATGCCTTGAGAATTTATATAAATAGTTTATATAAAATATTTATTTAATCCATTTGTGATAATTGATGTTTATGAAAAGTATCCTTTTATTAAAGGAAAATTCCATCATTTGAAATGTTTTCCATTATTTTAAATGTATAAAATGATTTACTAAAGGTATATCAATCTTTTAAAGTGTAGAGTATTATTTTTTAAATATGCTATGTTAATTCCAAACTTGTTTGTTTTAAAATTTAAAGCACATTTTGGTTAATTTGATGTTGGAATCTATTATGGAATCTTTGAGTGAAATCCTATTGGTATTTGGCTCACACCCTACTTGTAACTTTGGGTGGTTTTAGATTATCTCCTTCTAGGTTCGAACCAAGGAAAAATGATATCCTGAAGGTGGATCTTGCTGCTGAAATTTGGTCTTGGTGAGTCATGTCCATAGGGACTTTGGGCTATTTTCCCCTTCTTGTACTTGGATTGTAGTAATTTGGAAGTTGTACCTGTTTAACTTATGGTACCTTAATACTAGTGTAATTTACATTTTATGTGCATACTATCTTGTTTTATTTTATTTCTACATTATTAGTGGGAAAATCATTCCCACTTTTAGTTTGTATGATTCCAGGTGCTAGTTTCCGACCTATGGGGATCAAGAACGCCCTTTGGGATATGTTAGGACCGACTTGGTTATTGGGTTACCAGGGTACTTGGGTTGGTTCATGACATACTTAGTTCATGTAAGATCAAAATTGATGCATTAGTCAACCACTTATTCAGCTCCTGAAAGGAATTATCATAAGACTCTGACCATTCAAATTTAACCTTCTTCTTGGTCAAACCTGAGAGTGGCACTGCCAAATGAGTGAAATCTTCATTGAACCTCAGGTAATAAACGTACAAACCCAGAAAACTCCGAACATAAGAAACATTATTGGGGTGCTCCCAAGACACCATAGCTTGAACCTTCTCTAGATCCACTGACACACCTAAATCAAAAACAATGTGTCCTATAAAGTGCACCTTATCAATCCAAAAATAACATTTTTATAGCTTGGCGTAAAGACTATGATTTCTTAGTGTAATCAAGATGATGTCAAGATGTTTGGAATGATCATCATGAGTTCTATAGTACTCCAAGAAGTCATCAACAAAGAAAAATATGAACTAATCTAGGTATGGGTGGAATATTCAGTTTATCAAGGAAATGAACAGATCTGGTGCATTGGTTAATCCAAACGACATTACAAAAAATTCATACAACCCGTACCTACTTCGGAAATATGTATGGGGTATGTCAGAAGAGCTCACCCTCAAATGATGGTATGATGATCTCAAATAGATCTTATAAAACACTGAGGCACCTCTTAGTTGGTCAAACAGGTCATCGATTCTAGGAAGAGGGTACCAGTTCTTAACCATAATCTGGTTCTATTTCCTATAATCGACACATAGCCTCAGTGATATGTCATCCTTCATTTCAAACAAAACATGATATACCCATGGTGATTTACTAGGATGAATAAACCCCTAATTCTCTATCTCCTCTAGCTGAAACTTCATATCTTAGAGCTCTACTGGTGCCATTCGATATGGTGGAATGGAAACGAGCTCCACCCTTGGAAACAAATTTATCATAAAATCAAAATCTCTCTAAAATGGAAACCCCAAGAAGTACTCAAGAAACAAATCCTAAAACTACTCTAAAACAAGAGGGAAGACTGGCTTCTCTTTCTACCCATCATCTAACATAAGGTATACTACTTGGGTTGTGAGTTCTCTAAACTGCTAGTGCAGTGGCCTTGCATGGCCCGCTCGAGTATCCCACTCACCACGAATGACATAAGTTCTTCCATTGAGGGATGTGTATGTTACCCATCATCAGTAATAGTTGATATGGTATTGATATAACACCCACCAATATATCCCCAAGATAAGGTCAAAACCTGACATCTCTAGGACAAACAAATCCCACCAAAAATGATATCCACAAACCTCTAGAGCACAAACCTTACACTGTCTGATGTCCTCAAATCATACCCCTAGTAAACTATCAAGTGAAATTATTCCAAAATCTCTCTCCATGGTTATGGCCAACACAACTACGAATTGAGTAGAAATAAATAAATACATAACAACTGTATCAAATAAAGAACTTGCGAGCATGAAAGCTACAAGAATCATACCTTGACTAGTAGACGGTCCCACATCCCCTCCTTCAGGTGTTGTATGAACTGTATGAATATGACCTTACCCTTTACCCTAGTATCAAACCTGATTACCCTACATTGCATTGCCCTGTTGGTAAGGATGATCTCAACCTAGATTTTCACATCCACCTCCCCTACCAGTATAACCCATGGAGCTCCAACTGCCTGCCTGATACGGGTTAACAAACCCCCTTCCTACACTCGATATCTTCCTTTGAACTATATCATTACCTAATTATAGTGGGTTCATACAGAAGCTCTATACATGGCATAACCTTCTGAATGCTCGACACTTGAACAATGGGTGGGGATACCAGTCACACTTGTCCCCCTACCCGCCACACTGATAACAGAATAAATTGTCACCACCCTGAGAATATGACCCCCTATTCTGACTACTCTATGAACTTCCACCCTTCTGAAAATTTACAAAATGACACTTCCTACTCTCATAAGTTGCACCACTTTCCCACCCAACTGGAACTATAAGTTCACTACCTAAATATCCATTTTAGTTTCCCTTTGAGAAAAGGGCTTGGTCCACCACTCGAGCATAGTTTGTTACCGACATTGTCCCCTGGTTCAACCTCATAAAGTCTGTATCCTTCTCCTACATCAGGGTTTCTGGGTAAAAGTTTTTAAGAAACTTCTCCAGGAAATCTTTCCACATCATTCCTTTGGTCTGCTCTGTCTAAACCATGATCCCCTGCCAACGCTTTACTTAAAATCTCAGCATACATGCTACTACCTTTAATTTCTTCTCAATAAGAGTCTCTAGATGGTCAGGAATAGTTCTAATGGACTCTATCCAGAACTCTGCTGCCTCTGGACCACCCTCTCTAGTAATGATCAGAGGGTGCTGTAGATGAAACTCCCTGGTCAGCTCAAACATACTCGGTGCAGCCTGCCCTAGGTCACATTCCATAGAACTATTCCACTACTCTTACAATGGTCTCATAGAAATACTCTTACATATCCTCCTGGGTCACCACATTCTCTTAATCCACTACTAGAGGAGTGTTCTCGACAACATCCTCCTATTTCCCAACCGGTACACGTCTTCGAGGTGGTATTTCTCTACAATTCCAAACATGAGCTTTAGAATGAAACCATAATGCTTTAAAAAAAAAGAAAAGATATAGGAAGGATCATCACTTTCCATAACCAAACCAGTTCACATAGACTACCCAAACGATCCCACTCATAATCGGATCACTACCCTTGGACATCTCTCTTAATTCCATGGCTAACATGAGTATCTAATTCACATGGTTACAAGTATTTTCTTTTACAACAATTCAAAACAATTTCCATATTGAAAATTACACTTACAACATTGTTGACGCTCCTTTCGTCACAGAATCTAAAGATTGGAAAAGGGAATATCTCAGCTGAAAGTGATTCATCCTTTGAAGCAAACATGAAAAATCGACAAAGGCATGAACAAAGGATCAACAGCAAATCCACCGTGCAAGTTATACCACTGCCGCGCAAGTATACTTGCGCGGCTACCTTGGTCGCGCAGGTGACTTGCACGACCTAAATGGTAACCACCCGGTAACCGCCCTGGGTATTCTTTTGCCTATAAATAGACCATGTGGGCCCCCCATTCGAGGAGGATCTTTTTTCAGAAACTCGGATTGAAGCTCCCGACGCCCAAGTCTCTTCTCAAAGCTTCCAGAACACTTCTAAGGTAATTTCTTACCTAGAACGGAAGATCTAAAGAGAAGAAGGAAGGCCTAAGTGTTGAAACTTATGAAACACTTGCGTGCCGACTTAATTCCTTCAATATAACTTGCACGTACCTTTTCTGGAAGAACCTCAATGGGATTCTAAAGGGTTTTATCAAGAGTCGCTCAAGTATTTCAATTCTGATTGAAAATCGCGCAAGTACACCATGTGTCGCGCAAGTATACTTGCGCGGTCAATACTTGCGCGCCGCCGCAGGACTTGCGTGCCTTTCAAGACTTGCGCGCCCATATCTTTTTGGGTGCCCATCTTGCCCATTTTACCCCTCTTAAGCCATTTCACCTTTCCTTTTCAAAATTCAGTCTTCAAGACACTCTCCAAAGCCATTTATGGCATGATTTCTTGATTTGACTTTCTTATCTGAAAGGAATTCTGTGGAATCTCTCTCAAAGTCTAGTGATTTAAATATCCTTATGTCACTAAAATACGGAGAGTTCATTCATTCAACCTCATCCTTTAAAATGAGAGAATCTTAACCTGGGTCTCCTTTTCAGGAATAATCCCCAGTTATAAAACCTTTAATCAGGGCATCTTCCTCAGGAGTAAGCCCAAAATTCTTAAAGTTCCCAATTTTGGGCATCCTTCTCAGGAGTAAGCCCCAATCAAGTCCTTTAATCTTGGGCATCTTTCTTAAGAATAAGCCCCAACCTCAAATATGGGCATCCTCCTCAGGAGTAAGCCCCAAACCTTAATCCCTAACCTGGGTCTCCTTTTCAGGAATAAGACTCAGTCATAACCTTGGGCTTCCTTTTCAGGAGTAAGCCCCAAGTCCCCTTAAATTTCTCTTAACCAGTCATAATTTACCTTTGATTTGGGTTTCCTTTTCAGGAGTAAAACCCAATCATAAGTCCCCTCCTAACTTGGGCATCCTCCTTAGGAGTAAGCCCCAAGATTAGAGTATTTAAATCTCCATGAAGCATATATAACTTTATGGACCCTGTTCATGGATTTTCTCCCTAAAAGTAGATCCTAAACCTTCACCTATCTGGGAAGTCATCTATACATAAGCCCCAAACAAATTCTTATGATTGCATCTTTTATGGCACAATTGTCTAAATTTTATCAATACCTCTTGTTTCTCACACCGAGCATGACTCACGTGAGCTTAGAGTGTAAAAGTAATTATGACATTCATCTTTGAGCCATCAATCATAAACATCATACCCCATTCCTCGAACTACGTGGGTTCTGATTCCTTTTCCAAAAGAAAGGATACGTAGGTAGCCCATTTATGGGTTCGATCCCAACTTTGAAATAATCTCTGTCCTTCTGAATGATGATAAAATTCAAGTGCCCCACTGAGTGGCTTTAAAACCAGCCTGGTCATCATAATGACCAAGAGACTTTTATATAAATGTTTTGAAGGATACCATTGACCAAGAATCTCTAAACAGATATAGATGATTCTCTATTGATGAAGAACCTCGAATACATATAAAAGATTCTCTAAATTTCTTGCATATTTAATCATTGATTGTTAAAACTAAAGGAAAGAACATTTTTTACTTGGTAATGTAATAAGGATTCACGAACATAACTTAAATCTATAAAGAGAGTCCCGGAGTAGACAATAATTCCCATCAAAAAGGTGTGATGAGTCCGACCTCCCATCCTCTCGACCAATGCAAATTCCTAAGCCTCATTAGTCCACAGGCTAATGAGCGCCTGCCTTTGGAAAGTAGGTCCAAACGGATGTGGAATCATTGGATGTTTCCGGTTCTACGAACAAACCCGTTAGAAACCGATCGGAACGTTTGAATCTCCCGTCAAGGAGGTCATCCCCGGATTCCGCGCGAAACAAAAATGGTGAACCCGACGTGAATCCTTAACCAAGTGAAAGTGATGTTCTTCTTATTTGTTAGGCCCCTTGGGCCAACAAGGAAATCATTGACATATGCTCATCCAAAAGATGCAGTGGCTGGATTCATCTTGATTATGTCTGTTACATGGAATAGGCACTCTTTTCTCAAGATCTTCTGCAAAAATGGCTTTCCTTAAATTCACCCCTGTGAATACTACTGCTGTAAACACCTCTACTGTGAGGTCTGCTGCTGTGAAAACCAATGCTGCTACTCCTGCTGGAACGTCATCCGCTCTGAGGATGACATCACCAACTCAGCGTCTTCAACGTTGTGTTTCTAATGCACTGGTTAAGGAGTACCGTCGCAAAGGTACTATCCCAACTCTGGAGGCCGCTCGTCAAGCCCTCCAAGTTAACAACTCTACCTGGTCGTCCGGACAACGGCGGCCAGCAATCAAGAAGCAGGCGGTGCTGACTACCGTCTCCAACCATTTCGGGTCGTTATCCCCGGAACGCAATTTCCATTCACTCCCTTATTCTGAGGAAGTGAATGAGCAGGTCCTGCAGGACCTTAATTCAAAAAGACAGGAGTCCTTCTCAAGGGCTCCCATCAACAATCGCCGCCAGACTCGTGCGGTAGTGAGCCCTCAACATGATGAGGGTACCGACTCCAGGCATTCAGCTCAGGTTCCTCGAACCCGAGCAGGCAAGATGAACCGCCAGAGACGGAATCCGGTTAATAATAAGTAGGTTGTCATCCCTGCTATCTCCGGAGAAGTCCACCAACCTAACTTGGTGGCAAACAACGAGCAGGCATACACACCTGTCCGTTTTAATTCCGCTGTCCAGCAGACTCGTCTGGCAGCATCAAGCCAATCCCGCCAGGCAATTCCGGCGGAGTACCATAGGCAGGAACATACACCTGCTTATACATCACCAATTAGTCAACAGGCTCGTCTGACTACATATGGTGGATCTCGTCAACCGCGTTTGGCGAAGTGTAATCAGAAGGCACATACACCTGCTAATACTAATCAGGCCTACCAACAGTCTCGCTTGGTAGCACCCGGAGAAGTCAGTCGGAAAGTCCCGACGACAAACAGGAGGCAGACTCAACTCTCTGCCTCCACACTTGAGTACTGTCAGGATTCACTGACAGGAAAAGGAGGACAGGAGCAGGCACATACACCTACTCCAAGCCCGGAATGGACGTATATCCCCGTTCCGGCGGCTGAGGTCACCAAACATATTTTGTCAATGGTGAAAGAGCAGAAGCAAATTCCTGCTCATATTCTGGATGCTTGCCAGGATATCATAACAGCTTCAGCATCATCTCAGGGATATACACATAAATCTATCCCTAGCAATGGAGTGACACATCAACGATTCACTTCGGAACAGACAAACACATCTGTTCCAGTCCAAGAGGGTTATGGGGAATACTCCCCCATATCATACGGACAACCAAGTCAGGCACATACACCTGATTTGAGTGGAGATCGTCAGCCTAACCTGACCATCTTTCCTGATCAGGCACATACACCTGCTCAGAGCAATCACTTTCGTCATCAAGTGGTTTCTAAAGCGAGTAAGAAGGCATCTAAGAAAAAGATCCACCCAGCACAGTCAGGAGATCAAAGGCCAATCTGCAACAAGGCCTTGCTCGATGCTGGAGTTCTTGAAGCCCTCAGACATTTATCTGTCAGAATTCAAGATTCTACTCCCTCAGTTCCCAATAATGGGAACATTAATTCTGAAGGTCTTCAACAGACACTTCCTCATGAAGACTTGCTTCATGAAAATTCGGTCAATCTTGAAGTTTCTTCTTCAGATGAGAGCCACAGGAACCCTCTGTGTGGTCAGAAGGCCAAGGAGCAAGAGATTTTATCTTTTGCTGTAACCCATCATGACGGTCCTCCTCATGGTGATGAACTTCGCTGCGAAAGTCCTCTCCGCAGTAGTGATTCACGTTGTCTCGAAAATTCTTCAGAAGGCAATGTAGTGACGAGAAAGCCCTCCTATCTCGAGGCACTTGCAAACGTAAAACCAGTCATGTCTGATGCTTTACTATCGGCAGGTGAAACTATTTCTCCATCAGAAGATAGCCTGGGGTTCAGGTTATTCTCCGAACCATCCCTGGGTCATTCATCTTCCAGCATGAATAGTGATTTCTCTACCAATCTTGTTGAATCCGATGAAGAAACAAGGAAACACAAACTCTGGTCCAAACAGGTAGAAGAATCTTCATTTAATGATAAAGAGGAAATTCTGAACATGAGGAAAAAACTGGCAAAAGGTGAAGTACCGGTCATGTTTTGGCCTTTGGCTGATTCACAGTACGACATTCCAAAGATGTTGACGGATGATGGAATCCATGATATTCGTCTCAACATATGGAAAACTCTTTGTCAATTAAAGAAGAAGGTATTATCTTACGATGAATATGAAAATCATCTTAAGATAATAGAAGGGTTACAACGCCAGATTGATTTGGCATCTCTATCAGTCTCTCGGTATCTGAAGGCTGAAAAGCAACAGAGAACCCTTCAACGTTCATGCCTTGGCGCACTAAGAAGATTGCGTCAGTTAATTGCCAATTCTCCATATGATGTTCATATCAGAGGATGGGGTGTTCACGGAGCACTACATTTCACAGTGCTTTCTGGTCAGCAAAGCCCGCCGAAAATGGTCTCATGCAATGTTATTGCCCATGGCCGGCCACAGTCAATGGGCTTTGTTCATAATCAAAATCTTGCTCAAGAACAAGATTTAACTAGTTCCTCTCAAAATCAAGTATATAGAGAACAAGTTGTTGAATTGCTCCTACATCAAGCAGGCGAGAATATTGCACAAGCCTCTCGTCTGGAGCAAACACGTCATCAAATGACAGAAGTTTCGGAAATCATCCAACGGTCTGTTGAACCAGGTGATAAAAGTGGATACAGGATAATGCATTCAGCTAATTTCCGAACTAAGATTCGCAAGATCAAGAGAGATTTTAAGAAGATCTCAGACATAGCATGTCAAGAGACACCCCAGCTTTCCAGACTGGGGACTTCTCTAACCCAACCCTTAGAGTCAACGAATGGGATTCGAGGAGTTGAGCGGAAGCAGCATGAACATCCCCAGTCCACCGGACTGGGGACTTTTTCAAATCTTCAATCCTTCCCTCAGAGAAAGTCAGTATTCTCTCGATTAGGGAATAAGCCTCAAGAGGAACGAAGAGCCAATCTGTCAAGAGATTCTATCCAAGTGACGGTTCTCCAAGAAATTCCTGAGGGATCAAGTCAACGGAATGCCATGTCTCATCATGGACATAGAAGGAGACAATATCACAGAAATGCTGATAGAAAGGATTCTATGCAATATGCATCCATTAATGTCATCAATGCCGTTGCTGCTGATTCACCAGATGAGGCTCAATCAGAGGGATCAGACGAAGAGGTTCCTGCTCAAGAAGTCGTGCACACAGACCTAAATGAAGAAGGTGTGCGCACACGTAATCAAAGGCTTACCCAAAATATGGGTATTCCTTCAAGTAACCCACTTCCCCCTCTCCGAAAAGGATCCAATAAGGGGAAAGGAAAGAATCAGGTTACTCCTCACCCTTCCTCTGAAGGAGGTCAATCGCTCTCATTAGAGAAAAGGTTTGCACAACAGGAGGAAGAAATGAAAGAATTAAGAAGGTTGAATGCAGAATTACTTCAGAATGGTATTCTTCTTAAGAATGCTGAAGTCTGACAGCCGAAGGAATTTGTTGTAACTACTGAGATGGATCAAGAATATCCTCCTTTATCAGTACACCCACAGAGGTCTAATCCTACGGGTCAAACGCAACAACGGTTGGCAGCACTACCATCAGTTGCAGCACCAACCACCACATCTGTCCAAGCTCTATTCATTGCACCTACCCAAAACCAAGTTCAACCTGACGTTTCTCAAAAGTTAATAACTACTATTAAGTCATCAACAGCTCGGTTAGAAACTATGGAAGGGAAACGAACGCAAGTTCAACCTGAAAAGAAAGTTTACCCTGAATGGGTAGATTCAATTTCTCCTCCATCCAGTTTTGGAAACCCTATTTTCCCTACTTTCAATGGATCAGGTGACCCTGAAAAACATTTGACGAATTACGTGTCTTGTTGTGATCCTATGATGGGAACTCCAGAGCAGCAAGAAGCAGTGAAGCTCAGATGCTTCGTGCGAACCTTGCAAGGACCAGATTTTGTCTGGTATACAAGCTTGAAATCCCGGTTAGTCATCGTATGGGAGGATCTTTGTCAAAAATTCCTTCTTCAGTTTAGCTCAACTTTTCAAAAAACGACAGTTTTCGATCTTACAAACTGCAAGCAAAGGGAGAATGAAAGAGTCTCTGATTTCATTGCTCGTTGGAAGGGATTAACATATTCCTTGAGTTTATCACTCCCTCAGGAGGAATTGTTTCCAATCTGTGTGGAAAATTTGCGTGACGAATTACGCACGCCATTGATCCCTGTGAAATACACAGGAGGGTTTCGAGACCTTACTTCAATCGCTCAACAGATTGAAGATTCCCTTATACAGGCTAAGGTTAAATCTCGTGTAATTCCATCAGCTCCAGGAAGAAGAATGGGTAAAGCAGAAACTACTACAGTTATGCTTAAACAGGCACCTGTACCTATTTCTACTTCAAAACCTTCATCTTCTCGAAGGGCTCCACCTCCTGAACGCCAACAAAAAAGGCTGTTTCGTCCAAATGATCAAAAAGATCAACGACGAAAACAATTTGAGGATATGAAGAGTAAAACATACTCTTTCCGAAGTGAGCAAGTTCCTGGTTACTTCATTTCATCTCTGGAAAATAATTTGGTTCAATTACCAGTGCCGAAGAGGCCAAACAAGGAAGGAGATGAAGACCGTCCCAATTATTGTCCCTTTCATCAAATGTTGGGGCATCCCATCCAGGAGTGTTTTGTCTTTAAAGACCTCCTGCAAAAGATGGTCGACTTGGGACAAGTCAAATTGAAGGGTTCTTCAGCTCATGTAGCGTGTATTACCGCTACAGATCCAGAGGAAGGAGGCGAGTGGCAGGAAGTCAAAAGCAAAACTGCGAAAAAATATGATGATTGGATGGTCAGAAAGACAATCAATCGGACCCATTCCATTTTGTGAACACAATTGAAGAAGCCAATTGTGTCTCCTACAAAAGCTGCAGTAAAGCCTCCATCAAAAGACAAATCCTCAAAAGGGCAGCGCAATTCAAAGAAGAAAGAGGAATCAGAAGAAGATGAGTATGTATCAAAGCCTAAATTGTCTTTGACTCTGGCAGATTTCATGCCATCTACTTCAAAGCCACGGGCACCGTCCCACCAAACGGCACAGCCTAAACAGGCTAACCAGGCAGAGTCTTTATCAGACGAAGAGTTAATCTTTGGTTCTGTTAATATGATTCAATTAACAGATTCATATTCCAGTCTTGATGAGCCTGAATTCCCTGTATCAAATAAGGGAACCCGAGGAAGTTCTAGAGGTTCAGGATATAGGGGAAGACGTGGATCTTTCCGAAGCCACTACTCTAATTCTACCCCTGCTAGCACTGTATATGCAGCAGAAACTCGTGGTAGAGCCCTTCAGCGAGCTCAAAAAGAACAAGAAAGTTCTTCTGCCAATGGCCAACTCAGTTTCGGCACAGTTATTTTGGAAGACCGATTAAAAGTTCCATCTTCTTTATCTCAGCAAGTAAATGGATCTAATCAGTCTAATTTTCCAAAACCAAGGATGTTTCCAACTTCAATACAAGATGCATCAGCTTCCAAAGCATCTGCTTCCAAAGTACCTGCTAAACCGCATATTCCTATTGGGAAACGCAGACCTCTAGATCAAAAGTATGATATATTGAAACACTTGGCCCAAGTACCAGCCAAGTTATCAATTTTGGATGCTTTGAATCTCTCAAGAGATCTTCGGGAAGCACTCATCGAAGCTTTGTCAAGTCCTCAGGAGTTTGAAACTGAAATTGCTGCAGCTGAAATCTATCACATAGAGAATAATCCTGCGAAATTCCATGCAGTGATATATTTTACTGATAAAGATGAAGATGATGTTGTGCATGGGCACATAAAACCTTTGTACTTATCTGGAAAAGTCAATGGTATAGATGTTCGAAGAGCTTTCATTGACAATGGTTCAGGAGTCAACCTCATACCCATTCGCACACTTCGTCGATTGGGCCTCACGAAATCCGATTTATCTCCTTCTACCATGATGTTGCAAGGATATGATAAAAATGAACAAGAACCACTGGGAGAAGTTATGCTCAGAACTCAGTTTGGAGATCTTGTTTCCAATTCGGATTTCATGATTGTTGATCAAGACTCAGCTTTCAATATCTTGCTTGGAAGACCCTGGCTACATCAGCATGCAGCTATTCCGTCATCATACCATCAATGTCTCAAATACTGTTTCGATGGTCAAGTTGGAACATTGTATGGTGATAAGGCCCCGTTCAAGACATGTGAGTCTCAATACATTGAGGCGGAATTTTATCACATGAAGGGTAGAGAAAAATATACAATGAAGGAAATTACCAAAGTTAATGCTTCGTATGGTTTGGAAAAAATTCCAATAAATCCATTTTCACATGTGAGTACAGATTATGTGTTACCTATCAGTCAAATTGACAAAATAGGCCCAAATCAAAATACTCTTATGGAAAGATCCATAATGTCAATTACGGCAATCGAGCCAGACAATATGGGAGAAATTGGTAACTTACCAAGCAGTGATGAAAGCATAAGTGGTGACGTTTTCATTTCGTCTGCTGAAATCCAACAAGTCTATACTTCGCTAATCAGGCCAGAAGAAGTTATAGCAACACCAGAGGTGAATATTGATGTTGATTCTCAATCCATCATCTCCTCTTTATTTCCCAAAGAAGACCCTTTATCGTCAATAGGGTCGGAAATGGAAGCTTCTTCTTCAAAATGTGAAAATTTTGACATCTCTTATGATCATGAGAATTTCGTTTTTTCATCTACTTTGCAAGTAGAAACGGAAGAAATAACACATGATGAAGAGGAAGAGGAAGATCTTAGAGATGCTCCTCCAGCATTTGAAGAGGTTATCTCTACCACTGTGGATGAACTCATAAAAGTAAATCTGGGTACAGAGAAAGATCCACGCCCCACTTTAATTAGTGCGGCCATGACCCTTGAAGAGCAAGAGATGTATATTTCTTTTTTAAAGCAAAATAAAGAAATTTTTTCTTGGAATTATACAGAGATTCCTGGCCTTGATCCTGATGTTGCCACCCATCATCTGGGTTTGCCAAAAGAACATCGAGGATTCAAGCAAGCCGCGAGAAGAACACACCCAACCTATGCTGCCAAAATCGAGGCTGAAGTGGATAAGCTTATCAAAGCTAACTTCGTCAGAGAAGTTCAATATCCTAAGTGGTTGGCTAATATTGTCCCTGTAAAGAAGAAGAACGGACAAATTAGGGTTTGCATCGATTTCAGAGATCTTAATCGGTATTGTCCTAAAGATGATTTCCCAGTTCCGATTACAGAACTCTTAATTGATGCGACGGCTGGCTATGAAGTACTTTCTTTCATGGATGGATATTCTGGATATAATCAGATCCGAATGGCCCCATAAGATGAGGAATATACAGCCTTCAGAGCTCCTCAAGGTGTGTTTTGTTACCGGGTGATGCCCTTTGGTTTAAAAAATGCAGGTGCAACATATCAACGCGCCAAGCAACGTATCTTCAAACCTCTTTTAGGGAAATTTGTTGAATGCTATGTAGATGATTTGGTGGTTAAATCCAAACAACGTTTTGATCACTTGGCTGATTTGGAAGTCATATTCCACAAGCTTCGACAACATAATTTGAAGATGAACCCCTTAAAGTGTGATTTTGGGGTAACCTCAGGAAAATTCCTCGGCTTTGTTGTACGCCATCGTGGTATTGAAGTCGATCCTGAGAAAACCAAATCAATCCTTGGTATGTCACCTCCTCAAAATTTGAAAGAATTAAGAGGACTTCAAGGACACTTAGCCTACATTCGGCGTTTCATCGCCAATTTGGCAGGCAAAAGTTTACCCTTTACCAAATTATTGAAGAAAGGAGTCACTTACCAGTGGACTGAAGAATGTCAAGAAGCATTTGATGTTCTCAAGAAATACCTCTTGAGTCCACCAGTACTCATGCCACCTGTTGAGGGTAGGCCTCTTATCCTCTATGTGACAGCTTTAGAGCGATCATTGGGTGCCTTTCTCGCTCAAAAGAATGATGCTGGGAATGAAAATAGTCTCTACTATCTCAGTAGAACTATGCTTGAAGAAGAAACCCAGTATTCGAGTATTGAAAAATGCTGCCTAGCATTAATCTTTGCAGTTCAGAAACTGAGACACTACCTGTAACATCACGAGGTCCAATTAATATCTCGAAATAATCCACTCAAATTTATCCTTAGTCGTCCAATGCTTACAGGACGTCTGGCAAGGTGGGCGGTTATTCTACAGCAGTTCGACATCCAGTATGTGTCTCAAAAGGCAATTAAGGGCCAAGCTCTGGCTGATTTCCTGGCTGAACATCCTTCAGTGGAAGACACGTATTCAGATATCGAACTCCCTGATGAGGAAGTTTTCTCTATTCAAGAGAGTCCTCAAACATGGGAAACGTATTTTGATGGTGCTTCTAGAAGTCCAACAGGGAAGAAAATGGAAAATCCTAAATTCAACAAAGTTGGTTTAGGAATTGTGCTCATTTCTCCAGATAAGGCAGTGTTACCTTATTCCTTTTTGTTGTGGGAAGGTGGTACCAATAATGAATCTGAATACCAAGCTCTCATTACAGGCTTGGAGTTAGCGCTTCAAGCACAAGTGAATCACTTAAAGGTGAAAGGTGATTCAGACCTGGTAATCAAACAATTCAATGGGGATTATGCCATCAGAAAAGAAGAATTAATCCCTTTGTATGATTACGTCAGAGAGTTAATGTCGGAATTCCCTTCAGAACCGACATTTTCTTATGTCCCAAGATCACAAAATGCTCAAGCTGATGCACTGGCTAATATAGCCACAGCTTTAGCAGATCCAAATCGGGACGAGACAACCATCTGTATTGCCCACCGTCGTGCAATTTCACCTTATGTTCAAGTCAGAACAGAGGAAATTAATGAAATTAGTCCCATTCCTGAACCGTATGGTCATACTACAGGATGGATGTCACCTATCAAGGAATACCTTCAAAATGGAACACTTCCACCTGATAGAGCCGAGAAAGAACAAATTCGGCGACGTGTGGTCAATTTTACTCTTTATGATGGTCCAAACCACCTCGAGAAAATTCTCTACAAACGTGGTTTTGATGGAGTTCTCTTCAGATGTATTGATGGTGAAGAGACAATGGATGTCATAAAAGAAGTGCATGCAGGAGTCTGTGGTGCCCACCAGTCTGGACATAGACTGTCTGATCAAATTTGAAGGCTTGGATACTTATGGCCTTCAATGATACAAGATTGTGTTAATTTCACAAATAAGTGTCATTCATGCCAAGTATATGCCAACTTCATTCATCAACCTCCATAGTTGCTTCATACAGCTAAATACTCATGGCCATTTTCCACATGGGGAATGGATGTGGTGGGACCTTACCCTTCAGCTACGGCCAAGCAGTTTAAGTACATTCTTACTGCTACTGATTTCTTTTCCAAATGGGCAGAGGCAGTACCTCTCAAAGAAGTCAGTTCTAAATGCATTGTTAGCTTCATCAAGTCTAACATCATTACTATATTTGGTGTCCCTCATACCATATTGACGGACAACAGCACCAACTTCTGTTCTTCTGAGGTATAGAAATTGTATCAAGAATACAACATTAAGTCCAACCATTCATCTCGATATCATGCAGCGACTAATGGCCGGATAGAGGCCTTCAACAAGACTCTTTCAAATATACTGCAAAAGATGGTGGATAAAGATAAGAGGTCATGGCCTGATAAACTCTTTCATGCTTTATGGGCTTATCGGACTACCACTCGCAATGCAACGCGGTCTACTCCATATTCATTGGTATATGGAACAGAAGCAGTCTTGCCAATTGAAGTTCAATTTCCTTCACTTAGAATAGCAATTTGTGATCAGTTGTCAACAGATGAGCGATCCCAAAAGCGGTTGAATGAATTGGAACAGTTAGATGAGAAAAGATTGTGCACTTTGCACCACTTGGAAATCTATCAGAATCGGATTGCACGAGCTTTTAACAAAAAAGTTCGTCTTCGTTCATTCATTCAGGGAGAATTGGTATTGGTTCTCAGAGCACCAATGATACCAGGAAAGAAGCCTCCCAAGCTTGAACCAAAATGGGAAGGACCTTATTCAATACATAAAGTCTACTCCAATGGAGTGTATTCTCTGATCTCAATGGATGGAGAACACATCATGACTCCAACTAATGCCAGATTTCTGAAGAAGTATTTTGTATAAACACAAAATATTGTTCCCAGAACCAAGACTCTTACAATTGGTTCATACAGCAATGGTCCAGTATGACCTTAAACTGCAACCTCGTCCAACATGACGTTAAACTGTGTCACCTTCAATGTCCGAGATGACATTAAACTATATTTTGTCCGAGATAACATTAAACTATATTGTGTCCTAGCAACATGACATTAAACTGTGTGGCACTTTCATCATCCAGCATGACGTTAAACTGTAAAAAGTACCCAGAACTGATATCCTCATATTGGTTCACCTTAGTCCTAGCTACATGACTTTAAACTGTACAACACCAGTTCGTCCTTGCTATGTGACGTTAAACTATACAGCAATGGTCCAGTATGACTTTAAACTGCAACTTCGTCCCACACGATATTAAACTATGAAAAAGTTCCCTAAACCGTCCACCATGACCTTAAACTGCATCATCCCTGGTCCATGTATATGACCATAAACTATTTGCAAATCCCTTATGTCCAGCAAGACGTTAAACTGTGACGTCCTAAATTACATGACGCTAAACTGTATAAAAGTCCCTCACGTCCGGAAAGACGTTAAACTATATAATCTCAAAAGTCCAGTATGACATTAAACTTCACCATTCATGGTCCATGAATATGACCTTAAACTATTCGCACCTTCGTCCGACATGACGTTAAAGTGGTACACTCTTTTGTCCTTACTGCATGACATTAAACTGCACAGTCCCCCTTTCGTCCAATATGACGTTAAACTATTTTATCCCCATCATCCTAACTACATGACGCTAAACTGTACAGAAAATCCTTGATATGTCCTACATGACATTAAACTGTATTTTGTCCCTGCTACATGACACTAAACTGTGCAGCACCAATAGTCCTAACTGCAAGACTTTAAACTGCATAGTCCCCCTTTTTTTTTCCGACATGACATTAAACTGTACATCGTTAAAGTTGTTATTACCTCTTGTTTCTCACACCGAGTATGACTCACGTGAGCTTAGAGCGAACATCAACCATAACACTCCCTTTGGGCCACTAACCATGTGTAAGTCCCAACAATATTTTTTATTAGATCATTGTCCACAAGAACAACTTGATCATTGATTCATTCTTTAATTGAACTACACGGACTTTGATCCTTGCCCTCCAGGCTGGGTATGTAGGCAACCTCCAAGGGTTCAAGCCCAAAAATAATCTCTTCACATCGGTTCACCACAACCTCATATGATGTTGATTTGTGAAACCGCCCCTGGAATCAATATCTTTACATTGATTCACTTTCGTCCTTGTTATATGACGTTAAACTATACAACACTTTTGTCCGGTACGACAATAAACTACAAATATTCTTTGATTTCCTCAGTTGAGAAGGAACCATTATTGACATTGATTTTTTTCAATCATGGTTTTCATTTAAAAAAGACTACGTGCATACATGGTAATGCCTGAACTTTTTATCTCAGGTTAAACCATCATTGCACTAAAGTCCCCTTTCACCCTTCACATGTACGAACCAAATTTGTACAAAGGGTAGTTCTAGAACTACGTGGACTTGATTCCCATCCTTATGGGATACGTAGGAACATTCGAGTGTCCCTCGAATCCAGTCCCAAGTCTTTTGGGCCTAACCCCAAATTTCACTTTCAGTCCCTTGGCTGAAAAGTCCTCATGAAAACACACACTGTGTATTCATTATTATGGTCCGAATTCTATGACCCTAAACTAAGATCACTCATTCTTTCGTCCTGCACGACGTTAAACTGCATTTCAAGAACTACGTATGGCTTGATTCTCATTCTTATGAGATACGTAGTGAAGTCCAAGTTTCAATTCAGGACCCAGCCACAACATGATTATGGTTTTCATTGACCTATGTATCTCTATATACATTGGACAATACCCATCTTTATGTGTTATAATCCTAACCTTAAATATTTTCAGATCTTCATAACCCTTTTCTTGACTTCTAGTCACAAAAATGTCAAACTTCTGAGAATTCTTTTTCCTGACTATGCAGAACGTGCCCATAGGTGGCCTTGCATAAACAGTCCACATAACAGACTTGTCAGCCAAAAGATGCTATTTTATTTGACCATGCAGCCAATGCCCATAGGTGGACCTGCATATTTCAACCCCCTAACGGGTTTTGTTAAATAATAGTAACTTCATTCTTGGGAAGAATGCCTCTTTTGTCCTTATTTTTTTTAAACGACAATATGTAGGGATCCGCAAAAAATAGCAATCCTTAACATATTTGTCCCATATCCTTTTTCATGATCTGAAAGTATTCAAGTCTATGGTTTATTCTTCTTCCCTATGTTTGGGTCAGACCTTCGTAGGAGTGATATTCATCCAGTTCTTCGATATTCTTATTTAGAAATATCTTCTCCATATTCAAGTACCTCTTTCCATACAACAAACTCTATGCTTTAGAAAATTTGAATCTCCATAAACTTTCACTGGCTTTTAGCACTAGGAAAGTAAATTTCTGGGAGTTCTTTTGCCTGACTATGCAGCACGTGCCCATAGGTGGCCTTGCATAAATAGTCCACATAACAGACTTGTCAGCCAAAAGATGCTATTTTATTTGACTATGCAGCCAATGCCCATAGGTGGCCCTGCATATTTCAACCCCCTAACGGGTTTTGTTAAATAATAGTAACTTCATTCTTGGAAACTACTTCTTCTAATGCCTTTTAGCTCTTTTTTTCATATCATTCCTCAGATTCAAATATTCTTAGGCCATAGTTTACATTTTTTCCCTCATACTTGAGTATGGTAATATGTTTTCAGATAAATTGTCAAGGAATTGAATCCATTTTTAATCCATTTCGGTCAAAGCTATTTCGACCTTAAACATTAGCCCCTTTATGTCCGGCGCGCATGACTTTAAACTGCCCACACAAAAGACAAAGGAACTCTGAATAAAAGTCAAGTTCCAGCTCACTAAATATACATTTTTTGTATGATTTAGGTAATATTGAGCAGTTAAAAGATTCAAAGTTTGTAGGGTTATTTGTAATAATCCTAGTAAAAATCAAACTATGATTACTAAGCCCATTGGCTTAAGTAAATTTGAAGCAGGTAATGGAAGAATGCAGGTACAAATGATTGAAGACGAAAGTGTTTTTTTTATACACAAGAGTTAGAAGGACATCCACAGACTGGAGTCTCTTCTCTCTTTCAAGAAATTACAGAAGATTGTCAACATAAGTCTTCATTTGATGTATAGCATCCTGAGCCTTATCAGCAGTTACTTGAAGCTCGTGCACTTGACCAGCTTCACTCTTTTCATCTTGCTGAAGTGCCTTCTTAGCATCTGCGATGGCTTTCATGCCATTCATATGAGTTTCATCCAATGATTTATTAAGCTGATCAAGTTCCCCAGTAACAGCATCTAACTGTTGCTGGAGTTGCACCTGTTGGACGACCTTTTCTTTGATTTTTTGCTTCAGATTCTTCATCTTGACAGCATAATCAGCTTCAGCCTGGGATATCGCAGCCTCAAATTCGCCTATGTTGACTGACAATTTCAGTCTGGTCAAATCTTCGCGACTTGTCTGCACTTTCTCCCTCCTGAAAATGATCTGTTTCACCGCAGCATGGATCTTTTCATACCCAAAACCACCAAGTCCCATTATAACAAATTGGGATGACAATCGGGAAATTTTTGATGGTAGATCTTCTAAAGGCACCCCCGATATGATGTTCCATATGTTATTCCATGCCTTACGTCGTGAAAAGTTGAATGCTTTAAGCATATCTGGATCTGATTCAATATCATCGTCAGAAGGGGGTATGTAATCTGGAATTAGCGTGCTTAGGGAGGTGCCTTGTCCTGCTCTTTCCCCCCTGACTTGTGCTTCTTCACTTTCAATTCCCGTTGGGGAAGAGGGTGAGGCCTCATCTTCGGATCTAGTCATTGCAGTTGATGGTCCTGCATGATTAATTGAAAGGTTTAGTCAGCTTCAAAGGATAAAAAAAGAATGGATTGTCTTGCGAATAAAAGTACAATCACAAATATTGTTATCCATTACCCAATGGTGGTTCAGCAACCTGAGAAGTCTTCTCCCTATCTTTCCCAGTTTCAACAGGATTTTCAAGATGGGTCTCAGGAGAGTTTATTGGATTTAGCTCTACTTGAGCTAATGTTTCTGCAATGATAGGGTTGACATCAGTGTCCACACCCTCTTTGGGCATTGGCAGTTCAGCGGCTTCTACGGAAGAAACTGCATATTATTTTCCATCATGGTTAGAAGTATATTTTTTTTAAAAAAATTTTGGGCGAAGGGTATCACTCACGCCCAAGGTCTTCTAAATCACATGACAACTTAGCATGATCATAAAATTCTTCAAAATTCATTCCTTGATTCATCATTTCATCCAATGATACTTCAGAATCTTGGTTAGTCTCACCAGTGGGAACATTTTCTACGTCTTCTTGCCGACTTATGTCCTGCAACCCCTGACCCTGGACAGCATCTTCAGTAATAAGAGGGATACTGGGAATGGATGGTAGCTCTTCTCCAGGAGAAACCAAGTCAGCCTGGGTCTGTGATTGTTCTACAGCACCTTCCATGACCTTTGAAGAAGGATCAGTCCCTTCCCTCAAGGGGGAAATTGAAGAAGCCCCTGCAATCCTCAGAAATATGAGGAACCATATGATTATGGGTATAAACTCATGATTGTTCGAAGGACTTACCACTACTAATGAAACGTTTAGCTATGGATTTCCTCCTTCGTTGCCTTGGATTCTTTTGTTTTTTCGGAGTATCAGTAGTCTCCCTTATTGTCACTTGGATTGGCGAATGAAAGGCTATGTCCAGTGCCTCATTCATGGCCTGCTGGCTTGGAGATATCTCGCCTGGTTCGCGAGGAGAATCAGCAGCAGCCCCGATAGCAGTACCACCAGGGCTATATTGTGGCGAAGGAACCCCGGTTCCTTTCTTTGCAAGCTGCAAGATGAAGAAAATAACTTCCTTAAGTAACAAAGCTTCAACTAAAATCAAGTTGCAATGAAAATATGGAAAGAAAACTTACATCTTCAGGAGCCACGTACTCTTGCCATTCCTCATCTCCAGAACCACCAGCCCCCTCAGTGGTGCCACGATCAATCATTTCCTTCACCCGATTGGTGATAGGAACCGAATTATCAGTGGCATATATGAGCATTTCCATCTCTCTGATGTAAGCTCGCACTTCATTGGGGTTGTCTCCGTATTGAAGGTCTTTAGAAGCTAGAAGATATCCTATCCCAGGAAGTTGTAGGCCCTCACACAAATCCAGCCAGGCGGTCTCAGTATCACAGTATAAGCTCTGCCATAGCTGAACAGCCTCTGGTCATGATATAAAGGCTGTGAGGAAGGTCCTACAATTTTTGATTTTAATTTCTTCCCGACTCCTGCAACTACATATAGAGAATAAGAAAGTAAGACTTATTACTTTATAAAGTAGCAGTGATTGAAGTTATTACAATCAAATAACTCACCAGGAGCTGATGGAGTGGGTCTTTTAACTCTGGCCGGAGGATTATATCGGGCACGAAACTGCTTTGCTGCCGGTTGTGCCTCATCATCCCCATCGTGATAATCCGATGAATCAGTTCTAGAGGAGGAGTCTGTTGAACCTATTTCAGGTAGAGAAGCATCACCTTCATGAGGAAGAGTTTCTTTCTCTACAGTCCTCTTCCTCTTTCCCACTTGATATACTGGGTGATTCAATATCCCTTTAGGGTATGATGCTATCCAGTGTTCGGCATAAAATGTAGTCAGATAATGTGCTGCTTTTTCAACTGGTAGATCAAATACTGCCCCAGTCTTCTCTCTTGATGTCAGCAACCATAGTTGTCGAGCAACCATCGGATGTTGCTCTAACCTGACATGTACTGGAGGGGATACAACAATCTATTGCAAACATTTGAATTGGCTTGCAAATATATATGGATCATAGGCCTCGCATATGATTTCTCCATCAATCCTGGCTACTAACACGCCATCCCTGCAAGCTAGCATGTATTCCCTCAAATCCAAATGGGCTTTCCCATCATCAAAAAACCGCCCGGATGGCGGACTTCCATAAGGAAAGAAGTTGAATTCCTTATACATTCTTAGTCTTACTTTCATGTCATAACCATTAACATCTAATGGAGCAATTCCAGAGAATGCTTGCACTGACGGTCTGAAAGAGCTTCCAGGAATTTGTAATCCATTCTGTACATTGTAAGTCTTGAAGTGAGTGGCGATCCATCCCCACAAAACCTGGAATGGTCCCACTATTCTTAAAGGAGATTTACCCTGGAAGACGTGAAGTAAACTCCTGTGAATCTTTGCTAAAATGGGGGTAGCTAACCCAACCATTTTTCCCTCAGCCAACTTGGCCGCAATGACGAAGGTCCCTGGCCTAACGCCTCCCTTCGAATCCCTGACCGGCAAGAGATAAACACTGAGCCACATTGCCAAGAAACCCGCTAGACGAGTTTTCTTTGGAATTCTTTGATTCACTTCATATCCCCATTTTTCAAACTCTCCTGCTTCTAGAGTTGGCCAGAATGTGCCAGGAGCTCCTCTCTTCTCAGGTTTTGGACAAGTGGTAGGACGTCTGGGCCGGGTATCCTTGGATTTCTTTTTCTTGGATCCTTTTTCTTTTGGATCTATCCCTTTCTTCTCAATAAGAAACACATTCATCCATTCTTCCAGATGAATATCTTTTCTAAAATGAGTTAATGAGGTCTCTGAACTCTTGAGCCTGTGAAAGATTTTAAATAATTCTCGAGCCAAAGCAGGAGTCTTCTCTGGATCATTCCAAGTCACCTTGGGAGGAATGAATTCATCATACATATCGCCCAAGATTGGAGCTCCTGAAATCTTGTGGACATCCCACAAACTGATACCTACTTCTCCATGAGTCAAATGGAAAGAATTAGTCGCTGGGCTCCAGTGGCTGAGTATCTCTGGCACGAAGTTATCATGTCTGTAAATATATGTTTGCCCAACCCAAACAACCTCATATATTGCAGCTCTCTTCAGATCCTCAATATACTCTGCGCAAGTCTGTCGTACCCAGTATACCCACATCCAAGTTGGCTTCACACCTCCCCCAGGACGGAAATCCCAACTTTTCTTCCAGCCTTTGGATTGATCCATCTGAGCATTTCAGAAGATTGAAGGATGACAATGTGGTTGAAGCTCAGGTGTATGTTTTTTCAGATCTGGTGTGCAAGGGCTATGATGCATCACATAAGCCTTCTCCACTGTTCCAGCAGTTTGAAATACTCCTCCGCCTGAGATATTTGCTGAAGCAAAATTGGTATAATTCTGAAACCACGAAAATGGAAGATAATTCTTTACTTCTGGAATAATGACTTCTTGCAGATGACCATGACCATACAAAGGTAGATAAGTGCAGTGAGGAAAGTCGCGATGATATTTCTTCAGATACTTAGCCAAATCTGGAAGAGTACTGTCTTTGACAGTATAGTAATCAGGGCCAATGATATCCATCATATCATCTATCCGCTTGCTAGCCAGTTCATCAATTAATCCAGGTCTAAGAGCCATTGAATCTTCACAGGAGTTGAATAAATTTAACTCTTAAATGAGTTTATTTTTTTCATAAAATTTGTGAAAGAATTCGAAAAAATGTCTAAGGCATTAATGCGCGCAAGTATGGAGATGTCACGCAAGTAATACATGTGCCGCGCAGGTTTTTGTCGCGCAAGTATTACCGCGCAAGCCCTATTACCTTGAGAGTAGCGCGACAGCGAGGAAACAGTGAAAACAAGAGACTTGCGCGGCGAGGAAGACTTGCGCGGCGAGAGCTCGAGAAATCCAGAAATCCAGATGCATGTAACGGAGGTGAGGCCATGTATTTATAGGCCAGGAAGCCTACCTGCGCGCCACACCCAGAACGCTTATGGCCTGCGTGACGCAGACTTGCACTCCGCCCTCTGCGCACTGAAAGACTTGCGCGCCCTCCCTTTTCCTTTGAATGGATTCGATTTCCTCAGAGTCAAATCCTCATTTCTCTCCGAATCCAACTCTGAGGGGGGACTTTTGTTGACGCTCCTTTCGTCACAGAATCTAAAGATCGGAAAAGGGAATATCTCAGCTGAAAGTGATTCATCCTTTGAAGCAAACATGAAAAATCGACAAAGGAATGAACAAAGGATCAACAGCAAATCCACCGCGCAAGTTATACCACTGCCGCGCAAGTATACTTGCGCGGCTACCTTGGTCGCACAGGTGACTTGCGCGACCTAAATGGTAACCGCCCGGTAACCGCCCTGGGTCTTCTTTTGCCTATAAATAGACCCTGTGGGCCCCCCATTCGAGGATGATCTTTTTTCAGAAACTCGGATTGAAGCTCCCGACGCCCAAGTCTCTTCTCAAAGCTTCCGGAACACTTCTAAGGTAATTTCTTACCTAGAACGGAAGATCTAAAGAGAAGAAGGAAGGCCTAAGTGTTGAAACTTATCAAACACTTGCACGCCGACTTAATTCCTTCAATATAACTTGCGCGTCCCTTTTCTGGAAGAACCTCAAGGGGATTCTAAAGGGTTTTATCAAGAGTCGCTCAAGTATTTCAATTCTGATTGAAAATCATGCAAGTACACCATGTGTCACGCAAGTATACTTGCGCGGTCAATACTTGCGCGCCGCCGCAGGACTTACGCGCCTTTCAAGACTTGCGCGCCCATATCTTTTTGGGTGCCCATCTTTCCCATTTTACCCCTATTAAGCCATTTCACCTTTCCTTTTCAAAATTCAGTCTTCAAGACACTCTCCAAATCCATTTATGGCATGATTTCTTGATTTGACTTTCTTATCTGAAAGGAATTATGTGGAATCTCTCTCAAAGTATAGTGATTTAAATATCCTTATGTCACTAAAACACGGAAAGTTCTTTCATTCAACCTCATCCTTTAAAATGAGAGAATCTTAACCTGGGTCTCCTTTTCAGGAATAATCCCCAGTTATAAAACCTTTAATCAGGGCATCTTCCTCAAGAGTAAGCCCAAAATTCTTAAAGTTCCCAATTTTGGGCATCCTTCTCAGGAGTAAGCCCCAATCAAGTCCTTTAATCTTGGGCATCTTTCTTAAGAATAATCCCCAACCTCAAATATGGGCATCCTCCTCAGGAGTAAGCCCCAAACCTTAATCCCTAACCTGGGTCTCCTTTTCAGGAATAAGACTCAGTCATAACCTTGGGCTTCCTTTTCAGGAGTAAGCCCCAAGTCCCCTTAAATTTCTCTTAACCAGTCATAATTTACCTTTGATTTGGGTTTCCTTTTCAGGAGTAAAACCCAATAATAAGTCCCCTCCCAACTTGGGCATCCTCCTTAGGAGTAAGCCCCAAGATTAGAGTATTCAAATCTCCATGAAGCACATATAACTTTATGGACCCTGTTCATGGATTTTCTCCCTAAAAGTAGATCCTAAACCTTCACCTATCTGGGCAGTCATCTATACATAAGCCCCAAAAAATTCTTATGATTGCATCTTTTATGGCACAATTGTCTAAATTTTATCAATACCTTTTGTTTCTCACACCGAGCATGACTCACGTGAGCTTAGAGTGTAAAAGTAATTATGACATTCATCTTTGAGCCATCAATCATAAACATCATACCCCATTCCTCGAACTACGTGGGTTCTGATTCCTTTTCCAAAAGAAAGGATACGTAGGTAGCCCATTTATGGGTTCTATCCCAACTTTGAAATAATCTCTGTCCTTCTGAATGATGATAAACTTCAAGTGCCCCACTGAGTGGCTTTAAAACTAGCCTGGTCATCATAATGACCAAGAGACTTTTATATAAATGTTTTGAAGGATACCATTGACCAAGAATCTCTAAACAGATATAGATGATTCTCTATTGATGAAGAACCTCGAATACATATAAAAGATTCTCTAAATTTCTTGCATATTTAATCATTGATTGTTAAAACTAAAGGAAATCACATTTTTTACTTGGTAATGTAATAAGGATTCACGAACATAACTTAAATCTATAAAGAGAGTCCCGGAGTAGACAATAATTCCCCTCAAAAAGGTGTGATGAGTCCGACCTCCCATCCTCTCGACCAATGCAAATTCCTAAGCCTCATTAGTCCACAGGCTAATGAGCACCTGCCTTTGGAGAGTAGGTCCAAATGGATGTGGAATCATTGGATGTTTCCGGTTCTACGAACAAACCCGTTAGAAACCAATCGGAACGTTTGAATCTCCCGTACAGGAGGTCATCCCCGGATTCTGTGCGAAACAAACATGTTAATCAAATTTTACTTCTTTATTAAGTACCGTTTTATATCTACTACTTAACATTTTCACTTCCCTTTTTACCCATTCATACCCTCTCATTATGAGAAGTTTCATTAATTTTAAGAAAAACATATGGATCCTAACCTTTATATCCCGGACACCCATCCTGTGTGTGTTCCTACCATGATGCATGTCACTTATCTATATAGGTGCCTAGAATGATGCATGAATTCAAAACCTCATACCCTTATGGCCATGAGATATTTATAAAAAAACCATCAAATCACACACCAAGTGAATCACTTAGTGGTGAAATATCATCAAATATAACAACACACAACAAGAACAACAATCCCCTCCTAGGGTGACTTGGGGTTTCCCTTATAAATGGGTTAGCTACTCCCAATAATGGGCTCATTACCAAGGCCCAAAACTTTCCTAACCATTTATATATCATCCCTAAAATAGTAATAAAGAGAAATGAACTCCCATGATACCACTTTGTGACGTCCCTAACCCAAGAGCCACTAAACTTGTGTCCCGAGCCAGGTCTCCATATGACTTGAAGCACACATCCCCATACACCAGAGGTTACCAACAAGCAGTGAGGGTATACTATGTCACGTAGGGAGACTATACCCTCTTTACTAGAGTAATACACAATGTAACACAATTTAAATAGCAGAAAAATAAGAAACAATTTAATAACATGCATAAATAACCAACTACCAAACTGGGTACAACCATATACTATAGTAAATATGTCATGGAATGCTATAGTTACAATTAAAAAAAAACAAAAAAAGAAAGAAAAAAAGCAGAATCCTCAAGATGGTTGGGAATTCATGTCTGGAACCTCACCCATACATGTCCCATGTTCAACTCCACTCCCTAGCACAGGGACTTTCCCTTTTCCGTACCTACAAGCATGAAATCTGCTCGGGTACCCAACGACGACCCAAGTAGGGTGTGAGTATAACTCAGTAGGCCACCACCAATAGTGTCAAAAAAAATATCCAGAAAAATTAGATAGTGCATGCAAGTAGTAAATAATTGAAATTAAAGGTAAACCATTCAATAGTACATTCTATACTATGTTCCTTTAAATTATACTACCATTGAATCTAGGTTCACTACATAAGAATTATATGGTTTATTCTACATTTTTCTTGTGTTCAATGGATTATGAATGTTCAATATTCTCTAGAATATGTGAAGAATGTAACGTACCGGGCTTGGGTTCCATGCAACAGGTGCCCCGAACCCGGTTCGCCATGTGACCTCAAGCGCATTTCCCCAAACGCCAGAGGCTGCCGACTAGCAGTGAGGGACCAGGTCTGATAGCGGGGAAACTATGTCCTCATTTGTCAAAGTGTAGTGCAGCGGAATATAAAATAAAATGTTCAACGATAGAGGAAGTAGTAAACCATACACAACTGAAATAAACAACAGCAGTGGATATAACCAAAAATATATATAAAAATGATGCTACATGTCTCAAGTTCTAAGAAAACAGCCAAAACATGTTATACATCAGTAAAGTACATAAAAAAGTAGAGTACAACAAAACAAAGAAAATAGCTAGCAGCAGCATCGCGAGCCTAGGCTCGGTCCCATGCCCTCCTACTCCTCAGTAACAGTCAAGTACCTATATAGGGAATCTTTCCCCTATCCACACCCGCGGAAATGTAATCTGTTTGGGCCGAAAAGCATGACCCAAACAGGGTGTGAGAAATATATCTCAGTAGGCACCCACCAAAGGCCCGTGCCCAACTGTGTGTAAGAATGCAAGAACAGTGTGTAGTATTAAAATGAAATAAAGTATGCAGTACTCAAAAGTAACTAATTACCAGTTATATTGCCATTTTATTATCCATTTAATCCATTTAATTTAAATATCACCATAGGGAATATTCTAAATAACTGGCTAATGTCCTCGGACATGTAAACCCTTAACCTCAGGTAAAGAGTATCCAACACAAGAATCTGCCCTCAGGCATAACAGAGTTTTCCCTCAGGTGTAGGTAGTGTCGCCCACAGGCACAGAATCAGCTTCCCACAGGCATGGAAGAAGTTTCCCTCAAGCTGAAATTACTACTGCCCTCAGGCTAAATAGTGCAGTGCCCATAGGCTAATCACAATAATTCCCTCAGGCTAACAGGTAATTGGGCCATGCCCAACAAGTAAATAAGCAGTAAAAAAGCAATTCCTTTCAAGGCAATTCTACAATTACTACTTTAAAGGCATACCTTCGGGTATCTTGGCTAAATAGCTAAACAGCGAAACACACCCCAGTGGTGGTTCTGGATCCAACCAATGATCCCAACCAGCATTTTAATATCATATTTAATTCACCTATTCAATTATAGGTGTTTAATATATTATCAGTCTCAGCCACACGACACCCCAACATGGGTTCGTGGCACAAAAATGCACAAAACACACGACAGTTGAAAAAAAAACACCAAGTCACCTAACTTATACGCCAACGAGCGATATACACGATCGTCGATCCCAAAAACGCCCACGAATGGTGTAGATCTGAGGTACGGAAACTTTAATTCAACCTCAAATAACTCCCATTAAGGAAATAATTGGTCAGCAACACGCTAGGAGAAGAGAGGGCTTGCCCGCGCGGTTCCAACGTGATCGATGGAAGCGAGATCGGATTCCCGGTGCTCGATCGGATGATCCACTAAGATATGGCCTTCCTCCCAAGCTCCTTCCTCCAGTTCTAAGACAATCCTATGAACAACGTTGGCTACTGCCCATTTTAAGCAAAGAAAACAAAGTACACGGCCTGTACTTCCAAGTACACGACATGTACTCCCTTTATTTAACTGTTCCTATGGAGGCACCGCCACATTGTTCATCCGTCGACATGAGTACACAACATGTACTCCTGAGTACACGGCGTGTACTACCGCTCAGCTGGCGGCTACTCCAAAGACTTACTGTTTTGGCTTGCTGACTGACTACACGACGTGTAAAGGACCACTACACGGCGTGTAGTCGGTTTCTTCCCCCTTCGTCACTGACATGTCTACACACCCCGTGTACCCATCCCACACGGCCAAAAGTACATGGTGTGTGGCAAAGTACACGGCGTGTAGTTCCAAAATATGGGATTTTCCCCATTTTCCATATTTTCTCAAAAACACTTAAGGAAAAGGGAAAAGAAGAAGCCCGTACCTCAAAACTAAGAACCGGGTTCTTACAAACTTACCCCCTTATAGCAATTCATCCCCGAATTACCCTTCCAAGGGTGGAGAATATATAGCCGTGAACAACTCTAGCCACTGAGCATGTACGTTGATCTCCTACTCCCAGGTTTCGTCCTGCACTCGGCCATGCTTCCATAGCACTCGTATGAGAGGAACTGACCAGCCTTAGAGAACCTTCTTGCTACTGTCAACGATATGAATCAGATGCTCCTCCAAGGACGCATCCACCTAAAGCTCAACCTCCTCTGGCTAAAATGTGTGAGACATGTCTGAATGATAGCGGCACAACTGAGATACATGGAAGACGTCATGCATGGATCGGTACCATTGCGGTAACTCCAACCGATAGGAAACCAGCCCGACTCTCTCTAGAATCTAAAATGGCCCCACATACCTCGGTTAAAGCTTACCATGTCTCATGATCCGCCTGTGTCCCATCCTTTGCGAAACACTTAATAAAACCTGATCCCCGACCACGAAATCCAAAGGTCGTTTACGGTGATCAGCATATGACTTATATCGAGACTGTGCGGTAGCCATCTGCTTCTGAATCCACTGGACCTGCTCAGAATTCTCCTACACGAGTTGTGGTCCTAGTGAAGCTACCTCACCTACCTCTAACCAGTACAAAGGTTAATGGCATGGCCTACCATATAAAGCCTCGTATGGTGCCATCTCAATAGTCGCCTGGAAATAATTGTTATAGGCAAAATCGACTAGGGGTATATGCTTTTACCAAGAGCCCCCAAAGTCTAGGACACATGCACGCAGTATATCCTCAAGAACCTGTATCGTACGCTCTGACTGGCCATCAGTCTGATGGTGGTATGCTGTGCTCAGAAGCACCTGTGTACCCAATGACCTCTGAAAACTCTTCCAGAAATGAGACGTAAAGTGGTCGTCCCTATCTAAAATGATAGAACAAGGGACCCCATGAAGACGAAAAATCTCTCGGATATACAAACATCTTAGATCGTCAACACTGAAGGTCTTCTTGATTGGTAAGAAGTGAGATACCTTCGTGAGTCTGTCCACAACAACCCATACGGCGTCATTGCCTCTAGGTGACCTCAGTAACCCTGACACAAAGTCCATCGCGATATCATTCCATTTCCACTCTAGAATGGGTAACTCTTGTAACAGGCCAGCCGACCTCTGGTGATCTGCCTTCACCTGCTGATAGGTGGAACACCTCGTAACAAAACCAGCTATCTCTCTCTTCATACCCGGTCACCAATACTGACGCCTCAAGTCACGGTACATCTTGGTAACCCCAGGATGAACTGCCCAAGATGAAGCATGAAACTCCTACATCAGCTCCTCACGTATATCCCCTGGAACCCATACTCATCCATGGAAATGCAGAACCTCATCATCACCTACCGTCCAACCAGGAGAAGGGTCTCCACTTGCCACCGACTCCCGTAGAACTAGGCCTTCTGGATCCGATAACTGCCTCATCCTCACTCTGTCCAGGAGGGTAGAAGTCACAGCTAAAGATGAAAGATAAGTATTCCCCTGACTATCGTGAACCTCCAGATGCATCTCAGAGAATAAGGCCATGAGCTGCCACTCACCACTGGCCTCCTACACTGCCTGTATCTGAGTCTTCCAGCTCAGTGCATCAGCTACTGCATTACCTTTACCAGGTGTGTAGGCAAGCTCAAAATCAAAGGACTGTAGGTACTCAAACCACCTCCTCTGCCTCAGATTCAGGTCACACTGAGTAAATATATACTTGAGGATTTTGTGGTTGGTGAAAACCACAAAATGCTCTCCCAATAGAGAGTGTCTCCAATAGCACAACACATAAACAACTGCAGCAAACTCGAGATCATGCGTCGGATAATTACGCTCATGTGGCCTCAACAGCCGAGACCCGTACGCAACAACTCGGTCATCCTGCATCAACACTACTCTCAGCCCAATACCTGATGCATAAAAGTACACTGTATAGCTCTTCCCCTACTATGGGAGTATTCGGATCAGTGCTGATGTCATCCTTAACTTCAGGTCCTAAAAAGCTGCCTCTCAAGCTTTCGACCAAATGAACTTCACACCCTTCTTAGTCAGACCTTTCAACGGTGCTGCTATGCGGGAGAAGTCTTGTATGAAGCATCTGTAGTAATCAGCCAGCCCAAAGAAACTCCGTATCTCAAACACATTCTTAGGATGCTCCTAGTAAACTACTTCTCTCACCTTCTCTGGGTTTACTGCAACTCCTGCCTCTGAGATGATATGACCCAAGAAGTGAATCTGGTCCATCCAAAAGTGGCACTTCGAGATTTTAGCATATAGACGATGCTCTCTCAGTGTACTCAATACGATCCCAAGATGGGTGGCATGGTCGTGTAAAGTGTTAGAGTACACCAAGATGTAGTCCATGAATACTACCACAAAAAAATCAAGATACAGATGGAACACTTGATTCATCAGAGCCATGAAAACTGCTGGCACGTTCGTGAGTCCGAACAGCATAACCAAATACTCATACAGACCATATCTGCTCTGAAAAGCTGTAAGCAGTATATCCGATGGTCTCACGCTCAGCTGATGATATCCTGACCTCAGGTCAATCTTTGAGAACAATCATGCTCTACGAAGCTGATCAAAAAGATCATCAATCCTAGGAAAGGGATATCGGTTCTTAACTGTTAACTGGTTCAGCTTCAGATAATCCATGCAAAGTCTGAGGGTACCGTCCACCTTCTTCGCGAAAAGGACCGGTGAACCCCAAGGAGAAGTACTAGGTTGGATAAAACCCTTTTCTAGTAACTCCTCTAACTGCCTCTTGAGCTCTTGCAACTCTGGTGTAGCCATCCTATAAGGTGGAATGGACACCGGTGCTGTGCCTGGCACAAGCTCAATAGAGAAATCTACCTCTCGCTCCGGAGGTAGACCTGAAAAGTCATTCAGGAATACATCCTGGAAATGATCAACCACTGGGGGGAAATCCTTCTGACAAGTCCCCTGGTCATCCGGATTCAAACTCTCAATCTGGGCTATGACTCCACCTCGCCCATGATGCTCTGGTCCAACTCGACTCGCCTGAACATCCCATTCGACCTTGTATAGAAACTCTCCACCCTCTGGTGACGTGAAACGCACCCTGCGACGATAACAGTCTACAAAGGCTCGACAAAGAACCAACCAGTCCATCCCGAGAATGACGTCATAGATCTTCATCTCTAAGACATAGAGGTCCCAAAGAAAAAGACACCTACCAACCTCAAGGGGGAACTCCTTGCACTGACGCACACCAGCCATTCTAGTCCCCAACAGAGTGTCTATCATCATGATATCAGATGAAGTAGAAAAACAGAGCCCAAGGCTCTCCATAAAGGATACAAATATGAAACTATGCATAGCACCCATGTCAAAAAGTACTGAAGATAAGACAGAAGCTACTAGAATAATACCTCTGACTGTAGAAGGTCCGGGATCCTGCTTCTGCTGGGTCTGTTGCACTGCATATGTCTGTCCAGTGCCACGACCCTGCGACACAACCTGGCTACCCTGAGCTGTCCCACCCTGCTGCCTCTAAGATCCCGGTGTCTGGATACCACGACCACAACCACAATCTCTGCCTACACGCCCTATCGTATTCCAGTTCCCCAACTGCTAAGAAGCCACTGGTCCTTCTCCCGCACGCGGAGTCTGCACAGAACCCTTCTCACTAGCCACAGGTAGAAACTCCCTACAAAAGCGCTGCAGATGACCCATATTGCCGCAAGCTCGACAGTCCACTAGATCACGTGGACACTGTGGCCTCTTGTGCCCCTATCTACCACACTGGTAGCACATGAACTGTCCACCTGAAGCATTATTCTGACTGGTACTGCCACCCAGAGATAAGTCCATCTATCTCTTCCTCTTGCCAGCAGAAATAGAACCAGTAACTGGTGCTGAACCGCCCTGGCTCACACCACTATATTCCCGTAGGTTCCTCTCGGTAATAAGTGCCTAGTTCACAATAGCGTGTACTAAAGGTAACCTACAAACATTCACCAGCGCTCGGATGTCATAACAAAGACCATCCTCATAACGTCTGGCTCTCAACGGATCATCACCCACCAGTACGGGTGCAAAATGCTGAAGCTCGGTGAAACGAGCAGTATAGTCCATCACCGACATAGCACCCTGCTACAGATTCATTAACTCTCGAGATCTATCTACTATCAGTGTCTCTAGGAAGAAAAAGTCATAGAAGACTACCTGGAAGTCTTCCCACGCCATGTCCCTGTGATTCTCTTACTGGGTGGTAACATCCCACCACCTCTTGGCGGAATCACACAACATGTAAGTCGCGAGCTTAACCCTCCGCCCTAGAGGCATCTCAAGATGCTCGAAAATAGTTTTCATTGATCCTAGCCAATACTACACAGCCTGTGTTCCTCCATCCCCTAAAAATGTAGGCAGATGCTCCTGCAGAAATATACGAGTCAGCTCGGCCATAGATGGGGCAGCCTGCGGTGCTCCCTGAATGGTCTACATAAACCGCATAAAGCCTTCACGGAACTGCGCCTCCACGCCTGTGTCCGGTATAACAGCTGGTGCCACATCTGGCTCTACCGAAGGATCCACTAGTAGACCATGGCCCACCATCTCTAGAGTATAGTCGTTGCCGCTCTCCTGGAGAACAACGCGCGGTCGTCTAGGAGGCATGACACTACAAGTTCAAAAGAAAACCTTAGATTCAAGATTTGTCAATAAAGGAAACAAAGGAACCAAAAAGGGAACAAGAGGAAGAAGGAATTTCAAAATTTGCAAAATAAGACTACACGACGTGTACAATGACTGCACAACGTGTACTTGACTTCCCTTCCCCTCCCCAGGTCCTTCTACATGGCTAAGCCAAACAGATCCCATTGAAAAAAAACTACACGGAAGGTATAATATCTACACGGAGTGTATGGTGTTATTTTCCAACTGCCCGTGTCATTTGTGACACGGCTGACTATTCGGCTTGATACTACACGGTGTGTTACACCCGCACACGGCATGTACACCACCCCATTTCCCCGCCATATGGCTAAGTCCACATGGTCTATCCTCGGACAAGACTACACGGCGTGTCCCACAGGTACACAGAGTGTTCAAGGAGAGGTGACACCAACCCGTGTTGTTAGTTACACGGCCGAGTCCCCAGGTCACTCTACACGGCGTGTTCATCATTGACATAGTGTGTTCTGTGAAGGAGTTCACCGACCCGTGTTGTTAGTTACACGGCCGGACTCCGGGTCAACACTACACGACATGTATATCAAGTACCCGGCGTGTTTTACCCAATCTCTTCCCTACCCCGTGTCACAGCCCACACGGTTTTTGACATGGGAAGAGACTACACGGCGTGTACTCAAAAAGTTCATTTTTATTCCCGAACAGAAGAGCATACACAACATGTATGAAATACTACACAGCGTGTATATTGGGTTTCCGGATAGTATGCCTCAGAAACTTCCCCGAAACCCAGAAAATACCAAAAAACAACACCTAAGTGTCAAATTCCGACCCGTGAGGGCCCATAATCCCCATGAATCAAATTTTGACATCTTATATGTGTTATAACAAAATAATCAGTCAATGATCCACCAAATTCCGGTCAATGGGGGCCCATACTCGCCAAAAACCGAATTTTGGTGTCCATTATATAAATAGGATCACATAAAATTACCCTATCACACAACATGTATTTTATCAGAGCAGCTATCACAATAGTATGCTTTTCTCACACTTCAACTATCACAATAACATGCAATTTCTAATGCACCTACATGGCATAAAAACTATGCATGGCATGTGATTTCTAGAATGTGCCTATATGATGCATGAGATGACATACCCTCATCTCATCGGGTTGAAACTAAATAGAACCCACAGATAAAATATAAACAGCAAAATCCAAGTGCTTCAACCAATGGTGAAATCAAATAAACTTTAAAATTTTCAAAATCAAAAGAATTGCAAAAATACGAGGTAGACTGGATTTTCCCTATACACGGGTTAGCTACGCCCGGGCACCACTTATTACCAACTACCGTTCGTCCTATCCATAACTACGACTCCAAATAGTAAGTCAAAGAAAATAACCCCACTGATACCACTTTGTAACATCCTGGGCCCGGGTTCCATTCAATGGGTGCCCCGAACCTGGTTCGCCACGTGACCTCAAGCACATTTCCCCAAATGCCAGAGGCTGCTGACTAGCAGCGAGGGCCCAGGTCTGATAGCAGGGAAACTATTCCCCCATTTGTCAAAGTGTAGCGCAGCGAAATATAAAATAAAACGTTCAACGATAGCGAAAGCAGTAAACCATACACAACTGAAATAAACAACAACAGTGGATATAACCAACAATTTACAAAAAAAATGATGCTACATGTCTCAAGTTCTATGAAAACAGCCATAACATGTTATACATCAGTACAATACATCAAAAAGCAGAGTATAACAAAACAAAGCAAACATATGGCAACGACATCGTGATCCTAGGCTCGGTCCCATTCCCTCCTACTCCTCAACAACAGTCAAGTACCTGTATAGGGAATCTTTTCCCTATCCACACCTGTAGAAACGTAATATGTTTGGGCCGAAAAGAATGACCCAAATAGGGTGTGAGAAATATATCTCTGTAGGCACCCACCAAAGGCCCGTGCCCAACTGCGTGTAAGCATGCAACAAAAGTGTGCACTAGTAAAATTGAATAGAGTAATCAGTACTCAAAAGTAACTAATTACCAGTTATATTGCCATTTTATTATCCATTTAATCTATTTAATTTAAATATCACCACAGTGAATATTCTAAATAACCAGCTAATGTACTCGGACATGTAAAACCCTACTCTCAGGTAAAGAGTATCCAACACAAGAATCTGCCCTCTGGCATAACATAGTTTTCCCTCAGGCATAGGTAGTGTTGCCCACATGCACAGAATCGGCTTCCCACAAGCACAGAAGAAGTTTCCCTTAGGCCGAAATAACTACTGCCCTCAGGCTAAATAGTGCAGTTCCCACAGGATAATCACAACAACGCCCTCAGGCTAACAGGTAACCGGGCCATGCCCAACAAGTAAATAAGCAGTAAACAAGCAATTAATCTCAAGGAAATTATACAATTACTACTATAAAGGCATACCCTCGAGTATCCTGGCCAAACGGCTAAACAGCGGAACACACCCCCGGGGTGGTTCCGGATCCAAGAAACGATCCCAAACAGCATTTTAATATCATATTTAATTCACCTATTCAATTATAGGTGTTTAATATAGAAATGGCCTCATCCACACGACACCCCAACATTGGTTCGTGGCACAAAAATGCACAAAACACACAACAGTTGAAAAACAACAAACACCAAGCCACCTACCTTATACACCAACGAGCGCTATACACAATCGTCGATCCCAGAAACACCCACGAACGACGTAGATCTGAGGTAAGAAAACTTTCATTCAACCTCAAATAACTCCTATAGAGAAATAATTGGTCAGCAACATGCTAGGAGAAGAGAGTGCTTACCCACGCAGTTCCAACATGATCGAATAAAGTGAGATCGGATTCCCGGTGCTCGATCGGTTGATCCAAAAAGATCCGACCTTCCTCCCAAGCTCCTTCCTCCGGTTCTAAGCCAATCCTATGAATATGGTTGGCTACTTCCCATTTTAAGCGAAAAAAAGTACACGGCGTGTACTTCCAAGTACACAGCATGTACTTCCAAGTACACAACATGTAATCCCTTCATTTAACTGTTCCTCTGGCGGCACCGCCACACTGTTCATCTATCGACATGAGTACACGACATGTACTCCTTAGTACACAGTATGTACTGCTGCCCAGCTGGCGGCTGCTCCACCGCCTTACTGTTTTGGCCTGCTGACTGACTACACGGCGTGTAAAGGACCACTACATGGTGTGTAGTTGGTTTCTTCACCCTTCATCGCCGACATGTCTACACGCCCCGTGTACCCATCCCACATGGCCAAAAGTACACGATGTGTGGAAAAGTACACGGCATGTAGTTCCAAAATTTGGGATTTTTCCCCATTTTCCATATTTTCTCAAAAACACTTAAGGAAAAGGGAAAAGAAGAAGTCCGTATCTCAAAAATATGAATCGGGTTCTTACAAATAAAAATTGAGGCCTATCCCGCTAGAAATCACATTACAATAACCTCATAATGCTCACCTTGAAGCCTTAGTTCGGGTGGAATTAAACTATTAAGGGAATAAGAATATGCCCCCTTCCCTAACTCGTTCATTTAGAGGTGGAGGTAGAACCTCATTACAACTTGAACCATTGGCATCAAACCTCAAGTATATACTCCACTCTACCAATCCATGTTCACATGCTTATTTATCATTCACCACAATTAAACACATCACAACAGGCATAGCCAAAATCATTTTCAACATCACAACACTATCAATAAATAATAAATTAACATTATGCCTCAATCCATTAATACATTAATCATTTATACAACATAACCATTTATCCCCATTTCCCATTTCCAATTCCTATCTCACTAATCATATTCAATTTTAAACATAATTCCTTATCATATTCCCATTAATCCCATTTAACCAATTTAAATGTCTACCAAAAAATCCCTTAGCCTTTAACCACAATTGACACAATTAGCCGTATTCCATTATAACTCATTACATAGACCAATTAACCGACTCGCTAAGTCTCTACATCATTATGTGTTGGAATAACCTATTTTGATAACCCCAAATCATGTTTTGATAATCCCAAATCATGTTTTGATAATCCCAAATCATGTTTTGATAATTCCAAATCTTGTTTTCATATTAAGTGAGAACCATTTTTTCATTCTATTATAATTATGTTTCATTATTATTTCCTGTTTCTATTTAGTAAGTTTCATATACTCTCAATCTCAATGCTTGATTGGTTAAGCTTACAGTGAAACATTTATCTAAGTACAAAGGTCACCGATACAAGGTCACTGGTACAAAGGTCACCGATACAAGGTCACTGGTACAAAGGTCATCGGTACAAAGGTCATCGATACAAGGTCACCGATACAAAGGTCACTGATACAAGGTCACCGGTACAAAGGTCACCGATACTGGGTCACCGGTACAAGGTCACAGATACAAGGTCACCGATACAAAGGTCACCGATACAAGGTTACTGATACATGGTCACCGTTACAAGGTCACCGATGCAAGCCTACTGTTAAAGGTCACCGCTGAAGGTTACCGATAGAAGGTTACAATTGTAATTGCCGATGTGCACCTGCTGTTGAAGCCTACCAATGTGAAGGTTACCGTTACCAGTCTACCGATACCCTTTTTCAAATTCCTGATATTTTTCTAATGGTCATATTTTCCAACATTAATGCTTTTGAATTAATTAATATTTTTTGTAGACATATCTGGATACCATATCTTGATAGTACGAGGTATGAGAAATATTTCATGTGATGTACGTACTCCTATTGTCCGACCTCAAATACAAAAGAAAAAGACAGAAGAAAAAGAATATATATATAGTGGCACAGAGAAAACTAAAAAAAGGGTGAGTGAAGTTCACAAGTAAAATTCATAAGGAAGAAACTACTGAAGAACAAGAAGAAGAACACTCTAGTGCATATACTGAAAATCCCAAAGCTTCACAAAGCTCTTTTTGAAGAAAATACTCAAGGATGTCTTACTGTGCTTCATTAAATACCTAATACCAAGAATTTGAACATCTCATTACCTAGAAGTTAGTACATGGAAGTTGTGACACTCTATTTTTGGAGACAACTTGAAGAGAGGAAAAAAAACCATAATTTTCTCAACTACAAGAAGTCCAAAGATGATATTAAAACACACAGAGAATTATAAACTCCATCCTAATTTTTCTGTCTCTACTGTGTTCCTTATTTTACATTTTATGTAGTGTGTGTTTCTTACACACACACACACTGTCTCCTGTGATTTAACTAGAGGATACTGAAAATCCTCCCTCAAAACACTCTCACCCTTGTTTTCCCATGGATAACTATAGAATAATCCTTGTGTGGATTGGTTGATTGTTTTACCACACATAACTATGGAATAAGCCTTGTATGGATTGTTTTCTTGTTTTCCCATGCATAACTGTGGTAGAGGTTGTAGAACCTGGACAATTTATAAAAAATGTTGTAAACCCCGATACATGTTGTGTATCAAGTTTATCTATATAAACTGCTTGGTGGAAGGTGATCACCAAGTGGAGAGGATTAAGTCTCAGATTGAGACTAAACCTATTTCTTATCTTGTTCTGTTAATCCTCATATACTCAGTTTTATTTTATTCGCTGCTTATAATTTTTAAAGATACAAAACTGTTATCCACTGCTTATATATTTCAAAGATAGAAACTATTTTTACATTCACTCTTATAGTTAGTTTTGGTTAGTGTGAATATGTGCTTAATTTAGTAAACCTTTTTTAAAAATTGAATTAGTGTTTACATTGATTCAATTGAGGGCTATCAACCTTAGAGAAACTTATTGATCAATTAAACACTTATATCTATACTATCTTAACTGACTGGGCTATTCTTAATTGGGGGATTTTAATCTTAAAGTTTTACATATAAATTTTAATTGGAACTCAATTCACCCCCCTATTGAGTATCCACTCTGACCAACATTTGGTATCAGAGGTTTTTATTTTCAAGTGTTAAAATTAATTTCAACTGTGATTTTAGTTGTATCATAAAGATCTTAAAATTTCTGTCATATCTAAATTTTCAGTTCATTAAATTCTAAGAAACATGGAAACTGGATTTGAGGGTGCTGCTACTAACATTCCACCTTTCTTCAATGTCAATAACTATGCTCAGTGGAAATTAAAAATGAAAATGTATCTAGAGAATGAGACCTGAAATCTGGGACACAATTGAAGAATAACATGTATTGCTTGTTACTGCTAGGGACACATGGTCTCAGTTGACTAAAGCCACATATAATAATAACTATAAAGTAATGAATTCCTTGTACTATTCTCTAGGTGATGAAGAATTCAATAGAATATCTGCTTGCAAAACTGCATATGAAATTCGGGATACTTTAGCTATCTCTCATGAGGGAACAACTAATGTTAAAAAAATGGGATTAAATACATACAATATTAAATATGATAATTTTAAAATGAAGAGTGATGAACCTATCTATGAAATGTATCTCAGGTTCAATGAAATAGTGAACACCATGAGTCTTCTTGGGAAACTAGTGGACAAAAAGGACCAAATCATGAGACTACTTTGATTCCTACCTGACAGATGGAGAGGAACTTTTATTTCTATTCTAGAATCTTATGACATAGGCAAACATCCAGTGAAAGAGATAATTGGAAAAATTATGATGTATGAAGAAGAGCTCAAGGTGAATCAAGAAGAAGATGAGGAACCAAGGAAGAAGTCAGTAGAATTCAAGACTTAAACCTCAAAGAACAAAGATACAGAAAAGGTTAAAGCTCTTGTAGACAGTTCCACTAGTGAAGAGTCAGATTCAGATAGTGATGAGGAGATGTCTCATCTTTCTAGAAGGTTAAAAAAGTTCTATCAAAAGAAGAAATTCTTTAGGAAGTCAAACTAGAAGGGAAAGTATGATAGTAAAAGACAATGGAAGAAAGAAAGAAAATGGAATGACAACTCAAATGAAATAATCTGCTATGAGTGCTAACAAAAAGGTCTTGTGAAGGCCGACTACCCCAAGCTGAAATTGAAGAAGAAATATGAAGACAAGGGAAAAGGAAATAAAAAGGCTATGAAATCCACCTGGAGTGCTTCAGAAGACAACCCCAATGGATCTGATTCTTCTGATAGTGAACAGAACAATCATGCTTACTTATGTTTCATGACAGAAACATCTAAGGTAACACTTAATTCTCCAATACATAATGCCTATTATTCTGGGAATAAGAGTGAGTCACATAATGATGAAGATATGACTAAGGATGAAGTATTTGAATACTGTAAAATTCTTGAGGATACCTTTAATGATCTCAAGGACAAATATAAATCATTAAAGAGACAACATGATTTAAATGAAAATTATAAGTATGATTTGGATATTTAAAAAGAAAAATGTCCCCAACTGTTAAAAGAAAATACTGAACTCAAATTATCAAATGAGAAATTAAAGAGAGATCTTAAGCAGTTTAATTCGGTTAGAGATACCTTGAATCAGATTCTAAGAAAAAAGATTTCCCTAAAATATACAGCTGGTCTAGGATATCAACCAGGACATAGAAAAATTAGCAAAATGAAATTTGTTCCAAAATCTGGACAGTTCACTGCTAATTCCAGTTCTAGACCATCTTTTGAGAGATAATTTTTAAAAGGACCTAACAAAGTATTTATGCCTCCAAATATGTATGTTGATGTTAGGAAACCTTTAAAGAAAATATGGGTTCCCAAAGTTCTACTTGCTAACCTCTATGGACCCAAGAAAATATAGGTACCAATGTTACCACATGCCTAATATATTTTATAGGGAAGTTTCCTAAGAGATCCTATAAGACCTTGTGGTTCTTGGACATTGGATGTTCAAGACATATGATAGGAGACTACTCATGCTTCAGGAGCCTAATCAAAGTTGATGGTGGACATGTAACATTTGGTGATAATGCTAAAGGGAAGATCATCAGCTTAGGCCAGATTGATAACACTAATGCTGTAATAATTTAAAAAGTAGTTTTTCTTGATGGGTTAAAATACAACTTACTTAACATCTCTCAATTTTGTGATTATGGTTTTAATGTCAAGTTTTAAAATGATGCATGTAATGTTTTTAATTCTAAAAATGAATTAATATTTTCTGCTCTTAGAAATGAGAATGTATATGCTGTTTATCAAGATTATTTAGCTAAGAAAAATGTTTCTTGTTTAAATGTGTTTCATAAGGAATCCTGGTTGTGGAACAGAAGATTAAGACACTGCAATGTGAACTCACTTATGAAACTGACTAGGAAAGGTTTAGTTAGAGACTTATATAAACTAGAATTCCCACTTAACAAAGTGTGAAACCCCTGTCGAAAGGGAAAACAACACAAAGTATCTTTCAAACCAATGAAAAAAGTTTCTACTTATCAACCAATTGTGTTGGTTCACATGGACTTGTTTGGACCATCAAGAGTTTCATGTTTAAATGGGAAGCACTATGTTTATGTTCTTGTAGATGAATTTTCTAGATATATACTTGGGTATACTTTTTAGCTCACAAAATTGAATCTTGTTCCTACTTTATTAACTATTCCAAGTCTATAGAAAATCTTAGTGGACTTAGAATTAAGAACTTAAGAAGTGATCATGGCCATGAGTTTCAAAATCATGAGTTTGAATCTTATTACACACACAATAGCTATAGTCACAATTTCTATGCTCCTAGAACACCTCAACAAAATGGAGTCATGGAAAGAAGAAATAAGACCCTTCAAGAGATTTCCTGAACTATGCTTAGTGAATATGATATACCTATTTATGTTTTAGCTGAAGCTATAAATACAGCTTATTATACCATCAATAGAGTCTTAATTAGACATGTTCTTAAGAATACCCCTTATGAGATTTGGAATAATTGGAATTCTAAGGTTAATTACTTTAGAGTTTTTGGTTGCAAAGTCTTTATCCTTAACACTATGGACAATATTGATATGTTTTACTCAAAAAGCGATGAAGGAATTTTCCTAGGTTACTTGAGTAAAGCCTATATAGTATTCAATAAGAGAACCAAATGAGTGGAAGAATATGTTAATGTCAAATTTGATGAGACTGATCCACATGAACCCAAAACCTCTATTGAACACCTTGAGGAAGATATGACAATTCTGGAACTTAATTATAATGATAGTGAACCTCCTATAAAAGTAACCAGTTCTAGGAATCCTCCGGAATCTACATCTGTTGATTCTGAACCTATAAACAATCATGAGGAGTCCAGTTCAACTTTTTCTAGAGGCATTAGAACTCTTAGGAATCATCCTTTAGATGCTGTAGTAGGTGATTTAAATAGAGGAACACAAAATGGAGCTTCTCTGAGAAACCGGGTTGAATATCAAGCCTTTCTTACATAGCTTGATCCCAAAAATATTAATGATTCTATCAATGATTAATTTTGGGTGATGGATATGCAAGAATAATTAAATCAATTTGAAAGAAACAAAGTCTAGGAACTAGTTGAAAGACCTAAGGAAACTTTTACAATAGGAACAAAATGGGGTTTTAGGAACAAAGTTGATGATTCTAGAAATATAGTTAAAAAACAAATCTAGGTTAGTTGCACAAGGATATAGTCAAGAGGAAGGAATAGACTATGAGGAGACCTTTGCACCTATAGCTAGGTTATAAGCCATTAGGATACTACTTTCTTATGAAACTCATCTAAATTTTAAACTTTATCAAATGGATGTTAAAAGAGATTTTATAAATGGGTATATAGTTGAGGATGTGTTTGATGAACAACCCATTGGTTTTAAAAATCCCCATTTTTCAAATCATGTATTTAAACTTTCTAAAGCTTTATATGGTTTAAATCAAGCTCCAAGAACTTGGTATGATAATATTAGTTCATTTATTATTTCAAAAGGTTATAATAAAGGAATAGAATATCATACTTTGTTTATTAAAAGGATGACCGAAGATGTTTTAAGAGTACTAATTTATGTATGTGATATAATTTTTGGATCTTCTAAAAATTCTTTATGTACAAATTTTTCAAAAATAATGCAAAATTAATTTGAAATGAGTTTAATGGGGGAGCTAAAATTTTTTCTTGGATTTCAGATTTTTCAAAACAAAAATGGAATTGTTCTAAATCAAAATAAATACATTAATGATCTTCTAAAACATTTTGGTTTGGATAGTAGTAAAGGAAGTGATACACCTATGAGTACCATGTGTAAGTTGGATGCTGATGAAACTGGTGAACCAGTGGATCAAACCAACTATAGAGGTATGATAGGGAGTCTGCTCTACCTTAAACCTAGTAGACCTGATATTATGTTCAGTGTATGCATGTGTTCTTGTTTTCAAGCTAATCCCAAATAATCTCATCTAACTACTGCTAAATGGATTTTCAAATATCTCAAATATACTCCCAACTTAGGACTGTTTTATCCAAGATGACAACCATTTGATTTAATAAGTTATTCGAATGCTAAATTTTCTGGTTGTAAGTTAGATAGAAAAAGAACCTTTGGAACATTTCACATGGTAGGAAAGTCACTAGTATCATGGTATAGTAAGAAACAGAATTCTATTGCATTATCTACTGCTGAAGCTGAATATATAGTTTCTGGTAGTTGTTGTGCTCAAATTCTATGGATGAAACACACTTTACTAGACCATGGATATCAATTCAAACACATCTCTATAAATTGTGACCACACAAGTGCTATAAACATTTCTAAAAATCCAATATCTCATTCTAGGAAAAATCATATCGATGTAAGACATCACTTCTTGAGAGATCATTATCAAAGAGGTGATATCACTCTTGAATTCATTGGTACTGAACACAAATTGGTGGATATATTCACAAAGTCTTTGAATTATAAGAGGTTAAATTACATGAAACATGAGTTAGGTATGATAAAATGTTATAACCACACTGTTTCACCTCACTGTTAGAACCTCACTGTCATAACCTCACTATTAAAACCTCACCTTGCACCTCACTGTTAGAACCTCACCTTTGAACCTCAATGTTAAGATCTCACCGTTAGACCATAATGATAAGACCTCTCCATTAGACCTTACCTTTAAGACCTCACTGTTAGAACCTCATCATTAGAACCTCACTGTTATAACCTTACCGTTAGAACCTCACCGTTGAACCTCACCGTTAGACCTCACCGTTAAGACCTCACTATTATAACCTTACCGTTAGAACCTCACCGTTGAACCTCACCATTAGGACCTCATCGTTGAACCTCACTGTTAGGACCTTATCGATAGGACCTCACTATTAGACCTTACTGATACCTCCTTACCAGTAGACGACTTGAATCTTGGACTTTATGTTTTTGTGCTCTCAGCAGGAATCTGTAACGTTTTCTGCATATTACTTATTCATTATATCTGTTTTATTTTTCAATCCCTAAATTATAAAATTAAAACATGGATCACTTCCCAATCCACATCAAACCCTTTCCCAAACATTTTTCTCCCCAATCTAAGAACCTAAAACTCTACTAAAAACTTGAACCTCTCCAGATCGATGGCAAGAGTCAAAGTGCCATCGGTTGATGATGAAGGAGACACGCCTGATCCTAAGAGGCCTAGAGCCGAGTCGAGTAGTGAAATCCAGATAGTGGAAAAGGTGCTGAACCCGCATTTATCCAAGAGGTAAATAGTAGTTGAGAAGGAGTTAAGTTCAAAGTGGCTGCTGTCGATCTGGTCGTTAGTACTTAAGGCACTAGAAGATCATGGTTGGGTTGAATGTTTTACAAACAATAATGGACCCTATTACCTGAAGTTAGTGAAGGAATTTTATGAATACCTCAAGTTCGAGAAGCCTGAGGATAAGAACCGAATGATTTACAGAGTAAATGGAATAAGTGTGATCTTATACTATGCTGAATGGGCTTAATGCTGGAGGGTTCCACATGAAGGGATTTTTTATTTTTACTCAAAAGTTGTGCCTCCCACTAGTGAGTTATTCTTCTATGAAGAAGCATTAGCTAAACTAACAGGAAAAGGAATTAATAAGAAATTCATTGCTGCTGAAATGGTAGGAGAAGATAATATTCTTTTCAAGATTATTTAACATGTTTTAAGTCCTAGGAGAGGGGACTTTGAAACAATGAAGTATCAGGATGTATTTCTCTTGTGTCTGTTAAAGCATGAACAGAAGATCAAATTATGTAGGCTATTGATGATTCAACTAGAATATTTGACCAAGCCTAGTTCCAAATCCAATGCCCTATTCCATGCTAAGTTGATATCCCTTATGTTGAAAGTGAAAAGAGTTTCTGGAGATAATGAGGAAACTACTGTTGTGCAAGATAACCATTGCATCACCAAAGTGATTTTCAAGATAATGAAGATTAACTGGAATCCAAGGCTGAGGAGATGGGTGAATGATGAGGATAAGGTGTATAAATATTTTAATCCTATGTCTCATCCTACTAGGCCTAAGAATAAGAGAGACCTCGGTCTTAAGCCTGATGAAGTAGAGCCTGCTTATTTAGATGAAGAAGGAGAAGAAGTTGTTGTTGTGCAAGAAAGAGAGGATTCTCCTATAGATGAAAGGGGTGAACCTGACCTTCCCTCCAATCCTTGTATGAATACTGTATCCTTTGGTGAGCCCATCCCACCAAAGAGATTTCCTAGAAGGGAGGCTATCCTAAGGCAAAGTGATAAGGAAACCAGTGAAGATGAAGGGGCTGAAAATGTCTTAAGAGAAGTTAGAGATACCTCAGATGAGGATGAGGACTCTGAATCAAGTCATGCTAACTTTGAGATAGCTACTTCTGAAAATGAAGAGTAATTTTTAAATCTTAGTCCTTTAATAGGATATACAGAAAGAGTAGAAAGTAGAGATGAAGAAGTTGCGAATTCAGTTGAAGCTGGACTTGTTCTATAAGTTGTTGAAGATTTAGTGGAGGAACTAGCAATGAACCTTCCTGTTGATGAAGTTGATCAAGGAGGTCAGATGGAGTTAGATGTGGTTGTTCAGGATAATGCTCCAAGTGAGGGGGAGGAACCTGTTGCAACAGGATCATATTCTATTTCTCATGAGATAGAGGACTGGACAGAAGCTCCCGGATTTGTGGTTTTAGGCCTAGATTATAGAGACTCTGAAGATTAGTAGCCTATCAGAAGCCCTCCAATTCCTAATGTCTCTGAAACTACCATTGTGCAGCCATTGGTTTTGTTACCTCGAGACTATGTAAAGAAGGACGAATTGGATTCTTTGAAATCAGAACTGAAGAGGTATATTTATGAGCAAAAAACTGAGATAGTGAGAACAATATCACATATCAAGAACTCATGACATCTGTAGTGGAAAGGATAGTCTCTACCTCTCACTCAACTATGTTACATGAGGTAAAGGAATGTCAAAATTAGGTAAGAGATTTGGTAGAGTCTATGGAATCAATGAAACAGTCTATTGCCAGCTTAGATTCATATACGGCTTCGAGAGCTTAGGTGGAAAGAGACATTAGATATGTTAAAAGTGTGGTTCAACAAATAGTCACAGTGTTTGAGGACTTTAAGAAGTCTATGGAAACACATGTGGAAGGCCAAGATGCTGATGTAAAAAGGATGATCAGTGGGATGAACAAATAATTTAAGGAGACGGTGGCTTTCTCTATGGCACCTTTGGGTGCATAAACTTTTACTTAAGCCCCTCTTCCAGTTGGCATTGAATATTTCAAGACCTTTGTTAAAGAAGAAGTGGAAAAGTTATCTAGTTCTAATACCTTATAATCTCAAGTCATTTTCATCACAAAGTAAATTCATAACCTTGTAGGAAATTATTTAAGGGAAGCTTCTCAAGATCAGAAGGCTATCAAGGATCAAGTTGACTTCTATTACAAACAGGTTTACACTAAGCATCATATGGATGGCCACTTCAAGTTGCTATTGGATAACTTGATTATTCCACCTATCACTCAGGAATTTAAAGATCAAGTGAGAAAGCTTTGGGAGACGACTCCTTATTTGAAAAAATTCATGGAGAAAAATGATGATTTTATTTATACTTTGGGAATAGGTGGAAGCATTATTATAGACTTCATAAATCTTCTCTTTCCATTACTCCATGTGGACTGCACTCCCATAATTGTTCCTCCTGCTTTGCCTGCTTCTTTAGCTACCTCAGGTTCCACCAATACTGCTCCTTTGATGACTCCTACTGAGGACATCAGAACTTTGACCCCAATGATTCCTCAGAGATCTACTCACTACAGGTCTACTGATTCCTTGATGGCTTCTCCTCCTACACTAATTACTACCATGCCTATACCTATCACTCCACTTTCAAAACCTGCCTCCTCAGCTTCTAAGTACAAACCTCCAATGGACATATCTGATGTGGATTGAGTGTGGGATGTCTTAGCTGATAAGGATTTGTGTATCTACTTTTTTTTATTGTACTCCTATTTTATTAATAAAAACCCTCTCTTTTCACTATTTTCATTCTGCATGATTTTTGTTAATCAAAAAGGGGGAGAAACTAATATATTAAAGGGGGAGTAACTATTCAAAACATGAATTATCTCCGAGAAATAAGTTTTTATATGTGTTTGTATATGTTCTGACCTAAATTTAGTGTTCTCCATAATATTTTTGTACACTCACATCACTGATGAAATTAGAAGATGTGTTTAGCCGTGATTCAAAACTCATTAATCTAAAGATTCAACGACATAATTTGTGATTATAAAAAAAGGGTAGATTATTGGACTCACCTATTTTGATAATCCCAAATAATGTTTTGATAATTCCAAATCTTGTTTTTATAACCCCAAATCATGTTTTGATAATTCCAAATCTTGTTTTCATATTAAGTGAGAACCATGTTTTCATTCTATGCAAATTATGGTTCATTAATGATTCCTATTTATATAGAGTAATATTCATATACTCTTAGTCTCACTACTTGATTGGTTAAGCTTACAATGCAACATTTATCTAAGTACAAAGGTCACCAAGACAAGGTCACCGATACAAAGGTCACCGATACAAGGTCACTGGTACAAAGTTTACCGGTACAAAGGTCACCGATACAAGGTTACCGATACAATGTTCACCAATACAAGGTCATCGATACAAAGGTCACTGATACAAGGTCACCGGTAAAAGGTCACTGATACAAGGCCCCCGATACAAAGGTCATCGATACATGGTTACTGATACATGGTCACCGTTACAAGGTCACCAATGCAAGACTACTGTTAAAAGTCACCGCTGAAGGTTACCAATGGAAGGTTACAGTTGTAGTTGCCGATGTGCACCTGCTGTTGAAGCCTACCGATGTGAAGGATACTGTTACCAGCCTATTGATACCCTCTGTCAAATTTTTGATATTTTTCTAATGGTCATATTTTCTAACTTTAATGCTTCAGACATAATTAATATTTGTTGTAGACATATATGGAGACCATATCTTGACAGTACGAGTTATGAGAAAGATTGCATGTGATGTACGTACTCCTATTTTCGGACCTCAAATATGAAAGAAAAATACCATAGAAAAAGAAGATATATATAGAGGCACATAGAAAAACAAAAAAAGGGCGAGTGAGGTTCACATGTCGAATTCATAAGAAAGAAACTACTAAAGAACAAGTAGAAGAACATTCCAGTGAATATACTGAAAATTAAAAAGCTTCATGAAGATATTTTTGGAGAACATACTCAAGGATGTCCTACTGTGCTTTATCAACACCCTTATACCATGAATTTGAAAATCTCAGTACCTGGAAGCTTGTACCTAAAAGTTAAGACACTCTGTTTTTTGAGACAACTTGCAAAGAAGATCAAAACCTTCATTTCCTCAACTCCAAGAATGACAGAGCTGATCTTCAAACACACAGAGCATTTTAAACTCCATCCTAATTTCTCTAGATCTATTGTGTTCCTTATTTTACATTTATGAGTAGTGTGTGTTTGTTACACACACATGGTCTCCTGTGCTTTAACCGGAGGATACTGAAAATCCTCATTCAAAACTCTTTGACCCTTGTTTTCTCAAGAATAATTGTGGAAGAAGCCTTGTGTGTCTTGGTTGCTTGTTTTCCCACGCATAACTGTGGAAGAAGCCTTGTGTGTCTTTCTTGCTTGTTTTACCACACATAAATGTGGTAGATATTGTAGAACTTGGACAGTTTGTAAAAACTATTGTAAACCCCAATATAGGTTGTGTATCATGTTTATCTATATAAACTGCTTGGTGATAGGTGATCACCAAGTGGAGAGGATTAAGTCTCAGCTTGAGACTGAGCCTCTTATTTATCTTATTATACTAATCCTCATATACTCTATTTTATTTTATCCAATGATTATAATTTTTAAATATATAAAACTATTATCTACTTCTTATATATTTCAAAGACAGAAACTATTTTTACATTCACTCTGATAGTTAGTTTTGGTTTGTGTATATATGTGCTTAATTTAGTAAACCTGTTTCAAAAATTTAATTAGTGATTACATTAATTCAATTGAGGACTAATAAACCTTAGAGAAAATTTTTGAGGAATTAAACACTTATATCTCTACTACCTTAATTGACTAGGCTGTTCTAAATTGGGGGATTTTAATCATAATGTTTTTAACAGAAATTTTAATTGGAACTCAATTCCCCCCTCTTGAGTATCCACTCCGACCAACATTATGAGTCAATTTTACACTTCATATTTCTGTTATCCTATTCAGAAGGGTTAGTGCACCACATGGGTGGACCTAAAAATAGTCATGATATCATCTATGCACCCCACGTGGATCATGAGAGATCATTTGGTTATTTAGGCACTCAATATACCTCATTTTTTCAATGGAACCAAGAACACATCAATATGAGAACAATGGAAAAACTCTATATGAACAAATCTAAATATTAACTATGGGATATAACTTGTAGAACACCTACCTTGAATCCATTGGAAAACACACTCCTAATCGAGGCCTTAGATCCTGATTCAACTACCCTTTGGATTCTCAACCTAAAACCCACCAAAAAAGAAAGGTTTTAGATCTTTTAATGGAGAGAAGTAAGATATGAAAACTATAAACCAAAAAGATAATCAAGAGTGGGATTAGCCTTACCCAGATATTAAATCTACAACTAACAATACTCTAAAAGGCCCTAATATAAAAGATATTTATCCATAAAGCTCTTGAAGCTTTTGGGGCATCACTAGGTTTTAAGGGAGAAGAAAGAAAGAAAATCCTGAGTGGATCTTAAAATACCGTAATGAATTTTTTCTAATTTTCTAAAAGTTACTCGGCTGTAGGGTTTACCAACACGATTTTCCAAACCGTGTGCAAACCGCATGAATGTTATTCTCAAAAAATAGCCCCCTCACATGGTCACTTGAGATTTACACATGGTTTTCACTAACCGTGCGCAAACTGTGCAACATGACCAGAAACCCCCTTTTTCTTACTCTTTAATGTCCTAAACCCCTAGAACACCTCTGGATCTTCACATGAACTTAGGGAAACACTTATTTAACAAAAATAAATAACTAAAACTAAAACTTAAACAAATATTATACCTTAAGGGAGATCCAGGATCTTACAGTAATCATATCATGAATTAGAATGGTGAATTGGAATCATGGTAGTGTTTGTAAATAAATTTAAAAGATATATAATGTGGTTAGATGATTTGATAAAGATATATTAGTGAATATAAAATTTTATAAGCATCGATGAAGTCAATATGAACTCTAAATTCAATGAAACATGAAAATTCTGGGGAATTTGGTTGAGTGGAAAAGTTTTTAGGACTCATTCCCAAAACAAATTGGGGGAAAGTTGAAAAGGTAAAAATTACATTGTATATTTCTGACTGAATTAATGTTCCCAAGAGGTAGAGAGAAGGTAGATCACTAAAGAAATTAAAGAGTGAATAATTGGTTTTTAGATTTATTTTATTAAATAAATCATTAATTAAAAAAGAGAAAAGAGAAGATACAAGATTTAAATGTATTCATTTGATCATCGTATTCAGATGATTATCGTATTTAATCAATTATTGTATTGGGAAGAGTTATAATATTCAGTTGGTGATCATATTGGGTAGAATTATCATATTCAGTAGGAAGTATTATCGTATTGGTATTTCATGACTGGAGTAGAATGTTTTTAGAATTGTCTCAATTTTATTCTATAGAAATATATTTTAGTTTTGGGAAATCAGATTGGAAAAAACTGGTCTTGGTAATCGGGATGAGTTTTATTACAAATTCTAGGAAGTTCTTTCTAGCTTCTGGGTAAGAAAGTGAATAATTTATTTCAAATTTTATATTTGTGAATGTAGATAAAGAAGCACATGTAATATGTTTTGTTACAAAAAATTTGTATTACATCTTTTTTGCAAAAGGGAGAACATGCACTATTAGATTATTTACATAATGCTACATGAGTGAAAGGGCATATCATACTCATTTTATTCCACATAAAAGGAATTTTTTCTAGTGTATTGAGTGGTATTATATTATTTCAAAACCATACCAAGGATATAACTATTCTTATTGTATAGTAAACCTTGTAAATTCTTGTATTCCTATAGATGTTTGTTTGAATTGTTTTTAATAGGGAAAGTAATATTTAATATGAGGAGAATGTTGTATCATTTTCTAAGGAAACATAAATGAAAATATATCACTAATTAACCCCTCCCCCTCTTGGTGATATAATTTTCTGGACTAGGAACTTAAAATTGGTATCAGAGTGAAGGTTCCCTTCATTTTTCTTTGCTAAAATTTTTAAAAGATATTTATGGATAATTTGAATTTTGTGAAAAGTAAAGGTATCCTAGTTTTTTATGGGAATAAATATCATATATAGAAAGATAGAATGTTTAATTATCTTATGTCAATTGGTTATGATGTTCTTGAAGCTACAATAGATGGATTTACTCTTATTGATGATAAATTTCCTCTTACATCTGATGAAAAGAAGAATATTGTGAATGATGGAAGGTCTAAGAATTATTTACAATCATCACTCTATAAAAGTGAATTTATAAGGGTAAAATGTGTTTCTATAGCCAAAGGTATATGAGACATGTTGAAAAACCTATACTAAGTCAATAGAAAAAGTGAAGGTAAAATTACAAATCTGAAGGTTGAAGTATGCAGATTTGAAAATAGGTCAGTATGAATCTGTTAGGGACTTTTTCACCAGGGTGAGTGACATTTTTATCACTATTAGATGTCATGGTGAAAATATAAAAGATTCTATAGTTGTTTAATTGATCTTCATAACCCTTCCTAAAATGTTTTATGCTAATGTTTCCTCATTAGAAGATAGAGATCTTGAAACATTATCTCTTTATTATTTTCATAACATTCTCATCACTTATGAAATAACAAAGGATAATGTTATAAAAAGAAAAACAATGGTCTATAGAGAAATTTCTTTCAAGGCTGCAAATAAAGAGAAGTCAAAGAAGATCCTTATTTAAGTAGAACCTAGAAATTCTAATTCTAAAAATGAGGTATGTAAAATTATTGATGATATTTTATCCAATTTTTCTAAAAATGTGAGAATTGGCATAGGTAAATACGAAGAGAAACATCCCTTGAAACATTTTAAATGTGTAGCAGTTGGGAAATTTTTGGAAAATTTCTCATGAAGAAATAAATAAGAAGACAATGATGAAGAAGAAAAGAGTAAAAAAGGTCATGAAATAAATAGTGAGATAAAGGAAAATTTATAAAATAGGGAAATATGTAAAATTCATCATATCCAAAATAAAAATTTTCCTATCTAGAGATGATGAAAAAGAAAGTAGTGATGCTAAATTTGAAAAATCTATTGAGTATGGCATTGAGAATACTTACATTGAAATAGTAAATGATGAGGAGTTCAGAATTAGTAGTTCTGAAGAAGAAGAAACTTAACGTGCATTTCATTTGAAAGAGTAGTTGAAAGAATGTCAGATAAAGATTAAAGTGATTGAACAGATAAACAAGAAGTTAGAAGATGAATGTTCCTAAAATATTAAAGAAATATTTTTAGAAGAAAAGAATAAGATACTGGTGGAGGTTTAAAATTTAATAAAATCTCTTGAGGAAGAAAATAATCGTATTTAAAATCTAGAAGTGAAGTTGAAGGCAAAATAAGAAGAGTTAGAACTTTTACAACAAAAATTATCTAAAGATGAAGGGAGAAATAACGGTTTCAAAAGATATATCTATTAAGTTAGTGAATATTCTCATAATAATAAACCTGATAAGGATCAACAAAAGTAACCTTAAATGGTTGAGACGAATGATGGATGTATTTGTGAAAATAAGAGTACTGGTATGTGGGAAATAATTTCAATTTTGTGAATTTAGAAGCTTCCAAAAATCCTGTGTCTGAAGTTGTTTCTAAACATATTGAATTTGGAAAAGTTTCTATTACTTCTAGTTCCAATAATTATGATAAGGAAAATAATATTCCAATTAATGAAATAAAGGTTGATTGTTCAGATATGAAAGACAAGAAGGTTTCCCAGAAAAATTTTCACAACTCCGGTCAGTATGGAAATTTTAGTGGAAAATACCCTTTCTATGGATACTATGGGTTTTGTGGTGGATTCAGACATATGGTAAATTTGTGTTTATTTAACCAAAAACATTACTATTATTCCACATTATATATAAGGAAATATTTTTAGGGGTGTTAATCTCATTAAATAACGAAGTTAGAGAAGGATGTTTTGAAGAAACCTGAGACAGTTGGAGTAATGATTGAAAATAGATTTCAACCCCTAGAAAATATTTGTGAAATATCAGAACAACATGGAAATCCTATTAAGGATTTCCATGTTTTTTTACCAATACAAGAAGTGTTTCTTAACAAATATTAGAAGGTGGAGGCGAAGAAAGAAAAGATAGAAGAAAAAGATCTCATTGTTGAAGCCGCTCTAAAATCTATAAAAGGAGATTGAACATGGATTCTTGATAGTGGGTGTTATTATCTAATGAAAGGATACATAATGTTTTTGAATAATATTAATGACTTATGATACAAAATGTTGATATTTGGAAATGATGAATCTTTAAAAATCGGAGGTGTTGGTTAATCCATTTTTAAGAAATAAAAGAAGCAATATAAGAACATTTAATATGTTGATGTGCTAAATAAAAACATGATAAGTGATTAATATCATTATGATGAGGTTAAAAAAGTTATCTTTAGAAAATATGGATTTTTTGTGACAAGTGGGGGAGGTGGAAATATTTTTACAAGTGGCCAATGTATGAAAGGAAACTTATTTCAAATTAGTGAAATAAAAAACTCCTATTACCTCAGTATAGTGGAAGAGAATCAATTTTGGCATAAAAGTCTAGTACAAATTTGTAGAGAAATGTGGTAATGTTATATAAAATAAATAGTGTTTGATATATCCCTGATTTTCCCAAAATAAGAGATTGGTGTTTCTCTGTTTGTCATAAAGGAATGATTTCAAATTTGGTGTATAAAAAATGTTGATATTTTTCCAAAACAACCTATAAAAATTATCCATTCTGATATATGTGGGTCAATGAGAAAACAATCCAAAATTGATATAAGTATTTCATCACTTTCATTGATGATTTTACTTGCATTACTTGAGTCATTTATATGAAAAATAAATTAGCTTCTTTGAAATCGTTTAAAAGTTTCAGGAGGAAAGCTGTGAAAGAGTGTGAGTATTCAGTGAAGAAGTAGATAACTAAAAATGGTGGTTAATACATAAAAGAAGAAATTTAAAGTTATCTTGAGAAGTATATAATTTTTCCTGTGTATTTTTCCCCATACACTCACAAAAAAATGGGGTAGCTGAAAGAAAGAATAGATGTTTTGTTGAAATAGGGAGAACTATGTTACTTGAACATGGTCTTTCTAATTACTATGGAGGCAATCCATGAGTACTTTTGTATACATTCAAAACCAATGTTTATATTGGATGAGATCTAATATGTATCCATATTAATTGTTTTATTAAAAAACTACAATTTTGAATCACTGAAGAGTTTTTGGGAGTCCATGTATTATAAATAAGAAAGGTGGAAAGTTTGGAAACTTTGAACAAAAAGACAAAGATGAAATTTTTAATAGCTATGATCCCAAAGGAAGAGGATATAGATGTTTCAAAAAAGAAACAGGAAGGATTTTTTATTCTATTTATATAAATGTTCTTGAAAAATATGACAAGGGTAAATAGACTCATGCAAATAAGAAAGTTTATCATGATAAATAATGTTTTGTTAACAATTCTTAGAAGGATAAAGGAAATTGTAATCCTAATCATAAAGAAAAATAATCATACTTATCCATTTCCAGTGATGAGGAAGAATCTTGAAAATATCATCCTAGGATAATAAATAAAGTGTAAGTTCAAAATATTATTGGTGACCAACAACAAAAATTTCAAACAAGAAGAACAACAAATGCAATTACAGATACATCCTTGTAATCAAAAGTTGATCCAAATGATGTGAATAAAACTTTTGAGTTTCCGGAATGGGTTCATGCCATGAATGAAGAGTTGGATCAAATAGAAAAGAATAATATATTGGGTCTTGTTCCTAATGTAACACCCTAGTATTTCATAGTACGCTATCTCATTAAATTAATTCAATAGCTTGCGCTACACGCAACACTGAGTTCGAGAGAACCACAACTTACCAAACTAGCCATTCAAAAAATGGTTATGAATAATTTTAGCTTTATTTTGAATCTTATATACTCTATATAAGTTTAAAATCCATATTATGTGTTTTTTAGACATAATATAAGATCAAATTTATTTTTTCAGATAAAAGAAGTATTTTTCAAAAAATGAAAATTTTCCTGCCTTTTAATGGAGAACCATTTTTAAAACCAGAATTTTACACTTTTATATATTAAATTTAATGAAATTAAATTCTTCTTTAGAAGAAGAACATAAAAATTTATATTGTATAAATTTTTGGTACTTTTCTGATAACTTTCATATTTTGACAAATAGTGAAAAATACTATGTTTTAATTGAAAACTACTTTTTTAATGAAAATAATTTATAGTTTTAAATTATGAATTTGAATGGGTTTTAAGTATAATTAGATTATATTTTTATTATTTAATACAATTTAGGTCATTATTAGTAATTTTACATTTAAATTTGACATAAACACATGTCAATCTTTTGATAGTTTTTACTTTTTAAAAACCCAACTTTTTTGGTTTTGACAATGGGAAATAATTTTCAATTAATAAATGAAACTTCTATATTTTGAATTTGGTAAAATATAATTAGTTTTTGAATTCCAAATATCAAAATTATCTTAGGGTGATTTTTTGGTATTTTTCTGAAAACTATCAATTTTTGATGAATAGTGAAAAACACTGCATTATTATTTAAAATAGATTATTTTTTTTAAATAATTATTTTTTTTATTTATATTTATTTTAAATCAAAATAGATATATAATACCTATATAAGTTCAATATAATTCATTGGTGTCATTTTATAATAAAATTAAATGTATAAAATTTTATCGAACTTTTTAACCACTTTTACCCACTTTCTAGGAGCGTTTGAAAATTTGCATAAAACATAATTTTACCGCTTCTATGAGTTGGATTTCAAAAATACAAGAGAAACATTTAACATTAGTAATTAAAATTTAGTTCAATAAGATGAAAATAATTTTTGGTGAATAGTAACTTTTGACTTTTATTTACCATGGTTAAAAGTAAATAGGATAATTAAGGGTAAAAATGATATTATAACTACCCTAACATTTATCCTAATTCTATTGGATAAGTGTATTTCGACCAAAAACAACCTTAATAATAAAATATTATCCTCTTTGGTCCACTTGGATTAGATTAGGACATTTATTATTATTTTATTTAAAGAAGAGTTAAAAGTGTTAAATTCAATGTTTAATTACTAATTTTTTTTATATAGGGTTAAACACAATATAAATTCAACTATAAATATTCATTAGGAATATAAAATATTTCCTACATAATTTTATTTTATTTATAATTTTTGGACATTATATAATTTAATTTTATTTATGACACAATGATGATGCAATAATTACCTTATTAATGAAATATTAAAATAATTGATATTTAAAATATACAAATAAATGTAAATTGAAACTTCTGATTAATTTCACTAATTTTATAGGTTAATATTACATGTTAGGGTCGATTATATAAATTTTTTTCTAAGTGATAAGGTTGTTATGACTTTCACAAAAACAAAATTCCAAATAGTGTCAAAATTGACATAAATTATTTTTTAAAAGAAATACTATATTATTGGTTGATATAATATTCCTAAAAACCTAATATTCGGCCAAAGGAATTAAATAATATTATATATTTCATTAATGAACCACTTTAGGTCTCCTTATAATTTTAGAGTAATTTTATTAACCTTATAGTGTAAGAATACAAGAAGACACAGTAAAACTTAAACTATTTAACTAATAGTTAAATCTAAAAGATAGGGTTAAAATGGTAACCTAAACTTGTATAAAACATATTGGTTGAGTAGTTTTATACCCATATCCACCTTATACTCTAAATAAATCAATATTTATCCATTATAAATTGAAAATTATTTTATTATAAAATAATATTTCAAGCTTTTCCTAAAGTGACCCTCACCTCTCTTATAAAAGGGTACTTCCCCTTCTCTTAATTTCACACCTCCAAATCCATTTGGCTCAGCCAACCCCTACACTAGTATCTTCCCAAATTTTCTACCTTAATCATAGATGCCTTCCTTTGGTCAGAAATCCAACATAGGGATCCCTTTTGATCAAATCAAAATGAAGAACCCAAAGAAGAGGTAATATTTCATCACCTCTTCCAAGTTATTTTCTTCTTACACTTCCTCTTTATTTGTTGTTTACATACCAAAATAATAAATCCAGGACCTTATATATACTGTGATGTTATTATAAATTTGGTGCAACCTTATTCATTATTCTATCCATCCTATAAATAACAAAGTCACCATACGTGCGTACGTACAACTTACCGTCTCCAGGTCCGGTGTAGTTTGTTATTCAAACACTTCATTATTTGGATGAGTATAATAATGAGTAAAACTGATGAAAATAATAAATATAACATTTTAATGATTCTGTATATATGATATACTATCCAATTACATATGATTTCACCATCAATATAATGATATTTTCGCTCGTGCGTACGTACGGATTACCGTCTCCACGACGTGATGAGATTCATTTCCACATTCACCATTCAATGATGATTATAAAATATAAATTATTAATAAGTATGTAATATATAACATAATAATTCTAATGAATATATATATGTATATACTTACATATATCTTATTCATTTACTTCCGTTCAATACAATATGAAAATGGATGCAGCGTTTATGCGTACGTACGACCTACCGTCTCCATAAATGGTGCCTTCCATTCCATATATCTATCTATTATAAATATTTATATTCTAAATATATATGATATATAAATCAATGTTTATATTCTTGAAGTATTTAAATCATGATCTAAATGATACGATCAAGAATAACAATTTAAAACACGTACGATAAAGAAAGCGATTATTACCCGAAATGTTAATTTAACAGGGAAATAATTATTAAATGGGTAGTATAAAGTCTTAAATGAATCATGAATGATATAATAAATATTAATATGGTTCTGTTATAATTAAATAACATACTATGGTCACTATACAGGAGGTTAAACGTACCCTTGACCAAAGGATTGTGCATGGTAAGGGTTACTTCCTCAATCTCATTATTATCAAAGATTGTTTATGTGTAAGTTTTTACTGGGACATATTTATTATCCATGTCCGTGTTTCATAAATAGTTTTCAAAAGGATTATTTTTAAGGGACTCTTTAACAAAAAAATTATTTTAAATGTTTTAAATATTTATTCTTCTTAAACCTTTGTCATTAATGTCCATGTTTTCAAACTGATTTTAAGGATTTATTTATATGGACATGAATGTTTTAAAATGTCAATTCCTTTAAAAAGTTTCAAAGTGGTATGGGAAACTTTGATTCAAAAATATCTTTTAAATTAATTCCTTTATAAATTGTGTGGCATTTAAAATTATTTCATAAAAAAGGGATATTTCTCTCAAAGAGTTTTACTGATCATTTGAAACTATGTAAACATCCTTTACTGGATATTATTATTGATCAAGGTTGATTTATTATGATAAAAATCTTCCATATTGTATTAAAGGTTTTGGGATATGTTTTTCTATGGATGTGTAATTTTTATACCATTTATGGTTTATGGATAAAGTATTGACATTTCACATGCTAGTTTTAATATGAATGTTTATGTTATGTTTAAACATTTTCATATGAGGAATTCATTGAACATAGTAAGTGATGGGTGGAGCCCGCTATAGCTCCTCGATGAATCTGTTGGTCTCATGAGACAAACTAGTGTCTTGGAACAAGGCCTTGATAAAATCTTATTTGTAGTCTTGGCACAAGGCCTTGACTATGTGGTTATGAAGTCTGGCATTATGCATTCCATCATTATGAAATTGGCTATTGATATTACATGTGATTATTCCACTAGTAGAATATCCATGTGAATAAGTAAATGGAATTATTTGATTTATATTTTCCATATTGTTCTGAAGTTTTAGTTTAAAAGGATTTTGTTTTAGTTTTATACACTACCTTAAATGTTTATGCTTATTTGTGAAAGTTTTCGCTATATTGTTATCCTTACTAAGCATCTGAGCTCGCCCCTTTATTATGTTTTATTTTCACAGGATTCTAAGAAGTGTATTATGATTGATAAGAAGGTTTAATCTAGGGAATTAATGTCATTCTCAAAGGATCATTTATGTTGTGTTTTATTTTCTAATGTTTAATGTAACGTTCATGTATGTTATCTATTTTCCAAGACTGGTAAACTGATTAGTATTTTGGGAATTAATTCATTGTAATCATGCCAATGTATTAAAATAATGCACTTACTCTAGGTAACTAGGGTCAGGGCATTACACCTAATACTAAAAACAAAAATGTTATTGGTACCGAGTGGGTTTTCTATAATAAGTTGAATAATGAAGGTGAAGTGATAAGAAATATGGAAATATTAGTATGTAAAGGTTACCCACAAATTTAAGGTGTTTATTTTGATGAAAAATTATCTCTTGTGTCCAAATTAGAAATAATCATAATTTTTCTTTCTACTATTTCACAAAAAATTAACAATATCTTATAAATGGATTCAATTTTCACATTTATAATTTGGGATATTGATGAGAAATTTTACATCTAAAAACAATGTGGATTTTTTTCTAGGAATGATGAATGCTATATTTGTAGATTGAAGAATGAATTCTATAGTCTAAACCAAGATCTATGAGCATGGTATTCTAAATGGCATACTTTCTTAAGGAATAAAATTTTTAAGAAAGGAAGATTTGATAGAAATCTTTACATTAAATAATGTCATGAGTATTCCATCATCATAATTGTGTATGTTGATGAAATTATATTTTACAAGAATAATGAAAGATATTGTGAAATATTTTATGGATAAATGATTTTTTTTTGAGTTTTCCATGATTGGGGAAATGAAAAACTTTCCGGGGTTACAAATTTTACAATAGAAGAAACACATTTTTATTTCTTAAGAAATGTATGCTAAGGATCATCTTAAGAATCTTGTCATGGAAAACTCAAAACCCATTTCTACCCCAGTTTCTATGGGAACAAAGTTGTGTGAAGATGTATATGGAAAGGAAGTTGATCAAAAAGAATTTCAAAATCTTATTGGAAGTTTTTTTGTAATTGATTTCTTCAAGAAAATACATTATTTATGCTATTACCTTATGTGAAATATTTTATATATCTCTAAAGGAATAAAATTTACATGCAAGAAAAATAATTATTAGATATATCAATGGCATAAAAAAATTCAGAATCAAGTATGATAGCTAAGAAAGAATTTATTTTTTTGGGTATTCATATGCTAATTGGTTCATAAATTTTTATGATAGAAGATCCAAATATAGTGGAGTATTCTTTCTTGGGAAACTTTGTGTTCGTTGGAATATAGAGAAATAAAATTTAGTAACTCTAAGTATGAATGAAACTAAGTATGTTGACGCCACTCAACCTGATAACTAAATTATGTTGATGAAGTCTCAGTTAGAATATTTACTTGTTAAAGTGAAGTTACCCTTTATCTAGGCTTGTGATAATAAAAGTGAAATCAATCTCACCAAGAATCTGGTACAAATTTCATGTTCAAAAAATATTGATATCAAATATCTTATCCTTAAAGATCATATGGGGAAGGATAAATAAAATCTAGAGTATATTTATACATCAATAAACGTTTTTGACATTTTTACAAAACCATTACTGAAGTAATCCTTTTATAAATTAAGGTTTAACATGGGCATCCTCCCACTTTCACATCAAGGTTAAGGTATGTGTTTCTATCACTATCTCATCCTACCTTTAGATAGTGTTGTCAAGGGGGAGAATTATTTCATAAATCTTTTATTACGGAAGCATATAAAAAGGGGGGACCTTTGGGTAAGCTTTGAATCTAGTATTTTATGAGTGTAAACTATTATAACTATTTGTTAGAGTATTTATTGTCATGAAATTTTTGTATTTCAAAGAAATTGATGAAATAGAGAAAGTGGTGAAGAAAAGTTGAAGCGATTTCATGATCACTACTTTTGGAAAACATGGTTTTTCTATCAATGATTATTATTTACTATAATGACTTAGCTCAGATAGTCTTCTAATTGTCGATAAGTAATACATAGCTTGAGGATATAGAGTTCAATGATTTACTAATATTGGTTAAAAAAAACCCAAAGTGTGATTGTTAGAAACAAGATGATAAGGACGATTGTATTCATGTGTTTTCTTTTGTTTTCAAAAAATTTTATGAAGAAAAGGAAGCTTAATAAGATAAGAAATAACCTCAATTTGTTTTTGGTTACAGTTAGAATGAACACCATATTCAATAAATTCGACCTCATAATGTTTAAGAAAGACCATCACATTAAGAATATTTTTATGGATGAAAAGGATCATCGAACTCACCTGAGGTCTGGAATGGAAGAAGATATGGTAATGGGAGAGAATCAGAGACTTCATGACTATGATAAAAATATGACTATTCTATTTATATATGAGATTTATCATAAATTATAATTATTCTATAAAACAGGTGATGCTAGCCTGATGAAATAAATAGGGAAGAATAAGTGTTGACAATTGAATTTATCATTGAATTGGAAGAGAAAATGTGCTCAATATCATATCTAATCTGATCATAATCATGTCAACCATATTCAGGCTGAGAAGGAATGAAATCTATTGATTAAATATCATTAAGTTACAATAATTTCCTTATTAAGACAAATGATGCTAAAACTAATATTAAATTTAATCAAAGTCATAAAGGAAGTCATGATACATGATGATGTTTATGAAGGAAGAATGTTGGTGAAACTAATTTTTTTCATCCTCAAGGTTATAATAATTAGTTTTTCGAAGGCATATTTTTTTAAAGGCTATAAAGGATGATTGTAATGAATGAATCTATTAAAATTAGAGTTTTCTATACTTGTCCATCATATTTATCATACCATACAATTCATCAATGGGAGAATTGTTCTCATCAAGACAGATGGTAATGGAATTGAGTCTATAGAAGCCGATTCAAAATGTAATAATAGAGATAGATCAATAATGTATTAAACCATTTATCAGGTGTGAATTATATTTGTCTTTATCTTAATGAGGAATATTTTAATCAGAACTAGAATCAGAAATGATTTTGGTAAGTGTATGAAGGAGATGGTAGGACGTGTTATCAAAAGGGGAACATGAAACTGGAAGGGTGGGATGATTTGAAAAAAATGTGAGAAACCAAAGGTACTAGTTTTCTGTCAGACCAAAATCCAAAAGATATAAATCTTCAAATAATGAATGTGATGGGTATCCTATTCAAAAAATAAGGAAAAACACTGATTTGTTTCCAAATTCTTTTATCAATTTGGTCAAAAGACACCACATTATATTTGATACTGGTTCATCTTGATGATCGTAATGAAAAAATCATATTGGACAGATAACAAAATAATTGTATCAATAATTAGAATTGAGAATTGTAATTAGACTAGTTTTTGTAATGAAACTCAAAAGAGAGCATAAGTGATTAGAAGATTCAAGAATTATTGAGAAGAAACAAAATTTGGGGAATTTGGTTGAGCGGGAAAGTTTTAAAGAATCCCACCCAAACCAAATTTGGGGAAAATATAAATGGAGAGAAGCTAATTTTATTTTTTTGATTGAAGTATTGTTCATATAAGTTTGAGAAAATGTGAAGCACTAAAGAAATTATAGAGGGAAGTAGGGGTCTTTATATTGTTTTTCTTGAAGAAATCAGGTCAGACCTAAGAGAAAAAAGAAGATACAAGATTGAAATATATTCAACTGGTCATCATATTTAGCTGATTATTTTATGCAGTTAGTGATTGTATTGGGTGGAGTTATTATATTCATCTGGTGTTCATATTGAGAAGAATTATCGTATTTAGTTGGTAGGATTATCGTATTGGGATTTCTAAACTGAATCAAAAAAGTGTTCAAAATTATCCCAATTGTATTCTGTAGAGATATTTTATCAAATTGAGAAATTAGATAAAGAAAAATCAGATTGGGAAATTAGAATGAGTTTTATTACAATTTTCAAAATATTCATACCAGTTTATGGGTAAGAAAGTGAATAATTTCTTAAAAAGTTTATATTTGGGAAATTCGATAAAGAAACATAGGTTACATGTTTTTTATAAATTTTTTTATTACATCATTTGTGCTAGAGGGAGTAAACACACTATTTGATTGTTTACATAGTTCTACATGAGTGAATGAGAATATCTTACTCATTGTATTTCACACAAAGGATTGTTTTATTATGGATTATGTGGTATTGTATTATTTCTAAACCATACCAAGATGTATCCATTCTTGTTGAATAACAAACCTTGTAAATTATTGTGTTTATGTGGATTCATGTTTGAATTTTTTTTAGTCAAGAATGTAATATTTAACATGAGGTAAAGGTTTTTTAATTTTCTAAGGAAACATAAGAGAAAATATATTATTGATTCACCTCTCCCCTATTAGCAATATAATTATCCTGACTGGGCACTTACATTGTTCATGTTGGATTATTAGTTTTCTTCTCTCTCCCCTCATTTTTTACATTCAAATCATCTACTTATTCCTCTAGAAAATTTAATAGGGTGCTTCTTATCAGATTCATGACATGGCTTAATTATAATATTTTTTTCATATTTGGTTTTTTTCAACTAAACATCAATGATAATCCATTTTTATTTTATTTGGTGTGATTATTAGTTATTATAGGTAAAATTATAAATCATTAATGGCCTAGACTGTCACTAAAGTCGGTCAAACTTTAAAATTTATAATCCTACACACTACTGTATATGTGGAAAGTAGGGTCAAACCCACAGGGAAGGTGATTATAACAACTAATCTTATAAAAACATTAAAAAATAACCCACTATTGTTAGTAGTGGGATATATTTTCTATTTTTTAAAATCTTTTAATTTTTTTAATTGTGTTTATTATAAAGAACAAATGAAACACCACAATCTTTTTGAGTTTTTGTTCTAAACTATAATGAAATAAGAAATAGTCTAAAAATAGTAAGTATGGAGATCTATAATGATGATAAATGAACAATCAAGAAAAATTCATCTGGGGAAAAATATCAATTCTACTAGTTTTGAAAATTTTTATTCTCATGATAGCGACTACAACTAGTACCACTAAAAAGGAGTGATTTATTTCCCTCACCAAGAGATAAATCACTCAATATGGCAAATCTTGGAGTTTTCCGTGCCAAGATTAATCAACTATGAGAATTTTGATTTGAAAAAGATGACTGAATAAACTCACTGTAAGTTGTGTAGTTTTTGTTTCAATTTTAATGTTTAAGAAAATTAATCCACAATCAAACTCACCAAATTATTGTGGAGTTCCCATATTAACTGCTAATGGTACGTTGTAATTGAATTCATTCAGAGCTAATCTCACTGATCAATTACGATCAAATTTAAAATGATAGTTATAAGGAAGAATAAATATAACCAATAAACCTGATTTTAACCCAGAACAGGAAGAATTAGCCTAACATAATCTCTATTACGTAAGAAAAAATCATTCAATTACAAGAAATAAATTTTAAATGAAAATAGAGGAAGAGATCTCCCCCTTCAAGCCTGAATCGATGATGCTCCTGGTCCTTTAATATCTAGGGTGTGGTTCTCTGAGACACAATCCAAGAATTGTCACAAGTTCTCCATCTGCTCTAGACCAAAGTGGAAGATCAAATGTATCAAATGAATGTCGCCCCCACTCTTTCCTTCTCAATGCTCTATTTTAAACTTACTGTCACCAGTTGCGCGTCACCCATTGTTTTCCACTGACTTCAAATGCCATTCACCTGTGCACAACACTCGTGCATTTTTTCACAACCCACAAGTCACATTAGAAAAACCCCCGTAACTAACTCCCTGTGAGTTGGTTAAATGAATATGGATGTGTTTAAGTCCCCTGAATGAAAATGAACAGTTAAAACAGAAAAATGAAAAAATTTATCAATGTTTAAATATTAAAATTTTATAAATAAATAAAAGTTTCATTAAATAATGGTTAAATGTTATTACATTTAAACTAATAAATATTTGTTATTATTTTATTTGTTAACTAAATTATTTTATTTAACTTTGTTATATGTTATTATTTATAATTGTTAAATTATTAATAAAATAATTAAATTAATTTAAAAAGTTAAGTTATAACTATTAATTTATTAAAGTAATTATTTATTTAAGGTTTATAATTTATTTATTTAGATTATATCATTAGTAATTATTTATTATATTTTATTAAATTAATTACTTAAATTTTAATTATTAGTTTTATTATTGTAATTTTATTTAAAAAGGTTAAATTATAACTTAAGTATTTATTTATTTTAATTTTTATTTATATGTTATTAATATTTACTTTTATTATATTTTATTTAATTAAATAGATTTATTATCTTTTTATTATAAGTTATTTATTTATTAAATTTATCTTTTTTTATTTTATTTATTAAGTTTAGTTTTAGTTAGTTTTTTATTTTTTACATTCCCCCTCCTACTGCTTCTCTACGGCGCACAGAGAAGAAAAAACAACTTCTTCCTGAAGCTTCTCCGGAACATCTCCTCCTTCTCCGTCTAGCTCCCGTGACACACAGTATCTTCCGTTCAGCTCTGGTTCCTCCCTTCTATGCGAAGGTTCAACTCTAGGGTGGCGAGATCTCAGATCGCGGCGGTGCATCATGCCTCGGAGGCGCAACAACCCTCGTGAGTGACGACGTGTTCTTCTCGGATCAGAGACATCAGGCAGCTACATGGGTTCCCAGTACCTCAAAAAGTGGCATTGAGGGTTCTCCAGCCTCACTTCCTTTTGTTACTCTGACGTAGCAAGCTTCCAACACGACAGAGCTCAGTTCGGTTCAAGAAAGGGTATTATCAACAATGGCGGTATCTCCATCTTCAAGAAAGCAGAAGGTCGGTTTCCAGATTTCCGATTAGGAACAAGTTGTCTTCAACATCAGCAAACTGGGTTTTAAGTTTCAGATCTAGTGATTTTGGTTTGGATTTTAATTTGCAAACGTGTTTCCTTGTTTGTGTTTGTGGTGATTGTGAATCTATGGGAGGAAGCACTGGTGTCTGTGGATGTGCGGTTTCGGTGGATCATGGATTGAGAAAGGATCTTTGGTGGAAATGTGATAGTGTGATGTAGAGGCAGAAACACTGGTGGTAGGAGTGACTTCGTTGTGGTGCCAAAGGGATTACAATTCCCAGAGATAGGTTGTGGTGTGAAAACGAAATGGTGGATGAAACTTGCGATGCCACTGTTTCAGGTGAAACTGTGAGGATACGGTGCGAGATGAAGTAGGGAAACTGCTGTGGCACTGTGAGTTATAGTTTCAAGGAAGAGGGGTAAAACAGGTGTAAAGGAGAGAACCAGTGTAACCTTGAATGAGGATGCAAAATAGTGCCAAGATGTGATATGGTGGTAGAGAAACGTTTCCTCAGTTGGTTATGGTGGAAAGGAAAAATGGCGAGAGAGCTTGGAACCGATGAGTCCCTGAGGGGAGTCACTATGGCACCTCAAAATAGAAAAACAGTGTCACTGCAACACTTCAAAACAAACAAAAAATTAAAATAAATTAAAAATTAAATAAAAATCTAAACAAAATAAATAATTAAAATTAAAAATTAATTAAAACAATTTAAAATTTAATCAGATCATAAATTATAATAAACTTATAAAAAAATTTAAACTTAATTTAAATTATTATTAACTTCAATTTATAAAATTTAAATTGTTACTATAACACCCCAAGCTTCCACAGTACGTTTCCCTTTGAATAATTTAGTAGCTTGCGCTGTACGCAACTTCGAGATTCTAACACACCACGACCGATCATACTAGCCATTATGAATAGTAATACCCATTTTTTGAAATTTTATAAATTTTATTCTTTTAAATGGACTTCATTTTTGGATTCGGAATATCAAAATTGGCTTAGAGTGAATTTTTTGTACTTTTATGAAAACTTTAAAATCTAGATGAATAGTAAATTTTAATTAAAAACAACTTTTTTAATCAAAATAATTTCTAGTGTTAAATTTTATTTTGAGCGGTTTTAATGTATCATTAGATTATATTTTTATCATTTAATATAATTTAGGTCATTTTATGTAATTTCAAATTTAAACTGGACATAAACAAATGTCAATCTTTTGATAGTTATTATTTCCTAAAAACATGTTTTTTGTTTTGACAATGGGAATAAATTTTAAATTAATTTGTGCCACTTTTGTGTTTGCAATTTGGAAAAATGGATTCCATATTTGGAATCATGAGGTACAAATTATGTTAATAGGTAACGTTTTTTAGACATTATGAATAATTATTTCGGTAAATATTTTATTTACCATGGTTAAAGGGTAAATCCGGTAAATAAGGGTAACAAATAATATTATAGTAATATAAATTACACTAACATGTGACCTATTCCTATTGGTTGATACATGTACGACCATGGGCAACCTTGGGTCGATTTTGGGACCCCATAGAGCCACTTGATAGTGAGAATGACACTTTATATTTATTAATTTAAAGTAAAGACAAAAATAACATAAACATATATATTTTATTAAAAAAATTTTTAAATTGGGTTATATAAGTAATCCTTTAGACTATAAATACTCATTATAAATATAAAAACATTTACTACATAATGTTATTTAATTTATAATTTTTAGACATTAAATAATTAAATTTATTTATGACACAACGATGATGCTGTAATTACCTTATTAATGAAAGAATAAAATAAATGGTATTATAAATATTAAAATAAATATAATTTCAAAGTTTTTTTGACATACACCAATTTTATATAAGAATATGACATGTTAGGGTTGATTAAACGTATTTGGTTTGAAGTAAACAAGTTCTGAAAGCTTTCAAAAAATCCAAATACTAAATAGTGTCAAAATTGACATAAATGAGTTTTTAAAACAAATATTATATTATTAAATTATATAAAAGTCCTTAAAATCTATGGTTCTTCCAAAGAACTAACATAATGATAGGTATATCATTAATGAACTACTTGAGGTTCTCTTGGTATTTTATAGTATGTTTATTAACCAATTATTATAATAGTACAAGAATACATGGAAAAAGTTATACTATTTAACTAAGAGTTAAATCTAAAAGATAAGTTTAATATTGTGACCTAAAACTATATAAAACCTATTTGTTGAGAGGTTTTAGACCCATAACCACCTTAGTCTCTAAATAAATTATTTTGGATCCATTATAAACTGAAAATTATATTATTATAAAATAATATTTCAATCTTTTCCTAAGCAGCCTCTCACCTCTCTTATAAAAGGGCACTTCCCCTTCTCTCAAAATAACACCTCCAAAGCCATTTGGATCAGAAAAACCTTGCCTAACTATCTTCCCAATTTCCCTCAATTCAACCTAGAGGCATTATTTTGATCAGAAATCTATCCTAAGGATCCCTTTTGATCAACTCAAAATGAAATGCCCGAAGAAGAGGTATTAGTTTCACCACCGTCTTTCAAGTTATTTTCTTCTTCCTCTTCCTCTTTCTTTGTTGTTTCCATTCTAAAATAATAACTCTAGTATCTTCTATATACTTTGATGTGATTTTAAAAATTTTACAACCATATCCATTATTCTATCCATCAAATGAATGTCAAAGTCACCATACGTGTGTACGTACGACTTACCGTCTCCACGTCGTGGTGTAGTTTGTTATTCATACACTTCATTATTTAGATGGGTATAATAATGAGTATAAATAATGTAAATAATAAATATAACATGTTAATGATTCTTTTTATATGAAATAACATCCTATTACATATGATTTCACCATCAATATAATGATATTGTCGCTCATGCGTATATACGGATTACCGTCTCCATGAACGCGATGTGATTCATTCCCCATCATAATCATTGAAAAATAATTATCATTTTATGATTACAAATAATGTTTAAGAACTTAATATAATTCTATATATGAATAAAATACACCCAATCCATAACAAAAATGGCTTACATAACTGAGCATATAAAGGAAAGTAGATAAGTTAACACCCAAAACGATGATACTACTAAAATATTATTAAAAAAGAAATATTAAAGGATCATATATTATATAATATTTATGTATATAGTTATTTTATAATTTAATAAAAATTATTTAACTATTATACAAGAGTTTAACATACCCTCTACCAAGGAAAAGTACAAGGTAAGGGTTAATTTCACAATCTCTTTATTATCCGAAGTTGTTTTTATGTAAGTATCTACTAGGACCTCTTTATCATCCACATCCATGTTTCATAAAAATGTATTTCAAAACATTTTTACTATTTACTAGACTATAGGTTCAATTCATTTATACCCTTGTTTGAATTTTTATAAAATGGTTTGAAAGGAATCTTTTAGTCGTTTTCCAAACAAGGTACTTTATATAACCTTTTCGACAAAATTAAGGTAAGAATCTCTTTTTTTAACTTATACGGTGGGTGTGGATATTTTCCACCATTATATCATTGTCGAAGCTTCCAATACAAGATTATAAGAATATTTTCAAAATAAATGACTTCTTTTATAATTATGTGACTTTTAAATTATTTCAAAATATAAAGATGTATTTATTTCAAATAGTTTTCATTTCATCAATGTCAACATACTTTGGTGGATTTTAAACTTGTTTGAGGTTGATTTATTATGATACAAATATTCCATATTGTAATGAAGGTTTTGTGATATTTTTGACTATGGATGTGATATTTTTACATCATTCATGGTTTATGGATAAAGTATTGATATTTCGTATGATAGTTTTAATACGAATGTTTTTGTTATGTTTAAAGCTTTTCATATGAGGAATGAATTGGAATTAGTAAGTGATGGGTGGAGCCCACTATAGTTCCTTGATGCATCAGTAGGTCTCATGAGACAAACTAGTTTCTTGGCATAAGGCCTTGACAAAATCTTATTTATAGTCCTAGGACAAGTCCTTGACTATGTGGTTACAAAGTCTGGCATTATGCATTCCATCATTATGAAAGTGGCTATTGATATTTCATGTGATTATTCAACTAGTAGAATATCCATGTGAATAAGTAGATGGAAATATTTGATTTTATCTTTTCCATATTATGCTAAAGTTTATGTTTAAAAGTTTTTTGTTTTAGTCTTATACATTTCCTTAAATTTTTATGCTTATTTATAAACGTTTGTGCTATATTGTTATCCTTACTGATCATCTGAGATCACCCCTTTCTATGTTTTATTTTTCCCAGGATGTGAAGAAGTATTTTATGGTTGGATTTCAGGGATAGGTTACGGATATATGTGTGTTCCAATGGAGAAAAAATTTTGTTGATGTTTTTATTTCATGATGTAATGTAAATCTTATTAATGTATCTAGTACTTCCAAGGATACTAAACTGATCGGTCTTTCGAGACATGATTCCTTCTATCCTGACAATGTTATGTAATAATTCACTGATTCTAAGTAACTGGGGCCAGGGAATTATAGTTGGTATCAGAGAAAGTTTAGTACAAACCTTGGAAGGTATATTTAAAAAAACTCTGATTTGATAACATTACCCTAAGATAGACTTTGAGTATTAGTATATAATAACTTCTGAAATTTTTGTAATGTAGTTTTTTTTATTTTCCAAGCAATACATCCCTGTCTGGATATGAGCAGGTAGAGGCGGCTCTGGTACAGATGTACCTAGGAGTGAAAAATCCGACAAAGAGTTTCAGGCTTGACACGAGGTATCCTGGTACACGACCATGGGGCTTGATGTACTCTTGGTTACGACACTCCTAGGGGATATGCTTAGGATAATTCAAATTTTCATTACAAGCCATTATGAAGGATTTAAGAGTAAATACTTCCTCAAAGATAACATTTTATGATTATAGATTATATGTATAATATTTTCAATTTATGTTAGGTATTTTAAAAGTTTGGAATTATGCACTGCAATTCATATACTAACCTAGTGTATGCCATTATTTAGAAATGGTTCCTAGTAGATGGAATGAGAATTCCAGAGATACACATGATCAGAATATTAAGAAGGATCATATCTTTCATGGTATTAAGCTAGCATTTTAAAGGGAAATAGTCTCCCACATATTCTCATCATATAAAGAAACTGTATCATGTGTTAATAAGATAGGTAAATAATTCTCTGAGTCCTATGGATTTGAAGGGAAGCAAGAGAAGAAAAGGATGGAAGAGGTAAAGATGGATAAAGGGAAGAGGGGAAAGAAGGATGTTCACATATATGATAACTGTGGAAAGAATCACCTTGGTAAATGTTTGAAGGGAATGAGAGCTTGTTATAAGTGTGGAGAAAAAGGACACCAAGTATGTGATTTAAAAGGTAAGAAAAAGGTTTCAAATGTACAATGATTCATCTGAAATGAGTTGTGACACTACGCGAATTAATGTCTAAATCATCAGAGTATACCCCAAATGATGCTATTGGATAATTATCAAGTTATGATACTACCGAAGATGAATATTAATGATTAGAGTTCTTATATTGTTATTAAAGTACTGTGTCATTTGAGTATTGTATTAATGATGTACATGTTATAATAATTATAGAGTATATAAGGATTTTACTGTAGTACTATTTCATTAAGGACTTGGTTATGTGCTTATGCAGAATGATAGAGTTATTGCCTATGCATCACGATAGCTAAAAATTCATGAGAAAAACTATCCTAATCATGATCTTGAGTTAGCAGCTGTAATCTTTGCTTTGAAAATATATAGACACTATCTCTATGGTGAAAAATGTGAGATTTATATTGATCGCAATATTTTGAAGTATATTTTATCATAAAAAGAACTCAACATGAGGAAAAGACAATGGCTTGAACTACTCAAGGATTATGATAGCACTATACACTTCCACCTGAGGAAGGAAAATAAGGTGGCATATGCTTTGAGTAGAAAGGATCACGGAGTTTAGAACTTGATGAGATTTGAAAGGGATTATATTTTCATGTATCTAGTAAAGTTGGATATGGGAATAACCCTGGAAGGTGAAACATCAATAATTTTTCAAATGGTTTCCAAACCATCTTTACTAGAAATGATAAAGAGTTCTCAGAATGATGATGAGGAGTTTCAAAAGAAGATTAAAGTAGTGAATTATGGGAGATTGAGTGACTTCATATATGAAGACGTAATTTTGAAATTTGGGACAAAACTTTGTGTTGCTGACATACCTAATATAAAAAGGGAATTGTTGGATGATGCTCATAGCTCCAATTTCTCTATACACCCTGGGAGCACCAAGATGTATAGAGATTTGAAGGAACATTTTCGGTGGGACAACATGAAGAGGGAGATTGCTGATTTTCTGTTAAGATGTATGGTTTTTCAACAAGTGAAAGCTGGAAGGCAAAAACCAGGAGGATTCATGCAACCTCTTCCCATACCTGAGTGGAAATGGGATAATATTACGATTGGATTTTTCATGGGGCTACCAAATAATCCTATAAGGAATGATGCAATATGGGTCATTGCTGATCGTCTTACCAAGTTAGCACATTTTATTGATATAAGAGAATATTTGTAACTTGAACATCTAGAAATACTATATATTAATGAAGTTATAAGACTCCATGGTGTACCCCTATCGACTGTTTCTAATCACAATCCCCATTTTACATCAAGATTATCGAAAAGTATTCAGAAGGCCTTGGATATAGAACTTCGTTTGAGTACTGCCTACCACCCTAAAACCGATGGACAATCAGAATGGACTATTCAAACCTTATAAGACATGTTTAAATCTTTCTCACTTGACTTTCAAGCTATGTGAGATCAATATTTACCTCTAGTAGAATTTTCCCATAACAATAACTTCCATTCAAGTATTCATATGGCACCAGATAAAGTGTTATACAGAAAGAGATATCGTACACTAACTTGATGGGATTTTGTTGGTGAAAGAAAACTCATAGGCCCAGAACTTGTTGAGGAAACAATAGAAAGGTTAAGGTTATGCAAACCCACATCAAAGCACCCCAAAGTAGGCAAAAGAGCTATGTCGATAACCGAAGGAAGGATTTGGAATTTCAAGAAGGAGACCATGTTTTATTGAAGGTATCTCCATGGAAGGGTGTTATACATTTCGGTAAGAAGGGTAAATTGAGTCCCAGGTACATCATAACTTTCAAAATTCTAGAACGAATTGGAGTTGTAGCTTATCTTTTGGCAATGCCTTCAAGTCTCTCCAAAGTTCATGATGTGTTCCATGTATCACTGCTGAGAAAATACATGCATGAACCAACACATACACTCACCTATGATGAAATTGAACTTCAACCTAATCTATCTTATTGTGAAGAGCCTTCCAAGATTCTAGACACCAGAGAACAAGTGCTGAGAAACCAGATGACTCGTCTGGTAAAAGTTATATGTAGAAACTATAAGATGGAAGAGGCAACATGGGAACTTGAGGAACTTATGATAAAGAACCACCCGAATATTTTTATACAGTAATATTCTAGAAATTTTAAGGATGAAATTATTTTAAGGAGGTGGGAATGTAACACCCCATTCTTCCACGGTACGCTTCCCTTTGAATAATGTAGTAGCTTACGCTATACGCAACTTCAAGATTCTAACACACCACAACCAATCAAACTAGATGTTATGAATAATAATACACATTTTTTGAAATTTTATAAATTTTATTCTTTGAAATGGAATTATTTTTTTTATTTAGAATATCAAAATTGGATTAGGGTGAATTTTTGGTACTTTTCTGAAAACTTTCAATTCTTGATGAATAGTAAATTTTAATTAAAAACAATTTTTTTAATCAAAATAATTTATTGGGTTATATTATAATTTTGAGTGGTTTTAAAGTTTAATTAGATTATATTTTTATCATTTAATATAATTTAGGTCATTTTATGTAATTTAAAATTCAAACTAGATATAAACAAGTGCCAATATTTTGATAGTTATTATTTCTTAAAAACACGCCTTTTGTTTTGACAACAAGAATTAATTTTAAATTAATTTTTTCCACTTATGTGTTTTGAATTTTGAAAAATGGATTCCATATTTGGAATGAGGAGGTAAAACTTTTTTTAATAGGTAAATTTTATTTTTAGACATTATGAATAATTACTTCGATAAATATTTTATTTACCATGGTTAAAGGGTAAATCCGGAAAATAAGGGTTAAAAATAATATTATAATAATATTAAATTACACTAACATGTGACATAATCCTATTTTTTGATACATGTCTGACCATGGGCATCCTTGGGTAGATTGTGGGACCCCATGGAGCCACTTGAGAGTGAGAATGACATTTTATATTAATTAATTTAAAGTAAAGACAAAAATGACATAAGCATATTTCTTTTAGTAAATAAATTTTAAATGGGGTTATATAAGTTATCCTTTTGACTATAAATACTCATTAGAAAGATAAAAATATTTACTAAATAATTTTATTTTATTTATAAATTTTAAACATTAAATATGTAAATTTATTTATGACACAATGATGGTGCAATAATTAACTTATTAATGAAAGAATCAAATAAATGTTATTATAAATATTAAAATATATATAATTTAAAAGTTTTTATGACAAAAAATAATTTTATAGGTTAATATGATATGTTAGGGTTGATTAAATTTATTTTTTTGAAGTAATAATGTTTTTATGACTTTCACAAAAACAAATTACTAAATAGTGTCAAAATTGACATAAATGAGTTTTTAAAACAAATATTATATTATTAAATTATATAATAGTCTTGAAAATATAAGGTTATTCCAAAGAACATATATAATGATAGTTATATCATTAATTAACCACTTGAGGTTATCTTGGAATTTTATTGTAAGTTTATTAACCAATTATTATAATAATTCAAGAATATATGGTAAAAGTTAAACTATTTAACTAAGAGTTAACTCTAAAAGATAAGGTTAATATGGTGACCTAAACCTATATAAAACCTATTGGTTGAGAGTTTCGCGACCCATACCCAATTTATCCTCTAAATAAATCATTTTGGATCCATTAGAAACCGAAAATGATTTTATTATAAAATAATATTTCAATCTTTTCCTAAGGTGCCCCTCACCTCTCTTATAAAAGGGCAATTCCCCTTCTCTCAAAATCACACCTCCAAAGCCATTTGGCTCGGCCAAAACCTGACTAAATATCCTAAAAATTTCTCTCACTTCATCCAAGAGGCCTTATTTTGATCAAAAATCCAACCTATGGAGCCATTTTGATCAATTCAAAAGGAAACACCCGAAAAAGAGGTAATAATTTCACGACCCTCTTTCATGTTTTTTTCTTCTTCCACTTCCTCTTTATTTATTGTTTCCATTATAAAATAATAAATACAGTATCTTCTATATACTGTGATGTTATTATTAAAATTTTACAACCATATTAATTATTCTATCTGTCATATGAATGAAAAAGTCACCATACGTGCGTACGTACAGCTTACCGTCTTCATGTCGTGGTGTAGTTTTTCCTTCAAACACTTCATTATTTGGATGAGTATAATAAGGAGTATAACTGATGTAAATAATAAATATAACATTTTAATTATTTTTTATATATGATATAACATCCAGTTACATATGATTACACCATCAATATAATGATATTGTCGCTCTTGCGTACATACGGATTACCATCTCCATGAACGCGATGATATTCATTCCCCATCGTAATCTTTCAAAAATAATTTTCATTTTATGATTAAAAATAATGTTTAAGAACTTAAATATAATTATGTATATGAAAAAAATACATCAAATCCATAACAAACATGTCTTATGTAACCGATCATATAAAATAAAATGGATCAGTTAACACCCGAAATGATGATACTACTAAAATATTATTAACAAAGCAATATTAGAGGATCATATATGATCTAATATTTATGTATATAGTAATTTTATAATTTAATAACAATTATTTAACTATTATATATGATTTTAACATACCCCCGACCAAGTAAAAGTACAATGTAAGGGTTAATTTCGAAATCTATTTATTATCCAAGGTTGTTTTTACGTAAGAATCTACTGGGACCTATTTATCATCCACATCCATGTTTCTTAAAAATATATTTCAAAATATTTTTACTATTTAATAGATTATGGGTTAAAGTAATTTATACCCTTGTTTGACTTTTTATAAAATTATTTGAAAGGAATCTTTCCGTCGTTTTCCAAACAAGGTACTTTATGACATTTTTGACAAAATTAAGGTAAGAATGTCTTTTTTTAACTTATACGACATGTGTGGCTATTTTCTACCATTATATCATCGTCGAAGATTCCTATAAAATCTTATAAGAATATTTTCAAAATAAAAATTTTCTTTTATAATTATGTTACTTTTAAATGATTTCAAAATAGAAAGAGGTATTTATTTCAAATAGTTTCAATTTCATCTATGTCAACATCCTTTGATAGATTTTAAACTTGTTTGAAGTTGATTTGTTGTGATACAAATCTTCCATATTGTATTGATGGTTTTGGGATATGTTTGACTATGGATATGTTATATTTACACCATTCATGTTTTATGGATAATGTATTGACATTTCGTATGCTAGTTTTAATACGAATGTTCATGTTATGTTTAAACCTTTTCATATGAGGAATACATTGGACTTAGTAAGTGAGGGGTGGAGCCCGCTATAGCTCCTCGATGCATCGGTTGGTCTCACGAGACAAACTAGTGTCTTGGCACAAGGCCTTGAAAAAATCTTATTTGTAGTCTTGGCACAAGGCTTTAACTATGTGGTTATAAAGTCTGGAATTATGAATTCCATCATTATGAAAGTGGCTGTTGACATTGAATGTGATTATTCGACTAGTATAATATCCATGTAAATAATAAAATAGAATTATTTGATTTTATATTTTCCATATTATGTTGAAGTTTAAGTTTAAAAAGCTTTTGTTTTAGTCTCATACATTTTCTTAAATGTTTATGCTTATTTGTGAAAGTTTCTACTATATTGTAATCCTTACTAAGCATATGAGATCACCCCTTTCTATTTTTTATTTTTCCCAGGATGTGAAGAAGTATTTTATGGTCGAACTATAGGGATATGCTAAGGATATAAGTGTGTTCAAAGTGGGGAAATGTTGTTTATGTTTTTTTCATGATGTAATGTAAAACTTAAAAATGTATCTAGGACTTCCAAGGCTACAAAACTGATCGGTCTTTCGGGACATGATTCCTTGTATCATTCCAATGTTAGGTTATAATGCAACAACTCTGGGTAACTAGGGTCAGGGCGTTACAATTACTAAACTAAAACTAAAATTAAAAATAAATTAAATTATTAAAAGTTAATATAAAATTTAAACATTATAAAACAAAGTTAAATTATGTATAAAAGTTACTGTATAAAATTAAATTAATTAAAGTAAACATATAATTATTTAGTTATTAAACAATTATATTATTTAATGAAATTAAATTAAAGAGATTTAACAAGAGTAGTTTGTTTATAAAATTAAATTTATAATTAATGAATTATTAAAAGATGAATAATATTTAGATTATGCTTCTTTAATTAATTTGTATTTAATACATGAAATGTTAAATTAAAACTAAATTATTTATATACAAAAGAAGAATTAATTAATTAATTAATTAATGTTAAATTATCAAAAATGCAGGAAAAAATCACCTAACTAAATAAAAATTTATTTGAATATAAAGTGAAAGTAAGATATAAATTAACTACTTAAAAGTATAAAAATACAATTTTAATTAAAAAAATTGATAAAATAATAGATTTAATTCTAAAAATGAAAAAGTGCACTAATTTAGAAAAAAGTGTAATAATAATTAAATAAATCAATAAAAATTAATTAATTAGATGTGAAAAAACATGTGTTTTTAAGGCCATATCAAATTCTCCCACACTTAATCATTGTTTGCCCTCAAACAATCCCAAATTTTAATATATTTGAGAAACTAAAAAATGTTTTATGAGTTAGTCCAAGAAGTAACATGTCCAGAAATTTGAAACAAAGGGAAGAAATTTGACAATAGGATTTAGAAAATGAATTGCTCATATGAATCTTTCTTGTAATCAAATTCTCACTAGTAGTCAATAGAGCAATGAATCATCAAGCAGTGAAAGTGTCCTGCCTCATTTGTGGTACTACTGAGCGACAAATTTCAACCCAAGATTAAGTCCAAAGTACGAGGGTGACAAGAGGTAAATTATTAGTGGAATAAAAAACCTAACCAGAGGTACTTTGTATTTTGACTCATCCTCTAGGTTCCAAAAATAAATATTTTTTTGTGAATCAACTTATTGATACAACCTAAATAACTCTCATATAAACAATATTCCCCTTCTTCATTTGGCATTCGTCATTCCCCTCACCTTAATGAACTTGTTTTTGACCCTAGACACTTTATTTTATTTTTCCCAATCCATGTATCATGTGCTAAGCGCTGTGCAATGCACTTATTGAAAGTTTATAGAGGGATTATAGTAAATAGAAACAAACCCATCATCTAGGGTCTCAATGATTCACCATGGGATCCCAGATGCCCAAATTACTCTAGTTTCAAAAGATTTTTATGAAAACTATTTACATTGACTCATTAAGATGATTACTTTCTATAATTAAAAGATGAATGAGTCCCCTAATATCAATTCAAACTTCAAGATCCAAGAGTTATGATCATGAATCCACATGCAAGTTACCCAAATCACTCTAAAAATAGTCCCTAAACCAAATTTTCATTAAATCACTAAGCAAGACCACTCAACAATCATCCACCCACATTAATTTCAGATTCAAAGCAATTATTAACTACTAATAAAGCATAATCCAAAGGCAAGACCTATTTTAGAAACAGTGTAAAGCCTAAAATTGTGAAATAATTTTAAAAAATTTAACCCTTTTTTACAAAATGTTTGATGTTTCAGTAAGAATTGATGAGATTACAATTAATCATAGTTTAGTACAGTCAAGAATTGACACCCTCCCCCACACTTAAAACCCAAATTTGTCCCCAATGTTGAATTCCAAGTATGTATAAGAACAATTAATCAATTAAGGATCAAAATAGATTTTCAATAGAGTAAATTTATGACAATCTTAAGGTCAATTTGAAGTTCAAAAATATTGTTTTCCCAAATGAATAACTAAACAGAAGGTTCATTAGCAAGTACATGCATTAAAATTTATGTCTAGTGACACATATTTTCTATTAAAGTACAAACAATTGCATGTAACTTATGGGTGCATAGTGAAAAGTGTGAAAGAATTTTAACAAAGTATGATTCAAATGGATTTTCAGTAAAACAGAAACGTTCAGGCTATAAAACTCAACCCAAAGTAGATTCACAAAAACATACTAGCTAGCCAGTCTACATTAGCCCCCCACACTTAAGTTCATGCTGTGAAAGGTTTTAATATATCAATAAATTCCAATTTTAAACAAAAGGAATATAAAGAATTATTTACACATTGACATAAAACAAATCTTCCTTCCAATTTAAGAATAATTTTAAATATATGCAGAATTATTTTTATTTAAAAAGTTCCATTCTTAATAAATCTCACAACAGTAAATGTCCCAGACCACATAAACATATTCCTTCCAAGAAAGAGTTTGAGTCTAGAGTTAAATAGGAGAACCTTCTGTCCAGGTTCAAATTCATTGTCTTGAATAATAGAATCTTGAAAAATTTTAGTCCCCTATTTATAAATCCTTGAATTATCATAACTCTCTATACTAATCTCATCCAGCTCACTTAACTTAAGTAATCTCCTCTCACCAGCACTCTTAAAGTCAAAGTTCACAGCCTTAACTGCCCAATAATACTGATGTTGCAACTCCATAGGTAAATGAAAACATTTCCCAAACAACAACAAGTAAGGAGACATACTTATTGGGGTCTGGAAAGAAGTTATATATGCCCATAAAGCTTCATCCAGTTTAAAAGACCAGTCTTTCCTAGAGTTTGACATAGTTTTCTCAAGTATATATTTAAGTTCCCTATTTGATATTTTTTACCTATCCACTAGAATGTGGATGATAAAGAGTACCGGTTTTATGAACACAACCATATTGTTCCATCAAAGATTTAAAATTTTAATTATTAAAGTGTGTTCCATTATCAGTGATAAAGGCTTTTGGGACTCCAAATCTTGAAAAGATATCCTTCTTAACAAATTTTATTATAGAATTGGCTTGATTGTTGGGAAGTGCCACTGCCTAAACCCATTTTGACACGTAATCGACAGTAACAATAATATACTCATTCCCATGAGATGATAGGAATGAACCCATGAATTCTAAACCCCAGACATAAAAAATATCTACTTCCAGAATTCCTTTTTTTGGTAACTATTGCATCCCACCAACATTTAATCACCTCTAACATCTATCACATACAACTACAAATCTCTTAGCATACTTAAAAATAGTGGGCCAATAAAAACCTGATTGTAAGAATTTTTGAGATGTTCTTTCACCACCATGGTGACCTCCCCAAGGTGAGGAGTGACAACTCTCTAAGATAGGCAACATCTCATCCTCAGGAAAAAACCTCCTAAGAATACCATCAGCACATCTCCTGAACAGCAGGGGATCAACCAAAAGATAATATTTAAGCTCAGAAATGAATTTATTCCATTGTTTATTGGATAATTTTTTGTGAAAGACACCTGCTGTGAGGAAGTTGAAAAAATATACATACCAAGAAGATTTCCTGATTGACATAGTAAGAAACTTTTCATCAGGAATGGAAGTGTTTATTTACATAGAATATTCATATTGAGTAAGAGGAAGCCTAGAAAGGTGGTCAACAACTAAATTTTCAGCTCCCTGCTTTTCCCTAACCTCTAAATCAAACTCTTCTAGTAACAGAATCCATCTAATAATCCTAGGATTAGTTTCTTTATTAGATAGAAAATAATTTAAGGCTGAATGATCAGTGAAAATAATGACTTTTGAACCTGAAAAATACTATCTAAATTTCTCAAGAGCAAAAACAACAGAAATAAATTCTTTTTCAGTGGTGGTATAATTCTTTTGGGAATAATCTAGTAGTCTACTGGCATAATACACCACATGTAACTTCCTATATATCCTCTGTCCAAGGAAAAAACCTACAACCATGTCACTAGAATCATAAATAAGCTCAAATGGTAATTTCCAATTAGGTGCAGTGATGATAGGTGATGTAGTGAGTTTCTATTTTAGTAGATTAAATAATTTCAAACAATTTTCAGAAAAATTGAAAGGTACATCCTTGACCAAAAAAGAACACAAGGGCTTAGTTATTTGTGAAAAGTCTTTTATGAATCTCCGGTAGATACTGGCATGCCCTAAGAAACTTCTAATACATTTTACATTTTTTGGAGGTGTCGGTTTTTGAATTACTTATACATTAGCAGTATCAACCATGAGAACTCTCTTGGACTCCTTATGACCTAAAACAATTCCTTTTATGGCCATGAATTGACACTTCTCCCAATTAAGAACAAGGTTTATTTCAATACATCTTTCCAAGACTAACCCAAGATTTACAATACATGTATCAAAAGTTCTACCCAAAATGGATAAATCATCCATGAAAACCTCAATTATTCTTTCAATCATATCTGAAAAGATATCCATCAGAAACCTTTGAAAGGTGGCTGGAGATCCACACAACCCAAAAGGCATCTGAATGTAGGAAAATGTACCAAAGGGGCATGAGAAAGTGGTATTTTCCATATCCTATAGAGTAATAGGGATCTGGTTGAAACCAAAATTCCCATCCAGAAAACAGAAAAATTCATTTCCAACAAGCCTCTCAAGAATTTGATCCAAGAAGGGAATTGGAAAATGGTCCTTCCTAGTGACTTCATTAATCTTCTTATAATCAATACAAAATCTCCATTTTGTGGCTTTCTTAACTTGGATTTATTCATTTTTTCATTCTTAACTACAATGAAACCTCCCTTCTTGGGGAAAACCTAGACAGGGCTGACCTAAGAACTATCTGAAATGGGATTATCATTCCAGTGTCAAGAAAATTAATCACTTACTCTCTCACAACTTCTTTCATGTTTGGATTCAATCTTATTTGACACTCTACCCTAGGATTATGGTCAGGATCCATAGGTATTTTATACATACAGAATGAGGCACTAATACACATTATATCAACTATGGTTCAGCCTATGGTAGATTTAATCTTTTTCAACGCACTCAAAAATCTTTTTTTTGGTTTTCATTAAGATCAGTAGAAATTATAACTCGAATAGTGGAATTCTCACCCAAAAATGAATATTTAAGATGAGAAAGGATTGGTTTTAGTTCAAGAATGGGTGGTTCTACACTTAAAGGAAGACTCTTAGGATAGGGACGTCCAAGATCTATAACATATATCTTATAAGGAGTTTGAAATGTTGAAATATTTTCAATTTCATGCTCAGATTTAGAATTAACAATGTTGCTATCCAAACTGGACAACACACTGTCCAGATTTTCCATATCAGAATTCAAAAGATTAATCAATGAAGAATTAACAAGTTGTTTACAAATTCTCTCTCAATATCATAAAAATTCTTAGTAAGGTTGGTGTTAACATAATCACCTTCAAATTCACTCAAAAATATCCTATGTTCAGAAATATAGGACTCTTCTAAAGTTGAAACTGGACAGTTGTCCAGTTCTGATTTTTTTTCTAGATTTGGTGTTTGAGTAGAAGTTTCATCTTATAAAACATTTTGGTCATGATTATCAATTTCCAAATGAGTTTCTTCAACAAATGACTGATTTTTAGATTCTTCAATGTTTTCAGTTGAGTTTCCATCCTCTAAGGTCTCTATTATTGAACAGTTTTTAGAAAAGGTTGGAACTTTTACATTTTTAAACACATTGAATTATTCTTGTTGTTCTCCAATTTTAAAAATAATCTGACCCTTAGAAGCATAAATAAACGCACCACCTGTGGCCAAGATGGGCCTACCTAAGATGATGAGAACCTCTTAATCACACTCCATGTCGAATAATAGAAAGTCTTCTAGAAAAAATAGTTTTCCTACCTCAACTAGAAAATCATCTACCCTACCCACAGGATGAGTGAAAGATCTATCTGCTAACTACAACATAACTGTAGTGGGTTGAAGGTCACCCAACCTCAACTGTCGAAATAGTGATTATGAGACTAGGTTAATACTAGAACCTAAATCACACTAACAGTTGAGTTGATCAGAATTTCCTAAGGTGTAGGGAATAAAAAAACTACCAGGGTCATTTAATTTTGCTGGGATTTTCTTTTGGAGTACGACACTACACTCTTTAGTGAGTCTGTAAATAGAAAATTCTACCAAGGTATTTTTGTTTGAAATAATTTTCTTAAGTTATTTCAGATAAGGGATTTGAATTAAGTCTTGAATGAATGGAATGTTTACATGAAGATTGGAAAGGAGACCAAGGAACTGAAGAAGTTCAACCATGGTGTTACTTTGTGCTTTCATCTTCTTAGGGGAATGGATGTGTGGGGAAATTTTTTAAGGACAATAGGTATATCCCTCACCTATTCCTTAAATTTTTCATTACCTTTATTCTTTTTATATTTAGAAAAAATTTAATCTTTTGATTTAGATGATAAATTCAGATTTCCATCATTTTCAAGACTTTTCGATGAATTACAATCATGTGAACAAATCAAATTTATTAGAAGATTCAAGTAGATTTTTATTTTGGGAATTCTCAAGGTTTTTTAACAACTGTTTGAGTATTAATCCCACTTATAGTTACTACCTCCATGTAATTCTCTCTAGGGTTAAGATTAGTGGTATTTAGAATTCTACCTTTTTCCCTAAAAGAAAAATCTATGGCATATTGACCTAGTTGTGTTTCCATGTTTTTCATTTTCACATCATTTTTCATTTTATCTGACTCATATGGATTTTTATGTTTGGTTAGATAATTCAATATTAGATCAAGCTTTGAAGACATTTTATTATCATTGTTTCATTAAGAATTTGAAGACTCACCCATTTGTTGATTTTGAAAGTTTGGTCTTGGCTGGTTAGAGTTATTAGGGGCAGTGGATTGTTTAATTAGGCCTTGATCTTTCTATGATAGATTTTAATGGTTCCCATAGCCTTGGTTATAATTTTTTGAAAATGGATCCTCTTTAAAAGTCATTCTAGGAACATAGTTAACAAAGTTTGAATTATCTTGTTGTTGGGATGGCATATCAAAGTTAGGACAAAATTTTTCAGTATTCCCAAACATACCACACTGGACACATTGTTACCTTAAAAATTTATTGGTGTTTTGATAGAAAAGTTGATTAACAGTTTTCTTAGAGTTTTGGTTCATTAAATATTGACGTTGGTTGGTGATTTCATCAAGTTTTGTTTGAGTTTCATTCATTGAACCATTATTTGAATTAACATTTCTATTGACTCTTTTTCTTATTGAAATTTTATGTTATGAATTTAGGGCAAGGTTATTAATTTTTTTTCTCAATTATGCATCTATCTAATCAATATAATTACCCCCAGCAGCCTGATCAACTAGATTCTGGTTAGAGGATGACAACCCTTCATAGAAGGTATCCATGAGTATATGGGATGCGAGTTGATGATGGGGGCACTACCTAAGAAGGTCCCTGAATCTATCCCAAGCTTCATGAAAATTGTATCCATCCTATTGATAAAAACTAGCGATTTTTGTTTTAAGTTAAACCTTAAGTCTTAGGGGATAAAATTTCATAATGAATAAATTGTAGACTTGATCATAGTTTTCAAAAATATTATCATCTAGTCTCAGAAACCAGTTCCTTGCATTCCCGTTAAAGAAAAAGGGAAATACTCTCATTCTTAGCTCATTCTCTATTAGTCCTAGAAGAGGTAACCACTGCATAGTATTGTAAAAAGCTATAATGAAGGCAAGAGAGTCCTCATTAGAGAGACCATTAAATGTAGGATGAAGTGAAATGAGTGATTGTTTCAACTCATAGTTTCTGGCTCTAGGACTAAGTCTAATGGATGATAGATTGATTGAAACTTGAGAGAGTTGGAATTCCCTCATACTAGGCCTTTGATTTTCTTCTAAGAGTTCTGGATGGTTTTGGAAGTTGTTATTAGGAACTCCATTATCTATGTTCTCTATTTCAATTTTTTTCTTCTTTATTCTAATATTAGTTAATTGTTTATCTATTTCTATGTTCATTGGATCTAGACTAATAGTAGAGTATTTTGTGATCATACAATGTATATCAATAATTCAATTAGCATAATAGTAGAACTAAATAAGAACTAAAAAAAATAGAAAAAAGTAGCAATTCAGTAGAAAATGAAATAGATTTTTTTACAGTTGCTAATTTTACAATTTTTGCAAAAAAAATTCAATATGTGATTTTTTTAGTTTTTTTAGAAAAATAATGCCTCATTCCTTATCCAAAAATGGTGCCAAAAACTTGACCTATACTGTCATTGAAGTCCATAAATGTTTAAAATTTATAATCCTACTAACTACTGTATATGGGGAAAGCAGGGTCAAACTCACAGGGAAGGTGATTATGACCACTAATCTTCTAAAAACATTCTAAAAGACCCCAATGTTGTCAAAAGTGGGTTAAATCTTATATTTTTTTTAAAAAAATTTAATTTTTAATAGTGTTTATTATAAAGCACAAATGAAACACCATAATATTTTTGAGTTTTTGTTCTAAACTATAATGAAACAAGAAAAAAGCTAAAAACAGTAAGTAACAGAGATATATAATGCTGATAAATGAATAATCAAGAAAACATTGTCTAGGAAAAAATATCTATTATTCTGGTTTTGAAAATATTCCTTCTCATGATAGTGACTACAAATGGTACCACTAAAAATTATTGATTTGTTTCCCTCGACACGAGATAAATCACTAAATATGAAAAATCTTGGAGTTCGCCACTCTAAGATTAATCAACTATGAGAATATTGATTTGAAAAAGATGACTGAATGAACTCGCTGTAAGTTCTATAGTTTTTGTTACAATTTAAATGATTAATAAAATTAATCCAGAATCAAACTCAGCAAATGATTGTGGAGTTATGGTATTAAGTTCTAATGGTACATTTCAATTGAATCCATTCAGAGCTGATCTCACTAATCAATTCCGATCACAATTAAAATGATAGTGAGAAGGAAGAAGACAGATAACCAGAAGACTTAATTTTAACCCCGAACTTGAAGAATTAGCCTAACATCATCTCTATTATGTAATCCAAAATCATTCAATTACAAGAAATAAATTTTTAATGAAAACTGAGGAAAATATATCCCTCTTCAATCCTAAATTGCTACTGCTCCTTGATCTTCATGGAGTGGTTCTTCAAGACACACTCCCAAAATTGTCACAAGTTCTCCCTATACTCTGGACCGAAGTGGAAGATCAAATGTATAGAATGAATGTTTCCCCCACTATTTCTTTCTAAATGATCTGTTTTAAACTTACTATCACCTGCTGCACATCACCCATTATTTTCCATCGAATTCAAATGTCCTTCACTTGTGCACATAACTCGTGTATTTTTTGCATGACCTAAAAGTCGCATTAGTAAAACCCCTGTAACTTACTCATGATGAGTTAGTTAAATAAATATGGATGTGTTTAAGTCCCCTGAATGAACCTACACAGTTAGAACAGAAAAGATAATAAATGAATCAACGTTTAAATATGAACTTCTTATAAATAAATAAAAGTTTCATTTAAGAATGCTTAAATGTTAATAAATTTAAACTAATAAATATTAGTTATTATTTTATTTTTTAACTAAATTATTTTATTTAATGTCATTATATGTTATTATTTATAATTATTAAATTATTTCTATAATAATGAAATTAATTTAAAAAGTTAAAATATAAATATTAATTTATTAAAGTCATTATTTATTTAAGGTTTAAAATTTATTTATTTAGAGTATATTATTAGTAATTATTTATTATATTTGATTAAATTAATTAATTAAATTTTAATTATTAGTTTTATTATTGTAATTTTATTTAAAAAGGTTAAATTATAACTTAAGTATTTATTTATTTTAATTTTTATTTATATTTTATTAATATTTAAATTTATTATATTTTATTTAGTTAAATAGTTTTATTATCTTCTTATTATAAGTTATTTATTTATTAAAGTTATCTGTTTTTTTTGTTATTTTATTTATTATGTTTAGTTTTAATTAGTTTTGTTTTTTTTACATTCCTCCTCCTACTGGTTCTCTACGACGCATATAGAAGAAAGAACATCTTCTTCCAAAAGCATCTCTGGAACAACTCCTCTTTCGCCTTCTGGCTCCCATGACACGGAGTCTATTTTGTTCAACTATGGTTCCTCCCATCTGTGTGAATGTTCAACTCCAAGGAAGCGGGATCTTAGATCACGACATTGAATCATGCCTCGGTGATGCAAAAACCCTCTTGAGCAGTGACATGTTCTTCTCGGATCAGAGACATTAGGAAACTAAAGGTGTACCCAGTACCTCCAAAAGCGGTGTTTAGGGTTCCCCGTCTAGGATTCCTTTGGTTACCATGATGTAGAAAGTGTTGGGAGTTATTGATTTAAAATTTAAATAATGAGGAGAGAGAAAATATTAATGGAGGGATTTTCTCAACATTAATGGAGGATTTTCTCCCAACATTAATGAAGAGTTAATTCCAATATTAATTGGTGGAATTAATGATGGAATAATGAATGTTGACCGCATTTATTGGAGATATGGGCTGCGTGTCTATATAAGAGGAAGCGGTAGCATGTTTTGGAGTGTGGGCTGACAAAGATGTAGCCACCAAGAGAGAGCAACGAAGGGGTTGCCGCGTTTGTGGTAACCGATACGAAGCGAAGATGGTGCGAATGAAGCAGAGGTGATGACGCTGATGATGATGGCGTGTCAACGATGGCGAATGAAAGTGTGCACGGGAAGATGATGACGTGCGACGATGGAGAGAGAATTGTCGATGACGGCGTGCAAAGAGATTCGTGAAGATGCCATGTATCGAAAGTCCTCTTGGTTGCGGAGATCAAGCGGCGTGTCCCGGTTGTGATGATCGGCGGTACATCAAAATGGTATGTTCATGGGTGTGGGTGCGTTGTAAAAAGCCTTCGGGTGTGGTGTGTAAAAGGCCATCAGGTGTGATGTGTAAAAATTCCTTCGGGTGATAAAAAGCCTTCGGGTGAAATCTCCTCTTCTCCTCTTGTGTGTTTTCTGCAACGACAACTTCCGCATTCGGCGCCGGGGTCCGCGCCCCAACAGTGGTATCAGAGGGATTGGTTGAAATGTTCGGTTGCAGAACATGGTGGCAGGTATCTGGTGGAGCAGCTTATCAACGACTTGGATGTCATCGGAAAATGGCGGCGGTATCAGTAGTGTTGCTGGAATATCGAAAGTCTTCTTGGCCGAAGGTGTCATGCGGCGTGTTCCGTTCATTGGGTGACATTCAGAGCATGGTGGAGTTGGCGATCACAGAGGCCCATATGGTGGAGATGACTTTGGAGTATTTGAATTTTAAATCATGGTGGAGATTTGTTGGGAGTTATTGATTTAAAATTTAAATAATGAGGAGAGAGAAAATATTAATGGAGGGATTTTCTCAACATTAATGGAGGATTTTCTCCCAACATTAATGAAGAGTTAATTCCAATATTAATTGGTGGAATTAATGATGGAATAATGAATGTTTACCGCATTTATTGGAGATATGGGCTGCGTGTCTATATAAGAGGAAGCGGTATCATGTTTTGGAGTGTGGGCTGACAAAGATGTAGCCACCAAGAGAGAGCAACGAAGGGGTTGCCGTGTTTGTGGTAACCGATACGAAGCGAAGATGGTGCGAATGAAGCAGAGGTGATGACGCTGATGATGATGGCGTGTCAACGATGGCGAATGAAAGTGTGCACGGGAAGATGATGACGTGCGACGATGGAGAGAGAATTGTCGATGACGGCGTGCAAAGAGATTCGTGAAGATGCCATGTATCGAAAGTCCTCTTGGTTGCGGAGATCAAGCGGCGTGTCCCGGTTGTGATGATCGGCGGTACATCAAAATGGTATGTTCATGGGTGTGGGTGCGTTGTAAAAAGCCTTCGGGTGTGGTGTGTAAAAGGCCATCAGGTGTGATGTGTAAAAATTCCTTCGGGTGATAAAAAGCCTTCGGGTGAAATCTCCTCTTCTCCTCTTGTGTGTTTTCTGCAACGACAACTTCCGCATGCGGCGCCGGGGTCCGCGCCCCAACAGAAAGCTTCCAACACGACGAAGCTTAGTTCGTTTTGGGAAAGGGTATCATCAATAATGGTGGAATCTCCATCTTTGAGCAAGTGAAAGGTTGTTTTCCAGATTTCTAATTAGGAATAGGTTGACTTCAACATTAGCAAACCAGATTTGATGTTTCAAATCAGGTGATTTAGGTTAGTATTTGAATTTTTAAATGTGTTTCCTTGTTTGTGTTTGTGGTGATTGTGAACTGATTGGAGGAAGCACTGGTGTTGGTGGATGTGCAGTTTCGGTGGATCATGGATTTAGCAAGGAGATTTAGTGGAAACGTGATAGTGTGATGCATAGGAGGAAACACCGGTGGTAGGAGTGACTTCATTGCGATGCCACAAGGATTACAATGCCAAGAGATAGGTTGTGGTGTGAAGATGAAATAGTGGATGAAAATTGTTATGCCACTGTTTTGGTTGAAACAGTGAGGATATGGTGTGAGATGTAGTTGGGAGACTGCTGTGGCGCCATGAGTTATGATGGCAAGGTAGAGGGGTGAAACCGATGTAAAGGAGAGAACCGGTGGCACCGTGAATAAGGATGTGAAATCATGCCAAGATGTGATACGGTGGTAGAGAAATTGTTCCTCATATGGTCATCGGGGTAAGGAAAAATTGTGAGACAACTTTTAACTGGTGAGATCATGAGGAGAGTAATAGTGGCACCACAAAAGAGAAAAACAGTGTCACTACAACACTGCAAAACAAACAAAACAGTAAAATAAATTAAAACATAAAAAAAATCCGAATAAAATAATTAATTAAAACTAAAAACTAATTTAAAAAATTTAAAATTAAAGTACATTATAAACTTTAATAATCCTATAAAACATTTTAAACATAAGTTAAATTATTATTAACTTCAATTTATAAAACTTAAATTGTTACTAAACTAAAACTAAAATTAAAAAGCAATTAAATTATTAAAAGTTAATATAAAATTGAAACATTATAAAACAAAGTTAAATTATTTATAAAAGTTACTGTATAAAATTAAATTAATTGAAGTAAACAGATAATTATTTAGTTATTAAACAATAATGTTATTTAATGAAATTAAAATAAAGAGATTTAATAAGAGTAGTACGTTTATAAAATTAAATTTATAATTAATGAATTATTAAAAGGCAAATAATATTTAGATTATGATTCTTTAATTAATTATTATTTAATACATGAATATTAAATTAAAACTAAATTATTTATACAAAAAATCAGAATTAATTAATTAATTAATGTCAAATTATCAAAAATGCAGACAAAAATAACCAAAATAAATAAAAAGTTATTATACAATAAAGTTAAAGTAAGATATAAATTTACTTTTTAAAAGGAAAAAATTCAATTTCAACTACAAAAATTGATAAAATAATAGATTTAATTCTAAAAATGAAAAAGTGCACTAATTTTGAAAAAAGTGTAATAATAATTAAATAAATCAATAAAAATTAATTAATTAGATGTGAAAAAACATGTGTTTTTAAGGCCACATCAATTAATAAATATAGTAATATAGGAATCACAATAAGATTCACCACCCCGACTTTTATCATTTTTGGTTTCTCATTAAGAAAACCACCACATTTTCCTTAATACCTATTATTAAGTTGGTTTTTCATTGTTCCGAATGTTTACTAAAACAAAAATGTCAAGTTGAAGTATATCAATTATAATAAATAATACTATTAATTGAATAAATAATATAATTTATTTATCAATTTCACCTTCTATTCATCTCTTTTAATGCATCCCATAATTCCGAAAATGACAATAATTTTCCAAAATATAAAAACATGTATGATTATATAAGGATTTTAAATTATGATCCCTGATTAACATATCAACCACTATTTTTGAAATAATTTAAATTTTGACTGTATAATGACATCCTAACTTCTAAATTTATCTAATACATTTCTTCAATACCAAATATAACAAACCTTAGATAAGAACCCCATAATTATTAGTTTACTAACTTGGTTTTTAAACCATATTAATTTTCCATAATATTTTATGTTTAGTGTTTTAGTGAAGAAAAACCCAAACATTATATACTTAATGTTATTACACTATGTAGTTTTAAAAAATAATAATCATATGTTATTAATATTAATACTGTGTTTTAATCATTTAAACACTTTATTAATTCAAAAAAAGGTTTAATGACTGTAAAAACAACATTTCTATTGTTTATATACAACCTTATTCCCTTTGGAAAACATTTGAAAACAAAGGATGACAAAAAATTTCATAGTATGGGATGAAAAAAATAAAGAAACATGTTAGTACATTGAAAAAAAATATAAAATAGAATTAATGTTTATATTTTAACTTATAAAAATTGAGCCTCATCCTAGTTAGTGAGGACTTCTTATGTGCATCCAAGAGACTCGAGGTCAATTCCAGGAGGAGGCATTTTTTGGGGTACTATATCAACACTGTAGTAGGCATTGTAGTATTTACCATAGAAGGTACTATTCAGTACTGTAATAGATATAACTATTCACCTGTTTGAGCCTTCAAGCTAGCGATTTGATCCTCAGTTCCTTCGAGGCCTTTGGGCCGCCCATGGCCTTCAGGACAGCAAGGCTTTCAGGCCACCTCAAGGCATTATGTCTATCTTAAGGCCTTTGGTCCACCTCAAGGCCTTTGGGCCACATGAATTGTAGATATATCAGATATACATACATGGAACAAGGCCCAAGATGATGATTTAGAGAAGACACTTTCACCAGGGAAGAGCTAATCTGACATGGAATAATAAGAAGGTATCGATTTACCATCGGTACCAGGCCTGTGCATCCTTGCACAAGACAACCAGTCGACCGGTCAAGTGAAGGTGGAGTGATGATCATGATGAAGATGCTCGGGAGGAGCAGTTTCAAGTATTAATTGTCTAGGATAAATTACATTATGACCTTAGTGTCTTGTATTTTCATGAAGACTACTGTCTATGTATAGGTTCCCCTTTAACCCTTAAATAGGGTATTGTAATAAATGAAAACAATTAAAGGCCTTCGATCCATTCCGACATATAATTCTTTTAATGAAGCCTCAAATTGAATAACCTACATAGTTAACTACAAATTAATCATTGTAATAGATTATGATTAGCTAACTTTATCATCATTGAATCATTATTGGAGTAACATATATCAGGTTTACTATGTCCAATTCAATATAGTAATGTATAACTAGTTAACCCAATCCAATTCATAGAAGTAACATAAAATCTATTAACTATATCTACATCATAGGAGTAGATTATAATATGCAAACATAATTTAATGCATATGTGTAACTTATAATTATATAAATATATACACTTCATAGGAGTAACTTATAATAAGTCAACATTTTCCACTTCATTAGAGTACCTATTAATGTGTTAACTCTACCAACAATACCCAATAAATTGGATGGATATAACAGTCCCACTCATCATGTAATAAAATTTCTAAGAAAAATTAAATGACTGAAAAAAATAAGTGAATAAACATTCATCATAAAAATCATTAGAACATTCATTTAGACCCACAAGTAAATGTAATTCAAGTTATCCAATAAACTAAAAGTTCAAATTTTTTTCATTAATATGTATTTAAAAATAAAAATGGATAGAATAAAGAGAATTTAGTTTATTTTATAAAACCATGAAATCATAAATAGGAATATTTATAAGAAAAATAACAATCAATATGAAGTGAAAATGTGATCATGAAGTATAAATTAATAATTTTGTTGGACTTTAGAAAAGGAAGTAAAAAGTATCAATATGGAAAATGATAATTAATTCCTATTATAAAAATTCCATGAATAGAAACCATAGTTGAAAATGGGCTCAAAATATCTTTAATTTATAAATAAAAACATTATTAAAATAATTTAATGAAAATTTATATGGATTAAATATAGTTTAAAGAGAAATTTAAAGGAAATTATAAAAGGTTTTACAAAAAAATACATTACCTTGTGTCCCAAATTTCCACATATTTTCTAAAAAATCTTAAGAAATAATTTCATATAACACCATTAAATAATTAATAAAATATTTCATGTTAATTACATTATATTTATGTTTTTATTATTATTTATTATTTACTAAATAAAATTAGTTTACATAGGTCATTTTGAGGTCGTTCGGTCCCAAACAATTTTGGTGTGTTAAATGTTTTGAAAATGGTCAAAATGTTTTCTATCATCTTGAAAAACACTTAATAATTTCATAAAAATTATATTTTTTCATTAAATAAACTTTTATAATAACCCTTATAATGTGTAAATAAAAAATAAAATATGCCTCATCAAAACAACAGTAGTTCACCCACACACATGGGAAATATTTTTGATTTCTTAATGGATGGATATGAAAGATGTTATATTTTTTTATCATTATAGGAACATAATTATTTTATTAATGTCTATATTATTCATTAAATTCTTATCTATAACCATCCATGAGAGGATTTTATGAAAGAAGAAATATATCACTTCTTAGAGGTGATATTCATCACATACACTCGAGCGATGTTTCTAATTTCTAGTGGATGAGAGGAAAATTAATTATCCATAAAGAATAATAATTATGTTATAAATATGATAATTATTAATTAAATACATAATTATAACCATCCATATGATGTGGTGATGAAAAATTAAAATTTTCATTCTTGAATGTGGTATTCTGCACATACAAATGGAAAACGTTTTCATTTTTTTATAGATGGAAAGAATGAATAAATTAGTGTACCATAAAATTTATAGAATTTTAGTAAATTAATGATACATATTTCATTATTTTATTGTGATGATAAATGTTTTGGATATTTTTTATGAATAATGAAATAAGAAATAATTAGGTATAAATGTTTACCTCTTATTTTGAAATCCACCTTCCAATTTACATCAAGGCCCTTATATGAGAGGTTTATAATCAAAATATGTTCTTATAAACATGGTATGAGAAGTTTAAATAGCTATTTGGGTAGAATTTTGATACAAAATAGAACTCATATGTGTATTTTTCAATGCTAGATTGCATCCCTTTTTATAAGAAACAATCAATAGTGTTTTCAATAATATTTAATCATTAAGGGCCAATAATGTAATCTAAAAAAACCAAATTGGATGATAAATTTACTATTTATGGAATTATAGACCATTTCCTATATACTTTAATAAATATAATATATATATATATAACATTTAAATAAATATATTAAATATTTGTTACTAATAAATACCCTTTAAAGAAATTTTCTTGATTATTAAATAAATTTGACTTTTAAAATTTCAAGATAGAAATAGAGTTATAATATAAAGGATTCAATAATAAATTATCATTAAAATTATAATATATTTTTTAATAGCATAATTCTTAAAATTTTTAAAATATTGAATGCTTTTCAAATCATTTACTTTATTTTTCTACTACTTATAAAAGCATTGTGTTGATGCTGTGTAAAAATTTAAGATAATTACACTGTTATTTCAAATTAAAAATTAAATATCAACATAAATTTAATTTATTCATCATTAATACTATGATATTTAACTATTAATAATTAATTTATACACTTGACATTATCATGTAAAATTATTAAGTGAGTGATAATGACATTTTTATTTATATTTTCTTTTATTAGGTAAAAGAAATGTCATAATCAATGAAATGGAACCTAATGGAAATAATTATGATAATATGGAATGTTAGGGTACTAATATAATGATTAAAAAAAATTTAAAAATTATTTTTCTTTATTTTTTTTCTTTATCTCTTACTTTAATTCCTAATTAATCTTTTTAACCCTTATCATGTTGACTAATTTTATATATTGTTAATTTTTTTGTCGCCAATATTGAAATATTAATTAATACATAATTTTAGTATTATAATTCAAAATAAGAAATATATATTAAAATATTGAATTTATATAGTTTTTTAATATCAATTTTAATATAAATATGCAACATTCAATGAAAAACTGTTTTTTAATGTCAATTCAAGCATAATAATGAATTTAAACCAAAATAAACTATATAATTGATAGGAATAAAATTTATTAATTTATTAATTAAAAAGTATATTTATTTTTCTAAAATAAAAATAAAAAAATAAAACATTTAAAATAAATAAGTTAAGACAAAGTTAAAAAATAATTATTCTATTAGAATAAAATATTACATAGGTTTCAAAATACCAAATATAGGTTTCTAAATTCATGATAATAATTTTGATCCATTATTTTGATTCTTAATTATAGGTTTTTATAGAAAAATGGTTTTAATCATTTGAGTCATAATTATGTCATAATAGCATCATAAAGGTGACAATAATCGATAATTTTTACAATTTATAAAAAATAATAATTTTTAAATGGAAATCCAAAAAAATCACCAAAAGATAATTTTAAATAGATGAATTAAAAAATTAATTTTACTTCAAAAAACTAAATTACAGGAATAAGTTAATATTAATTTTAAAGAAAAATAAAAAATACAATGAAAAAGGATTTTATTGAAGGGAACCGCTTTAAAACATTATGTGTTTTGAACCATACTTCATTTAAATTTCAAAAGAATTTTTATTAATTTTTTTCTTTAAAAAGTTTATCCATAATGTATAAACTATTAGCTTGAATTTTTTAAAAAAATATCCACATTACATTAGTGTTTTGTGTAATAATTTATCAAAAATAATATTATTTAAAAGAAAATACATTCTAAAATCTTGGGGTGTTACACTTAAGCTCAATTAATAGGATATTTGAGAATCTTTTACCAAAAATAGGTTTCCATTATTCCATTTCCTTCATGTTATAATTCTTCTATACTTTAATATCTTCACCACAAATCCATAATATCAAATTATCACTTTAGTACCTTCATCACATAATTTAAAGAATTATAGAATATTATGTTTCAAATTATCAAAACATAGAGTAATTTATATTAAAAATTTCCGTTCTATTCCATATTGAAACTTCATAATCCATTATTATATCATTTTAAATATAATAAAAAACATATACATGAAAAATAATTGACTATCCTTTTTTTATACTAATATCATCAAACACTAGAAAATGAATTATCACATTTAGATCTCAAATTACTATAAGGGGATTCAAGTTACATTTTTATTTTTGATAACATACCAAATCTATAATCTATATAAAGAAATCATAACATATTAATAAAAAATACTCTTTAATTTATCATGTTTTCTCTAAAATATAACAAAACATCACTCTTTATATTCAATCCCTATACAATTTATTTTCATGATCCAAAAAAATCTTCACCTTTTTTGAAACATAACAATTTATTTGATTACTATGTGATTCGTGTAATTAAAGATGTTTTTATAATAAATAACAACTATAATGTCACAAATAAAATAAAACATTCTTTTATAATACCAATAATCTTCCCATTTAAATAAACACCACAGGGAACCTTCAATATCAAACATCATCCTGGATAAAAAATAATACCATTTACGATATAATAGATGGATAAAATATTGGATGGAACTTTTGTTAGATTACATAGTTTCTTCTTTCATATTAAAGTAAGGTAAGAATCCATGTTCTGAAGGTTTTTAGATTCGTGTTCTTAATTCTGATGTTAATGTCGTGTTGATGTTTGCCTGTATAATTTTATGTATTATTTATTTGTTTTTTTTATTCATGGTTCAAAGTAGAAATATTAATGTGTTCATGAATTATATTTGGCATATTGGTACACATGACATGTTCATGATTATATGTGGTTAAGAAATAAAATTTAATGAATGAAAGTGGTTTCAGTTTTTTTGAAACATAAAGTTTTTTATGTTTGTTCCCTAAAATGTGTATTGGTAGAATTCAGTCTAACTGAGTGAGATTTTAATGAAGTATTAGATATTAATTATTGAAGGGGGTTGTCATTAAGATGAATATATACTAGAAGGAGATGGACCAAGATTTTATTTTCTGGGTATAGAGATACTTGATTCAAATGAGATACTAGAATAGGCCATTAAAGACAAAAAGACAAGTTTCCCAGAGTTGGTGGTTACTTTATTTCACTAGAATAAGATACAAGTAAGAACATTATGATGGACCGAATAGTTGTTTATTCATTGTAAACTAGATATATACTTGAAATTGACATTAAAATTAAAAAAATAAAATACAAAAATAACTATTGGAAAAGTGACACATATAAATGGTTTAACACCATTGGTATAAGACCCAGAACCATTAGTCTTTCCTATAAAAATAGTTCTGTGAACTATGGGTATTGTAGACATTGGTATAAGGATATACCAATGGTTTTAGTGACCCCATAGGTATAGATCATGACTAAATTTGAATACAAATGGTTTAACATAAATTGTGGGTATACATATATACAAACGGTTCATATAACTATGGGTATAGAATCATATCTAAGAGTAATGTATACCAATGGTTCGAAGAACTGATGGTATAGGTTCCCATTCCCAATACATAGAAGCACCACCTTGTAGATTTTATTGAACCAGTAAATAAATTACAAACCACAGTACAAATTTACTTAAATAAAAATATTATATATTTTTTATTTAACCATATTCTTATTAATAGTTTTCAAACAATATACAATTCTATAGAATACATAGAAAATCCAAAAAATCAATTAGTTAATAATTTAACATTATCCACACATATGTCTCTTTATATTCAACTCTTAAATGTAGGGGACCGATATCTACATCATCACCACTAGGGCCATCATAGTCATCACCAACATTCTTTTTGGAATCTTCTAATAGAGCACCTACATTATCATCATCATCGTCATCATCATCACTAACACCATCACCAAGTGTATCATCCCCTCAATAAACACTAGGACCCTCATTTATATTACTCAGTGCATTATATAAAGATATCATTGTTTCCATATATGAATTAGAAACATTATAAGACTATAATGTATGTGATGGTCATATAACTGTCACAACTTTCAAGAATTATTAAGAGAAAATTATACCACTTTAAAACTCCTATAAAGCTATGTTTTTTTACCTGATATGCTTCTAAAAAAGTGTTTTTCATCCCAATTTTGTGAGAATGTTGAGAGGCACTCGATGATAACCAATACCTAGTGAGGAAAATGTGTTCCACATTTCAACAATGGAGTCTCCCCCAACCCCCTCACCTAATACCTATATGAAATAATCAATTAGACCAAAATTTTCAGCTTCTCTTTCAACAATGGACTCCAGGAAGACCTATTCAAAATATAAATAATATATTAAATTATATATTACATATAAAAATTTTAATTATTAATAAAAATACATACATTATTTTTTTTCATTGAATTTATATCTCTTTCTTCCTTTCCCTCCTACTCTAGAAAAATTATTTTTATTAAGGGAAATGACCTTTTATGCCCACTATGAGTTCCTATAAATTACATTGATTACTATATTAGTACATTTTTTAATAACATGAAATCAAGAATCAAAACCAAAAAATTTTAATTGTAATGAAATTTGCGATTAACCATTTACTTACATCATATTAAAACATTCCCACATTAGATTAAATTATAGTGGTGATTTAATATGTGGAATTGAATTCAATTATCACATTAGATTAAGATTCAAGGGAATGAGTCTACATATGATTAAGTGAGATTCATTATCAAATGGTATGCATAGATAATATGAATCTATGATAGATTAATAATATAGTGAGAGACTCATTTTAAAGTAACCAATATAAACTAAAAGGAGTAAAAAAATCTAATAATGAATTAATAATTTAGTTGTTAAAGAAATCAATAAAATGAAGATACATCAAACAAGATCATATGTTATTATTCAAAATTGGAAACTATATCCATTAACATCATGGTCTCTATACATCTATTGTTTCCAATAATGAAATAACTAGGACATATCATATAATTCATAAATGAAAACCATATCAGTTAAATGCATGGTCTTCATCCATCAATAGCTATAATAGTGTGAAACTATACAATACTATATAAAGCCACATATCATTTCGTATTTCTTGTGTTTTTATCATTTCTAATGAACTATATAATAATTTCATATGTCAATGATATAATACCATGATAGTGTGTAGTTGAAAAATTTCATACAGCATCAAAACCTGAACAAGGGGAATTTTTAATGGTTTTATGTGTCATCACAAATTCTTTTATCAAATTGATCACCAAATTTAGGATTTTGGTTATTTTCAACACCGAAATATCCCTAGACAACTTTTATGCATTAAAAATGAAAAGTATGTGATTCTTTATTGAAATGAATCTATGATAAACCCATTTTACTTCTCAAACTTCTTTATCAAAGTGAGAAAAAAAAGAAAGGAATGTCTCATCCTGTTTGTGACATCTTGTTCCATATCAATTTGATATAGTATTATAGGTTATTTCTTATAATAAAATCATATCCATGATCATAGAGGCATACATTATATAATTATAACCTTTTGGATGACTTGTTTCTTCCACCTTTTTATAACATATAATTTTCTATTGTAATTCTAATTAAAATATACTTATCAATTTGAATTAATGGATTTTGGATGATACTTTAATACCCTTAAAATGATCTTATCTTCAGTCATGGGTTGCTCAATTTTTCATAAGGTAATAATGTACTTAATGGAAATATTATAGGTTAATTAATTAAAAGGTTTATACCTTATATGGGTGACATTATGATTAGTTACATACAAATCAATTACTTACTATAATTTAGAAATATAGATAGTTCATATTGAGTTGAATTATGAGGTATTTTAGTCAAAAATTCATATATTTACATGGTTATATGAAGTATGTTGATGGAGGGGGGTATTGGATAATGATAAAGAAATTTATAATGGAGTGTAACCTCGTATAAACATAATCTAGTTTTATGGTGCTATTGACATGAGTAAAATAATAATATTTTTTTTCATAAATATGATTTTCATCCCCCAAAGTATTGAGTTTAGACTAGTATCACATTTATGATGACTAATGGAAAAATTTTAATAACATAGTTACTCAATATTTTTTTATACATCAGGTATTCCAATGTGGAATTAGGGTTATTAAATGGAGGGTCATGGATATGAAATATGTCGTGTAATTTCATTTTTTAATTAATTCAAGTTGAATTTAAAATAAATAATGGAAGGAAAACATTATAATACATACATATAGACTTAAAATTATTTTAGAGTGTTGATAAAAAAATACATTGGGGAGATTAAAGATCCCAATAATGATGGTTTTATTTCTTATCAATAAGGATTATTACCTTTGTATGAGTGATGATTTAAATATGTGGGGAAGAAGAAAATGGCTTGGATGTGTGTTATGGATCCTAATAATATTTAGGATGGAATAGAGTTCCCAAAAAAAGTTTCATATTTTATGAAGAAGGATAAATTGAGATAGATCAGTCAGGGAAGAGAAAAATGTAAAGGGGGATGTATTTTTAGTTTTCTTTACATTTATGGATGTATATTACTACTATAATATATGGATTATTATTTGGAATAAGACTTATAATGGTGTAATTTTTTTTCATATACTAAATCCATTCTAGCCAACTAATATCCCGGGCCTCAAAAGAACACTCAACTAAGAATAAACGTGTTAGCCAGCCTCCCGCTATCTAAGGGGTGTATAGAGAGTGACTAGAACCAATATGGGTCACTGTGGGTGTGGAGTGATAATGAGAGATTATCATTCTCTTTTCTTATTAACATGTAATACATATAAAGGGAACCATCAATAGGTCAATTTGTGGAAGAATATTTTGTGAATATTTTAAATATTTTATTTACATTAATGTTAAAAGACTTTAGTAGTATAAAGGAAAATATAATGATATACTATTTTTAGTATTATAAAATTCGATTACATGGGATTAAATACCAATATTTTGGGAAATTTAATTGTTAAGAACATGAGAAACATATCCGCACATAATGATTAATATTTAAGATATTCAGAACAATTGAGATGATTTAGTTTGAGTATATTATTTTTTATATAAATTATGTAATTCTTTGAATAATATATATAGCCATGGATTTTATGATGATACATATTTTGTGAATATTAATGTATTAGTTAGAAGAAAAAAATCCTTCGACTGGTGAAATTTTTTCCAAAACCTCCTTGAATTTAAAATATTCCCAATTAGAGGTTATATAAAACAATATAAAACTTTTTAATAAATATTTATAATAATCATGAAGGATTCATGAATATTATATTCGGAATTTTAAGAAAAATTTGTAATTCAAATTCAAACTATTTAGATATGAATAATATTCCCTTAAAATAATTTATTTTTATATATGGATAAAACATAAAAATATTGAAACTACTCAAGATGGAACATCCTTATATTATTAAAGTAGTGATTTTTCCATAAAAGGTTCTACTATGATCCATTAACCCATACAGGTTCATATTTCCATTGAAAATAACTTTATATCACATATATAAGTGTCTATATAAAACTCATGGAGAATGGTAACATCTTTATCAAAATTTGATAATCAAAATAAATCAATTTTTTTTTCAAATTTTTCATGTTTTAATGAAAAATATTTATAAAAGGTGGAGATGAATGGTGATGATAAGACTATAATAATATCATCAGTTGATAAAATAATTTAAAAGTTTTGGCCCCCCAAAGTATTCCAAGCATGTTGTTGAGAACATATAAAAAACAAAAAGTATCGATATTTGAAAAATTTGGGCAACAAGAACTCTAATGAACAGAAAAATATTTTTATGTTATTGGTTATACTATTATATTCTTGAGAATAAGGAAATATATCATTGAGATTATTATTAAATACTAGGTGAAATCAAGAATATTCTATTTTAGTTCACTATCACCATGAAAAACATTAAATCCCATCTAATAGAGATGTCCACCCTAAATTTTAACTTAATCAAATAAATACCTTATAATTAAATAATAATTTAAATGTAGATTTTTTTCTATTCATATTAAAGTACTTTGACCCTATCATACATTGATAATGTAGTTATGCCCATATTTTTCTAGTAAATTATAGCATCCTTGTTCTTTTTTTCCAACACATCCTGAAAAGACATTCTATAAAATCAATAAGAATTAAATTTTTAATAAAAACCATTACTGATTAAGAGTAAATTAAACTCATTAAACTTCCAATATATAATCATTTCTTGGTATTGGGTTGTTTTATAGTTGATGAATATTGGTATACCCACTAAGTAAGAGGTGACACTACTCTTCCAACAAAAATATAACTCATGCTTATATGATCGCCACAAATACCCAAGTTTCATCAAACATGTGGCGTTAGCATCTTGACCACTAGGAAAGACAAAATAATGTTGTAGTGAACATGCTCATTCATACAAATAGAATAATAATATATACATATATAAATTTAAAAAATTTTCTTTACCATATCTCTATCCATGAATTCTTCTTAATTTTATTATTGATATTATACCATGAGACTGGTTTCACTCAAAGGATATTATTTTAATTAGTTAAATTTTCCATAAAACATAAACACTATTTTAAATTCTTACCCATCATTTCATTTTATTCATTGTAATTTACTATTTTTTTAAGATTCTAGGATTCACATATACAGGTGCACCCATGTCACCTATTGGAAGATCCCACTAAATGAATATAAAAAAATTAGAATGAATTCATTGTACAAATGGATAAAAATGATGTCATATAATTTGATACACTTATAAAAACACTTGATATAGGCTGGTCATTAGGCTTAATGGATCCGTGGGTAATCCTGGATTGGTATCCTCTAAATTATGTACCTATTCCCATGCATGCATCGGGTCATCTATATTCAGGGGAGTGGAAGATAAAGGAGGAAACCCCTCAGATCCTGGATGGATAGTTGAAAATGGAGGCAGCTTATACATTTTCTAGATTAGGTAAGAAGGGATAGGCATACATATTACAATATGGATATAGTGTAACATCCCAGGTAAATAAAGAATAATAAAATTTCATATTTATTAATATTTGAGAATTAAATATTAATTTTAATTAAAAGGGGTTTCAATGTTCGATAGCGTACTCGATACGCAATGATGAGTTTCTTGGAAAACTTACGTTGCACACTAGTAATATAATAATATTATTTTAAATGGTAGTTAACAAGTAGCCATTGTATTGGCGGGAATGGATAGAAATAACTAAAATATGATTATATATGTTTTTGTAAATGTTTTTACATTTATCCAATAAAAGATAAAGGCTTAAAATACGGAAAGAATTCAATTTTAGGCATTTATACACTAATTTTCACTAAAGGTCCACTTATCACCTTTTGATGGCGAACCACCATTAAATATAGCTTTGATAACTCTTATACATTCTATTGGACCAAATATAACTATTCTTTAGAATCGGGACATCAAAATTTACTTTGTGTAAATTTTTGGTATTTTTCCGATAAAGTTCATTTTTTAATGAATAGTGTAAAATGTTGTATTTTAATTCAAAAAATCTTTTTAATCTAATTTATTAAGATGATTAGATAATCTTTTGAATTGTTTTTTAAGTGCAATTAGAATATATTTTTACCATTTAATCCAATAGTGGTCGTTGGAATTAATTTCACTTTGAAATCGGACTTAAACTAGTGTCAATCTTTTAATACTTATTGTTTCATAAAAACACGCTATTTGTCATGAAAACAGGAATTAATTATTAAATTAATTAATGTTACTGATATGTTTTGAATTTTTTAAAATGGACTTCATTTTTGAATTCATAATATCAAATATAGCTTAGGGGGAAGTTTTGGAGTTTTTCTGAAAATCTTCAATTTTTGATGAATAGTGAAACCACTAAGTGGTAGTTAAAGAAACTGATTTTTCGTTTAAATGAAACTTTGCCACTTCTGTGATTTGATTTTAAAAAATCCAACATACATGGTTGTCATTAAGAAGTAAAATGTGGTTCAATGAGATTAAAATAATTTTTTTGGTGAATAGTAACCTTTAAGTTCTTAATCGTGATTAGAGGTAATTAATGCAATTTAAGGAAAAAATGATATTATAATAAAATGAAAATACCTAGACACATGTCCTACCCTTATTGGAAGTGTCATGGACGACCAAGACAAGCCATGAGTCAACTTGGGGGACCCCATGGAGCCACTTTTGTTGGAAAATGACATAAATAACTTTTTATTTAATGTTAAAGTAAAAATAACACAAACATGAGAGGTTTTACTAAAACAATTTTTAAATGGGGTTATACAAGTCAGATTTTTAATTATAAATAGTCGTTGGAAAGATAAAAAGATTTCCTACATCATGATATTTTTTTATAATTTTTAGACTTTAAATAAATTAAATTATTTTTGACATCATGATGATGCAGCGATTACCTCATTAATAAACGATTTAAATAAAATGAAAAGATAATGTAAAATATATGACCTACACATGTCCAAAACCTATTGTATGGGTGGATTTAAAACCCTTATCACCTTATCCTCAAATTATATCAATTTCGAACCTGAGGTAAGGGAGTTCGTCTCAATCTCCTTTCATTGAGGCATATTTTGTTTTATACACAACTTTCTTTTATACGGTGTATAAACCCCTTTGACTTTTACTTTTATACAAAAGGAATCTTTTTCTATGAAGAGTTTTACAAAACAACAAAAAGGAATGTTTCTTTTAATTTATGCGGTGACAACGACCTTTTCCGCCGCCGCGAGTATTATTTGGTCTTTGGCTTCCTCAACAAGCCATAATGTTTTTAAAATAAAATTAATACCATATACTCTTTTATGTATTTTGGTATTGAAAATGGTTTTGATAAAGGATTATATTATGTCAATATATTTAAATTATATATTGTGATTGAAATGTGGAAATTTTATCATTCCTTTATATTGGTTTTATGTTTTATGATTTTATATTGGTACTTGGACATTTGACGGGTGGTTACGTGATAAACCATATGACGGGTGGTGCCGTGAATACCAGGACGGGTGGTTACGTTATAACCTCCAATGAATTGGGTATGGAAGTTGGCCGTATGGCTATTCCATTAAGTATGTATGGAAGTTGGCCATATGGCTATTCCATTAAGTGATATGTGTGTAAGTCGACCGTATGGTTATTCCACTTAAGTATGTTTGTGTCCCAAGTTACCTTTATATGTTATGTGTTCTTTATATGGGTTTTATGGTAATCCTTTGGTTACAAAAGGGTAAGTAATAATATTTTATTCAGTGAAGAGTTTTTACTACTTCATGAAGGTGAAGGTATTACTTTGATAAAGTATACATGGTTTACATGATGTTTGAAAAACTAACAGTTTTCATTGTTTGTGTATCCCTTACTGAGCTTTTTATGCTCACCCCAAGTTTTTTTTGAAATGTTTTTTCACAGGACTTAATGTGGAATAGGGTCAAGGACAGGATCAAGGGAAAGTCATGATATATAAAACATGGAACTAGACATGTCTATTTTTAAGAGTTTTTATTTTATTTTATGGAAACATAGTAGAAGTGTCTACTTTGTAATCTTTTGAGATGTAATATTTATGTCCTAATTCTCTAAAACTCTAAACCTGAAAAGGTCCTCAATGTGAATTATTCATTTAATTCAATATTAAGTAAGGTCTAAGGATGGGGCCTTATAGTTGGTATCAGAGGTCGGTTTAGAAAACTTTAGGAGTTAGAAAAGTGTTAAATTAAAAGTTAATTTATGGTATGACTGAAATGATATAGCATCTAAAGATTACCATGTTGCTTCACCTAAGATATTTCTGTGTTAAGAATGTTTTTTCAAAGAGGAAACAGAACAACTTTTCTGGGAAGGCATAAATAGGGAAATGACCTTTAAAATCAGTATCCTAAGATGGTCAGAATCAGAACTAAACGGTTTGTTGCAGTGATGGCTCAGTTGACTCAGGTGAAAAATGTTGGTTGTTTTTATTGATGATATTTTGGTATTTTCTAAAAGTAAAGAGGAGCATGAAAGTCATTTAAGGGTTATCTTGTAAACCTTAAAATAAAAGAAACTATATGGAAAATTCAGCAAGTGTGAGTTTTGGTTAAAACAAATGTCTTTCATGGGTCACATTGTTTCAAAAGATGGCATAACTGTTGATCCTGCTAAAACAAAATTTGTTGAAGAATGGCCAAGACCCACAAATGTAACCGAGATCCATAGTTTTCTTGATTTGGCAGGTTACTACCGAAGGTTTGTTGAAATGTTTTCACGGTTATCTAGTCCAATGACTAAGCTAACTCGGAAGGGTGTTAAGTTTATCTGAACAAAGGAATGTGATGATTATTTTTAGGATTTGAAAAGAAGATTGGTGAATGCTCCAGTTTTGGCACTTCCTTCCAGGAATGGTGAGTTTGTTATATACAGTGATTCTTCATTGAATGGACTTGGTTGTATCCTTATGCAGAATGATCAGGTAATTGCTTATGCTTCACGTCAGTAGAAAACTCATGAGGTAAATTACCCTACACATGATTTGGAATTAGCTGTTGTTGTTTTTTCTTTAAAAATTTGGAGGCATCATTTGTATGGAGTAAAGTGTGAAATATATACTGATCACAAAATTTTAACGTATATATTCACTCAGAAAGAATTGAACATGAGAAAGAGGAGATGGCTGGAATTAATCAAGGATTATGATTGTACAATTCACTACCATCCGGGAAAATCAAATAAAGTGGTTGATGCTTTGAGTCGAAAACGTAATGCTTCATTAACCATGCTACGTTTGGAATGAGATCCTTTGGTTTTTGATTTGATGGACTTTGGAATAGAAGTTGTTGGTGCAGGAAGTTCTTCTGTTTTGTTTCATTTATCAGTGAAATCTTCTCTATCAGACAGAATCAAGAAAGCACAAAAGCAAGACAGTGAGTTGCAGAAAAAGGTAGAGTTGGTACAGAAGGGTAAGTTGCCTGAATTCAACATTGATAATGATTGTGTTTTGATATTTGGGAAGAGATTGTGTGTGCCTTGTGATTCACAGTTGAAGAAAGAGTTGTTATGTGAAGCTCATAGTTCCCCGTTTTCAGTTCATCCTGGCAGTACTAAGATGTACAGAGATCTGCGGGAGTATTACTGGTGGGATGGAATGAAAAGAGATATTGCTGATTTTATTGTGAAGTGTTTGACTTGTCAGCAGGTTAAAGCAGAGCGGCAGTTACTGAAAGGGATGCTTCATCCTTTACCATTGCCAGAGTGGAAATGGGAAAATATATCCATGGATTTTGTCGTGGGATTACCGAAGACATCTAGAGGTAATAATGAAATCTAGGTTATTGTTGATCGCTTGACTAAATCAGCTCATTTCCTTGCTATACAAGATAATTTTTCCCTAGATCAACTTTCCCATTTGTATCTTAAAGAGATAGTCAGGTTACATGGAGTTCCTCTCTCCATTGTGTCCGATCGTGATCCTAGGTTTACTTCTAACTTTTGGAAAGGCCTTCAGAAATCGTTGGGTAATGAATTAAATTTTAGTACAAATTTTCATCCTCAATCAAATGGTCAGTCAGAACGAACAATTCAGACCTTGGAGGATATGCTACGAGCTTATTCGATGGATTATCAGGGAATTTGGGACCAACATATTTCTTTGGTTGAGTATTCTTATAATAACAGTTTTCATTCCAGTATACAGATGGCACCATTTGAGGCGTTATATGGGAAGCGGTGTCGAACTCCAGCTTTCTGAGATGAAGTGGGTGAAAGGAAGTTGATGGGACCATAATTGGTAGAAAAGTTGGAAAAAAAAGTTCAGCTGATACAGAAACACATGAGAACAACTCAGAACAGGCAGAAGAGTTATGCATACAATAGGAGGAAGGATCTATCTTTTGAGGTAGGTGATCATGTTTTTCTCAAAGTCTTACCATGGAAAAGTGTGATGCGATTTGGTAAGAAAGGAAAGCTGAGTCCAAGGTTCATTGGACCATATGAAATTCTGGAGAGAGTTGGATCAGTTGCATATCGGGTGGCTTTACCTCCGAGTTTATCTCAGGTACATAATGTTTTTCATGTTTCGATGTTGAGGAAGTATATTCCCGATTCATCCCATGTTTTGAGCCCAGAGGTAGTTCAGTTGGAAGAGAATCTCTCTTATGAAGAACAACCAGTCCAGATTCTTGACTGAAGAGAGCAAGTGTTGCGAAATATGGTAATTCACCAGGTAAAGGTTATGTGGAAAAACCATTTGGTTGAAGAGGCAACGTGGGAATCTGAAAATGCTATGAGGGATAAATACCCCCACTTATTTGGATAAGTGAATAAAATTTTGAGGATGAAATTTCCAAAAGGGGGGAAGGATGTAACATCCCAGGTAAATTAAGAATAATAAAATTTCATATTTATTAATATTTGAGAATTAAATATTAATTTTAATTAAAAGGGGTTGCTATGTTCGATAGCCTACTCGATACAAAACGATGAGTTTCTTTGAAAACTTACGTTGCACACTAGTAATATAATAATATTATTTTAAATGGTAGTTAACATGTAGCCATTGTATTGGAAGGAATGGATAGAAATAACTAAAATATGATTATATATGTTTTTTAAATGTTTTTACATTTATCCAATAAAATATAAAGTCTTAAAATACGGAAAGAATTCGATTTTAGGCATTTATACCCTAATTTTCACTAAAGTTTCACTTATCACCTTTTGATGGCGAACCGTCATTAAATATAGTTTTGATCACTCTTATACATTCTATTGGACCAAATATAACTATTATTTAGAATCGGGACATCAAAATTTACTTTGTGTAAATTTTTGGTATTTTTCTGATAAAGTTCATTTTTAATGAATAGTGTAAAATGTTGTATTTTAATTCAAAACCTCTTTTTAATATAATTTATTAAGATGATTAGATAATATTTTGAATTGGTTTTTAAGTGCAATTAGAATATATTTTTACTATTTAATCCAATAGTGGTCACTGGAATTAATTTCACTTTGAAATCGGATTTAAACTAGTGTCAATCTTTTGATACTTATTGTTTCATAAAAACACGCTATTTGTCATTACAACGAGAATTAATTATTAAATTAATTAATGTGAATAATATGTTTTGAATTTTTTAAAATGGACTTCATTTTTGAATTCTTAATATCAAATATAGCTTAGGGGGAAGTTTTGGAGTTTTTCTGAAAATCTTCAATTTTTGATGAATAGTGAAACCACTAAGTGGTAGTTAAAGAAACTGATTTTTCATTTAAATGAAACTTTGAAACTTATGTGATTTGATTTTCAAAAATCTAACATACATGGTTGTCATTATAAAGTAAAATGTGGTTCAATTAGATTAAAATAATTTTTTGGTGAATAGTAACTTTTAAGTTCTTAATCGCGATTAGAGGTAATTAGTGCAATTTAAGGAAAAAATGATATTATAATAAAATGAAAATACCTAGACACATGTCCTACCCTTATTGGATGTGTCATGGACGACCAATAAAAGCCATGGGTCAACTTGGGGGACCCCATGGAGCCACTTTGGTTGGGAAATGACATAAATAACTTTTTATTTAATGTTAAAGTAAAAATAACACAAACATGAGATGGTTTACTAAAACAATTTTTACATGGGGTTATACAAGTCAGATTTTTTATTATAAATAGTCATTGGAAAGATAAAAATATTTCCTAAATCATGATATTTATTTTATAATTTTTAAACTTTAAATAAATTAAATTATTTTTGACATCATGATGACGCAACGATTACCTCATTAATAAAGGATTTAAATAAAATGAAACGATAATGTACAATCTATGACCTAAACATGTCCAAAACCTATTTTATGGGTAGATTTCGAACCCTTATCACCTTATCCTCGAATTATATCAATGTGGGACCTCTTAAATCCGAATACCATTTTAAAATAAAGTGACTTTTCTTTACCTTCCAAGAGTGCCCCTCCTCTCCTCTTATAAAAGGCCCCCACCTATACCTCCTTACCCACACTCCCAAAGCCTTTGGCACGGCCAAACCCTGACCATTTTGGCTCTCCACTTCCCTATATTACTCTTTGAAGCCTCACTTTGGGTAGAAGTCTTCCCAAGGAAGCCTTTGACCTCAAACCAAAGGGAGTTACCCGATTTTAAGATAATGTCTTCACTTGAGTCCTTTTGTTTTATTTTGCTTCTCCAACCTCCTAAACTCTTTTTATTCATTTATTTTGTAACAAATCCAGTATCATAAATATAATAGGATTTTTTTATAAGAAGGATTAGATCTACACTTACACACACCTACATCTAATGGTTAAAGAACATACTGTTTCCGTGGATGGCGAATTTCAGCCTCCTGAAATGATGATTGTGGAACATTCTTTTAACACCTTCAAAGGTGGCCATTAAGATGACAATATATTTATATATGATATATAATATGTTTATGTTTTCCTTAAGCTTCTGTATTTTTCATTTTGGGCATACCTTTATGGTTTCCATTATGGGTAAACACGATATCTTCATTTAAGGAAGTGCAGACTACTGCCCCCTCAAAGTGATGTGATTCGTTAATGCCATATGTGGGACATGTAAAGGATGGATTTAAAGTTATTATATATGATGTTATACTGGAATTATAATATACCTCTATACCATTATTATTCCATTCCATAAAAATATTAAATATAAATGAAAGTAGAGTTCATGCGTACGTACAGCTTACCGTCTCCATGAACGGTGCATTTCATTTCTTATCCCCAAATGTAATGTACTATTATAAGTACATATATATAATGGATATATATGATGAATGATACATATAAATGATGAATATAATTCTGTAATTAAAATATACATACGTCTCATTTAGTTTTAATTCCATTAATATGACAAAGAAATGAAAGTAGCGTTCATGCGTACGTACGGCTTACCGTCTCCATGAACGGTGCATTTCATTTCTTACCTCTAAATGATTATGTAATATTATAAATACATGTATATTCTGGATATATATGATATATATGATATCCAATTCAGGAATGTCATTCTGGATATAAAGAACCTTTGACCATAGAAACAACATGTAATTATAAGAAGTCCACTTTCGACATAAGAACCAAATATCGACAAAAAAAACATTATTAACTTAAATGGTTACATAATGTTTATAACATGGAAATAAGTGATATAAAAGGAATAATGAACTTGAAAAAGGTTATTAAAAAAATAGAAATTAACTCAAGTTTATTATTCAGGATGTTAAATAACGATCGAGTCAAGTCAGACCCGAGGTAAGGGACTTCGTCTCAATCTCCTTTTATTGAGGCATATTTCGTTTTATACACAACATTCTTTTATATGGTGTATAAACCCCTTTGAATTTTACTTTTATACAAAAGGAATCTTTTTCTATTAAGCGTTTTACAAAATTACAAAAAGGACTGTTTCTTTTAACGTATGCGGTGACAACGACCTTTTCCGCCGCCGCGAGTATTATTTGGTCTTTGGCTTCCTCAACAAGCTGTAATGTTTTTAAAATAAAATTAATACCATATACTCTTTTATGTATTTTGGTATTGAAAATGGTTTTGATAAAGGATTCTATTATGTCAATATATTTAAATGATATACTATGATTTAAATGTGGAAATGTTATCATTCCTTTATATTGGTTTTATGTTTTATGATTTTATATTGGTACTTGGACATTTGATGGGTGGTTACGTGATAAACCATATGACTGGTGGTGCCGTGAATACCAGGATGGGTGGTTACATTATAACCTCCAATGCATTGGGTATGGAATTCAGCCGTATGGCTATTCCATTAAGTATGTATGGAAGTTGGCCATATGGCTATTCCATTAAGTGATATGTGTGGAAGTCGACCATATGGTTATTCCACTTAAGTATGTTTGTGTCCCAAGTTACCTTTATATGTTATGTGCTCTTTATAGGGGTTTTATGGTAATCCTTTGGTTACAAAAGGGTAAGTAATAATATTTTATTCAGTGAAGAGTTTTTACTACTTCACGAAGGTGAAGGTATTACTTTGATAAAGTATAAATGGTTTATATGATGTTTGAAAAACTAACAGTTTTCATTCTTTGTGTATCCCTTACTGAGCTTTTTATGCTCACCCCAAGTTTTTTTTGAAATGTTTTTCACAGGACTTAATGTGGAATAGGTTCAAGGATGAGATCAAGGGAAAGTCATGCTATATAAAACATGGAACTAGACATGTCTCTTTTTAAGAGTTTTTTTTATTTTATGGAAACATAGTAGAAGTGTCTACTTTGTAATATTTTGAGATGTAATAGTTATGTCCTAATTCTCTAAAACTCTAAACCTGAAAAGATACTCAATGTGAATTATTCATTTAATTCAATATTAAGTAAGGTTTAACGCTGAGGCCTTATATATAGTATAGGTGAGAACATCCATAGAGGTGACATAGTCATGGGTTGAAATGTATATCCAAAATAAGATGACGATGAAGGCATAGTTAAGAATATCCTTAGAGGATCAAGTAGAGGATGAAAAGGTGTGGAAGATGGGATGTCCAATAGTGGGCTTGGGTGTGAACAAGTATGATTGGTTCCCTATGTATCTTTACTACCACACCCACTCGGACCCATACTAGTAGGATGAGGAGAGTTCAACATAGTTTAGATGAATTCCTCTAAATATTTCTTAATAAATAATAAGATCATGATAATAAATACAATTAATAAGAACACTATTATAATTATTAGAATCACTAAGGGACTCAGAGTATGAAGCCATAGTTAAAGCATTCATCAATCATTATGAAATAGACATTTAATTTTAATTTCATTAATAAATTTTATAATTTATATCCAAATTATAACTCAACAAGGACATAAACAATATCATAGGATATTTTAGAAACTATAATTTCAAACCCAGATATACATGTTTATAACCCCATTTTAAACCATGTTTTTTGAACTGAAATAAATCTAATTAAATTCAATGTAAACAAACAATACTAAAGAAAATAATAAGAGAAATAACATATGTTATAAGTGATACAAAAAAATAACGAACCGGACAAAGTATAAGACATGGAATGGGAAAAAACTAATACATAATCCAATTAAATATATATGCCTTTTTGAAACAACTGTTTTTCAAATATACATGTATTGAATATTACATTAATTCAATTAAAAAGAATTTTATTTATGATGGAGAAATTTACCCTAGAATAAAAATAATGTGTCACACAACATCAAAACCCAAAAAACATGGTATAATAATATCATAGAAATTCTACCATAATTGGTATAAATATGAATAATATACCAATCCCAATATCATATAAAATATGATTTATACAATAATAAAAATTTATCCAAAATGTAATAAAGTATATTAAAGACCTAATTTTTATGAGATATGAAATTCAATACAATATTTTTTACCTAAAATTTCTCATCTCTATGTGGAATAAAAAAATCTATCACTTCTATCCTTTAATAAGACTCAATAATATCCAATGATCGTACATTAACTAAAAAATAACGTTCTAACTACCAAAATTGAGGTAAATTGGGTCATATACAAAGAGTGTGAAATAATTAAGAAAATGATAATTAATTAATATATATTAAAAAACATTATATTGGATATTTTTGAGAGAAATGAGAAATGAGATCATTTCCCAATTCATGCCCCTAAGAATATTATTAAAGAATTAGAACGTTACATCTCATACATGAGGTAAAATGATCTTGAACCGTTGTTAAATTTAAATTGATTATAATCATATAAGACAAAATTAATCAAATCATTGAGAAATAAAGGCTATCTTTTATTCTAAGAATAATAGTAAATTAGTAGTAGAAAAATACTCATCTGATGGTCCATCCATTAATCAAGCCCAAATTTCAGCCAATAAAAATTCATGTAGAGTAGGCTAAAAAATGTATTTCATTAGGGTTTTCACCATCATATGTTAATAATTACATGCCCATCATAAATGCACAACATACTTACCGAATTTTTATAGAATAATGATTTGATAAAATTCCTTTACATACCTCTCAGTGAATCATAACAATAAAATAAATCAAAGATCATAATTAAAATTTATATCATCTTAAATAGGAATGAGGTGATTTCAACGATAGTCTTTTATAGATTTTTCCAATAATAAACTTGTTCTGAGGTGAAAAGGATATTGAATATTCCTTTCAATCCATCTCAGTAGAAATAAAAATCTATTAGAATCATCAAAATATATGAAGAAGGCACTCCCTAAGAATAAAATTTTTATAGTGAAAGATAGACATAAACTAATATCCATTAAAATGTTCCATGAAACAAAAAAAATCATCTGGACATCAAGATATAGAAAAATAAAATCATAGATAATTCATGGCACCAATAGGCCACAAAAAATTCATACAGGCTCTTATGTGTGTGTTCAAATGTAAAATGAAATAGAATAGTGAAAATTCTAAACAAAATCAAATTTCACAAATCAAAAAACATATATATCTATTAAAATAAATTTGTTTTTGCAATATTATGAAAAAAATAATCTAAAAGAATTTTTTTTAAATAATTGAATGAATCAGGACATAATAGTATATTGGTTAGGTTTTAATACATTAATAAAAATGAAAATAATACTCATAAAATGAGAAGAAGGACTCAGAATTCACTAATATGATACTGAAGAAGATCAGAACTGAAAAAATCCATAAATAAGGGGAGAATTATCTAGAGGATAAGAGAAGGATGTTTCTCACTTGGGTGAGAGGGATATTAGGGATCTTGGGTGAAAAGTGTTGGGGGAGGGGTACTATGTGGTATTTAAGATAAATCTATAAAATTGATTTATGAAAAACTCTTAGTATAAGTTGGGATATACCAATGTTTTTTTTAAAATTTTTGGTATAGAATTATATATACCAATAGTTTTAATAAATCATTAGTATAGACTGGACCCTAAAAATATATACCAATGGTTCCTCTAATACATTGGTATATATGTGTGAGGATGAATAAATATTATAGCATTGAATTGTTTTCTTTGAGAATGCCATATTTCCCCTTAATATATCCCTACATATTAATCATAATACAATTCCTGATGTCTTGTTGAAAATAAAACATAATAAAGAAGTGGATTTAAATACTAAGTCAGGTTATAAGTACAATGAAAGCTATAAATAAATAAATAGTGATCAATCTATAAAGGTAAATAACATATAAATATATCATTTAATGAATAACTATAACATAATATGGAAGTAATAAACCATGATCAAATAATTCAACATAAATAATCACTAGATATTGAAAAATTTTCATAGATATTATATCTAATCGAATAATCACATGGATATTAATGAATAATATCATAACTAAGGGAAACATAATTCTAGAAATCATAAAAATACCATCAATGACTCTTTCCAATACATATTATATAAATGGGTGAGACCTCATCCCAAAACCCAACCTAGGATGTCTCTTGAGACCAACCGATATATCGATGAGCTATAAAAGGATCCTCCTATAACATATTTAGTACAATTCAAACCTTATATGAAATGGGGTAATATAATCAATATAAAAATTCATATTAAAAAATATCACAAAAAATGATAACAGTTACCCCAATCAATAATGAAAATCATAAACCTTCCAGAGTAATATGGTGAATGGTTATAAAATTGCACATCCTTAGTAAATCAACTCATAAAATATCTAAAGAAATAATAATGATTCTATAAAAAAGTATCCCTATTGTATCATAAGTGTAATAATTGGCCGATGTCGTTGATAAATAGAAATACCATAACAATGTCATTAAAAATATTCTTAAGGAAAATAAAATTCTCACTTTGAAAATATTTTTAAAACTAAAAGTTAACAAAATATTTTTTTTCATAATTTATTTTTAAATAAACTTTTAATGTTATAAATGAAGATTTTAAATAGTTAGTGTCCATGAAAGTTGAAAATTCCATTCATTCAGTACATGTTAAATCAAATATTCCTTTCACATTTTTGGTAAATTCCAAATGGGAATTATTTGGAAAAAACATAATGACTCATTTCGAAACAATTAGTAAAAATATGAACATGGGTAAAAATTAATTCAATAAATAGTTTTTATAATGATAAATAATTTTATGAAAACAATGATTCAGATTAAAATTCATTTTTGACTGAAGAGAAAAATACTTTAAGATTTTCTTAAAGAACATTCTCAAAAATTTTAAGTATAAAGGATAGGAAAAATGGTAATATTACATGAAAAAAATTAACCAATAACCATATAAGCATAAAATATATTTAACTTAATATATAAATATCAAATAAATCTTCAAAGGGGGGCTTAAACAGAAACCATCCCAAAATAATTATCAAATTGTGAAATAAACCCTTACCAGATTGGTAACATTCATATCATAAGCCACATGAAAGAAATAAATTCAAATAAAAAATTAAATACTATGAAGGTAAATATTTCCATTATATGAAATATCAAAGGTTTAGTATATATAACACACAAAGAAATAAGCAGTGAATATGTGTTTTGTCTCATATAAGTAAAAATGAGACAAGAAACACTTACCACTTTTTTGAATTTTTTTGTACATGTTCAAACCTACAATATAATAAATATAAGTTTATTATACATATTTTAGAGAACAATAATTATATATTTAATACCATATATAATTTACATATAGTGTTTTATCACCTATTTATTAACAAATCTTTGTTAAAATCACAGTTTGGGGTAATAATTGCTTTACTTTATATATATTTTTTGTTTTAGAAATTTTTTTCTTTTTACATTGATCAAAATTATATAATATAAATAATATAAAATATGAAATAAATATCATATATATTCATTATATATCTGTTTAGTAAATTTTATAAAATTTATAGATAGAAAATGGATTACACCGTTAATGGATAAGGTATGCCTTACGTATGAATGAACATTGTTTTCATTTTTCTTGATGGATGTAAATTTTTTAACTAAATATTAATTAATAATTAATATTATATATATATATGATTTATATTAATAAAATCTATCCTTATTACCATCTATGTAAAAATTAATTGAATGTTTTTACTTCACTACGTGGCCGCGACAGTCCACAATTATGCATGAGCGACCTTATTATTCTCCAATGAATTGTAAGAAAATAAGTAATGTGAAATATTATATTTATATAAGTATTAATATGATATATATGTCACATATATTCATAAATTTTATCCTTCATACACTCTATTTAATGCATGATAAAAATCGAATCACATCACTTTGTGAGGTAGTAGTCTGATATACACATGAGCGACACTATCGTATCACCCAAAAAATGAAAGGTAAGAAGTTAAGTGTGATAAAATAATTTAAAAAGTATAATAATATCATAAATATAATATACATATTTTAAATACATCATTATATCATGTCTTTAAATGTGGTTATGGGAAAAAAATTATATCAGTTCATGAGGTGGTTGTCTACCGTACACACGATCGATGATTTCATTTACCAGTTAATAGAAGTGATGATAGATCTAGGTTATTCCATTAGAATAATAAAATATCAGTATATTGGGGATAAATTTTTTTTGTTATAAATGATTAAGACTATTTCATGGTTCTTAAAGGAGAAATTAAACAAATGCACACGTTTAAGAATTTTTCCTCTTCCTCAAAGAACCTCTTTAGGTTTATACATAAAACTTCATAGGAGTTATTAATAAAAAAATTATGGAATCTATAATATGAAGAGGTAATTAATATTTTTAAAGGTATTTTCCAAAAAAAAGTGTTTTGTAAGTGTAGAGAGGAGATGGGAAGGGGAGGCTTTTTATAAGTGGGGGAGATGACTCACATGGATGTTTAAAAAAGATAAAGTGATACACACATTTTTATCATTCCAAAATCCTCAAAATATTTTCATTCTTGAAAATTAGATGTGATAAGCTTTAAATATGTCAATATAATGCAGTTTTTATAAATTATAATTCATTTAAACCTTAATCTTATTTGTTTAACTCTAAGAAAACCTATAAAAACCATAACTGTGAAAATTAATTTTTTTCTATTTTCACTATTCACTATGGTAAAAAATAAAACTATAATTATTAAATAATATTAATTATGGTGAATAAAAATATTCAATATATTTTTCCAAATTAAATAAACAGAAGATACAGAATTCAATTTCAAATTAAACACATAGACATGAGGGAAAAATGGGTTTTCAGAAGAAATATTCTCATAAGTATAGAATGTTTTTATATTGAACTTGAAAATAAAATTGACCTCAGTGATCTTAATTAAATAAATTAAAATATAATTATTCTAATATTTCCTTTCAACTAATTTAAAATATAATTGGACTATAAATAATTAAAATTTAAATCCAGTAAAAAAAGTATTTTTCACTAATCCTCAAAAAAGTAATCTTTTCAAAACAAATTCCCAAAAACTCACACTAAGGTAATTTTGATATTATCATTTAAAAAATTAAATAAATTTTAGCAAATAAACTTCATGAAATAAATCTGAATTATTTTTTAAAAAATTTATCAAAACATGATGTAACATCGCTTTAGAAAAATACTGTTTTTTGGAAATACTTCATTTTTATTTCAAATGATTTTTTCCATATAATAAATAGATAACCATGGAACTTATTTTATAAATGTGTAAAAAATATAATTTTATTATCTTGTTAATCTTATTTTTACTCATTATATTGTCAACTAGGTTAAATATTTCAATATTTAAGGGATGATATTTTAACAAAGTATCGTGTTTTGTTTCAACATGAAGTTTCTTGAATTGTAATTTGTTTTGAGATTTGATCATTTAAAATGAAATATATCATAATGTATTGGTGTGTTAAATTCTCTTTGAATCTATTTGTTGTTAGTTACATACACTATCAAACCCAATTTTCTTCTTTTGAAATCATGGAGTGTTACATTCTACCCCCTTAAATAAATTGTGTCCTCATAATTTAATCATGATCTCAAAAATCAAGGGATTGAAATTTGAAAATACATTTTTTGTAAACCAAAATATTAAAATAGCCACTAAATAATCCTCTTGATAATATATAGGTAATTATGGTGGTCATATGTAATAACAGAGAACTAGGTTTCTAATTAAGAGAGCATTGGTTAGAAGTGAAGATATCAACATAAAAGAAAATAATATTGCCCAAATAAATATTGAGAGTTATAGAGGTCATTGATCACAAGAATGTGAAAAAAATAAGAACAATAAAATCCATGAAACAATAATTAAGTGATGATTTAAAATACTATTTGATTCATATGATATGATGGTAAAAAGTTAATATTCTTTTCATCATCCTTTTCGTATAGTTAAGGTATTAATTTACTATAATGATAAAGAAAAACCTAAAATATACTTACTATTTAATTTTTTATTACAATAAATTTACAATCAATTTATTCCACAAATAAATTAGTATCCAAGATGATTGTTTTTATTCCTGACACACTAAAATTAAATTTTAATGGATTATAAGATCTATAATGTTTTTCAAGTCCTTTCATCCATGTCTAAATATTTACAAAAATAAAAATGGTTTGAGAGATCTATCCAATATAATACATTAACGTATAAATCTCAATAGTAAAACCAAAATTTCATATTAATCAATTACATAATTATTTTCCATAAAATTGTTAAAGTAAAACAATTCATATTAAATAGAACATCATGTAAGCCAGCATGTGGGTAGTCACCCAATGTTCATATTAATCAAATGTTCATCTGTGGCCTTTATAAATGTGTTGAGTTTTCACTCATCATGTGAGTAGTCATTCTTCAAACTATATTAATATAATTCCTTAAAAGTTTCTAATGTGTATCAACCTATAATTACCACAAAATCAATGATAATATAAACCATAAATTAGGAGCTATGAGAGATCAAGTAATCTCTTCTGATGAAATCACATCAGGATAGGGTTTCGACCCTATATCCAAAATGGTTTCCTTCTTCCATAGCCACAAGAAGGTAACAAGATCCTCAAATTGGGCATGGGTTGGGACAAGCGTCGGAGATCCAACGACTATGGAGGATGTTTAACCCAAACTTTCATCGGCTGCAAGGTGTATTTATCTACGTTCCAAGGATGGGATGATCATATCTGACGAAATGCTGGTCGGGAAGAGTAGTGTGGGTCCTCCGGTGAAGGCTTTTCGGCATCCACAACGGATGGTTACATCGGAGACGAGGTTGGGGGTAGAAGAGGCAGTTTTATCTTCCCCTACTTCGGCTGCGAGGAGTGGTATTTTGGACGGGATGCTCAGATCTAAAGACAAGATGGCCGAGAAGGGTGGAAATGGAAATACGTTGAAAGCATCTCAGCCCTTTTAGCTAGTGCTTATGTAATGGTCGACTTTGGGGGAATTTCCAGACATCACTCTTGATCCTGCTCTTGGGATTAGGATCCACGTGAGTCATGATGAAACTGATGTGGGAACTTCAGTTGATCATTATTTTGTTTGTATCAAAGTAATTGATGATTATTCCATTCGATGAAAAGGGATTATTGCACAAATCAAAGTTTATCCCATTGTAGTCTCAGAGCACCTCAAAATGGGTGAGTATTCCATCATTGCTCGATTATATCTGCCTAAAGGATTTCAGCCTCTCAAAATTGAGGAAATTAAGAATCAAAATTCAGTGATTTGGGGGTTTTTTATCCTGGAAGTGTGTCCTTCCAGAAATAGGATACTTTCATATGCTCTTCTCCACCGAATAATTGAATGTTAGAGCATGGGGATTTCGTTCCATTGTGCACAAACCTAAGATTATTCACTTGCGAGAGTGGGATAAGAAATTTAACCCCTTTGAGGTTGGTAATACCAATACTCCAATTTGGGAAAGGGTTTATGAACTGAATTAGATACTCTAAACCCCAAAAATATTACGCGATATTGCTTTCTCCATCAGTATCTAGATCAAAATTGACAAGGAAACAGAAACAACTCATTTTGGGCACTTTTTTATGTTCTTGGTTGAGGTTGAAATAGTAGCGACTCTTGTTGACAAGGTAATGCTTGAAACTGATTATAAAATTATTAAAATAAAGATCACTTATGAAAAATTTCCTAAATTCTGTAAGTAATGCAATTTTATTGGTCATGAATCATCTTCTCGTAGACACTCCATAGTTTGCAGCTTTTGTGCTTTGTATGGGCAAGATGTGGTAAACTGTCTCAAAAAGAAAAAAAGTGCTCTTTCTCGGATAGCTGATGTTCTTCAATCAAATCATCACGATGATACTAAACATATTTTTATGCGTGATAATGTACTGGACATTTCTTCTGACAATGTTGACTAGAGGAATGAGGTGCATGGTGTTGCGACAAAAGTTGATGGGAAAGATGATCATTAACTTACCTCTAAGAGTAAGAAGTATCGAGTAGAAATATTTTTTGAGAATGAAAATGCTCATAATGATGATTCCTCTAATAAGGATATAGGTGTTGTTCAACAAAAACCTCAATCATTTTCCACTCCAAAAAGTTGTGATGAAATATTGATAGTTAAAAAAGTTTCTGAAGAGGAAGTTCAGATCCCACAAAAAAGGACAACCACTTTTGGTGACCGCAAGTGTAAGAAAATTTTTGAACCCGACTCTCTAGTAAATTCTAAAAATATCTGAGCTTTTTCAAAATCTGTTGTGGATAATAAGGCATTTCAACTTGTCTCTTAGAAAAACTCAAAATCCCAAGTTGTCAATCCAGTGGTGGTAGTGAAATCAATTGTAAGGAATAATCAAACTATTGATAGTGATACTTTGGATCCAACTGAAGCAATGGAGCTTAATGGAATGATGGAGTCAGCAAGAGGTGCTTCTCCTATCAAATTTAATGAATGAAAACAAGATATCACTGATTATTAAAGCACTGATGTTGAGACTCTTTACGAAAGGATTCAATCTCTCCCTTAATGTAGGGAGAGATTGAGAGGTTGGGGGTGAGGTTTTTGAAGGGCACACTGTGATGCAATTCAAGAAGAATAAATGATGGTAAGTGTGAGACTACTGAAAAAGATAAACAAGTAGATTTATCTTTGGGTTTTGCCTCTATTTTCCCATACTATTTTTTGTTCCTTTCTTTTACTTTATTTTAATAAAATGGTCTCAGCCTCCATATTTCTTAAAATAAACCATAAATTATACCCATACCTTTAAACTTGTTACCACAAAATGTTAAGTCATTTTTACTTAAATAAAATTTTCACTAAAACATATATTATCCAATGGGTTGTATTTCAATAAATGTCTCCCAAAATATCCTTAATCTTGGTAAAATCCAATAACATAAAACCTAAAAGGGGTGTTTAATACTTAAAACCAATGATCAACCTTAAACCCATAAACCCATGATGGTATTAAAAACTCAATGTTAAAAGAGACATATATGATTCCAAAATATAACAAATTATTTATATGTTTAATGATTCTTATAACCAAAATAACATTGATAATAATGCTTCCCCAATTTGTATCTTGAATCCTGAAACATAAATACATAAACCCTCTTACTTAAATATATTTCATTCCCTATTCTATGTTTTAACACGTACAAAAGGGAATTAACTTGGATAATCTCCACGATCCCTGCATTAAAGTAAACGAAAAATAAATGGATCTATAAGGAGAATTTTATTTACTTCCTTCATTGTCATCATTTTCCCCCATAAATTTATTTATTTATGCCCTTATTTTCCAAATGTAAAAAGTTTTACCAATACTTTGAGATAATTTACTTGGTGTATCTTTCCATATTTATTACATAAAAGAAACAAATCCTTCTTTCCTCCATGGACTCTATCACTTAATCTATTAGAAAACTCCATATTTATCGTATTGGGTGAATCAAAGAGTGGATTAAGGTACATTTTTATTTATCAAATTTTGAAATTACTAAGTATGAATAAGAATTATATTCTTTTCCATAATCATCATCCCATTTGGTTTCTTATATTCACCACATTTTTCTTCATATATAATGTTAGCATGATTTCTAAGGGTTTTAACCAATAAATGAGACTAAAAACCATAGTGTGAGAAATAATAATTATTGTGGGAAACTGTATAATCATTTATATGATATTTAAATCATGAAATGTTCTTTTCAATATAAGAAACCTTAGGTTTGAAAAAGTTCATTCATTCTCCTCATCAACTCAAAACCTTCATAATGGCCTATAAGAAATCTGAATTATATGAATCATATCCCTGAGGAGGGTTAAAATAGTTTCACTATAAAGACCATTTTTGTGTAACAAGTAATGATTTAGTCATGTTAGACACCAAAGTTTCATAGTTATTACCCCTAGGTACATCTGTTCAAGAAACACATCCAATTTTAGTATCTAGAAAGGGAATTATTTCTTGTAAAACCACACAATCACTACCTTAACCAAAACATTAAGATTTTATTCTATAATTTTACTCAATGTATATCATAGGGGTAAGTTCTAAAATAATTTTTTTCCTAAATCTAGTTCCCAAAGTTTCTAATGAACATCCTCTAATACGAACCACAAAGACCCAAAAACTTGTATCCTAAATTCGTCAGTTACTTGATTAAATTGATATAAGATTCATGTTATTTCATTTAGAAGTAATGAATAGTATATAAGTATTTATAAAATAGACACATATATTAAATTTATTTTACAATAAAAAATATAGAATACAGAACAATTTTTTATTTGATAATTCTATATTTCCTATAAGAGTATCCCTGTATAAAAATCATAAAACATATAATGGTATCTTAGGGACAATAAAGTTAAGAAATGGGTGAGATCAAATAATCATATAGGGTATTAGTATAGCATAATCTATGAATAAATAAATTATGATTAATATAAAAAGGTAAATAACTGTGATAGATACCATTTAATCAATAATACCAGAAAAATTTGAAAAGAAAAATAATTATCAAATAATTACATATACATAATCACATGACTTTAAATCCTTTCCATGGATATTTTTAAAAATCTAATAATCACATGGCGGTCAATGAGTAATCTCATAATGAGGGAATTCATAATTCCTGACATCATAACTAAACCGTAAAAGCATAGTTTCAATAAATCGTATATAATTATTTATAGTGTAACACCCTGAGATTTTAAATGTATAATATTATGTTCGATAACACATGTTACACTAAACAATGAGGTTATATTTCATTAAAAGCATTAAATAGTTTCTTATAAATCTTTCATTACACCCAAGACCAGGTTTTACCCAAAAAAATATACTATTAATATTATTATTTAATATGATAGTCATCACCAAGCTATTGGAATGTAGAGTATAAAAAAGATTAATTTAATTATGAAAATATGTTTTACACATGTATATATATTGAATTCATTGATTAAAAATTTATTATTAATGAAAATAAAACCATTTCATAAATAAAAAACAATTAAAATAACTCTAATAATTTAATTAAAATGGAGGAGACATTTATTGGTAGTCCATTGACTCGTGAGGTAGAAATTGAGGCAGGTTATTGCCTGAAGATGGCCTTGGTGCCTCAAGAAAATCTAACAGCTACACATGTATTTAGTATATTGAGGTTGGACCTAGAAAAACATCCATCTTCATTGGGTGTGAAGAAGAAGAGTTTGGTTCAACATGATATGGTCCAAGTGGGAATACAGGAGACTAGAAGTCATGAGGATGTGGTGCAGATAGAGGATAATGAGGAGAATAATTCAGCTGAGTTGTTGGGGTCAGTTAGTGGTGTATTGTTGAAGGGGCTTCAGGGGCCTGCTTCGGAGGTGGATTACCATTCCTGTGATGGGAATGGAGGGGGTACTACTTATATATACTAGATCATATTCCATTTCATCAAAAAATATGAAGGGCTTGTTGATACAGACTTGAGTACTGATCCTACTAACTCACTAGAGGCAGTCCGGGAATATGGGCGTGAGTGCATTCAAGATGAACACATACATTCAGTAGACGAAGAGTCAAACCCAAAGAGTAATAAGAGTCATAGGAGGAGGAAGGGTAGAAAGGAATACTTATCCTTACCACCTCCTCTAGAGACCTGATCATCTAGTAAGCTTAACTCTGAAATGGATGAAAATGAGGAGGTGAGTCATTATAGATAAGAGGTCCAAGGGGGAAAATCCTTGGATTTACTATTATGCTCTAAGGATGATGTGTTAGAGTAGGTATTTCTCCTTAAAGCTTCTAAGGAGTAGGAAAATAAAATTCTGGGGAGGCCTTTGAGGGTGACCCTTAATGATGAACAATATGCTTGGGTGGACATACATGAACAAATTCTTGTTTGCAGTTTCAACAAAGGGAGAATTAGCATTGAAGAATATATATAGTCTGAGGACCATCTTTCCTCTGAGTTTTAAAATATAGTGATGGAGACACCTAGAAAATAGGTAATATCTATTTCATGTAAAATATTTAAGGAAATGGAATCTGGTAATCTAAAATTCATCTTCAATTACTATGGATAATTTGGTGGTGGTTGTTGATTTTTTTGGGTTGTTTGATGGTTCAGTTTCATTCTTCTTCTGGTCCTATTATTTTTGTGTCTCTTGTAGTGCTTTTGGTGTGATGTATCCTCCGTTTCTTAGATCTTCCTTAGATGGGGTTAAGAGAATGAAGCCTTAAACTTTGCATTGCATTTGGATAAAGTTGTCTGAGAGAAAATGGATTCACCATCTGTTCCGTACCCGCACCCACGTGGAACATTTAGCTGAGTGGTCATGCATTGATGTGGGATTGTCGACATAAGTTGGTTGCTGGGGAGAGGTAGATCATGGTTTTTGTTTGGTTTTATTTTGGTTTGGTTTATTTATATTGTGTTTCTGGACCTTGTAGTTTGTCACTTTTCCTTTAAAAGTGTTTTGATAATAAAAAGGTTAATTTTAAGTCAAAATAATACTAGTTTAAAATAACTCTAATAGTTTAAAAAAAATGATTAAACTATTATTTGGTGAAAAACTATTAAAATGATCACAAGTGTTTTTTATACAAATAAATAATGAAAATAAATCTTTTTTGGATTATATTTGTGAATTTTATATGAAATATATTCAATATAATTCTTAACATTCATCTTATGTGTTTTCTAGACAATAGATAAAAATATTCAATTTAATGCTTAAAATTGTATTTTTCTAGAAACCACTTTTGTCTCATTTTTATGGCGTACTTATTTTAAAACTATTTTTGTAGAATTTTATAACTTTTTATTTTAAAAAATAATATAAATTTTTGAGATTTACACATCAAATTTTTTTGAGGAATTTTTTTGGGATTTTTTGAATATGTTTCATTTTCTGATTAATAATGAAAAAATTAGATTTTAATTGAAAAATTCCTTTTAATCTAAGTATTTTATAATGTCAAATTATATTTTTAATTTGTTTTAAAGTATATGTATTTTAATTAAAAATATATTCATCTAATATTGGTTATTGAAATCAATTTTATATTGAATATTTATATGAAAATAATGTAAAATTATGAATGCTTTCACTTTAAAAACCCACTTTGTCGTCACATTCAAAGGAATAATTTTAAATTAAATTATTCAACTTCGATGGATTTAATTTGGAAAAATTTATTTCATAATAATAATTATCATAATTTAAATTATTGAATAAGTCAAAATTAATTTTTACCATAAATATTATTGAAATCAATTAAAATTAATAATAGTGACTTAGTAAAAAAACGGTTTACTTAGTTGTTAAACAGAAAATATAAGCTCTAAAATGACCTAAAAAATTTTCATACATCCATATTTTGGCCTTATTGTGAAACATATAACCATATGATCAATTTTTATGAGTTATTGGGAAACTATTCCATAAATGTGACCAATATAATAAGTTACGTAAAGAATACCAGAAACAAGGAACCTTCCTCATCTTTAATATTTATAAATATTTTCTTAGGGACAAAACATCATATTTTCAATTAGAAATATTATTTTGAAAGTTAAATTAGTTATTTTAAAATTAATAATATATATATAATTTTTATTTATGAATTATTTACAAAAATTATTATGAAACTATAACACTGTAATTATTTGGTTAATAATTAACTAAAATATATGATACTAAAAAAATAAACCAGAGCTAAATTTAATGAATTATAATATTTGATTAATTTTTTAGTTGAATATATCAAGTTACATTGGCCTTATCCTAATATTTTTAAATTTCAACATTTTATTGATATTTTTACTTTTAAAATAAATAAATAATGTCAAAATTGACATTAATTTTATTTTATAATAAATGATATATTATTAAAATATTTAAAATTACTAAAAAACCTATATCCTACCAAGTGATTTTGAAATTATAATAAATTTTAAATATTTTCCATTAATGGAACAAGTTATCTTTTATAATTAATATATTTACTCCTAAATACTATAAAATTTGTTAACATAATTAAGGTTAATGATTTGTTTTTGCGCGTAACATGAGCATCGATTAAAAATAATTTCCAAAAAATGGGATATTTATTTTATATATTAAATAAAGTATTTATAATTAGTTTTTATGAATTTTCTAATAATTCACACTTTATTTTAGTCTTAAACGATAATTTTCCAAGGTTAGAAAACAAGTTACCATGGTAAAAACAAAAAGGGTAAAATTGATTAAACTTAAGGACTAAGGAGATAATGATAAAAATGATTTTCTTTTTATTTTTTAAGAGGGGATCAAACATTATTTCCATACACTCCATTATTTTTTATTTTTAAAGAACATTAGGTAAGGGATACCTCCCAATAGTGAATACCTTTTGGTGTTTACAAGAAGGCCACTCCTCCAACATTATTAAAGGTAATTCACTCCCCTCACTTATTCACATCTCTCCAGAAATTTTCCTCATCCAAACCCTATAAAACTTACCTCCCATTATCCTATAATCATTAGTTTGTTTATAACACCCTCCTACTAAGGGTTTAATGCAAACTAATGGAAGATACCTGAAGGAGAGGGAATGTTCTTCAGCAAGCGTCTTTATTTTATTTCATTCTACACATCCTTAAATATATATTATAAAATTATTATATAATATACATAGTTTATTACATATAATTATATGTTTTTATGTTAATATTATAACCTAAAACGACACAAAATTCCAAAAAATGTGTTAAAAAATCATCCATCACGTGTACGGAGAACTACCGTCCCATGAAATGATGTCATTCGTTTTTCCATTATCAACCCTCATAGTTCTGTACATTTATGGATATAAAGTTTATATGTGATATATATAATTATTATACCTATGGACTCATTATAAAATATATAACATTTTTATATTTTATTCCTTATGGTATAAAATAAATTTTCTTGTGTGTACGATGGACTACCGCCTCGCGAAGTGATGTGATTCGTTTTTCAATAACGCATTACATGAAAGGTAATGAGGATAAATTTAATTTATATATGTGATATAAATGAAATATTTATTATATACATAACATTATTATCATTATTTAATTTTAAAATATTTTTTTATTTTCAACCATTTACTCAATAAAAAAAATAATGTCATTCGTGGACGCGTGGACTACTACTTCCTCGAAGCGATGTGAATATTTTATCCACACCACATCAAAAATATGATATATATATATATATATAAGTGTATATAATTAAATAATATGTAATTTATTATATAATAATAATAATGGAATGATAAAATATTATTTACCTTCTTTCTATAATGATAATTGAAAAATGAAAATGTTACTCATGCATATGTACGACCTACCGTCTCCCATTGGATCATTGGGAGGGGCGAGATCTCTTTTTGGAATCATAATTGGATTGGGTCTATCATTGGTTTTCCTAGATGCCTAGATCAAAACATCTCCTTCATGGAAGATAGATTTTATCCACTCTTTTTTTTCAGCAGTGCATGATAAGGAGCAGCATTGTCTCTTTAACCTCACTGAGTTGAACTCAAACCCTGATAGAGGCATCTTCACTATGTACTCCATAGTCCACTTCACATAAAAATATTTTCATAGGAGTGATGACATGAAATTTCATGGAGATGCATGGAATGAGACTCTTTGGATTAAAATCATCCCTACTAAGTTTAATTTTCTCACTTGGAGGTTAATAATGGGGCAATGGTGAAAGATTATAACATTAGAAGTTGTGATATTTATACTATTTCTCATTGTTTATGATGAAAATCATACCTGGAGAAAAGCTATGACAACATATTTCTCAAAAGTGATTGGGAACGCAATGTGTGGTGCTTCTTCCAGGAGTTCATGGATTTTTTGGACCCCATCATGGTTGTTATTACCATTCAGGATCTTTGGTACCATTACTTGGGAGATGTTGGTTTAGATAGGCTTGATCGTATAGTGGTCCCGCACGCAGGTTGTTCGAGCCTCTAGAAAGAAAGGAATATATCTCCCCTTGAGGGGGTGTCCCCTTCAGTCGGATTGATTATCACTTGGACAAGAAATATCCTCATTGACAAGGTAATAATCGTCATCAATGTGAGTGAGGGTCCTTCTCTTATTCTTGTTAAACCTAGGTCTCTCACAATCCCTCCCTTTAGTAGAAATATTATGGTATATGGGTTTTCTAGAAACCCCCAGATAGAGGTTTGAAACTTAACACTAATGGTTCATGTACCTTAGAAGCTATGCATGGGGGGTGGGGGGGGGGGTGTTCAGGAGAGAAATGGATCAGTTTTTTAGCTTTTTTGGTCTAGAAGTGGCATGGGAATTACCTCCAGACAGAGGCATTGGAAATGTTTACAAGCACCACATTATGCATCAAAAGGGACTATTCATTTTGAAAGCTGAAATAGATTTCTTTCTCCTTCACAATTCTCTTCTAGGTCTCAATTACCCGCATGGTAGATCAACTATGTCACGTGGAAGTGTCGAGCAATCTTAATTCCAACACTAAAGTGTCTCACATGTGGTGGGAGGGGAAAAAGTGGCGGATCACCTGACCTATAAGGCCCCATCCTTAAACCATACTTAATCTTGAGTTATTACAAGATTACACATTGAGGATGTTTTCAGGTTTAGAGTTTTAGAGAATTAGATCATAAAACTTGCATTACATTCCACATTTAAACAAAGTGGTTACATAAAATATAGTATTCATTTTTCCCATCAATGAAAACATATTTAAAATAAAACATGGATTCTATCTTAACACTTCCTTGACACTATCATCATATCATGTACCCTTCCCTTGACCTGTGAAAAACATTTCAAAAACTTGGGATGAGCATAAAAAGCTCAGTAAGGGATATAAAAATATGGAAAGGAAATATGAGTACATGTATACATAATAATGAAATCATACTTTACGCATAAAACATAATCACTTTAACATACCTCATAAAATCATGAATAAATCATAGAAATCATAAGACATAAAGGTAACTTGAGGAATTCATAACATTCTTACGTAGGGAGTAACCCTCTTGGTTATGTTTGGAATACCCATCACAGTATATTCCCTAAATCTCATCGGAGAAACCTTAACGTTTAACCCCTTCGCGTTACCCAATGCATTGGAGAGCTATATCGGGCTCACCCGCCCTTAGTTTATCACGGAACCACCCGTCTTCATAATAATGCCCAAGAACCTCAACATAATCGTATCACATAAAACATGCATAAAGGAAACATAATATTTCCACCTTTCAATCACAAGATAACAATACAACACATTGATATAAAAAAATTATTAAAACCATTTTCAATACCAAAATAAAAGAAAATTAAAACATGGTATTTATTTTTCTTTAAAAAAAAGGTATGTCTTGTAGAGGAATCCAAAACTCAAATAATGGTCATGCCAGCAGAGAAGTCGTTGTCGCCGCATACATACGACAAAAACATTCTCTTTTGTCGTATAGTAAACGCTTTGTATAAAAAATATTCCTTTTGAATAAACATAAAATTAAAAGGGGTTTATACACCGTATAAAAGAAGGTTGTGTATAAAACAAAATATGCCTCAATGAAAGGAGATTGAGAAGATGTCCCATACAAAGACGGTATCCTTGGATTAAGGATAAATCAATTACATAATTATGTGTGAAAAACTAATACACCAAATATAAGTGGATATTAAGTGTAAAACAATCAGAGGTTATTCACACATATTCATAGAACGACATATTCAAGGAGTACAAGCTTATCCAAAAGAATCAAAGTTGGGTCAAGAAGTTCCCTTGTAAAAATTTGACAACCTAACGACATCACTACCAAATTCAGAAAATGAGTTGATGAGAGATAAAAATGGTATCTCATCACTTGTACATAAAATTTAAATCACTAAGGATATAGAAGAACATATCACAACACAATGTTATGTGAATTAAAATACATAACAAAATAAGTCTTTTAAAAAGAGGAGGGTGAAAGGTTCCCTTACCGACATGGGTATCTTTCGAAACATACACCCCGTGAAAGAAGGACAATAAAACATTGATGTAAATACTCATAAATGAAAGTATATTACACAATGAGTAAAATAATGGGAAGTACATACACCACTCAAAGGAAATTTTGGCAAATGTAGCATAAATATCACGGGAATAAAAGTGAGATGAAAAGTCCCTTATGAAAACTCAGCAGCCTAACGGCGCCACTTAAAACATCCAAAAATGAATTGATGAGATCAAATAGGGTCTTTCATAATATTAAAATAAAATGTACAGAAAGAGGAATATAAAAGAACATCCCCCATAGTAACAAAGAGGAGCTTAAAATAAGTGACATAAAGGAGAGTACTTAAAAAGAAAGAGAGAGGTTAGATCTCTTATGAAAATTCGGTAGCCTAACGGTGCCACTCAAAACATCCAAAATGGATTTATGAGAGAGAATATGGTCTCTCATCATATGAACATAAAAATTATAGTAAGAGTAATATAAAATAACATCCCAATTAGAAGAAATACGATCTTAAAAGGAATTACATAAAAGAGTGTACTTAAAAAGAAAGAGAGGAGTAGGATCCCTTACCTCGGGTCCGACTTGACTCGATTGTTCTATAACGTCCTAAATAATAAACTTGAGTTAATTTGTACTTGCATAAGAACCTTTTTCAAGTTCATCATTCCTTTTATATCACTTATTTCCGTGGTATAAACATTATGTAATCATTTAAGTTAATAATGTTTGTTTTGTCGATATTTGGTTCTTAAGTCGAAAGTGGACTTCTTACAATTACATGTTGTTCGTGTGGTCAAAGGTTCATTAAATCCAGAATGATATTCATGATTTGGATATCATATATATCATCTATATCCAGAATATACATGTATTTATAATATTACATAATCATTTATAGGTAAGAAATGAAATGCACCATTCATGGAGACGGTAAGTCGTACGTACGCATGAACGCTACTTTCATTTCAATGTCATATCAATGGAATTAAAACTAAATGAGAGGTATGTATATTTTAATTCCAGAATTATATCCATCATTTATATGTAACATAAATCATATATAATAACTTTAAATACATCCTTTATACATCCCACATATGGCATTAACGAATCAAATCACTTTGAGGGGGCGGTAGTCCGCACTTCCTAAAATGAAATTATCGTGTTTACCCACAATGGAAACCATAAAGGTTTGCCACAAAAGAAAAATACAGAAGCTTAAGTAAAAAATAAACATATTATATATCATATATAAATATAGTTACATCTTAATGTCCACCTTTTAAGGTGTTATATGAGTGTTGAACAATCATCATTTCGTGAGGCAGAAATTCGCCATCCACAGAAACAATATGTTCTTTAACCATTTGATGTAAGTGTGTGTAAGTGTAGCTCGAATGATTATTAAAATAAAATCCTAGTATATTTAAGATACTGGAGTTTTTACAAAAGAAATTAATAAATAGAGTTTAGGGGGTTGGAGAAGCAAAATAAAACAAAAGAACACAAGTGAAGACATTACCTTAAAATCGGGTAACTCTTTTTGATTTGAGCTCAAAGGCTTCCTTGGAATGACTTCTACCCAAAGTGAGGATTATATGAGTAAGAGAGGGATGTGGAGAGGAAAAAGGAGCAGGGGTGGCCAAGCCAAAGGCTTGAGAGGGTTGGGTAAGGTGGTAGAGGTGGGGGCCTTTTATAAGAGGAGAGGAGGGGCACTCTTGGAAAGTTACAAAATGTGACATTATTTTCAAATGAGTTTCGGATTTTAAAGGTCCCACATTGATGTATTTCGAGGATAAGGTGTTAAGGGTTCGAAATATACTCATACAATAGGTTTTTTACAAGTGTAAGTTATAGTTTTAACATTATCTTTTCATTTTATTTAAATTCTTTATTAATGAGGTAATCGCTGCATCATCATGATGTCATAAATAATTTAATTTATTTAATTTATAAAAATTATAAAAAAATATCATGATTTAGTATTTCTTATTAGATTTCTAATGAATATTTATAGTCAAAAATATTACTTGTATAACCCCATTTAAAAATTGTTTTAGTGAAACATCTTATTCTTGTGACATTTTTATTTTAACTTTAAATAAAAAGTTATTTATGTCATTTTCAAACCAAAGTGTCTCCATGGGGTCCCCATGTTGACACATGGATTTTATTGGTCGGACATGGCACATAAAATGAGGGTAGGATATGTGTCTTGGTAATTTCACATTATTAAAACATTATTTTTACCTTAAATTACACTAATTACCTCTAATCGCGATTAAGAACATAAAAGTTACTATTCACCAAAAAATATTTTAATCCCATTAAACCACATTTTACTTCCCAATGACAAACATTTATGTCGGATTTTTGAAATTAAAAACACAGAGGTGGCAAAGTTTTATTTAAACGAAAAATCAGTTTCTTTAACTACCACTTAGTGGTTTCACCATTCATCAAAAATTGAAGTTTTTCAGAAAAATACAAAAAAATTCACCCTAAGATATATTTGATATTCCGAACTCAAAAATGATGTCTATTTTAAAAAATTAAAAACATATAAGTTTCATTAATTAATTTAATAATTAATTCCCGCTGTCAAAACAAATAGCGTGTTTTTATGAAACAATATCTATTAAAAGATTGACACTAGTTTAAGTCCAATTTAAAAGTGAAATTAATTCCAATGACCACTATTGGATTAAATGGTAAAAATATATTCTAATTTTACTATAAAAACAATTCAAAAGATAATATAATCATATAAATAAATTAGATTAAAAAGAGGTTTTGAATTAAAATACTACATTTTTCACTATTCATTAAAAAATGAACTTTATCGGAAAGATACCAAAAATTTACACAAAGTAAATTTTGATGTCTCTATTATAAAGAAGAATTTTATTTTTTCAAATATAACACATAAAATTGTCAAAAAGTGGATTTAAAATAGGTTTTCCATCAAAAGGCGGTTAATCGACCTTCTAAAGAACATTAGAATGTTTACGCTTAAAAATTGAATTCATTCACATTTTTAATCCTCTAACATTTATTGTAAAAAGTAAAAATATTTGAAAAAAATATATAATCATTTTGTAGTTAGTTCTGTTCATTTCCGCCATTACAACGGCTAGGTGTTAACAACTATTTAAAATAATATAATTTTATTATTAGAGTGCAACATAAGATACCCAAGAAACTCGTTGTTGCGTAATGGGTACTCCATCGAGCATAGTGTCCCCTTTAAAGTATTATTAATATTTTATTCACAAATATGGATAAATATAAAAAATGTCATATTCTTTATTTACTTGGGGTGTTACATGACCTCCCTAGATGACATTGGTTGCGAGGCTGTCTTCACTCATAATGTGGTTATCTTGAAGGACAAGGGAGTAAATTTGATTAAATGGGATTCTGTTGGTTTTCATTACTTTAGGCCATTGTAGACTCATGGGGTGGGCGGGTGCCAGACTTTTCTTTCTTGAACTTCTCTTTATTTCAATAAAAATTTAATCGATTGGATGAAAAGAATTTCATATTCTTAATTTACCCGATAATAATGAATTTTCTTCAACTATGGACATTATTTTATTTCTAGTTTCCCTTAAAATATTTCAAATTGTTATTAAATTAGAAACACTCTTTACCTTTTTTTATTTTGGTATTGAAAATGGGTTATTAAAAGAAATGGATATTTTTATCTAGATACATTTTTCATATGGGGTGATAATATTTTTTCAAAGGGTTTGTGATGAAAATGTTTTATTTATGATATGGTAATTGATCATTAGATGAAAAAAGTGAGCCTGATATATCTTTTATGAAGGGTTGATATTATTATAGCTCATAGGTGATCTCTATATAGCTTATACGATGGTTTAAACCCCATTATAGCTCATAAAAAAGCATGAACTCTATATATCTTATAGGAATGGTGATCCCTAGTATGGATATATAATACATTGGGTAATGATTATATTGTAATTTTTCCATATGATTATTAGAATAAATATTTGTTTTATAGTGTTTTATTAATATGATGATCTAAGTATCCGAAACATACAAAGGGTTTTAAATGATTTAATTGAGAAAAATGAATGTGTGTTTTCTACTAAAAATAAATTATTTCTTTCTCTTAGTGAACATTAATGTAATGGAAAATATTTAATTGGTTTTATTATTTTTATTGAACTAATAGTTTCCATTATTTTTTTATACTTTTCTAATTTTATTTGTTCATCCCATGTTTTTAAAATGTTTTTCATAGGGTTTAAGGATGGGTAAGGGAAAGGGAGACGTGAGTTGAATGTTGTGGTGATTTTTCATGAAAATAAATCATGATTTATTTTAAATTTTTTATATTATGGAATAAGTGGATACTAATTGGATATGCCCACTTTTTATTTCAGGGTTTTGTTATGTATGAGTTATAATATAATTCTCTTAAACTCTAAGCCTAAACAGATCCATAAATGTAAGAAAATGAATTCAAGAATTAAAACTCAATATTACATAATGTTAAAGGCCCAATATTTATTGTTGGTATCAAAGTAATGTTTTATATATCTTTGAAGAATATGATGTTTTCATGTGTGGTTATCTTAATAGTTATGGATAATTTCATAGGTATATAAGATTAAGGTTGATTATAGGTTTAATTCATAGAAGTCTAATTTGTGGGTTTTTGAGAATTTTTTTGGGTTGCGGTATTTGTAACCCCTAGGATCAACATGTAGTGTTATTTTGGGAGGAATTATTTTTCATGTTTAATGAAAAAAGGGAAAACCCACATATTGGGTGAAAACCCATCACATCCAGAAAGGTGGTGGGGCTTGAACCCTATCCAACACATGATAAGGGTTTCATGCCTACCACTCTACAATGTGATGTACTGGTTAGTATGATATGTTTAAAAGTATAGAAAATGTTTATTTCTGAAAAATATGGTATTTTATTTGAGTAATAAGGGTTGATTTTTCTTAGAGGTATATATGATCATATCCTTCTAATAATTGAGGTTTTAACTTATTTAGGAATCTTTTGTATAATTTTAAGGATAGATAATTATGGAATTTTTTGGTTTGAACCTTTCATATTAGTATTGAATTTTGGAGATTAATGTATGATGGTTTATTAATTTTGGAAATTATATTACCACATGATAACCATCTTGGTTATAGATAATGAATAAATATAGGTATAATAGCTTGATTAACCATTCTATGGTTATGTGGTCTTTAAAATTTGATTTTATTTCTCTATGAAGGAAAAATTCTTCTTTAATACTCATCATTTGGAGAAAAATATGATATTATGGTTGAAATGTCACAAATGATGAAATTATACCCATAAAGTATGTATATTTCCATATTATATTAGTCCAGATGGTAAGATAATTAAAAACCTATAGGAAAATAATCATAAAACAAAAGTATTATCATATAAAATTTAGTTTTAATGAGCTATTGGAATTTTCTATCACCATATATTAATGATTTTTATGCCATTAATGTTCCACTAATCATTTACTTTATAGCAATTAATGACGTCAATCACTCTCTACAATTTTTTATGTTTTTCCTCTTTTCCTTCTTATGTTCTATTTACAAACCTAGTTATGTGTTATTAAATATGAACTTTGTAATTCCATTTTCACTCTTAAAAAGAGAATGTTTTAGTAACCCATTCTACAATATGGGTTCATAGAAAAGGTATGTTCAACTGTCTATCCTTTGATTACCAAGATGAAGTCCCAATTAGGAGGACACAATTTATTAAAGGGGGAGTGGATGTAACACTGAAATTTTAAATAATGAAAATTATGTTTGATAACATATTTTATAAACAAATAAAAGGTTATATTGTGTTACATGCAACATCGATTTTCTTATAAAGTTTTCGTTACACGAATGATCGAATTTTACCAAACAAAAATATACAATTAATAATATTATTTAATATGATAGTTATCACATAACCATTGGAATAGATGGTATGAACATGATTAACTAAATTACAAAAATATTTTTTATACATGTATATGTAATGAATTATATGGTAACCAATTAACTATTAATGAAAATAAAATATTTTTTAAATTAAATAGAAAATATTTTCTAAAAAACTATTTAAATGAGAACAAATGCATTTTATACAAATAAATCAATAAAATAACTAATTTGGGATTATATTAAATAAATTTATATTTTATATAGTAAATATAATGGTTAAAATTCATCCTACTTTCTTTCCAGATAGTATAAAAAAATAAATCTATTTTTATGCTTATAAATTGTATTTTTTTAAAAAGTCGTTTCAGACCCTTTTTTATAACAAACCAATTTTAAAACTTTTTTTTGAAACATAAATAATTTTTATTTGAAAAAATAAACATTATATTTAATACTGGAATATAAAAATTATATGAGGGTGGATTTTTTTTGTTTTTTAAAGCGGTTTTATTTGGTGATGAATAATAAAACATAATGGATTTTAATTGAAAACTACCTTCTCATCTAAATAATTTATAATTTTAAATTTCACATTGAATTGGTTTTAAAGTAATTATTGTAAAATTATCCTTATATAAATCCCATACTAATAATTTAATTTTTTTTCATATTTATATTTTTTATGAAAGCATTATAATCTTTTCAACATTTTAACTCTAAAAACATGATTTCTTGTCACGTTTTGCAGGATTAATTTTAAATTAAATTATGACACATGGGTGAGTTAATTTTAGAAGAATTGATAAATAATAATAATTTAGTTTATCTTATAAGGTAATCATAAATATTTACCTCAATTATTAGTGAAAATAGTTAAAATTAATTACAACCATTAAGGTAAAAACATGTTTACTTATTGGTTAAACATAGAATTTCCGGTGTATAATGTCATACCTACTCATCCAACTCCAATTTAATCCCAATATTTAAACACTTATAAAATTAATATATTTTTTACTAGTTAGTGGGATACTATTCCATCAAACTATCCTATATAAATTTTTAGGTAAAGAAAAACACAAAAAAAATATTTTCCTTACCATTAATATTTATAAAGATTTGGGATTGGGAAAAACAACAAATGATAAGTTAAAAAATTATTTTGAAATATAACTTATTTATTTCTAATATAATAATTTATATTTAATTTTTAGAGATGAATTATTAACTTAAATAACTTATGATATGCCAATGAAAAATTATTTAATTAATAATTAACAAAAATAAATGAATCAAAAAATATTAAAAATGATGTAAATTGAATGAATTATTTTCATAAATTAATTTTTTAGAATTTTATAAAATTTTATATTTGTTTGAACTTGAGATATTAAAATTACATCATTGTCTTGATATTTTTACATTCAAATTAAATATATAATGTCAAAATTGACCTTATTGTTATTTTATAGTAAATGATATTTTATTAAATAATTTAAAATTTATAAAAATATATATTATTACAAGTGATTTTTAAATTTCATTAAATATTAAATATTTTCAATTCATGCACAAATTTAACTATTATAATGAAAACATTTACCCCCGAATAATTAAAACTTTTTCAGTGCGGTTAAGGTTAAATTAGTGTTTTTGCACATTACAAGCTCTTACAATAAAAATATTTACAACACACATGGAATTTTATTTTATAAATTAGTTATAAAATTTATAAATCAAATTTATAAATTTTATAGTGAGTATCAATTTTATTTAGTGATGAATGATAGGTTAGAAAACTAGTTACCATGGAAAAAACAAAAAAGTAAAAATTAAGTATACTTAAATACTAAGAAGAAAAAAAATTGATTTTATAATTTTATGGTGTAAGTTTGGATCATAAATAATTTTCCTACAATCCATTATTTAATTTTTTTGAAGCACATGAATTAAATTAGACCTCCCAATACTGAATAATTTTGAGTATTTACAAGAATGCCACTGCACCTCCATTAAAAAAGGGTATTCACTCCCCTCACTTCTTCATACCTCTCAATCCATTTGGATAATCCAAAACCTACCAAAATCACTTTAAAAATTCCATAACCTCATATGGGATTCCATATTTTGAGAATAATTCCAACCTAGTAAGGTTTTATTGCAAACCAAAGGAAGATACTTGAAGAAGAGTTAATGTTCTTCAACGAGCATCTTCATTTTATTCCATTTTCAACCAAATTAAATTTATAATACACCAAGATTATATAATATCCTTATTATATTCTATATATTGATATTTTTTTATTAAATTTATGACCTAAAATCACACACACATCTATAAAATTGGTTATTAATTATTCAATCTTGTGTATGGTGGACTACCGCCTCGCGAAACGATGTTGTTTGGTTTTTCCATGATGACCTATAACAATTGGGTATGATGGTTGATAAAAAGTTTATATATGATATTTATAATATTATTATACCTATGGAGTCATTATGTTATATATAAAATTTTTATACTCCATTATGTAAAGGATTCAATAATGTCACTCGTGTGTATGACAGTCTACTACCTCACAAAGTGATGGGAATCAGTTTTCACTAACAAGTTACATGGAAGGTAGTAAGTGTAATGATAACAAATTTATATGAAATACATGATATATTAATGATATTAATTTCATTTTTTTAATTATATAAATATAATATATCATATTCTTTTAACCCTTTCACTCTCTTAAAAAATGATAACGTCATTCATGGATGTGCAGACTACCACCACCTCAAAGTGATGTAATTCTTTTTTTTCTTCAACACATTAAAATAATGACAAATGTAAGTATATATAATTAATTAATATTTTATTTATGATATTATAGTTATTTTTTAAATAAAAAATATTACTTTCCATATTTCCATAACGATCATTGAAAAAATGGAAACATTTCTCTCACATAGGTACAACCTATCATCTCCATGATCATAAAATTAGTTCATTTTTCATAACCATCATTCATGATTTTATGAAAAAGTATAATTGATAAATAAATATAATAATTAGGTCATTATTATTATTATTCTGTATTTATTTTAATAATTACCTCCTTAACTATAGTCAACATACCAAAATCGATATTGACACATAAGCCGAATATTGTCAATATATAAAATGAAAACATAATTGACTAAGTAATTGAATAAAATGTTGTGACAAGTGAAATAAAATTATTAATATAATTGAAAATGTTTCTCAAGAATTTAAATAATTAATGTATGTTTTTTATTCAAGAAGATAAAGTCGCACAAGATGAATCATACTCAAGGTAAGGTATTTCCCCTCAACTTCCTTTCATTGTTGAATATCTTTATGTTATGCGCAAATGTTATTTTATAAGATGTATATGTAGATCCTTTTACAAGTTATATCATTGATTTATATATTTTCATGATTTTTAGAGTTTTCAATGTTTTTATTATTTAATAGTTTTACAATTCTTGTGATTCCCAAGAAAAAAAGGATTTCTCTTTAAAAAAGATTCATATTTTAAAGTTTTCCATCAAACTATTTCTCTTTTATTCCATGTTTTTAAAATAATTTGAGTAAGGTTATTATATGGAAATAAAATTTTCATAAATTACATTATATGCATATTTTTATTTTATTTCAAAGGTTTTCACATATAATATTTTTATTTTCTTTATTTATAATATTTTGAAAAAATAGAAAAGTAATGTTCTATTCTTAACATACACAGGGATAATGAATTCTCTTCCCCTGTGGAAATTATATTATTTATGGAATCCATTTCATGATTTAAAGTTTTTATATATGTAAAAAATATCTTTATCATTTTTTGGTAATTCGGTATTGAAAATTTGTTATTAAAAGAAAATTTGTTTTTATATGATGGTATTTTTCATATGGGTTTAAAAGAGTTTTTAAATCATTTCTGTTGAAAATATTTTATTCAAGATATATTACTTGAGAATTATAAAAATTGTGAGATCCCACTAAAACTTATACACAATCCTAATCCCCATAATAACTAATGGGTGAGCCCTATATAGCTTGTACGAAGGGTTTCACCCCATTATAGATCATGAAAAATGGATGAGACCAATATAGCTTATAAAATGGGTGATCCATATTATAGAATTAAAATTCATTGGTAATGATTATATTTTAAGTCATACATATGGTTATTCAAATTAAAATGTGTTTTAAAGGGTTGAATATGATTCTCTAACTCCCCGAAAAGGAGTTTTACTTTATTTTTATGAGTTTAAAAATTTTTCTTTTAGAAACACATGAGTGTGTTTTAATGTGAAAATATTTTATTTCATTAGATAAAATATCATTGATGTAAAGTTAACTATTTATTGGGTTTTAATGTTTTTACTAACCTAATAGTTTCAATTATTTTTCTATCTCTTACTGAGATTTTATGATTATCTCATTTTTTTAATTTTTTTTCTCAGGGTTGATGGACATATAAGGGAGAGGAAGGAGTCATGTTGAAAGTAGTGGGGATTTTAATATAAAAAAATTCTGTATTTTAATAGTTTTATATAATGGAAAAATGGATACAAATAGGATGTTTCCACTTTGTATTTCATGGTTTTTGTATTCTGGAGTTATGACCCAATTTTATAAACCTCAAATTCTGAAAATATCTTGAAATATATGAAACTGAATTATTAACATAAAAAACATTATTTGGTAAAGTTTATGCTTAGATCCTTATATAAGGCCTTGACCAAAACCCCATGGTTGTTTGTCTCTTGAGACCTACCAATGAATCATGAGTCTATATTAGGTCCGGACCATCACTTATTAAGTTTAATGAATTATTAATATGAAATGAGTGAAACATAAAAAATATAAACATTCATTTGAAAAAACTAACCTAAAAAGTTTTAATACTTACCCAGATCAATAAAAATAATCATTAAATATCTAGAGTAATACGGTGAATAGTTAAAAAATGTACATCCTTAGTAAAAATAATCTTAAAACATACAAAGAAATAAAGAAATGATATAAATACAGAATATCCTTAATAAATAATATTGGGAATGTTTAAAAAAATTTTGGAACATTTTTTAGAAAATAATGATTTGGATGGAAAGGGATTTTCCACTAAAAAGAGAAATATGGTTTGATTTTATTTAAAACAAATATCTATCATTATAATAATGAATGATATTAAAAATTGTTTTATTATATAAAAATGTTCAGAAATAACCATAGTATAAGAAAATTGATTTATATTAAGATACAAAGATCAAATAATTCCCCCAAGATAGACTTAAACAAAAATAATCATTAATAATGATGAGGTTTTGAAATAAAGCCTTACAACTTTGGTATCATTTGAATCATAAGACCCCTAAAATAAATAACATCAAATGAAATCCTAAATAACATTAATATATATATATTTATGATATAACATATCAAACAGGAAATATATACCCCACCTGATGGAATAATTAGTAAATATGGAAAATGTCTCTCAGAAGTAAAAGTGATATGAGAAATCCTTACCATGTTTGCAACTTCCTTTATCTGTGTATGAAACAAATGTATAACAAGTATATATTTTTGTACATATATTAATGAACTATAATCATATATATCACTTCAAATAAGATTTAATTATAGTATTTTATCACATGTTTATTAATAATTCTTCATTAAAATAACTGTTTTGAGTAATAATTGCATCATTTTCATGCATGTTTTACTTTAGTAATTTCGATCCTTTTACTTTTGTAATGTCCATGATCCAGATTCCATTCAACTCGTGCCCCGTACCCGGTTATCCACATGGCCTCAAGCGCATTTTCCCAAATGCCAGAGGCTGCCGACTAGCAGTGAGGGCCTAGGGTGCGATAGTGGGGAAACTATGTCCTCATTAGAAGAGTATAACACAACAGAATAATAATAAACAATTGTGGAAGCAGTAAACATCATATAAATGAAATAAACACCATAAAACTAATGAGATAAATAACCAAGCATCATTCAATACAAAAGATGATGGAGCATGTTATATTCTTTTAAAATAGTCAAAAAAGGTATACTGTAAGAATATATAATATGTATTCAAAAAGAAAAATAAACAAAGGAAACTAAGAATCATCACAATCCTCAGCTCAGTCATAAGATATCTTTCTCCTAAAAAACATCTCAAGTACATGTTGAAGGGAACTTTCCCTTATTGACACCCACAATAATAAAATCTGTTTGGGTCCAAATCATGACCCAAACAAGGTGTGAGAAATAAATCCTAGTAGGAAATGACCAAATATCTATGACTATCTATCAGTGAGTATATGCAACAAGCAGTGTAGAAAAAGGAAAAGCACTACACTAGGAAGTACTCCAATGTAAACAATCATACAAGTCATGTTTTCCAATTTCATTTATAATGTTCAGTTCAACCATTCAATTAAATTGAATTATATAAGTCTCAATATCTAGTCTAAGCCCATCAATCCCCCATATAATGAATACTCAACAAATACCGCAAAAGGATATATGAACAAATAAAGTGAAGACCGAACTCGAGATTGTGATTTGGCTTGGTAGATTCATCATATAACATTCCATTTCAATAATATATTCTACATATTTCCTACAAGCATAGCAAAAGCTTTCCCACATGCATAAAAAAATTCTTACACTCATGCCTAACGAATCCCAAACCACAGGAATAACAACTTATCTCCCATAGGCGTAACAAATCCTTTACCACGGGTATAAAAAATCCTTTCCCACAGGAATAAAAAATCTTATCCCACATGCATAACAATTCAATCAAGGTAAATCCTAGTATATAATCATTTCATCGTATTAAAAAACTCATTTAAAATACACCATTACATGGTTATCATATAAGAACTGACATGGGCATCACACATATCAAGAAACAAGTGAATTAAACTATCATAAGTCTTAAACCATAATTTGTATATCACGGGGAAACATGCCAATCACTAATCCCAAAATAATTAATCAAATTAATCACAATTTACAACAATTAAAATTCCATTATAATGTAATTCATACTTAACAACCCAAAAAGGGGAATGACGACTTGCCTCATAGGCAACTTCAGCCAAAAGGCCAAAATGGTCATTCCAAGGGAATGCACCCATGAGATGGACATTAATCAAACAAAAATGCTCAATCATGCTTAAATTAATTAAAAATAATGACCTAATCATCATTAATAAATAAAAAGGGTAAATTTACATTCAAGGTTACACCCTATACATGGGTGAAATTCAATACGACACATATAAACATCTTGACAATGATCGAAAGGAACAAGACCACATACCTCATTGTAGTATGACTCTCCTCATCCAGTGGCAAGCTTTGATTCGACCTAGAATGAGGGGGGGGGGTCTAAAAAATAAAAAAACACTCAACCCTTGATAACTCAATTGAGAGATGAAATCATAAAGAATGGCATCAGAGGAATCATGTGACCACTGAGAGGATTCCAATGGATCCAAAAGTATTCAAATCAGAGATCATATAATGAAATGGGTGGAAAAATCCTATCCGGATTTTCCTGGCACACTGCTCATCGAACGAGGTTCATTTTTGTCTATTTGAAAAAAAGACGTACTGCCCAACTAAAAAATGAATGAAAAAAGTACACGACATGTACTTTAGACTACACATTATGTTCATACCAATTCATTCCCAACCATTACGTGGCTATGTATCGAGAATACAAGAGATGTATCCTAATATACATGGCATGTACCTATAATCACATGATGTGTAGTACCCAATCACATCTTGTAATAGGCCAGAAGCCAACCCTTGACCTCTTTTTTACTATTTTCTTAAGCATAATCTAAGAAGGAAAGATCCTTACCTCAAAGGAAGAACCAGGTTCTTACAAATTTGTCCCTGAAAGAAATTTTTCCACGAATTCCCCTTCCAAGGGTGATGAAGAAATACACAGGAACAACTACGGACACTATGATCATACATCAGACTACCTCTCCTATGTCTCATCCTACACACAGTTGTGCATATGTAGCACTCGTACCAAAGGAATAGACCAACCATAGAGAACCTTCATGCTATAATCTACAATACGAATGAGATGCTCCTCGAAGGATGCATCTTCTTTCAAATCCACTTCCTCAGACCGAAAGGTGTTAGAAGGGTTTAAAAGTAATGTCGTAACTGAGAAATGTGTAAGAAATCGTGCATATCCTTGTACCTCTGACGTAAATACAATCGATAGGCAACCAGATCAACCCTCACCAGAATCTAAAATGGACCGAAATATCTCGGTGAAAGCTTACCCTATCTCCTGATTGTCTTGTGTCCCAACCTTGGTGCAACACATAAGAAAACTAGATCTATGACCTCAAACTATAGAGGTCATATATGGTGATTTAGATAAGATTTTTTATGAGACTACACAGTAGCCATCTTATTTTAAATCAACAGGACCTTCTCATATGTCTCCTGCATGAGGCGTGGTCCCAGTAAAGCTGCCTCACCCGCCTCCATCCAGTACAAGGGTTATCGGCATGGAGTACCGTACAAAGACTCATAAGGTTCCATCTCTATATTTTACTATAAACTTTTATTATAGGAAAATTCAACTAGGGGAATATGCTTCTCCTAAAATCCTCCAAAGTCTAGGACACATGCTCCCCGAATATCCTCCAGCACCTGTATCTTATGCTCGGACTGGACATCAGTCTGATGGTGGTATGCTGTGCTTAGATTAACCTGTGCACCCTATGCCATTTGAAAACTCATCTAGAAACGATACATAAAGTGGGATTCCCTATTTGAAATGATATAATGAGGGACCCCATGATGTCATACCACCTCACAAATATACATCTTCCCAAGCTCAGTAACATCAAAGGTCTCCTTGATCGGCAATAAGTGAGTGGCCTTCATAAGTCTATCAAACAACACCCACACTGCATCATTGCCTCAGGGAAACCTTGGTAAACCCATCAAGAACTCTATCAAGACATCATCCCATTTCCACTCCAGAATAGGTAACTGTTGTAAAAGACCGACTGTCTACTAATGTTCTGCCTTCACCTACTAACAGGTGCAACACCTCATAACAAAACCAAACACCTCTCTCTTCATACCCAACCACCATCACTAACAGAACATGTCACAATACATCTTGGTAACTTCTAGATGTACTACCGAAGATTAAGTATGAAACTCCTACATCAACTCTTCACGTATGTCCACTGGAACCCAGACATATCCATGGGTACACCAGATCTCATCACCACCTACTATCCAACCTGGAGGTGGATCCTCACATGCTAAACTCTCCCGCAAGACTAAGCCCTTAGAATGTGATAGATACCTCATCCTTACTCTGTCCTAGAAGGTAGAAGTCATAACTAAATATGAAAGGAAGGTGTGTCCCTAACTGTCATGCACCTCCAAGTGCATCTTAATGAACAATGCCCTAAGCTACCATCTTCTACTGGCCTCCTACACTGCCCACATCTGAGTCCACATGCTTAGTGAATTAGTCACTAAATTGTATTTTATATGTGGGTAGGCAGGATCTATGTTGAAATACTAAAGGTACTCTACTCACATTTTCTACCACAGATTTAGATCATGCCAAGTAAAGATGTACTTGAGTCTTCTGGGGTCTGTTTACACCAAACAATGTTCCCCCAATAAGTAATGTTTCCAAAAACATAAAGTATGAACACCCATGGATAACTCAAGATCAAACATCATATAGTTCTTATCCTGTGACCTCAACTACGAAGAACGATACACTATTACTTGATCTACCTACATAAGCACTGCTCCTATCCTGATACCTGATGCATCGTATTACATAGTGTAACTCCGTCCTAGATCTAGAAAAATTAGTATCAATACTAATGTTAATCTCCCTTTTAGCTCATAAAAGGATGTATCACAAGAATCTGGACATACATAATTCACACCGTTCTTTTTCAAGATATTCATCGACACTACTAAGTGTGAGAAGTCCTATATGGAACGCATGTAGTAACTAGGAATCCCTATAAAACTCCTCACCACAAAGATGTTTTTGGGATGTTCCCAGGTAACTACTACTCTCACATTCTCTAGGTCGACTAATATTTCTGTCTCTGAGATGACGTGACCCAAAAAGGGAATATGATTCATCAAAAAGTGGTACTTTGAGAGCTTAGCATATAACTAATTCTCTCTTAGTGTACTCAAAACTATCTCAAGATGTTTGGTATGGTCATGTCGATTATGGGAATACACCAAGATATCATTTGTGAATACCACCACAAAAAATATCCATTTAAGGATTGAAAAATTGGTTTATTAGGTCCATGAATACCACTGGCATGTTCGTGAGACCGAATGACATAAACACATACTCATACAGACCATACATACTATGAAACGTGGTATGAGGTATGTTTGATGATCGAACACATACCTGGGGATATCCGAACCTTAATTTGATTTTCATGAACACCCAATCTCCTCGAATCTGATAAAATAGGTCTTCTATCCGTGGTAAGGTATACCAGTTTTGAACTGTTAGCTGTTTTAGTTTTTGATAGTCCATGAAAAGCCTAAGGGTATCATCTATCTTTTTCTCAAAAAGGACCGGAAAACCCCACAGAGAAGTACTGGGTTGAATAAACCATTTTTCCTCTAAATCCTCTAGCTACCTCTTGAGCTTCTGTATCTCCATCGTAGCCATCATGTTAGGAGTAATGGATACCAGTGAGGCTCCTGTCACTAGCTCCACCATGAACCGCACCTCTCTCTCCGAAGGTAACCCTAAAAAGTAGTCCGGGAAAACATCCCTAAAATGATCAACCACTGGAGAAAAATCTATATGATGGGCTCCATGGTCATCCAAATATAAACTAAAAATATGTATTGTCATCCCAATCAACCCCCATTGCTCAGGTCCAGACCAGATTTCCTAGACATACCACTCTCTCATTTATAGAAATGATCTACCTCTTGGGGATATAAAACTCACCCTCTGTTGATAGAAATCGACAAAGGATTGAAAGGATACTAACAAGTCCATTTTGAGTATGAAATCAAAGCCTATCATCTCTAAGACCTAGAGATACCAAAATAAGTGACACCAAACAAACTCAAGGGGGAACTCCTTAAACTAACACAAACCTACAGTCTTTATCCCTAATAGAGTGTTTTGAATCATAACTTCATCAGAAGAGAAGACACAGAGCCCAAAGATCTCTATAATGGGAACAAATATAAAACATAGTGAAGAACCTCTATCATTGAGTGAAGAAGATAAAATGAAGGAAAATAGAATATTATATATGACAGTAGAAGTTTTAGGATGCTACTCATGTCAGGTCTACTGCACCGCAAAGGTCTGGCATATACCGTGGCTCAATGACACTGCATGGTTTCCCTGAGTTGATCCACTCTATTGTCTCTAAAAATGTGGAGTCTGGTCACCTCATCCTGAGTGGCCTAATGTATTCCAATTCCCTAACTAGTGAGAAGCCGCTGGCCCATCTCATGAATGTGGAGTTGGTGTAGAACCTCTCTCACAAGATGCTGGTGGAAACTCCCTACAGTAGCACTATAGATGGCCCATCCTTCCACAATATAGGCACTCAAGTGGGTCCATTAGGCACTGCAGTATCATATACCTAGCTTTTCCACACTGATAGCACCTTACCTGGCTACAATAAGAAACATTCTGACTACTCGTATCACCTCGAGAAAGCTCTATATGATGCTTCTTTATACCAGTTGAGACAATACCAGATCTCGATGCCTAACAACCTTGGTTCGCACCCCTAGTTTCTCTCACAATATGCTTAGGAATTAGAACCTGATTCATGATGGAATATATAGAAGGAAACCTAAAAATTTTCACCTATGATCAGATGTAATACCTAAGAGCATCCTCAAATTGTCTAGCCTTCGATGTTTTGTAACCCATCAGAATTTTTGCGAATCTTTAAATATCAGTGAAATGGGTATAGTAGTCCATCACTAATATGGAACCATACTCAAGATGCATGAACTCCCATGATCTATTATCCCTTAATGTCTCAGGGTGATAGTATTCATAGAATAATATTTTAAAATATCTCCATGTCATGTTCTGATGATGCTATGTCTATGTGATTACATTGCACCTCCTCTTGGCCGAATAATGCAACATATAAGTTGTAATCTTGACCCTTTTATTAGGAGGGAGATTTACATGATACGTGATTTTAATCATAGACTCCATCCATGACTCTATAGTATGTGGTCCACCATCCCCTGAAAACATAGAATGATGCTAATGCTAGAATATTTGCGTCAGTTCTTCCATTGATGTGGTAGGCTAATGTACTCCTTGGAAGGTCTGTATAAACCTCATGAATCCTTCACATAATTGTTCATAAACACCTACATCCAATATAACAACTAGTTCTGAAACTATCACAACTTGAGGATCCACTAGTAGCCCATGGCCTATACCTCCAGGGCATGCTCATTTCTACTCTCCTGGCGTACAACTTGAGTTCATCATGGTGGCATTTCTCTGTAAAGACCAGCACATACACCTCAGTATAACCTTATTCATCATGGTATGAAGTTAATTAATGGAAGAAATAAACAAGATAATAAAATCCTCAAACGTTCACAAAATATGAGTACACAGTGTTTAGGAACAATACACAACATCTGCCCTTAATCCCAGTCCTGGCCGTGTACTCCTTCGAGCTTGGGCGTGCAAACACCCCAGGTAACTGCATGTAGTGACTATACATGGTTTGTCCCCTTAAACTCTCACATGGGGATGTAACTCTGCATTCCTTGGTCATGTAAACTTCTTAGGTACACAGTGTGTTAGGATGACACACGATGTGTACTCAAGTCTTCCCTTCTAGCCATGTACTTTTATATGGCTAGAGCCACATGTGTTTACCTATCAAAAACAACAAGGGGTGAAAATAAGGTACATGGAATGTCCTGATTAAAACTAAACAACCCATTTTTCATCTCACGTGTCTGGTTAAATGGTCACCTAACACATGGCGTGTACTCTGTCTACACGACGTATACTTAAGAAAAGTTCTCTCTTCCCAAACAGAAGAACACATGGCATGTATTTAAAGGACCACACATCGTGTTGTATGGGTTTCCAAATATAAATCCTAAAAAACATCCACAAAACCCTTATTTTTTCAAAAAAACCCAATGGTTTGTCATATTTAGATCCATGGGTTCCCAAACTCCCCATGAATCAAAGCATGGAATCCACATAGAGTACATAAAACTCAATTTATATCCCATGGATGAAACACGATTCACCAAATTCAAATACAAGTGGGCCCATACTCTTTAGGAACCAAAGTTTTGTATCCATCCAATTCAACTGTTACATGTACCAATACACCTATCAAAATAGAAATCATATCTATCACAATACCTACCACAACAACATTCATATATAGCACTAAAGCTATCACAACATCCTGCAATCAGTAATGCTCTTAAATGGCATGGAAATATTCATGACATGTGATTTTTAATGAGTGCCTATACGATGCATGATATGGAATACGCTCATATTATCGGGTTTCAACAAAATAGAACCACAATGATATCATTAATAATAGGACAAAACAAGTGCATCACCCAATGGTGAAATCGAATCAACTGTAATAACTCAAAATCAAAGAACATTACAATTTCATTCGAGGTAATTTGGATTTTCCCTTTACACAGGGTAGCTATTCCCGAGCATACCTAATTATCAAATTTTTTTCCTTTATATCATCACCAAATAGTGAATCAAACCAGGAAAAATCTTTTGATACCACTTTTTAAAATCTTGGATCCGAATTCAACTCAACTAGGTCCCCATACCTAGTCAGTCACATAGCCTCAAGCGCATTTCCCAAAACACCAGAGGCTACTGACTAGAAGTGTGGGCCCTAGCTGTGATAGTGGGGAAACTATGCCCTCATTGGTAGAGTGTAATATAATGGAATAATAATATACAATATAGGAAGCGGTAAACAACATATAACTGAAATAAACAACAAAATACTAAAAAGATAAATAACCAAGCATCATTCAATAAAAAAGATGACACAACAAGTTATGTTCTAAGAAAACATACAAAATAGGTACACTACAAGAATCCAAAATACATGTTCCAAAATAAAAATAAACAAAGGAAACTACATAGCATCACAAAGCCATAGCTCAGTCCCATGCTCTCCTACTCCTAAACTGCATCTCAAGTACCTGTAGAAGGGCGCTTTCTGTTATCGAAACCTACAACAATATAATATGTTTGGGTCCAAAAGCATAACCCAAAAAATGTGTGAGAAATAACTACCAGTAGGAAACCACAAAATATTTTTTCCTATCTGTCACTGAGTATATTCAACAAGTAGCCTACAAATAATAAAAGTAGTAAACTAGGAAGTACACAAAAGTAAACAATCCAACAAGTCCTATTTTCCATTTTCATTCTTTATGTTAAGTTCAAGAATTCAATTTCATTCACTTATATAAGTCACGATATCTGACCTAAGCTTTTCAATACATTATATAAATAATAGTAAAAAAATACCACAGAAGGATATCTAAATAAATAAAGTGAATACAAAACCAAAGCCTGTTCTTTGGCTTGGAGGATGCATCATATAACATTCCATTTCAATAATATATTCAACATCTTGACCACAGGCATAAAAAACCATACCTATAGGAATAAAAAAAATCCTTACCCTCAGGCCTAATAAATATTCACCCACAATCATTAAAAATACTCTCCCATAGGCATAACAAATCCTTTCCCACAGGCATAAAAAATCTTTTCCCACAATCATAACAAATCGTCACCCAAAGAAATAACTGTTTAATAAAATTCAACATTGTTATATCATCAATTAAACATATTAAACAACACATGTAAATTTAAATATTACATGGTTATCATATAAAAACTAATGTGGGAACCACACATATCAAGAAACAAGTGAATTAAACAATCACAAGGCTTAAACGATAATTGGAATATCATGAGGAAAATGGGAAATCACTAATCCCAAACCCATTAATAAAATCAATGACAATTTACCACAATTACAATTCCATTAGAATGTAATTCTTACATAACAACCGAATAAGGAAAAAAAGGAATGCCTCATAGGAAAATTTGAACAAATGGCCGTAAATGGTCATTCTAGGGGAACGACCCCCATGGTGGCCCTTAATCATACCAACAAGCTCATGCATGATTAAATTAATTAAAACACATGACCTAATCATCATTAAGAAACAATAAAGGTCAATTTCCATTTAAGTTTACACCCTAAACATGGGTGAACTGTAATGTGGCACATATAAATAACTCGAAAATGAGGGAAAGGAACATAACCACCTACCTTGTCATAGTATGATTCCCCCCATCCAGCATCAAGATTTGATTCAACCTAGAATAGGGTAGATCTACAAAAAGAGAAAAAATATCAAACCTTAATAACCTAATTAGGAGACAAAATTAGAAATAAAGGCTCAATAAGAATCTATTACTCATAGAGAAGATTCCAACAGATCCAAATTTTTTTGAATTGGAGATCAGACGACAAAATGGAAGGAAAAATCTTGTTCAGATTTTCCTGGGAACACTGCTCGTCAAATGAGGTTGGTTTTTTTCCATCTAGAAAAATTACAAACTTCCCGACATAAAAATAAATTTTAAAAAAGTACACGATGTATACTTTAGACTACACTCCATGTCCTTATAAATTTGGAGCCGACCATTATGTGGTCATGTACCTAGATTACATGGAATGTAGCCAAACATACACGACATGTACCTATAAGTAAATAGTGTGTAGTTCCTAGTCACATCATGTAATAGGCCTGAATCCAGCCCTAAACCTATTTTACCCTATTTTCTTAAGTATAAACTGAAAAGAAAATATCTATACCTCAAAGGAAGAACCAGGTTCTTAACAATTTCCCCCTTAATGTAATTCATCCCTGGATTTCCCTTCCAAGGGTGATTGTAACGAACTAATGTTTTATAAATAGAAATTCCTTTCTTATAAATATGTCATGAAATCACAACACAATGAACTAGAAAGTGCAATGTGAACTTTAAACATATGTTTTTCACTTCTGTGTTTGGAATTTTAAAATCTGACATACACGATTGCGATCAATTAGTTACTTAGAGTCCGATAAGGAAAACATAAATTTTGGTGAATACTAAACTTTCATTATGAATAGTAACAAACCCTTATGAATATTGATATACCCTAATTAATAGTAACCTTACCTATGATGGTATAAAAATAATATTCAAGTGAAAGTATGACATACCTATATTTTAGAATATGTAAATGAATGTTTTAAAATTGGGTTTTAATAATAAATTATGAGTTTAATAAACTAGTAAATTAATCATATTTAAAAAATTATTTTGGAAAAATGGACTTCATTTTTGGATTTTACACGTCAAAAAATGGTTAGGGTGAATTCTTGATATTTTTCTGAAATACATGAATTTTTAGTGAATAGTAAAATACATTAATTTACCGTATAAATACACTATAGTTAAAATCCACTATTCATGACATCACAAGTGATGTAAGCACCAAAATATCGAACTCACATGCCTTTATTACTATTCTTGGTCATGGAATACATACTATTCCTTATCTTATGAAAAAATAATAAAGTAATGATTATAATATTATGAAAACCCTCCTCTCCTCCACAATAAATACCACCCATTCTTACATCTTCTCTTCACTCCTCTCAAGCCTTGTGCCTTTCCAATATTCTGCCCAAATATCTCCCCAAGATCCTCCCCCACGCCCAACATCCTCTAGCCTCTTAAAAATACCAAAACCTCTCCCTTTACGAGGTTCTCAAAGGAGATAAACTCAAGAGGTAGATTACTCTTTCAAATTCATTCATTTATTTTAAGTTCTTTTCTTTTATTGTTTCTTTCCTCACCTCCATTCACCCAAATAGTATGATAAATCTAGTAACATAAATGTACTGGAATTATTTTATGCTAATGGTATATTTCATTATCATTTCCCCTCTTCTTATCTTTTATTTGAATGAATTGAAAACACCGTTTGAGATGTGTAAATTTAACACATTCAAGGACAACAATTTATGAATTTCTATTATCATCTTAAATTATGATCATGAAACAATTTTTGTTATTTTTTTACCAGATTATTATATATTTTATATATTCTTTCTATGGTTCTTCAATCATTTTGTACTAATGGTGTTAAGTTATAAAGAAAAACGTGTTTGTTGTAATCAAAACCCACCAATTAACCAAAAAAAATTCAATATGGTTTTATATAATAATTCGACTTTACTCTAAGTAACCTAATTAAATATAAAATCTTGTAATATCTTGGATGTTCACTAATAGAATATAACTTCAATTCTGTACAACCAACTTCATCTTACATGTTTATATGAACATGAATATAAGTAAACCAATCATTAAATCCAAGTAAGAAAACATACACAAACAATGAAATTTAACATCATAACCAATCAAAAATTTTATAAATGAACATAAAATGATTATACTAAACCAATTAAATATAGAATAGGTTCTGGAATTATTAATTAATAAACCTAATATTATTATTCAAGTCATTAACAAGAAGTGGGGAACACCACTGGTATTAAGGTAAGGGATCCTCTCCATTTCTCTCTTAATCAAGATTGTCCTCTATGCTATGCATATTTTTTTATAATCCCTAATGATAGGGTATGTTTTCTCACCTCCCCAATACTCCCCTAATGTTTTATAAGTGATGAAAAACCCCTTTTCTCTCTCATCAGGCCCTCTTAGGTATACCCAACACCATGCCAATAAATCGTAACGAATTCTACCTGAACCCTTTCGGTTCATTCGGGTTTCTTTATCTTTATTTATATCAAAGTGGGGTTATCTTATCTCTTTATTTAAATATTATAGATTCTTTTTAGTTTTAAAAATTCATTTATGAATAACCTTTCATCACTCTCTTTTGGGGAAATACATGTTTTTAAAATATTCCCTCTTTAGAACTTTCTGATAAGCAAACCTATTTTAAGGGAACTTCTAAAATATTTACACAATTTTTAGTGCACTATATCCACTATTTTAAGACACCAATTTCTTTATAAAATCATAATTTTTATTATAAGAACCTTCTTGGTTAAATTCTAGTACAATATAAAAGATTATTCTCTTTTCTATTTTAAAACACCTATAGTATTTTCCTTAAAATTGCACAAAAAATGTTTTAATGCTAATATTTCTCAAATACATTTCTTATATGTTGTAGCTTCTATTGGACACCACCTACCTTGTTATATTTTTATTTTACCTTATTAAATTCAATGTATGTTTTAATAACTTTATTTTTTGGTCACTTTCATGATACGCTCATTGGTTATGCTTTATATCATGATTGTGGCACCCAATTCTTTCCATGGGAGTCCTTATTTTATGTATGGTTGATTATGTATGATTATTTATGTGGAAAGAATATTCATGAAAATATTGATATGGGTGCACCCAGATAGCGCTCCAATGCATTGGGTAAAGTTAAGTCTCATGAGATGCGATGCGAAATGGGATCAGTAGTTAACCTTGACCTGTAATAAAATGGGAAATAGGATTGGTGGTTAGCCTCGACCAGTACTAAAATGGGAAATAGGTTTGGCTGTTTTCCTTGAACCGTAGTAAGGATATGTTTTATGATTCTGCCACATGAAGGACCCCAGAACAACTTGAGAGGGTACGGGTGAATCAGTGTGTCAACCTTTTCTTTTTAAAGTTGTGGATCTTATTCCCACATTGGTAGGAACTTGTTAAATCTGTCAAATAAATGAAATTAGGGAGATAGCACATCACTTTTAATTGGTTCACCAAAAAGGGCTACATCCATGGAGCATACACTAACAGTGTGTTGGTCGTACCAAAATCCAATAATCTTCACTATTTTATGGATTAAAAGTTTCGGTCACAGACACTCTGTGCCAAGAAAACTATCTTTATAATGGTTTATAGAACTCTCACTACATCCCTTAGATCACTTCCGTAAACTCCCCCAGCTCACTACCTTGAGAGAAGTTAAAATTAGTTTATCGAATTGAAGTTCTCTTCAATATATTTTCACTGAAGACATTTTCTCTATTCAGCATGAGACATTTCTTGCATCGAAGTACTTGATGGATGCAGTTGAAAGCACTGAACCACTGAACTGGATAATCAAAATCCTATCAGAAGCATAACACCACACTTGCGCGAAAAAACCCAACTTGCACGTAAGATTTTGGAATGGTCTTGAAAGATTCCTTTCACGCAACACCTATATTCCTCACAACACTTTTATTTTGCGCAACTACACCGAAGGGTTCACTTGGTATTTTCAGAAAAATGGAACACCTTGCATACAATAATTACTCTCTTCAAATCTTTCAAGCGCAAATCTTTCACACGGTTGAGCTACCTGATTTTTGATTGAAAATTTTTAAGACTTCCCGGGGGTATCCATATATTTATAGGCCCTTTAAGACCCTACGCTCACGATTTTGATGCATCTTCATCGGTGCATGTATGTTTCATGCTGAGCATGCAAAACCCTTTTTGACATCGCATTGGGCACACAAACCCTTTCGTGCAACATCATCTTCTGCACACTCCATGAATTTCTATTTTTCGATTTTCTGATCCTAAAACATCTCTTGTGAGAAATTTCCAAAAACTCCTTCAATATGTCATGAAAAAAAAATCTTTCATGCACACTTCAAATCTTTTGTGCACCTTCCTTGGCCAAAAACACGTTCTTCCATTTCCCGATTTTCATCCCCAAAAATTTGGCAAACACTAGAGAATGATGCTACCTTTAATACTACATTCTGATCCAACTGTGTGATACCTTTCCATGTAATCTCACTAATTTTCCTTGAATAGGGTTGACAATAACAAACCCAAACCATGATCAACCCAAAGTAGATTTACAAAAAAAAACCAAACACTTTTTCCAGTAAAGAAAAACCTTAGTTCCAACACCACATTTATATGATTCCATGTTTATATGATCCCATGCTTATATAATATGATTTCATATGTTCCATGCTTTGGATATAATTATGTAATGCCTCCAAACTCATGTGCATAAGATATATCTTTATGTTCATTACCTTATAGAACTTTTTAGCTCATCCCTTTGTTCATTTGTTCCCTAGGTTACCCTATATAGAAGTAAGGTCTCAAAGGAAGTTAGGATATTTTTATAGAGATTAAATAAAGAAGGGTTTTTATAAGCCCCATGTTTTATGTTTTATGTACATTGTCTTCTAAGACACTATACTTAATGATCTTTGGCTTGTACTCTGATGTATAATTATTCCTAAAATCGTGTAATGTTATGTGAAAAAGGATAGGGTATCTATAGTGGGTATCAGAGGATGGTTTAGTTATTTTTGGAGATTGAGAACCTCAGTGAGAACCTTAAGGATGAGAATAAGTATAAGAACAGATTCCTAAATTTTGATGAGTATTGAGAAAGTGGTTTATCAAGAAAATATATCCATGTCTGGATACGAATAGGTAAAGCGGCTCTGGAACAGATGTATCTAGGGGTAAAACCTGAAAACACCACTTTGAGCTAGAATAGAACGGGAACTAGTGCATAACCATAGGCCTGAATGAACTCTTGGTTACGACACTCCCAGGGGATATGATTTGGTAGATTCATGAGCTTACTACAAACCATTATTAAGGTATAAAAAATCCCATATGAATATAAGTTATGAAATAGATCAAGGATAACCTAGTTTGAAACATATGGAATCACAAGTTAGGATATACTTCTCCTTTACAAGTTTATCCTTTTATGTTAAAATTTTCCTTTTTATGATCAATAGATAAGTATTAAAGCCACATAATTATATGTTCTTTTTCTTATTTAATGGTAGGAAGTATAAGAAAAATTTCCAACAATCAATGTGATAGGCAATGTGAATATTAACCTATTGATATGCCTGATATAACGGAAGCATGTGCTCAGAACTTTATGACAATACATTCTCAGCTAGCTCGAGTTATGAATAATAAATTGAATCATACATAATTACCTCCTCCTCCAAGGAAAGAGAATGTTTCTATATAACCCTTCATGCAGAAAAGGACTCCCATATTTAGTGTATATTATAATCCCCTCCTCGCAAAACAATAGATTAACTCTATTGAAATGATATTCTCCATCTTACAGTGCTCATAAGAAGAGAAAGTTGTACTAGAGGTCCATCATTTTGTTGTGGAAGCTGATTAGTGATGGACACTGATCAAGAATACAAATTCATAAGAATATATTGATTCCATGGATTGGGAGGAATTCCAGAGGAAGTTTTTCAACAAATATTTTCCTCAAACCTTCCATCTTAATATGGAAAAAGAGTTCCTCAGAATCGATCATAAGGAAGATGAGTCCATCAGGGCATATGAAGAAAACTTCACAAGGATTTCAAGGTAAGCCTCGGACCTTTTTCATGAACACCGAAAGTAAGGTGGATCACTTCTTTAGCAAACTGAGGACGAGTCTATGAAAAGAGTAGGAAATTAGAGACTTCGACAGTTATGAGGAGAATGTCCGTTGTGGCCTCAAGGTTGAAATGGAGATTGGAGACTCAAAATGGTCTCGTGGTCCTGGTGACAAGAAGAAAAAAATGGAAAAAAATGGGTGGTTCAATAAACAAAACCCATGATGGAAAGAAGCCTGACTTTTCCCCTTGTAAAAGTTGTGGGAAGAAGCATCCTGGTAACTATTTAAAGGGAACTAAGAATTGCTTCAAATGTGGAAGTTTGGTCATCTGGATAAAAAATTCCAACAGGATACGAAGAATCCTGCTAATACGGAAGAAGAAAGGAAGGTTCAAATCAGCACTCATCCTACAATGCAGTGTTACAACTAAAAGGAGCATGGGAATTATGGAAGAAATTTCCCTAAGCCGAGGGTTGTTGGAGGCAATCAACAACAACCTCCAAGGAAACAAGGAAGGGATTATGTTATCACTACTACTGAGGTTGATCTAGAAAATAATGTGGTGACAGGTACTCTAGCTATTCATTAAAGAATAGAGAATGTATTATTTGATTCTGGTTCTATGCATTCTTTCATATTTTTCAAGTTTAGTAGAACTAATCAAACACCACCTAGAAATTTGGAGGAAAAGTTATCTATGAGGACATCGAATTGGTAAATTATTGCATCCATGGTTTATAAATCCTCCCTAGTTAATTTTTGTGGGATAAACCTCCCAAAAAATCTCATCATACTTCCATTAGTGGAGTTAGACACTATCTTAGGCGTGGATTGACTATATTTTTACAAATCCAACATCAAGTGTTGAGAAAGGGAGATCACACTTTACATCCCTAAGCATCCTCCAATTCTATACAAGTGTAAGGAGGAAGATGAATCTTTTTTCGAATCATCGTCTCAAGTGTGGATAATTTTGCCTTATGAACAAGCATATCTACCTGAAATGCTTGAGAAAAAGGATAGAATCATGTTTGAAGACATGCCTATTTTGAGGGATTACACTGATGTATTCCTTGAAGAGTTTCCTAGTCTTCCTTCTGACCAAGAGGTTGAGGTCTCAATTGAACTTATTCTGGGATCTTTTCCTATATTAAATTAACCTTATAGAATGGACACTATAGATCTGGAAGAGCTGAAGAAGGAGTTACAGGAGAATATGGAGAAGAATTTTATATGCACGAGTGCTTCACCATGGGGTTCACCATCCCTCCTCTTCAAGAAGAAGGACAGATAAATTCACCTCTACATTGATTATCGTGAGCTCAATAAAATCACGATAAAGAACAAGTATACCCTTCCATGGATAGATGACTTGTTTGATCAGCTTTGTGGGGCCAATTTTTTCTCTATGGTGGACCTTCAGTCGGGATATCACCAATTAAAGGTAAGGAATGAAGATATTCCCAAGACTGACTTTCGAACGAGGTATGGACACTATGAGTTCATAGTGATTCCCTTCGGACTCACTAATTCTCTATACATTTTAATGTATTTAAGGACTACAGTTTTTAGAGATTACCTTGAAAAATTTGAGGTAGTCTTTATTGAAGATATTATGATATATTCCAAGAACAAGGAGGAACATGAGGAGCACTGGAATACTGTGTTAAAGACTTTTCAAATGGAGAAGTTTTATGAAAAGTATAGTAAATGTGAGTTCTGGAGGGAGGAAGTATCATTCTTACAGAATGTTATCACCAGCAAAGGGATATCTATGGAACCTTCCAAGACAAAGGCAATTGAAGAGTGGCCCATGTCAACATTAGTAATAGAGATATGTAGCTTTTTGGGTCTATCTGGGTATTATCGATGATTTTTGAAGAACTTTTAATGATTGTCGAGCCCAATGAAAAAACTGACACAGATGGGAGTAAAGTTTATCTGGACTCACAAATGTGAATACTGTTTTAAGGAGTTAAAAAAGGGGCTTATCACTACACCGGTACTCACACTCCCAACAAGTGGAGAACTCTTTGTGGGGTACAGTTATGCTTGAAACAAGGGATTAGGATGTGTGCTGATGAAAAATGATGAAGTGATAGCCTATGTCTCAAGGTAGATGAAAATCTATGAGTAATACTATCCCACACATGATCTGGAGTTGGCGGCTATGATATTTACATAGAAAATCTGGAGGTATTATCTCTATGAGGAGAAGTGTGAGATATATACTGATCACAAGAGTCTAAAATATATATCCACACAGAAAGATCTCGATATGCGCTAGAAAATATGGATAGAGATCATCAAGTATTATGACTGCTCAATCCACTACCATCCCAGTAAGGCAAATAAGTTGGAAGATTCTCTAAGTAGAAAGGATCCAACATCTTTATTAATGATGATAATTGAAAAGGACATGATCTTATTATATTTTCAAAGGATGGACATGAGAATCATTAAGGGAGTAATATCATCAATCCTTTCTCAAATGATTGTTCAACCATACCTCTTGGAGAAAATAAAGGATCCTTAGAGAAAGTATATGAAAATTCTAAAAATTGTGGAAGCCATTAAGAATGGGAAATCCTCTAATTTGAAAATTGACAAGGAAGGAGTTGTAAGATTTTGGTTATGATTATGTGTACCTTATGATCCATATATATAGAAGGAGCTTCTAAATGATGCACATAACTCGATATTCTCTATCCACCTAGTGAGAACAAAGATGTATCAAAATCTCCAAGAAAACTTTTGGTGGGACAATATGAAAAGGTAGTTTACTGAATATACATCAAAGTGCCTGGTATGTCAACAAGTAAAGGATGAGAGGAAATATTCTAAGGGGATGATGCAAAAACTTCCCATACCAATGTGGAAGTGGGAGAACATTACCATTGACTTTGTCACCAGACTTCCAAGGAAATCTAGAGGAAACAATTCTATATGGGTCATTGTGGACCGTCTTACAAAGACAGCTCACTTTATCGCAATTTGAGAGGACTTCTCATTGGATCAACATGCACATATTTAAATCAAAAAATTGGTAAGGCTTCATGGAGTACCACTATGTATTGTATCCGATCGTGATCTTAGATTCACCTCAAAGTTCTAGAAAAGACTCCAACATGCTCTATGTACTGAACTGATCATCAGTACGACCTACCATACTCAAACTGATGTCCAATCTGAGCAGACTATTTAGACACTGGAAGAAATGTTGAGGGAATATTCTATGGAATTCATTGGAGGATGGGACCAACATCTTCCACTGGTTAAATTCTCCTACAACAATAGTTTCTACTCGAGCATCTGAATGGAACCATATAAATCCATTTATCGGTAAAGGTACTTAACACTAACATGTTGGGATGAATTTGGTGAGCATAAACTGATACGACCTAAAATGGTTGAAGAAATGGTAGAGAATGTGGATACCATTTAGCAGCATATCAAGGCAGCCCAAATTCGACAGAAGAGTTATGAAAATAACCATCGACGAGATGTTGAGTTCATTGTTGGAGACATGGTATTTCTAGGCATATCTCTGTGGAATATGGTTATGAGATTTGGGAAGAAAGGAAAGCAAAGTCCTCGGTATATCATCCCCTTCGAGATCCTTGATCGAGTCAGAGTTGTGGCCTATCGACTGGAACTTCCACCTACCATGTCGAAAGTACGTGATGTCTTTCATGTATCCCTCTTAAGAAAGTACATACTAGACCCTTCACAAGTACACTCTTCAGTGGTGTTACAGTTAGAGGATGATATTTCTTATGAGGAGTAGCCAGTGAAAATCTTGGATCATAGAGATAAAGTTCCACGTAACAAGACTACTCACCCGGTCAAGGTACTATGGCGGAACCATAAGTATGAAGAGGCAACATGGGAACTGGAGGATGCACTGAGGGAAAAGTACCCACACTAGTTTGCGGCTTAGAATGTAAAAAGAAACATTTAGGGAGAAATTTCATAAGGGAGGAAGAATGTAACGACCCAATGTTTTATAAATAAAAATTCCTTTCTAATAAATATGTCAAGAAATCACAATATAATGAACTACCAAGTGCTATGTGACCTTTAAACCTAATTTTGTCACTTATGTGCTTGGAATTTTAAAAAACTGGCATACACAGTCGCAATCCGTTAGTTATTTCGAGTCTGATAAGGGAAAATTAATTTTTGGTGAATAGTAACCTACCTGTATGAATAGTAACATACTCTAATGAATAGTGATACACCCTAATGAATAGTAACCTTACCTATGATAGTATAAAATTAATATTAAAGTGAATCTATGTCGTACCTATATTTTAGAATAAGTAAATGAATATTTTAAAACTGGTTTTTAATAATAAATTATGAGTTAAATTAAATATTAAATTAATCATATTTAGAAAATTATTTTTAAAAAATGGACTTCATTTTTGTAATCTAAACATTGAAAAATTGATAGGTTTAATTTTTTAGATTTTCTGAAATACTTGAATTTTTAGTGAATAGTAAAATACATTAATTTTTCGTATAAATACACTAGTTAAAATCCACTATTCGTGACATCAAAAGTTGTGTAAGAACCAAAATATAGAACTGACATGAATTTATTACTATTATTTGTCATGGAATACATACTATTTCTTTTCTTATGAAAAAATAATAAACTAATGATTACAATATTAGGAAAACCCTCCTCTCCTCGACTATAAATACCACACATTCTTAACTCTTCCCTTCACTTCTATCAAGCCTTGTTCCTTGCCAATATTCGGCCAAATTCACTCCCCAAGCTCCTCCCCCACGTCCAACATCCCCCATCCTCTTAAAAATACCAAAACCTCTACCTTTAAGAGGTTCTTAAAGGAGATAAACTCAAGAGGTAAATTCCCCATTCAAATTCTTTTATTTATTTTAAGTTCTTTTCTTTTCTTGTTTATTTACCCACCTACCTTCACCCAAATAGAATGATAAATCCAGTAACATACATGTAATGGAATGTATTTATGATAATGGGATATTTCATTATCATCTCTCCTTTCCCCATATTTTATTGGATTGAAATGAAAACACCATTTGATATGTGTAAATTTAACACATTCAAGGACAATGGTTTATCAATTTCAATGATCATATTTAATTATGTACTTGAAACCAATTTTTTTAAGGTTGAAATAGAATATTAGTTATTTTATATATCCTTTATATGGTTCTGTAATCCTTTTGTACTAATGTTATTAAGATAAAACGAAAAACATTCTCATTGTAATCAAAACCCACCGATTAACAAAAATGGTTGTAACTATGGTTTTATATAATAATTCGACTTGAAACTAAGTAACCAAATTAAATTTGAAACCATTTAATCTTTTGGATGTTCACTAATAGAATATTAATTCAATTTTGGAAAACCACTTTCATCTTACATGTCTATACGAACGTGAATATAAGTAAACCAATCATTAAATCCATGTAAGCAAACAGACCCGAACAATGAAATTAAACATCATAACCAATTAAAATGGTTATAAATGAAAATAAAATGATTATAATAAACCAATTAAATATAGAAGAGGTTATGGACTTATTATTTAATAAACCTAATTGGTTTATTCAGCTCATTAACAACAAGTGGGGAACACCACCAGTCTTAAGATAAGGCATCCTCTCCATTACCCTCTTAATCAAGATTTTCCTCTATGATATGCCTTTTTATGTATAATCCCTAATTATGGGGTATGTTTTTAAACCTCCCCCATACTTCCCTAATGATTTATAAGTGATGGTAAACTCCTTTTCTCTCTCATCAGGCCCTCTTAGGTACACCCGACAGAATGCCAATAAGCCGTAACAAATTCTACCCGAACACTTTTTGTTCATCCGGGTTGCCTTATCTTCCTTTATATAAAAGTAGAGTTATCTTATCTATTTATATAAATATTATTAATAATATGTAGTTTTAAAAAATTCATTTATTAATAACCTTTCAACACTCGCTTTTGGGGATATACATGCCTCTAAAAGATTCCCTCTTTAGAACATTCGGATAAGAAAACCTATTTTTAGGGAACTTCCCAAATTTTTACACAATTTAAGGTGCACTATATCCACTATTTTAATCCCCCATTGTCATTATAATTTCAGTATTTTTATTCTGATAACCATCTTGGTTCAATTCTGGTTTTATATAAAATATTTTCCTCTTTTATATTTTAAAATACCTATAGTATTTTTCTTAAAACAGCACCAAAATGTTTTAATGCTAATGTTTATCAAATACATTTAATATATGTTATAACTTATATTTGACACCAATTACCATATTTTATTCAAAATTTCCCTTATGAATGTCCATGTATTTTCTAATCCCTTTATTTCATAGACACTTTCATGAAACGTTCACTGGTTATCCTTTATGTCATGATTGGGGTAGCCAATTATTTCCATGGGTATTCTTATGTTTATGTATGGTTGATTATGTATGATTATTTATGTGGAAAAATTATTCAGGAAAATTTTGAGATGGGTGCGCCCAGATAGAGCTCTATTGAATTTGGTAAAGTTAATTCTCATGATATGCGATGTGAAATAGGGTTGACAGTTAGCCTTGACCCGTACTAAAATGGGAAATGAGATTGTCTATTTGCATTTACCTGTACTAAAATGGGAAACAGGTTTGGCGGTTAGCCATGAACCATACTAAATATATGTTTCATGATTATTACACATTTATTTGATTCCATGTTTATATGATCCCATTCTTATATGATATGATTTCATATGTTCCATGCTTTGGATATCATTATTTCATTCCTCCAAACTCATGAGATTAAGATGTATCCTTATGTTCATTTTCTTATTTGGATTTTTAGCTCATCCCTCTGTTCTTGTGTTCCCCACAGTACCCTATGCAGATGTAAGGGCTCAAAGGAAGTTAGGATATTTTTTATAGATATTAAATAAAGAAGTGTTTTTTAGCCCCATGTTTTATGTTTTATGTACCTAGTCTTCCAAGACACTAGACTTAATGATCCTTGGCCTATACTCTGATGTATAATTATTATTAAAATCATGTAATGTTTTGTGAAAAAGGTTAGGGTCACTATATTGATGATAAAATATTTTAGAACTTTAACATATGAGATCTGGGTGCCACTCAGCTGGTGCCCCGTTATAGAATCCCTATCCATTTACACATAACATTACTTAATTTTAAGCATAATTATACATCAGATTACAAGCCAAGGATCATTAAGTCTAGTGTCTTGGAAGACCGTGTACATAAAAATAAAACATGGGGCTAAAAAACAATTACTTATTTAACCTCCATAAAAATCTCGTAACTTCCTTTGAGCCCTTATATCCGCATAGGGTACACTAGGGAACATATGAACAAAGGGATGAGCTGAAAATCCTTGTAAGGGAATGAACATAAGAATAAAGCTTAAGAACATGTGCTAGGAGTGATGACATAATGATATCAAGATCATGGAACATATGAAATCATAACATATAAACATGGGATCATTTAAACATGGAATAATATAAATATGGAGGAATTATAAAACATGTCTTTAGTACAAGTCAAGGATAACCGTCAATCTCGTTTCCCATAGTATTAAGGGTCAAGGCTAAATGCCAATCCCATTTCCCATAGTAGTACAGGTCAAGGATAATTGCCAATCTCATTTCACATCATATCTCAAGAGACTTTACTTTACCAAATACATATGAGCTCTATTTGGGTTCACTAACCTCAAAATTTTCATGAATATTTTTTCCATATAAATAATCATACATAATCAACCATAAATAAGCATAAGGGTACCCATGGAAAGAATTGGGTACCGTAATAATGAAATAAAGCATAACCAATGGGCTTATCATGAAAGTGTCCATGAAATAAAGGTATTAGAACATTAATGGACGTTAATAGGGTAAAATAGGCATATATAATGGTAAGTGATGTCAAAAATAAGGGTCAACATATTAGAAATGTATTTGAGAAACAATAGAATTAATACATTTTTTTGCGGTTTTTAGGAAAATGCTATTGGGATTTTAAAATAGAAAGGAGGAAAATCTTTTGCATAAAACCATAATTTAACCAAGAAGTTTTTGATAATAAAAATACTAATTTTATAAAGACAATGGTGGATTAAAACATATGATATATTGCACTTGAAATTGGGTAAAAATTTTGGAAGTTCCCTTAAAACAGGTTTTCTTATCAGAAAGTTCAAAAGAGGGAATATTTTAAAAACATGTATATCTCCAAAAGAGAGTGACAAAAGGGTATTAATAAATGAATTTTGTAAAAATACACAGAATTTATAATATTTACATAAATAGATAAGATAACTCCATTTTGATATAAAAAATATAAGGCAACCCGAAAGAACAAAGAAGGTTCGGGTAGACATCATTACGGTTTATAGGCATGGGGTCCAATGTATCTAAGAGGGATTTAGGAGAGAGAAAAGGGGTTTTTGATAACTTATACATAATTAGGGAATTATGGGGGAGGTTCATAATCATACCTCATCATCAGGGATTACACATAAAATGGTATAACATAGAGGACATCTTGATTAAGAGTGAAACAAAGAGGATCCCTTACCTTAAGTTCAGTGGTTTTCTCCACTTGTTATTAATGACATGATTAAAAAAATTAGGTTTATTAATTAATAATTCCAGAAACTATTATATAATTAATTTATTTATTTTAACCCATTTTATTTCATTCAATACCTTTTTGATTGGTTATAAGGTTGGATTTCATTGTTTAGGTTTGTTTGCTTTCTTGGTTTTAATGACTGGTTCATGTTCGGATAAACATGTATGATGAAAGTGATTGTACAGAATATAAGATGTATATTATTATTTAAAATAAAAGATATTATATGGTTGCAAATTTTATTTGGTTACTTAGAGTGAAGTCAAAATATTATATAAAACCTCAGTGATAACTGTTTTGGTAAATTAGTGGGTCTGATTACAATGAACATGTTTTGTTTTATAACATATTACCATTTGTACAAAAGGATTAAAGAAACTTAACTAGGATATGTTAAATATATAATAATATGGTTCAAACATAAAAAAAATGGTTTCATGACCATAATTAAAGATGATAATAGAAACTTATAAACTGTTGTCCATGAATGTGCTAAATTAACACATCTCAAACGGTGTTTTCATTTCTTTCAAATGAAAGGGTGGGTAAAGGAGAGAAGATAAAGAATTATCCCATTAGAATAATAACATCCCATTACATGTTTGTTACTGTATTTATCATAACATTTAGGCGAAGGGAGGTGAGGAAAGAAACAAGAAACGAAAAGAACCTAAAAGAAATGAATGAATTGGAAAGAGGAATTTACCTCTTGAGTCTACCTCCTTTGAGAACCTCATATGGGGAGAGGTTTTGGTATTTTTAAGAGAATAGGAAACTTAGGACGTGGGGTAGGATATTGGGGAGATATTTGGGAAGAATATTGGCTTGGAACAAGGCTTGAGAGTAGTTAAGAGAAGGGAGAGTGAGGGGGGTTTTTTTAGTGGAGGAGAGGAGAGTTTTCATAATATTATAATCATTAGTTTATTATTTTTTCATAAGAACATAAATAGTGACTATTCATTCCCCTATAATAGTAATAAATTAATTTAAGTTTGAACCAATGATCATTTACATCATCCATGACTCAAGCATGATGCAAAAATTCAGGTTTTAGCATTTATCATGAATTATCAGATTTTACTATTCATAAAAAAATCCTGTAATTTAGAAAAATCCCAAAACTTTACTCTAACCATTTTTTGATGTGTAGAATCCAAAAATGAATTCAATTTTTCAAAAATAATTTTATAATTATGATTAATTTAATATTTATTAAACTCATAATTTATTTTAAAAAAACTAGTTTTAAAACATTTTTTTACTTAGTCTAAAATATAGGTACATCATACTTTCACTTGAGTATTATTTTTATACTATCATAGGTAAGGATAATATTCATTAGGGTATATCACTATTAATAAGGGTATGTTACTATTCATAAAGGTGGGTTACTATTCACCAAAAATTATGTTTTTCTTATCGGACTCCAAATAACTAACTGATCGCAACCGTGTATGTCAGATTTTCGAAATTCCAATCACATAAGTGAAAAACTTATGTTTAAATGTCACATAACACTTATTAGTTCATTATTTTCTGATTTCCTAACATATGTTTGAGAAAGTAATTCCCATTTATAAAACATTGGGTCATTACACTCTTCCCCCCTTATGAAATTTCACCCTCAAAATTTTGTTTTACATTCTAATACAAAAAAATGTGCAGGTACTTTTACTTATTTGCCTCCTCTAGTTCCCATGTTTCCTCTTCGTACTTGTGGTTCTGCCATAGTACATTGACCAGGTGAGTAGTCTTGCTATGTAAAACATTATATCTAGGATCCAAGATTTTCACTGGCTTCTTATCGTAAGAAAGATCATCCTCCAACTGTACCACCTTTGAAGAGAGTACATGTGAAGGGTATTGTATATAATTTATTCAGAGGGATACATGAAATACATCATGTACTTTTGATATAGTAGGTGTAAGTACCATTAGATAGGCCACAACTCTTAATCGATCAAGGATCTCGAAGAAGCTGATATACCTAGGACTTAGCTTTCCTTTCTTCCTAAATCTCATGACCTTCTTCCAAGAAGATATGCATGGAAATACCATGTATCCCACTTTCAACTGAAGGTCTCATCTATGGTTATCTGAATAACTCTTCTATCAACTTTGGACTGCCTTAATATGTTGCTGAATGGTTTTCAACTTCTCCCCCATTACTTTGACCATTTCAGGTCCTAGCAGCTTATGCTCACTGACTTCATTCCAAAACACTAGTGCTCTACACTACTTCCCGTAAAGGGATTCATATGGTTCCATTCAGATGGTCAAGTGGAAACTGTTGTTGCTGGGGAATTAAACTGGTTGAAGATGTTGGTCCCATCCTCCTTTGAAGTCTATAGAACATTTTCTCAACATATCTTCCAATGTATGAATAGTTCAGTCAGATTGGCCATCAGTTTGAGGATGATAGGCCGTAATGAAGTTCATTTCAGTGCTTAGAGAATGTTGAATTCTTTTCCAGAACATCGAGGTGAATCTCAGATCATGATCAGATATAATAGATAGTGGCACTCTATGAAGACTTACCACATATTTGATATATATCTGTGCATGTTGATGTAATGAGAATTCATATCGAATCACGATAAAGTGAGCTGTCTTTGTAAGACGATCCGCAATAACTCATATAGCATTATTTGCTCTGGATGTCCTTGGAAGTCTAGTGACAAAGTCCATGGTAATGTTCTCCCACTTCCATGTTGGTATGGGTAGTGGCTGCAACATCCCCTTATACGTTTTCCTCTTAGCCTTCACTTTCTAATATACCAGACACTTTGATGTATATTTGGAAATCTCTATTTTCATATTGTCCAACCCATTGTTTTCTCGGAGATCTCAATACATCTTTGTGCTCCATGGGTGGATAGAGAAGGTTGAGCTATGTGCATCATTCAAAATATCCTTCTTTATCTCTACATTGGATGATATACATAATCATGACCCAAATCATAAAACTCCTTCCTCATCTGTTTTGAAATTGAAGGATTTCCCATTTTTGATAGCTTCCAACCTTTTTTAAATATCCATATATTTTCTTTGAGCATCCTTTATTTTCTCCCTGAGAGATGGTTGAGAAATCATTTGAGAAAGGATTTATGATGTTCCTACCTTAATTATTCCCATGTCCTTCCTCAGAAAATATAAGAAGAACTTATCATTTTTAATTCTCATCATTGTAAAGATGGAGGATCATTTCAACTTAGAGCATCAGCCAACTTGTTTACCTTTCCAGGGTGATAGTGGATTCAGAAATCATAATCCTTGATGAGCTCTATCCATATTTTTTGGTGCATATTAATCTATTTTTGTGTGAATATATATTTGAGACTCTTGTGGTTAGTATATATCTTACAATTCTACCCATATATATAATGCCTCCTGATTTCAACGCAAAGATCACATCCGCCAACTCTAGATCACGCGTGGGATAGTTTTGCTCATGGATTTTCAGCTGCCTTGAGGAATAGGGTATAACTTTATCATTTTACATTAGCACACAACCTATGACCTTTTTTGAAGCATCACTATACACCATAATGAGTTCTACACTTATTGGGAGTGTGAGTACTGGTGCAGTGATAAGCCTCTTTTTCAACTCTTTGAAATAGTCCTCACATTCTTGAGTCCAGATAAACATTACCCCCATCCATGCCAGCTTGGTCATTGGGTTTTAAAATCATGAAACGTTCTTCACAAATCATCGACAATACATAGCTAGACCAAAAACTATGCAGATCTCTATTACATATGATGGCCTTGGCCACTCTTCAATTGCCTTTGTCTTGGAAGTGTTCAATGATATCACTTTTCTGCCAGCAGCATGCCATAAGAATGATACTTCCTCCATCCCGAACTCACATTTACTATACTTTGCACACAACTTCTCCCTTTACAATGTTTTAAGATAGTATTGAAATACTCCTCATGTTCCACCTTTCTCCTGAAGTATATCATAATATCATCAATAAATACTATAAATTTTTTTTTCGAGGTAATCTCTAAAGACTCTATTCATTAAATCCATGAAACGTTTTGGAGAATTAGTGAGTCCGAAGGGCATCAATATGAACTCATAGTGTCCATACCTTGTTTTAAATGTAGTCTCTGGAATATCTTCCTTTCTCACCTTTAGTTGGTGATATCCTGACCAAAGGTCCACCTTAGAGAAATAACAGGCCCCACAAAGATAATCGGAAAAGTCATCTATCCAAGGAAGGGGATACTTGTTCTTTATCTTGATTTCATTAATCTAAATAAAATCAATACACAGGTGCATTGATCCATCCTTCTTCTTGATAAAGAGGACTGGAACACCCCAAGGTAAAGCAATCTAGTGTATGAAACACTTCTCCAGATTTTCTTCTAACTACTTCTTTATCTCTTCCAGATCTTCGGTGGACATTCTTTTAGGTGTCTTCGATAAAGGTAGAGATCCGGGAATAAGTTCCATTGAGAACTCAACCTCTCAGTTAGGAGGAAGACCAGGAAACTCTTTAGGGAATACATCACTATAATCCCTCATGATGGGCATGTCTTCAAGAACGATTTTATCCTTTGTCTCAATCATTTGAGCTAGAAATATTTTCTCATAAAGAATGAATACCCACACTTGATACAATGATTATAAAATAGATTCATCTTTCTCCTTAAACTTTTAAAGAATCGAAGGATGCTTATGGATGTGAAGAGTGATCTCCCTTTCCCAACAGTTGATGATGGATTTGTATAAAGATATCCAATCCATGCCAATCCATGCCCAAGATAGCATCGATCTCCACTAAAGGAAGTATGATTAGATTTTATGGGAGGTTCATTCCACAAATGTTATCCAAGGAGGAGTTATAAACCATGGACTCAATGATTTCTCCATTCTTTTTTCTCATAGATAGACTTTACTCCAAATTTTTAGGTGGTGTTTTAATAGTTATACTAAACATATAAGATATGAAAGAATGCATATAACTAGAATGAAATAGTACGTTTACTATTCTCGAATGAATAACTATAGTACCTATCACCACATAATTATTTGGCTCCCCCTCAGCTGTAGTTATAACATAAGCCATTCTTTGTTTCCTTGGAGTTTTTTTGGTTGATTTCCTCTGACAACCCTTGGCTTTGGGAAATTATTTTCATAATGACCATGCCCCTTGTAGTTGTAACACTGCACCACTGGCTGAGAATTGATATGAACCTTCCTTTATTCTTCCAAATTAGCAGGATTTTTCATATCCCTTTGATAGTTCTTGGACAGATGACCAAAATTTCCACATTTGAAACAATTCTTGGTTCCCTTCAGACAGTTCCCAGGATTCTTCTTCCCACAACCTTTACAAGGGGAAAATCTAGGATTCTTTCCATCATGGGTTTTTTTGTTGTACCACCCATGTTATTGTCCATTTTTTACTTCTTTTCACCAGGACCATGAGACCACTGAGAGTATCCAATATCCATTTCAACCTTGAGGGAACAATGGAAAATCTCCTCATAACATTCAAAGTCTCCAATCGCCAATGCTTTTTATAGAATTGGATTTAGTCTATTAAAGAAGTGGCCCACCTTTCTTTTAGTGTTCAATAAAAATAAGGAGGCATACTTTGCAACTCTTGTAAATTTTTCTTTATACACCTCGATGGACTCATCTTTCTTTTTCTTGAGTATGAGGAACTCTCCTTCCATCTTGAGATGGAGGGTTTGAGGAAAATATTTGTTGAAAAACATCATCTTAAATTCCTCCCTATCCATGGAATCAATTTTCTCTTGGGAATTTGTAGTCTAGATCAGTGTCCACCACTGATCAACTTCACTATCAAAATTATAGACCCCCAGTACGAATTTCCCTTCTTCCGAGCACTAGAGGATGGAGAATATATTTTCAATGGAGTTAATCCACTGTTCTACGAGGAGGGGGTCAGAAGATCCACTAAACATGGGAGACATTTTATGTATGAAGTATTCTATGAAAACTATCTCTTTCCATAGAGGAGGATGGTGTTATACACGATTCAAGTTATTATTAATAACTTGATCTAGCTGAGAAAGTACTATCATGATGTTTTGAGCACCCAATCCCATCATATTCAGCCTATCATTATGGAAATCATCACATTTACCATCACATAGATTGTTGGAACATGTTCTTCTATTTAAATCCATTAACTAAGAAAAATAACATATAATTAGAGGGATTGAATACATAGATATTGAGAATAAAAAGGAAACGTTGAATATAAAAGGATAAACTTGTAAAGGAGAAGTATATACTTACTTTTGATTCCCTATGTTTCATACTATGTTATCATTGAACTATCTCTCATCTTATATTCTTATGAAATTTTTTATTCCCTTAATAATGGTTTGTAATAATCTCGTGAATTTACCAAAGCATATCCCATGGGAGTTTCCATACCAAGTGTGCAACAAGGCCCTTTTTCGTGTACTAGGATACCCCGAGTCATGCCCAAAAATCATTTTCCGAGTTTTCACTCCTAGGTACATCTGTGATAGAGCCACATATACTTATTTGTATCCAGACAGGGATGTATTTTCATGATAAAGCACTTACTCTATACTTACCAAAATTTAGGGATGTTTTATTATAATTTATCTCAAACTTATGGTTCTCACCAAGGTTCTCTATTCATAATATCCAAAAATAACTATACCATCCTCTGATAACAACTATAACATCCCTATAATTTTAATCAAAACATTACATGATTTTAAGCGTAATTATACATCAGAGTAAAAGCCAAGTATCATTAAGTCTAGTGTCTTGGAAGACTAGGTACATAAAACATAAAACATGGGGATAAAAAAACACTTATATATTTAATCTCCATAAAAGATCCTCACTTACTTTGATCCCTTACATCAGCATAGGGTACCCTGGGGAAAACATGAAAAGAGGGATGAGCTAAAAATCCCAATAAGGTAATGTAAATAAGAATAAAGCTTAATCACATGAGATATGAGGCATGACATAATGATATCAAAATCATGGAACAATTGAAATCATAACAAATAAACATGGGATCATATAAACATGGAATCATATAAATTTGGAAGAATCCTAAAACATATCTTTTATATGAGTCAATTCTAACTTCCAATATTGTTACCCATAATAGTATGGGTCCAGGCTAACCGCCTATCCTGTTTCCCAAAGTAGTACGGGTCAAGGCTAACCGCCCATCCTATTTCACATCGCATCCCATAATTCTTAACTTTAACCAATGCATTGGAGCACTATCTGGGTGCACCAATGAGAAAATTTTCATAAGTATTCTTTCCAGATAAATAATCATACATAATCAACCATACATAAACATAAGGGTACCCATGGAAAGAATTGGGTACCATAATCATGACATATATCATAACCAATGGGCGTATCATGAAAGAGTCCATGAAATGAAGGGATTAGAACATATATGGAGGTTCCTAGGGTAAAATAGGATTATAAAATGGTAAGTGATGTCAATAAAAAGTGAAAACATATAAGAAATGTGTTTGATAAATATTAGCATTAAAACATTTTTGTGCGGTTTTATGGAAAATGCTATAGATATTTTAAAATATAAATGAAGAAAATATTTTATATAAAATAGGAATTTAACCAAGAAGGTTTTCATAATAAAAATAAGGATTTTATAAAGACAATGGTGGATTAAAATAGAGGATATATTGCACTTGAAATTGGGTAAAAATCAGAGAAGTTCACACAAAACAGGTTTGTTTATCGAAAAGTTCTAAGGAGGGAATCTTTTATAAATAGGTATATACCCCAAAGAGAGAGATTAAAGTCTCTTCATAAATGAATTTTGTAAAACTATATATCATTTAAAATATATAAATAAATAGATAAGATAACTCCATTTTTATATAAATAAAGATAAGACAACCTGAAAGAACAAAGAAGGCCGGGTAGAATTCATTACGGTTTATCGGAATGGCATCAGGTGTACCTAATTGGGAATTATGAGAGAGAAAAGGGGTTTCTAATCACTTATAAATCATGAGGGAAGTATGAGGGAGGTACGTAATCATACCCCATAATTATGTATTTCACATAAAATGGCGTAGCATAGAGGACATCTTGATTAAGAATGAAACAGAGAGGATCCCTTACCTTAAGTCCAGTGGTGTTCTCCAATTGTTATTAATGACATGAATAAACAAATTAGGTTTATTAATTAATAATTAAAAAAACCTATTCTATAATTAATTGATTTATTGTAAACCTTTTTAGTTCATTCAAGTCCTTTTCGATTGGTTATAAGGTTCAATTTCATTGTTTAGGTATGTTTGCTTCCTTGGTTATAATGATTGGTTCATGTTCGATTAAACACATATGATGAAAGTGATTTTCGATAATATAAGTTTTATGTTATTAGTTATCGTAAAAGAGAATTCATGGTTACAAATTTAATTTGGTTACATAGAGTAAATTCTAAATTTTATATAAAACCTTAGTGATAACCTTTTTGGTTAATTTGGTGGGTTTGATTACAATGAACATGTTTTTTTATAACTTAATACCATTTGTACAAATTGATATCAGAAACTTAACTAGGATATATTAAGTATATAATAATATGGTTCAACCATAACACAAATGGTTTCATGAACAGAATCAAATATGATAATAGAAACTTATAAACCGTTTCCATTGAATGTGTTAAATTAACACATCTCAAATAGTGTTTTCATTTATTCCAAATAAAACGGTGGGTAACGGAGAGAAGATAAATAATTACAACATTATAATAATAACATCCCATTAAATTTATTTTACTAGATTTATCATACCATTTTGGTGAAGGTAGGTGAGGAAAGAAATAAGAAGAAAAAATAATTTATAAGAAATGAAAGAATTGGAAAGAGGAATTTACCTCTTCAGTCTACCTCCTTTGAGAACCTCTTAAAGGGAGAGGCTTTAATATTTTGAAAAGACTAGCGGCCTTTGGACATGGGGGAGTATATTGGGGAGATATTTGGGTAGAATATTGGCAAGTCAGAAATCTTTATAGTGGTGAAGATAAGGGGGAGTGAGTGTGGGGGGGGGGTTAAAGTGGAGGAGAGGAGGGTTTTGATAATATTATAATCATTAGTTTATTATTTTTTCATAAGACAATAAATAGTGGGTATTAATTGAACTATAATAGTAATAAATTCATGTGACATAAAACCAATGGTCATTTACATCATCTATGAGTCAAGCATGATGCAGAAATTCCGGTTTTAGTATTTATCGTGAATTATTAGATTTTACTATTCTTAAAAAAATTCAAGTATCTTAGAAAAAACCCAAAAATTCACCGTAAACATTTTTTGACATGTATAATCTAAAAATGAAGTCCATTTTTTAAAAATAAATTTATAAATATGATTAATTTAATATTTAATTAAATTTGAAATTTTATTATTAAAAAACCAGTTTTAAAACAATTATTTACTTATTCTAAAATATAGGTACACCATAATTTCAATTGAATATTATTTTTATACTATCATAGGTAAGGTTACAATTAATTAGGGTATATCACTATTCATAAGGGTATGTTACTATTCATAAGGGTAGATTACTTTTCACCAAAAATTATGTTTTCCTTATTGGAATCCTAATAACTAAGTGATCACAACTGTGTATGTCAGATTTTTGAAATTCCAAACACAAAAGTGACAAACTTATGTTTAAAGGTCACATAGCACTTAGTAGTTAATTATGTTGTGATTTAATGACATATTTATAATAAATGAATTTCCTTTTATAAAACATTAGGTCGTTACACCCATACTCAGTTGGCCACACGGCCTTAAGCGTATTTACCCAAATGCCAGAGGCAATCGACTAGCAGCGAGGGCCTAGGGTGTGATAGTGGGGAAACTATTCCCTCATTGGTAGAGTGTAACAAAACAAAATAATAATATAAAATAACATAAGCAGTAAACAACAAACATCTGAAATGAACATTGAAAGGATGATAAGATAAATAACCAAGCATCAATACATAAAAAATATGATGCAACATGTCACATGTTCTAGGAAAGTGGCCAAACAAGTACACTATAGTAATACAAAATATATGTCTCAAAAGTGAAAATGTAACAGAAGTTACTAGGAGGCATTATAGGCCTCGACTCGATCCCATGCTCTCCGACTCCTAAGCAGCACATCATGTACCTGTAGTAGGGTTCTTGACCCGATCAATACCTACAATCATATAATCTGTATAGGCCCAAAAGCACGTCCCAAACATGGTGCGAGACTAAATCCCAGTAGGCAACTACCTACGATCTATGAAAATCTTTTAGTAAATATATATATAATAGGCAGTGTACATTAGTAAAAGCAATAAACTGTAGGTACTCCTAAGTAATCACAATAGATGTCTCAGAAGACAATGAGATCAAGTATAGGTGAAGAACGAATCCAATTTTGTGATTTGTCTTGGAAGAAGTGTCATTAGAAATTATATTTGATTATTCAACTAAAATGGAATATATAAAAGTCTTAAGGTCCATCCTAGGACCGATGGCCCCACGTATAAAAGTAATGGTCAACTCATGACAAAATAATCATTTAGTCATTTTAAAATAGTGCTCAGCCTGGGTATCCCTCAATGAATATTAGGTTTGCGCAAAAATATAAAATAAGACTCAATGAGCCCAACCACCCTATTTTTGGCTCACTCACGACCTTTACATAATTAACCTCTTGAGCCCGTCCATTATCTTTTAACCGATGAAATGGTTCACCCAAGGTATATAAGGTGAAATTAGTCACATGATCCTGACCTTGTCTTTTAACTAAGACTATGGCTCACCCATTTCTAATTACCCATATTAATCATTTCATAAAAGCATCCACATGTAAATTAAATTATTACATGGCTTTAACATATTATCCCACATGGGAACATATCATATAATAAGTAACACATGTGAATTAAACTATCACATGGTTTAAAATCAATAGATTACCTAGGAAGAATTCATATAACAATCCTATTATGTAATCTAAACCATTACAAGGCCTTAACATATCCGAACTCACGTGTACAAGTTCACAGTTGGAGAAACAATTTTCAAACATACCTAAATCGGCATAGACATAACATGGGGAAAATTGGAAATCACTAATCCCAAACCCTTAATAAAAAAAATCACAATTTAACACAATTTTAATTCTATTATAAATTCAATTTATACTTTACATCCCAATAAGGGAAACACAGCATTCCTCATAGGAAACCATGACCAAACGACCATAAACGATCATTCCAAGTGGAACATACCCATAGGGTGGCCCATAATCATGTTAAACAACATGATAGATACTTTAAAACACTTATTTGATTAACTAAACAAGAAATAGGAAACAATAAGGGAAAATTATAAATCAAGTGACACCCCAAAAATGGGCATGTGACACTCCAATAGATATAAACATCATGAAAATTTGAGAAAGGCACAAGACTACTTAACTTGTCGTAGTACAACTCTCCTCATCTAGCATTAAGGCTTTGATTCACACTAGAATGAAGTAGATCTAAAAAACAAGTATAAAAGTTTAACCTTGAATAACTATATTGATAGAATATATCAAGAATAAAGGATCAAGAGGAATCAATAGCTAACCGATTAGGTTCAAACACAACTGACGGTGAAATAATCATGGTTCAGATGATCAGTCGGGAATAAAAACTGCTCTCAGTGCTGCTGTTCGCAACCCCAAACAAGACTTCTGTCCATAGGATGAAATAAAACACTAATTACCAATTTAATTATTTAAAAAAATGTAAACTATATGTAATTTAGATTAGATGTAGTGTCCTTATAGTTTTATGGCCCGACCTTTATGTGGTCGTGTACTGGGATTACAAGTCGTGAATCCTTCCATACATAGTGTGTACCTATAAGTACTTGTCTTGTAGTTCCCAGTCACATCATGTAACAGGCCTGCAAGCACCCCCTTGACCTATTCCAACCCATTTTTTTAATTATAAACTAAAAAATAAATATTGTTTCCTCAATGGACGAATTGGGTTCTTACAAAACTCCCCCTTAAAGCAATTCTCCCCCGAATTTCCCTTCCATGGGTGGTGAAGAAATATATGAGAACAACTCCAGCCACTATGATCACACGTTAGCCTCCCTCTCATAAGGCTCATCCTGTACTCATATATTCTTACACAAAACCAATACCAAAGTAACAAACTATCCATGGAGAAATTTCCTGCTACAATCAACAATACGAATGAGATTCTCCTCAAATGAAAAATCTTCCTACAACTCCTCTTCCTCAGGATGAAAGGTTTGAGGCGAGTCTAAAAAGTAATATCATAGCTAATAAATGTGGTAGATTATGTGAATAACCATGTACCTTTTAGGTAACTACAATAGATAGGAAACCGGCCCATCCCTCTCTAGAATCTCAAACAGACCAACGTATCTCGGTGAAAGAATACCTTTTCTCATAATGCTCTTGTGTCCCAACCTTAGTGAAACATGTAGGAAAACTTGATCCCTGACCTTGAACTCCAGAGGTTGTATGTGGAGATCGATATAAGATTTTGAAAATACTACAAAGTTGTCCCTTTATTTCGCATCAACTGAACCTAATCAGTGGTCTCCTAGACAAGATGAGGACCCATCATAGCTGGCTCTCCTGCCTCCAGCCAATATAGGGGTGTCAACCTAGTCTACCATACAAAGCCTCATAAGGCGCCATATGAAAATTATGCTAAAATATATCATTATAAGAGAAATTAATCAATGGATTATGTCTCTCCCAAGAACCCTTGAAATTTAGGACGCATGCCTAAATAATATCCGTTGGCACCTAAATCATGCACTCTGACTGACCATCTATCCGAGGGTGGTAAGCTATGATTAGAAGCACCTATGTACCCAAAGACTTATACAGACCTTACAAGAAACAAGTAAAGAGTTTTGCCCTATCTAAAATGATATTTTAAGTTACCCCATGTAGTTGTAAATCCTTATATATGTACAACCTTCAAATCTCTTCAACACTAAAAGTTTCCTTGATTGGAAGGAAAACTATAATCTTCATGATCCTATCAAGAACAACTAAGAAGGCATAATTACCATGAATTCTCCACCATTAGAAATCTCCAAAAATCATTCCACTAATCATTCAAGTGATGATTCCAGCATTATTTTTATTTATATTGGAAAACCCGAACACAATAGGGGTCATAACAGCCGCCAAAAAACAAAGAATTGTAGAGCCCTGATCAAACTCATAAAAAGTTGTCATGCAATATTTCACCAAAGGACATTTTAATCTCTTAAACCACACCCACCTTACATTGATGGTGTGTTTAAACTGGTCCAATTGAACCAAACATGAATAATAATAATGATAACGAGACAAACCAACTTTAGATGACTTATCTCTGAATTCTCGGCTTAAAAGGCCAACATATTGCAACAGAACACATGCCTCTTCTCCAAGAACCATATGCCCAAAATGATACCGTTCACCAAAGATCATAACAATCTCTTATGGATGTTCCTTTTTCAAGACATTCCTAGATCAATTATAAGGTTATTCCATAGAATGAGTAAAATCATAATTCTAGATCCATACCACTGTAACCATTACCTCTTTTCAAAGAATCACATATAATCCCAAATATAAGACTACAATTACCTCATTTTCAATAACTCAAGTACTGAGGAACTCACCATGGTGGTCCATACTCGCAGTTAAAAGTGAGACTTTGGTACTAGGCCAAAAGTCTACATAAGAACACTGACTGAACCCAGAACGGTATCCGCTTGGCAGTCCCAGTGAAGAAAATGGAAGGCATCCCTGAGTTCATCCAAGGCGTTCTTACATGGAAACCCAACTATCACTCAGGATTAACCAAGCCTCATTTAAAAAAATGCATCTAGAAAACAATACAAAAATATATCATGAACTATCCCAAAAACTTTCAACTATAGAATGATATATAACCGACACTCTCATAGTGAATCTAAGATGATGTTAAGATAGGGTACCTACTCATATTTAAAGGAATAGAACACTAAGATAAACTTAAGGATTACTTGAGAAGGATAGTCGAACCACTACTGGTCAACCTACTAGAAGAAAACTCAAATTCACCTACCGAAAAATCATTATTTAATAGGTCTCAATGCCTTTATCAAAAAAAAATTCCATAAAATCTCATGCTTAATCGCCAAGGTCTACCCATGATCATCAGTGACATAAAATGGTTGCAAACATAGTAAAAAACAACAACAGTTGTGCTATCAAGATATCATCAACAAGAAACTATACTCACACGCCTTAAAGGCATTCATGTGGAACAACAATTTCTGAATGGTCCTTTATTGTAATCCTTCTACCTTGAAGAATACATTTAAATAGAACCAACTTGATATTCTCACTGAGGAGTTCCCTAAACATAAATAATAAGGAACAAACACTCTTAAATGCACTAGTTCAGAACCGCCTTAAATGCACGAGTGTCATTTCATGAACCAAAATCACTTCATCATACAAATTTTCTTGATAAGTAAACCAACTGGCATGTCAGAACACCCATGTTGTATAAAATCATTCTGAGTAGTGGTATGAACCTGGTTCCCAATTTATCAGGTCACTATACTCTACAGATAACTAAGAATATACACAACAGACCACAACTCAAATTTTAACCAAACTCGATGGATTGTTTTTAATTTCTAACACTTGACAAGTACCATGTATGTCAATATATACTATCCCAGGTTTACAAGAACAAAATACACATTCTTGTAACTATTCATAGGTTTTCCACTATACACATCTGAGTACCAAATGGCTTACAATATATCTAGCTCAAAATCACATCATATACACAACCATTTACACGAATGATGACATACCTAGTCATCCATCACATAAAGAAAGAGAGGTTCACACAACCTCCTAAGCGGTGACCATGTCTGAATATGTCTAACTTGTTGAGCCGAGCATTCCCAAATGCTCATTCCCATATCATGGGTCAAGATACAATGATCACCCATTCTCACAAGGTTTTACTCTCTAGAAACCAATCATCTTACTAGGGAAAATGACAAGACAACATGTAAGTTTCTTTTTAGAAAAGGAAACCTATGAGGGTCTCAATATAGAAGAAAAGATTGCAGATCAAAAGCACATATATCAAACAGGGTAGGTCAACACCTTCCTCTAAGAACTCACCCCTCTTCTTGCCTCATGGGTTAGGTCTAGGTGTCAAACAATGAGAGATAATACCAAAATCACACTACTAATGTTGGTTCTAGTCAATTAAAAACCTAAGATGAATCCTACTTGGGATTATCAAGGTAAACATGAGTGAACGCATCCTACTTGAGATCCTTAGTTGAAAGGGAAAGGAGGATTCTTATGTGGGATCCTCAAATGATAACCAAAAGAGGCATACTACCACATGGAACCTCTTGGTCAAAACATAAATATATGAATTATGCTGGGAATCCTCAATAATGTCTAGTCTCATGGCCTCATAGGCCAGAAGGGCACATCTTGCAATGATGACAACCTCAAAATATAAGTCATGGGAGATAGGAAACAACACATCTCAAATCAAAGGTCTCAACTAGGTTAGTCTGAACACCTAACTGATCATTAACACCAAGTTTCACTCTTAGGTGACAACTAGAAACAATAACTAGAGGAAATACCTCTCCATTTAGATTGAATCCCCAAAACACTCATTCATAGTCCTTAGAATTCCCCATAGGCTTCACCATCTTGATCTATACAAAAAACTACTCAGAAAGGACTACTCACGTGTCCAAAACTAAAAAAGTGAGATAAAATAGGAGAAGAAAACATAAAAGTTTTACAAAAGTTGCGTACACAGTGTCTAGAAATGACACACAATGTATACCCTGAAACTATTACCTGGGAATTTACTTCCACTAGCCTGGGTGTGTAAACATCATTGGTACACAGTTTGTCAGTCTGACACATGGAATGTCCCATTAAACACTCACATGGGTGCGTCATGCCACCCGTATTAGTTGTGTAAACATCCTAGGTACACAACGTGTCAGACTGACACATGGCGTGTTCTCAAGCCTTCCCTATTGGGCATGTAATTTTACATGGATAGAGCCACACAGTTCTACCTATGTAAAACTACATGGGGTGTACATAAGGTACATGGTGTGTTCTGATCAAAACTCAACAACCCATGTTTCCTCTCACATGGCCAGTGACACGGTCATAAACCACATGGAATGTACTCCTTGTACATGACATGTACTTAAGAATTTTCTTCTCGAAAAGAAAAACACATAGAATGTGTTCATACAATCACACACCATGTTGTCTGGGTTTCCACACAATAATCCTCATAAACATCCCCAGAACCCCTATTTTTTCAAAATAAAGGAATGGTGTTCCAAATTCCGATCTGTGGGGGCCCATACACCCCACGAATCAAAGCTTGGCATCCACATATATCACATAACAACACAATATATATCCCATAGACGAATCCTGATCCACCAAATTCCAACCTAGGAGGGACCATGTTCCTCAGGGACCAATGTTTGGCATCCATCCAATTTAACCATAACATATACCAATACACCTACACAACAACATGAATATATATCACGTTACCTATCACAACATGATGCATATCTAGCACGACGTCTATCACAACATCATGAAATCAGTAATGCTGCTAAATGGAATGACAAGAATAAATTGAGTGACAAGAATAAATGGAATGTGATTTATAATAAGTGCCTACTATACCCACATCTCAGTGGGTTGCAACAAAATAGAGCCACAATGATATCAATAATAACAACGAAAAATAGGTGTGTCACCCAACGGTGAAATGGAATCAATTGTAATAGCTCAAAATCCCAAAATTACAATTTTATTCGAGGTAAATTGGATTTATCCTTTATCCAGGGTAGCTACTCTTGGGAAAAGATAATTACCAAATTCCATTTCCTTTATAGCACAACCAAATAGTAAAGAAAACTAGGAAAGAAATCCTGTGATACCACTTTGTATAATCCTATATCTTGGTGACACTCAACTGGTGCCCTGTACCCGGTTGGCCACATGGCCTTAAGAACATTTCCCAAAATTCTAGAGGCTTCCGAATAGTAGTGAGGGCCTGGAGTGTGATAGTGGGGAAACTATTCCATCATTAGTAGAGTGTAACATAACATAATAATAATATACAATAGAGGAAGTAGTAAAAAACATACAACTGAAATAAATAGAATAAGACTGATAAAATAAATAAACAAGCATCATTCCATACAAAAGATGATGAATCATGTCACATGTTCCAGGAAAGAATACAAACAAGTACACTGCATTAATACACAATATATGTCTCAAAATCACAAAAGTTATAAGAAGAGACTAGGAATCATCACAAGCCTTGGCTCAGTCCCATGCTCTCTGACTCCCAAGAAGCACATCAAGTACTTGTTGCAAGGCACTTTCCCTGATCAACATCTGCAATTATATAATCTGTTTGGGTCCGAAATCATTACCCAAATAGGGTGATAGATTAAATCCTATTAGGAAACCACCTGAGTTCTATGCCAATATGTTAGTGAATATATATATAATAGGCAATGTACATTATTAAAAGCAGTAAATAGTAGGTACTCAAAAGTAAGCACAACTTATGTCTTTGAAGACAATATAATCAAGTATAGGTGAAGACCAAACCCAATATTTTTATTTGGCTTGGCAGATGCATCATTAGACATTCTGTTTAATTATTCAACTCCATTGGATTATAAAAAAGTCTTGAGGTCCGACCTATGACTGATGACCCCCCAAATAAAAGTAACCATCAAATCATGACATAATAACCATTTATTAATTTCCCAATTGATCCTAGCCTAGGTATCCCTCAATGGATCATAGGTTTTCTTGGAATTTTAAAATAAGACTCAATGAGACTGACCACCCTATCTATGGATTTCTCACAACCTTTACATAAATAACATCTTGAGCCTGTCCATTATCTTTTAACTAAGACAATGGTTCACCCAAGGTATATAAGGCGAAATTTTTCACATGAGATCAACCTTGTGTTTTAACTAAGACTATTTCACTCCCATTTATAATTACCCCAATTAATCATTTAATAAAATCATGCACATGTAAATTAAACTATTACATGCCTTTAACATATTATCTCACTTGGACACATATCATATAACAAGTAACACATGTGAATTAAACTATCACATGGTTTAGCATCAATAAAACATGTGGGAAAAATTTATATAACAAGTCTATTATGTAATCTAAACCATTACAAGGCCTAAAAATATCCTAACTCATGTGGGAAGGTTCACAGTTGGAGAAAAACATTCCCAACATGCTTAAACAGGAATAGACATAACATGGGGGAAAGGGGAAATCACTAATACCAAAACCTTAATCAAAACAATAATGATTTATCATAATTGAAATTATATTATAAATGGAATTCATACATGAGAAACCAATAAAGGAAACAAGTCATGCCTCATAGGCAACCTCGGATAGACAACCATAAATGACCATTCCAAGGGGAATGCACCCATGGGGTGGTACTTAATCAAGGTAATCAACCTAATTCATACTTTAAAGCACTTATCCAATTACCTAAACACCAATAGGCAATGATATGGGTAAATTATAAATCAAGAGACACCCAAAAAATGGGCACATAACACTTCTACACATATAAACATCATGGAAATTCGTGAAAGGCACAAGGCCACCTATCTCATCATAGTATGACTCTCTTCATCCAGTGTTTGGATTTGATTCTCCCTAGAACAGATTAGATCTAAAAAATGGGTATAAATGTGTGAACTTAAATACCTATATTGAGAGAATAAATCAGGAATAATGTCTCAAGAGGAATCGAGAGCTCACTGAACGGGTTCAAATGCAACCGACGGTAAATGAATCGGGGCATGGATGATCAATTGGGAAGGAAAATGGATCTTGGAACTACTATTCATGACCCCAAACGAGCCTTCTATCCATATGATGAAAAAAACTACTTGCCTATTTAATCATTTTAAAAAAAGTGCACAATGTGTACTTGAGTTAGATTCCATGTCCGTATAGTATTTTGGCCCGACCATTATGTGGTTATGTACCGAGATTACATGGTATGTATCCTTTTATACATGGTGTGTACCTATAAGCACACAACATATAGTTCCTAGTCACATCATGTATCAAGCCTATATCTACCCCCTTTGATCTCTTTCATCCAATTTTCTTAAGTACAAACTGAAAAGTAAAGATCCATTCCTCAAAGGAAGAACTGGGTTCTTACAGGAACTACTTTGGCCACTGTGATCATATGTCGGTCTCCATCTCCCAAGTCTCGTCTTCCACTCAGCCGTGCTTCCACAAAACCCTTACCAAAAGAACATTCCGTACATGGAGAAAATTCATTCTATGATCTACAATACAAATGGGATGCTTTTTAAAGATTGCATGTTCCTGCAACTCCAATTCCTCGAGAAAAAAGGTGTGAGACAGTTCAAAAAAGGAAGGTCGAAAATGAGAAATGTGGAAGAAGTCGTGCATATCCCCACACATCTAAGGAAACTAAAATAAATAGACAATGAGCCCGACCCTCTATAGAATCTAAAACGGACTAACATATCTCAGTGAAAGCTTACCCTATCTCTTGATTCTCTTGTGTCCCAACCTCAACAGAACATGCAAGAAAAATCGATCCCTAACCTTGAACTCTAGAGGTCATCTACAACGATCAACATAAGATTTATGATTAAACTACACAGTATCCATATGCTTATGAATCAACTAGACCAGTCTAAAAGTCTCTTGCATGAGGAGTGGTTCAAGTAAAGATACCTCACCCGCCTCTAGCCAGCATAGGGGTGATCAACATGGCCAACCATTCAAAGCCTCGTAAGGTTCCATCTACATAGTTTCCTAGAAACTGTTATATTAGGAAAATTCAACCAGGGGAATATGCTTCTCCAAAGATACCCCAAAGTCTATGATACATGCTCATAGAATTTCCTCCAAAAACTATATCATACAATCAAACTGGCCATCAATCCGAGGGTGGTATGTTATTCTTAAAATCACTTCTATACCTAGAAACCTCTAAAGACTCTTCCATAAAAGAGATGTCAAGAGGGAATACCTATATTAAATGATAGAATCAGGCCCCCCATCAAGTCATACCACCTAACAAATATACCACTTCCCAAGATCATCAACACCAATTGTATCATTGATCGGCAAGAAGTGAAAAACCTTTGTAAGTCTGTCAACCACCACTCACAATGCATCATTGCCTTAGGGAGATCTTGGTAAACCCATCAAAAAATCCATTGATACATCATCCCATTTCTACTCTGGAAAAGGTAACTTCTTTTAAAGACCATCTGGCAACAGATTTTCTGCCTTCACTTGCTGATAGGTGGAACACCTCATAACAAAATCGGCCACCTCTCTCTTCATACTCGACCCAAGGTAATGATGGCACAAGTCACAATACATATTGGTAACTCTGGGATCTATGAACCAAGTTGAAGTATGAATTCTCTACATAAACTCCTCACATATTTCAAATGTAACCCATACACATCCATTGGTACACAAGATCTCATCATCACCTACCATCCAACCAAGTGGTGGATGCTCACATGCTACACTCTCACATATGACTATGACTTTAGAATCTGATAACTGTATCATCCTTACTATGTCTAGGAGGGTATAAGTCACAACTAAAAAAGAAAGGAAGGTCTATCCCTGACTGTCGTGAACCTCCAAGTGCATCTCAGAGAATAATTCCATAAGCATCCATTCTCTACTGGCCTCCTGCACTGCCTTCATCTAAGTCCTCTTGCTCAGTGCATCATCCACTACATTTCCTTTTCTAGGAATATTTTATATCTCGAAGTCGAATGAATGAAGGAAATCCACCAACCTTCGATGCCTCATATTTAGATCACGCCGAGTAAAGATGTGCTTGAGACTTTTTTGGTCTTTGTACACCACAAAGCACTCCCCCAATAAGTAATGTTTCCAATAACATAAATCATGAACAACATTGGCTAACTCGAGATCATGCATCAGACAGTTCCTCCCATGTGGCCTCAACTACCAAGACCCATACGCAACCACTCGAACCCTACATAAGCACTGCTCCTAGCCCGATACCTGATGCATCATAGTACACAATGTAACTCTTTCCCCACTCTAGAAAAATCAGTATCAGTGCTGATGTTAATCTGCCTTTTAGCTCCTAAAAGGCCTTCTTAAAATAATCTAACCTTACATATTTCACTCCTTTCTTTTTCAATCTCATCATCAACACTGATAAGCATGAGAATTATTATATAAAATTCCTGTAGTAACCATCCATACCTAGAAAACACTACACCTCAATGATATTTTTGGGTTTCTCTCAAGTAACTACTTCCTATAACTTCTCTAGGTCCACTAAAATTCGTATCTCCAAGATGACATGACCTAAGAAGTGAATCTGATTCATCCAAAAGTGGCACTTTAATATCTTAGCATATAACTAATTCTCTCTCAGTGTACTCAAAATAATCTAAAGATGTGTGGCATGACCATGTCGATTTTGGGAATACACTAAGATATCATCCATGAAAACCACCACAAAAGAATATGATTAGGGATGGAACACTCAGTTCATCAGTTCCATGATGACCACTAGCACGTTCATGATAATGTACGACATAACCACATACTCCTACAGACCATACCATGTACATAATTTTGTACAAGGTATGTAAGAAGATATAAAATGTACCTAGTGATATCCTGACCTTATGTTAATTTTTGAGAACACCTAGGCTCCATGAAGCTGGTCAAATAGGTCATCTATATGTAGCAAGGGATATACTTTTTTAATTTTCAGTTGGTTAAGTTTCCGATAGTCTATGCATAGCCTGAGGGTACCATCCTCCTTTTCTACAAAAGGACTGGAGAACCCCATGGAGGAGTAGTAGGTCAAATAAATCCATTTGCCTCTAAATCCTCTAGCTACCTCTTGAGCTCATGTAGCTCTGTCATATCCATCCTATAAGGTGGAATGTATAATAGTTAAGCTCCTAGAACTAGCTCTATCATGAACTCCACCTCCCTCTCTAGATGTAACACTGAATGTTTGTCTAGGAAAAAATACCTAAAACGATAAACCACTGGAGAGAAATATATCTAATGTGTTCCCTGGTCATATAGATATAAACTAACAATATGTATTGTTATCCTACTCAACCCCTATTGCTCAGGTCTAGTTTGGCTTTCCTGGACATCCCATTCTCCCTTATCTAGAAATGCTCTACTTCCTGGTGATGTAAAACTCACCCTACAGTGATAGTAATCGACAAAGGCTTGAAAAGAGACTAACTAGTCCATTCCAAGTATGACATCAAAGCCTGTCATCTCTCATACATAGAGATAAAAAAATAAGTTATACCCACCAACCTCAGGGTGACAGTCCTTACACTGACACACACCTACCGTCCTTATCCCAAATGGAGTGTATATCATCATAACATCATCAAAAGAGATTACAAAAAGTCCAAGGCACTATACAATGAGAATAAATATAAAACTATGCGATGCCCCTCTATAAAAGAGTTTATAAGATATAACTAAGGATAATAGAATAATACCTATGATAGTAGAAGGTCTGGGGTCCTGCTCCTTCTGGGACTGATGCACTACAAAAGTCTATCATATACCGAAGCCCTGTGATAGTGCTTAGTTTCCCTGAGTTGATCCACTCTGTTTTTTTAAAAAAACTTATAGTCTGGCTACCTTGTCCACGACCAACACCTCGACTTGAGTGGCCTAAAGTATTCCAATTCTCTAACTAGTGAGAAGCTACTGAACCTACTCTTGAACATGGAGTCGGTACAAAACATCTCTCACTAGATGCCGGTGGAAACACCGAACAACAAAATTGTAGATGGACCATCCTACCATAAGCTCGACACATGAATGGGTCTATCAGGAAATAATTTCACATATTACCAGCTCTACCACACTAATAGTACCTCACCTGGACACTATAAGAAACATTTTGACAGTTTGTATCACCATGAGAAAGCTCCATACGATGATTCTTGCTCTCGATAAAGACAGTACTAGATCTCAATTCCGAACTGCCCTGGTTCACACCCCCATCTTCCCACAGGTTATACACATTGATCTTCACCTGATTCACAATGGTATATACAAAAATAAACCTGGAAACATTCATCTATGATCAAACATCGTACCTGAGACAACCCTTGAACCGTATAGCCCCCAATGTTTCCTCACCCATCAGAATAAGTTTAAATATCTAAAGCTCAGTGAAATGGGTAGAGTAGTCCATCCCTGAAATACCAACCTTCTACATATGAATGAACTCCCAAGATCAATCGACCCTTAGAGTCTTGGGGAAATAGTAGTCATATAAGACCATATGAAAATCTCTCCATGCCATGTACTTATAACGCTCTGTCTGTGTGGTAACATCCCACCACCTCTTAGACAAATCACGTAACATATAAGTTTCAAGCTTGACCCTCCCCTCATGAGGAATCTCTAGATGATTGAAGATTGCAAGCATGGACTCCAACCATGACTCGGTAGCCTATGTTCCACCATCCCCAGAAAACATAGGCGGATGCTGCTGCTGGAATACTCGTGTTAGTTCTACCATAGACATGGTAGTATGAGATACTCCCTGGAAGGTCTGTATAAACCTCATGAATCCTTCACATAATTGTGCATCATCACCTACATCGGGTATAAAAACTAGTTCCACAACTGGCACAATTGGAGGATCCATTTGTATCCCATTGCCTACCACCTCTAGGGTATGCTCATGGCTACTCTCTTTGCGTACAATTGGAGGTCTTCTTGGTGGAAGTTCTCTATAAATTCCATCACATACACCTCTATATAAGCTTATTCATCAAGGCATGCAATTTAAGAATGTAAGTACTAAATATGAGATGAAAATCATCAAAATTTCATAAAAAATGACTACACAGTGTGTAAGAACCATACATGGCATGTGCACTTAATTCCTTACATGGTCGTGTACTCCTTCCGTCCTAGACATGTAAACACCCCAGGTAAACGATGTGTAGGGACTATAAAAAGTGTTCCCCCTCGAACTCTCACATGGGAATGTAACTCCGCATACCTTGGTCATGTAAAATTCTTAGGTACATGATGTTTCAGGTTGACACACAGTGTGTAATTATGTCTTCCCTTCCGGCCATGTACTTTTACATGGCCAGAGCCACACGAATCTACTTATGAAGAACTACACATGGTGTACATAAGGTACAAAACATGTTCTAATTAAAACTCAACAACCAGTTTTCCTCTCACATGGCTAGTTACATGGTCACCTAACACATGACGTGTACTCTGAGTACACAACACGTACTTAAGAAAAGTTCTCTCTTCCTGAACAGAATAACACATGGAGCATGTTCATAGGAACACCAGTTTGTCTAGGTTTCCAGATAGTAAGCCTAAGAAACTTCCCCAGAATCCATGTTTTAGAAAAAAAAGCAACGGTCTGCCAAATTCCAATCTGTGGGGCCCCATACTCCCCATGAATTAAAGCATAGAATCCACATATAGTACATACAACACAATTTATATCCCATATCCGAAACATGATCCTCCAAAGTCCGATTCAAGAGGGCCTATACTCCTCATGGACCAAATTTTGGCATCTATCCAATCAAACCATAACACATACCAATACATATATCACACCAACATGCATATATATCACTATACCCATCACACCAACATGCATATATAGCATGACATCAATCACAACAACATGTAATCAATAATTATCCTAAATGGAATGGTAAGAATGCATGACATGTTATTTATAACGAGTGACTATATGATGTATGATATGGAAGACCCACATCTCATTAGGTTGTACCAAAATAGAACCACAAATATATCAATAATAACATCACAACATAAGTGGATCACCCAATAGGAAATAGAATAAACTGTAATAACTCAACATCCAAAAAAATATTATTTCATTCAATGTAATTTGGATTTTCCTAATACATGAGGTAGCTACTCCCAAGCACAACTAATTACCAAATAAAATTTCCATTATATAATTTCCAAATAGTAAATCAAACCTAGAAAGAATCATTTGATTCCACTTTGTAATGTCCTGGTTTTAGATTCCACTCAATTGTTGCCCCGTACCCAGTTGGTGATATGGCTTCAAGCACATTTCCCAAAATTCTAGAGGCTACAGACTAGTAGCAAGGGCCTAGGGTGTGATATTGGGGAAACAATGCCCTCATTGTCATAGTGTAACACAAAAGAATAATAATATAAAATATAGGAAGTAGTAAACAACATATAACTGAAATAAACAATGAAAAACCAATAAGATAAATAACTAAACATCATTAAATATAAAATATGATGAAACATGTTACGTTCTAATAAAACATCCGATATAGGTACACAATTAGAATACAAAATATATGTTCCAAAAGAAAAATAAACAAAGGAAACTAAGAAGTATCACAAGCCTCATATTGGTCCCATGCTCTCCTACTCCTAAACAACATCAAAAGTACTTGTAGAAGGGTGATTTCCCGTATCAACACCTGAAACAATATAATCGTTCTAGATCCAAAAATATTACCCAAATACGGCGTGAAAAATAAATTTTAGTATGAAACCACCAAAGATCTATGTCTATCTGTTTGTGAGTATATGCAACAAGTAGTGTACAAAATAAAAAAGTAGTAAACTTGGATGTACTCAAAAGTAAACATTCCTACAAGTCATATTTTCTATTTTTATTCATTATGTTCAGTTCAACTATTCAATTAAATTGAATTATATATGTATTGAGATCCGGCCTAAGCCTATTAGTCACCCGTATAAAGAATACTCAACTAATACCTTCTAAGTATATCTAAGAAAATAAAGTGAAGACTGAACCCAAGTTTGTGCTTTGGCTTGGCAGACACATCATATAACATTACATTTCAATAATCTATTCAATATCTTTCCAGAAATCATAGAAAAAACCTTTCGATAGGAATAAAAAAAATCCTTGACCTGAGGACTAACAAATCCTCGACCACATGCATAAAAACACCTCACCCACAGGAGTAACAAATCATCTCTCACTAGAGTAACAAATCCTTTCCCACATGCATAACAAATCCTTTCCCACTGACATAACAGTTCAATCAAGGTCAAGCCTGATATATCAGCATTTCATCATATTAAAAAAATTTAACTTACATTATTACATGGTTAATATATAACAACTCACGTGGGCATCACACATACCAAGAAACATGTTAATTAAACTATCACATGACTTAAACGATAATTGTCATATGATGAGGTAAAGGGGAAATCACAAATCACAAACCCGTTAATCAAATCAATCACAATTTACCATAACTACAATTCCATTATAATATAATTCTTACTTAGTGACCCAATAAGGTAAAACAAGGCATGCATCATAGTCAACTTCCACCAAATAACCATACATGGTCATTCTAAGGGAACACACCCACAAGGTGGCCCTTAATTGAACCAACATGCTCAAGCATAATTAAATTAGATAAAAATCATGACCTAATATTAATTAAGAAACAATAAGGGTAAATTTTCATTCAGGTTTACACCATAAACATGGTTGAACGACAATACAACACATATAAACAACTCAACAATGAGAGAATGGAATAAGACCACCTACCTCGTCGTAGTATGACTCTCTTCATCCAACGTCGAGCATTGATTTGACCTAGTATAAGGTAGATCTAAAAAATGAGAAAAACACTCAACCCTTGATATCTCAATTGAGAGATTAAATCAGGAAGAAATTCTCAAGAGGAATCGAGTGCTCACCGAAGGGATTCTAACGGATTCAAAAGTGTTTGAATCAGAGATCGGATGACAAAATAGTAGGTAAAATCCCGTTCAGATTTTCCTGGGCGCGCTTCTTGTCGAATGAGGTTCGTTTTATTTTCATCTAGAAAAATGATGTAATGGAAAACATAAAAATCAATTTAAAAATGTACACAATGTGTATGTTAGACTGCACACTGTGTGCATACAAATTCTGGCCCGACCATTACGTGGTTGTGTACCGGGATTACCTGGTGTGTAGCTGAAAATAAGGGGCATGTACCGATAAGTACATGACATGTTTTTACCATTCACTTCGTCTAACATTCCTGAATCCATACCTTGACCACTATCCCACTATTTTATTAAGTATAATCTGAAAAGGAAAGATCTATACCTAAAAGGAAGAACCGAGTTCTTAAAAACTTTGATTGTGATTTTATCATCTACAGTATTTAAAACATGATATAAATCTAATATATATTCATTATAAATATTTATAGAGTAATATATAAAATTTATAGAGAGAAAATTTATTACACCATTCGCGGAGACAGAAAAATGTACGTACACATGGAAATTATTTCCATTTTTCTCAATGGATAGAATGAAAGGAAAATAAATTTTAATTAAAATTTGTGGAATTGTTATTATTTTATATATAGAATTTATATTATTAAAATCCATCATTTTTAACATCCATGTAAAAAATAAAATATAAAACATTTCACATCACTGCGTAGAGGTTGTAATCAAGATGTACACATTAGAAACATTATTTTTTACAACATATTATAAGGTAAGAATTTATATGTTATATTATATTTACATAATTTTTTTGATCATAAATATTATATATAATCTTTAAATTTATCCTTTCTACCTTCCACACAAATCATAAGAGAATAACTAATCCAATCACTTTGTGCGGCGGTAGTCCGTCGTATACATGAGTGACTTTATCATATCCCCCATGGAATGGAAAACTAAGAGGTATATGTTATATCTTAACTAAAAATTAAAAATTATTTCAAAAATATTATATAAATATGTTAAATAAATCATTATAACCATCCTTGAAATATGGTGATGCAAAAAAAAAATTATCGATTCGCTAGGAAGTAGTCTGCTGTATACAAGACCAAAAATTTCGTTTTGAATTTGATAGATGTAAATATTAATATATTTCATTGCATTAAATAATAAAATATTATTATATAGGGGACAATGGTGTTATTATATAATCATATTGGAAGATTATTTGAAGGAGGTGGAAGAATAAATAAAACTAATTCCCATGTTTAATAAATTTGCCTCTAACTCAGAGAGCCTCTTTAGCATTATATCTAAACCAATCATAATAGGGATTACTATTCAAAATAATTCCTTTATGATGTGTGTAGTAAACAAAATAAGGTAATATTTCATGTATTTACTGAAATAAGGGGTTTGGAAGTGTAAAGTGGATAGTAGAGGGGGTGACCATTTATAAATGGGTGGGGTGAGGGAGGGCACACATGGATGTTTTGAAAAGATAAAGTGATAAAGATGATTTTATAATTACACAAATCCTCCAAAATTAGTAATTATAGACCCTTATAGTTTATAAGGTGTAATTATGGCGAGCAAATTTGTGTTGGAAAAGGTTTTTTCATTTTTAACCACTATCTTATTATTTTAATCCCTTAATAAACCCATTTTTTACCTTAACCACAGTAATTAATTTAATATTGATTTTAAAATTAATTTTTCTCAAAAATTAAGTTTAAAATATTATATAATATTAATTATTAAAATTTTTAATATGGAAACCTTTTTTTTTCAAATTGGATTCATATAATTTTTGGAATTCAATTTTAAATTAATCCTGTAAACGTGATGAAAAAGTGGTTTTGTAGAGAAAAGGTTTCATAAGTATGGAATGTATTTGTATTGATATTAAACCTAAAATTGATACCAATGATATATATTAGGTAAATTTTAGTATAATTGATCTATTTTATACTTTATAACTAACTTAAAATATAATTATTCTTTCTAAATAATTAAATTTAAAATGTAGTTTTAATTAAAACCAATAATTTTCAAAATTCATTTAAATGTTAATCTTTTAAAAAAATTATTAAAAATTAACTATATGTTAATTATGATATGATTAATTATAAAGTTAATTTAATTTTTTTTTCAAATATGTTTTATAAAATAGGAAACAATTAATTTTAAAATAAGTTCTCAAAAGGCGATGAAACCACTCTTTAGGAAGATACAATTTTTTAGATGTATTTATTTTTCCTTCAAATGTTTGTTTTATTTATAATAGATATATATCCATTTAATTTGATTTATACATGTGTAAAAATTATAAATTTTATATTATATTTATCTATATTTATACATGCCTACATAGTAGCTTGGTTGTAAATTTCCTGTTTAAATTATAATATTTTAATACAATGTCATGCTTCATTTAATCCTAGTGTTATGTGCATCACAATGTATCTTTAGAATGGATTTATCTAGAAATAAATATATCATAATTGAATGTGGTGTTTCATTCTCTTCAATTCTTTCTTCTTTATGTCAAATATACTATCGAACCAAAATTTCTTCTATGAAAATTATAGGGTGTTACAGGGCAGTGGAACCTAAGAAGCCATGAGGTATTTGGAATGAAGCATGAGTGATGCATTTCCAAATATTTATTATGTGGAATATGAAATATATAATAGGTTGGAGATGATATAAATAAATAGACATAGCTCATGATACTAGTGAGTTGGCTATGTTAGTATACTCAATGGGTGAATTTCTTATTTATACTTGGGATAGGTAATGTATATGAAGGTTTCCAGGGATAGATGAGTTAGCATAGAAAAATGGATTCTATAGATAATAAATATAGGAGTATATTACTTTCATGATTGGAATAAAACACATGAAAGTTGTGATTATGTACTGGGTTGGGTATGGGGAAAGCATTGATGATCTATTGAGTGGAAAAATATATGGTTCTTTTTTATGGTTGACATGACTGGAATTATTAATATGAATAACTTGTTTATTAGGAATTAATTCCTAAAAAATATTGGTTAAATATAATAATAACATAATGTGATTTTGGATCAATGTTGAATATTTTCATACTCTGATATAAGTTTTTATTCACGATGGGAATTTTTATGATCGATTAAGAGAATAATTATCTAGATACTCTCTTATCATTGGAATATGATAGTGAATGTTCAATACACACACATGGTATTTAGGTCAGTGTCACTTATTATTATCCTTGGTTTAGTGTGATTAGTGATTGGTTATGTGTGATCAACCTTGGATCGAATGTGGTGTATACTGAAAAGAAATTATATTTCTATTGGATATTTAGGAAGAAACAAAATAGTCACGGTAGATGTAAATGATGGAGGCCAAGGGTGTCTCCATTGAAAATTAGATTATAATAACTTGGTATGGATCCAATACTAAAGTATAAAATGATTGAATCATCCAGAACTCCTTTAATAAATAAAGCTACAGTAGCAATGTTAAGTTTTCTCTATGTATGATAGACCTCTATAATCTACTCTATCATCACAATCCTGTCCCTAATCAAATATACCATCTCCCATGGTGGACAGGTCATTCCATGAAACATACCAACCAAAAACTTAGAATCATATTCCACTTTCATTAGAATAGTGTTGTATTATATGCACAACAAAAGACCACTAATTATTTCCCTTGCTTCAGCTCTAAGGAAATTACATTTTCCTAGAAGGAATTAAAATATGATTAGAATGAACCTCTACCATACCAAAAAATACCTCCACCAATCACATCCCATTCTACACATGAACCATCAATATTTAACTTCATCCCTCTGGTAGGAGGATTCCAACACACCCACTCCTAATTTCATCATTCATTTCCCCCTACATTAAAAATCACTCTTGCATAAAACATCCTTATAGAGGTCAAGGAATTCCCACATGTCTAAAGTCCACCCAAATCTTCCACCATAGATCTCCCCCAAATATGGATTAATATATGGGGATACACTCTTACCTCTATATTTTAATTCCATACTTTCAATATTACCCAACAAGCAGTAGAAGGAAACATGCTCCACATATGTTATTCTCCACTATTGTTATCCTCCCCTAGAACCAAGAACAAAAAAAAATACAAAACAGAATACTCACATCATGTATTTCCCATACAACTTCCAATACCATTCCATGTACAGAACACCGAGTTACTTTAGAAAATTATATTCCATTTGGATTTTAGCACAATGATGTGCAACACCAACTCTAAGAAGACATAAAAAACATCTCTTCAAGATATTATTATCCATCCACAGTGCTTGATTCCTCATCTGACATATAAGAAAGTTCATCATCACTAGGATCTATTTTACAAAAGTATAAACTCCAATTATTCATTCCCACTCATAACATAAATTAAATTATGAAAAATTACTCTAGTAAAACACCTTGATTCCAATTAAGTGAAATTAAATCTATCAGGTTCATTCATTATATTGATATTATCAATGGTTTCTCACTGTCAGATATTAATAAATTTATTCATAAAGGTTTATAAAATAGATGATTTCCTAAAGGTGACGTCTGGAACTAGGAATCCATTAAAGATAATGAGACCGCTAACCTATTTTCCTTCCAAAACCAGATCCCTCCACACCCACCACCCACCAAACCTTATCCTCTAGTACATCCAAAATCTCGATCATACTACTTGAAAGAAATTATGGATTCATCACAATAACAATTAATTCCTATCAATGAGATCTATATATGTTTCTCATGAACCATTAAAAAAATTGTTTTCCCTTCAACAATTTCACATGCCAATTTAGCTTGCATGGTGTCCATGGATTCTGATATATCAAGTAGGCTAATAAATCCTTCTTCAACCATCATGGCCAATCATTTCCATGATTCCAAATGAAACGTTACAACATCATTCACATCCCAAATTAATATATTTTTTAAACTTTCTAGTTAGTCAATGGTCTCCTTCAGAACCATGATAACTGATAGCATGTGTATAACCATAGAAGAGAGAACTATGTTGATCTACATAATATGTAACCCAAATGATATGAATATATTTTTACAATTACATATCTAACATGTAATTATTTTTAGTATAACATCAAACATGCTCTTCCGGAATCTGCCAATTAAAATAGTAACCCCCAAATAGATTAAATAAAACTATTACTCTTGCATACACAATCGTTTTTGAATTCCCCAACCACATTGAAGTGAACACCAGTTTAAGATATAAACATAATCTTCCCCAAGTAGATACTCTACCCAATTTTCTTTCCATACTTCTGTATCATTTTATTCTATCCCCTAATCCACCTCCACTTTCCATTAGTGAATAAAATAATGTCATTAAAAAACATAAAATGGGAAATAATACTATCCATGCATATTATTATAAAAGATAATAGACCGCTTCTCCAAATATCACTTAATAATCCTTTCAAGCACTTCCATAATCAAGATAAACTGGTTAAGAGGTAGAGGGTCACCCTACCTCGACCCATAACCATCTTGAAGAAACCAAATCTCCTCCCCATAAAATAAAAGGACAAACATGGGGAATGAAAACATCTAAAAATCATATCGCAAAACCATTAGGTGGACTCCATTTTCCTCATTCGTTTAATAATATAACCGCATTCGATCCTATCAAACACCCTGTCGATGTCTAAATTAATGGAAATTTTTGATACATGGGATTTATTATTGAGATCATACACCATTTCTTGGAAAGTACCTAACTCACATTGAATACACCTCCCGATTATGTACCCATGACACTCCCTACATAAAACCCCCAACACAATAATCATGATTATCCTATATATAATGACAGGGAAGAGTATATAGAAATAATTACACAAGAATATTGGGTGATATTGATTAATGGAATTAGGTTGCTTCACTTTTGAGATGAAAAACACTATAGAGGCATAGAAAACCCATAAAATCCCCCCCCTGAAGAAATCCCACATAAAATCCCAAACCTACTCCTTTATGATCTCCTTAGAATCAACATAAAATAAAACAGGGAACCCATTAAGACCAGGTGTGTTATCTTCATTCATACTAAACACCACTTCCTTGATTTCTTTCTCATCATGTAAGTCTTCCATTACTTCATTGTCCATTCTTTCAACCATTCTGGGACTTCATTACAAGAACCTTTCCTATCCATCATCTACCCCTATCCTCCTATCAAAGGCGTCATTTAAAACTTCTAGATGGTTCTAAATGTGATCCATGGACAAAGCTCCATCCACTCCAAAATAATTTATATAAAACCCATCCTAAAGATTTAAGTTAAATATTTTCCACACCATCCTTTCCTCGATGGGCTCTGAAAATAGTATGTGTTTTGACCACACTCCCTAAGCCACATTTACCTTACATTATCCTAATAAAATCATTAAAATTACATCATTTTTTAGTGAGATGACTTTAATTATTATCAAGTGCAGCAAAAACATCATCCTCATAGGATTGTTTTTTCCTCAAAACAAGCCTTCAATATCAAACAAAGTTACTTAAAAACTTGTTTATATACTATTTCAACTCCTATTAAATTATTGAAGTGTATTTTTTATATGGTTGAGACATATTGTTAATCCTACCTAGGGGTTTTTCTTGAGCTAGTTGATTCCATGTGCTACTAACCACTTGTTAGAATCCTTCCTCTAATGACCATCTATTGAAATAGATGAAACATTATTGATTTCTATGGTCCCTCCTAATATTAACAACAAAAGGTGGATGTTTTAACAATGATATAGGGATATGGTTAACCAATATCTATAGGAAGGAATCCAAATAGTGTAGATTACCAAGGTAGCAATCAATTCTACCCTAGATGTGTCTTCTTCCTTTCCTGTTGTTACACCAGTTGAATTTAATACCAATGAGTCCCAAATAAATCAGTCCATTGGTGGAAATGAAATATCATAAATCTTGTGTGGCTATATTAGAATAATCCATTAACCTTTTCTCTTCCACATATTCATTAACTTTTTGAAATCACCCCTACCTACATTGAGAAGTTACCATGAAGAAATTTTATGAGAGTCTTCCACAAATTTTTCATTACATTAATATCACATCCTTCATATATGATTGAAAAGAAAATATCCATACCTACCATATTCACTAATAAAATTACTTATTATGTTCAGTTTTCAATCCAAATCATGTTAACATACTTCCTCCAAAAAACCCATATATACTAGTTTCATGATCTTGCAGTAAAAAATCATAAAAACCCATCCACCTAGAAAAGACCAGGATATGATCATCACTTTTATTTGTTTCAATAATATCTAGCATAGAATCTTATAAACGATGAGGTTCATTAATAATGTAAGTGATTTTATCCCTTGCAAACAATCATATAACATCCCAAACCACAATAAACATCATTATAAAAGAGAGGTGGGAGAATTACATATTTCTAGAGTTCCCTTCATCACCCATAGTTTACATAAAGAACTTTGTTTTCATAAGAATGAATTATTAGCCAACTATCTGCTGAGGTCGAATAGGAATTTCTAACCTAATAATTCATGAATTCATGGGAAACTTGGAACTCTTTAGAAACTTCTATAGAATTTATCATAGATAAAAAATTGAGAGTTTGAACTAGGTATTCTATATACTCCAATGAAGACCTATTAGAGACCTTTCCATATGAAGAATCCGCAATTAGATTTCCAAAAGTTTCTATAGCATAGTAATTCATAGATAAACTAGTGACAAATAGTGGATCAATGTGTGAAAGATGTAGTAGTTGAGCTATTCATGTTTTTATTTTGTGATAACAATCTGATGATGAGAATAGTTGTAAAACCAAGATGTTCATCTCTTTGTGTTTATATTTTTTTTTGAAATTTTGGTAAACTAGATTTTTTTAGGATGAATTATAGAATATTTAAAATTTCAAGGGGTAGTGTAATTAAATAATATTATATAAAATATTGGATTGGGTCTCAACCATAGTGAGTTTGAAATTCATAAGTGTTATGAAACTAGTTGAGTGGAGTTTAAATGTGTTTTATGGGTTGGAATAGAGAGTCACATGGAAACAAGTGAAGTTACTGATGTGTAGGTATATATTTCATGAGATGGTGTAACTATAATAGATCCCTAATGGAATTTGATTAATAGTATAATAGGATATTATGATTTCAAATTCAATATAGAAAGCATCTTGGGACAAGTTTTTTAGTATATAAAAATATAGGCTCATGAGTATCATCATTTAGATTATATATAAATTTAGTTTCATAGTGATCATAAATCTAGGATGTGCGAAATCCTATCAATGGGAGAAGACCATAATTGGTTTTTGTGTGTGGCACTATTTTTACATAAATTTTTATGGCCATTGCTGGACGTATATTTGGTTAATTTAACTAATATGATGTTTCTTTTTTCCTCAGCATATAGACGAAAGTAGAGAAAGATATCCTATTATTAAAAAAACTTGAATTTGGTATCAGACTACGATAATAATGTTTGTTAATGGTGTTTGGAAATATATGGCTATGGGTTATGTAACAATGGACTATTGAGATGAAAAAGGATAAATTTGAGAAATTAAATGTGTTGGGTACCCAGTTCGATTTATGTTAATACTCATTAGAGAATATAAAATATTATTTAATTGAGAAGGACATTGTGAGATAGATGCATACCTGGCATGGGACTATATATTATGCCGTGGGTAATTTGAAGACACTTTAATTAATTTTCAATAAATATGGAGTCTAGTATAGACCAATGATGTTAAAAAATTACTATGATGTCAATAAATGAGTAAGGCATAAATATTTTCACATGTATGACATAGTCATGTTGTTTTAATTAATATCGATTTCACTGTGCTCTATAAAATAAGATTCATTAAATAATTAATCCCCTAGAGTACTATTTGTTTCATTATATGAATGATTAGTGATATTGAGGTCATCATTATTATGTATGTGTCAATCAATGGATGAGTTTTTTAAGTGGATACTATAGCATTTGGAATTTTGGAATCATGGTATTTTTTCAATTTTGGGGAACTATAGGCTCAACTATGACCACTAGGAAGAAAAACATTAGAATTTGAATTAGAATTTTCAAACCTATGTGGTTTAATAAAGATAAAAATCAGGATTTATCAAGGATTATAATTTTTATGGTGGATATTTAAAAACAAAACTCACCAAAATTTGGTAATATACTAAGAAAAAATTTATGTTCCAATAGAAGTGGACTAATTCCATTTTATATTTTTTAATTTGTGAAATGGATTAGATTATATGATTAAGATTAAAATTGTTAATTTTTTTTCAATAGGATTATGTTTCAGTATAATTGGCCTATAAAAAATACATATCATCAAGTAAATGTGGTTTTTATGGTTGGTGGTGGTAAAGATCCATAGAAACACCAGTTCTAACCCAAAAGAGTTTAGATTGACTTGGAAGTGGTGCTACAACACTACTATTGTCATCAAAATTTTCATAGAATATTTTTCTATATCTGGTGGGGTTTTGTGGCCATATAAATAATTTTTTTAGTTTAATCATTTGGATATTCTTTTTAATAAAATCTTTGAGGGATTTAATATTCATACAGAAGGTAAAGGAGGGGATGTACCCCATTTTGATATTCCGTTTTCCCTTTGTTATCCTCAATTATAGTTTGTTTAGGAGGGAATAAAATAGTTGTTTTGGATGTTTTCTACCATTTATTCCATCCTATATTCCTTCCCTCTAGTTTCGATTAATCATGGTGCGATAGAGAAATGGATTTCACCATGATTTTACAAAACCAGTGTAATAGTGTAAATGGATTTCAAATTTCAGTTTCAGATTCTATATGAGTTTAGTTGGAAATGAGCGCACATTATTTCATTAAATTAAACTTTTAGTAAGAAGATTCATTTACTTATTATTGTTTTTAAATTATGTTAGAATATATTTAGTTATTAGAATGGTTTTTATGTTAGGATTTTTGTCTATGGTGGACTAAATGATGTGTTAGCAGTGGATCACACCTCATTTTTCAAGGTTTGGGAGGGTGTGTACTGCATGGTGTATTTGTATATTTTATTTTAGATTAATTTAATTTTATAATTATATTAAAAGTTATATAAAAAAATTTTATAATAATTTCCATTAGTTCTTTATTGAGATAAGTGCTAGCGATCAAAATCGAATAATAATTTGGCCTTTGTTAGGTCTCAACAAATTTAAGGGAGTAACACTATTTACATTATGTTTCATATCCACACTCATTATGAGTTCTTGTAGACCTTCTTTTCAAAGGTATGAGACCACTTGGATTTATCCAATGATATCTTAGAAAACATATTAGATGAGGGAAAAATAGGTTGTGATCATCAATCCCTTTTGGGTGGAATTATTGCATACTTTAATACTCTCCATTAGATTTATATTATATTCATAAATCCATTATTAAATCCCAAACCTGGAATGTGCCCCTCTCATATTAGCAATGAATTATTACCATATATTGAATTAAAAATAATATATATGTATCTAAGGTTCTTCATTGACGTATACATATATATACATGTTAGGTTCTCCATTGATGGTACCCTTTTATGAATGGATAAACAATTCTTATAAAATTTATTATCAGTATTCCTGTTTTAATCAAAATAGTAGGGTTCTCAAGAATTTATCATCAACCAGGAAGACATAAGTTGTATTGATATTGGGATCTATACCATGATATGGAATTCCTACATATCATTGTGAAAGGAATCATAACCCATGCAGTTTAGTTTCAATTAATGGGAGACATCATTCCTTGTATGCTTATGTGATGAGGACAAAACCTTGCAGTTTAACATCATGAGGATGGAAATCTATGCAACGTATTTCTATTTAAGAGCTAGTGTGGATCTTATGCTAGATTAGAACAAATTACCTAGAAGGATTAAGGGCTCCTAGATTGGATATGGAGAATATTAGGGTGATTTTGGGGTATAAGGTTTGGACCTTAGGGAGGCTTCGTACATATCCCATTTAAATGGTCATCAAATCCCATGTAGTTTGAATGGTTGGGGATTACACAAATATAGGAGGAAATTTGGAGGTTTCTTTATAGGGATTATGTCCAATTAATGTATAGATAATATGCTTCGGGATTATACTGAATATGAGGGCAATCTAGAAGGTGAGTGGAAGATCCAGAAAGGGTATATCATTTTGGGACTCATATTTGATTATGTTGGTTTCATGATCATTACTAACCTCTAATACAATGTGAGTCATAATCTGTGTGATAAACAAGATGAAGTGGAAGATCCAAAAAACCACAAAATCTCCTTCATCTGCTAGTGGGCTAGGCTGTGTCTATGAGGGTGAGAGAGAAGGATTTTATGTTCATGTCTCCAATTTTGTTTTTTTAACCCAAGGGGACATAAGGAAGGAGGGGTTTGGAATCCTTCAAGAAATAATACAGGATTACTCTTAGAGGGATGTTTTTTTAAAGATCCTCCCCTCTTCTCCTTCCAACTAATGGAAGAGGGGAGAGGGTGAGACTATGGGTCATAGATTAGATACCTAGCTTGGGGAGCCACCCCAAACCACACCTAAGGTTGGGGCCATCATTAAAAAAGGAATATATGATTGAAAACATTCTTAGGATCCCTCTAATTAGTTAAGTTATCAGAAAGATCTAATTTTCAATAGGAATATATAATTTATACAACTCTAAAAAAGAATTTCTGGGGATATAGGTAGAGGTATTGGCTCGATGGTCAACGAAGGAGCCCATTTGGGCCTTAGTGCTTCATGGGAGATGTTGAATGGGGGGGGGGGTGTTTTAACTTATCATGAAGGGGATGAGATATTAATGAACACTACATATAAGGGTATCTTGACTAAATAAAACCATCTTGCATACTATTTTCTATGTGGGATGGTGGTCTCCAAAGATTCCATCCACACACGGTTCTTAGAATAGTAGATTTAAATCCGATTTGTTATACATATGGCTATCTACAATGGAGTTTTCTTGTAGGAATACTATATACAAGGGGATTTTCTATGTGGATGGTTGTATGAAATGAATTTATTGTTATAAAACCACTAATTTTTCTCCATTTTACTTTATGATATACAATAAAAGATTACATGATGAAACCACTTTCCTGTACTATCACTCTCTGTTTATCCATCTTTTTTTATGTGTTTCTTTATGGGGTGGGGGGGGGGGGGTTATAAGGGTAAGGACATAAAAATTCTAACGGGTTAACTAGAAGAATTAAAAATCTACCTCCCATGAAGGATTTTGGTTTTCAGGTAGCCAAAAAAAGATGTATCACCCAACAAATGTATTTTAGATTATAGGGGGATTAGAAATTAAGCCTCACCTACAAATGATTTTTTGTTTGTGGGGGCCTGGAAATCCTAAATCATCGCATAAAAGAATTTTAATTTATATGGGCCTAAAAATCATTCCTCACCCCACAATTGAATTTTCTTTTATGGGGATTTTATATAAGATAACTTTGTATGGAATATACGTGTATATAGAACATACTACATATAATATGGGTTTCTATATCATTAACTATTTTATCTTAAATTTTCTATTTATAGTGTTTCCAAATTCATAAAAGGATTTAGAGAAAAATTTTCTGGACCCAACAAAATGACCCCATTGGATTGGGGTCCGATCGGTATGAAGAGGTGACAATTTTGATGAATAAGTCATTCCAATTGAATGATTTTCTATGTATTTTTAGACTCAGAGAAGGTCCCTTACCTATAAAAGGTGTCAGAATCAATTCATCTATCATGTTATTTTGAAGGAACTTTTCTGTCTACTCTATGATTTCTTGTGTAGTGTCCTCCTTTTCATATAATTTATTTTATGGATGGCCATTATCTTATAGTGAAAAATAGAATATGCGAATAATTTTTTTTTGTAAATTTTGTATTATCCTTTAAGGTTGAATTACTTGCATGTTTCCATGAATTAATTCACAAAGAGGCTTATTTTATTGTTGTTTTACACCATATATTATGTGCATCATGGTTCACATAGCAACTCATGTGCTTCATGGTTGACCAGACATTTCGATGAGGGTATTTATATTTTTTATAACTTTTCTATATCCAATTTTTTTTCTATAACAAACATGACATCATTATCTATAATCAATTTATAATAAGACTTAATGGTGAAATTCGTTGAGATTATCCCATATCAAATAGGATAACTCTTTATGGATTCTGGAATCGATCACATTTATCTATCGCATCACCATGTCCAAAAAATCAATAACTGCATTGGATAATCATATGAAGCAACATAACTTGTGAAAATATCTCATCGAAGGTGGATTTTATCTTGGAGACCTAATATCAGGGTTTTTTGAATTACACCCCGTTTTCAATAGAGGAAACATTATGATAACCAGAATTATACTTCTATTGATGTCGTTCTATTATAAGGAAGTATTTGGAAGTTGAGTCATTAAGGTGGTCCTCCAAATAGGATATTCCACATGGGGGATCATTTGTTCTAGGTTGGGGATGTAATTTCAAGGTTTTTTATAGAATTGAAGAATTTAATTCAAAATTGAAGGAAAGGAAACTATATGAGGCTACCTAGGTGTCACGAACTTATTGTTATAAAAATAGATCCATCACGCCTCACATTCTCAGTTGGTGGAACCCATGTATTAAAAAATTTCACTTAGGGAATGTAATGACTATATAAGTTTCTAGTATGTTTGATTGATCTGAGAGGACCAACTTTTACAGTACATGTATGATATGTTCTTTAATCATTATTTGTGTGGGATGAACCCAAGATAACTCCTCCACGTTCAATGGAATTTCTCATTATATATTGAAATCTTCATGATGTTGATCCCTTCCCAAGGCTATTTTACTGTTTCTTGATAGTATTCAAGTATTTTCTCTACCAAATTTTCATGATCCTCATGAAATGAGGACAAGGATGTGTTCTATCATTAAATCATATTTTTAATTGACACTTATAATCCAACATATGAGGAAGGTCACCTTAATCTTTATGGTTTTCAAGTTTCCCCCGATGTCGATTGATTGGTTTGAACTAAAAAATTTCCATTCCATATTTCCTTCTGGATGGTTACCCCCAGTGCATGAATCCAACAATAAAGTCATAGTTACAACCTTCATGATCATGGCCCAGGTTAACATTAAGAGGTGAATTAATCTTTCATCCCTCGTACTGAAGATGAATTATCATTTTATAGTGCATATAAAAAGGGGGATTCCACCCTACCATTCAATGTTCTTCATGGTATGATAGTAGCCATCATTGGAGGCTACAAGTTCATCAATGGCTAGTGGATTTTGGACGATCAATTTTGACCATACATAAAATGTATAAGTGGTGTGAACCTGTTGACATTGATAGAACATGATATAATAAACCATCTCATTTATAATGAATTTTTGGTATACACCACTTATTTTTATCCTATTGTTACCCCAATAAATGATGCATCCAGAGACCACACTAGACATGTGTACCTCATTTCTTTGATGTAGGGTGGCCTAGTTTTTATAATTAATGAAAAAAAATTCTATGGAGGGTATTATCCCTATAGGTTTGGTTATTATTTCTACCTTATTACCAACAGTTTCCCCCATCCATCAATAATGCATGAAAGATGAAGAAATTGATGATTTATTGGAATATTTGGTTGATGTTTACTAGGGAATATAAATAATTTTAAGTTTAGATTATGTATTCAAATATCCATCATGAATTTACCAAATCTCATATCCAATCATGGATTTGATCATACCTAAATGGTCATCTAGTGAAACTGGTCCATGTTGTCACAGGTAAACATGTTTCTAAGGCCGAGGTGGATGAAGAGAAGATATATGAGTTAGTTAGGTTGGGAAAGGGTATTTACCCAAGGAAACCCCTCATTTACGAAATTAATAAGAAAAGGTTGAGGATATCAAGTCCATCCCATCAAAATATTGGTTCAAACTCCATAGAATGAGCTACTGAGCCATCTTTCCAAGTTTTCATCCCCATGGAGGCTACATAGCCCATGTCATGGAGGGGGTTGAAGACATAGATGATCTCCATACCTATTGATAGGAATTGGTTCTTCATCTATTAGAATAAAATCATTATAACTAGGTATTTTTCCACATCAATTCTAAAAATAATTTCATATAAAAAGTATCATGATTTAGTGGAATCTTACATACAAAACCTCAAATCATTTGTTCATTTGATCCTAGGTCAATTCATTTTTAAGAATCCAAAATTGAAATTATAAGACCATATAATAGATAGAGTGAAGATAAAAGTATTGGTTTATAGGGGGTTGATAAGGAATATTTTCTATCTCCATGTGAACTTGGTGATGTGAATTCTTGTCCACAATTGCAACCCCATAAGTTCCCTGCTCCTAGGGGAATACACTCGAGATACCATCAATATAGGTGAAGTATGTAGATCTCCCCTACTATAAGTTTATATTCTTCTACATTATAAATACCCATCAAGGTATCATTTCTTAAGTCCTAGAGAGAGTGGGACACCTTGAGAAGTAATGTATCTAGTGAATAAATATGGGGGTGTTGCAAGTAAAAGAGAATGATCTTCCTAGATACATACTAATCAACACAGCTAAAAATATTTATTTTTAAGAAATTCCAAGATAGGTTAGTGAATACCTTGACAAAATGGATTCCACTATCCATTCATATAAATGAATGATTCATTGGTTTGATCTTGTGTGACATATAGTTGTCATAATGGTGGAAGAGGTCGATTTCAATGAAGAGTTAAGATAATCTATTACGTAAAATCAAGTTTTTCTCCCACTGTAATCAATTAAAACTTTTTTATTTCCCCCTGACACATTTTTATAAAGTTTGGGGCTAGTCATAGTCCATTACTTCTTTATAATATATTGATGGAGGTGTTTCCATTAGACTGGATGATCCTGTGGGTTAAAGGGTTATCAAAGAAGGCTCTTCCAAGGCAGATGAGCATATGAAGGATGTGATTAATGATCTAATTGGAGTATTCCCAACCTATCCTCCACCAATCATGCCCTGTAAGATGCAATCTTCATGAGAAATGATGATATATACACATGGAAGGAAGATAGAAAATCGAATCTGATTAGGATCAACAAGTAATAATATTATCCATCTTACTTAATTTTTATTCAATATATATAATCGTGTTAATGAGAAAATTTTTGTAGGGGTTTTCAATGGTTCTACAAGCCATGAGGTTACAAATTTTTGAGATACTGTGACACCATCTCCCATGGATCAGGATTTGATTGGAATGAGGGATCAATAGAAGCATGAACTAAATGAAGAGCTGGGACTGACATATGATTTTTAGTGAGTGGATGTTGATAGAGCTAATGCTCTATATTTGTGTGTAACTAAACATTCCCTAGACAAAAAAAATAGCGAGGGACACATTGAAACATTCCCAATAATATTTGAGTTCAAATATTAGTAATAGTTCTCCAATACTCATCATTAAAATCACAATACCTGTGAGTGACCTTATGATGGTTACTAAGATGGCCGAACAAGCTCCAAGTGAACATTCCCACCCAATAGAGTTTTCTTATGAGTCCTACATGAAAGATTAAGTGGTGGCACATATAATTCCTACTAGTAGGGTGGAAATGATTGATTAGGTCAGTGCCTCATAACATTAAATTGATTCTCTCATATTATTTTCCTCCTCAAATTTTTCCTCACAGGGTATTGATTTCTAGATACTAGTTTCAGAAGAATTGATACAAGTTCTGAAATACTAGGTACATCAAATTTCCAATCAGCTAATATGACCCTGATAGTAATTTCTAAAAAGCCATCTAATTTAAAAAATATTTAGTTTAGGCCTTCCCATACTTACCTTATCTTGGAATATGTTATTCAATTCGATAGCGACTCTAAAAAGGACCAGAAGACCCTTGATAATTTCCATTTCGCATAGATGTTAGTGTAGATCAATATATGGAAACTAGTTTATTATACCCCTCTATCGAATATCTCATTAAAATTTACCATGCTATAAAACATATTTTTTGTTCTTGTTTATTTGAGGATTGAATAAATCCTAATATATACAAATAATAAATAAGCATATTTTGTATGAAAGAGGTAGATAATGATGATGTCTCCACTCACAACTGTGGATTCTATGGCACTTTTTCTAGGCACTAGAAATATTTTTATTAATAAGGATTTTGAACAAGACATAATATCATAAAAATGGAAAGATAAGTTTCAAAATAAATAAACATGGTGGAATTTATATATCAAGAGATAGATCAACTGAATCAATAATTGAATCGTGTTGAAGTAATAGCTAATAAAGAGCTCCAACTAGTGGGAGAGATAAAGAAGTTAGGGTATGATGCTATTGAGAAGCCAATCATTATGAGATATTTTAGAAATAGAGGATGAAACATTGTAGTAGTTATATAGAGTTGCATTAGATTATGATCATGTAATGATTCAACAATTTGAATTTGTAGAACAATTCTTACAATATTAAAGACTCATTTATATGGAGAGACTACAAGTTATTGATGGTCCCCTATCTTCATGGAATATGAAATTAAAAGAGTATTTGTTTGAACTCATTTGTCTATTTATTATAGATTTCCCTTTTAATTTTAATAGTAATACTAGAGTTTTATTGGTCATTAGAATGTATATATATCAATGTTTTGAACTTATGTTAATGGGAATGGGAAAAATTCTCTAAACGTTTCGTAGATAATGTGACCAAGAGAGTTGAGACTCAATTTTTTCCCAGGTTTCCCTCTACATGTTTTCAACCTGACGAGTGTTATTCCTCAGTTCATTGGTAGTTTAAGGTCTTGAAGGACTCACCAATTCTACTATTATTTTCTATCAAATGGATCTAACTAATAATTGTTATAGAAATAATATAAAATGAGGATTTTAGTACTTAAATAAGAATATCCTTATATAGATCTGACTAATGTGTAGGGAGATGATAATTTTTTTATATCATGTATCCAAAAACCTATTTTTTTCATATTCTTTTAAATATATTGAAAAAATACACATTAAATGGGGTATTAATAATCTGAGGGACATATGTTATATTTTTCAAATAATTCTACACCGATCAATCTATCGTGTGTAGGAAATATAGAGTCCACGATAAATGGTATATAAAATCATTATTGATTAATATAAGGTGGACTTATGCCTCTCATTTTAAGGTCATTCCATGGGGGCTTTTCTAATGTTTTTGAATAGGATATGAAACTCAATTTTGTTAATCAAGGTGACTCCCCACGTCCTCTATGCTTACATCGGTCATGTTTGGTGTGAGAAACAAGAGGCAACTTAGGAAATCATTTAAATCCATACAAGAGTGCAAGATCCGGAACACATGATGGTATTTTCAACCCAATAAAATTTTATCATGTGAAATAATAGAATTAAATAAAAAATGGTTGGGCATGATATCTATGACCAATGAGTCCTTGATAAATGATGGGACCCCTATACAAATTGAATTGAAATATACAGGAAGTGAATTTTCATAATTCATAATACTGTGGGATTGGAATTATGTGAGTCTCTAAAGGGAGTACCGTGTACTTTAAAATTAATCTTGCTATCATATATGTAATGGGTCATATAAGATTTACTATGGGTTATACATTTTAATTTCATTCTACAAGGAATATCATGTTCTACAGTTTTGGGTGCTTTGATGAGGAAATTGCCTTACATTTTAATGTCATACAGCTGGGATGAGTGTCATATAGTTTAAAGTCCTCATGTAAAGGACAATGGTATCACATTATAATTCCACGTTTCATAGACCTATGGTTACATTCTCTTAAGTTTTCATGTATTTGACCAAAATATTAATGATTTACCATTTATGGTGATCAGATCGAGAATGTTTTGTCATCCTTCAAGTATGTATAGGGATGTTATTAATCTATAACATGACGTCTTATGGATATAAAAAGTGATACATTAAAAGTATACAAGTAATGACCATATACCATGATCAAAAATTGGTTCCCATCATAAATTCATCAGGGATTATAGGGATAGAAAAGGTTTCTCCTAAAGGTAAATGATTCTCTGGATGAAAAGCCTTTTGAGGTCGGTCAATTCAGTTCAAGATTAGGGCATATTATTCACAGTCAAAAAAAATTTTCCTTATAAATAAAAAAGTTTATTACTTATGGATGAAGGAAGTGTATGGAGATTTCTATTTTCATTGAAAAATATCTCTATTTGTGCGAGGAAGGTTCTAAAGTAAGGAAGGAACATTTTGTGTCCAAATCACTAAAAAATGGGGATTAATGCATCCTATTTAGGTCTAACCCATATGCAAGGATATTAATTTTTTATATTTTAGTTAGACCTAAGAAATAGGGCATCTGAATCTCTACATATCATGTTAATTCCAGAATCAATCCACATGTAGTTATTGTAAACAATCCTTATATTGATCAAATTTATATAGTAGAGAGGTAAAATTTTTCAATTAATATGTGGTCATGAGATGGGTGAAAATCCATATTTGGCCATTATATGAAGATATAAAAATACATAGATGAGTGGGGGAATTTTTATGTTACGGATGGACCAATATTTTGGATATGGGTTTCACTACATACCTCTTCAAGGAGAGAATCAAGACACATATAGTTCTTAGATAGAGGGGTGGTAGGAGGACAACACCCAATATAGTGGTATACTCTAACAGTGACTAAAATGTTATTCAATTTTATGTCATGCAATGGTTATGAGTATCATGAAGTTTCACATCATCTAGAAAGGACATTTAGTTTTCCTTTTATGGGCTTTAATCAAAGATCAATGATAACCTTAACATGAACCGATAAGCCTTGATCATATGGGGAAACCATTTACAAAATTCTGATGCCCACATGAACTATGATCACTGTGATGAAAAAGGAGTGGAAAATGATTTCTTCATCACATAGAGGCAATTTTGAAGAAGGGATAAGGGGATTTGATCATGTAGTGGCTAATCCAGGGTGTAGATTCTATGTGTCACTACATATCTTACAAGGATTTGAATTAAGATGTATGAAATTTTGGGAAACCATGCTGTTTAATTTCATAATGAATGGATGATGGTTACCCGATGCCAGGGAAATGATATATGGGGTAAGGCATACCGGGTCATGGATGAGCTGACATTCTTCAGACATGAGGAAGTAAATTGTAAACCAAGAACTTTGGGGTTCTCATATTGGGAGAAATTATATGAGACAAACAATAAAGGAATGATTGAAAAAAAGATCAAAAAGTTGTTTAGAACATGATTTTATCAGTGCTTACAAAGATAAAGGAGGTCTCCCTTGATGGGGAATTTTCCTCTGGTTAATAATATTTTTGAGGGTGGTTTACGAAAATCTGAATTGGGTCATATTATAAATAGTAAAAACAGAGGTTTCCTTAGAGATATTACATTATAATACTTTTTCCAAATAAAGGTTAAAGAGATTTGAGATTCCATAGTATATTTAGTATGATATATGAGAGGAATGTATCTGAGCATAAAAGAATAATTTTAACTATCACTCAACATGGAGTATAAACACCCCTGACATGTATTTTTGTTTGTATGGAGGAGAGGGATATTTATTTCACATTTTTTTGGGGATAGGACATAGGGTTTGATTTTCAATACATATCCCAGTGATATGGGAATCAAGCCCCATGAAGTTATATAATGGAGGTGTAGTAGGATACTAGCACACATTTTTGTGATCCACTCAACTATAGAATAAAATGTTTTACAATTTTATATTGTGGAACAAGGATGTCAATTGTGTAGTTTTACATTAAGAAACAAGGATGTTGTTGTACTATTTTATGTCTTCTGACAAAGAAGAAATATAATTTAGATTAACGTCATTCGATGAGGATGATATGTGTTCCGTTTAATGCTGTGAAAACATGAACAAATATTATTCAATTTACCATCATGTGATGAGGATATATATGTGCCTTTTAAGGTCATGTAAATAGGAAAATGTTCATCTAGTTTATAATCATGCGATGCTGATAATATACATGGATTTTAAGGTCATGTAAAGAAAAAATTTCATTCATCTTACCATCATGTAATTAGGATGATCTGAAATTCCTTTTAAGGTCATGTGACAATGTCGAATGTTGTTATGTAGTTTAATATTATGCATAAAAGTTTAATTTCATACAATTTACCATCTTGTGATAAGGACATCATACGCACAATTTAATATCATGTTTCCATGATGTATGATTTTTTGTCACACAAAGTATTTATTGAGAAAAATTTCATTAGTAGGGTGTGTATTGTGTCACCCATCCACTATGATTAATAAGTAATATCCATTCGTAAATGATTTATATTTTTTGTAAGGTCCTTCCCATTTTGGATATAGATTTTATATTTCTTACCAAGTATCGTTGGAGTATTTAGAGACAAAACAAATTATTCCTAAAGGAATGAATATATACAAAATTTCTTAGTGATGGATTGTCCTATATGGTTTTTGTATATTACTAAACGATGTAGGGAAGAGAAAATTTTCTCACAAAGTATCTCTAACGTGTCAAACCACATCTATGATTTTTCATCATCTAATATTTGTACATCGATAGATATTATAAGTGAGGGAAATGGGACCACAATATGAAGAAATACTTATGTTCAATAAACCAGTGAATACAAGGTTACCTAAATAGAAGAGTTATTTATAGTTTCGTAGGGAAATCATATGTGAAAAGTCATGTCAGGATAATATTTATTTTCTATATTCACTATTTTTTTGAGAATGTTTGGAAGAGTTCTATTAAAAAGACTCTATATAATAGTTTTACACTTTATGATAGATATAGGAATGGTTATAGTTTATTTTGTAATCATGGTAAAATTTCTTCAATTGGGAAGAACAGAAGTTGGGGTCATTTTACATCACTATTTTGTGATGAACACAAAATCTAATGATGATTTTTGACTTCATGAAATTGATTATACTTTCAGTCCTAACCTATTTAAGAGTTATCACCTTAGGATATCTAGAGATGAAGTCAATAGAAGTAAGGATGTATTTGAACTACATTTATTTAGCATTAGGGTATGTGACTATAAAATCTATTCCACATATAGTGAATCACCTTGAGTATTTAGCTGTGTACAAAAACTCTAGGAGATGTTGGATGGATATGGAATGCACTTCACATGAAGGATTCTTTTGAAAAATTATGTGAAATAAAGTATCATCGATGAACCGAAATACCCAAGCCTTCTTATTTAGTGATAAAGCATGGTTCCAAATTGATGGGAACCATATGCACCAATATAAACTTCTTCTATGGTGGTAATAATCACCTATTAGTCAAAATATACAAGGATAATTCCATATAATATTTTCTTATAAAGAACCTTATAATGACCTAATATTTCATAGAGGGTTAAATTGACATCTTTTTATCTAATCTGATCATTTCTAGCACTATCTAGAGGGAGGGACCCATTTTTGAGATATTCCAGGATATTCTCCATCTTACCATTTATATCATTATCCATATCATGGGTAGAATTAATCTCATAAACATATTTAATTTAACTTTTAAGAAATAAAGATACTAGTCTATGATGGGAACCACTATTGACTATTTCATCCCAATCTAGATATTCAATATTTTTGGTTTTTTTTTCTAATGTATCTTCCTGAGTGTTTTGTGCTCAAGAGGTATGTGTTAGTATTAGTTTGAATGAGAAGTATTACATTAAAAATAAAACATAATTAAGATAGAGGTCTACACTTCTTTCATAATTCCATGATAACTGTTGATATACATAATCACTAGCTCAGATTATCCTTTAATTATCAGGTGATTTACTAGTATCTACAAAAGAACTCCAAGACTACAATGAGGGATTAGTATTTATCACCATTATCAGGGTATCCTTCTGATGAAAGAAATGTTTAAGTTATAAATTTTCTAGATAAATGATAATACTTTCCTACCCGACTTTGTTGACCATGGGTTTTTCCATTATTTTTATGGTTGGTCTTCTAGATACACCATCAAGGTGCATTTCCCCAATTCTGGAAGAGTCCTGACCATAGAAAATTTCAATCATTAGTAGTTCTGTACTCATAATTATTTCTTCATAGATGGATGTATAGTCATGAAAAATTATAAGGCCTTACCTTTTATCACTTTTTTCTTTATAAATTAGATGATGAATTATTATTGAATGAACACCCATTATTCCAAATTCCCTGTCAACATGGGATGGTTACAGATATATTTTCATGTGTAATTTTGAGAGATCAAATAGACCTCATGATGCTGTATGTAATTACTTAATTTGTGAATTGAAAAAATAAACAATAAATAGTTCTTCTCAATACTTGAATATCATTTCTTAGTGTCGAGCATGGCGTGACTAGGATAATAAAGGATATCATCATGACCCAAATCTTTTTCTATTAATGAAATGCACTCAACAATTATTCTAGATCCATAATTTTCTAGATGTGAATCATTCCTAAAACTGGAAGAATCATCACAAATAGGATGAATAATTATTTCTTGAGGATGTAAAATTCTTCATGGATGTCAACGGTCTATAGAAACACAACCACTTTCTTTGTCAACCTAGTGAAGGGAACATAAATTCATATGAGGTTTCCTATGAAGTGTTTAATTTAGTTAATATTCCCCTAAAATCCTCTCATATATTTGTGGTATTAAGGAGGGGACTGATCTATAATTTCCTTATTTGTTTGAAGGTGGAATTTTATTCCATGATGGAATACGACAAAGACAAAAAAAAAATACTAAAGAGACACCCAAAAGTAAAATTTTGGGGATTCATTATCTAACTATGTTGTCAAAGTTTATTGAAAATGATTTCTAATTTGACAAGGTGTGTAGAACAATTCTGTTATTTTACCTCCAAATCATTGACATAACACTCAAATGGTTTTCCCAAGAAGGGTTTAACGCTGTGGTGTATGTCACACTAATATGTAGCAATAAAATTATTCAAATAAAAAAGGCATCACCTAGATGAATGATACTCCAAGGTGGCCCTAAATATAGTTATATAGAGTAAACTTCATGGATATTACATTTTTTTAGATAAATATTCTTCTAATTACAAAAATACATTCTCGATGAGTATAATAGTTTAGTGTCTTTGGAAACATGGATCAAAATATTATAACTCAAAAAAAGGTTTTCAATGTTTCACACAAAGATCTTCCCCATTATTAATTCTAATGAAAACCAATATTGATAACCTATTTAAAGGAAAATTTACAAAGGGGTGACCACGAATGCTCAGTAAAGGTAAAAAAGGAGATACATAAGAAAATCTTAAGCATAAGTGTCTGACAAAATAAGGATAACATTTTAAGATCAAAACCTTTATGTTAAGGACTATATAATTGATTCATGGACTCAATATTGGATTTTAATAAGATATGAATCATAATGGAAACAAAATAATAAATCATTATAGTATAACATAGGAATAATACAAAGATTTTTTTTGTAGAAACATAAACATATAAAAATGATTTCTATAATGGTCAAGGATTATTTCCAAGTCCATATTTGTAGTATATATTCACTCCCATACAATATTGGTAGTTTTAGTTCACTCCAATGATCTTTATAGTAGTCACGTTTCACTCCCAAGACCATCTTAGTATTATAGGTTCACTACCCATACCATCATGGTAGTCATGGTTTACTCCCATGACCATTTAAGTAGCAAAGGTTTTCTCTTAAAACCATATTAAAAGAAAATATCACATACTAAACTGAGTCTACTCCCTATTCCATCCATGTATATCTAATTAGATATTAATCATTACCCATTTCATTGGAGGGAGATATGGGTCCCACCTATAACATAATTAAATCATACATATGTGTACCAAAAGTTCATAAAAAATCACATCATAACCCATGAAATGATATGAGTATAATAAATATGTAATCTTATAATAACTTTTGAAAAAATAGAAAGGATTAATATTTATTTCATAAAATCATAACCCAAGAAAAGAAGAAGGTTTCTTAAGAATGTTATATGTTAAATGGAAATGGGTTTTGCAATCAACATGCGGAAAAAACTATGCATAGGAAGAATATGTATAGAACCATTGGATAATTTTCAAGAAAGGAATGAGTAACACAAAAAAAATTCAAATTAGATGGAAAATTATATTGAAATATTCCTTAAAAAATTTATTCAGTAAAATATCCTTTCTTCTTTGAAAAAATATTTTTAAAACATAATTAATTTTGAAAACATTTTTCATTGAAAATATATTATAGAAGTTGGAAAACATGTTGAAAGGTTTTTAATTTGAATTTTAATTTGAAATCTTATAAAGGAAAACTGAAAAACATTTTGGAAACCCTTTTTGATGAAAACATATAACAGAAGCTTTAAAAAATTTTGGAAACCTTTTTCTTTGAAAAAATATAAAAGAATTTTAATCAAATTTTGAAAACCATTTTCCATGAAACTTTATAAAATAATCTTGAAAACATTTTGAAAAGAATTTTCATTAAAATTAACATTAAAAATTATAAAATATTATTTGAAATCATTGTAATCCTATTCTTTTAGAACAACATTTTGAAAACATATAAAGGATGCTTTGAAAATAATTTAAAACACTTTTTAAACATAAAGTTTTTTGAACAACCTTTTTCCTTGAAAATCAAATTAAAATAATTTTTTTAAATAATATTAGGATTTTTAAACAAATAACCTTTTAAACATACAAAGGAATAATCATGGAAATTATAGTCAAGATAAGGGTAAGTAAGTACATGCCAAACATTCCTTTTCCACCTTGAATGTTTAGAAAAGTTCATTGATTGGAAAATGTCAAGAATATTACATTCAAAACAACTTTGAAAAAAGGGAACACATGGACAAAAATTTCTTTTAAAAATAATAGGATAATATTAAAACATTTTTGAAAACATTTTTATGAAACACAGTTTTGAATGAACACATATTTCTGACTGAAAGGAGAAATAATGTTAAATTTTCATAAAAATCATTTCATTAATTATCTTAAGAACCAAAGAGTGGAAAATGGTTCCATTACTTGGATATAACATGAATAACTAGAGGATGAGAAAATTGATGATATTTCTTGAGTGATATATCATAATATTTCTTTAATGGAGGCATAATCATAAAAAATATTGATAAATTATGAGATTGTAGCCATAAACTGTTACCACTTTGGTAACATTGAATCATAAAAAAATGGAAACAGTAACATTAAATAAAGCATAAAATTTCATTAAAATAATTTTATTATTTATATATCTTATGAAGTTAGTTTATATACCTCATTGAGAAATATAGGTACATAACACGACATGTGTATCAAAGATAGAGATTTGAGACAAAATTATTTTACCGATTTGGTAACTTTTTTAACATAATCCCCATGAAAAAAATATCATGAAATTGATATATAAATATACATAAATTAAATTATAATAATAAAAATGTGTTGTATATACTCTATATAAAATAAATGAGTGGTGAATATGAAATGTATCTCATGGATATAAGAAGTGACATGAGAAAACCCTTTCCTTAAGTCTTGAATTGTTTAGTACATGTTCAAAAATACTATATAATAAGTATAATTTAATTATAAATCTACCATATAAACAATATATTATACATAATACCATATATGATTTTATTATGACTTTATACTACCCTTTGTGAACAATTCTATGTTATTGTTACGTTTTAGGTAATATCTGCTTGTTTTTTCACATACGTTTCGGCTTGTTATTCTTGATCCTCTTATATAGATCATGATTTAATTACTTAAAGATTGTAAAATATTATATAAATATAATATATTTAAAGTATATATGTATTTATAATAATATATAAAATATATGAATATTAAATTAAATACATGGTTCGTGGAGATGGTATGTCATACATACGCATGAACGTTGTTTTAGTTTTCTTATTGTATTGAAAGAAAGAATGTAAATGAAATGTATATATATATATATACTATCATTAAAGTATCATTATTATGTCATATATATATATATATATATATATTTCTGAAACCATCCTTAATACATTCTATGAAAAATTTGAACGAATCATATCGCTTTGAGGAGACGGTAGTCCACACGTCCCCAAACGAAGTTATAGTATATACAATTATGGAAATAATGAATTTATATTTTATCCAAAAATTTCATAAGAATATATAGATAATAAATATCTTATATATCATATAAAAATATAGTGTCTATCATAATTATCAACCATTATAGGTTTTAATGGAAAAAAGCAACATCGTTTCATGAGGTGGTAATTCCCCATACACAAGAACAGTAAGATTATTACCCATTTGATGGATGTTTGTGAAATGTTAGGAAAAAAACGTTATATAAAAACATATAAATATTTTTAGTATACTTAGGCTATTATGTAATCATTTAATATGAGTATTTTTTGGTCTGTAGAATGAAAATAAAACACTGGAGCTTGAGGAAGGATGTTACCTCTTATATGGGTAACTTATTCGGGTTTAAAAAAAGGGATTCCTTGGTTAGATTTATTCCCAAATGGAGGATTAAAGGAGTAAGGGAGGGGTTTTGTGAGATTATTTCAGCTGATTTTGGTCATTCCATAGGGATTTATAGGTGAGAATAGGTTTGAGGGGTCAGTGATTTTATATAGTGGAGGAGGAGTGGCATTCTTGTAAATATTGGAAAATGGAATTCCACCAAATTTCTCCCATTAAATGTTGATCCAAAAATGGTAAAAAACCTATATCATTGATTATAGGGTCTCAATATGGCAATACAATGGCGTTTTTACAATTTATTATATTTTTTGGGCCTTAAGTGTAAGGTTTAGCCCCTTATTAAGCTAATTTTTCTCTTAATCACTGTAATTAATTTAAACCACATTCACTAATATTGTTGAAAAAAAACTAATTTGACCATATTATATATTATAAATTATATATATTCTAAATATGGAATACATTTTCAAAAATTATAATCAAATAATTAGCATTAATTAATTAAAATTTAATCCCACAAATGGGACGACAATGTAGGTTTTTAATGTAAAAGAAGTCAAAAGTTTTTGAAGTTTTTATATCCAATTTCATTGTGAAATTTATTCCAATTAACTAAATTTTATTAATTGAGATATAAGTTATCTAATGTGACACTAAAATAAATTTAAAATATTGATAAACCTTATAAATAAAGTAGACTAAAAATCAGTTTTGAATTAAAATTTAGTATTTTTTAATATTGGTCTAAATATGAAACTTCTCTGAAAGAGGCCACAAATTCACAAAAATAAATGTTTTAGATTTCAATTTAAAAAATATGTTTTATTTTTTAAAATAAAAATTGACATTGGGAAAAAATCACATTTAAAAAGTGTTCACCATTAAAAGGTTTTAAAATTACCTTTTAGAAAAATATCTGTTTTTATTCATATAATTGGATTTATTCTTATATTATTCTTATAAAATATACTGGATTAGTTTAAAAAAAATTAATTTAATATATAATATATAAATGTTATTAAAACATTCATCAACAGAGTATTGTTTAATTTATTGATATAAAATTGTGTTAGTATTAATTTGTTTAGATGAGGAATTTAAATATTTTCAAATATTTCTTAATTTCATTTCTAAATAATTAGATAAATAATGGGATTTATTTTATATACATTTTTAAACCATAGTTTCATAATTTATTTAATCTCATTAATATCTTAAATTCTAATTTATAAGAAATAACTATAATATTTTAATAATAACTATATATTGTAGTTTGGTAAAACTTATTTTTCCATGTAACACAAGCTATCTATGGAAATCAACATTATTTGTAATGCAAGAATCATAGTGTTTCATTTACCATAAAATAATATATGTTTTTTGTGTAGTTAATGATTAAATTTTTCTTATATATAACATAATACAAAAATAGATCCTTTATATAAAAATATATATTAACTGTTGCATGAAGTGTAAAATATAAAAAAGATTAAATTAATTTAAAAAAATTAATAAAACCTCTGGAAGTTACATTCTAATACCCTTTAAATGAATTTAACCGTCATAATTTGTTTAGGTTAGAAAAGTTTTAAAACATGAATGTTTCTTTCACAGAAACCCACGTTGTAATAGTGAATACTAAAACAAATTTTATAAAGGGAATGTTGGAAACCTAACAGTTCCCAAAAGTAACACATAACTAGATTTCCACATAGGAAAAAATAGGTTGAATTGAAAACATAGACATGGAAGGGAAATATAACTACCATTTTCTGATAGAGAGTGATATAGAACATAGTTATGATATGTTTAACAAAAAATGCCATGAATTTTCGATGATCTAAAGGGACATTTGATTCTTCAGAAATAAAGGTACTAGGATAACATTTTTGGTTTCAAGATCCTTTTTTATAAAGTTGAAGAATTATCTTGAATATATATACTTAAATGATTTCAGGATAGCCTTAACCTTTGTTATTTCTTAATAAAATTACACTTCATATCCCATTCCATGAAATAAAGGTAACCTTTTCATTCTTTAATAATTAACAGATCATGTGGTTCATGAATATAATATGCCATTCTATATATTTTTACCCTAATAAAATTTTAGCACAATCTATCCCATATCCATAAATTCCCATATGATGAGACAATACTTTAATATCTAAAAAATTATCCAAAGCGTAACATAGACCATTCCATAAATGGTTTAACTTATAACCCTTCCAGAAGATGAAAGTCTAAAATTCTAGAAAGAAGTTAATTATATTTCTTAAAATCAGCTTAATTTTTATCCCCCATATATATCATATAACAGTTCTTTTCTATCACATATCGAACATGTGAACACCTTCCTCAAATATTCTCTTGAAACATGGTAATGACCTGAATTACCATAGATCCTAATTGAAAATATTCATGTTTCCTTATTCAAATGTATATTAGATATATTTCATAAATCCAAAAATGTTGTGAACATCATCAATGATATAAAAAAAACTTGTCAACATGTCCTTAATTAGTTCAAAGGTAATCAATACCGTCCAATTTACATATTCATATCCAACATACCTTTATAAAAAAATTGATCTTCACATAAGGACCATATTAAGGGTTATCTATCCTGTAATAATTTTTTTTCCAGGAATATCACCTTGCCATAAATTAATTATTCTATATCATTGGAACTTTTCAATGTATTCTTATAATTCCATAGAAAAAAACATAAAATGGAAAATAAATATATATATCACAATTAAAATAACATAATTCTTAAATCCAAATACATAAAAACGTTGATTATTTCAATTTATCCTTAATCCATGAGAAGGATGCCTCATATTATTACTTAATACTTCTTTCCTTTCAGATTTCATCTATAGTAATATCATCATCAATAGTATAAACTTTAATAGTACCACATTTCTGATTATTTCAAAATATTTCCACTTAGTGCATCAATTTCCATAATCACCATTCATTCCAAACTTAAAAAATTTAACCTTTGATGATATCTTAGAGAGGAAAATATTCCAATCCATTTTATCAACTGAGCAATTAATTTTTTTTGGTAGTTACATGATTTGTGTCCTAATTTTCCACAGTCAAAAACAAATTCTTATTCCTCTTGGAATTTCACTTGGGAGACACTTTCCACATTCTTGAAACAAATTAAAATGAATATTCTTTCATTAGTGGTCTCTATTACACAATTTCCTAGAAAAATATTTCCTTCTATTCTTTGATGTGTCTGAGAGTTGGTTAAGGTACCCATTGCTAATCATGTTCAGTGAAAACTAATTTTGCATGATCAGAACATCCTTTACTCTAGTGATCATCCCATTTTATAGATGATTATAAAATTATACCTCACATTCAACAATAAAATAGTTCCTTTGGGTTCCCACCATTGACCAAATCCAAAAATCATAGTGTGTGAAATAATTATCAAAACAGAAAGCCACATAATCATTAAAAATTACTTGCAGGATGGCTAATTCAGGGATCCTTTATTGTGGACCTATTTTTTCATACATTAACATTACATAAATTTTGAAATATAATTAATAACTTACCCAAAAAATCCCCAAAGACCATATTAGTTTAGTTCCTTTGAAATCATGGAAACATAAACATCGGTATATAAGTGAGGTACATTATCCCCCACTAGGTTCTCCGTGACTAGAATCATTCTTGAACACATAAAACCTAACACATATCTTCACAACCTAGGGAAGGAAATATAAAAACTGGTGAGCTCAAATGATCAGTAGATGTAAACAAGGGAGACATGTAAGAATAATCATGAGAATAATGATATGAGAACATGATCCAAAATATAGATGATCATACCTAGCATATCGAAGACCATAAAAAAAATCTTGGCATAATGATTAGTAGTTCATAAGATGTGAATCATAAGGAAATAAAAAACATAATCCCTGATATCATATCATAGGAATAAAAAATGTAATTTTGGTAGACACATAAGTATCTGTAATGACTTCTATAGTAGTCTATACATCACTTCCTAGGCCATAATAGTGGACAATGTCCTTCAATGATCTGGGTTCACTCCCCTTTCCAGCAGTGTATTATTGAACCAAGTTCAACCATCTTTCTATCCCTCTCATAATAATCTGATTTAACTCCACATTCTATCCATTCCTATCTCTTGAGATATAAATATTTACCCATTTCATTGGAGGAATATATGGGTCCCACCAATCTCATAATGAAATCATTAATACATGTTCCAAAAATTCATCATCAATCATATCATAACACATAAAATAAAACGGGAATAATAAACATGTAATCCTATTTGAACCAGTGGAAAGAGATATGTTTCATATTATTTTCATCATATTATAAAATGTAAAAGGAATCAGGATTCATAATCATATAACTCATGAAATAAAAATAAGTTTCATAAACATATACCCTATGGAAGAGAAACTGGTTTCATAAACCTCAGGCCATCAAAACATAAACCATTATGAGAAATAATATGAATGGTTACATTGAATAATTTCCCTATGAAGTCATGAGTAACACCATCTAATGTCATCTTAGATATGAAATAATTTTGAAATATCATTTAGAAACATTTGATGAGGAATATATCCTTCTTCTTTATAAAAGGCTCTTTAAAACATAGAGCATTTTGAAAACCATTTTTTTGAAATAATTTTAAAAAAAAGAAGAAGGAATTGAAATAATTTTATGACATTTTTACTTGAAAATTTATATAATAATATTGTAAATATTAGGATTTTTTTTTGAATACAATGTTTTGAAAATAAAAAATATTTCCAACCAAATAGATAAATTTGGTTAGAAATTTCTTTAAAACATTTTTCTAACAATCTTATGTACCAAAGAGTAGGAAAATGGTACTAATAAATCATTATATCTTGAGTAAAAATAAGATAATAAAAATAATAAGTGTGCTTGAGATATGGATTGTAACAGCCCAAGATTTTATGAAAAATATTATTTTTAATTTCACTAATGTCTTGTGTTGTATGCTACACCAAAAGGAGCTTGCACAACACGCACCCTTGACTTGCCTTGTATTACACGCAATCACGACCTTCCTCGATAGCATGTGTAGTACGCAATACCGAGTTTCACTAAACAACGATATGCTATTAAAATATTATTAAAACTAGCCGTTATGAATAGTAATAACCACCTTTTAAAATTTTAGAAATTTTATCTCTCAAAATGGACTTCATTTTTGGATTCGGAGTATCGAATTTAGCCTAAGGTGAAATTTTGGTACTTTTCGGATAACTTTCATATTCTGATGAATAGTGAAAATTACTAAATTTTAATTAAAAACAAATTTTTTCATCGAAATAATTAATAGTGATAAATTGTTAATTTGAGTGGTTTTAAAGTATATTTAGAATATATTTTTACAATTCAATACAATGTTGGTCATTGGATGTAATTTCACATTTACACTAGACATAAACAAGTGTTAATCTTTTGATAGTTATTATCTCTTAAAAACACGCTATTTGTTGTGACAGTGGAAATTAATAATAAAATTAATTAATAAAACTTATATGTTGGGAATTATGTGAAATAGAAATCATTTTTTAATTCGGAATATCAATTATAGCTTAGGGTGGAATTTTGGCATTTTTCTGAAAAACTTCAATTTTTGTTGAATAGTGAAACTACTAAGTGGTAGTTAAAAAAATTATTTTTTTCATAAATCTTAATTTTACCGCTTATGTGAATGGAATTTAGAAAATCCGAGATACACGGTTAATGTCAGTAAGTAAAATGTGGTTCAATGAGATGAAAATAATTTTTGGTGAATAATAACTTTTTTACTTTTATTTACCACGGTTAAAAGTAAATTGGGTAATTAAGGGTAAAAATGATATTGATATTACCCTAACACATGTCTTAATCCTATTGGACAAGTGTATCTCGACCTAAAACAACCTTAAGTGTAAAATATTATCATTTAGGCCCACTTGGATTAGATTAGGACATTTATTATTATTTAATTCAAAGAAGAGTTAAAAGAGTTAAAATCAAAGTTTATTTAATAAAACATTTTTAATATAGGGTTATACATAATATAATTTCTACTATAAATATTCATTAGAAATATAAAAAATTTCCTACATAATGGTATTTTATTTGTAATTTTTATAATTTAAATAATTTAATTTATTTATGACACAACGATGACGCAGTAGTTACCATTTTAAGAAAATATTAACATAATTGATGTTATAAATGCCTAAATAAATATAATTTGAGACTTTTTATGACTTACACTAATTTTCTAGGTTAATATGACATGTTATTGTTGATTTAAGAAACTTGGTTCTAACTTATCATTCTGTTAGAAATTTCATAAAAATCATGTACCAAATAGTGTCAAAATTGACATAAATTAGTTTTTAAAACAAATATTATATTATTAATTGTTATTTAATTACTAAAAATCTAAGGTTCGGCCAAATGACTTATATAAGGATAGATATATTAATAATAAACAACTTGGGGTTCGTTTGTCTTGATATAGTATGTTTATTAACCATATAGTGTAAGAAAACAAAAAGACACGGTAAAAGTTAAATTATTTAACTTAGAGTTAAATCTAATTGACAAGGTTAAAATAACAACCTAAACTTGTCTAAATCCAATTGCATGAGAGGATTTAGACCCATCCCCACTTTAGATTTGAAATGATACCATTTGGAACCATTATAAACCGAATTTTACCTTAATATAAAATAATATTTTGAGATTTTCCTAAGATGCCCCTCTCCTCCCTTATAAAAGGGCACCTACTCCCTCTCCTCCTCACACCAATTTGAGAATTCAAGCTCGTCCAAACCCTGAAAAAATCTCTTCTACACTTCCCTAGTATAATCCTAGAGGTCCTGGTCTTCTTCAAAGACCATCCTTAGTTCTTTAAGTGGAGTTTAAGTGAAGGCGCGTCAAAAAGAGGTAATATCCATTACCGATCTTTTTCAATTTCTTTCTTCTTCAACTTCTTCTTCTTTAGTTGTTTCATGATAAAGTAATAACATAAGTATTTCTTATATACTTATATGTTATTATAAATATTAAACAACTCTAATTAACCTTCTATCCATCCTACGGAAAAAGGAAATCACCGCACGTGCATACGTACAGAATACCGTCTCCACGCCGTGGTGTAATCTATTTTCCGCCACCACCTTAATTGGATGGGTATAATGGTGTAATGAGTAACTATATATGATTATTATAAAGTGATATTGATACTGAAATAGTATACATACACTTCAACTCAATTCCACGACCATGGGAACGATATCATCGCTCGTGCGTACGTACGGACTACCGTCTCCACGACGCGATGAGATTCATTCTCAATGATTAACCATTCATGAATGATTATAAAGTATATATAATAAGTACTAATGAAATATATGACATAATAATGATACTGGATTTATGTATATTTATATGTATTTCATCTACTTAATTCCATTCAATTCAATAAGGAAACGAAAACAACGTTCATGCGTACGTACGGACTACCGTCTCCATGAACGGTGTATTTCTTTCCATTTACTTATTTATTATATATATGTATATTCTGAATATATATATATAAATAATGTTTTATAATCTGGAATTATGTAATCATGATCTAAGTAATCATATGAATAATTACAAGTCAAAACACGGATGACAAATGAAACAATTTTACCCAAAACGCTCTTTAACATGGAATTTACAAAAGAACGGGTAATAAATAGTCATAAGTGAACCATATACGATATCATAACAATGAATAGGATTCTGTAATAAGTCAATGACATTATTTAAATCATTATACAGGAGGTTTGGACACTTACGAAGAAAATCGGACCTAAGGTAAGGGAAATATCACAATCTCATTTTTATCTGAGATTGTTTATACTTTGGTATTTAATGGGGTGTATTTTATCATCCACATCCATGTTCCCTTAATATGTAATATTTTTTCCATCCACTTACAATAGTTTAAATCCAATTTTACCCTTCGCTGAGTTTTTAGTAAAGAATATGAAAGGAATCTTTTGTCGTTTTTCGTACGAGGTACTTTTTTGACTTTTCCGACAAAGGTACGAGAAGAATGTTTTTTTAACTTATACGACATGAATGGATTTTTAAAACATTATTTCCGAGAAGCTTCCCTTACAAATTTTCAAGTTTATTTTTAATCAACTTCTTTTAGTTTAAAATTCTATGACATGTTAAGAAATGAAAAATGTTTTTGAAGTAGAAAGGATATTTTCCTCAATAATGGAGTTCATGTGTTTTATCAAAATTATTTTCCATATAATATAATAAAAGGGTTATGTTTTTATCCATATTATTAAATTTATTTGATTATGTTGTGATGGAATTATTTCTATGAATTACTTTATCTTATATGAATTGTTTTATGATGTCACGATGTTTAAGATTCCCATTTTTATTATGGGTTATTCTATGATGATTGGTTTATGATTTTGTGGCACACATAAGAATGGTATCATTATGATATGGGTGGGACCTATATCTCCCTCCAATGCATTGGGTAAAGATTTTATATCTCATGAGATAGACATGGCTGGAATGGTAGGTTATACCAGTTCAGTGAAACAGGACTGAAACGAGGGTGACTCGGTTTAGAAAGGGACTTTGTCCACTAAGATAGTTTTGGCAATGAGTCTTGACTAACAAGAAATGATTCTCTATGATTATGTGTGTATTCCACAAAGTTTCATGTTTTAAGTTATGATTATTGGGATTACATTTCACTTCTATGATTTATCCCATGTTATGATATTATGATCTCTTTTGTAGGTTAAGATTTCCAAAAGATATGTTCTTATGTATATGATGTGATTGAAATTTCTTTTGTTTACCTTTACTGAGCACTTGAGCCCACCCTTTTATGTTTTCTTTTCCCCAGGATATAAAGAATGGTTTTGGGTATAAAAAAAAGGAAGATCTTTATGGGAGATGTTGAAGATCTTCCACCACGATTAGAATATTATATTCCGAGTTTCCAAAGACACTAAACTATTACGATCCTTATGTGTGTGTGTTTTTTTTATGTACTAAGTATTCCGAAAAAGTAATGTAATGTCCATGTACGTCAAGCTTCGGGTCTCTACAGTTGGTATCAGAGGAAAGGTTTAGTCAACCTTTGGAAACTAGGATGCGATAACGTTAGTGAGATCCCTAGAGATATTTCTAAGGTATGTCTAGGGATGTCCCTAAGGATAAGTATATGTATAGGATACAGTCCTAGAACTACGGTAACAATCATAGAATTTAACCTAAGATGTTAGATATTGAGGGTACTCCACCTTTACTATGTTGTTTTCTCTAGCATGATTTTTTCCTCTCACAAGATCCTTTCTGTGTTTTAGTTAATGGAGGGAACCAGAAGGAATTCGGTTAACATTGAATCCAATGGACAAATTGGTGACTATGAGCAACCCAATTGTTTAATTCCTAGAGAGAAAGATCTTGTGATTATGCTGAATCAGTCATCGCGATATATGATTAACAAGGTGAAATTTAGTGGTATGCCTAATTAGTCAAAGAAGAGGAAGATAAACTATTATGCATGTTCGCATGTTGAGGAGCATAAAGAAAGGAAGATTGAGATTTCTAAAGAAGGGAAGAAGAACCTTGAGGAATACCTCAAATGGAGGGACCGATGTTATCTGTGTGGAGAAAAGGGTCATAGAGTGACAGACTGTTATGGAGTTCAATGTCTTATTTGTGGAGAACATGGGCATTACCCAACTCAATGCCCTGACCTAAAAAGTTACTTCTAAATCAAGGAAGGACTTATTCTAGGACAATCATTGAAGTGGATGGACTGAAGTGTTTATGTATTGGTATTCAAGAATAATGTTGTTGAGTTACTTTTATGGTGTATTGAAATATTTATGTATTGGTCTATTGTGGTTTTCAATAATTTTATGGTACCAGTAAGAATAGAAAGTGATTGATATATTTTTGGAAAAAAGATGATATGTGCATAATGAGGGGAAAATGAGAAAATGAAATGTTTAACAGTATTCATGAGATCATGATTGATATAAGAACTAAGTGATATAATGGTTTGAGTATATAGAATTTTGAGGATTTTGGTATATGGAACGTGTTAACTTTTAACTACATTAATGTTTTCACTAAGGTTCAATGGGTATTCATTTTTCAAGAGAATACATGATTAGGGCCTTCGAATGTTTGGAATGTGACCAACAAGACATATCTCATGATATACGAGGATCAAAAATTGTGTTAACATGCTTGTTATATGAACTCTTTCGTAATCATTTTCACTATAAGAGTGGACTGCAGTATTACGGAATAACCTAAAGATTGGAATGGATTATGTTGGACATAAGTTAGTATTGTTTAAGGATAGAAGTTTTTTTGATATTATTGACGGGATGTTATAGTAATATAGTTTTAGAAAAAGGAAAACCTGCAGGATGGGCGACAACCTATCGCGTCGGACAAGGCTGTGGGAATCGAACCCACAACCGAAGTGCGACTGGCCTTTATCGCCTACCACTGGCCTACATGAATTCCCTGTTTAGTAGAAACTAGTTTTATTATATTAAGTAGTATGATATATGAAGTATAAAGTCCATTTTAGGAACCATATATGATTAATCTCACTATAGATCGACTTATGTATATAATTTTTGCTAACCTTTTGTTTGAGACAGATGGAATGACCCGTCATTCTATCACATGGTCTGCTAACACTTCATGAATAACAAATTCAACTTCATTTATTTAAGAGATGAAGTGGAAATTGTTCAAGGCACGAACAACAGTGAGATTGTACCAAAATAAAGTAAGTATTTATTCTAATTCAAATTTTCAACTTTAGGGAAATGATCTTGAAACCAAAAATGTTGTCCTAGTGCCCTTATATCTGATGAATCAGATGGTACCCTAGATCGTCACAAATTTATGGCTTTGTGATTGCAGGCTTTTCCATAGCCATGTTCTCTACCACTCTCCATCAGAACATGGTGGTTGTATTTCTATTCCATATCCATATTTTCACCTTTGTGGAAACCCAGTGATTAGTTTATTTGGGTAACCGTTACGTTTCATACTTTCATTTTTAAAGATTGGTTTTGGTATTCCTTTTTACGATTTGGGTTTCTATTAAAGAAACTTTCGAATAGTAAACCATTTATAACCCCGACGAATTTCGAGGGCGAAATTCATTTTAAGGGGGGTAGAATGTAACAACCCAAGATTTTATGAAAAATATTCTTTCTAATTTCACTAATGTCTTGTGTTGTATGCTACACCAAAAGGAGCTTGCACAACACGCACCCTTGACTTGCCTTGTATTACACGCAATCACGACCTTCCTCGATAGCGTGTGTAGTACGCAATACCAAGTTTCACTAAACAACGATAAGCTATTAAAATATTATTAAAACTGGACATTATGAATAGTAATAACCACATTCTAAAATTTTATAAATTTTATCTCTCAAAATGGACTTCATTTTTGGATTCGGGGTATCGAATTTAGCCTAAGGTGAAATTTTGGTACTTTTCGGATAACTTTCATATTCTAATGAATAGTGAAAATTACTAAATTTTAATTAAAAACAACTTTTTTAATCGAAATAATTAATAGTGATAAATTGTTAATTTGAGTGGTTTTAAAGTATATTTAGAATATATTTTTACAATTCAATACAATGTTGGTCATTGGATGTAATTTCACATTTACACTAGACATAAACAAGTGTTAATCTTTTGATAGTAATTATCTCTTAAAAACACGCTATTTGTTGTGAAAGCGGAAATTAATAATAAAATTAATTAATGAAACTTATATGTTGGGAATTATGTGAAATAGAAATCATTTTTGAATTCGGAATATCAATTATAGCTCAGGGTGAAATTTTGGCATTTTTCTAAAAAACTTCAATTTTTGATGAATAGTGAAACTACTAAGTGGTAGTTAAAAAAATTAATTTTTTCATAAATCTTAATTTTACCGCTTCTGTGAATGGAATTTCAAAAATCCAAGAGACGAGGTTAATGTCAGTAAGTAAAATGTGGTTCAATGAGATGAAAATAATTTTTTGTGAATAGTAACTTTTTACTTTTATTTACCACAATTAAAAGTAAATTGGGTAATTAAGGGTAAAAATGATATTAATATTACCCTAACACATGACTTATTCCTATTGGACAAGTGTATCTCGACCAAAAACAACCTTAAGTGTAAAATATTATCATTTAGGCCCACTTGGATTAGATTAGGACATTTATTATTATTTAATTCAAAAAAGAGTTAAAAGAGTTAAAATCAATGTTTATTTACTAAAACATTTTTAATATAGGGGTATACATAATATAATTTCGACTATAAATATTCATTAGAAAGATAAACATATTTCCTACATAATCGTATTTTATTTGTAATTTTTATACTTTAAATAATTTAATTTATTTATGACACAACGATGATGCAGTAGTTACCTTTTTAAGAAAATATTAACATAATTGATGTTATAAATGCCTAAATAAATATAATTTGAGACTTTTTATGACTTACACTAATTTTCTAGGTTAATATGACATGTTATTGTTGATTTACGTAACTTGGTTAGAACTTATCATTCTGTTAGAAATTTCATAAAAATCATGTACCAAATAGTGTCGAAATTGACATAAATTAGTTTTTAAAAAAAATATTATATTATTAATTGTTATTTAATTACTAAAAATCTAAGGTTCGGCCAAATGACTTAGATAATTATATATATATTAATAATAAACAACTTGGGGTTATTTTGGCTTGATATAGTATGTTTATTAACCATATAGTGTAAGAAAACAAAAAGACACGGTAAAAGTTAAATTATTTAACTTAGAGTTAAATCTAATCGATAAGGTTAAAATAATAACTTAAACTTGTCTAAATACTATTGGATGAGAGGATTTAGACCCATCCCCACTTTATACTCGAAATAAGACGATTTGGAACCATTATAAACCGAATTTGACCTTAATATAAAATAATAATTTGAGATTTTCCTAAGATGCCCCTCTCCTCCCTTATAAAAGGGCACCTACTCCCTCTCCTCCTCAAACCAATTTGAGCGTTCAAGATCAAACAAACCCTGCCAAAATCTCTTCTCCACTTCCCAAGTATCATCCTAGAGGTCCTGGTATTCTTCAAAGACCATCCTTAGTTCTTTAAGTGGAGGTTAAGTGAAGGCGCGTCAAAAAGAGGTAATATCCATTACCGATCTTTTTCAATTTCTTTCTTCTTCAACTTCTTCTTCTTTAGTTGTTTAATGATAAAGTAATAACATCAGTATTTATTATATACTGATATGTTATTATAAATATGAAACAAATCTAATTAACCTTCTATCCATCCTACGGAAAAAGGAAATCACCGCGCGTGCGTACATACGGAATACCGTCTCCACGCCGTGGTGTAATCTATTTTCCGCCACCACCTTAATTGGATGGTTATAATGGTGTAATCAGTAACTATATATAATTATTATAAAGTGATATTGATACTGAAATAGTATACATACACTTCAACACAATTCCACGACCATGGGAATAATATCATCGCTCGTGAGTACGTACAGACTACCGTCTCCACGACGCGATGAGATTCATTCTCAATGATTAACCATTCATGAATGATTATAAAGTATATATAATAAGTACTAATGAAATATATGACATAATAATGATACTGGATTTATGTATATTTATATGTATGTCATCTACTTAATTCCATTCAATTCAATAAGGAAACGAAAACAGCGTTCATGCGTACGTACGGACTACCGTCTCCATGAATGGTGTATTTCTTTCCATTTACTGATTTGTTATATATATGTATATTCTGAATATATATATATATATATAAATCATGTTTTATATTCTGGAATTATGTAATCATGATCTAAGTAATCATATGAATAATTACAAGTCAAAACACGGACGACAAATGAAACAATTTTACCCAAAAAGCTCTTTAACATGGAATTTACAAAATAACGGGTAATAAATAGTCATAAGTGAACCATATATGATATAATAAAAATGAATATGATGCTGTAATAAGTCAATGACATTATTTAAATCATTATACAGGAGATTTGGACACTTACGAAGCAAATCGGACCTAAGGTAAGGGAAATATCACAATCTCATTTTTATCCGAGATTGTTTATACTTTGGTATTTACTGGGGTGTATTTTATCATCCACATCCATGTTCCATCAATATGTAATATTTTTTCCATCCACTTACAATAGTTTCAATCCAATTTTACCCTTCGGTGAGTTTTTAGTAATGAATATGAAAGGAATCTTTTGTCGTTTTTCGTACGAGGTACTTTTTTGACTTTTCCGAAAAAGGTACGAGAAGAATGTTTTTTTAAACTTATACGGAATGAATGGATTTTTAAAACATTATTTCCAAGAAGCTTCCCTTACAAATTTTCAAGTTTATTTTTAATCAACTTCTTTTTGTTTAAACTTCTATGACATGTTAAGAAAGGAAAATTGTTTTTGAAGTAGAAAGGATATTTTCCTCAATAATGGAGTTCATGTGTTTTATCAAAATTATTTTCCATCTAAGATAATAAAAGGGTTATGTTTTTATACATATTATTAAATTGATTTGATTATGTTGTGATGGAATTATTTTTATGAATTCCTTTATCTTATATGAATTGTTTTATGATGTCACGATGTTTAAGATTCCCATTTTTATTATGGGTTATTCTATGATGTATGGTTTATGATTTTGTGGCACACATAAGAATGGTATCATTATGAGATGGGTTGGACCTATATCTCCCTCTAATGCATTGGGTAAAGATTTTATATCTCATGAGATAGACATGGATGGAATGGTAGGTTATACCGGTTCAGTGAAACAGGACTGAAACGAGGGTGACTCGGTTCAGAAAGGGACTTTGTCCACTAAGATATTCTTGGCAATGAGTCTTAACTAACAAGAAATGATTCTCTATGATTATGTGTGTATGCCACAAAGTTTGATGTTTTAAGTTATGATTATTGGGATTACATTTCACTTCTATGATTTATCCCATGTTATGATATTATGATCTCTTTTGCAGGTTAAGATTTCCAAAAGATATGTTCTTATGTATATGATGTGATTGACATTTCTTTTGTTTGCCCTTACTGAGAATTTGAGTTCACCCTTTTATGTTTTCTTTTCCCCAGGATATAAAGAAACGTTTTAGGTATAAAAAAAAGGAAGATCTTTATGGGAGATGTTGAAGATCTTCCACCACGATTAGAAGATTATATTCTGAGTTTCCAAAGACACTAAACTATTACAATCCTTGTGTGTGTGTGTTTTTGTTATGTACAAAGTATTCCACAAAAGTAATGTAATATCCATGTACGTCAAGCTTCGGGTATCTACATGGATTATAATATTTCATCAATGTTAGCAGAATCCTTACCATCCCGATAAACGGTAGGATTGTTTCAATTAACACTTACCACATGGTAAATTGTGATAATATTATACATGTAAGAAAATGGAATTACCAAAAGATTAAAATATAATTAATATAATGATATTCCTGATATAAAATTTCAAATACACCCCAGGAATGAATGTATGTGCATAACTAAACATGAGTCTCAAAGAAGGAAAATTGAGAAAAAACTATATTACCGATTTGGTAACTCTTGAAACATAAACATAATGAAAGAATCATCATAGAGTGGATATGTAAATACCCATAAATTCAAGAATAATAATAATGTAATAAATTCTTGGGCAGTACATATAAAACAAAAAATAAAATAGTACTGAACATGGCATGTATCTCATGGATATAAAAAGTGAGATGAAATTCCTTTACCTTGTGTCTTGACTCTCATCATACTCATTCAAAACTAAAATATAAGAAATATTAATTTTTTATACATATACCATAGAACCATATAATTATATTTAATACCATAAATGGTATGATTTTGTCTTTATATTACCATGTTGTTAATAATTCCATGTAAGGGTTACAGTTCAGGTATTATTTGATTTGTTTTTTGCATGTGTCTTAATTTGTTATATCTTTGGTCCTTATTCTTATATCATGATTTAAAAAATTTAAAACATGATATAAATACCATTTATATTAATTATATTTGTAGTATAATAATCTATATATTATAGATGTATGAAATGGAATACACTGTTCATGGAAAAAGAATGTTGTACGTACACATAAACATTGTTTCCGTTTAATTGTTTTATAAAAAGGAAGAAGGTAAATGAAATATTAGAAAATATATGTGATATGATGAATTCATATATTCTTTTTACTATCATAAACTTATGTATTTTAATTTATATATTTGATAATGCACTTGTTATATGATTAGTTTTTTAGGAATTAGGCTACATATGATTCAAAGGAAGAAATGATGAAAAAGTGCAGAATTCACCTATTACACATCGTGAATCATCATTACACATCATGTAAGAGGATTTGATAGCTTTTAAAAATACATGATACAATCATTCATTGTTGATTTCCAATGACACATGTTAGATCCATTTCCTTTTATAATCTAAAGTAAGAAATATATTAAAGTATTGACGTATCTTTTAAAAATATTATTGCATTCTTATTCTCATTAAAAAGTCGAACCCTTGCATGATTGTGAATTAATTAAATTAAAATATAATGTTAAGAATGATTTTATCGATTCATTTATTTTCATCCCAACCCACCATGTGTAGATAAACCACTCAGGGGTAGGGATTGGGAGTAGTTATATCTGAAATCACAATCAATATTTAAATATAATATTGGAAACCATTACTATTAAGTAATCATGATAAATTATAAAATTTTACCCAATTCGTGTGAACATCCTTGAATACATGATATTAAAATGGAATACCCTATCTAGATTAAATTAGACTAGGCTAAGTTAACTATCCTTGGAAACTTTATTCCATAGAATATAAACATAATGCTCTTTGGATGTTACTATCTATCTATCATGGAATCGTCACTTACTAGGAAGAACTAGATGACTTGACCAAAGTCAATACGCGACTTCTGTTTTCTTCGCATCCTAAGCCTTAGGACCCTGCCAAGATTTGTTTTATGGTAATTATTTTTCCAGATACTCGAAATTGATTATGAAACATCCTTAATTATTTGAATTCACTTTCAAACATTTATTTATTAAAACTCCGAAAAACTAGATCAATTCAAAAGGGCTCCAACAAAAAGTGTTTTAAGATGGTAACATTAAAGAATCAACATCCTTCATGTGGGATCAACACAACAATTCTACTATACAACACCTGAGTAGTGTGTAATATTTGGGACATAATAAATCTAATATGACCACAGCCCATACGAAGCCAAAAACGAATGTGTGTGCATCAAATTTTGGTTCTGTTTTTTGGGAGTAACACCATTCTTTTCAAGAACTCTAGCAGAAGACCTAGGACTAACTTTACTTTACCCCTTTCTTTCAAGATGCCCTTGAATCCCATCTTCTCCACAATAAAGTGCATCTACCGAGGTCCCTTATCTCATTAAAAGTAAATTGAGTCATAAAAACCTTTGACCTTTGATCCCGAGATCAAAATGTTTCTTCTTACCCATCGATGATCAATAATGGCTGATTAACACAATCTAGTGAGACCCAACCCACCAAACCCTCCTCAAGTAATTAAAAAAAAATTATCTATGCATCAAGAAAATTCTATCATGGATTATGGATTTCCATAAATCTATGGTTCAAAACCAAGCATCATATGTCCCCCCCAGACAAGATCACACATTCGAGATTAAACTTGGACTCATTCATATGGTCCAAAATATGGGATAATTTAGTGGTCTCTAGATCAACGACCCACATGATCACATTGCTAACTTCCTGAAAGTTTGTGATACATTTTGTAACCAGGGAGTCTCTTCAGACATGATTAGACTGAACATATTCCCATTCTCCTAATGAAATAGATCTAAGGGAGAGCTCAAAATACAAGCTCCCGAGTCAATAAAAACTTGGGACTATCTTGCCAAAAAAGGTTGGAAAACAATTTCCACCAATCTGGACATAAAATCTCTAGAATGACATCCAAAACATTACCTAATTTGATAGATAATTAGTATGGGAAGCATGGTATTGATTAAAAGTGCTCATGAGGAAGTATCCACACCATGGATTGGATACAAGGATTTAGTTGAAGATGTTTAATAAATTACTACAGCCAGCCGCACGAATTGTTATCGATGCTAAAGCTCATGGAGGATTGATGTTCACGACCCCTTAAACTAGATGATCAATTCTCGGTGAAGTTCCTCACAATCATAACATGTTGAAAAGTGATCATGGACCACCACGGTGTGATATACATCAGAGATATGAGAGAACTATATTAGTAGAGAAAGTTGAAGCCCTCACAAAGAAGCTTGAATATTTTCAAATTCAAAATACATCTCCACACCACCTATACCTATAATGGAAATTCAATCATGTGAGATGTGCGGTGGACTACATCTTTTCCATGATTGTAAATCATGATTTTAGGAACAGCAATATTGTAATTATGTCAATTAAAATCAATAGAACCAACCATTTAAAAAAAACAACAATATTACAAGTAGATGCCTACTCAGTAGAAACCTTAGAATAGTCAAGGTTTTTTTCAATAATGAAGTGCTTAAACAAAAGTTTTCAATCAAGTACCACCAGGGTATCCACCGATGAACCTAGTTCCAAGACCGAAGAAATGAAACAAAGATTCCAATAAAGACCTCAACAATGATTCCAACCTACCCAACAATGACCTCTGTAATCACCTACCCCTCTTCCAAGTAACCTGGAAAACCTCATGGATACTCTTTTACAAAACTCAGATAAATGAATGAAAACTCAAGAGACATAAATGAAAAACCAATGTGATAATTTAAGGAATCTTGATATTCAATTAGGTAAAATATCAAAGAACTTGTATGACATATTATGGGGCACCCTACCTAGTTACACTGAGACATACCCAAGGGAGGTATCCAAGGAATTAGTGTTGAGAAGTAGGAATGTTTTGGAATTTCAACAACCAAGAGGTAAAGATGAAAGGAAACATGAAGATACTAAGAAGAAACCAAAAGAAGACAAAGATGTTAATAAAACCATATCCACCATACCTTAAAAATAACTACCAGCTGAGAAGAACCAAACAATTGAATATCCAAAGGAAGAAGTTCATGTTTCCCAACCTCCATAAAAGCCACCTCTTCCCTTTCTAGAAAGAGTAAGACAAGGTTGATAGGAGAAAAAATACAACATGTTCATGGATATGTTAAAGAAACTGTACATCAACATACAATTTGCAGAAGACATTTCCCAAATGTCAGTATATGAAAAATTTCACAAGGATCATCTATCCAAAAAAAGGAAAATAGAAGATCTTGGAGTTATCTCTTTGAATGAGGAATGCTCTATTATTTTGCAATAGAAAATTCCCCTAGAAACAAGAGATCCAAGATGTTTTTCAAATCTATGTTCTATAAGAGAATGAATGTTTGGAAGAGAACTATGTGATCTTTGAGCCAGTATTAACTTAATGTCAATGAGTGTTTTACACAAGATCAGACTCCATGAAATCAAAGCAACTAGAGTAGCACTACAGCTAGCTGACTGATTAGTAAAACACCTGAGAGTCATTCTCGAAGATGTTTTGGTTAGTTTCGGGAAATTATTCTTTCCAATAGACTTTTTAGTTCTAGACATGTGAAAAGATGACGACCCTATAATTCTTAGAAGGCCATTCCTAGCTATAGGAAAGGCTTTTATATACATAAATCAAGGATATCTAATCGTCAGAGTGGGAGAAGAATTGGTTGTGTTCAACCTGGTTAAATTTTCCTAACAATTTGATGATCTTATGGATTGTAACACCATATCTCTCACCCAAAATAAAGATTAGTACATGGACATTGAATAAGTAAGTGGAGATTCACTCTCATAGAAGGAATAAGTGTATGATTTTGAGGAAGTAAGATTCATTTAACCACTCATAATGGTCACCTATTAACCTTTCATTCCCTCCGCTATTCAACCACCCCAGCTAGAACTTAAATCTCTACCCAATACACTAAAGTAATAATTCTTAAGAGTGTCATCCTCTCTGCCAATCCTTATCAATTATTTACCATCTTAGGAATAAGAATATAAATTGGTCGATGTTTTGAAAAGATATAAATAATTAATTTCTGGGGGAGTAGAATACATCAAATAAGTCAATGTAACTGAGTGTACTCCTAGAATCTTACTTTAAAAATGTTTAAGGCTGAAATGAAAACCTCAAAGCTGGATCAATCCCCTGATGAAGGAAGTCAACAAAAAAGAAGTTCTAAAACTATTGGATGCAGGAATCATTGTTCCTATATCAGATAGTGAATGAGTGATCCCCTTAAAAATTTATCCTAATAAAGGATGACTCACGGTGGAAAGAACTGATGACAATGAACTGATTTCAACACACACGATCACTGGATAAAGAGTCTACTTGGATTATAAATTCCTGAATTTAGCAACAAGAAATGATAATTTTTTCTTAGCTTTCATGGATCAAATTCTATAAAGACTGTAGAGGCATGAATTTTACTATTTCCTAGATTGATATTTGGTATAAAACCAAATTGAAGTTGACCCCCTAAAGACCACATTCACATGCTCATTTGGTACCTTTTCTTAGAGAAGAATTTCATTCAAGAAGTTCAATGATCCAGAAAAATTTCAGAGATGCATGAGGCATATCTTCCATGACATGAATGAAGAGTTCTAAGAAATCTTCATGGTTGATTTCTCAGTTTATGGGAGATCATTTGATGTCCATTTAAGAAATCTGGAATTAGTTCTCCAGTGTTGTGAATAAAAATTTCTAATCTTGAATTTGGATAAATGCCATTTTATAGTGTGAGTAGGAATAGTACATGGTCATATAATCTCTAAGGAAGGAATCAAGGATGACCTATCTAAAAAAAACATCAAGGATCTACCAAAACTCTCATCCATAAAGGGTATCAGATGTTTTTGGGTCCATACTGAATCTTACAGACGATCCATGAAGTATTTTTCTAAATTGGATCATCCAATGACACATATGTTGTCAAAATATATTTATTTAGAATTCAATGAAGAATACTGTAAAGCATTAAATATTTCAAAGAACTGTATTATAACATCAGCAGTCATTATTGTAACCAATTGGGAAAAACAATTTGAGTTAATGTGTGATGAAAGTGACCTTGTTGTTGGTGCTGTGTTAGGAAAACAACTAGAAACATCTTATGTCCCATTAATTATATAAGCTACATGCTATGTAAAGCTCGAGTCAATTACATGACTATAGAGAAAAACTCTTAGTTGTTTTATATTCCTTTGAGAAATATTTTTTATATATGGTTTTGTCAAAGATGATTGTTCACATTGATAACACTTCCCTTAGATACTTATTTATCAAGAAGGATTCCAAATTGAGGCTGATACACTGAATCCTCCTTCTATAGGAATTCAATATCAAGATCCAGGATAAAAAGGGATAGATAACATAATAACATATCATTTGTATAGACTTACTCTACCCATCATCAAGGAAGATGAGGAGGCTTACATTGATGTATATTTTCAAGAAGAAACCCTATTTAGTATTAAGGTTAAGCCATGGTTATTGGATATTGGTAATTATCATCCCACATGATATCTACATCATGAACTCTATTACCAATAGAAGGAAATATTTTTTCATATGCCAAGAATCACTACAGGGATGAGCTACTTGTTAGGTCCATAAGGCTGAATACCTTGAGTGGGGGGGGGGGGGGTGAATCAGGGTATGACTAATTTAAAATTAACGCCCGTTGTGATCTTGTTTTGCTGTTAAGAAAAACACTCTTCTCCCTATTTCCTGTTGCACAATGTAAGCAGAAAGTAAAGCATTCACATGACACAACGATTTTACTTGGATCACTGCTAAGGGCTACATCCAAGGTGTATACGCCGACAATTTGTCGGTCGTACCAAAATCCACTAAACTTCACTAGCTGTGGATTACAAGGTTTGGGTACAATCACTATGTCCCAGGCTCACTACATTTACAAGATTTAGGTTCAGCTCACAGCTTTCCCAAGGGTCACTCCCTGTTTCTCTCTCTCTGGCTCACTACCGGTGGAGAGGATCACCTTCTTCCTCTTCCTTTTCTCATTGCATCAGAAAGTATCCAATCACAGTTTATAGACCTGTAGGTATCTTCATTTTCATGAAGGAATGCATCTTTCTCTTTATGTAGATGCTCTGTTGAAGCCCAACTTTCACCCATATATGAATCTCTCTCTGCACTGAAGGTATCAGGAAAACTTCCAGCTTTCATGCAGCCCGAAAATCACTGCTGGAAATAAACCATACTTGGTGCGCAAGTCAATCTCGGCGCGCAAGTATCAGCACGCAAGTCACAACGGGCGCACAAGTCCACCACACACACTTGCGCGACACAAGCTTCCTCAACTCCAAACTTGCGCGACTCTCTTCCTTTTACACCCAAACCAATAATGGCGCGCAACTACCATCTGCCGTGCATCTTCTCACACTAGCGCGCAACTCCTCACACTGGAACGCAACTCCACCTGCACGATCACACACCACTTGCACGACCACCACACCTACGCGATGGGAGATCTGATTTCTCAAAGTGTTGAACTCTGGTGAAGAATTAAGAGGGGTGGTCCAGTATTTATAGGCATTTGGTCACCCCTGTGTGATGGTGCGCAAGTATCTCCTCAGTGTGCAAGTCTCGGCACGCAGGTCTCTTCTCCTACAAGTCACTTGCGCGACCTAATTCCAAACTTGCATGAAACTTTTTCCTTTTCCATATTTTGATCTTCTGATCTTGAAAAACCACAGGCTCACAAGTTCTCAAGCTTCCAAGGAATCAACGCGCAAGTCTATTTCATGGCGAGCAAGTCACATGCATGACACCACCAATACTTGCGCGAAACTTATCCCTTTTCCATATTTTGATGATATGATCTTGAAACACATATGGCGCAAAAGTTTCCAAGCACTCAAGAACACGGTGTTCAAGTCCCTTTTCCAAAAACCAGTTTTCTTCATTTGATGATTTTCAGGCCCAAAGATTTGTAAAACACTGGAAAACAGTGCCACCTTGTATCTGTTCTTTTTTGTACCGCCTCTAGATCATCCATATCTTTGTCGACGTTCTTGAATCAAACATGGATCGTTAACCACAGCTCTTGAGCTCGACATTCTACCATCAAATCCTCTTTGTCAACAAATTTGTATGTCATGGTTTTCTTTGGAAACAATAACAACACAGATGTCCACTTTGTCAACAAACACAATCACCACAAAAATGATTCAATGATGCCTTGAGGGATTTTTTCCCAAGAGTATCCCCCTTTGGGTTTGTTGAAAACTCTTCCATAAAAAGATACTTCATTGATTCTTCAGCCACCATTCACCTATCGCGATTCTATAACGATCAAGGATTTACTCAACATATACTATAAGTCCACATGAGCAATGGTCGGTGTGAGAATCAAGAGTAAATGAAAAGTTCATCAATGAATCACTTCAACTCTGACACCCATTGTTGATACCAAACTGATACCAATTTTCACCGTACTGATACCAATTTTTGCCGAAATGATTTCAATTTTTGGAAATATACGTCCAACACCACTCATATGCTTTTATCACGATCCTCAAATTTCGTGATATCTATTCTTTGATCGATCACTTCTAGCATCGCCCGATTTAAAATGCTCCCCCTTTCTCATTGCTCCCCCTTTCTCACTGCTTCACTTGCCAGCTTCTCCCTATATCAACCTTGATTTCACAAATAGCCACACTGTATCCCCCTTGAAGAAACACTAATTTCTCTCCCTTTGTCAACGAAACCAAAGGTCAGTTCTTTGTAGTCTGTAACAGAGTAGAGAACACATATAAGCACAGTTGGGAAAAACACATTATACCACAGGGAGAGGGGGTTTCATATCCACATGATTTTAAGTGCGGGGAATCGACTGAACTCCCAGAGCCAGTCGATGCCTTTCGAATGCTTCCTTGGGTACGACCTTTGTCAGAATATCTACAACCTATAACTCTGTAGGCACATACTCCAACTTCACCATCCCTTGCTCCACTTTCTCTTTGATAAAATGATATCTGATCTCAATATACTTTTTCCTTGAGTGATGATCTAGATTTTTGCTACGATTGATAGAATTTGAGTTATCACACTAGATTCTAATTGGAGACTTCACTTCAACTGCCATATCATCAAGCTGTTGCTTCATCCATAATAACTGTGTGCATGCTTGAGTGGCTATAATATACCCAACTTATGTGGTGCTTAATGAAATGAAATCCTTCTTATTTCTTAACTAAGAAATACATAGTCCGCCAAGATAGAATGCACCTCCAGATGTTGATTTCCTATCATCCGCTGAACCGGCCCAGTCTGCATCAGTATATCCCAATAACTCTATCTGAGATTTGTCATTATATGTCAAGCTGAAATCCACTGTGCCATGGATATAACAAAGTATTCATTTCACTGCATGAATATGGATTTACTTGGGATTACTCTGATATCTCACTACTTTGCATGTGGCGAAAACAATATCAGTCCTTGTCGTGGTCAAGTACAACGAACTTCCAATAATTTGCCTGTATTCTGTGATATTAACTGCTTTTTTATCCTCATCTTTTGATAATTTTATCCTAGTAGCAACCAGAGTCTTTATCTCCTTGGAATTTTTCATTCCAAAACTTCCCAAAACCTCTTTGGCGTATTTGGATTGATAAATGAAAGTTCCATTACTTCCTTGTGTCACCTGTAAGCCAAGGAAAAATGTTATCTCTCTAATCATTGACATTTCATACTCATTTTTCATGAATTCAAAAAACCGTCTGCACTGAGAATCATCTAATCCGCCAAAAATTATGTCATCGACATACACCAGCACCATAATCCTTTGATTACTGTCATTGCTAAAATAGAGATTGTAATCAACTCCTCCATGCTGGAAACCAAGCTTCTTCAAGTACTGATCAAACCGTGAGTACCATGCTCTTGGTGCTTGTTTCAGCCCATACAATGCCTTCTTAAGACTACAAACTTTGTTCTCATCCTCATGAATGAGAAAACCATCTGGCTACTCAATGTACACCTCTTCTTCCAGAACCCCATTTAGAAATGCAGATTTGACATCCATCTGGAACACTTTGAACCTTCTTTGCACTGCTATGGCCAAAAATAATTTGATTGTCTCCAACCTTGCAACCAGTGGAAATGCCTCATCTACATCTATTTACTCTATCTGGGAGTATCCCTTACACACTAGCTATGATTTTTTTTCAAATCACAGTTCCATCTTCATTCATCTTGTTGTGATAGACCCATTTAGTCCCGATGACATTCTTGTCTGCTGGCCTCAAAATAATCTCCCATGTCTGGTTCTTCTCAATTTGATCAACCTATTCATTTATATCCTGAACCCAGTTTTCATCTTCAGCTGCATTGAAAAAACATTTCGGCTCCACCTGAGACAAAAATGATGTTTTCTGTAACGATTTCATTCTTCGAGTCTGAACTGGAGTCGTCTGATCCCCAATGATATTATGCCTATCAATTTCAGCTCAACTATTTGGGTTCCTTGCAGACACAGACTTGACACTTTATTTTTCATCATCAGTTTCTTCTTATGAGTCAGCCTCTACCACTTCTACTCGCCCTGTGTTGCTTTCCTCATCATCACTTTCATCCATAAACTGTTCACTAGGTCGTTGAGTATTCTGTTCATTTTCGACTATAGTGACATCATTTCTCTCAACAATTTTTCCCAGCCTTTTGTTGAAGCATTTATATTCTTTAGCTTTCCCTGAGTAGCCAAGGAATATCCCCTCATCTCCTCGTGCCTCAAACTTCCTGTAATTTTCTTTATTGAGAATGAAACACTTACTTCCAAAGATTCGAAAGTATTTAAACGTTGGCTTCTTTCCGTACCACAGTTCAAAAAGATTATTCCCTTGCTTCAGACAAAACATAGACCTGTTCGAAACATATACCGATGTCAAAACTGCTTCCTTCCAAAATTTCTTTGGTAGGTCTTTATCAAAAAGCATCGTTCTGGCCATGTTGTTGATGATCCAATTTCTACTTTAAACCACTCCATTCCGTTGGGGAGTTCTCACTGATGAAACTTGATTCCTTATCCAGTGTTTCTTGAGATAGTCTTCGACTTGACTGTTTGTGAATTCCGTACCGTTATCAGTATGAAACTTCATAATTTTCTGCCCAAGCATCCTCTCTGATTCCCTTCTATACTGCTTTATACAACTGAACACCTCTGTCTTATGGGTAATGATGAATACCCAGATCATTCTGCTATAATTATCAATTAAAAGAATGTTGTACCTTTTCCTATTTTATGGATCGTTGTGAGATAGGTCCACATACATCAGCATGCACCAATTCAAGCACTCTGGTTGATTTCTGTTCCTTTGGCCTATATTTCTTTCTGATGATCTTCCATTATTGACAAGCATTGCATGTATGAGTATGATCACGTGATAGTTTGGGAAGGTCTCTAGTAGCATTACATTTTACCAGATCTTCCATTGATGGTTGACATAGGTGACCAAGTCACTAATGCCACAACTAGTTTTCTTCCTCTCTAGATAAAAGGCACATATCTTCTTCCCCACTTACCAGGTAAAGATTTCCCTCTGTCCTTTTTACATGTAGAAAAAATTCTCCATCTTTTCCTTTCACGACACACATCTTCTTGGTAAATCAGATGGAGTGCCCAGAGTCACATAATTGACTGACATTGAGTAAGTTATGAATAAGCCCCTCTACTACCAAGAAATCAACACGTCTCATTTCTTTTCCCCAAAATTTGGCCTTTCCAGAACCAACAATCTTCAGCCCTTCATCATTCCCAATATTGAAAAATCCTTCTTTGTCATATTTTATGTCTGTAATGAGATCCTTGTTCCCTATCATAGGGGATGTGAAACCACTGTCAAGGATCCATTTTCCCGAACGATCTGAAGCTTTAAGGGAAATTTCTGAAACTACTGCCTTCTCTTATCTCTTCTTCTTGGTCCATATTTCTTTCTCCAGACTCGGTATAGATTGAGACTCATGATCATTCTCAGAGTACAATGGACCAGCTTCATCTTGCAGAGCTACAAATCTGTTCTGAACTTTTAACTCACTTGTCGGTTTATTGATCTGCTGCTTGCGAACATTTTGATTCTTCTTTGGCACATTTTTCCGAATGATTGAAGTGTAGTACCTAGCCATGGGTCCAAATCCTCCGCACCAAAAATAGTTTCCTTCAAAATATGTTCTGGAAAACCGTTCTCTATTTGGCTGCCACCTCTGTTCCTATTCTCTTCTATATCTCTTGGCTATGGAAGACACATACTGTGAATGTACCATCTTCCCACAACAATAACACCTAATATAGGGTGCATTCCTTCATGTTACTTCAGCACTATGATTTTCCCTTTGGGATCTTTGAATATTCTAATTCTGTTTTGTGCCCAAATCAACCCTCAATTTCGAGATGGGTGCTTGCGGTATGACATCAACTGCCACAGATTTTTGTTTCTTATCAAGCCCTGAATCAACCTTAGCATTTGATCTTTCTTACTACTTCACTCCTACTGAACTACAAGCCTCCTATTTCATCTTCTCTGTCTTCTGAATGGCCTGCTTTTCTGATATCACATTGGGGGTCAAGATTTTTTCTATATCCTTCATTTTTTGTCACAGACTGACCACTTCTTCTTCAAGCTCTTTGATACGTCTGTCCTGCTCCTTTCCTGTGTTAGATAAACAATCAATTTCCTTCTTTTGTTCCTCAATTTTAAGCTTATGCTCAACAATATTTTCTGATGTCTCTGGTGTTGAGGATTTTAGTCTTTCAATTTCTTGTAATAGCTCAGACTTTTCTTTATCTTGTTGTTGCATATAGTGTTTGGCATCATGAACCACTTTATTGGATTTCTTCGTTTTGGCTCTCCAAATGTCTATCTCCTCAAGATATGCTTCCAATTCGGCTTCCATATCAACTCTCCCTTCAATTTCTTATTATTCTTGAACATTAGCTTATTGATTTTTCTGAGAACTACCAATAATCGCCACCAAGGCATTTAACCCACGATCTCTGCAATTTTCTATCTCCTCAACCTCTTCATCTTCATACTCATCTGAACTTTAAAATTCTTGTGAAAGAATATTCTTCTTCTTGAAGAAATTTCTCTTGAATTGTTTCTTCCCTTTCACAAATGCTGAAGTCTTCTTCTTGGGAATTTCAACTTCATCATAATCATTATCATTATCTTGAAACTTCGTGGGGCATCTTGCCGCAAGATGACCAACCTTTCCACATCGAAATCATGCTAGTGGAAGTTTACCTTTAAACTTTCCTCTTCCTCTTTGAAGATTTGAAGAAAGGAATGACATCACCTCATCTGTCTCTTCTTCTTTTTGAGAATCTTCAATGGTGAGCTTCTTCATGGCCTTGAATGCCACTTATTTGGATTTCCCCTTTTCAACAGCATCATTATCATCATTTCTCATTTCATATGCAACAAGAGTGTTGTGCAGGTTATCCAATGTCAGTTTTTTTGGGTCTTTATCTTCCAAAAAAAAAACATTCGGATTGAACCAAGGTGGAAATTTTCTCAATATGCGCTTCACAATTTTTATATCTTCGATAATTTCTCCAAGACCCCACATTTCTTCTACCACAACATTTACCCTGTCAAATAATGCATCAACAGACTCATTCGGTTTCATTCTCAGATCTTCATACTTGTTCCACAACACTTGCATCTTGGCCTCTCTCACCTTTGTATCCCCTTCATATATATTCAAAAGTTTTTCCCACATGGCATGTGACGTTTTTCAAGACATCACCTTTGTATATATAGGATTGGATAGGCCCCCCCCTAAGGCATTGATAGCTTTGTCATCAGCATCCACCTCTCTACACTCAGCTTCTGATAATGCACCATTGTTGATGTCACCTATTATACCATGCATTGCTGCTATGAACACATCCATTCCTAAAGATCGGAGGTAGTGTTGAATCTGATTCTTCCATAGCTGAAAATTGTTTCCATCGAATATTGGAATCCCATTATAATTAGTGACATCCATTGAGAGAAGAACTACAGTCAACCTTTCCCTATGATACCAATTGTTAGGTTCACAAGGCTGAATACCCATAGAGGGGGGTGGATCAGGGTATGACTAATTTAAAATTAACACCCGTTCTGATCTTGTTTCGCTGTTAATAAAGAAACTCTTCTTTATCTTTCCTATTGCACAATGTAATCAGAAAGTAAAGTATGCACATGACACAATGATTTTACTTGGTTCACCGCTAAGGGCTACCTCCAAGGAGAATACGCTGATAGGTTATTGGTCGTACCAAATTCCACTAAACTTCACTAGCTGTTGATTACAAGGTTTGGGTACAGTCACTCTATCCCAGGCTCACTGCCTTTACAAAATTTAGGGTCAGCTCACTACTTTTTCAAGGGTCACTCCCTATTTTTCTCTCTCGGGCTCACTGCTGGTGGAGAGGATCACCTTCTTCTTCTTCCATTGCTCACTGCGTCGGAAAGGATCCAGTCACAGTTTATAGACCTGTAGGTCTCTTAATTTTCATGAAGGAATGCATCTTTATCTTTATGTAGATGCTCTGTTGAAGCCCAAATTTCACCCGTAGATGAATCTCTCTCGGCATCGAATGTATCGGGAAAACTTCCAGCTTCCACACAACCCGAAAATCACTGATGTAAATAAACCATACTTGGCGTGCAAGTCAATCTCGCCGTGCAAGTATCGGCGTGCAAGTCAAAACGGGCGCGCAAGTCCACCACACACACTTTCACGACACAACCTTACTCAACTCCAAACTTGCGCGACTCTGTTCCTTTTACGCCCAAACCACTAATGGTGCACAACTACCATCCGACGCGTAGCTTCTCACACTAGCGCGCAACTCCTCACACTGGCATGCAACTCCACCTGCGTGATCACACTCCACTTGCGCGACCACCACACCTGTGCGACGAGAGCTCTGATTTCTCAAAGTGTTGAACTCCGGTGATGAATGAAGAGGGGTGGTCCAATATTTATAGGCATTTTGTCACCCCTGCGCGACAACACGCAAGTCTCTCCTCGGCGCGGAAGTCTCAGCGCGCGGGTCTCTTCTCCTGCAAGTCACTTACAAAACCTAATTCCAAACATGCGGAAACCTTTTTCCTTTGTAATATTTTGATCTTATGATCTTGAAAAACCACAGGCGCGCAAGTTCTCAAGCTTCCAAGGCATCAGCGCGTAAGTCTGTTTCACGGCGCGCAAGTCACTTGCGCGACACCACCAATACTTGCACGACACTTATCCCTTTTACATATTTTGAGGATATGATCTTGAAAAACATATGGTGCACAAGTTTCCAAGCCTTTAAGAACACAGTGCCCAGGTACCTTTTCCAAGACCCACTTTTCTTCATTTGAAGATTTTCAGGCCCAAAAATTTGGCAAACACTGGAAAACGGCGCCACCTTGTATCTGTTCTTTTTGTACCGCCTCCAGATCATCCATCTCTTTGTCGATGTTCTTGAATAAAACATGGATCGTTAACCACAGATCTTGAACTCGACATTCCACCATGAAATCCTCTTTGTCAAAAAATTTGTATGTCATGGTTTTCTTTGTCAACAATCACAACACAAATTTCCACTTTGTCAACAAACACAATCACCTCAAAAATGCTTCAATGACGCCTTGAGGGATTTTTTACCAACATCAATATAGTTCAAGAATTATATGGATTGCCTATTAAGATACTATATCCTTGAAGAAGAAACCCATAATGTGATTGAGATGTGTCACATGTCACCAACATGAAGAAATCATAGAACTGAGCATACTGTAGTGAAAATTCTAAAAAGGGTATTTTTTAGGTCCACACTGCACCAAGATGTGATGTAATTATTCCAAAGATTGAAAGATGAAAGTGGACCAGAAATTTAGGCAAGAGAAATGTGATTCTATATAATCCCATCATAGAAGTTGAAATATTTGATGTTTGGGTAATAGACTTCATTAGACCCTTTCCCACATCACATGGAAAATCCTACATTTTGGTTTGTGAAAATGGGTCGAAATAAAAGAAACCTCACATGACCCAAAAAAAGTAGTCATGAAATTTATTGGGAAGAATTTTTTTGAAAGATTTTGTTTTCCAAGATTACTCATCATTGATCAAGGAACACACTTCAAAAATTGAGATATGAGAGGATTTATGGAAAGTTACAGAATCCGATAAAATATGGGAACTCCCTACCACCCAAAAATGAGTGGGAAAGTTGAACTATCAAATAGGGAGGTAAAGATATTTTTTAAAAGAACTTTGAATACTAACCGAAGTGATTGGAGCCTCAAACTAAATGATGCACTATGGGAAAAATGAACAACCTTCAAGACACCAATAGGCACCACACTGTTTAGACTAGATTATGGGAATGAATGTCATCTTCCAGTTGAGATGGAGCATCATTCATTTCTGGGGATCAAGAAACTAAATTTGGATTCTGAGAATGCTAGAGAAACAATAAATTTATAATTGACTGCTTGGGAAAAAATCTGGAGAGACTCATATGAAAATGCGAAGATATATAAGGCAAAGATAAATAACTGGAATGACCAACACATTTCTAGGCGTACCCTTGTCCTTGGGAATGAGGTTATATTATTCAAATCGATATTGAAACTATTCCCAGGTAAGCTGATGTTTCAATGGGCATGAAAATTCAAATAAACTCAAGACTTTCCTTATGAAACAACTGAGATACAAAGAAAAGTTGGCCTTCTATTTAAAGTGAATAGTCAAAGATTGAAGATTTTTCAAGAACCATTCCAGGAAGTTTGTGTCATCAGTCTTAAATTCACATCAGCTTCAATGGATTCAATATCTCCACATAAAAAGAATCAATTATTGGTAGGAAACCAAGGGTATAAAATCATATAAGAGGATATATTAGGATAATCTTAGGAGAGTTTTAAGAAGTCTAGGAACTGAAGGAATGAGAGGAAAAAAATTTGATCTAATACAATTCAGTACACATCGTGTACCCATAGTTCACGACATGTACCCTTTCACCCAAAAATCCATTTTAATTTACCCATACATGACATGAACCACCAGTGCACATCATGTACTATGTGATGTCTCTTTTCAAATATACAGGTTGTGAACCCTAGGTTCACGATAATCACCCCAAAAAATACCCGACACCTCACCTCCATCACTTATAACCTCTCCAACCCAAAACCTATGAACCCCAAGACCATTCATATCCCTTCCCTCCTCTATACAACCTAAACCTCTCCCTTCCCCCCTCAGTTGTAACACACCGAGATTTTATGAGAAAAAATATTTATTTAAATTTCTTTGATGTATTGTGTTGTAAAATACACAAATATTAGCTTCTACTATACGAAACACTGTATTAGATTGAAGTATACACAACACTATTCTTGGCTTGCAATACACACAATCGTGACCTTCCTCGATAACGTGTGTAATACGCAATAACGGGTTTCACTAAACAATGATATATGGTTATAATATTATTATTAACTAGCTGTTATGAATAGTATTAACTAAATTTTGAATTTTATAAAATTATTATTCATCTTACACATTTTTTAGAACATGGTATGAGAACAAAATAATTTTTTTGGGTAAAATAAGTATTTTTAAAAAAATGCAGTTTTGCCGCCTTTTGATGGCGCACACACTTTAAATATAGTTTTTGACATGTTTATAAGATAAATTTGACAAAATAAAATTCTTCGTTGGAATCAGGATATAAAAATTTACTTTGGAAAATTTTTTCATATTATTCTGATAACTTTCATATGTTAATGAATAGTAAAAACACACTATATTTTAATTAAAAACAACTTTTTTCATCGCAATAATTTATATAGTTAAATTATAATATTGAATGGTTTTAAAGTATAAATAGAATAAGTTTTTACCGTTTAATATAATGTATGTCATTTCCATTAAGTTTACATTGAATTTATTGGTAAAAACATTTCAATCTTTGACAATGTTTTAACTTTTAAAAACCATTTTCTTAACAACGAGATTAAATTTAAATTAATTACTACAACTTCTGTGTTTTCAATTTTGAAAAATGGATTCCATATTTTAATTAATTGGGTCCAAATTATGTTAATATGTTACTTTTATTTTGTTTATAATAGGAATAGTAACTACGGTTATTTTTATTTACTGCAGTTAGAGGTAAATCGAGTACTTATGGGTAAAAATAAGATTATAAAATTACCTTAACACCTACCAAAATTCTATTAGATGACTAAGAGTAGACCCATATCACCAAAGGGTCTGAATAGATTCATTTTATGGACTTTTGACCTTGAAAATAATTTAATTATTATTAAAACCAAAGAAAGTGACACCATGTCACTCTCATAAATCGTATAAGTATAATAATTTTAATTTAGTGATAAACTTCATGAAATTTCGAAAATTAATAGTTTCCAGAAACATAATAAAATTACCTACATCATTTAAACTTATTTATAATTTTTTGGGATTAAATAATTATCATTAAAGGTGACACAATATTGATGTTGAAATTATTTTATTGATTGAAATATCAAATAAAGGGTTTTAAAGATATTAAAATAAATATTATATGAACTATTTAATGTTATCCACTAATTTTCTAGTTAAATATTATATTTTATAAATCTATTAGTCCTTTTATTCTGAACATATCTTTTTTTGTATTTTATTTAAATTCAAATAAATCAATAGTGTCCAAATTGACACAATCGTTACTTCATAAAAATAACATAATATAAAATTGTTTAAAAATCCAAAAAATATTTAAAAATTATAAATAAAAATTTATATGGTCTAAAATGTCATACATTATCCAATTATGGACCATTCACAACACATAAGTAATTATTTATAACAATTTAAAAATTAGAATCTTATTACAACAAATAAAATTAAATAGATTAAATAAGGATAAATAAAGTTGATAATGTTTAAAATAAATTCACAAAATGTATAAATTTTATTGGTTGATGATATTACAACCCTATCTCACCTAATATTCGGATTTGAGTCATTTTTGAGGTTTTTATGTGAGGTTGAATTTATTATAAATTAATATTTCTTATGTTACCAAAGGTGCCCCTCTTCTCCCTTATAAAAAGGGAACCAATTCCCTCTTCTCTTCACACCCTTTTTAGACTTGAAGCTCGACAAACCCCTGCCATTTACTCTTATCAATGTCTCTAGTTATATCATAGAGGTTCTGGCCTTCTCAAAAATCCAACTCTAGTGCCCTAAGATGAAGTTTAAAGGAGGTGCGTTGAGGAAGAGGTAATCTCTTTTACCGACTCTTTCAAGTTTCTTTCTTCTTAAACATCTTCTTATTTATTTGTTTCTTTAAAAAATAATAACATCAGTATCAATAATATACTAATATATTATTATAAATATGAAACAACCTAGTTTCACCTTCTATCCATCCTACGGAAAACGAAATCACCCCGCAAGCGTATGTACAAAATACCGTCTCCACGCTGTGGTGTAATTAGTTTTCCCACCACCACCTTACTTGGATGGGTATGATGGTGTAAAGAATAACTATATATGGTTATTATAACATCATACGGATTCTGATATAATATATCATCTACTCCAATTCTATTAAATAATTATGGGAATGATATCATCGCTCGTGCGTATGTACGGACTACCGTCTCCATGAACGCGATGAGATTAATTTTCCATGATTTACCATTCAAGTATGATTATAAAGTATATATAATAAATAATCATGAAATATATTACATAATAATTATACTATATTTATGTGGATATATGTTTCATTTACTTAATTCCATTTAATTCAATAAGGAAACTAAAACAGTGTCCATGCATACGTAGAGCCTACCGTCTCCATGAACGGTGTATTTCATTCCATTTATCGATCTATCATATATATTAATATTCTGAATATATATTATATATAAATCATGTTTTACATTATGGAATTAAGTAAATCAGGATATAAGTAATAATATCAAGAACAATAAGTCGAAACACGTACGATAGATGAAACAATTTTACCCACAACCCTGCTTTAACATGGAATTTACAAAAGAACCAGTAATATAAAGTCATAAGTGAACCATATATGATATCATAACAATGAATACGATTCTGTAATAAGTCAATCACATTATTTAAATCATTATACTAGAGGTTAAGATACATACGAAGCATATCAGACATAATGAAAGGGATAACTTTTCCAATCTCGTTTTTATCCGAGATTGTTTATTCGTAAGTATTTACTGGGGTTATATTTATCATCCATGAACCTATTTTCTAAAAATGGTTTCATGTATGTTTAAAGTCATTTTTACCCATTTTGACTATTACTACATGGTATGTAAGGAATCTTTCTTTTGTTTACCATACGAGGTACTTTTTGACTTCTCCTGCAAAAGTATGAGAATAATGTTCTTTTTTTAACTTATACGACATGAATGGATTTTTACGGATTCATATCGCCTAATTTTTAAGAAGATTAACCTAAAAGTTTTCATGGTTATTTTCAATAAAATCCTTTTCTTTTAAAATTGTGTGGAATTTTGTGAAAATAAAATGATTTTTAAGAAGAAAGGATATTTTCCTCAAGAATTCATTTCAAGTGTTTTCTCAAAAATATTTTCCATCTACGATGACATTATCTAGTATGATTATGTTTCAAGTTTAATGCCTCTATGATTTACATGGTTTTAATTTTATTATGATGAAATGATATCCATTTGTTTTATATGGATTATGTTATGATGGGATGATTTTTATAAAAACCATTTTATTCTTTGGGTTATGATGAACGATTTATGTTTATGTTGTGGCACACGTAAGAATGATTTCATTATGAGATGGGTGGGACCTATATCTCCATCCAATGCATTGGATAAAGATTTATATATCATGAGATAGACCTGGAAGGAATGGAAAGTTAATCCGGTACAGTGATACTAGACTGGAACGAGGAGTGAACTGTCACGACCCGCCTTCACCAAAAGGAGGGAAGGGTCAGCAGATTGCCAGGCCCTTCCTTCTTTAAGTTGAAGGAGAGATAATGACCCCTGAAACCCGTGTTCAATAGGTCCTAGAGTGGCGACTAGAACAAAGGGTATAAAATCACACACTAAATGGAATGCATTACCCTTTTTCTTTTAATAGGATTGGGAGATAAGATAGTAAATCCCACAACACCAAAATTGAAAGTGCAAATACAGCTGAAAATAAACCATTCCCATATGCATGTTCAAAGGTAAAAGATACAATTCACAAACCTCCAAAGGTAAAAATATACGAAGAAAAAATGATACAACAAAAGAAACTGCCCCAAAGGACCAAGATAGTACGGTCCCACACGGTCCCTGAAGTCCTCCTGGAAACCTAAAAGAAGTTTTATATACACAGGGTGAGCATATAAGTATACTAAGTAGGGAAAAACCTAAAGCTCTTGTGCACAAGTGGGGAGACGTACTAAATTCCTGTGAGAAGCAGACAAACTAACACAATCAATGAGTCTATCCATCCCACTCACCGGCCACGCTCACAAAATCATGCAAGAAGTAAGGTAATAGTAAAGAAAAAAAATCATATTTGGGTACCCCGCACCACTTTCCAACTGGTTATTGAAGAAATCCTATGCATCAGACCAATCCCGCCATTCTCATCGTAGTCCCACTACCATACCCCACCCGCACACACCTGGGCCACAACCACAGATCCCGCCCGCAAACACCAAGGCCACAACTATCAAACGTAACCATGCCTACAAATACCTAGGCGAGAACAACCACTACCACGCCAGAAGACACCTGGGCTAGAAGATATACTGCCACACCCAAAGACAACAGGGCATCATCCCAAAGATACTTGGGAAACCACCTGCCCGCACACACCTGGAACAACCACCACACTACCCTGCCCGAATATGCTTGGGATAGTAATGGACTTCAGGCCATCACAGCCTACCCGTAGAGTCTTGGGCTATTCGGTAAAGGGAGCAGAAAAGGAGCTAATAACCAGCCACTCATAGGAGTATTGGAAAAAACACCCTCCCCCATGAAATGGGGGTGTTTGGCACTAAGTGCTCAACTTGGGTGGGGCGCGAATAAGAAACACAAAAACTATAAGTATATATATAGGTAACAATCACTCAACCAATCTAGGTTTTTCTTCAACCATCCTAAAGAACACTATCCTTACTATTCGTTCATAATAGAAGACAACATCACCCATGCCCAAGTCACAACTCACACCAAACCAAATCCCCATTTGTCGCATCCTTGTTTCCATGTTCTGTAATAATGATTAAATAAGTTTCTGCACCTACTTGGGAAACTAGTAAGCATAAACACAAGACAAGGAAAGAGTACACCCAACAACAATTTAAACATTCACACTCGGTTCTCTTGTAAAAACACATCATGTGAGACCACTCCAAGTATTGGAACCAAAGCAGGTCAAAGTGAGATACAGTCCCAAGTTCCCAGAACTATAAATAAGAAGGTTCACAATAGAAGAGGATCCCACCCCAATTCTTAATACAAAAAGAGGATCACATCCTCACCCATATCACCCTAGAAATCTACGCCCGGAGGAAACAACCAAACCAACACTACCAACACAAGGCAGACTCAACAGGTATTTTCAGATTTAAAAGATTTAACACACTCCATGATTTCTATTCCACTAGGCTTAAACCGGGGTTATCATAGAATGGAGTTGATCCAGGTGCTTCCAATTTATTTAGCCAAATATACGTATTTAACCAATTTAGTTTTTACACAGAAAAAGGTTCACAACCAAAATAAAAGCCAGTTAAACATCACAATAGGTAAGGGTTTATTAGTGCATAGAGAAAGACCACCAATGACCATGATTTTCAGTAGGTTTAATCTCGTACAATTCAGAAATCATTAATCATGAAAGATGAGAAAAACAGAGCACTATCATCGATCACACCCCTCCCCTTAATTCTTTAGAATCCATTTATTATATTCATTAAAGTTTGGTTCATCCAATTCTACAGATTCAGTAGCGTACCCACCCCGTAAGATACACAGAAAGGAGAGACGAAGGTGAAACCCCTACCTGAATGAAGGATCAATGTTAAGTCCCCACGTGAGTAGCAGGAGCTCCACGGAATAGGATCAAGGAAAACTTCACCGGGTTATAACTCATTGGGAGGAAGGGTACTCTATCAGCAGGGTGATTGAGAAAAAGAAACACAGGGAAAAGCCTTTAGGTTATAAAGGCTGATAAGTGATGATATATAATGCCCTCAGATGGTTAAGATATGGAGAAAAACTCGGAACTGCAGAAGGAGATGGATCGTGGGTTGACCACGCAGTTGGGCCACCCCATACGCGCAACTTAAAATATCCCCACCCTACGAGGTGGTTAAAACAGACGCACCCCCCCTTAACCAGGGACTCCTCAAAACGCGATTAAATGCATGACTAAAATACATGGTTTTTTCATTTAAGGAGGTTATCTTACCAAACATTTAATTTAAATACCATTAATGGGATTTAAGGTGGTCAAAACAGGGTTTAAAAACCATTTTGCGTAAAAGGAGGCGCTACTAGAAAAACTCGTGAAGGTCACCAGTAGGCTAGGTCTACCGGTAATCCAAAGCTACAGGTAGGCTAAGCTACCGGTAGGCCGAGCTACCGGTATGATGCGGCTACTGGTAGACTGAGCTAGCGGTAGGCCGCGGCTATCGGTAGGCTGTGGCCACCGGTAGACCGAGCTACCGGTAGGCCGAGCTACCGGTAGGCGGCGGATACCGGTAGGCCGAGCTACCAGTAGGCTGCGGCTACTGGTGGGTGGCAGTGACCAGTAGACCAAGCTACCAGTCAGACGAGCGACTGGTAGGCTATGGCTACCGGTAGGCCGAGCTACCGGTAGGCCTACTACCGGTAGGCCTAGCTACCGATAGGCCAAGCTACCGGTAGGCCGAGCTACCGGTAGGCCGAGCTACCGATAGGCCGAGCTACCGGTAGGCCAAGCTACCGGTAGGCTGAGCTACCGGTAGGCAGAGCTACCGGTAGGCCTACTACCGGTAGGCTAAGGCTACAGGTGGGCCTGATACCGGTCAGTTAAGGCTACCGTTAGGGGTCTTAAGCTTCACCGAGAACCCTAGATAACTTTCCCAGACTACCCAGAACACCCAACATTAGATTTTCACCAAGTAATGTACCCCAAAACCTCAGGCCATTAAATCAGATACTTATCAAACTATTCTCATCCCCGATAATATAAGAAAAAACCAGAAAAGAGAAGAGTGGGGTTCGAACAACCACTCTCTTAAGATACTTCTCAGAGGAAAACCCCTGAGTTTTTTGAAAGATGGAACAGAACCCCCTACATCCAGGAATACTCACCCAAGAGTTATCAACCACAACATTCACAACAAGAACAAGTATTCACACTAACCAACACCTAAGTCAGGGAGTCCCTTCCTACATGTTAGGATATTATCTTCTTTGGGTGGCACTGACTCACCCGCACGAGTTTAATCGCATCCGCATTAATGCTTCCTAATTAGCAGTCAGGTTTTCCCATCATCACACATCCGTACACACACATAGGGAAAATGGAACAGATCATCTCATGGTTAAGAAAAATAAGCATTTCCTATATTGAAGCACAAAGTGAAACATCCTAACAAAACTCGGAAAAAAACAACAAGGAAGTCAAAATAGCACTAGGTAGTGAACGCGTAACTGGGCCTCACTCTCCCAAGTGCTCTCTTATAGGCCACCATGCCTCAACAACACACGAACCAAGGGGATGGTTCGTCCACGAATCACTTTATCCTTATGACCCTCGATCTTTATTGGTCGTTATATGAAGGTTGCATCCTCTTCCACATCTAAATCTCCCCAATCGATGACGTGGGAGTTGTCGTGTAGATATCGACGAAGCTGGGAGACGTGAAAGATGTTGTGAACTTTCTCCAACTAAGGTGGTAGAGCTAGCTGATACGCCACCTCACCAACTCATTCGAACACCCCGAAAGGTCCGATGAACCTAGGGGAGAGCTTACTCCCCTTCCCAAACCTTCACTGCCCACGTCGAGGCGAAACCTTCAAGAACACATGATTCCCAACATCAAACTCCAAGGGCCTCCTCCTACGTCCGGAATAAGACTTCTGACAGTCCTGGTCTAACTTCATCCTTTCATGCACGAGTTGATCCTTCTCTATCGTTCCTTGCACCACCTCCAGGCCAAGGATGCCCGCCTCTCCGACTTCAGTCCTACACACAGGTGAGCGGCATGTTCTCCCGTACAAGGCTTCAAATGGAGACATACCAATGGTAGAGTGACAGATATTATTGTAGGAAAATCTATCAGAGGAAAGTGTCACACCCACGATCCTCTTAAGTCCAGAACACATGCCCACATCATATCCTCCAAGGTCTGGATGGTGCGCTCTGTCTGTCCATATTTCTGGGGATGGAAAGAAGTGCTAAGACGTAGCTGGGTGCCAAAAGCATGCTGCAATCCTCTCCAGACTCGTGAGGTAAACCATGCATCCCTATCCGAGACTATGGACCTCGAAACCCCATGCAACCACACCACCTCATCCATGTACCTTCGTGCTAAAGCATCTACTGCACCAGACTCCTTCATAGCCAGAAAGTGAGCCGATTTCTTCAACCAATACACTACTACCCAGAAGGCATCATATCCCCCTAACACCTTGGGCAATATCGTGATGAAATCCATCGAGATGTTGTCCCACTTCCACTCGATGACATCTAAATACTGTAGCCGACCACCTGGAACATGGTGTTTAGCCTTCACCTGCTGACACACTAGGCACTTGGAGACAAAATCTACCACTGCTCGCTTTACTCAGGGCCACCAAAACTCTCTCTTCAGACCCTGGTACATCTTGGAAACTCCCGAGTGCACTGCTAGGGGTGAGTTGTGGAACTCACTAAGAACCTGGCCGTGCATCGCCTTTGGAACAAATAACTTTCCTCGGAAAAGCATCTGGTTCTGACCATCCTCTATCTACACTTCCGGAGCATTGCCCTGGTCAACTCAGTCACACATCACTTCACACTCTGGGTCTCCCCACTAAGACTCCTCAACTTTCCACAAAAGAGAAGACTGTACTGTCATCTGATACATGCAACCTCCACCGCTATCCATCCCCGCATCTAGGTGCAAGGAAGCCAACTCCTCCAGTGCCTTCCAGGCATCTACCGACTCTCAGACTGCATCCTTCTGCGACCTCTTTCTCAAAGAATCGGCCACTACAATCCCTTTTCACGAATTTTAGGAAATCTCAAAGTCGTAATCCTAGAGGAACTCCATCCACCTTCACTTATGTAAGTTTAGGTCCTGCTGGAAGAAGACATACCTCAAGCTTTTGTGATCTGTGAAGACCACAAAGAGTTCTCCGATGAGGTAATGCCGCCATAACTTTAGTGAGAAAACGACCGCTGCAAGTCCTAGATTGTGGGTGGAATAATTACACTCATGAGGGTGTATCTGCCTAGACCCATAAGAGATCACCCCTTGTCGCTGCATAAACACACATCTGAGGCCTTGCCCCGAAGAAACACAGAACACCTCGAACGCCGACCCTATTTCTAGTTGTCTTAGTACTGGGGAACTAACCAACTTCTCCTTCATGAAGTTGAAGGCTGCCTCACACTGCTCACTCCACACGAAAAACTAGTCCTTCTTGGTCAAGGCTATAAAAGGGGATGCTACATGGGAGAAGTTGGGTATGAACCTCCGATAGTAACCTACCAGCCTGAGGAAACTGCGAACTTCTGCCACATTCTTGGGTTCTTCCCAAGAAACAACTGCCTAAACCTTTGATGGGTCAACCGCTACCCCCTGATCGAACACTACGTGCCCAAGGAAGTGTACCTATCGTGTCCAGAACTTGAATTTTGATAACTTCCCATAGATCTGGTGTTGTCAGAGGACCTCTAAAACCATCCTCAGATGCACCGTATGGTCCTCCTCTGATCTTGAATAGATCAAGAAGTCATCGATGAACATGACTACAAACCGATACAGGTAATCCCAGAAGACAGAGTTCATAAGCCCCATGAACATAGCCGGGGCGTTCGTAACACCGAAAGGCATGAATAAAAACTCAAAGTGCCCATATCTGCACCTGAAGGCCGTCTTTGGGATGCTGCCCTCCTTAACCCTCAACTGGTGATACCCATACTGTAGGATGATCTTTGAGAACCATCCTACCCCTTTAGCTGGTCAAAGAGATCGTCTATCCTCGGAAGAGGGTAGCGATTCTTGATCGTTACCTGATTCACCCTCCTGTAGTCTATGCACAACCCAAGACCATAATCTTACTTCTTTGCGAACACGAATGGAGCACCCCACGGTGATGCACTTGGTCCTACATAACCCCTCTTCATTAGGTCGTCAATCTGAATCTGCAGCTCCAGTAGCTCCGAAGGCTCCATCCGGTAAGGAGCCATCGAAATCGGACGAGCACCAGGCTGCAAGTCTATCCCAAACTCGATATAACGTCTAGGGGGTAGAGTCATTACCTCCTCAGGAAAGATTTCCATAAAATCACTGATGATCCTTGGTACCTCCACCATCTCATCGTCTACTGACTCTACTGACAGCTCGACTAACAAAGAGAGGAGGGGTTCCTCTCGCCTGCCGCCCTTCTGACCGCTCCGCTCATCGGTGAAAGTAACATGCCGACCTCCCAAGTCTGAAAACACGACCCTTACTCGGAAGAAGTCGATGAAGGCACACACAGATAACAGCTAGTCGATGCCTAGGATGACATCGTATGGCTGTATCTGCAATAGTAGGAGATCCCTGACTGAATGATGTGGCCCTATCATCAGTCTGCATCCTCGACAAACATATAACAAGTTGGTCTGACCTCCGACTGGTTTGCTTAGCACCAGGGGAACTGGAAGTATCTCAGCATCTAGACCCAAAGCATAGGCTAGACTGGGTGAAACGAAGGAGTGTGAAGCTCCGGTATCGAACAAGGCATAAGAAAGGGTGCTAAAAAAACTTATCGTACCTCGAACAACCACCGGTCCTTCTAGAACTGCTGCCTCCATGGTGTGAAACTGCCCACGCCTAGCTCCTCTACCTCTCGGCTGTCTGACACCTCCCCAACCACGCCCTGGTCGAGGTCACCGAGGAGCACCCTGAGGTCAGCCTCCCCCTGCAATGCCTGCCCTTGGAGTAGCAGGAGCTCGCTGCCCCTGTTGTTGCTGCTGGAAGGGCCTATCTGGAAGCTGCTGTTGGGGAGGGTGCTGGGTCTATCCACTACCTTCGTACTGTACTCGGTCTGGGAACTGATTTCAGAGATTTCCATGGCTCCCACAGATGAAGCACCTCGGTCCTAGGCCCAAAAGAAAAAGGGCAAGGACCGGGGGACCGAAACTGGAACTACTGCAGCCTACTCCCTGCTCGTCGAAACCTAGAGGGTCCTGATGTTGGAGGTCTAGTGCTGAAGGCCTTCCTCTTCGATGATCCCAGCTGGATCCCCTCTCGAAATACACCTCCTAGTGTGTGCATCCTATCCACCACTTCGGCCTTCTTCTGGACCTCCATGTGTGTCGGTAAGGTGAAGGGAGTAACAGCGTACTAGAGGGAGGGTCGAAGTGCATCCTCTAAATGTCTCACCCCAGACTCCTCATCTGGAAAGAGGTCTGGAGAAAAGTGGAGGAGGTCCTTGAACTTGATTCCCAGCTCCCTTACTGACATACTCTTCTACTGGAGGGAGAGTAGCTCCTATCTCTTCTCTGCCTTCATCATAGAAGAGAGGAATTCCCCCTAGAACTCCTTCTCAAAATCAGCTCATGCCACCTCAGCCTCTCTACTATCCCCCAGGTAGAGCGTCCACCACTGATGGGCTGCTCCCTGCATCTAGATGATGGATAGAGGAACCCAGTACTTGGTCGGAGCCCGAATCAAGCCGAAAGCTATCACTAGCTCCTCTAGCCAACTCTCCGCCTTCATGTCAGAGATGCTTCCCTAATATTCTCAAGGGTATGTCATTGAAAGCTCGAAGCATATTCTTCCACTGGTCGCCTTCTTCCTCTGGGTCAGCCCTCTACCGATCTGCTAAATCAAACTCCTGGGCCTCGATCGCCCACACCACCCATGGTCGCCTCCCAAGTGCCATAGCTGCAAGGTAAACAAGGAATGCATAATCCCAAGTAGTGTAGAATATTGTTCTTAAAAATTTTCATAAACTTCATACTTATTTAAATCCCCAAACACCCATGAAACATGAGAACACAAGTCATTATGATGCATATACCTTTCCTAGGGTCTCTACCCAACAATCAGTGTGGCCTTACTTGGTCGTTCGGTAGGTCCAGAGTCCTTGCATCAGATCATGGGGGGCCCTAAAATCTAGTGTCTTAGCCGGTCTTCCCTGGACTAATTCATACACCAAGGTCACCCAACACTGTCTCCCTACCATCCCATGCAATCCTCGCTGTTCCTAACTCCAGACTCTATCTTATCTCTCAACCATCACCTCTGATACCATTCTGTCACGACCCGCCTTCACCAAAAGGAGGGAAGGGTCAACAGATTGTCAGGACCTTCCTTCTTTAAGTTGAAGGAGAGATAATGACCCCCAAAACCCGCCTTCAATAGGTCATGGAGTGGCGACCAGCACCAAGGGTATAGAATCACACACTAAATGGAAGGCATTACCCTTTTTCTTTTAATAGGATCGGGAGATAAGATAGTAAATCCCACAACACCAAAACTGAAAGTGCAAATACAGCTGAAAATAAACCATTCCCATATGCATGTTCAAAGGTAAAATATAAAAGTCACAAAACTCCAAAGGTAAAAAGATACCAAGAAAAAAAAGGAAACAACAACAACAACTTCCCCAAAGGTCCAAGCTAGTAATGTCCCGCACGATCCCTGAAGTCCTCCTGGAAACCTGAAAGTAGTTTTATATACGTAGGGTGATCATACAAGTATACTTAGTCGGGAAAAACCTTAAGCTCTCCTGCATAAATGGGGAGACGTAATAAAGTCCCATGAGAAGTAGACAACCGAACACTATCAAGGATTCTATCCATCCCACTCCCCGGCCACGCTCACAAAATCACACAAGCAGTAAGGTAATAGTAAATCAAAAAATCATATTTGGGTACCCCACACCACTTTCCCACTGGTTATTGAAGACATCCTATGCATCAGACCAATCCCTCCATTCTAATTGTAGTCCCACTACCATACCCTGCACGCACACACCTGGGCCACAACTATCACACGTAACCACGCCTGCAAACACCTAGGCCAGAACAACCACTTCCATGCCCGAAGACACATGGGCTAGAAGAAATACTGCCACGCTCGAAGACACCTGGGCCTCATCCCGAAGATACTTGGGAAAACACCTGCCTTCACACACCTGGGCCAACCACCACACTACCCTGCCCGAAGATTCTTGGGCTAATAATGGACTTCAGTCCATCACATCCTGCCCGTAGAGTCTTCTACTATTCAGGAAAGGGAGCAGAAAAGGAGCTAATAACCAGCCACTCATAAGAGTGTTGGAAAAAACACCCTCCCACATGAAATGGGGGTGTTTAGAACTAAGTTCTCAACTTGGGTGGGGCGCGAATAAGAAACAAAAAAACTACAAGTATATGTATAGGTAACAAGCACTCACCCAATCAAGGTTTTTCTTCAACTAGCCTAAAGAACACTATCCTTACTATTCATTCATAAGAGAAGAGAACATCACCTAGGCCCAAGTCACAACTCACACCAAACCAAATCCCCATCTGTCACATCCTTGTTTACATGTTCAGTAATAATGTTTAAATAAGTTTCTGCACCTACTTGGGAAACTAGTAAGGATAAGCACAATCCAAGGAAAGAGTAAACCCAACTGCAATTTAAACATTCACACTCGGTTCTCTAGTAAAAACACATCAAGTGAGACCACTCCAAGTATTGAAACCAAAGTAGGTCAAAGTGAGATACAGTCCCAAGTTCCTAGAACTATGAATAAAAATGTTTCACAACAGAAGAGGACCCCACTCCAATTCATGATACAAACAGAGGATCCAATCCTCACGCACATCACCCTAGAAATCTAAGCCCCTATCCGAAAACCATATGGTCACCCGTACTCGGCCCGTGGAGGAAACAACCAAACCAACACTACCAACACAAGGAAGATTCAACAGGTATTTTCAGATTTAAAAGATTTAACACAATCCATGATTTCAATTCCACTAGGCTTAAACCAGGGTTATCATAGAAAAGGTGTTGATCCTAGTGCTTCTAATTTATTTGGCTGAATATACATATTTAACCAATTTCCTTTTTACACAGAAAAAGGTTCCCAACCAAAATATAATCCGTTTAAACATCATAAGAGGTAAGGGTTTATTAGTACACAAATAAAGACCACCAACGACCATGATTTTTAGTAGGTGTAAGCCCGCACAATTTAGGAATCATTAATCAAGAAAGAGGATAAAATCAGAGCACCATCATCGATCAAACCCCTCCCCTTCATTCTTTAGAATCCATTTATTATCTTCATTAAAGTTTGGTTTATCCAATTCTAAAGAAGTAGTAGTGTACCAACCCCGCAAGATACATAGAAAGGAGAGACGAAGGTGAAACCCCTACCTAACTGAAGGATCAACGTTAAGTCCCCGTGTGAGTAGCATGAGCTCCATGGAACACGATCAAGGAAAACTTCACCAGGTTACAACTTGTCGGGATTAAGGGTACTTCGTCGGCAGGGTGATCGAGAAAACAAAATGTAGGGAGAAGCCTTTAGGTTATAAAGGCTGATAAGGGCTGAGATACCGAGCCCTCAGATGGTTAAGATACAGTGAAAAACTCGGAACCGTGGAAGGAGCGAGATCATGGGTTGAACACACTGTTGGGCCACCCCATACACGCAACTTAAAAGATCCCCGCCCTTCAGGGTGGTTAAAACAGAGGCACACCCCCCTTAACCAAGGAATTCGTAAAACACGGTTAAAGGTATGAAAAAATGCATGGGTTTTCATTTAAGGAGGGTATCTTACCAAACATTTAATTTAAATTCCATTAGTGGGCTTTAGGGGGGGGGGGGGGTCAAAACTGGGTTTAAAAACCATTTTGCGCAAAAGGGGGAGCTACTGAAAAAACCCGTGGGGGTCACCAGTAGGCTTGGTCTACCTATTAGCCGAGGCTACCAGTAGGATGAGCTACCGGTAGGCCGAGCTACCAGTAGTCTGCGGCTACCAGTAGACCAAGCTACCAGTAGGACACGGCTACCGGTAGGCTATGGACACCGTTAGACCGAGATACTAGTATGCCGAGCTACCGGTAGGCTGCGACTACCGGTAGGCCGAGCCACCGGTAGGCTGCGGCTACCGGTGGGTTGCGGCCACCGGTAGACTGAGCTACCGGTAGGTCGAGATACCGGTAGGCCTACTATCGGTAGGCTAAGGCTACCATTCGGGGTCTTAAGCTTCACCGAGAAGCCTCGATAACATTCCCAGACTACCAAGAAAACCCAACATCATATTTTCACTATGTAATGGACCCCAAAACCCCTTGCCATTACATGAACTCAGTTCAGTACAGAACTTTTTCCACTAAGATGGTCTTGGCAGCAATGCCTCGGATACTATGGAAATAATATCAAGTGCTTAATGTTTCTCCACAATTACACGTTTTATTCCCATGCTATTTTATCATTATTGGTGTTCTATTATGATCTATGCCTTATGTAATACCATGTTTTATTTAATTTCACAAGATTTTCAAGTTTAAACATTATTTTAATGATTTTAAGTTCAAATATATATGGTTGGTTTTATTTTCTCCATGCTTACCCTTACTGAGCATTTGAGATCACCCTTTATATTTTTTATTTTCCCCAGGATATAAATAAAGGTTTTAGGTAAGAAAATAAAAGGGGAAGATCTTTATGGGAGATATTGAAGATCTTTCACCAAGATTAGAAGATTATGTTCCGAGTTTCCAAAGACACTAAACTATTACAGTCCTTGAGTGTTGGTTTTTGTTACATATTAAGTATTCCTCAAAAGTAATGTAATGTCCATGTACGTCATGTTTGGGGTCTCTACAGTTGGTATCAGAGAAAAGGTTTAGTCAACCTTTGGAAACTAGGATGCGAAAACTTTAGTGAGATCCCTAGAGATATTTCTAAGGTATGTCTAGGTATGTCCCTAAGGTTAAGTATAACTATAGGTTACAGTCCTAGGATTACGGTAATTATAATAGAATTAAACCTAAGATGTTAGATATTGAATATACTTCCCCTTTATTAAGTTTTTTTCCTAGAATTATTTCTTCCTCTCAAACTTTTATTTTTGGGTTTTAGACGATGGCTGGAACATGAAGGAACCGTGTTGATCAATTTAATGGACAATGCAATGATTGTCCTCCGGAAAAAACCAATGTTATGAGAGATGGAGTAAAAAATCTTATTGCTATACCTACACAAGTTATGAATCATTCTGGACTTCTGAATGAGTAGAGAAGAGAACAATATTCTATTGAGTCCTTCATGAGGTAATATCCACCTTCTTTCAGTGGGTCTTATGATCCACTTGTTGCTGAACAATGGATCAGTACCATTGAAAAGATATTTTCCATACTTTTCTGTTCAGAGAATTAAAAATTCATTTTGGATGTTTACCTTTTATATGGTAAAGCAGACCAGTGGTGGAATCTAATTAAGAATAAAAGGAACCAATATGAAATTGAATCCATGGAATAGGACGAGTTCAAGAACATTTTTTTCAATAAGTACTTCCCTTGTATTCTTCGAACAAAGATGGAAAAGGAGTTCCTCGAGCTTAGGCAAAAGTATGATGAATCTATTGGAATATAAGAGGTGAATTTTACATGGCTTTCAAGGTATGCATCTGGATTTATCATCCAACCTGAAATAAAAGTTGATCGATTCTTCAGTTTCATAAAACCAATTCTTCAAAGGGAATTAGTGATAAGAGACTTCAGTAGCTATGAAGAAATTGTGCGTTGTGCTCTCAAGGTAGAAATGAAAGTTGGTGTTACATATCCATCTCATGGTTTTGACAAGAAATGAACGATGGATTTCAAGGAGAAATATCATAATAATGGAAAAAAGAAGATGAATGTTTCTTTATGCTCAAACCGTGGAAATAAGAATAGCGGAGATTGCCTTATAGGGACTAGAAAATATTTTAAGTGTGGAGAAGATATTCATCGAGCATTTGAGTGTCGAAGTAATGGAAAAAGGGTTACTAATGATGTGAATAAGGAAAAGAATATAGAAAACACACCACCAACACTTCAATGATTCAAGTGCAAGGAAATGTGGCATTATGCTAATCAATGCCCTAATCCAAGGGTTAATGATGATCGACGTGAGCAACCTCTTAAGGAAAAGGATAAAGGGAAGTCACATGTGATCACTATTTGTGATGTTTAGTATGACAACGATGTGGTGGAATGAATAAGTGTTTATGTAACGGGATTCTGAGATAATGTTGTGGAATCTCATTTAATGTATCGTGGAATATTGGAATATCAATGTATTGGATCATTTTGGTTTTTAATAATTTTATGGTACCGGTAACCATGAAAAGTGATTGAAATATTTTTGGAAATTAGTTGAAATACGTATAATGAAGGGATAAGGAGAAAATAATATGTATGATAGTATTCATGAGCTCATGACTAATATAAGGACAAAGTTTTATCATGGTTTGGGTATATAGAAATTTTGGGATTTTGGTATGTGGATTGAGTTATCTTTTGACAGCATTCATGTTTTCACTAAGGTTCTATGTTAATAAAGGTTTCAAAAGAATACATGATTAAGTTATTCAATTATTTGGAATGTGACCAACAAGATATATCTTATGATATATGTGGGATAAATGGTGGTATTCATGTGCTTTTTATGTAACCTTTCAAGTAATAATTTTCTTTCTACTATGAGACTAGATAAATGTATTTTGGATAAGCCTAAAGATTGGAATGGATTATATTGGACATTAAATAGTATTATTTAAGGATAATAATTTTTTTAGATATTATTTATGGAATGTTATAATAGTATACTTTTAGAAAAAGGACAACCCCTAGGATGAGCGACAACCCGTCACGTCAGACAAGGCTGTGGTAATCGAACCCACAACCGAAGTGCGACTGTTCTTTATCGCAAACCACTGGCCTACAAAAAGTCCCTGGTTATTAGAAACTAGTTTTATTTTATTAAGAGGTATGATAATTCCATTTTTGTAATCGTATACGATTAACCTCACCATAGATGGACTTATGAATATTTGATAACTTTTTCTACCCTTTTGTTTGAGACAGATAGAATGACCCATCATTCTATCACATGATCTTCTAAGAATTCAAGAATAACAAATTGAACTTCATTTCTTTAAGAGATGAAGTAGAAATTTTTCAAGGCATGAACAACAGTGATATTATACCTAAATAAAGTAATTACTTCTTCTAATTAAAATTCTTCTACTTTAGGGAAATGATCTTGAAAACAAAAAATGTCGTCATAGTGTCCTCATATAGGATGAATCAGATGGTACCTTAGATCATCAAAAATTTATGGCTTTGTGATTGTTGTATTTTTCATAGCCATGTTCTCTACCACTCTCCATCAGACCTTGATGGAAAGATTTCTCTTCCATATCCATATTTTCATCAATGTTCTTCTGTGTGGAAACACAGTGATGAGTTAATTTGGGTAACTGTTATGTTTCATACTCCACTTTTTAAAATTACATGTTAGTATTCCTTTTACGATGTGGGGTTATATGAAATAAACTTTCATTTAGTAAACCATTTATAACCCCGGCAAATTTCGAGGGTGGAATTCATTTTAAGGGGGGTAGAATGTAACACCCCGAGATTTTATGAGAAAAATTATTATTTTTAATTTCTTTGAGGTCTTGTGATGTACATTACACCAAGATTATATTGTACTATACGCAACACTGTATTATCTTGAAGTATACACAACACTATTCTTGGCTTGCATTACACGCAATCACGACCTTCCTCGATAACGTGTTTAGTACGCAATACTGGGTTTCACTAAACAATGATATCTGGTTATAATATTATTATGAACTAGATGTTATGAATAGAATTAACTAAAATTTTAATTTTATAACATTATTATTCATCTTACAAATTTTGTAGAACATGGTATGATAACAAAATAATTTTTTTGGGTAAAATAAGTATTTTTTAAAAAAATGCAGTTTTGCCACCTTTTGATGGCGCACCCACTTTAAATGTAGTTTTTGACATGTTGATAAGTTAAATTTGAAAAAATAAAATTCTTCACTGGAATCAGGATATAAAAATTTACTTTGGATAAAATTTTCATATTATTCTAATAACTTTCATATTTTAATGAATAATAAAAACAGGCTATATTTTAATTAAAAACAACTTTTTTCATCACAATAATTTATATGGTTAAATAATATTATTGAATGGTTTTAAAGTATAAATAGAATATTTTTTTACCATTTAATATAATTTATGTCATTACCATTAATTTTACATTGAATTCATTAGTAAAAACATTTCAATCTTTGACAACATTTTAACTTTTAAAACCCATTTTCTTAACAATGAGATTAATTTTAAATTAATTACTGCAACTTCTGTGTTTTGAATTTGGAAAAATAGATTCCATATTTGAATTAAGTGGGTCCAAATTATGTTAATAGGTTACTTTTTTTTATATTATTAATAGTAACTACAGTAATTTCTATTTACTGCAGTTAAAGGTAAATTAGGTACTTAAGGGTAAAAATAAGATTATAAAATTACCTTAAAAACTGAAAACATTCTATTGGATGACTAAGAGTAGACCCATATCACCTAAGGGTCTGAAAATATTTATTTTATGGACTTTTTACCATGAAAATAATTTAATTATTATTAAAACAAAAGAAACTGACACCATGTCACTCTCATAAATCTTATAAGTATAATAATTTTAATTTAGTGATAAACTTCATGAAATTTAGAAAATGAATAGTTTCTAGAAACATAATAAAATTATCTACATCATTTAAATTTATTTAGAATTTTTAGGGGTTAAATAATTATCATTAAAGGTGACACAATAGTGATGTTGAAATTATTTTATTGATTGAAATATCAAATAAATGGTTTTAAAGATATTAAAATAAATATTATATGAACTATTTAATGTGATCCACTAATTTTATAGATATATATGAAATGTTATGAATCTATTAAACCTTTTATTTCTATCATATATTTTGTGTATATTTTATTTAAATTCAAATAAATGAATACTGTCAAAATTGACACAATTGTTATTTTATAAAAATAACATAATATAAAATCTTTTAAAAATCACAAAAATATTTTAAAAATTACAAATTAAAATTTATATGGTCTAAAATTTCATAAATTATCCAATTATGGACAGTTAAAAACACATAAGTAATTATTTATAACAATTTAAAAATTAGAATCTTATTACAACAAATACAATTAAATAGATTAAATAAGGATAAATCAAGTTGATAATGTTTAAAATAAATTCCCAACATGTCTAAATTTTATTGGTTGATAATATTACAACCCTATATAATCTAATATTTTTATTTGAGTCATTTTTTGAGGTTTTTAAGTGAGATTAAATTTATTATAAATTAATATTTCTTATGTTACCAATGGTGCCCCTCTTCTCTCTTATAAAAAGGGCACCCCTTCCCTCTTCTCTTCACACCGTTTTTAGCCTTTAAGATCGACCAAACCCTGGCAATTACTATTATAAACCTCTATAATTATATCATAGAGGTTCAGGGCTTCTAAAAAGACCATCTCTAGAGCCCTAAGAAGAAGATTAAAGGCAGTGCGTTGAGGAAGAGGTAATCTCTTCTACCGATTCTTTCAAGTTTCTTTCTTATTCAACTTATTATTATTTAGTTATTTCATTATAAAGTAATAAATTAAGTATCAATAATATACTTATATGTTATTATAAATAGGAAACAATCCCGTTTCACCTTTTATCCATCATATGGAAAATGAAATCACCGCGCGTGCCTACGTACGGAATACCGTCTCCACACCATGGTGTAATCAGTTTTCCCACCAACACCTTACTTGGATGGGTATAATGGTGTAAATAATTACAATATATGGTTATTATAAAATTATAATGATTCTGAGATAATATATCATCCACTACAATTCTATTAAATAATTATGGGAATGATATCATCACTCGTGCGTACGTACGGACTACCGTCTCCACGAACGCGATGAGATTCATTTTCCATGATTTACCATTCAAGTATGATTATAAAGTATATATAATAAATAATCATGAAATATATTACATAATAATGATACTTTATTTATGTACATATATGTTTCATTTACTTAATTCCATTTAATTCAATAAGGAAACGGAAACAACGTTCATGCGTACGTACGGCCTACAGTCTCCATGAACGGTGTATTTCATTCCATTTATCGATCTATCATATATATTTATATTATGAATATATATTATATATAAATCATGTTTTACATTATGGAATTAAGTAAATCCTGATATAAGTAATAATATCAAGAACAACAAGTCGAAACATGTACGATAAATGAAACGATTTTACCCAAAACGCTGCTTTAACATGGAATTTACAAAAGAAACACTAATAAAGTCATAAGTGAACCATATATTATATCATAACAATGAATATGATTCTGTAATAAGACAATTACATTATTTAAATCATTATACAAGAGGTTCAGATACATACGAATCATATCATACATAAGGTAAGGGATAACTTTTCCAATCTTGTTTTTATCTGAGATTGTTTATTAGTTAGTATTTACTCGGGTTATATTTATCATCCATGTCCCTATTTTCTAAAAATGGATTCATGTATGTTTAAAGTCCTTTTTACCCATTTTTGACTATTACAACATGGTATGTAAGGAATCTTTCTTTTGTTTACCATACGAGGCACTTTTTGACTTTTCCGGAAAAAGTACGAGAAGAATGTTCTTTTTTTAACTTATATGGAATGAACGAATTTTTAGGGTTTCATATCGCCTAATTTTCAAGAAGATTAACCTACAAGTTTTAATTGTTATTTTCAATAAAATCCTTTTATTTTAAAATTTTTTGGAATTTTTTGAAAAGAAAATGATTTTTAAGAAGAAAGGATATTTTCCTCAAGAATTCATTCCAAGTGTTTTGTCAAAACTATTTTCCATCTAATATGAAATTATTTAGTATGATTATGTTTCAAGTATAATTTCTCTATGATTTACTTGGTTTCACTTTTATTATGATGAAATGATACCCATTTGTTTTATATGGATTATGGTATGATGGGATGATGTTTATGAAACCCATTTTATTATTTGGGTTATGATGAATGATTTATGTTTATGTTGTGGAACACTTAAGAATGATTTCATTATGAGATGGGTGGGACCTATATTCTATCTCCAATGCATTGGGTAAAGATTTATATCTCATTAGATAAACATGACTGGAACAACAAGTTAATCCGGTTCAGTGATACAGGACAGGAACGAGGAGTGAACTCGGTTCAGTAAGGGACTTTTCCCACTAAGATGGTCTTGGAAGAAATGCCTTAGCCACTATGGAAATCATATCAAGTTCGTAATGTTTTTCCACAATTAAATGTTTTATTCCCATGCTATTTTATAATGATTTGATGTTACATTACGATCTATGCCTTACGTACTTCCATGTTTTATTTCATTGCTCAAGATTTTGAAGTTTAAATATTATGTTCATGTTTTTAAGTTGAAATGTATATGGTTGGTTTTATTTTCTCCATACTTACCCTTACTGAGCATTTGAGCTCACCCTTTATATGTTTTCTTTTCCCCAGGATATAAAGAAAGGTTTTAGGTAAGAAAACAAAAGGGGAGGATCTTTATGGGAGATGTTGAAGATCTTTCTCCACGATTAGAAGATTATGTTCTGAGTTTCCAAAGACACTAAACTATTACGGTATTTGAGTGTCGGTTTTTGTTATTTATTAAGTATTCCACAAAAGTAATGTAATGACCATGTACATCAATTTTGGGGTCTCTACATCAGCCTTCTCCAAGAACCTGCTCAAACCTTCAACCTCTGTCCTCTCTATCAATACCAACCCTCACCCCTATGTTCATGGCTCGAACACAAAGATCCCCATCCTCCTCCTCCTCTAACACCTCATCCTCTACCACCGAAGAGCACCCGCTAGCCAAGTGCCCCCATGATGCACCTACCAAACCTCATACACCTCTACTTGCACCTTCTCCTCAGGACAAGACAAAATCATCCTCCACTTATGAGGATCAGTACCTTCCCCCATCCTATGTGTCATAAACCCATAACATGGGGTCAATCTTATTCGGTTGTAGGAAAAAATCATGTGTACAAAAAAACTTTGAACTTGTGAATCCTAGATTGAATTAACATCGTTGATACTATACTTGACCTTATAAAAACACTTCACATTGAGAAAATTATCATAGTATGCAAGGATAAATTCATGGTGTTTTTTCTATATTTTTTGTCAATATTCGAGATAGCCATTGATAGCCTTCAGTTCTATCTCAGTGGATGACTGCATGAGTTATCTTTCATCAAGTTCAAGGTTGGGCTTGGTATTTACACAGAGGAGTTTTTCAATACCGATATTTATCGTATGCTTCAGTAAGAGCCACCTCTAGAGGAGTCTCATTGTGGGAGTTGATTACCCAGTACCCCCTTTTACCCCATGAGTGACGAATCATGAAATCCACTCAACTGTGGGGCCCTGCACTCTGAATACTTCACAGATCCATAGATCATGGATGTTTTTTCATAGGATGTGTCACATTTTAGTTTCATCCAGATAGACGTGGCCATCCTATCTAAAACCATGGGTGGCCTTGCCATCAAAATGCATGTATGATTCACCCAATATTACAAGAAAAATGCACAGAGGTAGTGTGGTACTTTGATGGGCAGATATTTCATTATTCATATGGAGAGGCACCTTGGAATGTTTGATTCTTAACTACCCTCACCTATTTAGGACCTGTAGATATTATCGATCTTGTGATGCTACAAAAATGTAGATTTTAGTGATGGACGACGACACATACTTTTGGGCGATAGGCTTCCAAGATGTTGCACTGAAGGAGCCACCACCACCATCCACAGTAGCTGCAGACCCACCTATTGAACCACACACCACCCCTACACCTATACCACCAATATATCCTCCCATATCAACCACCACATTCTCTACCCTACCTAAACCCACTCTTCCCGCCCTGAGTGACCTCTGTGACACCCAACAATATATCCTAGTGAACATGTGCCAAATTTCCACTCACATCCATCTCACCTTCATAGATCCTACAGAGTTCACCACACCACCGACACCCACCCCTTCCAACCCCTCCTCTTCAACCATCCCCACATAACCCATCTCCCAACCGAATCTAACATTGGACCTTACTAACCCCACTGCCCTGCAGAAGTATTTAATATAGCAGGCCTAGAGGGGCAAGGGGCTATCCACTAGCTCCTCACCATAGGTACCCTATGTCGATCTAGCTTCCAAACCCATGGTCTCACTACGTATTGGAACCACTCTACCTCCTACCCCAACCCCTCTACCTGCCTCTACAACCCCACCATCCACTATATCCACCGCTCCACCTACTCCTACCAATGTTAGAGATGCCAATCCAACTAGACAACTTGTATCACCACATGATGGTTGGATGTCACTGGAGGAGATATTTGTCTCAGATGCCCGATATTTCCATTTTATTTCTTTTTGGGCTTTGTTAATTTTTTGTGATTGGTTTGGTTGTTAATTTTTTCATTTGTTTATGACCTCTTTTTGTATTTATTTTTGATATATATATATATATATGGGGATTTATTTTTACATTCCTTTTTGGCATGATTATTGATTCATTATTTTTTTACATAGTAATGTATAGCTTATATGAGTATCCTTTAGTTTCCGATGGTATAATACCACTATAAATTTTGGAAAAAAGGTACTCTATCACATCATAGACATCGCATGTCAACTTCAAGAACATTCCATGGAAATTTATGCATAGTAGAAGCCTCCTAGATGTATTATACCTTTCCTGAATCATCTCATTCATGCTCATGATATGTAATCGGAAGTCATAAACCTTCCCAAGAAACCTCGAGATATGGAAGACAAAAAACCAATATCTAAAAACCAAAATAGAGAACCTTAGCCGATGGACCCACTACAGAATATCTTGGTGCATCCATCTGGATGACAACATCCTATTAGCGATTTATGGGAGGCAACCCATAGTGGATATTTTTTCTAGATGGAGTCTTCTTAAATGAGTCTTCTTTATTTTTATTTTAGTATCTAATTGGAATGAATTGTAAAAAATTAAAAAAATTAAATAAATACTGGTTACCTCTGCTTATTATCGTATGCACTTGTGAATTATTCTACTATTACAATGTTTAAACCTTTGGACTGATGTTTTATCTGGTTCCGGAATTATTATCTAACTCATTTTGCAGGTGTCCCGGAATTAGCATACTAATAACCAAATTCCCTCAAGGAATGACACTATACAAGGATCTCTCTATTCCAAAATTTTTGTAATTGTGTAATTCCATTTCAAATTTTCTAAGAATTACTTTCAATAACACTCCCACAAGCATTTCATGGATAATAAGGACACTGTCACTCTTTAAGTGTGTGTGGGGGTGGGGGGGTGGGGGGTTCTCATAATTCTCACTGATAATACACTTGAATTATTTCATGTTCCCACCACTCTATGAGACATTTTTAAAATTTTTAAAACATTCTTTATACTTGAAAAACATTATTCCCATATAAATAAAAGAAAATGTTAAGTTGAAAATTGATAAAATTCATGTTTTTTCACTATTTAGAAATTTTTATAATGATTGATGAGTTTATGAATTTGATTCCAATTCTACATTTTTTAAATTATGATTAATTGACTGGTAAATTAGTTTTATACCCATTTTAATGTCCAGTTTCTATTTTATTCTCATTACCTGAGAGGACTCTAAGCCTAAAATTTCATACTCTTTTCTGAGCACATTTCTTGAGTGATACTTGGTACATGAAAACCTATAAGAACATTTGGATGGATCTTATTGAGGCTATGAATGAACAAGTGAGAATTTGAAATGACTGAGGTTATCTTTTTTATCCATTTTTACTAATACCCAACTTACATCTTTCCTTCATTTTTTCCATAGTTTCCATGTATGACCTTATAGGATAAATCTATTCCAAGATTCTTTTTCCTTCCTACAATGCCCCTTTTATAATGCATGAACTATTTTGGAACAAGTTTGGGGTAGTTATTTAGATATCGTGGGAGGCTTCTATTTACAAAGATGTATGGTGTACTCAGCAAACTTTTTGGTTGTTATCCATGTTTACTTTATAGCATTTCTCATTTATTTTGTTCCTTTACAAAATATAAAAGAAAGGAAAAATAGACATGGGTTGTGTACTAGAAAGGTAAATAATATATATTTCTTGATCGATGAATCCCTTGAAGGATCATATGTGATTAGGAGATGGATGTGAGATTAGGATTGGACATGACTTTTGAAAAATATAAATTTCAAAGAAAAAGTAAAGGAACATAATACTCATTTTATACTAACATGATATATATGGATCCCAGCAGAGCTGCTAGAGTTTTTAATTGATTATCTAGATGAAGGAAATGCATTAAACTTATCATGACATTCATACATCATGCTTCAGAGATTAACTAGTTTTTGAGATTGATTTTCACTTTTTACCAACCTACCCATAGCCTTAGAGTCATTAGAACCATTCTACTGAAGCCATCCTGATTTTTTTGTACTTGTCTTTACAAAGTAGAGATGATGGAACCAATGAAAGTCTATGGTTTGGAACATGTACTCAGGGTCTGAACATACCAATAAATTCATTTTACCTTGAGTGATGTGAGAAAATTAATTGTGAGTTAAATCAAAAATTGGCATAGAGTTCAAGGAACTATTAAAATATTTTAATTAAAAGATCAGAATTTGTTTAAAGAACTGATCTATGAGGCATGACTAATTTTCTATGCACGAATGATTTTGGAGACTAAATATTTCTATTACAAATCATTTTATTTTCCCATTCATAGTGAATATTTTCTGTTTTAAAAATTTCTTATATCTTATAGAAATCATTTTTGATACCTTTTTTTCTTGAGGAAAAGAAATTGTTCAAGTGTGTGTGTGTGGGGGGGGGGGTTGATAAGATGAATTCATATACACTTTTTTCATTCAATTAATTTTGTATTTTCATTGATTTATTCAATAATTCGATTCATATATGATTAGTTTTTCTAGGACGAGGCTTCAAATGATTGAAAGGAATAAATTTAGAAAAAATGTAGAATTAACCTATTATACATCATGAATTAGCATTAAACGTAATGCATAGCATGTGACAAGCCATGATCCAAGCCTTGATCAAAGTCGGAAAATTAGCAGAAATTGATACTATCACACACTTTGAATGATCCATACATGATGCGACCCTATTCAAATTAGTTACATGAGAAATATACACCTAAGGAATCTATGAGTATCAATATACATCGTGATTCCTCTATACAGGATGTGTAGGTAGTCAAACCTCATAAATCGGGCCAAATACTCTCAAGGAACATAGAATATCCAAAATCCATGGGGATATTTGTAGATCAATGGTACATGATGTGTAACTATAGTACATTCCAGGAAAGAGTTTTTCTATATATACCACACCTCGACAGAGCATTTCACAACTTTCCAGTATGGGATTTTTGTCTGGTTTTCAATACCTAGGAGATTCCATCACCCCACTCTCATTTAAACTCAAAATTTCTCCATGGTTCATATTTTATTTCAATTCAAGATCCATGGATTGTGTTTTCTTCAATTCTTTAAAATTCCCACTACATTGATTCCTGCCGTTCATTGTCAATTTCCAATGACACATGTTAGATCCATTTCTATTTTTAATCTCAAGTAATCCATCTATTTCTGTAGTGATTTATCTTTCGAATATCTTATTGCATACTTATTCTGATTAAAAATATGGCCCCTTTCATGATTTTGAATCAATTAAATGCAAATATCATGTAAATTATTATTTTATTTATTCATTTATTTTTATCCCAACCCACCATGAGTAGCTAAACCTCTTAAGGGTAGGGGTCAAGAGTAGATGTATCTAAGCTCAAAATCAGTATTTAATTCTAATTTTGGTAACCTTAATTGTTTAATAATCAAGGTAAATAATAAAAGTATACATAATTCACATGATCATTCATAACCACAGGATATTCAAATAGAATACCCTATTTGGATTAAATTAGAGAAGACTACGATCAATATCCTATAACAGTTTCTTCCATAGAAGCTAAACATAATACATTTAGGCTGTTACTATCTCTCGATCATTGAATAGTAACTTCATAGGTAGAACTAGGTGAACTAACCAAAGTCAACAAGATACTTCCATTTTCATCACAACCTAAGCCTTAAGACCATACCAAGATTAGTTTTAAGTTCATCCTTTCTCCATATACTCAAAATTTATCTCGACCCCTCCACAATTATTTGAAGTCAATTTCAACCATAGATTTTGTAAAACAACCAAAAACCAAAGAAATTAAAAATGAATCCTAAAAAAAGGGTTTTAATCAAATAAACTTCAAGAACCAGCTTCCACCTCATGGGATTAACCATCCACATCTACTATACTATGCATTTGTAGTAAGTAATGTTTGGGACACAAAAAATCTAATATAGCCACAACCCATATGAACCCAATAATTCATGTAGGCACATAATTATGTATAAATATCATTATTCTAGTAGAATTAGTATATCATATATATCATTTAATTTCACTAAACGCATCCTTAATACATTCCATGAAGTGTGTGAATGAATCACATCACTTTGATTGGGTGGTATTCCATACTTACTGAAACAAAAATATTGTATTTACACCACATGGAAAGTATAATGATAAACATGGTAAAAGGATTAAAAAAGATTTAATACATAATATATATAATATATAAATAATATATACATAGTTTCATCATAATATCCACCATGATAGGTGGTAATGAAAAAATGAACAATCATCGTTTAGTGAGGTTGTAGTTCATCATACATATAAACAATATCTTCATTACCCATTAGATGGATTCCCGTGTAAGTGTAGGTAAAAAAAATTCTCAGAAACATATATAATTATATTGAGGATACTATTATTGTTTCATAAGAATGGAATAAGATGAACTCATGTGGTGGAGAAAAAAAATAAAAGAAAGGATCCATAGGGAGGGTGTTACCACTTAATCTGGTAACTCCTTTTTTTTGCAACAATGGGGTTCTTTGAAGGATTTATGAACAAAGGGAGGCTTCAAGGAAGAAGGGAGGGATGTTGAGGATCCGTTTAGGAATATCTTGGGTAGGCCAACTTGGCTTGAGTTTCATGAAGATGTGGAATAGTGGAGGCCTTTTTATATTGGAGGAGGAGTGGCACTCTTGTAATATTTGGAAAAATGAATTCCATGCACATTTTTCAGATGCAAGTGGATCCAATAATGGATCCCATTTTATCTAAGGTAGGATAGGGTCAAATTAAGGCCTTAAAATGGCTATTATAGAAGTTTCTAGGTTGTTTTTGTATTAAATTAATGTATTATTCCTTAGTTATACTTAATTTTACCTTAATCAGTATAATTAATTTTAGTTACATTCACTAATATTTTTTGGTAAAAAACTTTGTTGACATTATTATACATTATAAATTATGATGATTGTAAATATTTAATCCATTTTTTCAAATTAAAATCACATAAGTTAATGAAATTAATTTAAAACTAATCCCCCTAATGGGACAACACTGGGGTTGGTAAAGTTTAAATGATCAAATTTTTTCTATGTTTTTTATATCCAATTTCAATATGAAATTGGTTCTAATGACATAAATTTGATTAATTTATAAAATTATTATCTATTTGGACATTTAAACCAATTTAAAATATAATTTAATCTTATAAATAAATTATATCAATATGCACTTTTGAATTAAAATTCAGTATTTTTCACTATTCATCAGAAAATGACATTTTTAAGAAAAATCCCAAAAATTAACTCTAAGATGATTTTGACATTATAAATTAAAAAATTATTTATTAATTCATAAAAATTAATATTATAATTTTTTCAGAAATTAATATTATTATTTTTCATAGAAGGACCTGGAAAATAGTTTATTTGAGAAAATATTATTTTTGAACATATAAGGACCTTTAAAAAAATTATATATTTCAGTATAAATATGTTTTATTTATATAAAAACACTCTGAGAAATATTTTAGAATTATTTATTAATATTCATATTACTATGTTTAATAGCTAGTTTATAATTATCTCATTTAAATAATTATAACAATTAAAATGATGTTTTGTAGAAACTAGATGTTGGGTGTAATGTACGCTATGTTGGTATAGCATATAACATATTCCTAGATGGTTCCATGTAAAAGGAAAATTTTACTTAGTGTAATTAAATATATCAACAAAAATAAATTCATTTGAAAAAAGGTCCATATAAACATGGGTTGTTACATTCTACCCCCTTAAAATGAATTTCTCCCTCGAAATTCATCATTATAATTAAAAAAATTAGGATACTTCTGATTCATTGTATATTCAAGTTACTTAATAACTTCCTTGAACTGGGGTTTTTTCCATAAAAATTGACTTGGTAACTGTTCTTGTTTCAAAGAATATTCTCTTATTGATCCATAATTTCAATAGGTGGTTCTTTGTAAGAAAGATCCTACTCCAACACTATGAACTCTGAGTTCAATACATGTGAGGGGTCAGGTATGTAATTTCCTAGGAGATATTAATGGAACACATCATTGTATTGAGAGGTATTTCTAGGAATTTACAAGTGAAAAACTACCATCCTGAGGTGATTAAGAATCTCAAAGGGATCTTTATACCTAGGGATTAGTTTTTATTTCATATTGAATCTCATAACATTCTTCTAGAGAGAGATTCAAAGAAACACATTCACACCAACTTCAAATTTTAGAACATACCAATAGTTATCAATATAACTTTTTTACTACTTTGAGCTACCTTAATATGATACTTAATGACTCTATCCTTCCCTTCCATTTCTTCAACATACTTATCCCCCAATAGTTTTCTTTCTCCAACTTCATAACAAGTATTTTGAGATCTGTATTTTTTTACCATAGAGGGAATCATATGGTTTCATATTAATGCTTGAATAAATTATATTATTGTAATACATATCAAAGAGATTATGGTGTTTTCCCAAATAGATTTGAAATCTTAAGGACAACATCTCAACATATCATCTATGGTTCAAATTATTCTTTCAAACTAAAAATATTTCTAAGGATGATAAACAGTACTAAAACTCAATTCTATATCAAGTTCTCGCTAAATAATTCACTAAAACATTAAGGCGAACCTCAGATCCTTATCTGAGAAAACTTAATGTGGTACTCCATGAAACCTTACCACTTTCTTAATGCATATTCTAGAATACTGAACCTGAGAGAAGTATTATCTGATAGCGATGATGTGTGACAAATTTTCAAGGCGATCGACTACCACCCATATTGAATTAAATCATTTAGAGGTTTTGGGTATTCCAATATAGAAATTTATTGTGATTTTCTACCATTTCCATTATGGTATGTGTAATGGATGAAACATCCATTTAGAGTTTTTAATTTCTGCCTGAACATTCTATCATACCAAGCACTGATATACAAACTCTGTGATATCCCTCTTCTTTTCATCCCACCAAAAGTATACCTTCAGGTCCCTATACATCTTTGTACACCCCAGATAAATAAATAATAAATAACTATTAGTTTCCCCTAATATCACCTTCTTCAAATATGGTATGGTAGGAATACATTCACGGGTTCTGAACCTTATTTTTCCATCTTCATCATGGTTAAACACAGGAACATTCTTAACTTTCTTTTGAAGCTATACATCTTTCTTATGCAACTCCTTAATCTTAACATTGATTGAAGGTTGACCATTAATTTGAGAAATATATTATTTTTTACCATTATTCAAGACTTCTAGCTCCATCCTTTGAAAATATAGAAATATTAGATCTTTTGTGATCCTAATCACGGATAAGATAACATGATCCTTTTGAATTAATGTATCAGCCACCTTGGTCTCTTTCCAAAGGTGGTAATTCATTGAGTTGTCATAATCCTTTTTAAACACTTACAATCTTTTCTAGTTCATGTTTAACTCATTTTGTATGTATATATTTTTTAGACTTATATGATTGGTACATATATCAAACTTTTTCCAATAAAGATAACTCCCCTATATCATTAATGAAAAAACTATCACTATGAACTCAAAATCATTAATTGGGGAATTTTACTCATGAATATTCAACTGTCACAAGGAATAAGTGGTAAATTTGTTATTAAACATAAGAATACATCCCAATACCTTCTTAGATGCATCACTATATATTACAATCCTTTCTATACTCTAGGGTAATCTTAGAATAGGTTCACTATCCAACCTTCTCTTTAATTCCTTGAATATTTCCTAACATTCATCTATCTAGAGGAACTATACACAATTATAAGTTAACTTAGTCAGAGGATTAGTTAGTCCTGAGAAAGTATCCATAAAATATCATAATATCTATCTAAACTAAGAAATATATGGATCTTAGTCATCGTGGTAGGTATATGCAGGCATTCAATAGTCTTCGTCTTTGATGGGTATACTAATATACCATCTCTTGAGATTATGAGATAGGAAAATTAATCATTTTTCTACCGAAATTCACACTTTGTAAATTTTTCATACAGTTTATCCTTTTATATGGTGTTTAGTATAATTCTCCAATGATATTCATGCTTTTCCTTTCTCTTTGAATAGATAGAAATATCATATTTAAAGACTACCACAAACTGGTCAAGGTGATCTCTAAAGACTATATTCATCAAATCGATGATGATTGAAGGGGCCTTAGTATGACCAGAATGAATCACTATATATTCACAGTGTTCATTGTTGGAACCATGGTCGTTCTATGCCTGAATTGGTTTATGGTTTGTGTTTTTAGTCAATCCTCAGTGGAAGTTCATAATGTGTGCTAACTAAGTGATCATACAGAACATGCAGATAACACTATTGAAGGTGGAACTGTTTTCCAGTGTTTTCCAAATTTTTGGGCCTGAAAATCGACAAATGGAGAAAAATGGTTTTTGGCAAAGAGACTTGCATGTCATTGACTTAAAGGATATAAAACTTGAGCACCATTTTTTTTCAATATTAGAACATGAAAATATGGAAAATGGAGAAGGGTTCCCAAGTTTTATGTTTAGTCGCACAAAAGACTTGCACGGAAGAGACTTGCGCACCAAAACTTGCACGCCGAGGGAAGACTAGTGTGCCGTCGCGCAGGGTATCCAAATGCCTATAAATAGAGGTCAAACCGTCCTCATTTGGGATGAATTTTGAGACTTAGATAAATTCAGTTCTCTCGTCGTGCAGTTGTAGTGGTTGGGTGGTCACGCAAGTAGAAGTAGCGTGACAATTGTTTGCTGCGCGTCTAAGGAGGTTTGGGCGAGAAAGGGTGTGGGTTTCCCAAGTTTGGAGTTGGCGAAGGAGGTTTCGCACAGGTGGTTTGGTGAAACTTCTGATATATGAATTGAAGAAGCACGACAATTGACAATTTCACTCCAAAACCGGTTTGGGTGGAAAAGGATGTGAGTCACACAAGTTTGACATTGAATAAGTGAGTTTCACGCAAGTGGGAGAGGTGAACTTGTGCGCCATCTTCAAAACTTTCACACCGTATTGGAGATGCGCTCTAGGTGTGGTTGATGCATGCCCGTATTTTTGGAGCTGCAAGAAAGCAGGAAGATTTCCTGATACCTTCGGTGAAAAGTGAGATTAGTCTACGGGTGAGAGTTGGCCTTCAACAGAGCATCTACATACAACAAAACATGTATTCATTATCGAAGATGAAGAGACCTTCATGTCTATAATATGAGTGGGACTTCACTAAAGGTAGTGAGCCAAGGGGAGTCAAAAGGAGTGACCTGAGGGACGCAGTGAGCTATCCCTGAACCTTTGTAAAGGCAGTGAGCCTGGGACAGAGTGACTGTGCCCAGACCTTTGTAATCCACATTTAGTGAAGTTTAGTGGAATTTGGTATGAACGAAAACCTTTCGGCGTATGATCCTTGGACGTAGCCCTTAGTGGTGAACCAATTAAAAATTGATGTGTCATCTCTCTGCATGTGAATGTTGGATTTATGATCATATTCATCATACAGGTTTAAAACATTCCTACCAACATGGGAACAAGATCCATGACATTAAAAGAAAAATTTGTCACCCTGATTCACCCCTACCCTTTTAGGGTGTCACAGGGTCCTACATTCATACCTTGTATGAAATTCATTCTTGGTTATATCCCCCTTCTTGAACCCCAATTAATGAAATCCATAATAGAGTTCACTCTTGGAAAAGTGGTGAGCTCTGTATAGTTGATCAATCAATTTATCAATACAGCGGAGATGATACATGTTCTTGATTGTGATATTTTTCAACTCGAGATTATAAATGCTTAACCACATTGGTCAATATTTCTTCTTAAAAAAAACAGGTGCCACCCATCATGACACACGTGGACAAATTAACAGCTTAACAAAGTTTTCATGGTGTTTCTTATTCAATTTCTATAAATTAGTTGGGTCCATTCTATAAGGGGTCCTTGATATTGGTGTGTAACTGGGTATGATTTCTATTGAGAACTCAACATCATGTTTTGGTGGAAGTCTAGGAAATTATTTTGGAAAGACATTAAAAAAACCTGAAAAAGCATGTCATTGATGAAACTTTTCTCCCCAACCATTTGAGATAAACAACCCTTCTGAGTGGTAATTAAGACCCATAAACTGGATGTAATCTCCATAGTAAGTTCATACTTATCATCACATGGATGTATGATCATATGAGGGTTTGAAATAACAAACATATCATCCCTTCATTGACAATTTATGTGGTATTTATGATGAGAAATGAAATCCATGCCTAATATGAAATCAAATTCAATTGATGGGAGAATGTCTAGATTTTCAAGAATCACATTCCCACAAACATCAACCAGAGATTAATCATTGACTTGGGATGTAATCGTTGTACCATTATAGGTTTGAACTACTGATTCCACATATAAACATTTTGGTGGAATCATAACACCCTTATAAAATTCATTAGATATAAAAGAGTGGGTATATCATTAATAAAATAAGACATTAGCAATTATAGAGTGCATAGTAAATATTTCTTTTACCACAAAATTTTCACACCCCTTATTTGAAATATCGATTTCATAAAATTTATCCTTTTCCATCAGATTAATAGTTTACTAACATCAATCATCATCCCCAACCCTTGGTTTTGGGCACTGGTTAGTATAATGACTTTCACCTTACACTTGTAGAATTAATGTGAGGGAGGTGAATTATGTGTATCTTTCTCTCCATTTTCATATTGATTAAACTTCTTCCCATCAATTATATAAATAGTTTCTTAGTGTAATTTCTTACCACACCTAAAAAATTTTCTGGACCCCTTAATAAATACTCCCCTATGCTTCTTCCTACATTTAGAGTACAAAATAAAAAAATATTCTTTTCTTCATGGTTTTTAGAGTTTCCTTTGATGACAATATTTATTTTCTTATCAAAACCACGAGGTAGATATATGACTCAAAACATTATTTCAACCTTCATTAAACAACAATCAATATATTCTTAGCTAATAACATTTCTTTTGGCCAACACCATTCTAATACGTGGATTCTATCCACTGAATAACCTATCAAACTTAATTTTGGGTTGGATGATAATTCCTGAAGTGTACCTCACATGTCTTCTGGAATTACCCTCATAGGTACTGAGAGATTCATCATCTATTTTATTCAACTCTAATAACGATTACTCTATATTGGTATAAATAATATGAGGAATGTAATTTTTTAAAAACAAGTTCTTGAAATCGTCCAAATCAATGGATTCAATTTCTTCATACTGCATCATATTCTTAATTAGAGTACACCACTTGTACACTTTACCTTCTAAATGAAAAAAAACCCAAATAAATTTCTCAGGCTCGAAACACTGGAGAATAGAAAATATAATTTCTATATTACTGATTCATTTTTTAGTAATAAGTGGTTCAAAATACCCTCTGAAAGAAGGTATAAGATTCCTTATGAAATAATCAATAGAATGTTGTCCCCTCCTTTTCTCATTTCGGAGTCCACAATGATTTATAGCTTAAAAAAGTTGCATGAGAATAATAATAAGGTTTTCCATTCTTGCACACATATCAGTTAGTTTCTTAAGATGAAAATCATTAAATTTTCCATCATAATTACCATTAACATGGTTTCTTTGGGTTCCATCCATTGACTAAACCCTAAGGTATAGAGTATAATAAAATTATCACAGTGAGGGAAAACATAATCATGAAACTACACATATAATATGTCAAAATTATAAAACCTTCCTTAATTTATGACACCTTATAATTTTCCTAGTATACTTATAGAAAACTTCTATTTAAATTCTTCATGATGGTCCAGGAAGAGTTCAGGAATCCACAAAGAATATCTCCCAAGATTGTCAAACTAGGTGTGAAGAATGACCCAATTTCATGTACTAGATTACATCGAGTTAGGCTCAAAACATCTTTTTAGAGTTGTTACCCATAGGTACATCAATGTTAAATCCACATCCACTTGTATTATCTAGACATGGATATTTTTATAGGAAACCACTCAGTCAATCCTTTAACAAAATTCCAATACATTTTCCTCTAATTTTACTTATCCATAAACTTATCCCTATACATGTACTTAGGATTCTCACTAAGGTTTTCTCATCCTAGCTTCTAAATGGTAACTAAAAATTTTATATGATAGAAACTATAGCAACCATATCATTTCCTAAAATATAATTACAAATTTTTTGAAGATTAATTAATACATTACACAAAAAAACTCACAAATACCATATTAGTCTAGTTACTTTGGAAACATGGAAACATAGACAATTGTATATAAGTGTGATACATTATCTCCCACTAGGTTCTTATTGACTAGCACCCTTCTTAGACACATCAAAAATAATACTTATCTTCATAACATAGGGATGGAAACACAAAAAGAGGTGAGTTGAGATGCTCAATAAGGGTAAACAGGGGAAAAATGTAAGCAAAATCATGATATAAGGGTATGCGAACATGATCATGAAAATATAATATCATAACATGCATTTAAATAATCGTATACATGAATCATATCATAATTACTTGAAGTTCATAAAAAATGAATCGTATGTAAATAAAGAACATAATCAATGAATGTACATCATATGAATAAAACATAGAATTATGGAAGACACATAAGAATATATAATGATTTTTATTATATTCAAGGCATCATTTCCAAGGTTGTCTTAGTGGACAAATTCCTTTACTAATCTAGGTTCACTCCCCATTTCATCCATATATTACTAAACCGAGTTCACTCCTCATTATAGCCCTTTAATATCGAACCGAGTTCACTTCTAGTTAAATCTATGTCTATCTCATGAATATAAGCCCTTACCCAATTTATTGTAAGGAGATAGAGGTCCCACCCATATCATAATAAAATCATACATACATGTGACACAAATTCATAAAAAAAATATCATAAACCATGAAATTAAATAGGTATCATAAATATTTAATCATATCTTAAACTATGAACAAATATAGGTTACATAATAATTTTATCAAATCATAACTCATGAAAGGATGTAGGATGAATCATAATATAACACATGAAAGTGAAATGGGTATCATAAACATATTACTTGTGTAATAGAAATGGTATTCATAAAAACTATTCCATTAAAACAGAAACCATTCAGAGAAAGAATATAAAGAGATACATTGAGAAATTTCCCCATAAACAATGAGTAACAATAACAGATGTCATATTATATAGGAGATAATTTTTATATATCAATTAGAAGAAATTGTTTAGGAAAATATCCTTTATTCTTTAAAAAATACTCTTCAAAATAGAATATATTTTGAAAAAAATTTCTTTGCAAAAACATTGATAAAATTTAAAGAGAAAATGATATAATTTTAAAAACATTTAACTTGAAAACTTATAAAATAATCTTTAAATAATTTTGAATTTTTTTTCAAGACATGGTTTTTGAAATAAAATATATTTATGATCAAAATGAGAAATATAGTAAAAAATTTCATAAAAATATTTTATTAATTTTCTTAAGTGAAAAATAGTGAAAAATAGTACTAATAAAAGGATATACCATGAGTAAAAATAATTGAATAAAACTCATCAGTGTTATTGGGAGATGAATTATAAGATATAATTAATGAAAGCATAATAAAAAACTATCCTAATAAACAATGGGATTGTTTCAAATAACACTTACCACACGGTAAGTTGGGATCATACACTACACATAAGAAAATTAAATTAAATAAAGATTAAAATATCATGAAATAAAAGTGATTCTTTATATAACAAGTCCAATACACATCAATAAATAGTTTAGGTGCATAATAAATCCTGTTTCTCAATGAATGAAAAATTTAGAAAAAAACTATTTTACCATTTTGGTAACTTTTGAAACATGAACCCCATTAAATAAATATCATTGAGTGGATATATAAATACCCATAAATTTAATAATAATAATTATATAATATATTCATTAGAAGTATATACACCACATAAGAGAAAAAAAGTTGTTAACATGGCATATTTCTCAAAGGTATAAAAATTGAGATGAAATTCCCTTACATTGTCTATTGACTCTCATCGTACTCATTAAAACATCATCTATAATAAATATAAATTTAATATACATATATAACATAAACATATTTTTATATATAATACCTCATTTTTCTTAGCGTGACTTTATATTATTCACTTTTTAATAATTCCATGTTAAGGTAATGATTCGGGTAATATTTTCTCTTTTGTTTGCATGTGTCTTAATTTGTTATATCATTGGTCATAATACATATATCAAGATTTAAAAAATTTAAATCATGATATAAATATAATTTATATTAATTATATGTGTAGTTTAATAATATATAGATTATAAAAGTGGTAAATGGAGTACAATATTCATGGGGACGGTCGGCCGTACGCATGCATGAACACTGTTTCTGATTTATTATCATATTGAATGAAATAAGGTAAATGACACACACATATATATAATTATTAAATTATAATTATTTTATCATATATATACTATATAATTTAACTAAACCCACCCTTAATATTTTCCATGTTGTGTGTGAGCAAATCTCATCGCTTTGAGGGGGTGGTATTCCACACTTCCTCAAACTAAATTATTGTATTTACACAAAATGGAAAGTATAAATATATGTGTGGGAAAAGGATTATAGAAACATAATTACATAATAAATATAATATATAACATATAAAAAAATATTTTCCATCATATTATCCACCATGATAGATGGTAAAGTAAAAAAATGAATCATCATTTAGTGAGGTGGTAGTTCACAGTACACATAAACAACATGTTCGTTACCCATTAGATGGATGTGTACATAAGTGAAGGATGAAAACATTGCATAAAATTATATAAGTATATTTAGGATAATGTGTTTGTTTTATAAAAATGGGATACAATGAATTTTGTTGGTGGAGAAATAAAATAAATGAAATGAGCTTAAGGGAGGGTGTTACCTCTTAATTGGGTAACTACTATTGGTTTGCACCAAATGGATTCCTTGAAAGGATTTATAGAAAAAAGAATTTTTCAAGGATGTATAGATGTATTTCTAAGCGATATTTTTGAATATATTTTTTGAGACAAAGTTTCTTAATATGTTTTAATAGGAGGATGAGATGAGGACTTTTTATAGTGGATGAGGAGGGGCGGTCTTGTAATATTTTGATAGTGGAATTCCATAAATGTTTTTCACATGCCATGTGGATTAAATAATGGAACCAATTAATTAAAAGGGAGTATAAGATATAAATATATATACATACAGTGGATATTGTAAATGTTTCTACGTCATTTTGGGTCCAAAATTTACTATTTAGTCCTTAATTAAGCTTAATTATTCTTTAATCGATGAAATTAATTTTAATTACATTCAATAATATTTTTTGTCAAAAAATAATTTTACCTTATTTTAAATTATAAATTATGATTATTAAAAATATGGAATCCATATTTCCAAATTCCAATAACATAAGTGGAAAAAGTAATTTAAAATTAATATCGCTGACTTGACGACACTACATGTTTTTAATGTACAAATGACCAAACATTTGCTTAGTTTTTATATCCAATTTCAGTACCATGTGAACGGAATTTTTGATTGAGTGAATTTTTTTTTTCAATTAAAATTAATTCATTCTAAAAGATGGTTCATAGAACATCATGGTGTTACATCCTTCTTCTTTAATCTATGACGCCGTTGGTTTATATATGGTTATTCATAGTCATATTATAATTAAATCTTTCATGGTGCTTCATAAATATTTAGTGAATTCCCAATGCATGTCCCCTGGGAGTGTCAAAATAAGCGTGCTGCAAGGCCCATTGCCGTGTATGAGGTAATTCTCATGTTAGGTCCAACACACCTTTTTAGAATTTTTACACCTAGATACATGTGTTAGAGAGCCACATACACTAATTTTATCCAAATAAGGATGGATTTATTGGAAACCAATCACTCTATCCTTTACCAAAATTCCAGTACATCTTCATATATTTTTTCATTATCCTTAAACTTATCAATAGAGACATACCTATACATACCCTTATAAATATCCCTAGGGATCTCACTAGATATTAATCATCCTAGTTTTTATAGTTTGACTAAACAGGTTCTTCGATACCAAATATAGAGACCCATGTTTAACATACATTGATATTATATAATTTTAGATGAATATTCATCTCATTATATAAATACATGTCTGAGGACCATATTATTTTAATTTCTTCATAAACGTGGAAAAAAATATTCTAACAAAGAGAATGATCTTAAATGAAACCCATAGTGATCTTCCCCATTTTTAATTCAACTTAAATCATTTATTCAAAACCTGGGTAAAGTAAAAATAATAAATGGGTGAGCTCAGATGCTCAATAAGGCTAATAAAATGAGATATATAATCATAACCTGAGTGTAAGGGTATGAGAAATGAGAATAAAATTTAAATATCATACACTACATACAAAAGATCATATAAATGAGTCATGTAATAAATGTTGGTAGTTTATAAGAGGTGAATCATAAGGGAAACTAGAGCATAATACATGAAATCATAACCAAGGAATATGATAATTAATTTATGGGAGACACATTAGTATATAAAAATGATTTCTATAGTAGTCAATTCTTATTTACATGGACATATTATAGTATAGGTTTACTCCCCATACCATCTTGGTAGTCATCGTTCACTCCCAAGGAAATTTTAATAGTCAGGGTCCACTACATAGACCAAATTGGTATTACAAATTCTCTCCCATACCATCTTTATAGCCATGCTTCACTCCCATGACCATCTTAATAGTCAAGGTTCACTGTAATGACCATGTTAGTGGAAAAAATACTATACTGAACCGAGTTAACTCCCCATTTCAACTCATGAGATATTAATCATTATCCCTTGAATTGGAGGGAGTATGGGTCCCACACATATGCCAATGAAATCATAAATACATGTTCCAAAAGATCAAAACAAATCATATCATAACACATGAAATGAATTGGGTATCATGAACATTTAATCATTTCATATCATGTAGAAATTGAGATAGTTTTCATAATCATTTGATCAAAACATTACCTATGAAAGGAAACAGGTTTCATAAGCATGTAACTCATTAAAGAGAAAAGAGTTTCATAAACATCATGCCATAAAAATAAAAAACATATAGATAAATAATATGAATTAAACCATTGGACCATTTTATAGAAAAGAATTGGTAACATGCATAGATGTCACTTTATATGGATTTTTTTGGAATATAATTTAATACTATTTCTAGAGTAAAATATCCAATCTTATTTGAAAAATTATTTTTAAAACAAAAATCATTTTGAAAAATGTTTTCTATGAAAAAATATTAAGGAATATTGAAAACATATTTAAAAACTTTTTATTTGAATATTTATTTGAAAAATTATAAAAGAATCTTTGAAAATCTTTTGAAAATCTTTTTCCTGGAAAACATATAAAATAATCTTGAAAACTTCTTGAAAATTGTTTTCCTAAAAAACATATAAAAGAAGTTTAAACACATTTTGAAAATCATTTTCCTTGAAAACTTATAAAATAAACATGAATTTTTTTTTGAAAAAAAATTCATTAAAAATGATTTGAAAAATTTGGAAATAATTTTTGAAATAATTTAAATCCATTACATTTAGAATTTTTTATTAAAACTTATAAATAACGATTTTAAAATAATTTGAAATAAATTTTAAACATAAATTAAATATGGAAGAACCTTTCTCTATGAAACCCAATTTTTTAAAAATTTATATAGTAATAGGATAAAATTTACTCAAAAAATAACTTTATATACATTAAAATTAATAATAAAGGAAATTATGTTCATTAAGGTGTATAGGTCTATACACTCCCAACATTCACTTTTCACATTAAATGTTTTAAAAAGTTCCTTTATTGGATAATGATAAGAACATTCCTTTTAATTTTTTTTGAAAAGGTAATACATGGGTAAGAATTTCATTTATTTATCATAGTAAAATACTAAATAATTTTGGAAATTTTTTTTATAAAAAATTATTTTAAAATAAAAAAAATTGATAGAAAGAAGAAATAAAGTCCAATTTTCATAAAAGAAATTCCATGATCATATTAAGTTTCAAAGAGTGGAAAAAATGGTACCATTAATTGGATATAACATGTCTAGATAGAGGTTAAGAAAATTCATGAGAGTTCTTGATATATGTATCCTATTATTTTCATTAATTTAAGCATAATCATATACAATATTGACAAATGATGAGATTATAGCAAGAAACTGTTACCACTTTGATAAATTTAAATCATAATAAAATAGAAAAAATAACATTAAATGAAGCCTAAAATATCATGAAAATAATTAGATTCATTATATAACATTTCATATGAATTATATACCTCTCATAGAAAAATATATTTGCAAAACATGGAATGTGTCTCAAAGAAGGAAAATAGAGACATAATTACTTTATTGATTTTGTAACGTCTGAAACCTAAACCCATAGAAATAAATATAATCAAATGGAAATGAAAATTAACATATATTTATTTATAAGAATCATATAATACATTTATGGTAATTATATACACCACATAAAATAAATGAGTGGGCAATAAGGAATGTATCTCATAAATATAAGAAGTGAGATGAGGATACACTTACCTTAAGTCTTGAATTTCCTAGTACATGTTCAATACTCCTATGTAATAAGTATAAGTTTATTATAAATCTGAAAAATATTCATTTTATTAGATTTATTAACATATATTATTTGATTATTACATTATATTACATATTTATTAACAAATCCATGTTATTGAAACATTCCAGGAAATATCCATTAGTTTTTCGTATATATTTTGACTTGTTATTATTGTTCCACTTACTTAGATTATGATTTTAAACTTTATATAATGTAAAAAATGATATAAATATAAAATAAATAAATTATATATATATATTTATAACAATCTATAAAATATATGAACATTAAAGGAAATACACTGTTCATGGCGACGATATGTCGTACATATGCATGAACACTGCTCACATTTTCTTGTTGTATTAAAAGAAAGAATGTTAATTAAATGTATTTATATATATAATATAATAAATGAAAATTAATATATGATATATATAAAATATTTTCACCAAAACCATATGTAATACATTTTATCTAATGCGTGAATGAATTACATCACATTGAGGAGGTGAAAATCCACACATCCACGAACAAAGCTATAATATATCTATAATACAGAAAGAATGAGGTATGATTTATATAAAAATTAAAAAATAATTAATACATAATAAATATCATATATTTCTTCTAGAAAAGAGTTTCCATCATAATTACTAACCACAAAATGTGGTAAAGGAAAAACGAAGAACAATGTTTTATGAGGTAGTAGTTTTCAACACACTAGAATGGTTAGTTCATTACCCATTTGATGGAATTGTGTGTAAGTGTTGGTAAATAACTTAATATAACAAAATATCAGTATATTTAAAATAAATATTTTATTTCTTTAGTTTGGAATAAGAATGTTTTAGGGGTGGATAGTGAAAATAAAATAAAGGAGTTTGAGGAAAGACGTTACCTCTTCTTTGGGTAAATCCTTTTAGTTTCCATCAAAGGGTTTCCTTGGTTGTATTTATGACCCAAGGGAAGATTAAAGTAGTAAGGTAGAGATGTAGGGATGTTAATTTATCATATTTTGGGTGATCCAAAGGGATTTATAGGTTTTAATAAGTTTGATAGATGATTGTTTCTTTTTAGTGGAGGAGGAGTGGATTTCTTTTAAATTTTTGAAAAAAGAATTACACCAACATTTTCCCTATGAAAATTGGCTACAATAATGGTCCAAAACTGATAAAAGGTAGCATATTGTGTAAAAATTTCTATAAAATTTATTTTATACGTGTTTGATGGTTTTTTTCTTCCATATGTTTAAGGTTTACTACATTGTCCAACTAATTTTAATCCTAATCATTGTATTTAATTTTAATCACTTTCACTAATATGTTTGGTAAAAAAACTATTTTGATGTTATTAGATATTTTAAATTATACTGATTAAAAATATGGAATCTATTTTTTCAAAATCAAATAACATAATTCACCAAAAATAATTTAAATTTAATCCCACAGACATAACGATAATGGATGTTTTTAAATTAAAAAACATTGAAAAGTTTCCTATGTTTTTGTATCGGATTTCAATGTGAAATTGAATCCAATGACCTAAATTGTATTAATGTATGTATTATAGATCTTATATTACAGTAAAACTAATTTATAATATAATTTATCTTTATAAATAAATATGACAAAAAAGCAGGTTGGAATTAAAATTCACTATTTTCACTATTCATTGAAATGTGAAACTTATCTGAAAAAAAAATCCCCCAAATTAAATTTTTATATCTAAAATTTAAAAATAATTTTTATTTAATAAATGGAAAATTATAAAAGTGTAATAAATTATAACTAAAAGGTGTTCTCTATTATAAGGCGGTAAAATTACATTTTAGAAAATACCTATTTTTATTCATTAAATTAGATTTATTCTTACTGTATTAATATAAATTATACTGGATAAGAGTCAAAAATAATTTTTAATATATAATGTATAAATATTTTTAAAAATAATCATTAATATTTTTTAAATTTATCGATGAAAAATGTTTTTTGTACATAGTTTTCTTAGAAATGGAATTTCATTATTTTTAAATAGTTCTAACTTTCATTTATAACTAATTATAAATTAAGGAATTAATTTAATATACACGTGTAAACCATATTTTCAAAATCTATTTAATCTCAATCATATTTTTCATTATAATTTATAAGTGATAACTACAATATTTTAATAATAATAGTATATAGTAGTTTTGAAAAACTCAGTCTTATATGTAACACAAGCTATCAAAGGAACACATCATTGTTTATAACAAAATCCAATATAGTGTTTTATATACCATAAGATAATTTTTATGTTGGATAGAGTTGAATAATAACTTAGTTTTTCATATAACATAATCCAAACTTAGTTCTTTTATATAAAAAAATTATATTTTGTGTTGTGTGAAGTGAAAAATATCCGAAACATTGAATGAATAAAAAAAATAAAAAAAATCATTATGTTATAGAAAGGGATGAGTCCTCTACTTCTTTAGGACCATTTAGACGTTATTCTCCCCTATATAGACATCCAGAAAAATGTAGGGCTTGAGAAATAACTATTTCATGAATAAAATGTTCTGTGATCGAAACTGGGAAGTCATCTTTTGAACTATACCGGTTGAGGTCTCTATATTTGATAAGAAACCTGATCATCCTATTCTGCTTCTTGATAGGGAAAATTTTGGAGATCCATTTTTGTTATTGTACTTCTCGATTAAAATTAATATTGACGGGTTTCTGAAATATGGATTCATCCATGGAAACACGAGTCAGATAAGTCCTTCTGGATGACTTCTTACAAACATTATGGTCCCCTAGAAAAACTAATTAATCAGTAGAAACCTTAGGATTAAGTCCTAGAATAACTTTGTAATTTTAAGAAAATACATCTCAGTGATGCTTCAGAAAAGAGGTAGAAATTTATTACTTATCAAGGGTCATATACATGATAACCAATTTTGGCTGTAGATCCTCCTTATACCGAGATTTATCTATCAGAGATTATAAAAACCAGTTCAACCACATTCCTTGAATGTAATAAGAGTGTCCTAGAGTTTATTTTATTCTTCTTATTTATTTTCCACAACATCTTAGATTTTTGTCTATGTTTGGATGGATGTGATATAGAGGGTGATCATTAAGGTTGGGATAATGGTCAGTTCCCTAAGAGTTAGCTTCCAACAGGGATATCATAACTTCTATATGTTTATAGGATAATGTGGTGGCCTGATAATGTTATGAGTATAATGTGGAAGCATTTCCATTTGAGGCATCACTGATAATAGAGGAATCATATATTTCTTCAATGACCCTAGATTCTTTTGACGTGGTAGAAATCTTGCATACCAATGGTAAAGTCTTTGAATATGAGATGATATCTTGAACCTTCCTAATGGGAAAAAGATATTCACTATTGAGGGATTTTAATGGGTTAGCTAGGGTAATTTATAAACCATTTATAGAATTAACTCTAGAAACACAATAAATTAGGGATGCATCCCTTCTCTTTAGTGTAATTAAAAATCAATATATTTGCATTAACAAGATTTTGTTGGATATTTTTGACTTTGTAAAGTCCCAATATACCCATTTTTATAATATTTAAGGCATTGATGGTACAATAAATAGATTGCTTCATACCGATAAAACCAAGGCCTTCTTAGAACGAATTGAAATACGAATCTTCCTAGAAAATCAAAGTTGAACACCAAGTCCTAAAATTTGTATCTCTATTTAATGTTGTCGAGGGGTTTCTATTCATATTTTTTGTACCCTTGGAGTGTTAAAGAAGGATGAAAAAATTAGCTTCTGTGTATCTCAATCGGTGTAGAATCTTAATATAAATTAGTATAAATCCTAAGATATTATTAATTAATGATCGCTAAATATCAATGTCATTTAATCTTCAAGATATATACAAGGTCTTAATGTTTCACTGAGAAACATTGTAAGTTTCCTCCTCAGTATAATAGATAACTACATGAATTTCTACAAAGTCAACCATTTCATGATATACTCCAGCGAAATCAATTTCATTTTAAAAAAAATTGAGAGAACAACATATCCTCAACATGACCTTCCCATGGATCCATTGATATATTAAGATCATACATAGTTTAATTTTTTTCTATAACAACGTCTAATTGATTTTATATGATGCAATTTTAGGTAAAAGAACTAAGTTTTCCCATGGGGAATTATTACATAGGAGGGATATTTGGAGCTGAAGTTCCCAGGGGAGATGTGATAGCTGGTCGAGAAGATGTGGAGGGATTTTGTTATCAAGTTGTATTTAGCCACTTTGTCCAACTCAATTTCGTAGGCTTGTCTGGTTATCAACTTTTAATAAATTAGTGTTATAGAATGATCAGTTAGGAGTGGTTTTTTATATGTATAGTTATATTCTTTCTCTATTTCAGCTTTCTAAAGGGATTTACAATGGGTTTTGGCATCCACGATATATCTAGTAGGGATGAAGCTAGTATATTTTGTTTAGATGTGATTTTAACTTCATCTATTTCCTTAGATCATGAGTCCTTAATTCATGCCTCCATAATTTAGTGTGATAATATTAGATTCATTAAAAATATCATCATCAGATAATGGATCCATGAATTATTGACATTAATGGTTCCAAATATAAACTCCTCATTTAGTAAGGACTTTGGTTGATGGGTTGGTTTCCATTGTATCATTTGGCAGGTACGTTACCATTGTACTAATTTTGTGGTGTTTTTCCTTTCTTTTAGTACTAAATACATGATGTGTGAGAGATTCAATGATAACTTTTTTCTAGGTGTAGGTTAATCTTCCCAAATTATTTTACTAACCTTCCAGACATGTTGTTTTATATAATATTGGGCTTTTCATGTTTATGGTGGTTATGGAGTTAGTTATTCCATAGAATAAGTGATCGAGAGAATAATTGGTTTTCTTATCTTCACATCGTGGATTACAATATTCTGGTAGGGTATAATTCAAGTAATAAAATCATTCAACATCTATGAACACATGATAGTTACTTCCTGTAATTTACCTTCTTTTTTTGGTGTAGTGGTGAAAATACAGGCTACCTATGCTGGTGGTTTGACAAGTTCCACCTACCTTATATTTACCATATTTTGTAAGACATTATTGAATGTAAAATAGTAATAGATAGTGTTCCCCATAATTTTTTTAAAGGGACAATAATTAGGGTGATCCTCAAGGCCAAACAAATTTAGTCTTTTGGGTTCATAGAAAGCAATCATGTTTTCTTAAGCATACTATAAAGTATCTAGGAACCTATTCATCTCAAAATGAATAGACCCTTATTTTCTGGTCATCAAACATATAGTGTTTCAAAAATCTATTTTAATCTAGATAAGGTTTTTGTTTCTGTTGTTTCTACCCTAGTGGTGGTACTACATAATAATTGGTAGATTTTGGAGGTGGAGCTGGTGTATCAGCTAGTTTCAGAGTGACAATTTCTATTTCATATTTTCCTGTCCTCCTTCTCAGGTTACTGGGACTAATCTCGATTTAGATATGGTTTAAAAGATAGAGTATTCCAATTCTTGTGGAACTAAAACAAGGTATTAAAACACACCAATGTATTTTATAGGAATGATTTCTATCCAAAACTCATCTCATCAGTTTTATATTCAAAGAACCAAAAAAATACTCCAATGAAAACTATATATCTAAGGAGTTAGTTATAACCTTCCATAAGACAATGAATTTGGATATTATCTCATTTTATAACAATATTTGTTTCGATAGATTGGGGGCCATTAATTTCTATAACATTGAGTTGAAGTGATAAATAAATTATCAGTAATGGTCTTTTTATCCATTGATCGTCCATGTGAGCAAAATGGTGCACCATGAAAAGATTGGTACTTGTAATTCTTCTACAAAACAGTAGATTTAGTATGATTCTTATGAAAAAAATATTATCATCATATGAACACACCATGGAATAGAATGTATTAGATTCTGATCTAAATATTTTGGATGATTGAATTTTTAAAAGGTTGGATTTACAACTTTAAAAATGGGAAGAGTCAAATATACTCATTTAGGGTAAGTTTTTCTTTCCAAATTCACTATAACACATTGTGTCTCCATATTTTTTAGCCATCCTACTAAATTATTCAATAGTTTCATCAAGTATTATTGGAATGAAAAACATAAAATATGACAAGGAAGGTTACAAAATAGGCTATACTTAATGTCTTAGTACTATTTGAACTTGTTCTTGAGTAGGTAAGTTTAACATTACATACATTGGTCTCATTTTTTTTCCAATATAGGAAAATCTAAGTATTTAATTATTACAAGTTCCAAGTAAATTTGTTTCTTTACTCATATATTAAGATGATATTGGGAATATTTTTTGAATCGTATGGAATTCTCTTCTGTTTTAGGGACATTATCAGGGGTAAAAATAGGTTTTGATTGAAGAAAATATCAAGTGAGAATATTAACTATGTGTATTTCAACAATTCAATTATCTAAATTTTATATAATAATGATAATTTTATTCTAAAAGTGTGAGGGGTTCCACACCCTTAAGTAAATAGTGTGAATGAATAATATCCTTATCATTTTCATTGGTTGATTCCCATCAAGTATGCAATGTAACATTCAATGGATTTCCCCAATTATGATCAATCCTCTTATTTCTAGTTGACACAGCTTCTTCAATCATATTAGTGTGGATATTATTTCAAATGGACATATCCTATTATTATTCTTTCGCATTGGCTAGATGTTTTTCAACATTTTTAGAGGAGGTTCTAATGATTTTTACTAATGTGAACTACATCATGATCATTTCATCAGTCTTCAAATATTAGTAGAACCAGTTACTTTAGAGGCATCAATTAAAATAGATTTTATTCTTGATAGAACATATACTATTAAGAGGTCGTTTTTTTTGTGACTGTCAAGGGAACTCATCCTTTCGTTTTAGGATCCCCATGAATCCATCTAGTAAAGGGTGATTTGAAGGGAAACTCTTGATAATTTTGTTGTTAATTCCCTTAAAGAATAAATTTAATCATTGGATAGGATGAACTAGGAATATTTGTTTTTTGAAAAACATCCATATTGATAAAAGACTTACTTATCTTAATGTGGAGGAAAAAATTCACTCAACCCTACATACTAGTGGTGATCCTCTTCAAATTTCACAATATTTGAGGCCTTATTTGTAATCCTCGAGGGTTGTGTTAAAAATTCCCCCTGCCATGTGGTGTGGGGGTTCTCTAGTATTTTTACAGCAATAGATTTTATATATTCTATTATTATTATTTATATCTTTTTACAAACATAGTATGGGTATATGATGTGATTTACACTTGATTTATTGGTTTCTGTAGATACATGCAACTTCTAATGATTATCTTTTCTCAAGTTGGAGGAATTCTCAATATTTTTAGATAAATGATGTAAGAATCATTTTTTGTCTTGATGTCTTCTATCCTATTAACTTTTAGAGTCATTATCAACTATTTCTAGTTAATCATACCATTTATTTCTTGCATGGACCATTTCTTAATGCACGATAGAGGCTATAACATTACATAATATCACCTTTGACAATCATTGTTGATGAGGGAGCGATGTGAATACAAAAATCCATGTTCACCTCATCCTCTTGTTTGAAATCCTGATGATTCATCACTGATAAGGAAACATATTTATTTTAACACATTGATACATTTTTGTTAAAGGGCTCCTTGCTACTTTCCGAATTTTAGGATTCTTTTAGCTAAAAAGGCTTTAAATTTGATTTGATGGTGAATTTGTTCTATTACCATGATTTTTTAGGGTATTCATCATAATAAATAATTTTATTTTCAATTTATGGAGAGTAGTCCATATGTTCAAGTGATTTTTTTTGAAAAAATTCTTTCAAAAATGCATCTGGAATAATGAATTAAAGTGTGGATAAAGTCAAGATCATCAATTGTATGTTTTCCCTAAAAAAATATCTGTTTGTTATAAATATTTATCCTTCATCTATCATAAGAGGTTCTTTAACCTTGTATAAAGAAAAAGGAAATTTACCCATTGATTTATTATTACTAATTTTGTCAACAAGGATTACCACTGTCATATTTGAAGATAGGCAATATAAGGCTGGTTTAGAGAATGACTATTTTATTTGGCTTCCTTCTGGTTGAGAATGAATATCACTTATTTATGAGGAGGTTTTAGGCATGATAGACTTATTACAAAGAGTCTCATGACATGAGGTCTTTATTAGCATTGATCCATAAGTGGGAGGTACTTTTTAATGAAATTATGTTTTTTTGGGAGGAACTTCACAAACGATGCAACCATGGGGAGGACTACCATCATGGATTGATGTTTGAATATAAGGTTAATATTTGCTGCATATATCCAAGGGATGACCTTTAAAGAACACTATATAAGGGGAGTAAATTCTTGAAATTTGATATTCTATATATGAGGAGGGTTTCCACCACACTCATCAGGATATGGGCTCTGGAGATCGATCATATTATGCACATGAAGTTAGCTTTCATGGTAAAATGTATGGTGAGTGGCTCCAGAACTGCTGGCAACAAATTTTTAAGGGGACCCTTAAAAAAACCATGACTATCAGTTAATTTGTTAATAGAGAAGTATGATATTGTTCCACCGTATAAATATCTCTATGGGATTCAAGAACACTATCATTCAGTAAACCAGTGATGTGGAACGACTCTTCACTTTCGAATCATAGTTGATGAAGATTCTTTTTAGATGATTTCTTATGGGTGATTGGGACTACGTGATGTTGGTGGAATCATTAACAAAAAGAAGCCTATTTGGTTAACTATAATTTAATTAATATATTTTTCTAACAAGTTTTTGTAATTTTATGTAAGATATATGCCTAACATAGAGTGGCCATTAGGATGGATCGATGGCCACCAATTGGGATATGTATTTTGGCCTAATTCTCTTTTCCATTTATCATTGAATTTTGGCCACAACCATGTTGGATTAGAGTATGAATACAAATATGATCCGTGGTAATTCGTGGAATTTTCTATTTAGTCACATAAAATATGAAGGTGGGGTAATGTTCCATAAATTGTGTCATTATTAATGCATTAATTATAACATGGAAAACTTATAGAATATATATAGAAATAAATGTATGTCATTCCATCATAGATAAGATGTATGTGATGACTTCTTTAGTTGGAACAAGAATCCACACCGATTATATTACTATAGAAGGGATGTTTACCTATTCTTTTCATCCATTCATTATCAGGATATACTAACAATCATCATTAGAAGAAGAAGAAGATTAATGGTTCTTCCCCATGTTTGCAGATTGGATTTTCTAACTTGTTTATCTAAGTGAGAAAAAATGTGCCTGATGGTTTGGTGGATGCAAGAAGGTGTGTGAACCTACTCATGGTTTACTTTCATATTTTATTGGTGGACTACTCTAGAGGTAATAGTGGTACGGTCCTTTTACCACTGCTCTGTTAGCTACCCTCTATGGGATGTCCTAAGGGTCCGGTTCTAGGTGACATGCGTCGAACTACTGAGCGTGGCACCCCCATCATGATGATGGATCATTGTAGAACAACGTGGGTGGTGGAGGATACTGGTAGGATCCCTTTGGAGGGTCCCCTGTGTTGTTATAGTGAGGCCATTAGCAACCTTTTTCTTTATCTACCTGAGATAAGAAAGGATCTCGTTGTTGTGCACGAGGGATAAACCCCCCGATGTGATTTGAAATGGAATCGAGCTCCTTATTATTTTGGGATAATAAAAATTTTGAGTGGATAATTGGTGGGGATTCATTACCTAGAGGGATTCAAATAAATCCTCTAGGGTTGGTACCATACAATTTCATTGAAACTCTAGAATGAGCGCATTTGATAATAGGAGTTAAAGGCATTGGGTGGGTGACAATGTCCTCTAATTTGATGAAGTCCCTACCTATGCGATAATTGTTGAATAAGTTTGGGTTGGTTTCGAAGACTCCATTAGATTGGAGTGAAAGGATTTATTTTCAAAAGTTTCTGAATACATATGAGAAACACAAAAAGAAAACCCATCAATGTAGCATCTCAATAAATGAACACATTCACACAATGAGAAAAAGGTCTTTTGTGATGTGTTATTTGTGATGGGCCCATAACCCCTCGTAAATAGTCCCCCAAAAAAATTATTTTTTAATGAGATATGTTTCTCGTTGTAGATAGATATTAAAAAAATATCATTTGTGACGATAATTGTTTCCCGTCATAAATACCATGGCGCATAGTATGCACCAAACCCCATGAAGGGTATTTGCAATGAGAATATACCCCCAACACAAATACAAATCCATCATTAGTGTTATTTGTCATAGGTTTTAACTCTTTTAGGAAATACATTTTTAGACGGAGAGCATTTGAGATGGATACCATCGAAAATAATTTCCTTCATTATTTGTTATTTGGGATGGAATTATCACCCGTCATAAAAAACTATCGGTAGAGGGTACTTGCAACAAGACCCATCACAAATATCATTTTTACCACCCCATTATTAATAATGGTCATTCAATTTGTGACGATACATGTCACAACTAAAACTATTTTCAACAGGTAATCTGTCATAAATAGTCTCTTCACAAATTATTTAACCTATATTTACTCTCTCTATTTTTTCATTCTATTCTCCTATAAACTTCCCTATCCTCCTATGCCCTCTTATTCTCATGCATAAAGTTTTCAAAGTTTTAAATTATACATCGAATGAACATTCCAGCATTACATCCTCTAGAAGAATCATTTTAAAGGTATTTATTTATTTATCTTAATTTTGACTTAAATTATTTTATTTTGTAATAGTAATTATTATTATTAATAATCAGTAATTATATTTAATGACATTTAATCAGAATTAGTTTGTTTTAATTTGAATTACATTATTTATGTAATATTAATTAATTTTATTTACAAGTATTTAGTATTAATTATTAATAATTATTTGTAAACAGAACTATTTAGTAGTAATTAGTAGTAATTATTTTTAATTAGTTGTATTTAGTAATAATTAGTAGTAATTTTTAGTAATTAGTAAAAATTATGTAATAAATAGTGGTGATTAGTTATATTTATTAACCATTAGTGGTAATTAATAAAAATTAGTAAAAATTGTTAAATATTAGTGGCAATTAGTAATAATTAGTGGTAATTAGTAAAAATTAGCAATAAAAGTAACAAATTATTATGAACTATTAAAAATTAGTATTTTCAGTGATTAGTAATAAAAAGGGGTGATTATTATTAATTTGTGGTAATTAGTAATAATTAGTAGTACTTTGTGAAAATCAGTAAATATTAGTGGTAATTAGAAAACATTAGTGGTAATTAAAGGAAATTAGTAAAAAAATAGAGGTAAATAGTTGTAATTAATAATATTTAGCCATAATTAGTATTAATTTGCAGTAATTAGTCATAATTAGCGGTAATTATTAAATATTAGTGGTAATTAGTAATAATTTGTAGTAATTAGTAATAAATAGCTATAATTAGTAAATATTAGCAGTAATTTGTATAAATTAGCACAAATTAGTAAAAATGTGAGGTAATTAGTCAAAATTAGCAGTAATTATAAAAAAATAGTGTTAAATAGAAAAATTATTTATATTTGGTAAAAATTATTGATAATTAGTAAAAATTAGTTATAAATTATTATGTACTAACAAAAATTAGTAATAATTAGCAGTAATTAGTAAAAATAAGTAGAAATTCAAAATAAGAAGTGAAAATTAGTAAAAATTAGTGGTTATTAATGGTAATTAGTTTTAATTAGTGTTAAATAAAGGTGATTAGAAAAAATTAATGTTAATTATTAATAGTTAGTTGTAATTATTATTAATTTCTGGTTATTAGTAAAAATTAATAATCATTAATAATAATTAACTATATGTAGTTATAATTAGTAGTAATTAGTTATAATTAGTGATAATTAGTAATAATGAGTAATAAATAGTGGTAATTAGTGGTACATAGTAATAATTTGTGGTCTTTAGCAGTACTTAGTAATATATTATATTTTTTCATATAAATTACTCATAAACTAAAAAATAAACATAGGGTCAATTTTCAAGTGATGAGAAATTTAAAAGTTGTACATGGTTGGCATAAGTTGGTTTCTTCACCAAATTATTAGGAGACATATGATTTAAACCTTTTTGGTAATTTATAATATATTTTATTACATTATATTAAATAATAATAAAAAGTTGTAGTAATTAGTGGTAATTATTTGTAATTACTACCAATTAAAGATCCTATTTAATAAAATTTAATATAAATAATAAAATATTATATAAATTACTAAAAAGGTGAAAATAATTGAATTTACAATCTTTAGGTGTTGAGAAATGAAAAATTTATGCTAGCCATGCCCAAATTTGTTGTTAGGTCAGCAGAACTGGGGCATGTAGGATGTGAAATGTTGATGGTGAGGAAGATGATGTTATTAGGGTAAAAAATGAATTAGAAATAGAATGATATGATAAAGATTAAAATACTATATAAATTTATGATATTGAGTATGAATAAGAATATTTTTACACCATCAAATAAGAAGATGTGGATGATGATTAATATTGAAACAATTAAATGACAGTTATTATCATATATAATATATATTTATATATAATGCATATTTTAAAATATTTAATTAAAATAATCATATAGTGGCTTAGATGTCCGATGACCGTTTATCTGATATGTTTTATCAGTTGAATGAGGATTAACTACCTGATGAAGAGCCTAATGCCTCATTGTTTAACCCTCTGGCTGCTGGAAGTTCAGTGACAACTCAAAGGGGTTCTGGTATTATGAGATTAATGTATCCTAAAACTATTTCCATGCGACATCCATGACTTCAGTTTGATCCATGAATGTATATGTATGATCATTTGTGTATTGTACTTAGTTTTCATTAGTTTTCATTAATTTAGTTATATATTAATGAATCGATTATTTGATCTATTTTTCACATATTTTTGCATATAGCTATTGGATAGGGGATTTCTATATTACAAAATTATTTTTATGGATCATGGGTGAGATGTGATCAGATTCTTATTGATAATTGGAACCACATATTTGATCATTGGATGGTCCATAAATATATAATATTTATTTGGAAATTTATTTAATTATCAAATATATATTATTAAATATTTTTATGGTTTATGGTATCTAGTTCATCATATCTTGAAAAAAACTATCTCGGTTGCTTGGTAGGTCTATATGCAGGAGTGTTTCCATCATCTGTTTTCTGAATTTGTGGAGGATAACCATGAAGAAAGTAGGATTAATATATTTTGTTCATTCTTGTTGCTCCCACCGACCATTTTACATATCATCTCTTCTTTGTGATGGATTGTGTTCATACTATATGGGAACTAGTTTTCATAGGAGATTTTTAGTAGGTTGAAAAAACCATAGGAGGAAGGAGGTGATGCATTAAGCTTGTAGTATTAAATTCAGTACACATCAACAACATATGGTAAGTACTTTTTTAAAACAATTTATATAACTTTATATGCGAGCTGTTTAATTTATACTCATTTAGGCATTCAAACATCGGGATATTATAGATTTTGACATTTATAAGAGGATGTACAACGATCGTGTCCCTTCTGAGATTACATGTTGTATCCACTATCATATTATGGTAAATATAATTTTTTAGATTTTAAACTTATTGAAAATAATATTTTAACTATTTCAATATAAAATTTCAATTGAAGGAGTTATATAAGGAAATTATTTTTTAGAAATTGGATGATAGTTAGGATGAGACAAAGGATCAGTGCACCCGTGTAACGAGATTTGATGATGCATCATGGATACATGAGACTCTGTATGCCTTCAATAAAGGATATGTTTTTGGTATTGGCTTTTAATTTATGACTCATGGTAATTATGTTACCACTATGATGTAATCATCTATATCAATGGGATGAATGTGCAGAGTTTTCATCATTTGACACACAGTATAAAGAGAAGTTGTTTGTTCAGGGTGAGCTTATGTAGACCATGCATAGGGAGTAGGAAGAGATTCATTGACAACATCAAATATAGAAATTTTATAGGATATGCCGATGATTGGAGTAGTAGAATGAGTATATGATAGAGTACGTGCAACATCTAACTCCAGTTTTAGGGATGAAGATCCCTCCTCCACCTCCTTCAGATGACCCTCCCCTTTAGTGATTTATGTATTTTTTAAATTTATTTTGAGAAACATTTGAATGTACATATATTTTTTTGGTATTATTATAATTAATTCATATATTTATAGTTCTATATAGAGTGTTTTTATTTTTTTTATTTTTTTATTGTTTTTTATTTTATTTATTATTAAATATTATTATTATTTTCTATTTTTTGACGGGTATGTATGCCCGTTGCAAATAGTTATTTTTGATGATTGATGATTACTTTTACAAAATATCATTTTTATATACTTGAAAATATTATTTGCGATGCTGTTTTTAGAAATGGGTCATTTGTAATGGTATCTTATCGCAAATGGCCCATCACAAATATTGAATTTTACAGTGGTGACAGAATTAATTGTTTTTTATCCATGCATTTACCACATTAAATTTTTAGTGAAAGGGGCATATCATTTTGTAGAAATAGTCATCTTGGTTATGGATTCATATAAGGATCACAATTTTCTATTTCCTACACATTTCCTATCAACAATAATTTCGAGTTTGTGTACACCTTCCTTCTAAAGGCTTACGACCACTTTGATTTATCCATTGAGATATTAGAAAATGCGTAAGTTGAGAGGATGGGAGGTCCATATCATCTCACCCATTTCAACATAATTTTTTCCTACTATCAAACTCTCTTATATATTTAACACGTATTCATGAATCTAGTATTATATCCAAAATATAGAATGTGCTACCATTGTATTGACAATAAATTATTAGAATGTATTGACTTCATAATCATCTCTCTATATCTATTGTTCTTCATTTAAAGTGAAATTTTTATATATATGATGATATAAATAAGTGTTATAATATTATTAAAGGATTATAGAGTCTTATATAATTTATTATCAGGATGATGGTTTTTAGCCACATAATTGGATGGTCTAGAATTTTTCATCATCCAAGAAGAAAAAAGTTATTTTAATATTAGGATGTAGCCCATGAGATGGGATTCATATATATCCTTGTGAAAGTAATTAGAACCCATGTATTTTAGTTTCACATAATGGGACACATCATTCCATTTAACTTCATGTGATGAGGACTAACCATTTAGTTTAATTTCATACATAGAGGACATATAGGCGAATGCTTCCTAGTCATGATCTAGTGTGGGACTTACACTGATGCAGTCTAGAGGACATGGTAGGTACATAACATCATAGGTTGGATATAAAGAATAATATTTTGAGTTTGGTGTGTTGGGTTTTCACCTTAGAGATGTTTCTTGCATATCCTGTTGGGACAAGAATCAAATCCCGCATAGTTTGCATGGTTGGGGGTTACACATTTGGAGGAGGCCCTACGGAGGCTTCCTCATTGAGAATATTCCATTTGAGGAAGAGATAAAATGGTTAGGCATTATACTAAATAATAGTCCCATATGGAATATGATAAGAGGATATAAAAAAGGGAATCTCTTCCTAATTCAAGTATTTAATCAAGAGGGTATCATGATTATTAATAACATCTAATACCACATGAGTCTTGATTGGTGTGAGAAATAAGATTAAGTGAAGGATCCAACTGACCGAAAATCTTATTCATCCATTATTGGATGAGTCCATAACTATAGACAATAGGTAAAGGGAAATTATATTTCCATATCCTCTTGGTTTTCCTAACCATGGGGTACATATGGTAGGACGAACACGACATTATATATGAATAAATAAGGGATTACTATTGTATGGATCCCCTTTTAAAGATACTACCCTCCTCCCCTTTTGATTTATGGAAGAGATGAAGATGGCGGGGTTAAAGGAAATAGATGTAGCTTCTTGGCCTGAGGATCCACCAAGAAAAATACCTAAGGTTTGGACCCTCACTTCCATAGTAATGTATGATTGGAAAAATAATAAGGACCCCCTTCTTAGGTAAGATACCTATATAACATCATTTACCATATTAATATATGATTCAGATCAAACTAATAAAAAATATATGGGGTTTTTTAGAGTTAATGGCTTGATGGTTCAAGAAGGATCACATTTGGTTCTTAGAGCTTCACAAGAGAGGTTGTCTGAGAGGGTTGTTTGAACAATTAGTAGAAGGGCCAATATAAGGCCGAATAATATAAAAAATAGTATTATGACTAAATTAACCCATCCCTTATATAATTTTATTTGTGGAATAATAGTCCAAAAAATATTCCATCCACATACAATTTTCTGAATGGTCGCCCGCATAGGAATTTTCTATGAAGACAGATATCCACAAAAGAGTTCACATTGAAGAACACTATCTGCAATGAGAATTTCGTTGGGGATGATTATCTAAAAATGATTTTTTCTATGAATAATTTTTATTTTACCATATTTTAGTTTGTGATATGATGTAAACTATTATCTTAAAAAATAGATTTCTAGGAACATCTCTATATTTTTCTCCTTATTGTTTTATGTGTGTCTGTGCGGGTGTTTTTATAGGTGATGGATGTTACTGTTCTCCAAATATGATTAGAAACAATGAAAACCACCTCCAATTGTTGTTACCAATTAATTTATACAATTTCATAAATTATATTTATTATTAAAAAATGTTTTCACATGATAGAAATTTGTTTATGGATAAAATGATTTATTTTCTTGTTCGATAGGGGTTTTTAGGAATTTCCAAGTAAAAGTCACAAATCAGGAATGATCAAAACAAAAATTGAGATATACCGAATGTGTAATTTATAAAAATATTAATTATAACATTTATTAGAAATGTCTTGACCATCCAATGTACACACCCATGTAGCAGAGAGATACCAACACATTTTATAGCTCTCATTCACACGCCATGTATGCCCTTCTAGACATTGTTGTCGGCTTATAGAGATTATACATGCCATGTATGTTGGTGCTACACACTATGTAACCCTCACCAACTGACTTCCGACACTTAAAATATAACTGGCGGAATAGTATTCCACCTACTAATAGAGAAAACAAGGGAAACATGATGTGGACATCAAGGGGGTACTGCCACTATGTCGTTTGAACACCCACAAATACATAATTGTGTTTTCTTTTTCTCTTTTCTTTTATTTTTTTATTGTAATTTCAATTTCTCCCTTTCTCATCTCATATCCATTTTAGTGGTTATGGATTTTCTCAACAAAAAAACCATGGCCTGATAAAAAGAGGATGGGATTCTTATGATGGGTTTATAATAAAATTATGAGTGATGTGTACTTGATATTTTGATGTTTTTTCTATTATTTTGGTTTTTTATTTATAATTATTTTAATGAAAAATGTATCTATTACACTGGTCATGTCATATCAGACCAATAATGAAAAGGAAGAGGAAACAAAAGTAGTTACAATGGCTGAATCCATGACCATTGTGTGATCCTAGTGCCACTATTTTTAGGGTGATGATCTTGATTTGGATTTGATTAGTCAATCTCCAGACAAAGTTATTAGGGTTTAAATAAACTAAGATCAATTATCCGACCAAAAAATGATGTTTTATTATTATCCCAATGGTAAAAGTATTTCATAAATAATATGATTACAAATGAATAGTTTTTTCAAGATAATATAATCATAGAGGAACAAAAAACAATTGTTTTCCTAATTTTTATTTCCCTTATTTTGTTGCAATTGAATTTTCACAAATCTTTTCACATGGTCACCATTTTTCCCTTTATTAACTTTGTTTGGATAATTGGATAAGACACACTGAGTTGTGATGTTTATTTTCTCCATTATCCCAATGAGACAGATAACTACTTCCACAAGGCACCCAATTAGTGAGATTATAAGGGAGCATTCAATTTTCAATACATCATGGTTAGTGTGGTCTAAATTTGGTGCCATTTCATAGGACACACCAAGGTGCATGTTTTATGAGTTTATGTTATCTTAAATATAATTTATTATTCTTAATTTATTGATAATTTTATTGGTAACCCTCACCCTATACTATTATAGATATTTATTCAATAGGTGGTTGGTACAATTCACCTATAGATTATTTTTATCTTTATGATCCAGTATTTTTATACTAGTGTCTAGTAGATTATTACCCATAAATGGATGATGTGTGTCAATACAAGGAACACCCATGTACATCTTTTAACCCAACCATTTCTTATTCTATTCTAAAAATGTATTAGGGTAATACTGAAGAATTATTATCAATGATGGAAGCCTTTACCACATGTCAGTTTGACAAAACTGAAAGGTTGGGATGCCTTGGTAGCATGGTAGAGTATCATTCAGTGATACTAAATAATATGGATATCATGATTGAGTTTGATGATGGCTGTTCCAATTCCTTTTCACGTAGGGAGGCATGATATGATTTGGTCCCCAATTTAGTTATCTAATGATTTTAGAAAATGAGTTTCATAACTGAAACATTGAATAAAAAAACACATCTTGTATGGAAAATAATGATTTTGAACAATTCTCTACTTATGAACCCTTAGTTGATTATTTAACTACCTTAGAAGATACTTGAAATTATTATTAGTTTTTACCATAAAAAATAAGGAACATAAAGAGGTGGAAAATGTACTTTATCAAAACATAGAAAAATTCCACCTTCACCATGTACTAGCCACAATGTAGGGATACTACAAGATACTCCCAAGAAAAAGATGAAGGTAAAGAAAACTGGCTGAATGATGAGGGTTTCAGACATATGGGGTGGTTCACATAATGAAATACACATCCACTTTATAACTATTGGTATGTAACCTAACTCAAGTTGAGACCAATACCTAAAAAAATGTGCTATCTTGGATACAACACAATTACTCCTCTTCATATTTCTCTTCTATTTTTAACAATTACACGGATTGTACTCCTCCTGCATTCACATTGTCCCTTCCTTTATCACACCCACTTCTCAAATATTTATAAAATGAGGTTACACACTATGTGTAACTTTAGAAACTATGTGTACTTATCTATTTTATATATATTATATTAGATCATTATTCTATAAATAAATACTGATTTTGTTAATAAAAATGATTGAATAATGTGCCGATGGCCAGGTCGTCAAAGTTTATCCAATCTATCATGAATACGAATCACTTTGTACCCTCCTTTGGAAATAGACTCATTCATTTTAATCATGAGTTTTACCTAAATGACTTGTGAAAATTGTTTCAATGTAAATAAAACCATTTAAAAATAAAATAAAACTTATTTTGGTGTTGATTTTGATACTAGGGTCATAACCCAGAGTTTAAATGGACATAGATTTAGTCCTTATACCTAGTATAGTTCCTTCCTTTTCCACTAAAATAAAACCATATGTTATGTATTTTCGTATATGTACTGTTTCATGTTTCATGATTTCAATTATATATATTTTTTAAATATGAAATCATCAGAGGGTGATGTGGATTTATTGGTAGTGTCATAACCTGGGGTCTAAAAGACCTGGGTTTAATGTCAGATAATCTTCACACATCATCCCAATCATTCAATAATTAAAACCATACACCATGAATTATTATTTTCACCATGTATTACTAAAAATATGATTTAAATATTAAAATATAATAAAATATGTAGTACTAAATGCTTATGTCAAGTGGTTAAGGGTGGTAATATGGATCGACCTGGTTGCCAATTTAAATCAAGCCTCAAGCACCAGACCAAAGGTGGTAATTTAAATTTTTAAGTTTTAGAAAAATGATGTACATTCTCCTGCTGTAAAAGATGTATAGATTTATTTTAGTATATATATTTTTATTCATTTATAATTATAAAAAATAATTAATATATAGTTGAATATAATAACCATATATTAAATATTCACAACTTAAAATTATAATGGCATATATTGCTACATACTCACCATGTGTCCTAGGTATATAAGTTGAGAATCCAAACTGAACATACCGTGGTTAGAGACTACCTCTCCACCTTCTATAGTTCCGTCCCCTATGCATCGAGGCTTCCGTTGTACACCTTTAGGTCTCCCTTGATAAATCCCTCATCTTAATTCGATTTAAGCTGTGATTTCTTCCTCATTTCACTCCACAAGCCATGTATGTTATTTTTCACCTTTGTTTATTATTTTTTAATGATTTTGTGGGGAATTATAGATCAGGGGAATCATTCATCTAAAAACTCATAGTACATGAGTACACATGAAGAATGCAAGCCATGCAATTTTAAAAATTGTCACACGTGCTGCATTAAAAATTTTAAAATACACGTGGTGTGTGTTTGGAGCACACTGTGTACCTTTACCTCCACCCTAACAAAAATGATCCCATGTTAAGACCTATACAAGACCCTATTTAACATGTCTAACACATGAAATGTGTGTTTAGAACTTGTCATTTAATGTCTCCCTAAAGATATGACTTTGTATAGACAAATACAAGACTTGGTTACCCATATTATCATACATGGCGTGTGCACACTCTACATGCCATGTACATAGTTCTATACTTCTATTAGAAGATTCCATGCCAGGGAATACACATAGACATATCTCCATGTATTCACACCTAGAGTTTCCACCTCACACAAACAACACAATTATTTACAACACACATGACCACTCAGAGTGTGAATAGAAATCGCAAAGGCTCACATCACTAGCACACTACATGTGGTGTACTATAGATATTCATGTCGTGCACTTTAATTTTTAAGGATTATCACTCTTTCACTTCAATTTTTACCTTTTTATTATCATTTATTCTATTCTTTCCTTTCCATATTATGTATCATTGAGACCTAGCAAGTGGGAAGCTGTCTATGCCTTCTACTGATGAGAGGTGACCCACACGTTATGGAGTCTGCCTTCAGTATTTAGGAGGTCTAGCTGTGGTAGATCAACCACATCATAGACCAAATTCATTGGTCTTTTTTTTCCTCCTCTACCTATGACAATGACATCTAGATCTAACACTACACCTTAAGAGAAACCCTTTCCAAAGTACACCACGCTACATTCTACAACTTCCATTACTACAGATCCATCTACAACAACAACCGATTCACCCAATGTAATGACATCTCATCCTTCTAAACCAGTGACCGATTCCCCACCACAGCCAGTGCTTTTAGCTAAACAACATCACATGAACCCCTCCCCGATATTTGATAAGGGTCATTCTGCGACATAGTGACTATGAAATTTTCATGGCACAGAATACATCTGAGCATCTAATTAATAGATATCACTATTGATTAATGCTTAGAAATCTAGGAGGATATCGAGCAAATCCTCAGGAATACACATTTCATTGACACTCTCCAGCTTATCACTCCCACATTTAGATATATTTTTAGTGTTTGAAGATATATTTGATTTTTATGGGTCCATGTATCGAGAGATTCCAAGCAATAGAATGAATGCAATCAGATTCCAAATTGGTGGAAGACACTTCTAACTCACGATGGTAGATTTTGGATGAGGGGGAAGCTTCTACTGACAACCATCCACAAAACCCCCAATTTAATCTCTCACCCACCTTGACCATTCCATCCTCGTTTCTATATGGCATGTGCTTACTAGACCCAATGAAAGATACACTCCCAACTCAAAGAAAATAACATTCATTCTTTCCACAACAATCTTTTTTGTTTAACACTACTTTAGTGCCATCCTTTTTCCCCACCATAAATACATGGGTGGTTTTTCCAGATGCGATATGGTTCTTCTTAACTACAACATCTGACATGATTATCATAACATACACTAGTTCACTACATCCTAATTTCATTCTATATTCAGTGGCCATCAGGGAATCCTTAATGATAGATTCTATACCACCCTGTTGATACACAATCTAATGGTGTTTATGCCACCTCTCCCTCATGATCATTTAGGTTCTCCCCAGTGGATCGAATTTATCATTCTTATTCATATAATGATGGTTGAGAGATGGGGATACACCTTCATGATCATGGAGGATTTTCTATCACCAGCTGATGATGGAGATAACCCACTTCCCCCGATGTGTTATTTCTCTGACACCACCCCATCGAGTAATAGAAATTACTTATATAACCCTCACCACCAATTCATCATTATCCACCTCTTTCACAATTCCATATTCTTCTGGATCGTCCACAACCCCATATCCAACCACACCTTTGGCTGATCTCCCAGTTTCTCACAGCCTAGACACCTTGGTACACCACCAAGACATCATAGATCAACACAAGGATATCATGGATCATATACTTGACCAGATTGAGGGAATTGTGGGACTTGTTCTTTAGAACATGGGCCTTTAGTTCTCTCCTGCACCAACACTCATCTGGATCCTCATCCTTCTTCTCCTCAGGCCTCGTTTATATATTGGACCACTGATTTAGTGCTGCTGTCTACTGCTAGACCAAACCCCACCTATAATGATACACTTAGCGAGATACCAGTCACGACCACCATAGAGTGGGGACCCGACATTGAAAACGTCCATTGTGGCTACCACATTCCTCTTTGACCCCCTATATCAAATAACTCCTCTCTTGAGGCTAATCCATGACTCTTCATAACACATGGTTCATTAATTACATTTATCTCTTTTGTGTTATTCTTAAAATGTGATAGTTTCTATGAATGAAGAATCATTTTTCCATATCACCGATAGTCACACGTACTCTGGAATGTTTTGGGAATCACAATTTCGCTTCTTTCCTCATATTTGATATCAAAATGAGGGGAGTATTATGCTCATGTTTGTTTCACATACTTTTATTTATATTACTTCTTTCACATCTTTCCCCCTGAACTTGTTGTTTCCTCCCACATCTTCTTCTCTTCATCAATGTTTCACTTGGGGGACCATGTGTGATATTAGGTGTAGGGGAGAGTCTATTGACTACATTGGCCTTTTCCCATAAACTAATCTAGGAGATATCATCAAATAGGTGAAATATATCAAAATGATGTAATTTTTTATTAATTATAATAAAAAATGACAAATACATAGATGATAATTTTAAATGTTACATACATATTTTAATTTTATTAAATTAATTTTAAACTATGGTTGATATAGTTCGATTTTTGATATAATTTCTTATATATATGCATTGATTCGACTGATCATTGGTATCTATGTCATGGTCTGATTTCCCACTTATTTTCTTCATTCTTGAGTGGTATTCTGAGTCCTCTGACATATTCCTTCTTATACCGTATCTCTTGAGTGATTATTGAGATATGCATAACTTATATAACTTGTGAGTTTATCTCTTCAAAACATTATAAATTTGAATAAAAATAAAATGATGGATGAATTTGATTAATATTTTCCACCTATTTGACCTTGAGACCCTCTATACATTTTAAATATGTGAAAAAAACCACGAACTACTTTGATAGGAAGACACATTATAGGACTATTTATCCATCCTACCCTAATTATTTCATAATAGTACCTAATTATTCATTTGAGATTTAAAGAGGGTGTTTGGATATTCCTGGTATATTATAATGAGATACCATGAAAAAAAATGTGGGGGAGAGTTCCCCTTTTAACTTGAGAAAGAGGGTTCTAAAACTACTATTCAATGTATTTCGAAGTGTCCCCTTTCTGAAAATAATGATAAATATTCAAAAGAGGAGATAATTCATTTATTATACCTATAGATATTTTATGAGCCAATGTTAGAAAAGGAATATCATGGTGATGGAAACCTTTGATAAATCTTTTTGATGATGTATTTTAATTGATATTTGTTATTGAATATCATGATTTATTAATTATGAATTTCGATTCCTTTTTCAAGATTCATATATTACTTTTCACATAATTACCTACCTATCCTTATCCTAAGAAACATATGAACCTTCTATCAATATTTCATGTTTTTTATTATTTGATTTCTAAACGGAAAATGATAATTAGTTAAAGCCTATAGATGAAGTTCTTATACTTGATATTGAGAATAACTCAGATTAAATTTTATTGATTGATGATAATGTCATTTTTAGGTGAGGTAAATCATTAAGTGTTATGTATATTTTTAAAAAGTTAAAAACTATAACTAAAATAGGATGAGAGTCACTAATTGAATTATATATTAATAATGATTAGAATATATTTGGAATTGTAATATATTTTATTCCTTTTAAAATAATCTCATTGGCCTATAGTATTTATAGCTTTAATGCATTTAGTGATTCCATTTTTAGAGTGTGTACTATTTTAATTAGTTATTGAGAATTTTCCTGGGGGTAATAAAATGACTTTAGGTGGGAGATTTTGATGTGACCAATTTGTGTATACCTTTTCATACATTTTATTGATCATTAAAAAACTTTTTCACTAGATAGACATTCATTTATAGATTATATTATTTAATTTGATGTTTGTGGTGTTTTAGGTATTTCCAAGTCATAATCATAAATTAGGAGTGATCAGAACACAAATTTAGATATACATAGTGTATAATTTATAAACAAAGATTGTGTACTATTTTCCAACCACAACTCGACTAGCCTAAGTAGACACCCATGTAGCTAAGAGATTCTGAGGTGTCATGTACTGCACATTTACACACTATGTATGCACTTCCATAAGTAGTTTGTGGATGATAGGGCTTTGACACACCATGTTTTTTGGTGCTAAAATCCATGTACATCTCACCAATCAACCACTTATGCTTCAAATTCAATTGGTGGCATGGTAAGGAACCTACCCTTGTAGAAAACAATTGTAAATTGGGTTTTACATCCATGGGGGAGGTGTTTCAACACATTCATTCAATATCCCATCTATCGAAATATTTGATTTCTTATTATTTTTTACTTTTTTAGTTCAATGTCCCTTCCATTTTCATCTCATATCCATTGTATGGGTGAGTTTCTTCTTAATCCATACACCATGACCATGGTCATAAGAGGCTAGGTTTCTTATGTTGGGGTTGTACTAAGATTATGAGTGATTTACAATTTATATTCGGAAGTGTTCTCTATTTTTCTGATTTTACTTTGTAATTATTTTAATAGAAAATTTCTCCACTACACAAGTTGTTTCGTATTAGACCTATAATGAAAAAGTTGGGGAAACTAAAGGAGTTACAATGGGTGAATCCATTACCATTGGGTGAGACCATTGTAACTATTTCAAGGGTGATGATCTAGATGTGTATTTAAACATTCAATCACTAGACCAAGGGATTAGTGTTTCAATACACAAATTATGATTATTATACCAATAAATAGTGTTTCAATTGAATCTCAATCGTAAATATATTTCATAAATAATTTTATTACTAAAGAATGACTTTTGGAAAATACTCAAACCAATGTGAAACCATGACACAACTATTTTCCTAATTATTATATACCTTCTTCTATTTAAACTTAAGTTTCGCAAATCATTTCACCTTTTCATCATTATTTCCATTTTAAATTTTTTATGGATAATTGGATGAGACTTAAGGACTTATATTGATTATTTCTTTTTTATTCTCCCTATGGGATTGACCCTCACTATCACTAACTTCCTAGTTTGTTAGATTAAAAGATTAATTTCAATATTTTGTTACTCATGATGAGTGTGGTCAATCGTGAAGGATTTTGGTTTGTGGGCTTCCTAAAAAATACACCTCACCCTAAAAACCAATTTTCATTTATTGGGGCATTAGGAAATAACTCCTCACCCTGGAAACAAATGTGGGGGGGTATGAAAATTGTGCCTCACACCACAAAAGTTTTTCATTTTTGAAGGTCTTGGAAATGTTAGCTCACCCCGAAAAGAATTTTTATTTTTAGGGGTGCTATTTGGATACACTAGGTAGAGAAAAAAGTCAAATAGAAAACTTTTTATAAGGAAGATAGGGTTCCAAATTTATAACTATAGTTTATTTATTTCATCCCTTTTTGTGATTTTCCAAATTCATAAAAGGTTTCAGAGTAATCTTATCAGGAACTAACACTCACCAGTGGAGATAACTCTATAAAGAGGTAGGTGATGCCTAATGTTATAACATTAATATGTGATTTCATGAATTTTATGGAATATAAGTGTTGGAATTCAAGTGTGTTTGGAATAAGTATTATTTTTAATAAGGTTAATGGGGTTATGGAAATAAAAATATGAAGTAATTTTTCTTTTTCCATGAACCCAAATTTTTTCAATTGGATATTATGTAGCTCTATAAAGACATTGGGGTGATGAGAATTGGTTTTAGTGTGTGTAACACCATGATATGCTTCTAACTAGAGAAGACTGATCTAGTTTACTAGTGTGGTTTTATATGAGGTGATGTATTATACCATTGATCATAATAGACTACTTGAGAAACATTATAGAAATTGATTTACCCACGAGGAATAATATATTTTATTGGATTTATGTTTCTATGAATAACCTTGTGGGTCAAGTCAAGCATGTAATTGGAGTTCCACTAATCGTGGGATAGTAAGTAGAGTAACATGAACAATCTATCCCTAGTGTTGTTGTATGAGATGAACTAACAATGAGCTATTCAGATAGTTCATCTAGTGAGGGGTGAATTATTAGTTGGGATATGTTATATAGAATACAATAATACCACCGTATAGAAATATGAGTGATTAAATGTAAAGAGTAGGGTATTAGGCTATTTCTATTGAAGGGTCTACATGGTCATAATTAGGAACTCTACCAACTAGATCAATTATATGTTGTTTGGGTTTTTTGTAATTCAAAACAATTTAATTTTTAGATATATAGGTTTTATTTAATAAAGTCAACATTTCTTATTGGGGATACATGTTGGGTTCTAGAAAACATTCTTGTTTGATATATGTTTTTGATTTAATGAAAACCATTATTCTTATTTTATATGTTGACTATGTTTAATGTCTTCTAGGTTTTTCCCATAATGTTTTTATAAGTTTAAATGTAAACCATCATTATTTATTTTTTATTTTAAATTGAGGGAAATTAAACCATTACTTATATAGGATATATATGTTGGGAATATTATAAACCACCCTTCCCATTCAGTATATGGGCTCGGTGAAACTCCAAACTTCATTATTATTGGATATATGGGTTTCAGGTAATGGCATTCATAGTTCTTCAGTAATATGTTTTTGGGTGTAATAATAAATATATATTTATTGAGTATTAAGTTTGGTGCAATATCAACAATTATCTTCATCGATACTTGTGTTGGGTTTTAAATATAACCATGACCATCTTCAATATATCTGTTAGTTATAATGGAAATCATATGATATGTTCTAACTCAATATAAAAAAAGTTCATTATAGGGATTATTAAACTATTAGGGAATCTACTTGGGTATCCAATGTAATATCCCAAGTACCAAAATAATAATTTGTTTTCATATTTATTAGTATTCTGGAATTAAATAGTAAAATTCATTACAAAATATGTAATGTAATAAATAGTTTTATTAAACTCATTTATTTTAAGGTTATATTTAAAATATTAATTTCAAAATATAAAACATTAATTTTTATAAAATAATTTAATCTTTGGAATTATCATGTGAAAATATATTTGGATTCATGTTTTAGAGTATTTTGAACCAATTAATTTTTCAATGTATAGGGAAAAAACTGATTATTTTAAAATGTAATTTCTTGTCAATAAATTAAGAAATTTATAAGTACCATTATGTTTGGAATATGGTTTCAAGTAACATAAATATTATTTATTTATATTTCATATAATTAAAATTATTATGAATCAAATTTTTATTGAAGTTTAGAATATATTTTTTTGTTGTTTTAAAATTAGGATTTTTCTGAAAACTATTTTAACATAAATAATGTTCTCCTCTTTAATTAATTAGAAGAAACCATAATGGAGAATTTTTAAATGAATTTTATAGATTATATGTCAGTAAATTTTAATTTAGTTCAACACAATGATAATTATTAGTCATAGTATTAATATAAAATCACCTTTTCATGAAAAATACACTATAAGAAAACCTGTTGTTTCATTGCAACCGTAGGTCTAGTTTTAAATATAAATATTACAATTATATGAATTTAATTTCAGAAAATGGATTCAATATTTTTAATAATAATGTAAAAATTATTTACTATATTCATTTACATTTTTATATACAAATGTTACTATGGTAAAAAACAATTTACCACAGTATAAGTAAAATAATGAAACAGGTTAAATTTAAAAGGTAAAAGCATGAAATACCTAAATATAAAAAATTAAATAGGTGGTTTTTGTTTTCATCAACATCAAACAGACTTTAAAACATTAATTATCTATCTAATTTATTTTTATTATTTCCACCCAAAATTGGTTGGATTTTAATAACAAATAATCATTATTTAATCATGTAAACCACCCTTCCTCAAGAGTAAATACCAACCCTCACCAAGCCATTTCTTCTAGATATCCTTTATTATGTTAAAAAAATGAAAAAACTATCATATTATCTCTCCCCATGTACATGTGATTGTGATATCATAAAAATACCAATTCTAACATCCTTTAGGGGTCTTTCAAGGAGGTGATACTCAAGAGGTAACTTCCTCAAAGCACCTCCCATAATTTATTTTCTTCTTATACTTTCTCATCACCTCATTCATACATCAAAGAATAATAACTAAAGTATCATGTTTATACTGTACTTTTATATTTCAAATAGAATATCATATATCTATTCTTTTCTCATCTCATTTTCTTTAATGAAATGAATCCATTTTCCATATTATGGAAGTTAACCATCTCCGTGGATAATAATTTTATGTTTTCCATTTCTACATTCAAGGATGGTAATAAAACTTATATTATTTTTAAATAATATTATAATTGTTAAATTTTAACTTATTCCATGTTTTTGAATTAATATATAGACATAATATTAAATAAAATGAAACTAGTTCTTTATGGTTGGAATAACCCCTTAAATAAAATAATTAGTTATCAATAAGATTTTATGAAATTAATCATCCTCATGTTAGAAAAAATGATAAATGTGGAAATTTTAATATATTGTTGTAAATTAATATGATTTCATTCCATTTTAGGGTTGTTATTTCAATTTTATAAGAAATACCCATATTATACACAAATGAACCGACCATGAAACCCTGAAATGAACACATTTGAAATAATGAAATTAATGAAATATTATTATTGAAAGGGTGGTAATGTGTTATAAAAAGACCCTATAAGGTATTATAAATATGAATATAGTTCTGGTGTAAATTTGTACAATTATTTAAACCAATATACATTTTTTTGAACATTTTTTTAGAATTTCAAACCCAAGGTAAGGGAATTCTAAACCAAATTTCCATTATTTTGGTTAAATATAAACTATTTTAGTAATGTCTAGTAGAGATTATGTATGAAATGAATTTTTATTTTCTTAATTTTTTACTTCTGACTTGTTTTCTGTGAATCTTTTGAGTATACACACAATCAATTCATTTAATTAACACTGAATTAAATGATATGACTTTTGTAAGGGATATTCCTTTAAAAAATTATTTTAATATTTTTTTAAAGCTGAAAATAAGTTTTTTCATATATTTCTTTAATAGAACTTCCTAATTCCACATTTCCTTAAAATTTTGAAGCCTACTTTAAAATTTTATATAGTTACTTTCAAATAATCTTTTATCCATTTGCGTGCACATGTTTTCAAAATAAGTGATTTAATAATGGAATTTTTATTTTATTGAAAGAACATTTTACGATTCAAGATTTCTTGATTTTTTTGATTTCATTGTTCATGTGAATTATTTATGATGACATATGGTTCTATTATAACCCAATTATATGTTTTTTTGATAAATAGAGGACAATTTGTTACATTATTAACAAATTATGGGTGGTTTTATTATAAACCATGGATGGGGGGTTATGTTATAACCTATAATTCAATGGGTACTACATAGATTGGTGTTAAAATTATTGGTTACTAAACTTTTATGCTTGATATAGAAAATTATATCTCTTGTTTTCTACTTTGCTATTATATGATTTATTATGATTTTTCATTGAAATCAATTTACTTTATGATTTTGATCTTATTGAAATGGTAATTACTTGTACAGTGTAAAAAGGTATTTTTAAATAAAAAAAGTATGTGTTTTCAATAGACTAATGGTTTCATTTATTTTATGTCCATTATTGTGATTTTATGCTCATCTAAAGTTCCCAAATATTTTTTACGTTGTTTAATAAAGGATAAGGAAAATTATGAGATGAAGGGTAACATTCTAAAGATATTTCATGATGGGAAATGATGTTTTTTAATACTTTTTTATGGAAGAAATAGATAATGAGTATAACTATCCACATGTAATGTATGTGCTTAACTTGTATGAGTTAATACATATTATCTAAAATGATAAACCTAACTGATCCTTTGGATTGTAATAATGAAAATTCTAGTTTATGATCACTACAATATGAAATGTTTAAGGTTTATTCCTTATATTTAGTATTATAGGATGGTTTAGATAATGTTAGGGGTTAGGATAATTTAATAGAATACCCATAAATGATTTTACATTATTTTTAAGTTGATATAATATAGAATTTTAATATTACCATGTTTCTTCATTTTTGATATTTCAATTTAGGATAGTTTTCCATAGAGTAATTAGGGAAGCTGTGGTGGGAAGGCATCATGATGAAAACATCCTTCCAAATCAAAGTTAATATATTGTTGGAATCAAAATAGAAATTTTTTCATATTGATTGATTAGTTGAAAATATATATAAATTATGGTGGTATCAATGTAAGGGAGTATCTAAATAAAATATAGAGGAATATATCAGAATTGGATAATTTAATGAGGCATAAAAAATCATCATTCTATAGAACCTCATATCCAGTTGTAGCCCAAGGATAGACCAACAATCTCAAAAATATATTTGATGTCATGGGATATACAGAACACCAAAAGGTAACCCTAGATAATTATCCTTTTGAAGGTGAATAAGAACAATGTTGGTCTATAGATAAGAAGAATATAGAGAAATATGATTTGGATGTTACATAATGGTATGATTTTATGATTCTTTTTATAGAATAGAATTTTCGTATAACTGTTAGACTCAGAATGTAGAAGATTTATTTGGATCATAGGTAGGAGGATGAATATTGTGTACCTATATATGAATCCAATTTTACATGACTGGATAGGTATGTTCCATATTTTATTTTAATATATTGAAATTATAATAAATAAAATTTACTTCAGTTTGAAACCAATTTTACAATGAGTATTGCTTTCACTAGTATTTTAAAGCTACAAGTATCCTCTACGTTTTGATGAAAAATTTGAGATGGATTTTTCTAACACATTTGTCCCTCATTATTAGAATTAGAATAAGTGGTTAGGTTGGAATGATGTTTAGAAGAATTCATCATTGAAATTTGGAGGCAAGAAAATAAAATTCCTTGGTTTTGAAAAGTGTGGTATGTAGCACTATGGGGAATGTCCCTCAATATCTAGGAAATGATTTATATTTGGAATTATTGTTCATATAGTTTGTGAATATAAGGAAAATAAGTAGATAAATAATGAAAATATGGTGGTAATATTCATTAATTATAATGAGTTGGGACATTATTTGATCATGATTCAAAATTAAGTCACTAATAGGGGAAATCAACAAGATGAGAAATAAGGGTGGAAAAATATTTTTTTAACTATTTCAGTTGATATTAGGCCAAGAAATGAATTAATTACATTTATGTTACTTGTGTATTCAAATTATTACAATACCCTATCTGATTCTAGATCATTACATTTTTTTACTTCAGATAAATTTTCACGAATACAGGAAATATAACATTAGGAAATTTTGATATAATGTTTGGTTAAAACTTTAGTTGGAAGTATTAAAGAAACAATGATTTATAGAAATGTACCAATTGTAATCGATGAAATGTCCTTTCTTAAAAATATTTTTGAAATACTCATTTATGAGTTTGATATTATTTTGGGAATGGATTGAATTTTAGTTTATCATGGTAAGATATATTTTAGTGATAAGAAAGGATTGTTCGATGATTTGATAACTTTAATAACCTATCACGAAGCAAAGACATTTATTATAAATTGAAGTGAAAATTACACAACACCTGTCATTGAAAAATATGATTTTTTATTAGTGATATTATAATATTTAGTGAATAAATGGATATTTTCATACTAAATTTTGTGGTGTTATTCTTTATCGACAGGTTGAGTTTATTGTTCACATAGTCCATGATGGTAATCATATTTCAAAAAAACATTATTGAAAGGCAGAATTAGAAATTTTTGAACTGGAAAAGTATTTGCAAGAATTTTGAGATAATGGTTTTATTGACATGGAACATCACAATGGGGTGATTTTGTTTCATTTAAATAATAAATATGGTTCCCTGACACTTTTTATAGATAGAAGATATTTGAATAACATCAATTTAATGAAAAAGTACCATTTAACTATTATTGATGATTTGGTTTTCAACACCAATGTATGAAATAAATTATAAATATTTATATTAGTTTTGGGTACCATTAGTTTAAACTGAAAGATAAATATATTACAAAGACCAAATATTAGACATAATATTTGATTTATGAGTTTCAGAATTGATATAACTTCTTTTCTTTTACCAATTATCCTACTTTATTTATAGTTCTTATGAATAGTGTAATCTATGAATATTTGGATATGTTTTTGGTTATTTTTATTGATGATATTTTTCTTTATTGAAAAATTTATGAGGATCATAAACACATCTATTGGTTTTTCTACAAATCCTTAATGAAAATAAGTTATTTGAAAAAAATTAGAAAATGTGATTTTTTGGTTACAATAGATTTCATTTCTTGTGTACATTATAAGAAAACATGGTATTACAGTTGATCTCACAATTTTTTATATGAAAGGCCAGGACCACAAATGTTACTAATATTTGATGTTTTATTTGATTAGAAATAAATTACAGAAGGATTTATAAAAAATTTATATAGTTTTAAAGACCCTTAATTAAGTTAACCTGAAAAAGATTTAAATTTATATGGAAAAAAGAATATGATGATTGTCTGTAGAAACTAATAATAAGATATGTAAATGATTCCATTTTTGACAAACCCTTGAGAAATTGTTAAATTTTTACCTATAGTGGAGCTTCATTAAAGGGACTTTTTTTCTTTCCAATGTAGAATGATAAGTTAATTTCTTATGTATCATAGTAATTAAAACCTAATGAGGAATATTACCCTACTTATGATTTGGAATTAGAAATTGTGGTTTTTCATTTATGAAATTTAAGGCATCATTTATATGTTTCCAAGATTGAAATATATAATAATAATTAAACTTGAAAGTAGATATTTACTAAAGAAGAGTTGAACATGAGGAAGAGAAGATATCTGGAACTGATTAAGTATTATGACTTCATGATCAATTACCATCCCAGAAATGAAAAAAATGTGTCTAATTCCTTGGGTTGAAAATATCATGAATCATTAACCATGTTATTTTTTGAACATGATCATTTGGTTAATGAATTGATAAATTTATCCTTATAATTTATTAATGTAAAAAATTCCTCTATTTTGTTTTAGGTTTCATTGAAATAATATATGTCATATATAATTTCGAATTCTCATAAGGAAGAACATGAGTTAAAAAAAATGAGAGTTGGTTAAACTAGGTAATTTTCCTAAATTTAATATAGATATAGAATATGTTTTGAGATTTGGGTTGAGATTTTGCATGCTTTGTAATTTTTAGTTGAAGGGGGAGTTATTAAATGAATCTCATAGTTTCCCATATTTTGTTCATCTTGGATGTAGTAAGATTAATAGAGACCTTTAAGAGTGTTACGGGTGGCATAAAATCAAAAGGTATATTATTGAGATTACCCATAAATGTTTTACTTTTTAATAGGATAAAGTTAATGGAAATTATATGCTTTAGACTTTTCTAATTCCAGAGTGAAAGTGGTAAAATATACTTAAGGATTTTTTAGTGGGACTACCAAAATCTTATCGAGGTAAAAATTAAATATGGGGTTTTATTGGTGGACTAACTAAATCTGCACATTTCCTTCCGATTCTAAATACTATATCTTTAATTCAAATTTCATGGATTTTTGTTAAAGAGTTATTCAGGCTACATGGATTTCATCTCTCTATTATATATGACTGTGATCCCAAGATCACATCTAATTTTTTGAAATTCCATTAGAATTCATTGAGAATTGAATAAAATTTTAGCATATATTTTCATTCTTAGCCTAATGAACAATCATAATGAAAAATAAATTCCATAGATTATATTCTTCATTCTTGATAAATGGACTACCAGGGAATCTTGGATCAACATATTTATTTCATAAAGTATTATTATAAAAATAGTTTGCATTCCGGTATATAGATGTCACCTTTTGAGGAATTATATGGAAAGTAGGGTCTAACTCCATCATTTTGGTATGAAGTAGATGAAATAATTTTGATGGTACCATTATTAGTATATGTAATTTTTTATTAGTTAAGAATGATTAAAAAAAATATGAGGACATAACAAAGTAGGCATAAAAGTTATATAGATAAGTGGAGGAAAGATATTTCATTCATGCTATGTGATCATGATTTTCATAAAATATGTCAAAGAAAAAGTGTTATTAATTTTGGTAGGAAGGTAATGTTATGTTAATGTTTCATTGATCCATATGAAATCCTATATAATGTTAGATCAGTTTCCTACTACGTGGATTTGCCTCCGAGTTTATCCAAGGCACACAGTGTTTTTCATGTTATGATGTTAAGAAAGTATGTTCTAGATTCATCTCATGTTTTTATACTTGAAGTAGTTTAGTTGGAAGTGAACCTTTTGTTATGTTGAAAATATATTCTAGATTCTTTACCAGGAAGGTAAAGTATTTTTGAAAAAGGTAATTCACCAGTTTATGGTTTGTGGAGAAACTATATGGTTGAATAAAGAACATGGGAATCTGAAAATTCTTTGAGGAAAAACTATCCCCACATCTTTAGTAAGTGAATAAAATTTTTAGGTTAAAATTTACATGGGGGGGGGGGGATAATATATCATCCAATTAACTAATAGAATAATTTTGTTCATGTTTATTAGTATTTTTGAATTAAATAGTTAAATTCACTAAAAATATACTAAGTATGATGTAGTTTTTTAAACCCATTTCTTATAAGGTTATATTTGAAGTATTAATGTCAAAATTATAAAAATTTATTATGAAAAAATAATTTTATTTTTGTATTAATTTTGTCAAAATTTTCTTATGAGGAATATGTGATAATTATATGAAAATATTAATTTTTCTGTGAATAGTGAATAATATCAATTTTTGTAAAAATAGCAATACTTTTCAATAAATTAAGAAATTTAAAATCCCCAATATGTTATTAATATGGTTTAAAGTAATATAAATATTATTTACTTATATTTGATCCACTTAAATTATTTTTAATCAACATCATATCGTATTCTATAATAGATTTTTTTTTAAAAACATGATTTTTCAGAAAATTATTTTAATGTAGATAATGTTTCTTGTTTTTAATTAATTAAACTAATATCAAATGTGGAATTTTTTAAATGAAATTTATAAATTATATATCATTAAATAATAAATTAGATTCTTATATTTATAATTACTAGTTATGTTGTTAATATAGAATCATCTTTTTCATGAAAAACACATTTCTTGAAAACCCGTTTTTATTTTGTTTCGGCTCTGGATTTAGTTTAAAAATATAATTATACAATTATAGGCATTGAATTTGGTTAATTTAATTACATATTTGGAATCATAATTTAAAAATTGGACATTAGGGTCATTTTTTATTCAGAAAAATTTTCCATGGTAAAAAAAGGATATATCGTAGTAAAGGTAAACTAAAAAACATGGTAATGTTAAAATTTTAAAGCTTAAATACAAAAAAACAAAAAATTTAAGTGGGTGGTTGATGGGTTTCTATACCATAACCATAATTTAAAACAATAATTATCAATCAAATTTATTTTTGTTGTTTCCATCTAAATTGTGTTGGATTTTACTATAAAATAATCTTTATTTAATCACGTAAAACCACCCCTCCTAAAGTATAAATAAAACTACTCACCACCCCCTTTATCCTAAAAATAAATGTATCTATTCAAATATCTATAAAAATATCTTAACTACTCTCCCCATTTCAAATTTATTCTTGTATCATGAATATAAAAATTCGAACGTCCCTAATGGGTCCTTCAAGGAGGTGATATTCAAGAGTTATCTTTCTCATAACACCTATCTTAATCTTTGTTATTTTCATACATTGTCCTAAAATTAGTAAAAAATTGAAGAATAATAAATAAAATATATTTATATAATATAATTTTATGTTTCTAATGGAATATATTATATTCATTCCTTTTCTCACATCCTCTTATTCAAATAAACGAGACCACAATCCAAATTATGTCGGTTAACCGTCTTCATGAATAATGATTTTTTATATTCTATTAACACCATCAAGGATTGTCCCAAAAATATTATTATTGTAAAATTGGATTTTTATGTATATTATAAATTATTTCATGTTCCAGAACTAATATAGAGATATAATATTAAATAAAACAAAACTAGTTCTTAATGGTTGGAAAACCTCCTAAAATAAACTAACCATTTATTAACAACATTTTATCACATGAATCATCCTTATGTAAGAAAAAAAATTATATATAGGACCATATATAATTATGTAATTACATTAATACCATTTTAGTCCATTTTTTGAGTATTATTTACATTTTTTAATAAAATATATAATTATACAAAAATGAACCGACCATGAAACCATGTACAGAATTCACCTGAAACAATGAAAATAATGTAATATTATTAATTAACAGGAGGTAAGATGTTATAAAAATACCATATAAGTTATTATAAATATGAATATAGTTCAAGAATAAATCAATAACATTATTTAAACCATTTTACATATGTTTTGGAAACGTTTTATATAAGTCAAACCTAATGAAGGGGAATTCTTATGAAAATTTCTGTTATTTAGGTTAAATATATCCTTCAATGATAATGTATTTCTAAGATTATGTGTGAAATTAATTTTTATTTTCTTATGTTTTATTTCCATTTGATTTATGTGTATTCAAAATGGTTATAGATAATCGATTCATTTGATAAGTGTTTACTTTAATGATATGATATTTTCAAAGGACTTCCCTTAAGAAAATATTTTAAAGTATATTCATAGAAATGTAAAAACGATATTGTTACATTTATTGAATTAATGAATTTAATGACTTCATGAAGCCTTAATTTTTCTAAGATTAATCTACATGTTTATGTGGTTACTCTGAAATAAAAGTTTTTCAATTTTATGTGAAAGGATTTTCAAAATAATTGATTTCAAAATGGAATGTTTATTTTAATAAATGAGTATTTTATGAAGAAACCATTTGTGATTAATGTTGTGGTAATAGTTCATTAGAATTGATTTTGATTAATGGTGGTTCCATTATAAACTGATTACTTATGGTTCTATGATAAACTAGGTATGAGTGTTTATTCTCTTAATCAATGATGATTCGTCCCATGATAAACCAAGTAAGGAGGGTTACGTTCTAACCTGTAATGAATTGGGTACTCTAAAAATGGAATTTGACATTATTTTTTATTCTAATTATATGTGTGATATTGATAATTATATGAAAATTTATCAAATTTACTCTTATATTCTATCTAATGAGTTTTCATGAAAATCATTCGATTTTACAATGGTAAGGTAATGATATTTTTGAAATGTAGATTCCTTTTTTGAGTTAAAAAGTTATGTTTTCAAGAAAATGATTTAATGGATTTTCCCTAGACTATTTGTTTCCTTTATTTATGTCCCTTACCAAGATTTTGTGCCCATACCATGTTTTAATATATTTTTTTCACTGGGTTTAAAGAATATTAGGGACTAGGATGAGATATCGTAGAAACTTTTGATGTTTTTTCTTGAAGAGAAACCATGTTTTTAAGACTTTTGTTTCATAGAAGAAATGATTACTAATTATAAGTGCCCACTTTTACTGTATGGTTATACTATGTATGAGTTAGTTAAAATTCTATAAAACACTAAACCTGAAAGATCATTAGTATTGTAATAATGTAAATTATAGTTTAGAATCACCAGAATATTCAATGTTTAAAGCAAGGAACCATTATCCAATGGATTGATGGGTTTCTTCATGTGCCTATTTTTTATATTTTTTCCATTCCATTCCAATATTTACGTATAATAGAGTCACTGTAGGTTCACTTTTTTGTGGTGGCCCATTGAGTTTTGTTTTGTTACTATGCATGCGCACCCTTCTATATATTTCAAATATATAAGTTGTTTTAAATTTATGGATCAAATTATAACATAAGTGAGAAAGAAATATATTCTTAGTGTGGAAGTGAGGTTATGTGTGAGGAAATGTCAGATATATGTTTCAAATCCCCCTATTGTTTTATTTTGAATTATATTTTCCACTATATTTGAATGATCCTTTATAATTATGATTTATTATATGACTACATAACCAATATGAGTATTATCTATTAATCAATGAATATTTTATTTATTATTATTTACATTTAATTTTAAATAAATTATTCTATACTGATGATATATTTATTAATAAATGTCATAATTATTTATCTAATATTAAATTTTATGATATTTGTTGTATAATATATCCACAAGGTGTTATTAGACCCTCAACACTTGTTAATAGGATCTGGTATATAGGGATGATAACTAGCGGCCAGATAGTGAACCATCTTAGGACTACAATTAGTGATTAGTTTATAGAAATCACATGGGTATAACCTATGAATGTATCCGTAGTGTGGAGTTTTCCTATTTGTATTGGATATCATGGAATCGTATAAAATAGTCTTATGATAAAATTTTGATTAGTGGAAGGGTATTTTTATAAAATATGATGATTCACTCTTTTCTGTTTTCATAAGTGGTGGAGCTTCAGCTGGGACATCTTAAGGTAAAGGTAGAAAAAGGCCATAAAATTCATTTATGTGATATTGAGTAACAAATATAGGATGAATGGAATTAGTTATTTTGTTTTTAAATATTTTTAATTTATTTTATGTCAGGGGAGGTCCATTGTGAATTTCATATCTCACCTATGATAGAGAATATGGGAAATTGTATGGAATATCATACATTGAGAGGTCAATTATAGTGGTTATGTGTGCGAAGCATTATCTTTGGGTTTGTGACCTGAAGTCTTTTATTTCGGTGGGTGGAGGATAATCATTTAGCTTTTCTCAGTCTTCCTCAATACTTGGATATCCCTCAATGGAAATGGGAGTAAATTTTGATAGATTTGTTTTGATAGTTCAACACTATAATCTACAATTTCATGATCTTACTCATGTTTTATATAATAATTCATAATCCCATGTTATTTCTTATTGACCAGGGGGATGGTAATAGTGGATACATTGGAGAGGTTGTGCATTGAGGAAGTAATCAGGATTCATGGAGTTATTCCTTAACATGATAATATATCATTTGATAGATGTGAAGATATAGAAGATAATATAGATAGTAGATGATATCATGGGTGCATATGTTTGTAATGTTCAAGGTTCTTGTGTAATAAATTTACCTATGTATGTATTTTTATTTGATAATATCCATTAGTTAAATTTTGTAATGGAATAATTAGATGTGATTTACTCATTGATATATAGACCACCGTTGTGATGGAATAAGGTTAGTGGGTCATTCATTATTGGATTAGATTTTCATGAAAGTATTATAGAAAAAGTGAAATTGATTATGAGTTAATAAAATCTTAAAAATTAAATTATATATCTTGTTATGATCATAGGAGGATAAATTTAGTGTTTGATTTTTGAGATAATGTTTTTTAAAAGGTTTTCCACATCACGGGTAGTTGATGATTTGTTTAGGTAGTAGGATTTAAATTATATTTGTTGAAATCATTCTGGTTTTTAGTGGGTTATTAATGTGTAATATTTTTTAGTTCCTTTTCCATATATAGATCATATTAAAGACAACTTTAATACCTAAGATGATACTATAGTAAGTAAACAGTACATCCCAAAAATATTTTACAATGCACACACTAACGTTCCATAACTCGTGACTATAATTAACATTTGATTTTTAGAATGTTAATTTTTCAAAATTAAATTAAATTTTTAATTATTCATATTATAGTAATCTTATTATGAAATCATGATATTTTTTTTGAAGAGGATGGATTTTAGAAAAAAAAAGGTTTTCTCAAAAGATGTAATTTTTTTAATTAATCATTTTATAAAAACAGCCTAAAAAATAAAAAAAATTCATGTTTTGAAATACTTATTTTACGAATTAAATTAAAAATTTCTATATATTCTATTTAGGTTATAAAACCTTTGTAATCATTTTTTTGAACCACGGTAGAATGCTACTTTATTAAAATCAATTTCCAATTATTTCTTTAAATCAATTATATACACGTTGAGTTTCAATTTTTTACATTCCATGAAATGATCATAATTTTTTTTGTCTTATAATAAATAAATTATATCATTAAAGTAGGTATTAAATATAATTTTATCTTATATAAAAATAAAGTCATAAAAACATAATTTTGCTAAAAACTGTTTTTACATTATTAAGTGGGTTTATTTTGAAATTAAGTTTTCAATCAAAATAAAATTTGATATTGTAAATTGATTTTAAAATATGATATCATAATAAACATATTAAAAAGTGTTAATTTTAATTTTTTAGTTAATAATAATTAATATGTATAAAATTTAATTATCATGGTAATAGTAAATTGCCATAAAAGTTGAATAGTTAAAGGGAAAACAAACTAATAATGTCATGGTTGTCTAAAAAATTAGTGAAATACCTGTATTATAATCCAAAATCAGATTACCAAACTCTTTTCCATTTTTATTCGTTGACCACTGAATAAATGACTTACATTATAAAAAATGGAAGGGTTATTTCCAAAAGTACCCTTCTCTTGATTTATAAAAGAGTTACATACTCAAAAAATTAATGGATAAAATTACCATAAAATTTATCTATGAAATTATGGAAAATGTGTCTTTATAGAACCATATATATTTTACATAATTTCTTTTTCCACCATATGTTATCATAACATCTTCATTTTAAATGATACTATTTAGTGAAAATCCATGTCCCCCACAGTAGTACCAAATTCTTCTTAATTGATACCTTAACTTTTTTGTTATCCTAACCATATAAAAATTATTTATATATTGAAATTAGTATCATTAGTATACTGAAATTTCATTATATTAATTTCATGTCAATTATTCATTTCATTGAATCCATTAATAATAACAACAAAGCATCATTAGTGCATGTCTGTGGACTACCACCTCCATGAATTGATGTCATACATTTTCTTCGTACCACCTCTAAAGAATAATATAATTGATTTTATTGATGAATAAATATGAAATTTATAATGTAAATATTACTATAATATTTTAGATTATTATATATCTTATTTATCCTGCAGTCTTCGATAAAAAAATGTTAACCATGCATTGTACATACTACATCTTCCACAATGCAAGAAATATCTATTTTCATCATATTTATTTATTATATTTAAAACATATTCAAATCAGACCAAAAAATATTGAAATATCTAAATGATATATATATTCATTTCAACTAATCATATATTTTCAATAAAGAACAAATTTCATAATTTTAATCATCTATTAATTGTATTGTTTTTATATTCAGTTTTGTTTGACCACATACTTGAAGAATACTATAAAAACATATTTGAAGAATATGGAAAAAATAATAATAATTTTATGACATTGTAATCATAAATTATTTAATTTTTAGTTTCTCGATAATTTTTATATTATATATTTAACTTATTATTGAACTATCAATTTCAATCACTAAAATGTTCAAAATAATCTCACACTATTTTAACTTTCAGAAAAAATAAATAAAAAACTCATGGAATGATATAATAAAATTTTAAATCAGTAAATGTTTTCTATATTATTAATTTATATTATCCTTAATTGATGAAAATTGTGAGTTGAATAATGGATAACATCACTTTAATGAATACATAGAAAATGATAAAAACTATAAACACATAGTGTGAGAAAAATAAATAAAAAACATCAATCGTTATAGTAAATGGATATATTTCAATAGTATAATTGAATTTTGATATAATTAAGGATATAAATTATATAATTACTATCAGTATATATTTTATACACGTGGTTAAAGAATGTATGTGTATGTCAAGTAATGTTTTAAGGGTTTTCAGTTTTATATTTCTCTATTTGAGACGTGTTTTGTATTATGCATCTAAATTAATTTATGTGGTGTATATACTACTTATTTCATAAATTATTCTTATAAATCATATTTTCCAATTTATTTTATGATAAATGTTAATTTCTCCCTTTCAATTGGTTTTTATTGAATTGGTACCCAATCAAATTTTGTTTCTTCCAAATAAATGTTCATTCTTTTTAACTCAGGTTATATTCACACCATATTTCATTTTTAGTGGTGAATAAATTTACATGGATTAATTTTTATTATAATACTCAGGAAACTTATAAGATTCATAGGACTATATTTTTATCCCTCCCCCATATTCATTTGATTCCAATTTTATAAAAACCATTATAAAAAAGAAACAAATCTATAGTAGAAATAAAACCTATGATTTGGTAAAGAATATGTGTGTATATTTTCCAAAAAAATACATTTGTTTCTAGATACTAGAATATGGATCAAACTATTTCATAAAATAACCAATTAGGAAATCACCATGAAATATGATGGGTTATAATTGACTCAATAATCATCCTAATAAATGATGAGTGGGCCTATGACTACACACTTGGGTAGACACTTTCCGGGGGTTATGCTTTTGAATAATGACATGCAGTTTATAAAACATGATTAAGGATATTCCTTACCATTTACACGGTCTCCGACATATAAAAACTATTGGATCCGACTATTATCATCCATGGATAACCCTGAACATTGAATATACCCACATCTAAAATTATTAAGGGTACTCCAAATTACATTGATCATACTCTATAGTTTCTCGGGTTTTTAATTGATGTATCCCATGATATTAGAATTAATTTATTGAATGTGTATTTTTATTATTATCTATCATTAAAAATATTTAAAATAATTTCATTCATACAAAGGTTTCTTAGGTGATGTTATGAATGGTCTTGTTGATGATTTTGGTGAATACGTTAGACTTAATAGGCTGACCCATGGGGACCAAAATTATTTTCCCCCTTGATGCATCAACTGGACTCATGAGATAAAATAATAAGGGATTTGGTGTATAAATATCCCCATTCCATTATAGAATATAAGAAGAATTCCTCAAAAATACGTCATGATGTGCAATATTATGGATTCCATATTTATGAGATCAACAATTATTGTTATCCAAAATTTCATTTATTATCATGGATATAACATGATTTAATTTTTAATTATAGATTGATTCTATTTATTTATTCAAACCATATTATGTATTCGATGACCAAGTTTTGATAGATTCCACTATATTTTAGTCCTCCCAGAGAAGCTATGTTCACCATTATTTTTTTTCAATTTCTATAGGAAACCTCCCAGAGAACTTCTTATAAATTTTAATGATATAATGGGAGGTATAGTAATTGTCACGAACCAACCCGGGTCAACCCTAAACTGGTCACTTGATCCGACCCGCAATAAGGCCTAAGAGGCGTTCCTGATCCCCACAGGCTGACAACTAGTGCCGGGCATCAAGACTAAACAATAGGGAACGATTTGGCCCATAAATGAACGACAAGTGAAGTAGAGGAAAAATTAGAATAACGCAAGGCAAGTAAATGAAATGAAAAAGTAATAACAACAAAAACAACAAACTAAAATGACCACATCCCATACTCCTCATGACTTCGAGAGTCGCTCACCATTCCACAACCAACTCTCAACCATGGCGAGCAAGCTCAAGTAAAGCCTGCAACAAAACTAAAAATAGGAAAAAAATATGTGCGTGAGTATTAAAACTCAGCAGGTATGCCTGAATAATTCTATTCCAAATGCACATACCATTAAATAAATAATTTATCAATTCCAGGTTTGAACTAAAGTATATAAGATATGGGTTTCCACACACACTTTCATTTCTAAAACAAGTAACAGTCCATTTCCCTTTTTAATTCAAGAACTAGTTTACTGTTTGAATGAGATATGTGCAGCGCATTTTAAAATCATTTCCTCAAACAATTTAGAAATCCATATTTTTGTTGTTAGTAAAAGGGAAAACCACACAACACGCAACACATAGTAAGGGAATTAGAAAAAAAAAGTGTCTCACAAGGACCAGCTACCGAAATAGACCTCTCAATCATCTGCTATATACAAACAAACACTAAAGGAAATATGGGTCGAACCTAGGAGCTCTTGATAAATCCAGAACATACCATACATGTGACTCATCCTGAAGGCATGCCTACTCTCGAGGACGTCATAACTCCCTAACGCCTGGTGTTTCCCTACATGGCCTAACTGATGGGCCCAATCCCCTAGAGGAGTGTAATCCATACTAGGGGCCACTAGCCATTGCGAAATCTAAACTAGTACGACAATCGTTCTCAGAAGATTCACTTACTATGCCAGGTTCCCATGTCAACACGTATAATAAATAGGATATGGGTGAGTCAACAAATTCAATCAAGTAGTAAAATCATCACACACAAATCATTCAGTAAACGTACACCAAATATCATATCTGAGTCACCCTGAAATAGAGTTTTCCAAAATAATTTATTTTATTAAAGTGTCCAACGGGCCATCACCAATTTTAAGGAAAATACTTATTTACCAAGTGAACCAAAACAATTGTTTGTGCTTCAAAATAAATAATTTATCAATAAACCAGAATGACATTTAAAATTCTGGGAATTATGATTAAAATCCAAACAAGCATTCTTTCACTACTGAGTGTCTCCTCGTGAAGAAAATATTTCAAGTGCTATGAATAAAATAAGCGACTCTTTTTACACCAAATAATCATTTTAAAATTAATTATCTTATATTATTTCTCATTCATTAAAATTAATAAAATACCAAGAAATTAATAAATTCTGAATTTAAAGGCCAGCTTAGTGGGGGACCTAACTCTGCTCACTGTCCAAACACAAAGGCGCGTCACGCCTTGCACAAACGCACAAACATGCAGAAGTTGACAATCGCAGTATCACGGGGTTTCCTCAATAATGCGCTGGTAAAAATGAAAAACAACTTATAACCCATAACCACTGACTTAGAACAAACCAAATGAAAAAACAGCGCAAAAGAATCATCTCAGAATGTTTTCAAAACACAAGTCACGACATCAACATTACTTAATAAACCACATTAAAAATACGCAAAGTGTTTACAAAAACCACACAATGCCAAAATAACTTACTAATCATTTTAAAGAGCCAACATGTCATTTTAAGAAAACACTATTGTGAAAAACAAGACAAAAGCGCACGACACGTTGAAAACTACATTTAAAAGCGCATGCGCCTAAACACATTTTCAAAACCAAATTCAAAGCATCCAAATTATTCATCAAATCATTTGAAAATTTATAAAACAATTTCATGAAATACCACAAGGTGTTACACCAAAACACTTAAATCATATTTTAAACCAAACACACACAAAACCTATCCCAAACACGTTTCACATTTCATAAAAAATTTAATAAACCATTAGAATAATTTATAAAAAAATTCAAGAAGTTACACAAGGATTTTACAGCAAAAAGCACCCAAAATCCTCTTTTAAAACCAACCATACAGAAACACCATATTAAAACATGATTTTCAACCACTATGTAATTTAATAAACCAACTGCACAACTTATAAAATAATCTTAAGTGGGACAACAAGAGATTACATATGAAACACATCCAAAAACACAAAATGCACACTTTTAATTTTATAGCGAACTATCTTCATGGGTTATAAAACACCAATAAAATGCTCAATAATGGGTTTTACAGGAAAATGCACGCATAACACATAAACATGCTACTAACAAATAAAATGTATATTAAATATAAAAAAACCAAATTTGCCACCTGAAAACTAATAAATAAACATGCTAAAAATAATTGAACTCTCAAATTAATTCTTCGAACAAAAAGTTATACGAGGAAACACCTACCTCAGACATTGACAGACCACCCGAAAATGGTGCAAAACCTCGTTCGCACCGCAAACGCACCCGTGGGAGGCCAAAAACACCAAACACAAACTGAAAATAGACCCTAAACAAGAATTCCAACCAAATAGAGATTAAACAAAGACCCCAAATGAGTCATATACCCGCCGGAAGGTAACAAAACTCAAAAGAAGGCTAAAGAACATAACCAAATGGCGGGGGGGGGGGGGGGGTTGTGTGCTGGAGAGAAGGTCGGACAAAAGGGGGGGAAGATCGGTGAAAGAGGCGGCGCGAGGTCTGCTGGAAGCAGGAGGTGGGCTGGTTGGACCGCGGGAGGCGGGGGCATGATCTAGAGGTTGGCTGAGGTGTTGAGGGGGTGCCGGTGAAGCTGGGGGGTGGCGCTGTCCGGATGGGAGGCTGGCTAGGCGAGCTGGAGGGGGTGAGGCCGAGGGCCTGGGCGAGCGGGATCGGGTGTAGGCAGTGGGGGGGGGGGGTAGTGTGCGGTCGGCAGGCGGAGGTCGGCTGGGCGAGGCAGCTGTGGCTGCTAGGCTGGTGCAAGGAAAACCCATGGAGGGGGTGGCTCGCGTAGGTGGAGGCGGAGGGAAAGGGGGCGCCGCACGGGGTGAAAGAGGGGGGGGGGGGTGCTTTGGGATTGCAGGTAGATCTAGGTTTTTTTAATTCTATTATATTAATAATAATAATATCAGTAATTTTAATAATATTGATAATAATAATAATACCAGAATAATAATATTAATAATAATACAAATAATAATAATAATAATGACAACATAATATCATTATTATCAAGAAACATTATTTTTAAAACATAATACATTTAATTATCAAATTATGAAAACGGGGTATCCACATTCTCATCGCACGACCTAAAGAAAACATGCACGCAGAATTGTGCACCTCAACGCGGTCTGCTTGGGCACCCACACAAGTACCTGGGGCGACCCCATGGTCATTGCTAACCACGCAGTGCCCGTGCATGGGTCTGAAACCCACCAAGAACATTAAACGTCAGAAATTTTAACATCGGAACCCAGAATGATCCTTGACTTGAGAATGTGGAGCCCAAAAATAATAAAATAAAAAAATTCAAACATTGGGGCATGAAAATTCTCTCCACCATAGAAACTTTCTGCCCTCAGAAATTCACCCAGCCGAATGATGGACCAAACAAGAATCTATGCCCAAATAAAACTAGAAGAAAACACAACATAAGAGATTGAGAGAACACGAGAGGGTTCTCCCCACCACAAGAACTCTATTAGTGTGGACATTATAACACCCAAACATACCACCCTAGGAGGGGGGGCAACACAGAAACTCCTAACCAATCCAGAATAACCTCTATAGTATGAGCGAATCAACACATCCACCAAAACGTGGAACTCTCGACTCGTACCAAAGAAATCCCAAACACTAGAGAAAAACATCCGAGAAAGAATTAACCCCAGCAGTAAACCTGAGCATAACCGCAAGCCTGGACTCCTCCGCATGCACTTATGTCTCCAAAAAAACACCACTAAACCAAGATTGACCCATACAAGGGTCAATCACACTCTTAAGAAAAACATAGAACATAGAAAACCCTGACCCGACAAACAAAACTATTTAGATTAAAATAGAGCATGTTCGTCTTAACTCCACAAGAAAACAATGAACTTTCAACAACGTCAAGACTTTAATAGTAGAAAAACAAGAATGAAACGACTTTAAGTGTTCCACCACCAACACAGAACATGAAACATCAACTGAGGTTTCACACCCTCGACAAATCCTGACCGTGCATGAGCTTCACCCCAAGACCCGTGGATGGGGTTCTAATGGCTAAAGAATCTCCTGCCTCACAGTTAGGCACTAGAATCCTTTGGTCACAACGTCTTCTTCAGGTGACACTTCCTACAGAATTTTTCTAGATGACCCAGACATCTGCAACGGTGGGACGTCTTTGGAGGGATGCGACATGACAGCTTCACATGCGCAAACTAGACACACGGGTGGCACACTAATGAATGGTCTAATGAATTGGAATCCAGATCCACTTCAGAGGAATCATTAGAAACTGGTTCCTCTGGCACACCCTGCTTTCCAAATGGGAACCTTTGTAAGAGACCTGATACACTGGATTTCTAACAATCATCACTTCGAAGACCAACTCAGCTAAATTCGCCTCATCCACCAACTTCTCAAAATGATGGTCCCTAGAAGGGAGGACCCACTCCTTTATCTCAAGATAAATACCCCTAATGAAGAGGGAAGTCTTCATCAAATCCTGTGATGCTACCTCCGGAGAAGAGGACACAAGCTCCTTGAAATGGTCAACAAATGCCTTCACCGTCCATTGGACTTGTTGAAAGTTCATGGGTTCTTTCCTTTTCTTCATCTTTATATCTTCAGGTATAAACCATTGGATGAAGACAAATTTGAATATATCCCAAGTCATCCAAACTTTCATAGACGGTGGGGTGAGAAACTCCCATACATCCAGAGATGGACCTTCAAATAGACCCAAAACAGCACGCACTCTGGCTGCTTCAAGAGTTCTCAATACCCTTAAGACAAGATCGACCTCTTCAAATCACAGCTACCCTTAACAGACCTCAACCATCGTTAAGTACAGAAAATGTCCGAGAAGGACCAAAATTGGGCATGAATTAATAGAAACTCTGGGGAACATTCGGGGTGGCATTTTCTAAACAACATATGAAAGACAAAACCAAAACCAATATCAAGCCGCATAAATATCATTGAAAGCGCCATCATCCGAAAACAAGTAGCTCAAATAAGAACAACTAAATGAAAACACAGCCCAAAATTCCTTTTTCTAAAACCCCTTTTTATTTTAGATTTATCAACCGCCTTCTTTCAAGGAAATTTTCCAAATACCAAACCCTCTTTTCAAACCAATTTCAATTTCCAAAAATCATTTTCTATTTATTAAACTAGCTTTAGAAAAACAAGGTCAAGCCTTTAATCCCAAGTGCACACCCCAGTAATCCCATGAACCATTTCACAAATCTTCATCCACTTTTATCCATACGCACCAACACACAATTCCCATTAATTCCCTCACATGTGAAAACATTCATAAAGAGTACCCGAGGTTGCACCCAAACCGTATCTCTACCAGTTCTAAGCAACCACTGGATTTCTAGACCAAGAGATTTCAGTTTTAAAAATACCTTTCACAAATTTAAATCCATTTAAAAGGAAAGATTATCATTTAAAAAACCCTTTTTAATTTTCAAAAGTGCTCTTACACCCACAAGAACCAAGACAATACACAACTTGCATCAAATCACCAAAGAGAGGGACTAGTAGTCATGATTAACCTAGAAACATGGTAGTGGGTCATGCCCCATGTAAGTTTCAACGACTAGGATGAACTTAAACCATGTACGAAGACTCCAAATGGGTCACTACTCCATGTAAATTCACAATGTAACATCGGTTTGTGTCCGTTGTCATCCCTCAATACAAAACAAATCAGAAAGAGACAAGAACTCGATTTCCGGAAAACCCCTAGCGACTTGAGGTTCAGAACATGCGAGGGTTCATTAAGTCCATCCTGTACTTACCTCTTGAGTCCCGATAGACATAATCTCCCTCTAACAGAAATCCCAAATAACAAGGGCCTCCTCTGATACCATTTTTTCATGAACCAACCCGGTTCAACCCTGATCTGGTCACCCGAGTCGACCCGTGACATTTCCCGAGGGGCATTCCCGATCCCCACGGGCTGACAAATAGTGTCGAGCATCGAGACTAAACAAGAGGGAATGATTTGGCCCATAAATGAAAGAAAAGTAAAGCAACAGAGAAAGTATAATAACACAAGGCAAGTAAATGACACGAAAAGGAAGAACAAAAAAAAACAACAAACTACCCTGACCACATTCAAAAGTCCTTGCGACTCTGAGAGTCTCTAACCAGTCCACAACAAACTCTATCCCATGGTGATCAAGCTCATGTCAATCCTACAAAAAAACTAAAAACAAAAAAACACTATATGCGTGAGTATTAAAACTTAGTAGGTAGGCCTGACTAATTCTATTCTCAATGCAGATACCATTAAATAAATAATTTATCAATTCTAGGTTTGAACTAAATTATATAATATATGGGTTTCCATAGATGCTTTCATTTTTAAAACTAGTAATAGTTCATTGCCCTTTTTAATTCAAGAACCTGTTTACTGTTTGAAAGAAATCTGTGCAGTGGATTTTAAAATCATTTTTGTGAACAATTTAGAAATCCAAATTTTAGTTGTTAGTAAAAAGGGAAAACCACACACCATGCAACACACACTAATGGAAATGGAAAGAAAAGTGGCGCACAAGGGCCAACTACTGAACTAGATCTCTCAATCGTCTACCACATACAAACAAACACTAAAGTAAATATGGGTCGAACCTAGGAGCTCGTGAACAATTGAGACCATAACATACATGTGACTCTTTCTGAAGGAATTCCTACTCTCGATGACATTACAATTCCCTAACGCCCGGTGATTCCTTACATGGATTAACCGAGGGGCCGAATCCTCTAGTAGAGTGTCATCCATACTAGGGGCCACTAGCCAGTGCGTAATCAAAACTAGTGCAACAATCGTTCTTAGAAGATTCACTTACTATGCCAGGTTCCCATGTCAATAGGTATAATAAATAGGAAACGGGTGATTCAACAATGTTAATCAAGCAGTACAAACATCACACAAAAATCATGTAGTCAACGTACAGTAAATATCACATCTGAGTCTCCCCGAAATAGAGGTTTCCAAAATGAATATTTTATTAATGTGCCAAACGGGCCTTCACCAATTTTAAGGAAAATCCTTATTTCTCAAGTGAACCAAAACACTTCTTTGTTCTTGAAAATAAATCATTTATCAATAAAATATAACTATGTTTAAAATTACGTGAATTATGTTGAAAAGCCAAACTGACATTCTTTCACTATTGGGTGTCCGCTCGTCAAGAAAATATTTGAAGTGCTGTGAATAAAATAAATGAGTCTTTTTACAAAAAAATAATCATTTTAAAATTAATTATCTTATGTTATTTTTTATTAATTAAAATTAATAAAATATCAAGCAATTAAGAAATTATGAATTTAAAGGCGAGTGTAGTGGGGGACTTACCTCGGCTTGCTGTCCAAACACAAAGGCACATCCCGCCTTTAACTGACGCACAAACGTGCAGAAGTTGACGATCACAGTATCATGGGTTTTCCACGCTAATGCACTATGAAAAATGAAAAACAACTGATAACCCATAACCACTGACTTAGAACAAACCAAATGAAAAAATAGCGCAAAAGAATAATCTCAGAATGTTTTCAAAACACAAGTCACGACATCAACATTACTTATTAAACCACATTAAAAATCTTCAAAGTGTTTACAAAAACCACACAATGCCAAAATAACTTTTTAATCATTTAAAAGAGCCAACATGTCATTTCAAGAAAACACTAGTGTGAAAAAAAGGAAAAAGTGCACGACACGTTAAAAACTACATTTAAAAGCGCATGCACCTAAAAACATTTTCAAAACCAAATTCACAGCATCCAAAATAATCTTAAGTGTCACAACAAGAGTTTACATATGAAACATATCTGAAAACACAAAATGCACCCTTTACACATTCTAATGAACTATCTGCATGGTTTATAGAACACTAATAAAAAGCTCAATAAGGGTTTTCACAAGAAAATGCACGCATAATGCATAAAAGTTCTACTAACAAATCAAATGTATATTAAATATCAAACAAAACAAAATTTGAAACACGATAACTAATAAATAAACATGCTAAATATAATTGGAATCATAAATTAATTCGTTAAACAAAAGATATACGCGGAAACACCTACCTAGAACATTGACGTACCACCCAAAAATGGTGAGAAACCTCATATACACTACAAAAACACCTGTGGAAGACAAAACCACCATACACAAACTGAAAATAGACCATAAACAATAATTCAATCCAAATAGAGATTAAAAAAAGACCCCAAATGGATCAACTACCCATCGGAAGGGAAAAAACTTAGAAGAAGGCTAAGGAACTTAACTGGATGGGGGGGGGGGTTATGTGCTGGAGAGATGGTCGGACAATAGGGGAGGATCGGTGCAAGAGGTGGCACATGGTCTGCTAGAATCCGGAGGTGGGATGGTTAGACTGCGGGAGGCCGGGGCACGAGCAAGAGGTCAAACGGGGTGTTGAGGGGGTGCTGGTGAAGCTGGGGGGGGGGGGGGGGTTGGCACTACTGGGATGGGAGGCCGGCTGGGCGAGCCGGAGGGGGTGAGGCCGAGGGCCTGGGAGAGCGGTATTGGTAGCAGGCAGGGGGGCGGGGCGTAGTGCGGGGTCGGAAGGCAGAGGTTGGCTGGGTGAGGTGGTGGCGGTCGCTGGGCTGGTGCAAGGAAGAGCCTCGAATGGGGTGGCTCGTGTAGGGGGAGGCCGAAGGAAAGGGGCACCGCATGGGGTGAATGAGATGGGGGGGGGGGTTCTTGATTGCTGGTAGATCTAGGCTTTTTTTCATTCTATTATATTAATAATAATAATATCAATAACAGTAATAATATTGATAATAATAATAATACCAGAATAATAATAATAATACTAATACAAATAATAATACTAATAATTACAACATAATATCATTATTATCAACAAAAAATATTTTTAAAACATAATACCTTTAATTATCAAATTATGAAAACCGGGTATCCGCATGCTCATCGCACGACCTAAAGAAAACGTGCACAGAAAATTGCGCGCCTCAATGCAGTCCTCTTGGGCACCCGCACAAGTACCTGGGGTGACCCCACAATCATTTTTAACCATGCAGTGCCCGTGCACGGGTCTGAAACCCACCAAGAACATTAAATGTCTGAAATTTTAACATTGCGACCCAGCCTGATCCTTGACGCAAGAATTCGGAGCCCAAAAACAATAAACGAAAAATAAATATAAACGTCGAGGCGTGACAATAATGTTTACTAAATATTATAATCTTGCATCGTATATTATAAAATTTAATATTTTTATATATCTATTTTATCATTACTACAATGGTATTAGATTCTTTAGTCACTCATCTATTGTGTTCCTATAATATAATATAACTTTGACCATGGGTTTATATAGTCATTATTTTCGTTCAAAATCAATGGATGTTTTTTGAGAACCTAGGTTTCTATATTTAAAGGAACATTTTTAAATATAACATGTACTATAAATAAACCAATGTATTTTTAGGTAATAAGATACAAAAAATTGTAGTAATTTTATTTTATATTTTAGTATCTTAAGATAATTATGTGTATCCCATTATAATGTGATGATAACTGATGGGATCAATATAAACTATATCAAAAACCTTAGTCAATATAGGGATGTTACCCTAAAATAGTTAATAAATCTAGATTTGAGGCTTATTTGATCACAAGTATATTATATATGTTCACCTAGCTAATGAGAAATAGTACCACACACATAGCGTGATATTATGATCCACTATATAAAGTAACATTGTTGAACTACTTCACGAGAAAAATACTCCATAATTTAGTGCAACTACCAATCCATTGGTAGATTGTTAATGGGTCATGTCCTTAGATAATAACATTTTCACCTTGAGATATAGTTAAAAGAAAAATTTCATCATGAAGTTCTGTCATCTGTAGAAGGATGCAGACCAATGATGTTCATTAATTCAAATCACTAAAGAAGAAGAAGACATAAATTTCATGTAATTGGGAACTTTGAAGGAGATATTCTATGTGAAATACATTCAACATGAGAAAATAGAATAAATTGAGTTATAGTTCATTAGTTATAGAAAATGGGATTGAGAAAATTCTTGGGCGTATTAGGATAAAAGGTCAGGGTTATCTAGGTATACTGAAGACTAAATACATAGATTGAAGAAAATACTATTCATTTTAATAATGGGTTAAAGCACAACCATTTAATGAAGTTAGTCTCTCAAAAATTTTCATCATATGAGGATATAGTCTTAAGATACATTAAGATATAAAATAGGTTCTTTATGATATATATATTAAAGAGAAATTATAATAAGAAGAGGTTAGTTGAGTGTCATGTGAGGAACATTGCACAAAAGGGGATGAATGAAAGGATATTATTTCCTACATGTGATAACTATAGGATAAAACACCCTATATCCTACAACAAGGGAGAATGAGTGTCTTATATTTGCAGATAAAAAGTTCATCATGATCATGAAAAAAAAGTAAAGGTTGAATCTATTTCTAATGCATTAAATGTATGGAGATGATAATTTTTTTGAAAAAATACATTAAATATCATGTTAATTTAACTCAGAAAGGTCCAAGTGAAAATGTAAAAGATTATGCGGATAACATAACATAAGTATAATTTCAAAATGATGTGGTAAAATGTAATTTGATCATAGACCCAAAACTATCTAATGTTTTATTTGTTTCTTAATCATTAAACTTGTTTATATCATCCGTGTTTTAATAAGACATCTAACATTTACAAAGAACCCTTAGATAGATTTTATCAATTAAGGTACCATGTTTAAATCTTATCATGACAACGATTTTTCAAGAAGTTCTATTTACAATTCATGGACATAACCAATTCTCTAACATGGTTATTGTACCTTTTATTTTATGTGACATGGTAATTTTTATTGATTGAAATTCAATTTTTAACAGAAGAAATTATTTCTAGTGGAAGGAGAATAATTTTTTTGAAGGTGAGTTGGATTCTCCTTCCATTGGAGGATAACCTTAATCATATAAATTATATCTAGATCCTCTAATAATATAAATCCTTAATAAAATATTGGGAAGAGGGGAAGGAAGACATTATCCTTGGATAAGGAAGATATCCTGATAATATAGGATGTTCCAAAGGTACAAAAATACATTGATGTTTTTATAAAACGATTATGTGGTCATAAAATAGAACATCATGTTGAGTTCCCCATTAAACTCATTATCGATACTATGCCTATATATAAAAATCCATAAATAATCGAACTAGTGGAGTTGGAGGAGTTGAAGAAACAATTACTAGATTTGTGAGATATTGTATTGACACACCCTAGTGCTTCTCTATGTTGATCCCCTATTTTATTAGTGAAAAAGGGTAGTTCTATAAGACTATTCATCAATTATAAGGAGGTAAATTCCATTACTAAAATGAATAAGTATCATTTACTATGCATTGATGAATTATTTTATCAGTATAATAAGTCTTAATATATTTTAATGACCTATCTTCAATATTTTTGTTATTATCTGTGGGTGTATAAGGTTGATATATTGATGATGGAATTTCAGACATGTTAAGCTCATTATGAGTTTACATTAATAACTTTTGGATTTAGTAATGCACAATATAGCACTATGGATATGAATAATATATTAATCAAGAATTACCATAATAAAATGATATTGGTATTCATTGATGACATATGGATATACTAAAATATATATGAAGATCATGAGATTTCACAATAAATAATTCTTCAAACCCAGAAAATACATTTTTTGGGTAATATGGTAACTTATGATTTTGGATCAATGATGTTTTATCCATGTTAATAATTTCTCCATGGATAGAATATTTTTTAACACTTTAATAAAAAAAGTAGTAAAATAATGTCCTACATAAATGAGCATAACCGAGATATAATTTTTCTTAGGCCTAGTAGAATACTATTGACCGTTTATTGAGGATTCTTCACAGTTGGCCAACCTTCTAAACAATATATGACATAAATGGTACAGATTTACATGGTCAATGGAATGTGAGGATAGTTATAAATATATATGAAGAATAATGATTAATGGAATGATATCAATATTACTCTTAAGTAATGAATATTTTCTAATATATTGTGATGCATCAATGAATGGACATGGTTTTTTCCTTATACAAAATGATAGTGTGATATTACATGAATCAAGGCCTTTGAAAATCCATGATCATTTCTATATATGCCATGAACTTGAAATTACATCCATAATATTTTTTTTGAAAATGTGGATAAAATACCTATTAGGTTAAGGATGTTATATATATATATATATATATATATATCTATAGACTGCAATAGTTTGAATTATATCTACTATCAGAATGATCTAAACATAAGGAAATGAATAGGGTTGAAACTACCCATGAATTATGTTTTCTTAATGAACTATTACTATGCAATTTCAAATAAGATGGTTGATGGCTTGAGTAATAGGGTTAATGGGGTTTTAGTCACTTTGAGGATTAATAAGGATCATGTATTCAAATATCATTTATAAATGGACACCTTGATTTTTATACAAGGGGAACCATCCATTTGTTTATTAGGAACTACTATAATGTGTTAATTATAATAGGTAGATATTCCCCAATAGTATTAATAAAACACAATAATGACAATAAATTAAAAAATGATGAAAAATTGGAAGAAATCAATTATTGAGATGAAGTGTTGATGTTTGGGAAGAGGTTATGTGTCCAATAATTTCCAGAGTAGAAAGGTTAACTACCATATGAAGCACATAACTCAAATTTCACTATATAGCCTTAAAAAACCATGTTTTATAGGTATTTTTGATAAAACTGTTAGTGCAATGGTATCATGTGGGAAATTTTGGTCTATGTGTCGAGATTCTTAGTATACTGGTTGGTATTGTTAGATATACAACATTGTAATAGAGTTTTGAAAGCCCTACCCACACATAAATGGAAGTGGTACATTATTACAATAAAATTTTCTTATTAGAATCCCATATAATTGATGGAAGGATGATGTTATATGGTAAATCATTGATTATCATATTATGTATTCTAATTTATTAGGGACAAAAACAATATACTCCTTGGGTGCCTTACCCTTTTCAATATCAATGAAATATTAAGGCATCATGGGGATCTAAAAACAATTGTATATTATCATCACCCATGATTGACATCAAAATTTCAAAAGAGTATTCAATGGGATCTGCAAACTATGATACATTTAGACACCATGAATTATCCCCAAATAGAAGGGATGTGTGAAATGACAGTCCAAACAATGGAAGCGATGTTGAGATTTTGTTATCATAACTCACAAGTTATGATATATCAATATCTATATTTTGTGGGATTTTTATAAAATAATAGTTTATGTTAAAGTTTCCAGAAGGAACTATACAATAAAATTTACAAAAATAGGTGTCATAATCAAACCTATAGGAATGAAATTAGATTAGGAATTCTAGTTGGCCCTGATCTTGTGGATATTACTATTAATGTATAGATTACTCATGATCATATTAAAGTAAGAATGATAATAAAAAAATATATGTTAATATTTAATGGAATGAATTGGAATTTCAAATTAGGAATTAATAAAATATTGAAGATTCCACAATAAGTTTTAGTAGTAAATTTGGTAAAAATTGGATTTTAAAACCCATGAACAATGGGCCTTTTGAAATATTGGAATTAATTAGAGTTGTATATAATAGAATGGTTATTCCCCTAATCCTTTTTATAGTACATGAAATCTTAAATTTTTCATTACTAGGGGAAACAATATAGATAAAAAATGTTCTCAAATAAGTTTTAATGGATTTGGGACCTACCTTTTATTATAATCAACATCTTTTTATAATTACTTACACTAGAGTTAAACTTTTTCAAAATTAGAAAACACAATTTAGTTAACACCCATTGAAAAAAATCAAGAAATTGTAGAGGCATCCCAATATTGTAAAGAATCTATGAGTATGTAATATCAAAATTTGTTAAATATTTGATATACCACTTGTAGGACCCTGGGACACCCTGAGAGGGGAGGGGTGAATCAGGGCGTAAACTTTTTCTTCTTAAAGTTGTGGATCTTGTTACCACATTTGTAGGAACTACTTAAACCTGTATGATGGATATGATCAGCAATGAAACATTCAAATGCAAAGAAATAACACAAAAATTTTACTTGGTTCACCAATAAGGGCTACATCCAAGGAGAATACGCCGAAAAGTTTCCAGTCGTACCAAATTCTACTAATCTTCACTAGTTGTGGATTACAATGGTTCAGGAACAGTCACTCTGTCCCAGGCTCACTACCTTTACAAAAGTTTAGGGATAGCTCACTACGTCCCTCGGGACACTCCCGTTGACTCCCCCTGGATCACTGCCGTTGGTTAAGTCTCACTCAGTTTTAGACGTGAAGGTCTCTTCAATAGATTTGCATTGAAGTCTTTGTCTCCTGTTCAACATGAGACTTTGCTTGCATCAGGGTTCAGAGTTGATGCTCTTTTTAATTCAAACCTTCTTCTTTAGTGCAATGACTAATGCACTAGATCCTCTCGTCTTCATTTTCCCGAATCACAACCACTGATGTGATTACTCAAAAAGTGAAGCTTAGCTTACATGGCATTGTCAAAATCAGTTCTCCATGTATGCATGATATCATGCATTTATTATTTATATTTCCTCTTTAATCTCACTTTTCACCGAAAGTATCAGGCAATATTTTAGATTTCGTGCAGCTCCAGAAAGACGGGCGTGCTTCAACAATATCTAGTAGTCTCCTCAAAGCCCGGCGCGCAAGTCGCAACACGGCGTGCAAGTCCCAAAACGGTGTGCAAGTCCTTGGTGTGCAAGCCCAAACTGGCACGCAATTCTCACCAAAGCACCTATGCGACACTTCCATCTGGAACTTCAAAACTGTGTGACTCACTTCTTTTCTTACCCAAATCACCTTGGGCACGCAACCATCAATCGGAGCACAACTTCTAAGAGCCGGCACACAAGTCTCTCCAAACCACTTGCGTGACCACTCACCACTTGCGTGACTCCTACACCTGTACAACGAGAGCTCTAATTTTCTCTATGGGTTGAGCTCATGGGAAATTAGGAGGGGTGGTCCAGTATTTATAGGCATTTGGTCAACCTGTGCGGTGGCTCGCAAGTCACCCCTCGGCGTGTAAGTCCCGGTGCACAGCTCATCTCCCCTAGCCTCTATCGCACAACTCACTTGCATGACCCAACCAATACTTGCATGACCTTCTTTCCTTTGCCATATTTTGAAGTTTTGATCTTTAAAAATAGTCGGCGCGCAAGTTTCCAATCCTTCTAGGCATTGACGCACAAGTCTCTTCACGGTGCGCAAGTCAGTTGCATGACCAACCCAACACTTGCGCGACCCTCTTCCCTTGGCCATTTTTTCATGTTCTGATCTTGAAAAACACTAGGTGTTCAAGTTCCCTTTTCTTCATGTACACGGCGCGCAAGTCTCTATGCCAAAAATAGTTTTCTCTATTTGTCAATTTTGAGGCCCATAAATTTGGAAAACACTGGAAAACAGTGCCACCTTTTATATTCTCTTTTTGTACCTCCTCCATACCATCCGTTCCTTTGTCGACATTCTTGAATCAAACATGGATCGTTAACCACTGAACTTAAACTCGACATGCCACCATGTAATCTCCTTAACAAATGTGTATGTCGTTTTTTTCTTTGTCGACCTCAAACACACTTCTTCTCGATGATCTATATCCTTCAGCAACTCTCCTACATTCATCACAAACTCCACTATCGTGATATGTATTCCTTGAAGGAACAGCTTTAACATCATCATCTTCTGTGACAATGTGAAGTGCATGGCCATCTCAGAGTTCCAATCCCCGCATGGCCATCTTAGAATTCCATTCAATTGCACATTGTCTTCTTCTTCAACCATCATGATCTACTTCATGCCGAGCATATGATTCAATTTGTCAAGAAGTCTCTTTCATGGTTCTCATGAAATCATGATTAATTGCATGGTCTTCATCAAAACCCATGGTTCTCATGAAATAATGAGGAATTGAATGGTCTTCATCAAAAACCCCATTCTTCATTAATCATCCTCAGATGGATTACTCCTCACTTCTTCATTGTTGTAAACAATGTGTCACCTTTGACACATGTTCTTTGAATTTATAATCAGTACAACAATCTTGTAAATTTCCATTCCTCCATTTCTTTGGAGTACTTCTTGATATACTTCATTTTGACCTTCATTAACAACTATTGACAAAAAATACAACCTTATACAAAAAGTGGTTCCAACAATCTCCCCCTTTGTATTTTGTTTTCAATACCTTACATATCTTCTGAAATGAATTCGTCAATGTCAAAACGAGACTCTTCTCTTCAATCAACTTTTCTTTTCATACTTTCATTTCACTTTCTCTCCCCCTTATTGACAAGAAATACAAAGTGCATGGTAGGGAGGGTATCAATCCATACTTATGAAATGTTTCATTAATCATTTCACTCTAAGTCTACTTGAGCAATGCTCGATGTAGAAAACAAGAGGATTTGATTAAGTCAACAAGGTTTTCCATTATTCACAGATCATGATACCAACATGAGATGAGAAATCATTTCTTTTTTCTTCAACGGTATAAAACTTTTATTTCAGGTAGAAGAAAATCAAATGTGATAGGGAATAATCAACCTAAAACTCCTGCACTCACATCATCAAATAGATCAAAAACATTCAAGTGCAATTGGCAGGATAAGTGGCCTTGATTCACTTCCATTCTTTTTATGTCACTGATCAATTCAGTTACTCCCCCTTTGTAGAATGGTCTTTGATCCGAGTAACCAAGGGATATAGATTGAGAAATGGCATACCTTCTCCATTGACATGTTCTTCAATAAATTCATAGAGTAATTGCATTTGAGTCTAGATGGAGTTGATATTGATTGAAACAGTGATTTTGGAAGCATCTTCAGTTTTCTCCCCCTCAAGGGAAACACTCCTCATCATCTTCATCAATAGTGATCCTTCATCATCTTAATCATTGAATATCAATTTAAGAATCTACTAAGGATGGAAACTTCTTTAGCATGGATATCAAGTGTTGACATCATTCACTACTTCTCAGGTTCTCCCCCTGAGATCATGCTTCACCTTCAATTCCCTACATTATTCGTATAGATACAATACACAAATGAATAAGGGAATAAGGTGGTTCCTCCTTGCTTCATCAACATGACCTGCATGGTTGAGGTTCTTTTCTCAACCATGTTTCTCTGTTCATTCCAGTCTTCATGCCTGCATATTTGAACATATGTTCTGACATCTATTGGAGTGGCATGGCTTTCTTCAAATTCTCTTCTACTTTGTGTGGGGAATTGTTCTGATTAACAACCATCATGAATGATACATTCTTACTCCTCTTAAGGACTTCTTCTTGCTATGGTATTAAGGTTATAAAAGCTTTTGCAATGTGACCAGATTTCTTGTATCTCTCACATAGAACTTCTTTGACACGTGTGATTATCTTGGTTTTCAATCTCTCATGTACTCTGTCTTTATCACATGAAAGTTTTCCTTTTCCTTTATCACTAGACTTGGCCTTTTCATCTTCAAGATTCCTCATTATTTTCAAATCCTCTAGCCACATGACCAATATGTCATTTGGAACTGTTGCAGCTGATTTGGGTCTTCCACATGGGTTCATCTGAGTTTCATCCCACTTAGTGTTTCTTTTGGATGAATGACCCTTCAGTTTCATGGATTTAAAATCATGGGTCTTCTCAGCTTCCCTACTTGAGATCTTCTTGGGAAAATGTGTGTTCACAATATTCTTCTAATTTCTTCCCAAGGAATAATATTCCTTTTTAGCAGGCTTGTGTGGTCTTCTATTCTTATCAGCTCTGGATATCTGTTGACATAGGCATGCACCATTCCTCTGACCACTACCTCTGCATACATCACATATTTTATCAAGAATTCCAAATTTGTTTGCTATAAATAGACGCTTCTGGACTTGCAGATGTTTCTTCTTCTTCTCTATATTTCTTCCCATTGATACATACTTTCTTTGTGCTTTTTCATTAAAGGGATTGTACCAACAATCCAGTGCACAATGCCCAAATCTGTTGCAGCACCAATATTGACCCACAAATCTTTTCATTTTTGTATCTTCTGTATGAGGTTGTTGGGTCTTTTTCTTAATCTTTTGTGCTCTATTTGAGGAACCAACTTCCTCTTTTTCTTCTCATCCACCCTAGCCATGGTGGTAGGTTTATTCTTCTCACCTTTTCTCATCCATAATTGTTTTGAACTTTTCTTCCAACCTTCACTGATTTTAGGAACATATTTAGAAACATGAGTACATGATGGTTTGGATGGTACCTTCACTTTCTACATTTCTTGTGATAGATCAATGAGTGAAGTCATGATCTTCTTATCACATGTTGGAGGTCTTTCGATAATAGAATCCTCCAGTGAGCATTGAGTACCAACAACAAATGATTCTTGATGTGGATAATCAAGATTTGTCATAATCTTCTTGTCACATGTTGGAGTTATTTCAGCTTTAGATTCCTCCAATGCACATTGAGTACATGCATCCCTCATTTCATTCTTTTGTGAAGTCTCAATATGTTTGTTCTCAATCGTGGTCAACTGGGCTTCCAATTTTTGACCATCAATATTGAGGAAGATCTTCTGATCATCAATCATGATCATCTTCTCTTCAAAAGTCTTCTTCAATATTTCAACCTCATCTTCATGAATCTTAACTTTGTTTTGTAACAAAGAGTCATGTTCCTTGAATTTCATGGAAGTTTCTTCCAAACAACAACTCTTAACTTCAGTGCTATTCTTCAGCTCAACTTCAAGTGCATGGATCTTTTCTTTTATAGTCTTATTGACTTCCTCGGTTTCATCAAAGACTTTAATCTTTTTGGTGAGATTCATACTTTCCTTAACTTTTCTTTCTAATCCCTTATCCATATTGTCATCTTCCATTTCTAATCGAGTGATCTAAACCTGTATAGATTGGAATAGGATAAAAATAATAGCAACCCTTTCTTCAGGAATATCATGCAAATATGTTTTGATTTTTTCTTGAAATCATTAATTAGGGGTGTCATCCTTTCCTTTTGAAGAATTCTAAGCCACCTGCTTGATGCTTTCCAAGTCTGATGTTTCTTCATTATTTGAATGGCATGGATAACAAGACACTGCATCTTCTTTGGATATGAGGGACTTCTTTAGCTGCTTCTTCTCTTTCTTTTTCCTGTTTGTCATTGTCTTTCTAGATGTAGACTTCTACTCAGAAATGAATGCGTCATTATCAAGACTGATCTTCATTGGTGACTTTAGGAAAGAAAATCAAATCCTCCTCTGACTAGGATTACTGTATAGTATCCAACATACATTATCCTTTCCCTCTGATACCATTTGTGGGACCCCGAGACACCCTGAGAGGGGAAGGGTGAATCCGGGTGTCAACTTTTTCTTCTTAAAGTTGTGGATCTTGTTCCCACGTTGGTAGGAACTACTTAAACCTGTATGATGGATATGATCAGCAATGAAACATTCACATGAAAAGAGATAACACAACGATTTTACGTGGTTCACCACTAAGGGATACGTCCAAGGAGATTACGACGACAAGTTTCCGGTCGTACCGAATTCCACTAATCTTCTCTAGTTGAGGATTACATTGGTTCATGCACAGTCACTCTGTCCGAGGATCCCTGCCTTTACAAAAGTTTAGGGATATCTCACTGCGTCCCTCGGGTCACTCCCATTGACTCCCCCTGGCTCACTGCCGTTGGTGAAGTCTCACTCAGTTTATAGATGTGAAGGTCTCTTTAATAGATTTGCATTGAAGTCTTTGTCTCTTATTCAGCATGAGACTTTTCTTGCATCCAGGTTCAGAGTTGATGCTCTTTTCAGTTCAAACCTTCTTCTTTAGTGCAATGACTAATGCACTAGATCCACTTGTCTTCATTTTCCTGAATCACAACCACTGATGTGATTACTGAATAAGTGAAGCTCAACTTACATGGAATTGTCAGAATCAGTTCTCCATGTATGCATGAGATCATGCATTTATCATTTAGATTTCCTCTTTAATCTCACTTTTCACCTAACGTATCAGGCAATCTTTCAGCTTTCGTGCAGCTCTAGAAAGACGAGCATGCTTCAACAATATCTGAAAGTCTCCTCAATGCCCGACACGCAAGTCCCAACATGGCGCGCAAGTCCTAATACGATGCACAAGTCCTCGGCGCGCAAGCCCAAACTGGCCCGCAAGTGTCACCAAAGCACCTGCGCAACACTGCCTTCTGGAACTTCAAACCTATGTGACTCACTTCCTTTCTCACCCAAATCACCTTGGGCGCACAACCATCAATCGCCGCACAATTTCTAAGAGCTGGAGCACAAGTCTCTCCAAACCACTTGCGCAACCACTCACCACTTGCACGACTCCTACACCTGTGCAACGAGAGATCTAATTTTCTCTAAGGGTTGAGCTTGTGGGAAATGAACAGGGGTGGTCCTGTATTTATAGGAATTTGGTCAACCTGCACGGCGGCGCTCAAGTCACCCCTCAGCGCGCAAGTCTTGGCACGCAACTCATCCCCCCTAGCCTCTGTCGCGCAACTCACTTGCGCGACCCAACCAATACACGCGCAACCTTCATTCCTTTGCCATATTTTGAAGTATTGATCTTGAAAAACAATAGGCGCACAAGTTTCCAATCCTTCTAGGAATTGGTGCACATGTCTCTTCACGGCGCGCAGGTCACTTGCACGACCAACCCAACACTTGCGCGACCCTCTTCCCTTGGCATTTTTTTCATGTTCTGATCTTAAAAAACACTAGGCGCACAAGTTCCCTTTTCTTCATGTACACAGTGCACAAGTCTTTTTTCCAAAAACAATTTTCTCCATTTGTCGATTTTCAGGCCCATAAATTTTTCAAACACAAGTAAACGGTGCCACCTTGTATATGATATTTTTGTACCACCTCTAGATCATCCATTCCTTTATCTACGTTCTTGAATCAAACATGGATCGTTAACTATAGCCCTTCAACTCGACATGAAACCACGAAATCTCTCTAACAAATTTGTTCGTCGTTTGTTTTCATTGTCAATATCAAACACACTTCTTCTCGGTGATTTGTATCTTTCATCAAGTCTTCTTCTTTCATTACAAACTCCACTATCGTGATATGTATTCTTTGATGGAATAGCTTTAGCATCATCATCTTTTGTGACAATGAGATGTGCATGGACATCTCAGAGTTCCAATCCCTGCATGGCCATCTTAGAATTCCATTCACTTTCACATTGTCTTATTCTTCAACCGTCATGATCTACTTCATGCCGATCATATGATTCAATTTTTCAATACGTCTCTTGCATGGTTCTCATGCAATAATGAGTAATTACATGGTCTTCGTCAAAACCCATGGTTCTAATGAAATAATGAGGAATTGAATGGTCTTCATCAAAAACCCCATTCTTCTTTAATCATCCTCATATGGATTACTCCCCACTTCTTCATTGTTGTAAAAAATGTGTCACCTATGACACATGTTCTTTGAACTTATGATCAGTACAACAATAATCTGAATTGTCATTCCTCCATTTCATTGGAGTACTTCTTGATCTCCTTCATTTTGACCTTCATTGACAACTATTGACAACAAATACAACCTTATACACAAAGTGGTTCCAACACCACTCACTTTATAGGTTGAAATTATTTTTGGGAGGATTAATACTGTACTTGAGACATAGTTATACCTATTAAAATATATATCCCAAAACTACTGAACAATGTGAAATCAAAAGAGCATTAATTCTTGAATAAATTTGAATTTTTTATTTTAAAATGATAAATTGTCTAAGTGAACAACATTAATAAATTTTTCATATAAAAAATATTTTGTTATTTCTTTTTTTTCATTTTTCATGAAAATCTATATTTTTAATAAAACAATTAATTTTTCACAAATTTATAATTTACATAACATTATCAATAAATAAGAAAGACTTAGATGTTCATAAAAATATTTACGTGATAAAATTACTATTTATGGAATAAAATTATTGATTTTTATGTAATTTCATTAGGTATCTTATTCAGAACTAATGTAAAATGTTACATAAATTGAAATTTCTTGTGGTATTTCGTTCGAATCAAGTATTTTCTATGCGGGTGATTGTTTTTTTTTGGCATAAAAAACTCATAAAATTAATTTTATAAAAAATAAATCAATTTATATCATTAAATTTTCTATCAAATACAAATTTATCTTATATAAATTTTTAAATGTAAAAAAATATATGTTTTTAAATTTTTTTGACACGATTGATTGTGTATATTTTAAATTTTCATTTTCACTCTGTTAGAAAATTTATTTGTAAATTTTTTTTTTACATATTAAATCACATGTATCAATTTTTTTATAATTATCAAAATTTGTTTTCTTTATTAAGATTAATTAATCAGGTTAACATTTAATTACCAATTTAGATGTAAATTAGGGTAACTGTTAACAAGTTAAAAAATCCAAAAAATCACTCATGGTTTTCTCAAAAAGGTGTTTTTGAGGTGATTTTTACACCAAAAATACATTCACCTCTTCTTTATCAATTTTTTTTTGTAAAATTGACATTAAATTTAAAATGTATATTTTTTAAAATAAGTGGCATACATCAAAAAGTACCCTTCTTTTCACTGATAAAAGCGTATCATAATAAAAACATCAAGACTCGACTTGCATTTTTAATTTATACTAGAAAATATACAAAAGGTTTACATATAGAACACTATCAAATTTATAATATACTTTGGTCTAATTATATTAGAACAACTATATCCATTCAAAAGAGAATACAATGTGAAAAATCAATTCCTTCATATGAGTGTACACTTCTTCATAGTGTATCCCTCTTAATTTCTATTATCATAAATTCAAAAAACAAATTATTATAATAATATAATTTTAATTATTATTCAAAAATTTCATTGTTTTAATTTTATTTTATTTTCTAATTTTATTCCAGGTATTAAAAATTATTATAAAATTTTTGTTGGTTCATAAAGATAGAGTCCTGCCCCCATGAATCGAAGTCTTCCATTTTTCTTTAACCACCTGCCATGATTTATTTTAATGTTAGTATTTTTGAAAAATAATTATATATATATTTATATTAATATGATTAATAAATTTTAAATAATCATATACCTTATTTCCCTTCCATTATTTGGGAAATAAATATGGTAACCATTCATTTTGCATACCATCCACTCTGAGAAGTATGGTATCTCATTATTCAAAAAGTTTCATTATTATTTATTAAAAACTATTTAAATCAGAACCAAAACCATAAAATAATCTAAATAATATCATTATTATCTATTAGAAATGTTATGTCTTCTTAATGTATCTACTTTCATAATCATAATCATACATTAACTATAATATGATCAGTTTTGTGTCGGTTAATCCACCTAGCTGAACAATGCTATAATAATCCATAATATATGAGAATGGGAAAATAAATAAAATTTTTATTATAATTTAATAAGAAAATAATAATATTTAATGGTTTTGTAAAGTTTATGTTATGCATTTAACTTATTTTTGAAATATCATCTTCCATCACTAAAATAAGATAAATAAACTGACACAATTTCAATTATTAGGAAACATATATAAGAAACTAATGGAATGAGATAATAGATTTGTAAATAAATACATTATATCTATATTAGTATATTATAATATCTAAAAATGATAAATTGTTTGGGAATAATAATGTACAATTCCAATTTTATGAATCTATAGTAAATGACCTTAACTATGACCACCATATGTGGGGAAAATAATTAAACTGAATAAAATTCATATTGATAAATAAAATAGACGGAGTGTATAATTATAATTATCCATGAATATTTTTTATAATTAATTTACTACGATTTATATATTTTTAATTCAAGTGTTTAATGTATTTTCATATATGTTACGACAAGAGGTAATAGTTTTTCATCTCAAATTCCTCTTATTGAGTCATGTTTTGTATTCAGAATTTTATTTACTATATGTATTTTATATAATACCTATTAAATATGTGATTTAATTAAATCCAATTAATCATTTTATTTTTTAATTAATTTTAACACCTATATTCAAGTAGTTTTGATTGTATTACTTCCCAGGATATAAGTGTAATTTTAAATATAAATTTTCGTTGTTTGAGACTCAAGTTATATTTAACACCTATTTTATTTTGATTGGTGTATAAATTACCATGGAAAGATATTTTTTACACATTAATCTAGAAATTTATTTTATTTACAAGTAAATATTGTTTTAATTTCATCATATTATTTTGATTAATAATTTACAAAAACTATTCTAAAAATAAATAAATTTCATGGTGGAAAAATCATCCCAAGTTTAGTTAAAGTAAAAGTGTGTTTAGTTTTCAAGAAAATATATCCCTGTAAAGATACTAGACAGATGATACAACTATTTTATACATTCACCAAGGGTTAATCACCCAAAAAATTATTTTTTGATAACTGACACAATTTTTACTTTGATTCATAATGAAAGCGTCAAAGATTGAACAGAAGGATAAACACAACGGAATATTGTTTAAAATATTCATACATTCTTGTAGAACCATAATGGTGTATTTTGAATACAAATTACTCAGTATCATAGTAATATAAACTAATGATAAAAATTACTATCATTCATGGATAAATCAGCACATTAATAGTACCCTCAATTCTATAGTTCACTGATAACTATACTTCCTTCTAAATTGATAATACCCCATTGAATATAAGTTGATTTAGGGAGCTTCTCCTAGACATTAATGTTATTATGTTTAATATTGGAATAATATTTTATGTATTTATCTCTATATAGATAGCCTTGTTTTTATTTTTCCAGGTATTCCATTGAGAATGACATAATTTTATATTTGACACTTATTTAGAATACATTGGGTATAATCAAAAGATATGTTTTCCTACAATTATATAGATACTCGATGCATGAAAAAGTATAATGAGGGAAAAATGTTTGGGTTATATTTTTTTACCTCTCCTCATATCATTATAATATTTTGGAACATGGCCTTTAAAATATGTTTTCATGTCTAGGATTATGTATTCCTTATTTATGATATGAATGGTTATTTTTATCCACGTATTCAGTTATTTTCATAGATATAACATTCCCAAAGTTTGAGTTGGTGATGGATTAATGATATTGATTAATTCATAATATATCACATATACCATGTTATTATTATGGTTTCTTCAATTATATACTACTCTATAGTAAAAATCTGATCTCACCCTAATGTGTTTTCATTTTTATAGGAATCCTTTATAATAACTATATGAAAATTGTCAGGATATAATCAACACAGTAATAATATTTTCACAATATGTTAATATTTTATAATATGTTTTCATGTATATGTATGTATTTATATTTTAATTTAATAATAAAAAACTACAAGATATTTAAGGAACTCTTTAATTGAATACTAATATTGTATTATAACTACTACCCTTGAGTTTCTCTTTTCAGTGTCGTTACAACATCATCCATGTATGATAAAATTAACAATATATTTATAATGAATCCTATGTGGATTATCTATTAGAGTATGATATTTAGTAGGAGGAAAAATTCATTTGGTGGACTATAATGTATCAATATAATCATGAGAAAATGTTATAAAGAGACATTAATCCTTTTTCTCTAATAATCTGGAGGAATGTTCTCATTTAGTAATGTACATGTGTGTGAGAATCTCATATTTGTGATTCGTATCTTCAGTTTTTTCAGTATCAATTCACATATTGATGTTTAAATATAATTATATAATGAATGTATTTATATTCTTTCTTCTTATTTGTGATACATTTCTTCCTTGTGGTGGTGACATCTCTATTTGGTAAATATCTTTTCAGGTGTTTATTTTTTGGATTCATTTTTGTGTTCTTTGGGTTTTCCATGATTATATTTTATAATAATCATTTTATAGGAGTATAATATCATTTTATAGGATTTCATTTTCCCCTAATACATGTTTTGAGGTGTTGGAGTTATTGTTTGTGATCATAGTGGTGGATTTTGGAAGAGAATTCATTTTTGAGTTTCATTTTCAATTGGAACAAAAATAACACCATAGTAGGTATTATTATGCTATGATTTTTTATTAATATATTTAACATAATTTACATACTAGATAAATAGAAATTGTATACATAGTTTATTTACATATATATTTCATTCATAATATTTTATCTCATTACAGCGTGTCTCATTTACATATTCAATTATACAATTTTACCTTAGTTTTGATAGTTTTTTTCTCATTGCTTGACATTGTCAGTGAGTAGTTAAACTATGGTATCATCCCATGTTATCATTAATCACTGTGTGATTTTCTTTAATGGTTACCATTGTACAATGAGAGCATTTCAGGTATTTTTTGTTAATGGAATAAGGTGGTTTTATAAATGAAGGAAAGTTAGAGATGCATAAAAAAACTAAATTCCCCAATTATTAAATTATAAAGATTTGTATGATATAATGTTCCTTGATATCATTAAAATTTAATAGTTATTGACCATGATATATAAGAATGATCATGTTTTAATTTTTATATTTTCATCTACCAAATCAGAATTACACTATAACACAATTTGTTACTTCTCTTCCATTATAATCATCATTTTTCAATAATTGTGTGTAGTTTTTATAATTAAATTAAATTGTAATACCATAATCAGGATGTTTTGTTACTATAAGAATTAATTTGAATGATCAGAATAATCATTTGATCATCTTTGATTTATTCCTCCCAAAGAAGACAATTTCACTAGGCAAGGTAAATATTTATTGGTCCTTATCTACTCTACATCCATTTTAACTTTATGATATGTTTGGGTTCCTAACTAATGTGATGAGGTAATAGAGGTATGATGTGGTGAAATTGATTATATATTTCTTATGATGATTTGTATATTTGATCTTTGGTAATCATCTTTAAATAATTCCCCGAGTCAGAATTCAATTACTTTTAAGCGATTCATATTACCACATTATTATTTGTAGGGTTAACAAGTTTAGGAATGGTTTATTATCAATTTTTTAAAATTGATAAAACTCTATTAATAAATATGAATAATTGAATTCATTATAGGAGGGAATATGATGATGTAATGCATTAAGTATTATATTTGTGTTTTATTCAATGAAATATGACTATTTTATTATTTAATCATCTTATATAGAAATGAGTTATATCAGTAATAAATTGATAAATAGGAACAAATTTATGTGATAACATGATCGATAAGAAATTAATATGATGAATTTTATTTTCTATTTGTTTTAGTGGACTCAAATCGAGGAATCATTTGATGTAGTGTGGTTTATTATTGAGGTCTCATGGAGTGGATTGTATATATAGTACATTGTAAATTGTTAAGATATGGATGCATAACGAGATGAACGGGACAATTAAATAAATTAAATGGGAATGGGTTCTGTTGAATTCAATGAATTCTTAATAGTTCAAATAATTATGGTTTAAATATTATGAAATAAAATATTTGAGAAAAATAATAACGAATACTGTTAAGAGTGATTAGATATCCATGTGAAAAGAGTTGTTTCTGGAATTAATGTGTCTAATGAGTTATATATACTTGATAACAAATGATGTATATTTGTTAGTCCCATTTGGAAAATAAGAATATTTCTGGTTTTATTGTAGGAATGATGTATGTTTAGTGGTGTAGGTGATTATTGTTATGTATTGATATTGAAATTTATAATGGAATTTTATATAATGGTTTTTTATATTTTTATCCCTACGGTTATAATATTGTTCTATGTTATATTGTAATAGGTTTTTTAACTTTGTATTCATAATCATGAAGGTATAGTAACCGTAATGGTTTTTGGGTCTAATTTAACATATAAAATATATGGATTATAACCATTGGAGACTATTATCTCTCTAAAACAATTCATTCTAATCAAACTATGGTAATTGTTTAGGCTATAGGTTATGTATTATGTTGGAATGAGGTTCCGATATAATATTTTGTTTACATTATATTTTGTATAATGATGCATATGCGGTATATAAATTTTTTATATAGTTTTGGTAAGTAGATATTTCAAGGAATTGGGAGTTCCAAAATATATACCACTAGGGAATTATGTTTACTAAGTTATTGTTTTTTCCTAAGTGAGATACAAAATTTGATATATTTTAATTATTTACCATATGATTATTTTGTATGGATTTTGTGAGAAATAACTAATGATATGTCATTTTAGTTTTATAGGAATAAGAAATGGTTATGCTTCATTATTTGAATATTGAGGCTTTAGTAAGATTATTTCACATATGGTTTTGTAGTTTCTAGTGAGAAACATAATATGTATACATTCATGTTCATCCCTAATAATATTTACATTTATTCATATTCTATAAATGTAGGTAGTGATTAGTATACGCACCGTTATAGTATATATTTCAATTTTGGTGTTGAATTTATATATTTTATTGATTAACATGTTGTGACATTCATTTTATGGAAATTATTTTGACTATATATAATTTTTTGTTTGAAGAGAAATGTTTATTGATTGTTTCTTATTATAAGGATTGGGATTTATGGAATAGTGGTTAAGGATGTGTTTTGGTACTATTTTCATACATTAGACCTAATAAAAGTGTTAATAATGTTTGTATAACAATCTATGGGCATTGGATGGACCAAGGAGTCCAAGTTTTATGGCAGGAAAAATTCACTTCACTACATCGAAAGTATCGATATGGAGATGGATTTACACCATAGATAAGGTATATAATGGTTTTATGCAGTTAATTTCGGATATAGGATAAGTGTTTTGATGAGTATATTTTGTAATTTAAAATATAAGAGTATTTTAGGGATTCATTTTATTTTGGGACATGGATAAAAATTGTATTTTTTTGAGTGTCACACCTTAAAAGGTGAGTTTAAGACATTATAGGGGTGTTGTGGATGAGATAGGGGCCATTAAAATTGACTATGTAGGGTCTTCACACTATTAAATTCAATGTCTCACAATGAGGTGACATAATGCTACGAATATAACGAGTTAAGTGGGTTAGGCGTGCCTCAAATTGGGGGATCACTGAAAGAGGGCGGCATATAGAGGGTAGATTGACATTATCAACAGTCATATTAAGATATAAATGTGAATTAGATTAAATTGAAAATTATTTATGTCACATATAAGGGGGTATTTATATCCATTTCATAAAATCCTCACTAATCATCCTATACTCTAATTATCTTTCTCCATTATCCATTTTGATAGATGTCCCTTATTTATTGTTAGATCTTGGTGTCATTTATTTTAGGGATGAGTTTTGGATAAGTTTAACAAACCATATGCATCTATGTCATGAATTTCATTCTAATATATAATTCTTTTCTATAAATCCATAATTATATGATTTTGTCTATATTTTATTGAATCTTATAATAGAGAAATTTTTTGAAAGGATTCTTAATGACTAGTGCCCTACTAAATTATGGCATGAGGGGCCTTGATATTTTTGAAGTTATATGCCTGATATGTGATTCATAGTGAAAAGGAATAGAAAGGGTTTTGTATGTGAGATAAGGAAAAAAATAAGATGAGGTTTTTATTGTTCATAGGGCTTACCAAAATGGCCAAAAATGATAAATAAATATTTTAGTCTTAAAAATACATATCCTCTAATATATTTGATTTTATGGAAAGTTGGTCATGAAAATAATAATTTTTGATGATATTATTATTTTTTGATAACTGATATGGGTTTATATGAATTTATTTGGCATAACATATAAGTTTATTAGGGATGTTAATCAATTCAAATGGGGTAATATAGATAATAGGTGGTTTGTATGGTTTTCCAATGGTGCGGAAAAAGAATTTTTGTGATATCCACACACCATGGGTTTCAAGAGTTGAGATAATGTAAAACAATATAGGTCCCCATGATGTGGTTTCTTCAACTTTTTCTAGGTAGTGGAAATTTATGATTAAGAAGTATAGGGGATAATGTTGACGATCAGTATGGAGGGGATGTACACTATGGAAGAATAATATCACCGATATTTTTCACCATATAATGGGGTATTATAGATAAATGTCTTTTTCAAGAAAATATTTTGGTCCTGGAATGGAATATATTTTCATGACTAGGGGTTTTCAATATACAAAGGAATGTTTGAGAAATTTTAATTAGATAACCATGGGTCATGTGGAAATAATTGTTCATTTTTCTATAGGGAATCATGATGACTTAGAATGGTTAATGATTATGTTTTCATGTAAAACCATTTAGTATATATTTGTTTCTATGGATTAATGATCATATAGTTTGAAATAATATATACATAAAATTATACTTTATAAATAGGTGAAGCATGCATTGTCATTCATGGGTTTGGTTGAGCCTATGAAAATTAGGTTGCATGATATGTCTTATTTGTAGTTCTTTTCATTTTTAACACAAGTATACATTTTTATATAATATAGGGACCCCATTTGTAGTTTTACATAGACTTAATACTCATACCAAGAATGTTTCCTCTATGATACATTAAATCATTATGTTTTATGGTTTAGTTAAGGGAAAGGGGTTGGAATTTATAACCGAGTTGAGGTGGAAGCATGGTTGGTGCGTGAATTAGTTGGCATGATTTTGCTGAAAAGTCAGGTGGTTCTTCAGTTCCTATCTGAGGGTTATTTTTAATTATGTTGTGTATAGATATAAGTGATTGGGCCATGGGAAATTTCATATATACATCATTTACTGAAATGAATTGGTAAACATTCATTGGGCTTATTATGCGTGTTTATTTTGATTATTTTTAATATTGTATTAAATTTCATCAATATATTTTTTAATTAATATAAATTATCACTAGTGTATAGTGTCTCTAACATAACTTAAAGACCTATGCTATTAGTTATAAGCCATTGGTGTTCATGTAAGTGTTATATGGTTCAGTGGTATACTAGTTCAGTTAATGTGGATTGAGTTGGGCTTGTGAAACACATTGGTTTTAGAGTATCATTATGTAGAATATACTAAGTGACTGTTATTTTTTTTATTTTTGTTGACATAGATTTGGGACATAGAAAAAGTTTTCAAATACTTTCAGAAATGTGACTTGGTATGGATTTTATTCTTTTTATATGGCTAGAACAAGTATTATATGAAGGAGAAGTTTCCAGGAAAATCATTAATTTATGTTTTGGATTTCATGGTTATTGTTGGGTTATATTATTTTTTTAAATTTTGCATATGTTGTTTTTGATTTTTATTTTAGAATCATGTTATGATAGGAAAGATAGAATATAATATCCTAACCCTAGAAATATCAAAACTAGTGTCTACTATCAATTACATTAGCATGATTACATTGAATTAAATCTAGAAGGACAATGAGTTTAGTAATCATGGTAAACCAGACACATAAACAAGTTTGGTATTACAATTAAATAAACTAATTAAAACACATTCTTTTCTAAATAACTTCAAGGATAACTTTATTACATCCAGTACATCCTTGAATATCATTCATAGTATGCTTCTTGTATCCCTAGGGAAAGAAAAAATATTAAGGGTCATCTCAAATTATTAGTTGGGATAATGTATTGCGGAATCAATATTTAATTGATATGAATAAATCAACATGGAAAGGTAAATAACTAAACACAAATACCAAGAAATCAATAGGATAAAAATGAAATGAATAAACAACAGGAAAAGGTAAATGAAAACACATGCCATTCAAAAAAGATATAAGAAACAATAAATATGGAAATGTATCAAACTGAAACACATGACATTTAATCAAAGAACTGAAAATGAAATGTATCCTTAGATATGCCGAAACAAAATCTCAAGGATGAATAATAACAAAAACTAAATGGAGGAAATTATTTCATAATATACAACATGTTTGAGGCACATGAAGACCAATACCATCAATACCATTCATATGATGGTGTAAAAATATAGGTAGAAACCTGTTTAGTTTTCACAACTTTTTTTCTCATGAGAACCTATCTATGAATCAAGGAGCTATATAATGCCCAGGCTCCCTTGTTATTTCTTGTCTAAATAATTCCACATATTGAATAACCAAAATAAATAATATTACTTATCAAGTATCCATATTAAATAAAGAAAACAGAATTATCTATATTTCACCATATAATCAAATAACATTCAAAAAATACAACATGTGTAAAATGATATACTTTTTTGGGAATAGTAATATCTATGATAAATGAAATATATAATTTTTGGGAAATTCAATGCTCAATGACCATATGAGAATGAATATTTCTAGGGGGTTAAAAATAAATCATGTAAGTTAATATTAATAATATCCCTAGACAAATCAGTCATAAACCATCAATATGATGAATAAGGATGGTATCGATAAAATATATCCCAAGTGGTGTAAAATAATGTGTTGTTGTTTTTGATGAATAGAAATAAAAATATATTTTAAAAACAATCTTGAGGAAAACATCCCCTGTTTTGAACAATCATTTATTTTTGAAAATCAATTTTTAATCCATTTTACGTAAAAATTAACATTTTAAACATGAAAGGGAAACATAAAATAAATTTTTGTGAGTATATTCATATATATTGTACGAGGTAAAAAGAACATTCCTTTTTAGGAGTAAATTTTATAATAGATGACTTGATAAGAAATCAATAAGGAAGTTCCTTTAAAAACATTGGTAAAAGAAAAAAGCATACAAATATATTTACTAAGTCAAGTAAAAAATATTTTGGACAAAAATTTTGGAAAAAAAGTTTTTATAAGAAAATTGGTTCTCATACAAAAGAGAGAAATGAAGTTATTTTTTCTTAAAAAAATTTCTAAAAAATTTCTCCTACGAAAGACTGGGAAAATGGTACTATTACCTTATAAAGGACATTAATAAAAAAGGAGAGTAAAATTTCAGGGATTATGATAACATAAAAAAATAATTTCCTCTGATGGAAATTCATTATGAAATAATCCTAAACAAAATGAGATTGTAATGTAATCCCCTGAAAAGATAATAATGTTTGAGTGAGAATCAATCAATGAGTACATTACATGTATCTATAGTAAATACACATATAGAATAAGAAATATATCATTATATAGTCAAATTCATTATACATGTAATCATAGAATATTAATGACAATGAGGATGTAATATAACCCAATGAAATGGAATTGGTTTATGAAATTATTCTCCACTTGGTTAGTTTTAAATCAAATTATCTTAGAGAAAATAATTCAAATTTAAACTAAAATATCACGAAGAGTGAATGAATCATGATATTATATGAAAATGTTTAAGTATGTGCACTATATATAAGAAATTAGGTACACATCGATAAGTTTATTGTTTCAATAGAAAGTCACCGATCCCAAAATTAAGTGAAATTGTAAAGATAGTCATTAAAAACATTCTTGAGGAGAATAATCATTAAATAATCCAAAGTATCCAATAATTATTTAAAATATTTTAATAATAATATCCATGAAGGAATAAAATCAAATTAAACTTATTATATCATGGGAAAAAAGATATTCATGAAATAACATGTCAAACGATAGTATATACACCATATAAAAGAAACTAGGTGCACAACATCCAATAAGCCCCAATGAAATGTAAATTGATATAAAATCCCTTAATTTGTGTCTGTTTGTCTTGTGTATATTTATATTCTTGGATAAAAAACAGATGTTAATTATTTACTTTCTTGAGAATATTTTTCATTTTTATCATTACATTTTTTATGCTTTATACAACTACTTATAGAATTATGTCTCTACCAGTTATTTTGACCAAATTTGATTTACATGTCAAAAAAAATTGGTAAGTAAACTATGTTAAAATGGGTAATTATATAAAATCTACAAAATAATAATCATTAAATTATTATTATATTTTTACATCAATAAATCTTTTAAAACCAATAAATAAATATGGTTATGAAAAACGAATCAATGTTACTATAATGGAGATAGTAGGCCCTACATACACATGAGTAACATTATCATTTTACATGATCATTATGGAAAGAAGGAAAGTAGAATTATATATTTCCAGAATGATAATTATATAATAAAAACCATATTAATCAATCATATATACTTTTATATATAATTCATGTTATGTAAAATGAATCACATCAAGTCGAAGAGGCGGTAGTCCTCACATCCACAAATGACATTATAACTTTTTAAGTGTGTGAAAGGGTAATAGATATCTGATATACATTATATTTATAGAAAGGTAATTATTTCATTAATATGATATATATTTTTTATATGTCCAATATGCTTAATTAAAATCATCATTTATACATTCCATGTATAATCTGATCGAATCACATCGCTTTTAGGAGGCAGTAGTCTGCACTTCTTCAACAATGTTATCACATTTACAAAAAAGGAACATTTAATGATATATGTTGTAAAATAATTAATTAATATTAAATACATAATAAATATTAGATATATAATATATAAAGATATTTTACACAATAATTTCCATGATGAGAGGCGATGAAGGAAAACCGAAAAAACATCATTTCATTAGCCGGTAGTCCGCCGTACACGTAAAAAATATGTTTGTTACCCATCAAATTGAACTGTGTGTAATTTTAGGTATAATAATCTGAATAAAAACATATTAGTATATTTCAGATACTATTTTTAGATAATAATGGAATAATAGGATTTGGGGGACTGGAAAATGGAAATAAAACTATACATCTTAAGGAAGTTGGTTACCTCTTAATTGGGTAACTCCTTTGGCTTTGCACCAAAGGGATTTCATGGAATGATTATGTACAATAATATGATTCCAGGATAAGGGGATATATATTGAGGATTTATTTGGGTAGATCTTGGTTGAGCCAAAGCGACATGGGAAGTGTTAGGAAGTGGGTGGAGATGAGGCTATTTTATAGTGGAGGAGTGACACTATTGTAATATTTTGACAAAGGAATTCCATAAATTTTTACACATTTCATGTGGCACCCATAATTTTTTATTTTATATGAAATTGTGTATAGGGTCAAAATATTTTTATCTAATGGTTCTTGGACAATTTTCTAGGTCATTTGGGACCTTAAGATGAAGGTTTAGTCTCTTTTAAGATTAATTTTAACTTAATAATTTAAAATAATTTTAATTACATTCAGTTATATTTCAGGTAAAAAACTAAGTTGAACTTTTAGATGTTATATATTATTATGAATCAAAATATTTAATCCATTTTTCCAAATTCTAATCATATAATTTGAATAAATTAATTTAAATCTAATCCCATAGACAAGACCACAATATGATATTTTAAAGTAAAAACAACATAATGTTTTCTATGATTTTATAGTAAATTTTAATGTAAAATTGATTCCAATTAAATGAATTGGATTAAATTAATTAAATATAATCTAAATAAAATTTCAAAACGATTTAATGTTGTATTTATCCTTATAAATAAATTATAAGAAAAAATATTATTGAATTAAAATTAGTATTTCTCATTATTCATTAAAAATATAACTTAACATAATAATACAAAAAACACACCCAAACCAAATTTTTATGTCTTTATTTCAATTATTACATTTATTTTGAAATATATGATTAATAAAAGTGTCAGAAATTAGATTTATAATAGTTTCACCTTTAAAAGGAGGTAAAAAAGGGCTTAATAAGAATATATGTTTTTATGTGTAAAATGTGTTTTATTTTTATCTTATTAATATATAATATATTAGATGAATATAAAAAATATTATACTAAATATAATATATATATGTATATAAATGAAATATCACTCACTAATTTAAATTAATATAAATTATTATAGTAAAACTTATTTGTGAGTATAAAACTTGTTTTGTATAAAATATTACCTTTATTTTCAATTGGCCATTACATCAATTTCTAATTAATTTGATACTAGTGAATTAATCTTATAACAATTTAAACCATTTATTTTCATAATTTATTTTAATAATATTCATAATGGCTTGTTTATGTCTTATTATAATAAATTATAATATTTTTACAATATATTATTCTTAGGTAAAACTCGGTCTTACATAACACAAGCCAATGAAGAATCTCAGTGATTCATATATCACATGCTAACTTAGTGTCATTTAAATTTCCAGATATATAATATATTGAACTTATTTAAAATTATTAATATATTATAAATTTTTGGGATATTATATTCCCTTATACGCTTTGTGTTAGATGTCATACATTCTTTCAAATACAAAGTTCATAATTTTATATTTTTTTTGGTGTTACATTCTCCACATGTTAATTAAATTGCATCCTCACAATTTAAAATTGATCTTAGTGATTTATTGATTGATATTTATTATGTTTAAAATCCTACATGATGATAAATGTTCATAAAACATCCTATTGAAATTATATAATGAGAATTCCAAAGGTCACATGGAATAACATATAACTATGTCTCTATGTAGGAGAACATTAGTGGAAATTTTAGATACGCACATGAAGGAAAAGAATAAATATTTACAAGGTGTGAATGAGGTCATCAATTAAAAACGAGTGAATGATTAATATAAATTTGAGGGCCTCAAATGCATAAATCTTTGATGATTTAGAATCTGATTAGTTCCACAGAAATTAATGTATTAAGACAATATTTTTGTTTGAAGATTTGTCTCTAATGTTGGGGAATTATTTTACTTCCTATGTATATGTACTTGAAATATATCTATAAAAATAATTTTAACATTTGGTTGTGATTTTATCAAATTTCAAACTCATTCAAAAAATAAATTAGATTTTTAAAGAACTATTTTTTTGGAAGGATCTTAAGACCCCTTAAAGAGTGAAAAGTACAACTATTTGTCTCCAAATATTCTTAGAAACTAATATGGTTAAGACAATAATCTATAAACCCTAAAAGTAACACTACTAGATTATAATTATTATATATTCTTCAAATTTTTCAACTAAAAATTGAGACATATTAACAGGGACAATGTATAGGTCATTGGTTGGTGTCAAACCCTTATCATCCTTCGATCATGGGTTCATGTCCTGTAGCCTTGCCAGATTTGATGGGTTGTCACCCGAAATACATGTTTTCATTTTCTGAAATCTTGTTTATATAATTTAAAAAATAAATATTGCAGACATACTTGAAAAATGATTAATCGCTAAATAGCCTTTTAATGATGTTTTCCAATACAGCATCAATACATAAATATCTCTTCAATTTTATTTCAACATAGGTCCTTCCTTAGTATAATTTTTATCTATAATACCATTTATAGGATCTTTAAAACATGAATCATTATTTTCACTTTAAAACACCATAGTTTTAACCCCATGTTTTTTATTATCAAAACCCTTTATAATGGTTTGTTAGGGAAATGTGAATTGTTCAAAGCATATCCCCTGGGAGTGTCAAACTAAGTGTGTAGTAAGACCCTTTTTCGAGTAATAGGTTACTCAGATTTAGGACCGACACACCTTATCGAAGTTGTTACTACTAGGTAAATATTTTATAGATCCATGTCCATTTTTACTATTTATAAAATGATTTATTTATAGAAATACCCAAATAATCTCCACTTTACCAAAATTATAGGGTGTTATTCTACACCTATCCAAAATTTATACCTTAGGGTTACATTAACTAATCTAATTTTCCCTAAATCTAGTTCCCATGGTTTATAATAAATTTATTAGATACCAGATGCAGCAATATGACCCCATAAATCACGGATCTGGTGTCTACTATCAATTACATTGGCATAATTATAAGGAATCAAATACCAAAGGACCAAGAGTTCAGTATTATTATTAAAACCAATACATACATGAGTCTTTTGTTATAAATTAATTCACTAATCACTACATAATTGTTTTTCTAAATAACTTTCAGGATATCTTTATTCCATCTTGTATATCCCTACATATCGTTCATAGTATGCTTCTTGTATTATTTGAAAAAGGAAACATAACAAGGGTGAGCTCAAAAGCTCTGTAAGGCTATAGTATAACGGAATAAATAAATAATCAAATGGAATAAATCAACATGGTAATGTAAATAACTAGACACACATTCCATTTAATTAATAGGATAAAAAGGATGTGAATAAATAATAAGGAATGCTAAATGATAACATATTTCACTAAAATAAAAATATAAGGAGAAATTAATATGGAAATGTATGACCCTGAAACACATTTCATTTATTCAATGAATTTTAAATGAAAATTATCTATTGATATATTGATGAAAAATATCATGTATGAATAATAAATGAAACTAAATAAAGGCAATTTTTTCTTAATGGACGTCATGTATGAGGCACATGAAAACCTATACCACCAAGAACATTCACCATAAGGTTTAAAAATACGGATAGAAACTCATTTAATTTGAGCTACTTATTTTCCTCATAAGAACCTGTCAATGCATCATGGAGCTATAAAATACCCATATTCCACCCATCATTTATTTTCCAATGTATTCTTCATATCGAATAACAAAAATAAATAATAGTCATTATCAAGTATCCTTATTAAAAAAATACATAATTATTTATATTACCCAAAAAAATCAAATAACAGTCAATGTTCACACTACATGTAAAATGGTATATAGTTTAGGAAATATTAATATTCATGATAAATTAAATGGATAATTTATGGGAAATTCAATGATGAATGATCATATGAGATTTAATATTTCAAGGGTACAGAAAAATAAATCAAGTAAGTGAATGCGAATACTATCCTTGGATGAATTAATAATAAACCATCAAAAGGAATAATAAATATAGTACCAATAAAATATATCCCATGTGGAGTAAAATAAAGTGTTTTTGTGTTTGAAGAATACAAATAAAAATATCTTTTAAAAACATTCTGGAGGAAGTTATTGTTTTTTTAAAAATTCCTTTCATTGAATATCACATTTAAAAAAAAATTCGTCAAAATTTAACCAATTAAATATGTAATGTATACATTAAATAATTGACTATGAGTTGATATATACTTATCATAGGAGGTGAAAGGTACAATTACTTTTCACTGTAAAAAGGATAGAAAAAAATGGCTTGGTGGGAAAGAGACAAGAAGATTCTCTAATAAAAATTTAAAAGGAATAATGGTTCTAATTTATTCAAAAAATCATGTTAAATTCATTTTTTCAAACCTTTTTAGTAAATGTGGGTTTTAGAATAAAAAAGGTTCTCTGACTAAAGAGGTAAATGAAGTCGTGTTTTCTTAAAAATATTTTCTTAAACATTTTTAGAACAAAAGAGTGGAAAATAGTACTATTACTTAATAAAGTTCATGAGTAACCAAAGAAGAAGAAAATTATATGAATTATTTGAAAATGATAAAATAATTTCAACTAATAAAAATTAAAGTATAAAAAATCATAAAAAAATGTGATTGAAAAGTAAACCCTTGAAAATATTATAATGTTAGATTGAGAATCAATAATTGATTAGATTATGTGTATCAACTATTAATCGACACATAAAATAAGAAATACATCCATAGATATTAAAATTAATTATATACATAATCATAGAATATTAATTACAATGAGGATGTAATATAATCCATTAAATAGAAATTGTTTACGGAATTATTTTTCAATTGGTAAATTGTAACTCAAATCGACTTAGAAGAAATAATATAAATCGAAACTAAATTATAAAGAAGAATGAATGAATCATGATATTATATGAAACATTGGTAATATTTTCACTATATATAAGAAATTAGGGTCACACTAATAATTTTATTGTTTCTAGATAATGTTATAAATCACAAAAAGATGTGAGATTTCCAAGATAATCATTGAAAAAATTCATTATATGAATAATCATTAAACATTATAAGTTTTCACATATGACTTTGAAACATTGGAATCATAATATCTATGAAGGAATAAAATTAAATGAAGCTTATAATATCATGATAATAAATATATTCATTATATAACATGTAAAATGGATATATATACACCATATTAAAGGAACTAGGTGCATAACAATAAATAAGTCTCAATAGTATCAAAATTGAGACAAAATCTATTACCTTCAGTCTAGTTTGTCTCATGTGTCTTCATATTATTTTATAATAAATTTATGTCAATTATTTACTTGATTGAGAACCTTTTTATGTTTATCATTACTTTTAATTCACTTTTTTAACAATTTGTATACATCTACTTAAACAATTATGTTTACCACATTTGTTTTGACCAAATCTGGTTTATATACTAAAAAAAACATTGGTAGGTCAACTATGGAAAATGGGTCATTTGATAAAATCTACATAATAAAAAAATGATATAATTATTACATTTATACATCAATTATACTTTTAAAACCTATCATTAAATTTGTTTATGAAAAATGAATGGACATTACAATCATAGAAATAGTAGGTGGTACGTACGAATGAGTAACATTCTCATTTTTAAATAATAGTTATGGAAGGATGGTATCGGGAATCATATATTTCTATTTTGATAATTATATCAAAAATAAAATAATGTATAATCATTTAAAATTGTATATACAATTATGGTGATGTAAAAGTAATCACATAGTGTGGAGGAGGAGGTAGTCTAGACGTCCACGAATGAAATTATAACTTTTTAAGTGTATGAAATCATAGTAATGAAATTGATATATATTATATTTACAAAAAGTTAATTAAGTAATTAATATCATATATATGTTTTAGATGTCACATAGGTTTAATTAAAATCATCCTTTAAACATTCCATGTATTATTTGATCGAATCACATCTCTTTTAGGAGGAAGTAGTCCAAACATCCTCAATAGATGTTATCACATTTAAACAAATTAGAAAGTACAAAGATATATGTTTTTAAGTAATTAAATAATTAAAAAGTAATAAAATATATTATATATAATATATAAATATAGATTCCATGATAATTTACACCATGAGAGGTAGTAATAGAAAAATAAACAATCAATTTTTTGAGGACGTAGTTACTGTACACATAAATAGTGTGTTCATTAACCATTAGATGGAAGTGTGTTTAAGTGTAGGTAAAACACTTAAAATAAAGAAATATAATTATATTTATGATAATTTATTTCTTATACAATCTTGGAATTAGAATATTTGATGGACTATATAATGTAAATAATACTAAATTGCTTAAGGAAGTTTGTCACACAATAATTGAGTAACTCTTTTCGGTTTTACCCAAATGTATTACATAGAAATATTTCTGTCCAAGGGGATGAATATGTGATTAGGGTACAGTTGTTGAGTAATTATTTTGGATTGGATTCAGATTTATATGGTGGCGTTCTGGGAGGGATTTGAAGCTGTCACATTTGTGGAAGCTCACCACTTCTTAGATCCGACGTTGACATCCTCAAAGATGAGTGATGAAACCAGACCTGTGATTTGTCCAGATCTATTGTGGTTTAGGTTTTATTTCTCATTGATCTGTATTAGTGGAGCATTCTTTGGGTGGATTGATGTGGACTCTATGTGCGGTATTGATGGTGGCGATGGGTTTTTTGCAGATCTGGCTTGGTGCAGATTCCACTTTGTTTCATCCCCATTTATAGGAGGACCAATGATGGATTTTGGGTTCTGTTGTCACTAGTTTGCCTCTTCCCCTGGTCCTCTTAGGTTTCTTTGTTTTCTTCCTCCTTTAACATGATTCATTTTGACCTTTGGTGCGGGTTCTTCTTCGGCTTGATCTACTTGGATTCAGGCCATTAGTGGCGCTTCTGGTACTCATAAGCCTTGTTCCCCTCATTAGTGACATTTTAATGGGCCATCCAATCCTAGGTGGTGGTGGATTGACCTCTTTCATCTTTTATAATCTTATTTACTTGGGTTTCTCATAAGCAGTTACAGTGTCGGAGGGAGCCTAGTGGCTTTGTTATGGTGGGGTTTTCTTCTAGCGACGACTCTAGCTTTCGGGATGCAGGAAATGTTGGCGATGGATTTTTGATTTATGATTTTTTTTTACTTTTTTAAAGAATTTCAGAGTGATTTCTCTACTGTAATCTATGGTGTTGTGATCTGTGGTTCGAGTTTGAAGGGATTTCATAACCAGACCTTCTTTAAGGGGCTTTTCTAGATGAGGTTTAGAGAAAGGGGTTTTTAGCAGACCATTGCAATCCATTTTGTGATGTTCAAGTGGGTATATAAATTTTTATCGGTACCCATCCCATGCAACTCTACACGTGACATCTAGCTGAGCAACGATGAGAAAATGGAAGCTTGTATTCACGTTTTTTATACTAGGGAGGAGCTTTTCTTTATTGTTTTAATGTTTTATATTGATGGAATTTAGATCAGTGGGACACATTATTTTCCTTTATGTCCTTGATGTCATCCTGTGTTCCCCCTCTACCCTTTAATTGGGGTTTATGCTAATAAAAAATTTAATTTTCATCCCATCAGTCAATATTATTCATTATTCATTAAAAATGAAACTTAACAGAAAAATAGAAAAAAATAATCCAAACTAATTTTTATGTTTTTCATTCAAATATTAAGTTTATTTATATATATAATATTTATAAAAGTGATAATAATTGGATATAAAATAGGTTCACCATTAAAAGGATGTAAAAATGACTTAATAAAAATATAGGTTTTTATGTGTAAAATTGAATTTTTTATATCTTATGTTGATCAAAGATATTGGATGAATAAAAAAATATTTTATTGAATATATATATATATATATATATATATATATTACATTCCTATCAATAACTAACTCTAATTATATTAATTTATTAGGGTCAGACTACTTTGTGTGAATAGAAATAGTTTCCTATAAAATATTCCCCTTATTTTCAATTGTCTATTACATTCATTTCTAATTAATATTTAACTAATGAATTCAAATGATATTTTGGTAATTAATAAATTTTCATAATTTAGTTAATACTATTCATAACAGCTAGATTATACCTCATTTTATAAAATAATAATATTTTAATAATATATCATTGTTTGGTAAAACTAAGTCTTGGCCGTAACGTAAGTCATTGAGGAAACTAGTTGTTTTGTATGTTTCATTCTAACTTAGTAACACATGCATTAAATACTATAGAATATATTGATTTCTTTTAAAATAGTAAATATATAATATATTTTCAGTCATTATATTCCCCTACGCGCTTGGTGGGGAATTTCATACACACTATTGAATAAAATGTTTATAAGTTTAGATTTTCAGGGCATTAAAGGGAATACTCATGGATCATATTTGGCATAAAATTATCATAATAAGTATGTTTCTTAATTATTGTTGTTATTTTAAATATATAAAAAATGGTTTATTGTTTAATATGTAAAAAATAAGATAACAACATTTCAATACATAGTCTATCTGGGTCTTTCTACTCAGTTAACCCAATACGAGTAGTGGTTATAGAAATGGAAAGGGGTTTGACTATTTAATGTTTCACCAATAACCTATATGGTCTCTTTATGTATATATTATTTGTGGTATTTTACTCAATGAGTCAAGGTTCAAGACTCTTGGTGTGGTGAACATGTTGGTCTTATGTGTGTTTGTTGGGTGTGGTGCATTCCCCAGACATGGTTATCTGAGGTTGTGAGGAAATATGATAGGAAACCTGGGCTTGGTAGTAAAGAATAACAATTATTGTTTTATATTTCATATTACATCATGAAATATTTTTGACATATATATTGCTATATAATTATTTATTAGAATGTTTTATTCTTAAACAGATGCCAACTAGAACACCAATGTTGGGGCATCCGGAAAAAATAGATGTGGTTCCACATGGACATATATTGGATGAGGTCCTTGAAGGTAGAGGTGCGAATGAGCGACTGTTAGAGGATCTTATGTTGGAATAACTTAAAAAATTATAGTGGATATCAGTTAGTTATTAAATGAGAAATGTTGGATGAGCTTAATTTTTGTAGTCTAAAGTAATAACAGTGGAGAACATGAAGCTAATCTATCTAAGGTATACCTGATATGTGATTTCGCTTCATATAATCCTCCTTTAATAAAAGTAGATTATGGAACACATGTAATTAATTACTGTAAAGAGTTTTTGAATATTATATTTGGAAGTTTTGAGACACCCCTAGGGTAGAGGGAAATGTTGACCACATACATTCCTAAAATGAGAGAAAAATACTCTCAAAACATATATGTATACGTGGTTATATAAGAGGGGTTTACTTATATGGAAATTCAGGAAATTTTTGGAGAACATCTTCCCTAAGATAGAATGGGAAGGCCAAGATAATGATTTCACCCAATTTTGATAAGGATATACCTCTGTTATAGATTATTTTATGAGGTTCACTGATTTCTCTATGACTTTAATGAACTATGGTGAATCTAAATATCATCATGCTGTAATGATTTGTAGTTGGATTATGGAATGATATTATGTTTCAAGTAAATATATTTAGATTTTTTATATATGAGGTAGTGATCCATGAACTGATAATAGAGAGTTACCTAGAGAGTGGGACTATACAAATCTGGATTATTGGGTGAGGTATGAATGGTGCTAGAGCTCCTACTTTCCAGAAGTGGGGATATGAGAAGACTGAAATGGGTAGTTAACGCCATGTTTCAATTATTCAATCATGGATTTCATTACCAATGTTGTTTCATTTGTGTGAAGAGATAGGATAAATTTAGTCCCATTATGATATTCTATTGAAATAGTGAAAGGAACCCATTGGGATTTTGCAGTGTTTCTTAAGAGGACATGAATAGTAGTTAGGGATATAGACCAAGAAATACATAAATATATAAGGGATAAATGGAAGAAAAACTAGGATCTGGAATATGGGATTTATCTTCAAATATAGGTAGTGGTATTAGTTGAGATCTTCAACAGTAAGATAGTGGATGACATTGAGTGCATATCCATATAGAGGATATGTATTAGGAAATCAGGCATCAAGATATCTACATAGGATTGGGACAACATATTCAATTTTGGTAATAGATCCAACAATAGTAAAAATTATGTAATGAGTATGTTATTATGGGTTATTTTTTTCATCTTGTGGATATTGGGCCATTGTGAGAACACGTAATGTTTTGAATTTTTAAATATTTCATAAGGTATGGAACTGAAATTGGATGTGTGTGATGAATCTGGGATGCATATAATTGTGTATAAATATGGGATCAAATATGATTCAAGATAAACATACGAATTTAGTATAATAAGGAATGAAATATAGGAATTTGGATGATTCATAATAAAGATAGATAATGAATGCTATCTATCTATTGATAATCTATGTATTCTAGATGAATATGTGTGGTAATATTATTTTTTTAGGTAGATGGGTTGAGATGAGACTGGTTAGGGGATCCTTATGATGGATGGTTCCTAGGGAAATGATCTACGGGTTTAAACTAGATAATATAGATAACCACAAATGATACCTATGTGTTCAAAAATATATTGTTTTTTTAGTAATGTGTAGAATGGGGTGATCGAGTATATGTGGGGTTTTTCAATGTATGAACTAAAAAATAACAAAGGCACACTATTGTATAGTGGTAGTTTGTAAGGTACTTTATTTTAGAATACTTATTCTTATTAGTTCTTGGAAAAAATGCATGCCTTTATTCCTTGTTGGGGTGTAATAATAAATAGGAAATGATACATTGGGATTTGGAGGGGATTAATGAGGGGGAATTATGAAACAAGAATAATTCACATCATGTTAATGGGATTCAGGGCGTGTTGAGGGATTTTTCCCATGGTGAGGTGGGAGATGTGAAATAAATGATTTAAGTTCATATTATTTACAAGTATTATGATGTGTAAGGGTTTTAATTTTGAAAGTATGATTCTTTTGAAAATTCATAATATTATTGAGCACTTAAAAAATTGTGTTATTTGGATATCGAGTCATGATAAGAATGTTCATGAAGATATAGGGGTTTAATTGATGATATTCCAAAAAAAGGTTGTCTCGTGAGTTTTTTGGAATTGGAAGTGAGGGCCATGCCACGACACAACCCATAACTGTGATGTCCTATTTTTGAGGGGGATTAGTTACATTATACATAGAGAAATTTCATTGTGAATATTTTCTAGATATGATGATTAATGTAAGGACCATAAGTATCACACCACTATTTAGTTCGAAAAATGGAAGTAGATTAAGCTAATTAATTAGTTAATTTCATTATAAAAGATATATTTTAAAACAACCTATATAGAACCAATATGACAACCTCAACTCTTTTTTTCTCATTCCATCTTCAATTATATTTGACCCCCTTCATTTCATTTGATATCAGAGTTTCATTTTTTGTAGGGAATAGGCATGGGTAATACTGGTTGTATATTGGAGTTGGTATCTTTAATTTATATAAATATTCATATATTCAAGAAGAAATACCTAATTTCAATTAATTTACTTAATTTTTTGACACTATTTATTAAAATAAGATCATGTAGAGATTATCAGTGGGTGGAGTCCTTATAACTCTAGGTAGGTCATTTAGGACATTTTTCAAAGTTGTATGGGTGATATATGATGCATAATAAATAGACGTAGGTAGGATTTTCTAAGTGATAATGGTAATAAAACAATGTAAGAATTATATTGTTCTTAAGGGATACCAATGGTGGTAATTTTTGAGAAATAATTGGTTTAGGGTTGGTATATAAGAATCCAGGTCAAATATGATTTCAGGGATGGATAGTCATGAACACACTAGTTATTTATGTTCTTACTATGATGTTATTACTGATGTGATTCCATGAAAATATATTGGGTGTAAGTAGTCAGACTATGGATTATGCTAATCACTAAAAAATTTGAAACATGTTTCAATGTATTAAAATTTGGTTATCCAATGTTGTGTCCTAGTATGTTCATGATTTATAGTCACTATGGGATCAAAAATATCATTGGTGTAGTAAGCCCTTAGATAATTCTCAATGATAGAGTTTCGTAAAATCATTATGGGTGGTAACATCTTTAGATTATGAAACATTCAGAGATTGTGGTGGGAATCGATACAGTGTATGTTCACACAGTAGTGTTCCATGCTTTTCAATTTTTGGAACAACTAGATAGAGACCTGGGGTATGTAGTTTATTAAGGGATGATGTTATAGACATTGAAGGTGGAGAATTTACCTAACATGGGTTCATAGGGGTGTTGATTTAGTGGTGGAACCTTGATTTTGGAATACTATGGGTCTTATAATAATGACTTTGGAAATACCTTTGGGGAATCATTATATCTGAGAAGGGTTAAATGGTTATGTCGACCACTGAGGACAAGTAGTTTGAAATCTTTTGAAAGGATTGAGGATATTATCTTATGAAAGATTGTGTAACTATTTTTCCAATAGAGTACAAGATAAAAAATGTAAATTATTACTTTAGGAAATTTTATAATTAGTGTAGTATGTCACAATATTTGTTTGGAGTGATTTATATTTGTTTTTTATAAACTGGTATACTTATGAATGTATGTTGGGGACACCATTTGTTTTTACCTAAAATGATAATACACATAACCTGTTTGGGCCCATCCGGACCTGTGAAGACTTTATGAATTTTGGATTTGGTAAAATAAAAGTATTTACATCTAAAAACTATTGACGTTTGATGTGTAAGATGTCCATGAGTCAATTTAAATGATGTTCCATTCATACTAGGAGGTTCCTTAGTGGTGGGCCCATGGTTCTTTTAATTACATTTTACATACACACACAAATATACATATATACATATATATTATCAACCCATTAGAGATTTTGTAAACTATTTTACAACATTCTTGAGAAGGTAAATATTTATTTGAATTATCATTTGTGTATATTTCATGTGTTTTCATGGATCTTGGTTTAAATATCCTTTGAAGTCATTGTTATTAATATTATTTATCTTCAACAAGTATAGTCACCCCACTATCAATAATAGACCACTATTTATAATTAATAACCTTTTTCATTTGGTGAGGTTTCCCAATGGTCCAATGGTTCATTAGTCTCATATATATGATATGGGATAGGAGGGGAGATCATGTTTTGGATTCAGGGGATTCAGGTTAAGAAATTACTCCCACAATTCAAGTTGTTTCTCTTTGGTTCCAGACATCAACCCATGTATTATCATTGGGATGATTCAAGTCTCACTATGAATAAAAAAATTATAATAATATGGGTTTAGTGGATATGGGTAAAATAACATACAAACCAAGATAAAATATTAAATTGATTCCATCCTAGAATGTTATAGAATTTGTTTTGTTATTAGAACTAATAGGAATCAAATAATAGAAAATAAATTTTTTAGGAATGATTATGTTTTAAAAAATATCATTTAGCTTCATGTTCTACAAAATATTTTACATAGACTAAAAATTCCTTTCAAATATTATACATGATTCAGGGGTACTAGAATGATCTGTTGAATGATTTGAAACATTTATCCAAAATGCATAAGGTAGTATTTATATAAATTATCTAAGATTCAAAATTTTTATTTTATAAAATATAAATTAATTAAAACATGTTTTTTATGTTCTATAATTATAATGGAAAAATATCTTAAGAGATAAATATAAATTTTAATGCACCCATTTAACTAAAAAATGAGAGATGATATTATTTAAATGATAGGTATGTGTGGGATTTTTGCAAGAGAAGTGACCTCTAAAAATCTGGATAAGTATTTGGAGAAGAATGATAAGGAATCTTCATAATAGTGTTTTGATTAAAAATCAATGGAATAATTAAGAAAGTGAAAGACGTCAATAAGAAAAGAAAAATTATTTGAGTGATGATAAAATAACCAAAATTTGGTTTTATGACCCAAAAATAACCAATTTCTTTTCTAAAATTTTAAAATGATATTAACATAGTTAAACAATATAATTTCATGTTATTTTTTATAATTTTTTGATAAATTTATTTCAATATCTTATTAATGAGATATTTATGAAAAATTACTTTATATATCATCATGATAAGGGGACTTGTTTTAATGTAGAATAAATGAAAGAGTAATCTATTATTCATTTTCATGAAGAAATTATTTTTTCTATTCAGAGAATGATAGAACCGAAAATAAAAGATCAGGTTATTTTATTATTGATCAATAGATTAATATTAAAATGGATGTTCATATATTTTATTGATATTTGATAATATAAACTCAATACCAGTAACTATTTTTAATGAATTATTAAATAGAGAAAACTAGTTATTATCCACTAAATAAAAACTAGTTGGTATATTTATTACATAAAAAACTATGGTAAATATATTTTTTGGATAATATTAAGAAGTATATATTTTCAAATTAGTTTCATGTGTTGAAAAATAATTAAAAGGATTACTATAATTAACATAGTTAATCCATCATAAATACTAGTTGTGATTTAATTTATATACCACATGAGAATCACATATTTCAATTCAGTTATGATAAATAATATATGAATGCCATTGAATCTAATAAAAAAATATAATTAGGTTTTTTATTATGAAACTGATGTTATTGATATATGAGTAAAAGAAAAATTACATGACTTATTTTTTAAAACCACCAATATTTTTTTCATAAATATATTTTGAATTTAATATTGAGGTGGTTAAGGAGAAAAATTTGAAACACGAAATCTATCTTTAATTTGGTATAAATAATTAATCAATATAACTTTTTTTTTCAATTATTCTTAAATATATTTACTAAATAAACATTGAACACATAGTTAAATAATAAAGAGCCTCCTATAATCAGATAATCCCCTCGTGATGTGAATTAAAAAATGGGGGATATGATTTTTTATCCATTGAGAGAAGTTTGTATTAGTCTGAAACCCTTTTTTGGAGTACCATCACACACATCGCTCCTTCTAATGGTGTGACATTTAGTTAAAAATTCCATTAGAGGGATGGTATTCCTTGTTTAATAAAACAACTCATTCATGAGTTTGAATATTTAATAATATTATTCTCATTCAATACATAATCAGGGTTGTGTTATAGGATCATTATATTTATATATATTTTTCAAGTAAATGAAGATAAAATTAGGATTTTAAAATTGTGGTTTGGCGGGGGATGATGACACCATAACATAATGTGTTTGAAGGGTGTAATTTTTCACACACATGCATCTCATATCACATTAATATTATTTTTTTTGTGATTGATTTGATCAAGAATTTTAGTTTACTATTAAATAAAATTTTAAGCTATAGAAGATGGAGTTCCATTGTGATATTTTTCCAATGTAATTTTAGGGATCCATTTTCACCATGGAATGAACCTTATTAATTTTTTTGATCTAAAATAGGTGTATTAATAGTATCGTGCCGTAAAATTATGGATCTTACCCCAAATGATATTACGTTGTGATATTTAAGGCCATGACATATGTGTGTTACTTTTAGATCTCATTGTGTTTCACTTGTTTTGGAGATTTTGGTGTTACTATATCAATATTACCAACAATGTGTGAACATGTTATGTAGTAGGAATATAATCGTTTTTGGGTTTTATAGTTTGTTTGAGCCGATGCTCTATAATCTAGTGAAGTATGCTACAAAAAGGGTTCATCATATAATCAAAATGCTATATAAATATAGAACTTCACTTGACATCATTAGGAAAAGTGGTCATGTATTAATTAATGTGATCATATTGAAATTATGGTGAATGTGATACAAGCTATTTATGAATATTTTGAGGTATTTTATGTGGGTATTATGGATCTAATTCTAACACTAATGGATGGGTTTGTGAAATAATACCACTATATTATATGAACAAGAGTTGATCAACAAGGAGAAATGTGTAATATAAAGGTGATGAGTCTATATAATAATGATATACTTACTCTAGTGGGATCTTATTTGGTACCGATGAGAAGAAAAAGGAATGACACATGATTTAAATTTTGGTGGATATGGAGATCATGAAGTGATGATCGATCAAATTTTTATCACATTTCTCAATTTTGTACAAACTACATATTGGTCCATATTGAGATGAGTGAATGGAGATGGTGGAGAAAATGGAGAAATGAGAAAACCCTCAATCTACTAATCCTGATGCCTATGATAATTCAAATCCTATTAAAAAATAAAACTATCCATCACTAGAGGATCATTTCTGACATAATGAATTGTTTCATTTTACAGTTGGATGCTTGATGGTGACCATTGATTCTATTGTTGATATGGAGAATAATTATGCTGAGGTGGTAAGATTTGTATCCAATCCATCCCTTTATTATTTTTATTTACCTTCACTAGGATGAATCATCAATAATTCTAGTGTATCACATGTCTCCTCAAATAAAGAAGCTATGGAGGAGGTGGTAAATTTCTTTAGGTATTCCATCATCATGACTGTCATTGTTCAGAAGGTCAAGAAACTATGGAAATTTAACTAACTCATGAGGTGAATTGTAGATATATGGGGCTTTTCTGATTGGAAGATTATGAACATGGGGAGAGAATATTACCATGTGGTATCTCCCTAAAATGAGTAAAAATGAAGTTATTTGAGTTTCATATTGATACCCATGAGGACTAGTTTCCTATGAATTATGTAGTGGGATAAGAACATTGACCGATAATAAGTAATAAATACTCATACTCAAGTCTGTATTTTCATTTACAAGTTGAATTGGCTATATTGGTAACCACACATTCTCTGGGATATTTTATCTATATCAGGGAACCCAATTAGGATGGATAAGGATACCGAAAATCAAAGATATGGACATAATGAAACAATCTTCATGGTGGTCAACATGTCAAAACACTCTAGTGGAAGGATTGGTACTAAATATAAGGGATGAAAACATCAATTTAAAGATCTAGTATGAGAGGAAACCAATGTTTTTTATGTGTTTCTTGCTCTTTGGTAACCTCTTATCTTAATGCAACAAATCAAAGAGTGAATGTTCATCTACATGAAGGGGCATGGTACCTCTAGTTGTAGGAATAATAAGGGTAATGGAATAATTCTTACTATTGCGGAAAATGAGATCACAATATATGGACTATCTAAAGTTCCCATGATTGGGAATAGATATGTGACAGTTTTCCTTGTGGAAGGAAACCCTGAATAGTCTGATAATCCATCATTACCCTCTGATGGTACTCATATTGAAATCAATATGGAGGTGGAAGATAAGAATAAAATAGACACTACCCTAGTGGATTATCAACACTATGAAGATACTGGTGAGATGATTGTGAACCCCCTTGTGAACCAACATGATGATATTTTAAACACAATGTCAATTAATCACCCATGTAAGATTATGGATACATGTAGAGACCACTCTGATCATGTTGTGGATATAAATACTATAGGTAACACACATGGTACTAATCAAATTGATGATCCACATTTTGTGAGTATGACTCTTGATGGTTCTATGCGTACCCTTTTTGAGGAAGGTTCTCAAGATAATGTGATAAGGGTTTCCTAAACAAAGGTAACCTCTCAAAATCATGTGGCTACTAACCCTGACAGTCACTTGGACAATTCCATATTTGTAGCCTACCTTCTTATTTGTATAGAGAGAGGTAATGTTGAATTATAAAATTAAGTATGGTTTATGTAGAATACTTTACCTTCATTATTAGAAGATAATGTGAGGATGGTTAAGGATCAAAGAATACCATAAATTCACTCTGGATGACCACTACAATCTTCTATTGATCGATGACTTGCTCTACATTAAAAAATAGAACTAGAGGTGGCCATGACAATAATATAGGTTGGGGATTTTTATAAAGAAGGAAAATAATAGGACCAAAATTATGGACTCAATGTATTAGAGGGGTAATTATTATAGTTCTCCTCCTCCAAGATGGCATAGAGGAAATATATACATAAAAATATGGTTTAAATATACATCTTGAGAATAAATTCACTTCGTCGAATGGAATATATTTGTCAAATAAGGATGAAGAAACACATCTCTATGAGCAGGCTGGGACTACTTACATTGAGGTAAAAAAGGATAAATACATCTCAAAAAAATTAATAAGGGATTCAGCTCCATTTAATAGATAAAATTCAGGGAAAATTGAAACAAAGAGAAGAAAAGGTATGTCAAGACTAAAATGGAACCATAAAAGGGTCCTTAGATAAGTAGTAATACCCCTAATCAATGAAGGCATTTTATTGGAATTTTCCAATGCTGGGGAATTACCTAATAAACAAAGCCCTTATGCAGCTCATCATGGCCCAAAAACCCATGCTTGTAGGTATTATTGAAACAAATAATTTATTTGATAGCTAAACATATTTCAAATTAAAATAACTTAGCTATATATTTATTTCACATACATTACAAACAATAAATATAGACCACCTCTAGGTCCTCAAAAATGAAATCAATAATGTTACTATATGTTTCAAGAAATATAAGAGAATGACATTCTCATGTAACAGATCGGGTTTTAATCTTTAAATTTTTGTTTTCCTATTCCACTTTATCCTTGTAACTCTATAATATTTCATAGTATGTTATCTCATTAATGTAATTCAATTGCTCGTGATACACGCAACACCGAGTTCGAGCACACCACAACTTAGAAAAATAGCCGTTCAAAAAGAGGTTATGAAAAGTATTAACTAAATTTTGAATATTATATACTCTTTATAATTTTAACACCCATATTATGTGTTTCTTAGACATAATATATGAAAAACTTCAATTTTTCTAATAATGAAAGTATTTTTCAAAAATGAAATTTTACCGCCTACAAATGGTGAATTTTTTTAAATATAATATCTTAAAATTTTATATTAAATTTGAAAAAATAAACTTCTTATTTAGAAGTGGGAAAAAAATATTTCTTTTGGATAAATGTTTCGTGTTTTTCTGATAACTTTCATATTTTAAAGAATATTGAAAGATACTAAATTTCAATTGAAAACAACTTTTTTAATCCAAATAATTTATAGTGTTAAATTATACATTATAATGGTTTTGAATTATAATTAGATTAAAATTTTATCATTTAATTCAATTTAGGTCATTAGAAGTAATTATATATTTAAATTTGAGATAATTACATGTCAATCTTTTGATAGTTTATAGTTTTTTAAAAAATCCCTGCTTTTAGGTTTTTACAAAAGGAATAAATTTTAAATTAATAAATTATACTTCAATGTTTTGAATTTGTTAAAATAGACTTCATTGTTGAATTCATAATATCAAAATTATCTTGGGGTGAATTTCTGGTATTTTTCCGAAAACATTCAATTTTTTGATGAATAGTGAAAAGCACTACATTTTTGCTTAAAATTAACTTTTAATTTCAAAAAATTATTTATTTTATTTAAATTTGTTTAAATTAAAAATAAATAAATAATACCTATATTAGTTCAAATTAATTAATTTGAGTCATTTTATAATAAAATTATATGTATAAGATTTTATTGAATTTTTTTTGACGTCTTTTACCCACCTTCTAGGCACGTTAGAAAATTTGTATAAAACATAATTTTACCACTTCTGAGAGTTGAATTTCAAAAATCCGAGAGACACGGGAGACATCTGTATGTGAAATGTTATTCAATAAATTGACAATAATTTTTGGTCAACAATAACTTTTGACTTTTATTAACCACGATTAAAAGTAAATATGGTAATTAAAGATAAAAATGATATTATAATTACCAAAAACATGTCCATATTCTATTATATAAGTGTAATAAAACCAAAAAAAAATATAGGAATAATATATGATCCTTAGTTCCACTTGGATTATATTAAGAAAATTAATTTTTATTTTATTTAAAGAAGATTTTAAAGTGTTGAATTCAATGTTTATTAACTAAACCATTTTTAATATATAATTATACATATTATATATTCGACTATAAATATTCATTAGAAATATAAAAATATTTCCTAAATAATTGTATTTTATTTATAATTTTTAGTGATTAAATAATTAAACTTATTTATGACATAATGATAAAACAATAATTACCTTCTTAATAAAATATTAAAATAATTACTATTATAAATATCCCAATAAATATAATTGAAGACTTTTGATGAATTCACCGGATTTTATAGGTTTATATGAAATTTTAGGATTGATTATATAATATTTTTTTGAAGTTATAAGGTTGTTATTACTTTCACAAAAACAAAATACCAAATAGTGTCAAAATTGGCATAAATTGGTTTTTAAAACAAATCATATATTATTGGTTGATATAATATTCTTAAAAATATAAAGTTCTTCCAAAGTGCTTAAATAATATTATATATGTCATTAATGAACCACTTGATATTCTCTTGGATGTTTAGATTATGTTTATTAACCAACTAGTGTAAGAATACTAGAAGACAAAGTAAAAGATAAACTATTTAACAAAGAGATAAATCTAAATGATAAGGTTAATATGGTAACCTAATAATTTCTAAAACCTATTGGTTGATATTATTCTGACCCATAACCACATAAGGCTTGAAATAAATTCATTTGGATATATTATAAATAGAATATTATAGTATAATAAATTAATATTTTAATCTTTTCTTAATGTGACCCTCACCTCTCTTATAATAGGGCACTTCCCCTTTTCTCAAAATCACACCTCCAAAGCCATTTGATTCGACCAAACCCTGGCCAAATATCCTCCCAAATTCCCTCAGATCAACCTAGATTCCTTACTTTTATCATAAAGCCAACCTATGGAGCCCTTTTGATCGACTCAAAAGGAAACACCCGAAGAAGAGGTAATAATTTCACCACCCTCTTTCAAGTTATTTTCTTCTTGCACTTCCTATTTCTATGTTGTATCCATACCAAAATAATAAATACAGTACCTCCTAAATAATTTTATGTTATAATAAATATGTTACAACCATATTCTTTATTCTATCCATCCTATAAATGATAAATCTATTAAGTCAAAAGTATTCTTTTTGACTTCTATATCATGTTTTGGAAATCACAAATGCATTCTATCATGTTTTGGAAATTACATTTGTCTTCTATCATGTTTATCGTATCGTACAATTTTGATCGTACCGACCATATCGTATCGTACTGACTCTGTCAATCGTACCATACTGACTCTGTCAATCGTATCGTACTGACTCTGTCAATCGTATCGTACTGACTCTGCTATTCAGATGTTCATTATTTGTTTTGGTACTTAGTCAAAAACACTCTTTGCATATGAATCGTACTCATGTTTTACTTTTCTATATATCTCTTGTCTTAACAAAACGATGTCGTTCAGTTAGTTACAAACTAATCAAAATGATGGCGTGGTTTCTGTTTCAATATGACCGTTGGAGACAATATGACCGTTGGAACCCGAGGCCTATAAATAGGAGGTCATTTGAAGCCGAGAGAACAACGATGAATGAAGAGAACGAATGAAGAGACTCTGTGAACTACCAAGATTCTAGAGAGAGACACTGTGAATTCTCTCATCTGCCTTGTGCGTCCGATCATCATATCGAGGGCTTTCAAGTAATTGAAAGACAGAGGTGCCGATTACCTACAAAATCGAGGGCTGCCGGGGATAGGCAGACAGACGTGCCAATCATCGTATCGAGGGCTGCCAGGGATAGGCAGACAGACGTGCCGATCATCGTATCGAGGGCTCACCAAGGTGTTGGTGAGACAGACCTTTTATCCTAGGTGAAAGGATAACCCTTCTCTTTGGGTTAAAAGAATTGTATTACTTTTACATTTCCGCTGTTACTTGTATTAGAAAGGGATTTGAATTGTTTCCTTTCTTCTTCACATATTCAATTGTAATTGTTTCAATTACAATCATTCTATTACATTTTGTATTGATTGATTCTATACGCTTTAAGGTAGAATCATTCATCTTTATATTACTCTGATCATTGTATTCACCTTGAATACAATTGTTTTACATTACATTAGTATTACAATACTTCATACCTTTTATATTCAATACAATTGTGGGTGTTTGTATTTGTATTAGTTTCAGATCATTTAAACTAATCTCTTTGTTGCTAAATCTCAAAGGTTTTTAAATCTACAATTCACCCCCCCTCTTGTATTGTTCCTTCTAATAGACATATATATCTACTATTCGATCCAACAATTGGTATCAAAGGAGGTTTTCCACTGATTTTTATTACTAGCTTTATTTCTTATTACTATCTTGAATACTTACTACACTAACGTGTGGAGTGAAAGAGTTGTTTTTGTTGTATTAGATGGTAGGAATGAATATCGGATCAATAGATAATCTGAATCCTTCTAGACCACCGATCTTTTATGGGAATGATTATGAGTATTGGAGAGATCGTATGAAGACTTTCGTTATCAATACTGGTGTAGACAATTTTATTATGCTTACTGGGGGTTACAAAATTCCTGACAAAGAAGTTAGCACTTTCACCAACCAAGAAAAGCAAGAATATCAACTGAATTACAATGTACGCAATACTTTATTATGCTCTATGACCAGGAATATATATATTAAGATATCTTCATGTGAAGCAGCCAACTGTATTTGGAAGAAACTAGAAGTTACTCATTTTGGTACATCCAAGGTTATAGAAACAAGGAGAGCAATGCTTCGAGCAGAGTATCATGGATTTGTTTTTCCTTATGGAGAGCCAGTATGTAAAGTTCAACAAAGGTTTATGACGATTGTAAACAGCTTACAATCTATGGGAGAAAAAGGTCTTTATGATGAAGCTCTTGTTGATAAGATTATAGATATTATGCCAAATGAATGGGAGTCAAAAAGGACAGCTATTGATGAAAATAGAAAAGTTTCCCAGATTACTCTTGATGAACTCTTTGGAACTCTTCTACAACATGAGACAAGAATGAAGAGATATGCTGATTTCAATAAGAAGAAGAATGGGAATGGAAGTGTAGCTTTTTCCTCTAATGCTAAAACACCTGAAAGGCTTACAAGGTCTAAATCCAAGAAAGTTGTTATATCTGATTCAAGTGATTGTAATCTTTTGGATAATGAGTTAGCCAATCTTGCTCGAAGAATGAACAAGATTGTGGGAAAGAAATATTTTCAATACAGATTCAAAAAGAAAGACAGGAAAGATAGGAAATATTCAGAGGTAACTTGTTATGAATGCAAGAAATCAGGACATATAAGGCCTGATTGTCCTTTACTGAAGAGGAAAGATAGAAAAGAGAAGCACTCTGAAAGAAACAAGAAAAGGTTTTATAAGACAAAGAAAGTCTTGAAAGAAAATGATACGTGGAGTGCAAGTGGTAGTGATTCCTTAGATGATTCTTCAGAATATGAGACATCAGGACAAAGAAATATTGTACTTCTATCCAAACTACCAATTAAAGATCATTGTCTCATGGCTGTGGTACATAATGCTGAAGCTATTACAAATGTCTCTTTGAATGCAAATTATATTGATAATAGATATTATGAATCTTCAAATGATGAATCCTCATCATCAAAGGATGATACATTACCTTCTTTTGAAGAGGTCTCTAGATTTTCTAAATTACATGAAAATGAAAATTCTAAACTCAAAAAGAGATTTGAAAAATCATATTCTAGAATTTCAATCTTGGCTAAAGAAGTATCAGATATTTCTAAAGATCTTGATGTGAAAACTTATGATTTTGTAAGTATTTTAAAAACCCTTGAGAAAGTTAAATATGATAAGGATAAACTTTCTAAGGATCTTGAAACTGTAATGTCAAAGAAAAATATTTTAGAGTCTAACTCTAGTTCAAATTCAAATCTTTTAGAAAACAAGAATTTGGTTTTAAAACTAAAGTCAGAGAGTTTATCTTTGAAAAAGTGTTTGTCAAACTTTACTCATGGAAAATAAAACTTTGAAAGGAAGTATTCTCAATTTAGAACTTTGAGAAATCGTTCTGGTCTTGGTTATACTTATTCCAAACCTGTTTTTAGCAATAACTATTTTGTTCCTCAAAAAACCATTTTCTGTTCTAAGTGTCAATGTGGTGGACACTGGAGAAGAGATTGTTCTCTTAACAAAACTCAATCTTTAGGATTTCATAAAGCTCATTTTTCAAAACAAATGTGGATTCCTAAAATTCTTTTATCTAACCCTTCTGGATCCAAACAAGTTTGGATTCCGAAAATCTAATTGTTTCTTTTTCAGGAAAATGAGAAGTGTACCAATAAGAACATTTGGTACATGGATAGTGGTTGTTCTCGACATATGACTCGAAACAAAAATCTTTTTGAAAAGGTTATCAAAACAAAAGGCGGAAAAGTTACCTTCAGAGATAATTCTCAAGGAAAGATTGTTGGTATAGGTAATATTGTTTTTCTTGGAAAAGTTCTTATTTCAAATGTTTTGTTTGTTAAAGGTCTTAGGCATAATCTCATCAGCATAAGTCAATTATGTGATGAAGGTTACCTTGTGAATTTTAGAAATGATAAGTGTCTAGTTCACAATTCCAAGGATGAGTTCATTCTATCTGCCCATAGGCAAGAGAATGTTTACACTATTAACTTAGAAGACCTTAGGAACCAAAACTTACCTTGCTTAAGTGTAATAGAAGACCAATCGTGGCTATGGCATAGGAGACTAGGAAACTGTAATATGAGAAAACTAAGAAAACTCTCAAAGAAAGGACTTGTAAAAGGGTTACCGGACCTTAGATATGATTCTTCAAAAGTCTGTGATCCTTGTCAATTTGGCAAGCAACATAAAACTAGCTTTAAATCAATTAATGAAGTTTCAACTTCTAATGCATTATAGCTTGTGCATATGGATCTGTTTGGTCCTACACAATCTGGAAGCATTGGAGGCAAATACTGTGTATTTGTTTTAGTTGATGACTTTACTAGATTTACATGGGTCTATTTTCTCACAAAGAAATATGAAGCCTTTTCCTATTTCAAAACATTTAGAGCTCAAGTTAAAAATGAGAAAAACCTACCGTTGATAACTATTCATAGTGATCATGGTGGTGAATTTCAAAACTCAGATTTTGAAACTTTTTGTATTAAGAAAGGTATTACTCACAATTTCACATCTCCAAGAACTCCTCAGCAAAATGGTGTTGTTGAAAGAAGAGATCGTATTCTTCAGGAAATGACTCGAACCATGTTGAGTGAATACTCAATTGCTAAGCACTTTTGGGCTGAAGCTGTTAGTACTACCTGTTATACTATAAATCGTGTTTTAACTAGACCATTTCTTAATAAAACCCCTTATGAGTTATGGACTGGCCGAAAACCTAAAATTTCATACTTCAAAGTTTTTGGATGCAAAGTATTCATTCTGAATACAAAAGATAATCTCCACAAATTGGCACCAAAATCTGATGAAGGAATCTTTCTAGGCTATTCTACAACCTCTAAGGCTTATAGAGTTTTCAATAAAAACACTTGTACTATTGAGGAAACAGTACATGTAAAATTCGATGAAACTGATCCTTTTGTTTTCAACCAACCCAATCCTACATCCTCAGATGTGTTTTCTAAAAATGTTTATCAACCTTTATTAGAAGAGCATTCTGATAAGGAAAATGTTCAAGAAAGTATTCCTGAAACATTTACCACAGAAGATTTTCTACCATATGTTGATGAATAGGTTTTACAAAACCCAAATCAATTGTTTCTTAGGAATCATCCCAGTGATAACATCATTGGTGATATAAATCAACCTGTAAGGACCAGAAATTCCTTAATAAATTAAATAGAACATCTTTCTTTTCTTTCCCAATTTGAACCTAAAAGTCCAAGTGAGGCCTTAGGTGATGATGATTGGATAAAAGCAATGAAAGATGAACTAAATGAATTTGAAAGGAATCAAGTCTGGACTTTAGTTGAAAGACCTAAACAAACAACTGTGATTGGTGTAAAATGGGTTTTCAGAAACAAGTGTGATGAAAATGGAATCATTGTAAGAAATAAAGCAAGACTTGTTGCTAAAGGCTATAATCAACAAGAGGGAATAGACTATGAAGAAACATATGCTCCTGTAGCTAGACTTGAATCTATTCATATTCTATTAGCCTTCACAACATATTTCAATTTCAAACTATTTCAAATGGATGTCAAATGTTCTTTTCTAAATGGTTTTGTTCAAGAAGAAGTTTTTGTAGAACAACCTCCTGGTTTTCAAGACCCAAAACATCCTGATCATGTTTTTAAACTTACCAAGGCTTTATATGGTCTTAAACAAGCCCCTAGAGCATGGTATGATAGACTTACAGGATTTCTTTTACAAAACAATTATATAAAAGGTACAGAAAGTCCAACTCTTTTTATCAAAATGGAAAACAAAAATGTTTTGATTGTCCAAATCTATGTTGATGACATCATATTTGGATCAACTCATAAATCTTTAACTGATTCTTTTGCAAAATTAATGAAATCTGAGTTTGAAATGAGTATGATGGGTGAGTTAGCATTCTTTCTAGGTTTTCAAATTTCTCAAAAACCAAAAGGAACTTATATATCTCAACATATGTATATTAAAGACTTACTCAAAAAGTATGGATTTGACAAAACTAAAAGTATTAACACCCCAATTGGTTCCTCAAATACTCTTGATCTTGATGAAACTGGGAAACCAGTAGATCAAACAAATTTTAGAGGTATGATAGGGAGTTTGCTATGTTGTAACTCTCGTATCCCCTCGTGGTTTAATTTTCATGATCACAATCACTTTCTTATTTATCTAACATTGTTTTAAGTGTTTTTGTTTTATAGGCAAAAGATTGCCAAGGAAATGGGCCATGAAGCACATCAAGTGGACTGAAATTCAGTCCACCGGCCAACCGGTGTGATAGCACCGGCCAGCCGGTGGACCTGGCAGAGGCATTGCCCACTGCCAGGCTCCACCGGTCAGCCAGTGGCTTGACCACCGGCCAGCCGGTGGCATCCAGTCAAACAGTGGTTGCTACTGTCTGCCCACCGGCCAGCCGGTGGCTCTGGCACCGGTCAGCCGGTGGTGCCTGGAAAAGAATAATAAGCTACTGCCAAGCCACCGGCCAACCGGTGGCCCATCCACCGGTCAGCCGGTGGAGCCAAGACTCGAAATCTCCCAAATTCCTCAAGCACCGGCCAGCCGGTGGGACTGTACCGGCCAGCCGGTGGAGCCAGTCAAACTAGCCATTGCAGTTTGACCAGGCTGGCCCACTTGGCTCCCAACGGCTCTTTAAGCCTCTCCAATGGCTCCGAAGACTCCAAAAGGGTTCCTTGCCTATAAATAAAGGCCAAGGAAGCCCCGGACACCCACCAGATCATATACAAAGCCCACAGACACGTTTTTCATCATTTGGCGTACCTCCGGCAGACTTCCTTCAAGGAACCCATCTTGCTCCAACAAACTTCCACATCCAAGGAGCTCCTCCAAAGAAGCTTGGAAGCGGCCTTCAACATCTCCAATCAATCAAAGGTGCCCAAGGCTTCTCAACATACAGGTTTTATTGTTTTATTTATTTTGAGCTTTAAATTTGGGTTTGTGCCTACAAACCCCAAACTCTTTCTTCATCCCTCTTTCTTTTGGGTTTCACATCACCATTAAGGTGTGAAGAGGTTTCTTCAAGCCTTTCCTTTTAAAAGGCTTGTGTCATAGGTGAGCTAGCCTTCACCTGTAAGAAGGCTAGTGGGTTCTTGCTCAACCATTAAAAGCAAGTGGGTTCTTGCTAAACCAATTCAAAAGCAAGCTGTAATAGGTCCTAGTGCTACCTCAAAGCCTAGTGGGTTTCTTGCTAAAACCATTGAAAAGCAAGCGGTAGGAATCTCTCAACGGTTTAGTTGGGAGCGGAGACGTAGGCCGGGTTTTTGGCCGAACTCCGTTATCAATTGCGTGTCTTGCCTCTTTTATTTCCGCTGCATTCTTTACTTTGATTTTAATTTGTTAATCATTTTTTAAAAGGCAATTCACCCCCCCTCTTGCCATCACTCCCTTTTTCTCCGCCCAACAATTGGTATCAGAGGGGTAATTTGAGTAATACCCTAACCGGTTTCAAATTAAAGATCCATTGTGATGGCATCCACTTCTTTCACCCCCGAAGGCTTTTATTTGGGTCGGGCTCCATTTTTTGATGGGTCCGACTATAATTATTGGAAAATCTGCATGACCACTTTTTTAAGAAGCATAGGATATCCTATTTACAAAATTGTCATGCAAGGTTATACTTTGTCTACCCCCGACGAATCCAAATGGACCCCCGCCGATATTAGAAACTTTGGGCTTGATGGAAAAGCCATGAATGCTCTACATTGCGGCCTTGACCGAAATGAGTTCAACCGAGTTTCCACTTGCACCTCATCTCATGAAATTTGGAAACTATTGGAAGTGACCCATGAGGGCACTAACAAAGTTAAGGATACTCGGTTAGACATGTGTAGACAAGATTTTGAAAGCTTTTCCATGAATCCAAATGAGCCTATTTCTGAAATGTTTACACGCTTCACTGACGTTTGCAATGGTAGAAAATCTCTTGGTGATGATGTTTCAGCTGAAGCAATGGTCAAGAAGATTCTATGGGTCCTTCCGAGCTCATGGGCACCTAAGGTGACGGCTATCCAAGAAGCTAAGGATGTAAAGAACATGCCGGTCGAAGAGCTCATCGGATCCCTAATGACGTACGAGATCACGATGAGGAGGCAAGCTCAAAAGGAGGGCACACCAATCAAGACACCAAAGAACATCGCCCTCAAGGTACAAAAAGAAGTAAGCTCCTCCTCCTCATCATCATCTTCATCTTCTTCATCATCAAGCGGCGACTCGAAAATGGAGAATCTCGCCAGCCAAATGCACAAATTTATGAAGAAGAATAAGAAGAAGAAGAAATCTCGCAAGGCGCGAAAGCAAGAACCCACCGCAATATCCGAGCCCAAGGTAAAATGCTACGGGTGCGGCCAAAAAGGGCATTACAAGCCCGATTGCCCACTCAACAAAAAACGGGCCACGCAAAAGGAAAAAGGAAAGAAAAAGGTCCTCAAGGCGACATGGAGTGACACCTCATCATCCTCCTCCTCCTCCTCCTCAAGCGACCAAGGTACAAAATGCCTAATGGCAAAACAAGAGGTATCATCATCCTCTTCCTCTTCTTCCTCCTCTAGTTCTTCTAATTCTTTTAATCATTTATCATATGAAGAACTCCAACATGCTAGAGACCAATTAGAAAATGGTTTTCATGAACTTTCTTCTAAATTTGTTTCTTTGAAAAAGAATTTCAAAAAACTTTCCTCCGAAAAAGAACAACTTCTCAAAGAGAAGGAGGAACTCTCCCTAAAAATCCAAAATTTCCCAAATGTTGATTCTTTGGAATCAACCATCAAGGACCTTAGAGAATCCTTAGCCAAGTTCACCCAAGGTGAACAAAATTTGACCAAATTATTGGGTTCTCAAAGGGTTTCTAGGACCACTCAAGGACTTGGCTATACCAACCAAGCCTCCTCCTCCCATGCTCCAACTGTTTTTGTAAGGGGGAGCTCTAGTTTTAAATTTTGTAATTATTGTAAGAAACCCGGGCACCTCATTTATGAGTGTGATTGCAAAAATGCCCAATACGGTCAACCCAAATCTTTTTTTTATTCGGACGAGTTTTATAGGAGAAGACCTGCCATGAAACAAATTTGGATTGAAAAATCCCTTTTGGCGAGTCTCTCCGGGCCAAAATTAGTTTCGGTTCCAAAACCCTTTCCCCGATGATTTTTTGTTTTATTTAGGGGGAGAAAGTTTCTTTATTTGTTTTCAAACCTTCAATTCAAACTGTTATTCAATCTTTCAATTTCAAAACTTTCAATTCATTTTTTAATTTAAACTTTCAATTCAAACTTTCATTTCAAATTTCTTAAATTTCAAATTCTCATTTCAAAATTTTATTCAAAACTTTCAATTCAAACTGTTATTCAAATTTTTCAATTCAATTTTCAAAAATTCCAATTGATCTTGATTTTTCAATTTTCCCTCAATCAAATTTTTATGCCCCACGCTATTTTGATAATCACAAAGGGGGAGAAATTTCTTGATTGATTGGGGGAGAGTATTTTCTATCATTCTTTGATTTATTTTCAAATTATCCTTTAAGAATGTCTTTAATTTCAGTATTTTACTTTGGTTGTTTCGGTGATTGTGATCATCAAAATAGGGGGAGATTGTTGTACCTCTCGTATCCCCTCGTGGTTTAATTTTCATGATCACAATCACTTTCTTATTTATCTAACATTGTTTTAAGTGTTTTTGTTTTATAGGCAAAAGATTTCCAAGGAAATGGGCCATGAAGCACATCAAGTGGACTGAAATTCAGTCCACCGGCCAACCGGTGTGATAGCACCGGCCAGCCGGTGGACCTGGCAGAGGCATTGCCCACTGCCAGGCTCCACCGGTCAGCCAGTGGCTTGACCACCGGCCAGCCGGTGGCATCCAGTCAAACAGTGGTAGCTACTGTCTGCCCACCGGCGAGCCGGTGGCTCTAGCACTGGTCAGCCGGTGGTGCCTGGAAAAGAAGAATCAGCTACTGCCAAGCCACCGGCCAACCGGTGGCCCATCCACCGGTCAGTTGGTGGAGCCAAGACTCAAAATCTCCCAAATTCCTCAAGCACCGGCCAGCCGGTGGGACTGTACCGGCCAGCCGGTGGAGCCAGTCAAACTAGCCGTTGCAGTTTGACTAGGCTGGCCCACTTGGCTCCCAATGGCTCTTTAGCCTCTCCAACGGCTCCGAAGACTCCAAAAGGGTTCCTTGCCTATAAATAAAGGCCAAGGAAGCCCCGGACACCCACCGGATCATATAAAAAGCCCACGGACACGTTGTTCATCATTTGGCGTACCTCCAGCAGACTTCCTTCAAGGAACCCATCTTGCTCCAACAAACTTCCACATCCAAGGAGCTCCTCCAAAGAAGCTTGGAAGCGGCCTTCAACATCTCCAATCAATCAAAGGCGCCCAAGGCTTCTCAACATACGGGTTTTATTGTTTTATTTATTTTGAGCTTTAAATTTGGGTTTGTGCCTACAAACCCCAAACTCTTTCTTCATCCATCTTTCTTTTGGGTTTCACATCACCATTAAGGTGTGAAGAGGTTTCTTCAAGCCTTTCCTTTTAAAAGGCTTGTGTCATAGGTGAGCTAGCCTTCACCTGTAAGAAGGCTAGTGGGTTCTTGCTCAACCATTAAAAGCAAGTGGGTTCTTGCTAAACCAATTCAAAAGCAAGCTGTAATAGGTCCTAGTGCTACCTCAAAGCCTAGTGGGTTTCTTGCTAAAACCATTGAAAAGCAAGCGGTAGGAATCTCTCAACGGTTTAGTTGGGAGCGGAGACGTAGGCCGGGTTTTTGGCCGAACTCCGTTCTGAATTGCGTGTCTTGCCTCTTTTATTTCCGCTGCATTCTTTACTTTGATTTTAATTTGTTAATCATTTTTTAAAAGGCAATTCACCCCCCCTCTTGCCATCACTCCCTTTTTCTCTGCCCAACATGCTATACTTGACAGCTTGTCGACCCGACTTGATGTTTTCTGTATGCTTATGTGCAAGATATCAATCTAATCCAAAAGAGTCTCACTTAAAAGCCATAAAGAGAATATTTCGGTATTTAAAAGACACTATGGATTTGGGTTTTTTCTACTCTTCTGGAAATGATTTTGCTTTAAAAAGTTTTTCAGATGATGAATTTGGTGGTTGTAGAATGGATAGAAAAAGTACATCTGGAACATGTCATTTCTTAGGAGATTCTTTGGTTTCTTGGTCCTGCAAGAAACAACACTCAGTAGCACTCTCCACTGCTGAAGCTGAATATGTAGCAGCTGGAAGTTGTTGTGCTCAAGTATTGTGGATGCAGCACACACTCACTGACTATGGTTTGAGTTTCTCTAAAACTCAAATTCTTTGTGATAATACAAGTGCCATAGCTCTTAGTAAAAACCCAGCACATCACTCTCGTGCAAAACACATAGATGTTAGGCATCACTTTCTTAGGGATCAAACACAAAAAGGATATATTATTTTACAATTCATCGGAATGCCAGAACAACTTGCTGAAATTTTTACAAAACCTTTACCTTCTGATAGATTTGAATATATAAAACAGAAGCTAGGAATGATTACATTAAAGTAATCATTCATATCTACTTCCTGTTTTACATCTCTCCTAATAGTAAGAAACTCCTCGTAGAAAGGGGGAGGACATTTCTTTCTGTCTTTATGTTTATTTTTATCTTATGTTCTTTAACTATTTACTCTTTGGATTATGTTTTATTTTTCTGTTTATCGTATTGAAAATTTTATCGTATCATTCATTTTTCCCTTCTGTTTATCGTATTTACAGTTTTATTGTTTCGTTCATTTTTCCTGTTTATCGTATTGACAGTTTTATAGTATCATTTACTATCGACCGATGATGGTAATCAAATTATTTTCCATCGTATCAATCAATCTTGGTATTGAATCAACCGATGATGGTATTGAATTTGTTTTCCATCGTACCAATCAATCAATAGTATTGTATCGACCGATGATGGTATTGAATTTATTTTCCATCGTACCAATCAATCAATAGTATTGTATCGACCGATGATGGTATTGAATTTTTTTTGCATCGTACCAATCAATCAATAGTATTGTATCGACCAATGATGGTATTGAATTTCTTTTCCATCCTAACAATCATATCAATGGTATTGAATCGACTGATGATGGTATTGAAATTCTTTTCCATCGCATCAATCAATCACGGGATTGAATCAACCGATGATGGTATTGAAATTCTTTTCCATCGTATCAATCAATCTTGGTATTGAATCGACCGATGATGGTATTGAAATTCTTTTCCATCGTATCAATCAATCATGGGATTGAATCAACCGATGATGGTATTGAGATTGTTTTCCATCGTACTGTCAGTTTATGGTAACGAGATTGTTTTCTATCGTTCGGTCAGTTCATAGTAATGACTTTGTTTTCCATCGGCATGATGATTTTTTTTCTTACTATTGTATTTTCTTTTGATTTCTATCAAAACCAACAATTACCTTATGTTATCCGATATGTTTTTTTTTCATTTTTTTAAAAAAAATTTCTTCTTTGTTTTAATCCTAACCATTGATATAGTTTTCTCTAATCTTGACCGTAGAAGATCAATGGTCACCCTTTTTCGACCGTAGAAGATCAATATTCACCTCTTTATCGCCTATAAATAGCCCCCCTCCCCTCCCCAAACCCACATTGGTTTTTCAGGATTTGAGGCGAAGCTCTGCTCCACCAGCTATAAATCATCGTACGATCTTCTCATCGGCAGAGCCTTTATGTCTCAATCCTCTGCTAATACTCCCGCCTAAATGTCTTCAAAGACTTTTACAGAGAAAGAATTTAACAGAGAAAGGTTAGTTTCTCGGGACTTTTTCGATACATACGATTCTACAATCAGGAGGATCATTTTGTTTCAAGGATGGGAACATCTGTGTGTTGAAAAGCCTGATTCTCAAGATCCGGTTCTTTTTGATGAAGTTTTTCAGTTTTATAAAACCGTTTCATTCGACAAAGACATGACTATAAACTTTGCTGTGTACAATAGAAAATTGTCTTTGTCTGTGAAACAAGCGGCACATTTTCTGAATGTTTCTATAGAAGGGGATTCTTTCTGTCCATCGCACAAACTACCAGAGGAAGTTGGTATGTTTAATAGAGAAAGTGCTGAAAAGACTTTGTTTGTTGTTAATGAAGAAAAGAGAAAAGTGTCTCATCTTTCTCCGGACAATCGTTTTGTAACTTTATGGATGCAAGGTTTTCTTATCCCAAGGAAAGGGGGTAGAGAAACTCTGAAAGTTTCTGATATCTTTATGCTTGACTATCTTGTGAATATGAGAAAAGTAAATCTCATGGGATATGTTTTTGAAACAATTAAGAATGTCAAGACAGGAGGGATTAAGTCCCAGATGATTATGTATCCAGCTATCCTTACGAAATTCATTCTTGAGAGTATGAAGTTTTGTAACATTCCTTTGAAAGGAAAACCCATGGATTTGAGGCCATCATGGATTAGTAAGAGTATGATGAAAAAGCTGAATGTTTGTTTTGATCAGAATTTAAAACTTTTTATCAGAGATGTAGAAGCTGAATTGGCTCAGAATCAATCGGCACCTATGCCAGCCAAAGACATTCAATCTACCGGTGTTACTCAAAAGTCTGATCCGCAAACCAGTTCAAAGCCGAAGAAGAAGCCAAGGTACAGTAAGGAAGTTGTAGCAAAATGGAGAAAGGATAAGGAATAGAGAAAGGAAGGTGATCCGAAGTTCGGTCTTGATCCTGCTGAGGGTTTTGCAGAAAGAGTAAGGGTAGAAGAAACCCTTCAGGCTGAAAAGAAGAAGAAGCTTCTTTTAAAAAGAAAGGCTCAGGACTTTGATGTCTCTAAAATCTTGAAAGCGGTTGAGGATGCCAGTGGCCAACTAATAGAAGAAGTGCATCAAGAGCCCATCGTACAAAGTCTCCCTGATGAAGGACAACAAAAACAAGTGATGGAAGAGATAGAAGAAGTGGAAGAAGAAGAAGAAGGAGACTTTCTTTTAGAATTTCTTCAAAGTTCAAAGAAGAGTATAGAGGAATCAGTTCAAAAGCTGAGTGAAGGTGTTCAACAAACTCCTCATGCCGATCAGGAACGATATCTGGATAGAATGTCATCTCAAGAAAAGCAAGGTACTCAATCCTCTCATTCTGATATAGTTGTTGTCATTAGTGACAAAGTGGAAGAAGAAAGAAAGAATAAAGAAATAGAAAAAGGGAAACAACCAGTTGTTGATTCAAGCAGATCGTATGAACTAGCATCATATGATGAAGATACCGATTCAGAACATACAATCTCTCTCAAGAAGAGTGATTACATTGTTCATGTTTTGAGAAGGGTTGAGAAGACCATTCCTTATTTCCCGAGGCTGGAAGGGAAGATTGATTTTATCACTGACAATCAAAAGAAGAAGTTTGGATCTGTGAAAGAATTGAGGAAGAAAGTTTTGTCAGTAGAAGCCGATTTGAAAGTTCTTTCAGAAAGCTCAGTTGCTCATAAGAAGGCTTGCAATAAGATGACCAAGTGGTCGTAAAAAATAGAGAGCTCAATCAATGATCATGAGATTGCTATTGAAGATATAAGAAGGTTATCAAATGAGCTTCAATTTCTTTCAACAAGCTTGACAAAGAAACGGTTGAAAGGTTGAACCTTTTGTCTTCTCAAAGAGCCGATGTTCCTTCAGTGAAAGATTTGCAAGAGAGAATGAATGTTTTTCAATCAGAATTCTCGAAGGTTTCATCCTTCAAAGATGAAATGGTTTTGCTGAAGAATCAAAATTATGTGTTATCCAAAGATAACAAGAATTTCCAAAAAAGAATTGATACCCTTGAAGAAGTAATCAGAGTCCAGGAGGAGACTATCAGAAATCAAGATCAGATTTTTGCGGACCAACAAGAGATTCTCAAAACTCAGGGAGAATCAATTTCTGAAGACAAGAAGGAGATCAAGAAGATGAAAGCTGTTCTTCAAGAGCTTATAAAGAAGGAGAAGGAAAGAGAAAACAAATGATTGTTGATTTTTTTTTGGTATTTTTCTTTGTTTTGCAATGACTCTTATGATCCTTTTCTTTTATCCATTGTCTTGTATTTCTTTACTAACTCTTTCAGACAATTCAAGATTACTCCTTTATTTTTGTAAATCACAAAGGGGGAGAATATTTACAAAGGAATGAATGTTTTACAAAGGGGGATAATGCTTTACAATGATCTTAAGGAAAAACTACGAATACAATCCTTAGGAAATTCCATACCTAAGGGGGAGTTAGTTGTATTCAATTTCTTATTCAGAAGAGTTTTCAATAACTCAGGGGGAGATAAGTATTTCTTGTTACATTTACTTTGTGTGTTGTGCTTTCCAAAAAGGGGGAGATTGTTAAGTCAAAAGTCTTCTTTTTGACTTCTATATCATGTTTTGGAAATCACAAATGCATTCTATCATGTTTTGGAAATTACATTTGTCTTCTATCATGTTTATCGTATCGTAAAATGTTGATCGTACCGACCATATCGTATCGTACTGACTCTGTCAATCGTACCATACTGACTCTGTCAATCGTATCGTACTGACTCTGTCAATCGTATCGTACTGACTCTGCTATTCAGATGTTCATTATTTGTTTTGGTACTTAGTCAAAAACACTCTTTGCGTATGAATCATACTCATGTTTTACTTTTCTATATATCTCTTGTCTTAACAAAACGATGTCGTTGAGTTAGTTACAAACTAATCAAAACGATGTCGTGCTTTCTGTTTCAATATGACCGTTGGAGACAATATGACCGTTGGAACCTGAGGCCTATAAATAGGAGGTCATTTGAAGCTGAGAGAACAACGATGAACGATGAGAACGAATGAAGAGACTCTGTGAACTACCAAGATTCTAGAGAGAGACACTGTGACTTATCTCATTTTCCTTGTGCGTCCGATCATCGTATCAAGGGCTTTCAAGTAATTGAAAGACAGAGGTGCCGATTACCTACAAAATCGAGGGCTGCCGGGGATAGGCAGACAGACGTGCCGATCATCATATCGAGGGCTGCCAGGGATAGGCAGACAGACGTGCTGATCATCGTATCGAGGGCTCACCAAGGTGTTGGTGAGACAGACCTTTTATCCTAGGTGAAAGGATAACCCTTCTCTTTGGGTTAAAAGAATTGTATTACATTTACATTTCCGCTATTACTTGTATTAGAAAGGGATTTGAATTGTTTCCTTTCTTCTTCACATATTCAATTGTAATTGTTTCAATTACAATCATTCTATTACATTTTGTATTGATTGATTCTATACGCTTTAAGGTAGAATCATTCATCTTTATATTACTCTGATCATTGTGTTCACCTTGAATACAATTGTTTTACATTACATTAGTATTACAATACTTCATACCTTTTATATTCAATACAATTGTGGGTGTTTGTATTTGTATTAGTTTAAGATCATTTAAACTAATCTCTTTGTTGCTAAAACTCAAAGGTTTTTAAATCTACAATTCACCCCCCCTATTGTATTGTTCCTTCTAATAGATATATATATATCTACTATTCGATCCAAAAAAATCCACCATACGTGCGTATGTACAACTTACCGTCTCCACGTCGTGGTGTAGTTTGTTATTCAAATACTTAATTATTTGGAAGGGTATAATAGCAAGTATAGATGATGTAAATAATAAATATATCATATTAATGATTCTGTATATATGAAATAAAATCCAATTTTAGACGTTTTCAACATCAAAAGAATGATATTGTCGCTCGTACGTACATACGGCTAACCATATCCATGAAGCGATGAGATGTCATTACCAATCATAACCATTAAAGGATAATCTTAATTTTATGTTTTAAAATAAATTTTAAGAACTTAATATAATTCTGGATATGAATCAAATACATCATATTAATAACAAAAAATTATTATGTAACCAAGCATATAAAGGAAAATGAATTAGTTTACACCCAAAACGATGATACTACTAAAATATTATAAACAAAGAAATATTAGAAGAACATATGTGATATCATATTTATGTATATGGTGATTGTATAATTTAATAACAACGATTTAAATATTATATATGAGGTTAACATACCATCGACCAAGAAAAATTACAAGGTAATGGTTAATTTCACAATCTCATTATTATTCGTGGTTGTTTTTACATAAGAATCTACTGGGACATATTTATTATCCATGTCCATGATTCATAAAAGAGTTTTCCAAGGGATTCATTTTAAGGAACTCTTTTAATAAAACATCATTTTAAATGTTTTAAATATTTATTCTTCTAAATCTTTCTAATTAATTTACATATTTGTAAAATAGTTTTAATGATTTCTTTATATGGACATGAATGTTTTAAAATGTTAATTCCTTTCAAACGTTTAAAAGTGGTATGAGACAATTTGATTCAAAATTATGTTTTAAATGACTTCCTATATAAATTATGTGACTTTTAAATGATTTCATGAAAAAGGTATACTTCTCTCTATGATTTTTTTGATCATTTTAAATATGTCAACATCCATTATGGGATATTACTCTTGATCAAAGTTGATTTATTATTCAAATATTCCATATTGTATTGAAGGTTTTGTGATATGTTTGACTTTGGATGCATTATTTTTATACAATTCATGGTTTATGGATAATGTATTGACATTTCTTATACTAGTTTTAATATGAATGTTTATGTTATGTTTAAACCTTTTAATATGAGGAATGAATTAGACTTAGTAAGTGACAGGTGGAGCCTTCTATAGCTCCTCGATGCATCGGTAGGTCTAATGAGACAAACTAGTGTCTTGGCAAAAGTCATTGTCAAAATTTTATTTTTAGTCTTGGCACAAGGCCCTCACTATGTGGTAGTTGTAACACCCCGAGATTTTATGAAAAATATTTTTCTAATTTTATTGATGTCTTGTGTTGTACGCTACAACAAAGGAGTCTTTCACAAGACGCAACCCTAACTCGGCTGCATTACACACAATCACGACCTTCCTCGATAGCGTGTGTTGTACGTAATACTGGGTTTCACTAAACAATGATATGATATTAAAATATTATTAAAACTAGCCGTTATGAATAGTAATAACCACTTTTTGAAATTTTGAAAGTTTTATCTTTCAAAATGGACTTCATTTTTGGATTTGGAATATCGAAATTAGCCTAGGGTGAAATTTTGGTATTTTTCTGAAAACTTTCAATTTTTGATGAATAGTGAAAACACTGGGTTACTATTTTAAAAACCGACTTTTTATTTAAATAATTATTTATTTTATTTAAATTTATTTTAGGTCAAAATTGATACATAATACCTATATAAGTTCAATGTAATTCATTGGAGTCATTTTTTAATAATTTTAGATATATAAAAATTTTATTGAACTTTTGACTATCTTTTACCCACCTCCTAGGAGAATTTGAAAATTTACATAAAACCTAATTTTACAGCTTTTGTGAATGTAATTTTAAAAATCCGATAGACACAGTTGATGTCAGTAAATATAATGTGGTTCAATGAGATGAAAATAATTTTTGGTGAATAGTAACTTTTTACTTTTATTTACCACGGTTAAAAGTAAATAGGGTAATTAAGGGTACAAATGATATTATTATTACCCTAAAACATGTCCTAATTCTATTGGATAAGTGTAAATCGACCAAAAACAACCTTATTAATAAAATATGACCATTTAGTCCCACTTGGACTAGATTAGGACATTTATTATTAATTTATTTAAAGAAGGGTTAAAATAGTTAAAATCAATGTTTAATAAGTAAATCATTTTTAATATAGGGTTATACATAAGATAAATTTGACAATAAATATTCATTAGAAAGATAAAACGATTTACTACATAATGATATTTTATTTTTAATTTTTCTACTTTAAATAATTTAATTTATTTATGACACAATGATGATGCAGTAATTATCTTATTAATGAAATATTGACATAATTGATGTTATAAATACCCAAATAAATGTAATTTGTGACTTTTTATAAATTCTAATAATTTTAACTGTTAATATGTAATGTTAGTGTTGCGTTAAGTAACGTTTTTCAAACTAATCATTCTTTTATGATTTTCACAAAAATCAATTTCCAAATAGTGTCAAAATTGACAAAAAATAGTTTTTAAAACAAATATTATATTATTAATTGTTATTATATTCCTAAAAATCTAAGGTTAGGCCAAATGACTTAGATAAAGTTATATATATTAATAATACACAACTTGGGGTTCTTTTGGCTTGTTATAGTAAGTTTATCAACCTTATAGTGTAAGAACAGAAAAATACACGATAAAAGTAAAATTATCTAACTTAAAGTTAAATATAAATGATAAGGTTAAAATAGGAACCTAAACATGTATAAATTCTATTGGATGGGAGGCTTTAGACCCCTCCCCACCTTAGATTCGAAATAACTTAATTTGGAGCTATTAAAAACCGAATATGACTTTATAATAAAATAATATTTTTAGTTATTCCAAAGGTGCCCCTCTCCTCCATTATAAAAGGGCACCTCCTCCCTCTCTTCCTCACACCACTTTGATCCTCAACTCTCTGCCAACCCCTGACAATTTCTCTTCTCCAATTCCCTAGAAACATCCTAGAGGTTCTGGTCTTCTTAAAAGACAATTATTAGTGCCCTAAGAGGAGGTTTTAAAAAGGCACTTCAAAGAAGAGGTAACGCCCGTTACTGATTCTTTCAACTTGATTTCTTCTTCACTTCTTCTTCTTTAGTTGTTTCATTATGAAGTAATAACATCAGTATCAATCATATAATTATATGTTATTATAATTATGAAACAACCCTATTTCACCATCTATCCATCCTACGGAAAATGAAATCACCACGCGTGCGTACGTACGAAATACCGTCTCCACGCCGTGGTGTAATCTGTTTTTCCACCACCACCTTACATAGATGGGTATAATGGTGTAAATAAATGATTATTGTAAAGTGATATTTATTCTGAAATATTATACATACACTCCAATACAATTCCACAATCATGGGAATGATATCATCTCTTGTGCGTACGTACGGACTACCGTCTCCACGAACGTGATGAGATTCATTTTCCATGATTAACCATTCAAGAATGGTTATAAAGTATATATAATGAATAATAATGAAATATATGACATAATAATTCTACTGGATTTATGTATATATATATATATATGTAAGTCATATACTCAATTCCATTCAATTCAATAAGGAAACGAGAACAGCTTTCATGCGTACGTACGGCCTACCGTCTCCATGAACGGTGTATTTCATTATTTTTATCAATCTATAATATATATGTATATAATGAATATATATTATATATAAATCATTTTTTACATTCTGGAATTATTTAAATCAGGATATAAGTAATAATATCAAGAACGACGAGTCGACACACATACGATAATTGAAACGATTTTACCCAAAACGATCTTTAACATGGAATTTACAAAAGAACGGGTAATATAAAGTAATAAGTGAACCATATATGATATCATAACAATGAATATGATTCTGTAATAAGTCAATGAAATTATTTAAATCATTATATATGATGTTCGGATACATACGAAGCATATCAGGCATAAGGTAAGGGATAAATTTTCAATCTCATTTTTATCTGAGATTGCTTATACATACGTATTTACTGGGGTTATGTTTATCATCCATGACCATGTTTTCTAAAAATGTTTTCATAAAATGTTTACTATTCTTCCATGAATGTTTAAAGTCATTTTTACCCTTTATTGACTTTTTACCACATTGTATGAATGGAATCATTCCTTTGGTTACCATATAAGGTACTTTTTGACTTTTCCAGCAAAAGTACGAGGAGATTGTTATTTTTAACTTATACGGCGTGAATGGATTTTTACGGTTTCATAACGCCTCATTTTCAAGAATCTTCCTCTAAAATATTTCATGATTATTTTCAACAGAACACTTTTCTTTTAAAATTGCATGGAATTTTGTGAAAAGAAAATGATTTTAAAGAAGAAATGATATTTTCTTCAAGAATTCATTTCAAGTATTTTCCATCTAAGATGACATTATTTCATATGTGTATGTTTCAAGTAAAATGTCTCTATGATTTAAATGGTTTAAATTTTCTGATGATGAAATGATATCAAACTTTTATGGATTATGTTATGATGGTATGATGTTTAAGAATCCCATTTTATTACATGGGTTATGCTATGATGTATGATTTATGATTTTGTGGCATAGGAAAGAATGATTTCATTATGAGATGGGTGGGACCTATATCTACCTTCAATGCATTCAGTAAAGATTTATATCTCATGAGATAGACATGGCTGTAATGGTAAGTTAATCTGGTTCATTGTTACAGGACTGAAACGAGGAGTGAACTCGATTCAGAAAGAGACTTTCTCCACTAAGATGTTCTTGGAAGCAATTCCTTGGCTACTATGGAAATCATGAAATGTGCTGAATGGTTTCCACAATTACATGTTTTATTCCCATTTTATCATGGTTGATGTTCTATTACGATATATGCCTTACGTACTTCCACGATTTATGTCTTTGCTCAAGATTTTGATGTTTAAATTTCATGTTCAAGTCTTTGCTTCCAAATGTTTATGGATTGTTTTATGTTATCTATGTTTGCCCTTACTGAGCATTTGAGGTCACCCTTTTTATGTTTTATTTTCCCCAGGAAGTAAAGAATGGTTTTAGGTAAGGAAACAAAAAGGGGATGATTGTTATGGGAGTTTTGAAGATCCTTCACCATGATTAGAAGATTTTATTCTGAGTTTCCAAAGACACTAAACTATTATAGTCCTTGTGTGTCTGTTTTTGTTATATATTAAGTATTCTGAAAAAGTAATGTATTTTCCACATACATCAAGCTTCAGGTCTCTACAGTTGGTATCAGAGGAAAGGTTTAGTCAAACTTTGGAAACTAGGATGATAAACAATTAGTGAGATCCCTAGAGATATTTCTAAGGTATGTATAGGGATGTCCCAAAGGATAAGTATACGTATAGGATATAGTCCTAGAACTACGGTAACTATCTTAGAATTTAACCTAAGATGTTAGATATTGAAGACACTCCCCCTTTATTGTGTTGTTTTCCCTAGCATGATTTTTGCCTCTCACACTATTCTTTTTGGCTTTTAGACGATGGCTGTAACCCGAAGGAATCGTGTTGATAAATGTAATGGACAATGCAATGATTGTCCTCTTGAACAAACAAATGTTATGGGAGATGGAGTAAAAAATATTATTGCTATACTTACACAATCTATGAATCATTCTGGACTTCCAAATGAGCAGAGAAGGGAACAATATTCTATTGAGTTCTTCATGAGGCAACGTCCACCTTCTTTCAGTGGTTCTTCTGATCCACTTGTTGCTGAACAATGGATCAGTACCACTGAAAAGATATTTTTAGTTCTTCAATGTTCTGAACACGATAAAGTCATCTTAGCAATATATCGTTTGGAAGGTGAAGCTGATCAATGGTGGAATCTTATCAAGAATACAAGGCCAAGAGATTAAATTGAGTCCATGGAATAGGACGAGTTCAAGAACTTATTTTTCAATAAGTACTTCCCTCTTATTCTTCGAACAAAGATGAAGAAGGAGTTTCTTGAACTAAAGAAAAAGGATGATGAATCTGTTGGTATATACGAAGCGAATTTTACAAGGTTTTCAAGGTATGCATCTGGCATTATCATCCAACCTGAAAGTAAAATTGATCGATTCCTCAGTGTCTTAAAACCAAATCTTTGAAGGGAATTAGCTATAAGAGACTTCAGTAGCTATGAAGAAATTGTTTGTTATGCCATCAAGGTAGTAATGGAAGTCGGTGTTACATATCCATCTCATGGTTTTCACAAGAAACAAAAGATGGAGGTCAAGGAGAAATCTCAGAATAATGGTGAAAAGAAGATGAATGTTTCCTTATGCTCAAAGTGTGGAAAGAAGCATGGAGGATATTGTCTTAAAGGGACTAGAAAATGTTTTAAGTGTGGAAAAGAAGGTCATCGAGCGGCTGAGTGTCAACGTAATAGAAAAAGGGTTGATAATGGTGTGAATAAATAAAAGACTACAGAGAACGCACCAACAACACTTCAATGCTTCAAGTGCAATGAAATGGGGCATTATGCTAATCAATTCCCTAATCCAAGGGTTAATGATGATCGACATGGGAAACCACTCAAGGAAAAGGACAAAGTGAAGTCACATGCGATCACTATTGGCGATGTTGAATATGACAACAATGTGGTGGAATGATTAAGTGTTTATGTAATGGGATTCCAAAATAATTTTGTATATAGTATCGTGGAATATTGGAATATTTATGTATTGGTCAATTGTGGGTTTCAATAATTTTATGGTACCGGTAACCATGTAAAGTGATTGACAAATTTTGGTAAGCAGATGCTATGCACATAATGAAGGGATAAGAAGATAATGAGATGCTTGATTGTATTCATGAGCTCATGATTGATATAAGGACTAAGTGATATCATGGTTTGAGTATAAAGAATTTTGAGGATTTTGGTATGTGGAAAGTGTTAACTTTTAACTGCATTCATGTTTTCACTAAGGTTCAATGGGTATTCATTCTTCAAGAGAATACATGATTAAGGTATTCACATGATTGTAATTTGACCAACAAGATATCTCTTATGATATATGGGGGATAAATGATGGAATTCACGTGATTGTTATGTTACATTTCAAGTAATCATTTTCTTTATACTATGAGCTTGGACCGAAGTATTTTAGATAAGACAAAAGGTTGGAATGAATTATGTTAGACATAAGTTAGTATTGTTTAAGGATATAACTTTTTTGATATTATTGGTGGTATTTTATAGTAATATAGTTTTATAAAAAGGACAACCTGCAGGACGGGCGACAGCCCATCGCGTCGGACAAGGCTGTGGGAATCGAACCCACAACCGAAGTGCGACTGGCCATTATCGCCTACCACTGGCCTACAGGAAGTCCCTGGTTAGTAGAAACTAGTTTTATTTTATTACGCGGTATGATATATGAATTATATGTTCATTTTTGGAATCATATACGATTAACCTCACCATATATGGACTTATGTATATTTGATAACTTTTGCTAACCTTTTGTTTGAAACAGATGGAATGACCCATCATTCTATCACATGATCTGTTAACACCTCACGGATAACAAATTCAACTTCATTTCTTTAAGAGATGAAGTGGAAATTGTTCAAAGAACGAACAATAGTGAGATTGTACCAAAATAAAGTAAGTATTTATTCTAAATCAAATTCTTCAACTTTAGGGAAATGATCTTGAAAACCAGAAATGTTGTCCTAGTTCCCTTATATCTGATGAATCAGATGGTACCTTAGATCATCAAAAATCTATGGCTTTGTGATTGTTGGATTTTTCATATCCATGATCTCTACCACTCTCTCTCAGAACATGGTGTTTAGGTTTCTCTTCCATATCCATATTTTCACCTATGTTCTCCTATGTCTAAACCCAATGATTAGTTAATTTAGGTAATCGTTATGTTTCATACGTTAGTTTTTAAAGATTGGTTTTGGTATTCCTTTTTATGATGTGGGCTTCTATTAAAGATTGTTTCGAGTAGTAAACCATTTATAACCCCGACAAATTTCGAGGGAGAAATTCATTTTAAGGGGGGTAGAATGTAACACCCCAAGATTTTATAAAAAATATTCTTTTTAAGTTTGTTGATGTCTTGTGTTGTACGCTACAACAAAAGAGTCTTTCACAACACGCAACCCTAACTTGGCTGCATTACACTCAATCACGACCTTCCTCGATAGCGTGTGTTGTACGCAATACCGAGTTTCAACAAACAACGATATGCTATTAAAATATTATTAAAACTAGTTGTTATGAATAGTAATAACCACTTTTTGAAACTTTGAAAATTTCATCTTTCAAAATGGACTTCATTTTTGGATTTGGAATATCAAAATTAGCCTAGGGTAAAATTTTGGTAATTTTCTAAAAACTTTCAATTTTTGATGAATAGTTAAAACACTGGGTTACTATTTAAGAACCGAATTTTTATTTAAATAATTATTTATTTTATTTTAATTTATTTTTGGTCAATATTGATACATAATACCTATATAAGTTCAATGGAATTCATTGGAGTCATTTTTTAATTATTTTAGATATATAAAAATTTTATTGAACTTTTGACCGTCTTTTACCCACCTCCTAAGAGAATTTGCAAATTTACATAAAACATAATTTTACCACTTTTGTGAATGGAATTTCAAAAATCTGAGAGACACGGTTGATTTCAGTAAATATAATGTGGTTCAATGAGACGAAAATAATTTCTGATGAATAGTAACTTTTTACTTTTATTTACCATAGTTAAAAGTAAATAGGGTAATTAAGGGTAAAAATGATATTATTATTACCCTAACACATGTCCTGATTCTATTGGATAAGTGTAATTTGACCAAAAACAACCTTAGGAATAAAATATGACCATTTATGCCCACTTGGATTAGATTAGGACATTTATTATTAATTTATTTAATGAAGGGTTTAAATAGTTAAAATCAAAGTTTAATAAGTAAATCATTTTTAATATAGGTTTATACATAAGATAAATTCGACTATTAATATTAATTAGAAGTATCTAAATATTTCCTACATAATGATATTTTATTTGTAATATTTATACTTTAAATAATTAAATTTATATTTGACACAATGAGGATGCAGTAATTATCTTATTAATGAAATATTGACATAATTGATGTTATAAATACCCAAATAAATGTAATTTTATACTTTTTATGTATTCCAATACTTTTATATATCAATATTACATGTTAGTGTTTATTTAATTAACTTTTTTCGAACTAATCATTCTTTTATGATTTTCACAAAAATCAATTTCCAAATAGTGTCAAAATTGACATAAAATAGTTTTTAAAACAAATATTATATTATTAATTGTTATTATATTCATAAAAATATAAGGTTCGGCCAAATGACTTAGATAAGGTTATATATATTAATAATACACAACTTGGGGTTCTTTTGTCCTGTTATAGTAAGTTTATTAACCTTATAGTGTAAGAACACAAAAAGACACGGTAAAAGTAAAATTATCTAACTTAAAGTTAAATCTAAATGATAAGGTTAAAATAGGAACCTAAACTTCTCTAAATTATATTGGATGAGAGTATTTCGACCCATCCCCACCTTATCTTAGAAATAACTCAATTTGGAGATATTAAAAACTGAATATGACATTATAATAAAATAAGATTTTTTGTTATTCCGAAGGTGCCCCTCTCCTCCCTTATAAAAGGGAACATCCTCCCTCTCTTCCTCACACCACTTTGATCCTTAAAGCTCGGAAAAACCCTGCCAATTTCTCTTCTCCACTTCCCTAGAAACATCCTAGAGGTTCTGGTCTTCTTCAAAGACCAATATTAGTGCCCTAAGAGGAGGTTTCAAAAAGGCGCTTCAAAGAAGAGGTAATGCTTGTTACCGATTCTTTCAACTTTATTTCTTCTTCCACTTCTTCTTATTTAGTTGTTTCATTATGAAGAAATAACGTCAGTATCACTCATATACTGATATGTTATTATAATTATGAAAAAAATCCTATTTCACCATCTATCCATCCTACGGAAAATGAAATCACCACACGTGCATACATACGGAATACCGTCTCCACGCCGTGGTGTAATCTATTTTTCCACCATCAACTTACATGGATGGGTATAATGATGTAAATAAATGAATATTATAAAGTGATATTTATTATGAAATAGTATACATACACTCCAATAAAATTCCACAATCATGGGAATGATATCATCACTCGTGCGTACGTACGGACTACCATCTCCACGAACGCGATGAGATTCATTTTCCATGATTAACCATTCAAGAATGATTATAAAGTATATATAATGAATAATAATGAAATATATGACATAATAATTCTACTGGATTTATGTATATATATATGTATGTCATATACTCAATTCCATTCAATTCAATAAGGAAACGAAAACAGCGCTCATGCGTACGTACAGCCTACCGTCTCCATGAACGGTGTATTTCATTCCTTTTATCGATCTATAATATATATGTATATAATCAATATACATTATATATAAATCATGTTTTAAATTATGGAATTATTTAAATCAGGATATAAGTAATAATATCAAGAACGATGAGTCGAAACACATACGATAAATGAAATGATTTTACCCAAAACGCTATTTAACATGGAATTTACAAAAGAACAGCTAATATAAAGTCATAAGTGAACCATATATGATATCATAACAATGAATATGATTATTTAATAAGTCAATGACACTATTTAAATCATTATACAGGATTTTTAGATACATACGAAGCATATCAGACATAAGGTAAGGGATAAATTTTCAATCTCATTTTTATCTGAGATTGCTTATATGTAAGTATTTACTGGGGTTATGTTTATCATCCATGACCATTCTTTCTAAAAATGTTTTCATAAAATGTTTACTATTATTCCATGAAGAATTAAAGTTATTTTTACCCTTTATTGAATTTTTACCACATTGTATTAATGGAATCTTTCCTTTGGTTACCATATAAGGTAGTTTTTGACTTTTCGGCAAAAGTACGAGGAGAATGTTATTTTTAACTTATAAGGCGTGAAAAGATTTATACGGTTTCATAACGACTCATTTTCAAGAAGCTTACTCTACGAGATTTCATGATTATTTTCAACAAAACCCTTTTCTTTTAAAATTTGATGGAATTTTGTGAAAAGAAAATGATTTTAAAGAAGAAAGGATATTTTCCTCAAGAATTCATTTCAAGTGTTTTGCCAAAACAATTTTCCATCTAAGATGAAATTATTTCATATGTGTATATTTCAAGTAATATGTCTCTATGATTTAAATGGTTACAATTTTCTTATGATGAAATTATATCAAACTTTTATGGATTATGTTATGATGGCATGATGTTTAAGAATCCCATTTTATTACATGGGTTATGCTTTGATGCATGATTAAATATTTTGTGGCACACGAAAGAATGATTTCATTATGAAATGGGTGGGACCTATATCTCCCTCCAATGAATTAGGTAATGATTTATATCTCATGAGATAGACATGGATGGAATGGTAAGTTAATCCGGTTCAGTGTTACAGGACTGAAACGAGGAGTGAACTCGATTCAGAAAGGGACTTTTTCCACTAAGATGGTCTTGGCAGAAATGCCTTGGCTACTATGGAAATCATGAAATGTGCTGAATGGTTTCCACAATTACATTTTTTATTCCTATTTTATCATGGTTGATGTTCTATTATGATATATGACTTACATACTTCCACGATTTATGTCTTTGCTCAAGATTTTGATGTTTAAATTTCATGTTCAAGTTTTTGCTTCCAAATGTTTATGGATTGTTTTATGTTATCTATGTTTTCCCTTAATAAGCATTTGAGCTCACCCTTTTTATGTTTTATTTTCCCCAGGAAGTAAAGAAAGATTTTACGTAAGGAAACAAAAAGGGGAAGATTGTTATGGGAGTTGTTGAAGATCTTTCACCACGATTAGAAGATTTTATTCTGAGTTTCTAAAGACACTAAATTATTATGGTCCTTGTGTGTCTGTTTTTGTTATGTATTAATTATTCTGCAAAAGTAATGTATTGTCCATGTACGTCAAGCTTCAGGTCTCTATAGTTTGTATCAGAGGAAAGGTTTAGTCAACCTTTGGTAACTAGGATACAACAATGATAGTGAGATCCCTATAGATATTTCTAAGGTATGTCTAGGGATGTCCCTATGGATAAGTATACGTATATGATATAGTCCTAGAACTACAGTAACGATCTTATAATTTAACCTAAGATGTTAGATATTTATGGTACTCCCCCTTTATTGTGTTGTTTTCCCTAGCATGATTTTTGCCTCTCACACTATTCTTTTTGGGTTTTAGACGATGGTTGTAACCCGAAGGAACTGTGTTGATCAATGTAATGGACAATGTAATGATTGTCCTCCTGAACAAACAAATGTTATGGGATATAGAGTGAAAAATCTTATTGCTATACTTACACAAGCTATGAATCATTCCGGACTTCCAAATGAGCAGAGAAGGGAACAATATTCTATTGAGTCCTTTATAAGGCAATTTCCACCTTCTTTCAGTGGGTCTTCCAATCCACTTGTTGCTGAACAATGGATCAGTACCACTGAAAAAATATTTTCAGTTCTTCAATGTTATGAACATGATAAAGTCATCTTAGGAATATATCGTTTGGAAGGTGAAGCTGATCAATGGTGGAATATTATCAAGAATACAAGGCCAAGAGATGAAATTGAGTCCATAGAATGGTACGAGTTCAATAACTTATTTTTCAATAAGTACTTCCCTCGTATTCTTCGAACAAAGATAGAGAATGAGTTTCTTGAACTAAAAAAAAGGATGATGAATCTGTTGGTATATACGAAGCAAATTTTACAAGGCTTGCAAGGTATGCATCTGGATTTATCATCCAACCTGAAAGTAAAATTGATCGATTCTTCAGTGGCTTAAAACAAAATCTTCAAAGGGTATTAGCTATAAGAGACTTCAGTAGCTATGAAGAAATTGTGCATTGTGATATCAAGGTAGAAATAGAAGTCAGTGTTACATATCCATCTCATGGTTTTGACAAGAAACGAAAGATGGAGTTGAAGGAGAAATCTCAGAATAATGGTGAAAAGAAGATGAATGTTTCCTTATGCTCAAAGTGTGGAAAGAAGCATGGTGGAGATTGTCTTAAAAGGACTAGAAAAATTTTTAAGTGTGGAAAAGAAGGTCATCGAGCAGTTGAGTGTCGAAGTAATGGAAAAAGGGTTGATAATGGTGTGAATAAAGAAAAGACTATAGATAATGCACCAACAACACTTCAATGCTTCAAGTGCAATGAAATGGGGCATTATGCTAATCAATTCCCTAATCCAAGGGTTAATGATGATCGACATGAAAAACCACATAAGGAAAAGGAAAAAGGGAAGTCACATGCGATCACTATTAGGGATGTTGAATATGACAACGATGTGATGGAATGATTAAGTGTTTATATAAGGGATTCCATAATAATGTTGTATATATTATCGTGGAATATTGGAATATTTATGTATTGGTCAATTGTGGTTTTCAATAATTTTATGGTACCGGTAACCATGGAAAGTGATTGAGAAATTTTTGTAAGAAGATTCTATGTGCATAATGAAGGGATAAGAAGATAATGAGATGTTTGATTGTATTCATGAGATGAATATTGATATAAGGACTATGTGATATCATGGTTTGAGTATAATTTTTTTTGAGGATTTTGGTATGTGGAAAGTGTTAACTTTTTACTTCATTCATGTTTTCACTAAGGTTCAATGGGTATTAATTCTTCAAGAGAATACATGATTAAGGTATTCACATTCTTTTAATTTGACCAATAAGGTATATCTTATGATATATGGGGGATAAATGATGGAATTCATGTGATTGTATGTGACTTTTCAAGTAATCATTTTCTTTATACTATGAGCTTGGACCGAAGTATTTTAGATAAGCCTAAAGATTGGAATGAATTATGTTGGACATAAGTTAGTATTGTTTAAGGATAGAAATGTTTTCGATATTATTGATGGGATATTACAGTAATATAGTTTTAGAAAAAGGAAAACCTGCAGGACGGGCGATAGCCCATCGCGTCGGACAAGGCTGTGGGAATCAGACCCACAACAGTAGTGTGACTGGCCTTTATCGCTTACCACTGGCCTATAGGAAGTCCCTGGTTAGTAGAAACTAGTTTTATATTATTACACGGTATGATATATGAATTATAAGTTCATATTTGGAATCGTATACGATTAACCTCACCATAGATGGAATTATGTATATTTGATAAATTTTGCTAACCTCGTGTTTGAAACAGATGGAATGACCCATCATTCTATCACATGATCTGTTAACACTTCACGAATAACAAATTCCACTTCATTTCATTAAGAGATGAAGTGGAAATCGTTCAAAGCACGAACAATAGTGAGATTGTACCAAAATAAAGTAAGTATTTATTCTAATTCGAATTCTTCAACTTTAGGGAATTGATCTTGAAAACCAAAAATGTTGTCCTAGTTCCCTTATATCCGATGAGTCAGATGGTACCTTAGATCATCACAAATCTATGGCATTGTGATTGTTGGTTTTTTCATAGCCTTTTTCTCTACCACTCTCCATCATAACATGATATCTAGGTTTCTCTTCCATATCCATATTTTCACCTATGTTCTTCTATGTGGAAACCCAATGATTAGTTAATTTGGGTAATCGTTATGTTTCATACTTTAGTTTTTAATGATTGTTTTTGGTATTCCTTTTTACAATGTGGGTTTCTATTAAAGAAACTTTCTAGTAGTAAACCATTGATATCCCCGACAAATTTTGAGGGCGAAATTCATTTTAAGGGGGGTAGAATGTAATACCCCGAGATTTTATGAAAAATATTCTTTTTAATTTTATTAATGTCTTTTGTTGTACGCTACAATAAAGGAGTCTTTCACAACACACAACCCTAACTTGGCTGCATTACACACAATCACGACCTTCCTCGATAGCGTGTGTTGTACGCAATACCGAGTTTCACTAAATAACAATGTGCTATTAAAATATTATTAACACTAGTTGTTATGAATAGTAATAACCACTTTTTGAAATTTTGAAAATTTTATCATTCAAAGTGGACTTCATTTTTGGATTTGGAATATCGAAATTATCCTAGGGTGAAATTTTGGTATTTTTCGGAAAACATTCAATTTTTGATGAATAGTGAAAACACTGGGTTACTATTTAAAAATCGAGTTTTTATTTAAATAAGAATTTATTTTATTTAAATTTATTTTAGGTCAAAATTGATACATAATACCTATATAAGTTCAATGTAATTCATTGGAGTCATTTTTTTTAATAATTTTAGATATATAAAAATTTTATTGAACTTTTGACCGTCTTTTACCCACCTCCTAGGAGAATTTAAAAATTTACATAAAACTTAATTTTACCGCTTTTGTGAATGGAAATTCAAAATTACAAGAGACACAGTTGATTTCATTAAATAAAATGTGGTTCAATGGGATGAAAATAATTTCTGGTGAATAGTAACTTTTTACTTTTATTTATCACGGTTAAAAGTAAATAGGGTAATTAAGGGTAAAAATGATTTTATTATTACCCTAACACATGTACTAATTCTATTGGATAAGTGTAATTTGACCAAAAACAACCTTAGGAATAAAATATGACCATTTAGGACTACTTGGATTAGATTAGGACATTTATTATTAATTTATTTAAAGAAGGGTTAAAATAGTTAAAATCAAAGTTTAATAAGTAAATCATTTTTAATATTGGGATATACATAAGATAAATTCGACTATAAATATTAATTAGAAAGATAAAAATATTTACTACATAATGATATTTTATTTGTAATTTTTAGTCTTTAAATAATTTAATTTATTTATGACACAATGATGATGCCGTAATTATCTTATTAATGAAATATTGACATATTTGATGTTATAAATCCCCAAATAAAGGTAATTTTAGACTTTTTATGAATTAATATAATTTTATATGTTAATATGACTTGTTTTAGTTCATTTAATCAACTTGTTTCGAACTAATAATTCTTTTATGATGTTCACAAAAATCTATTTCCAAATAGTGTCAAAATTGACATAAAACAGTTTTTAAAACAAATATTATATTATTAATTGTTATTTTATTCCTAAAAATCTAAGGTTCGGCCAAATGACATAGATAAGGTTATATATATTAATAATACCCAACTTTGGGTTCTTTTGGCTTTTTATAGTATGTTTATTAACCTTATAGTGTAAGAACACAAAAAGACATGGTAAAAGTAAAATTATCAAACTTAAAGTTAAATCTAAATGATAAGGTTAAAATAGGAACCTAAACTTGTCTAAATTCTATTGGATTAGAGGATTTCGACCCATCCCCACCTTAGCTTAGAAATAACTCAATTTGGAGCTATTAAAAACAGAATATGACTTTATAATAAAATAATATTTTTAGTTATTCCAAAGGTTCCCCTCTCCTCTCTTGTAAAAGGGCACCTCCTCCCTCTCTTCCTCACACCACATTGATCCTTAAGGCTCGGCCAAACCCTACCAATTTCTCTTATCCACTTCCATAGAAATATCCTAGAGGTTCTGGTCTTCTTGAAAGCCCAATATTAGTGCCCTAAGAGGAGGTTTCAAAAAGGCGCTTCAAAGAAGTGGTAATGCCCGTTACCGATTCTTTCAACTTTATTTCTTCTTCCACTTCTTCTTATTTAGTTGATTCATTATGAAGTAATAACATCCATATCACTAATATAATTATATGTTATTATAATTATGAAACAAACCTATTTCACTATCTATCCATCCTACGGAAATTGAAATCACCACGCGTGCGTATGTACGGAATATCGTCTCCACGCCGTGGTGTAATCTGTTTTTCCACCACCACCTTACATGGATGGGTATAATGGTGTAAATAAATAATTATTGTAAAGTGATATTTATTCTAAAATAGTTTACATACACTCAAATAAAATTCCACAATCATGGGAATGATATCATCGCTCGTGCGTACGTACGGACTACAGTCTCCACGAACGCGATGAGATTCATTTTTCATGATTAACCATTCACGAATGATTATAATGTATATATAATGAATAATAATGAAATATATGACATAATAATGATACTGGATTTATGTATATATATATATATTTATGTCATATACTCAATTCCATTCAATTCAATAAGGAAACGAAAACAGCATTCATGCGTACGTACGACCTAACATCTCCATGAACGATGTATTTCATTCCTTTTATCGATCTATAATATATATGTATATAATGAATATATATTATATATAAATCATTTTTTACATTATGGAATTATTTAAATCAGGATATAAGTAATAATATCAAGAACGACGAGTCGAAACACATACGATAAATGAAACGATTTTACCCAAAACGCTCTTTAACATTGAATTTACAAAAGAACGGGTAATATAAAGTCATAAGTGAACCATATATGATATCATAACAATGAATATGATTCTATAATAATTAAATGACATTATGTAAATCATTATACAGGATGTTCAGATACATATGAAGCATATCAGACATAAGGTAAGGGATAAATTTTCAATCTCATTTTTATCTGAGATTGCTTATACGTATGTATTTACTGGGGTTATGTTTATCATCCATGACCATGTTTTCTAAAAATGTTTTCATGAAATTTTTACTATTCTTCCATGAATGTTTAAAGTCATTTTTTCCTTTTATTGACTTTTTACCACATTGTATGAATGGAATCTTTCCTTTGGTTACCATGTAAGGTACTTTTTGACTTTTCCGGCAAAAGTACGAGGGGAATGTTATTTTTAACTTATACGGCGTGAATGGATTTTTACGGTTTCATAACACCTCATTTTCATGAATGTTACTCTACAATATTGAATGATTATTTTCAACAACACCCATTTCTTTTAAAATTCCATGGAATTTTGTGAAAAGAAAATGATTTTAAAGAAGAAAGAAAATTTTCCTCAAGAATTCATTTCAAGTGTTTTGCCAAAACTATTTTCCATCTAAGATGAAATTATTTCATATGTGTATATTTCAAGTAATATGTCTCTATGATTTAAATGGTTTCAATTTTATTATGATGAAATGATATCAAACTTTTATGGATTATGTTATGATGGCATGATGTTTAAGAATCCCATTTTATTACATGGGTTATGTTATGATGTATGATTTATTATTTTTTGGCACACAAAAGAATGATTTCATTATGAGATGGGTGGGAACTATATCTCCCTCAAATTCATTGGGTAAATATTCATATCTCATGAGATAGACATGGCTATAATGGTAAGTGATTCCGGTTCAGTGTTACAGGACTGAAACGATGAGTGAACTCGATTCAGAAAGGGACTTTGTCCACTAAGATGGTCTTGGAAGCAATGCCTTGGCTACTATGGAAATCATGAAATGTGCTGAATGGTTTCCAAAATTACATGTTTTATTCCCATTTTATCATGTTTGACGTTATATTATGATATATTCCTTACGTACTTCCACGATTTATGTATTTGCTCAAGATTTTGATGTTTAAATTTCATGTTCAAGTTTTTGCTTCCAAATGTTTATGGATTGTTTTATGTTATCTATGTTTGCACTTACTGAGCATTTGAGGTCACCCTTTTTATGTTTTATTTTCCCCAGGAAGTAAAGAATGGTTTTAGGTAAGGAAACAAAAAGGGGATGATCGTTATGGGAGTTTTTGAAGATCCTTCACCATGATTAGAAGATTTTATTCTGAGTTTCCAAAGACACTAAACTATTACAGTCCTTGTGTGTCTGTTTTTGTTATGTATTAAGTATTCCTTAAAAGTAATGTATTTTCCATGTATTTCAAGCTTCAGGTCTCTACAGTTATGATGTCTAGAATTATTCATTTTATCATTATGAAATTGGCTATTGATATTTCATGTGATTATTAAACAAGTAGAATATCCCTCTGAATACGTAAATGGAATTATTTGATTTATATTGGCCATATTATGGATATGATTATGTTTTAAAGGCTTATGTTTTAGTCTTATACATTGCCTTAAATATTTATACTTATTTATGAATGTTTTCCCCTATATTGTTATCCTTACTGATCATCTTATCTCACCCCTTTCTTATGTTTTATTTTCCCAGGATTCTAAGAAGTGATTTATGATTGATATGCATGGTTATGCATAAGAGAATAATAGAATTCTCAAAGAACTATATATGTTGTGTCGTATGTTTGAAATTGAAATGTAAAGTTAATATATGTATTCTATTTTTCAAGACTGCTAAACTGATCGGTACTTTGGGAATTGATTCCTTGTAATCATGCTAATGTTATGTAATAATGCACTGAATCTGGGTAACTAGGGTTGGAGCGTTACAGTAGGTATCAGTTGAATTTTAAAAATATCCTTGGAAATAGATTTATATGAACTCTGATTAGAGAAAATTACCCTAAGATATAATTTGATGAATAGTATAGAAGGACTTCCTATAATTTTGGTAATGTATAGATTTTAAGTATTTTTCACCCTATCTAGATACGATTAGGTAGAGGTGGCTCTGGTACAGATGTACCTAAGAGTGAAAACTACAACAAGGAGTTTTGGGCTTGACCCGGGGTATCCTGGAACTTGACAATAGGTCTTGCTTCACTCTTGGTTATGAAACCCTAGAGAGATATGCTTAGGATAATTCACATTTTCTTTACCAGCCATTATGATGGATTTAGGAGTAAATATTTCCTCAAAGAAAACATTTTTTTTTGACTACAGATTATATGAATAATATTTTCAATATACATTATGTATTTTACAAGTTTGGAATTATTAATTGCGATTTATAAACTAGCCTAGCGTATTCCATTGTTTTGAAATGATGCCCAGTATAAGGAATGATAACTCTAGTAATATGCATGATTCAAAAAGTAAGAATAATCATATTTTTCATTTTACTAAGACAACATTTAGAAATTAAGTATTATCCCACGTATTCTTATCATATGAAGAAATAGTATGATGTGTTAATAAGATATTTAATTAATTTGTTGAGTCCTATGGATTTGAAAGGAAGAAAGAGAAGAAAAGGATGGTAGAGAGAAAGATGGATAAATGGAAGAGGGGAAAGAGGGATTTTCCCATATGTGATAACTGTGGAAATAATCACCGTGGAAAATTATTTAAGGTAATGAGAGTTAGTTATAAGTGTTGAGAAAAAGGACCTAAAGATTATGATTGAAAGGGTATGAAAAAGGTTTCAAATGTACAATACTTCATCTGCAAGGAGCGGTGACACTAAGAAAATGAATGTCCAAATCATAAGAATATATCCCAAATGATACTATTGGATAATAATCAAGTTATGATACTACCGAAGATGAAGAGTAATGATTATAGTTCATACGTTGTTATTAAAGTATTGTGTCATTTGAGTATTTTATTAATTATGTACATGTTATAAGAATTATAGAATATATAAGGATTATACTGCCTCACTATTTTATTAAGAACATGAGATTGTGTGGAACCAATAAAAGTGACTGAATAACAATTTAATTATTTTGGAAAATATATGGTTGAATGAAAGATAAACCATAATATGGTTCACATACTGACGTAGTTATTTTGGAATAATATATGATTTATTTCGATAAATTATATTGGATATTATGGACTACCTTGAAACTGATTAATGATTTGTATATTCCATTATTGTTGGAGCTTAATAAATTTTTGGATATAAAGAGTATATTAAGTATTATATAAGGAATAATGGAACATGAATGTAATAAATAAATTTTTATGGAAATTCAGGGTGTTACTGTGTTTTAAGAGAATACATGATGAATGTATTCACATGTTGTTACATGAAAAAAACTCTTCATTGTGTTTACCTTCCTTATAAATTTTGTACTGTGAGTTTGGACATAAGTATTTTGGATTATTCTAAAGTTTGGAATCAATTAATTTTGAAATTGGATACTATTGTTAAAGTTAAATCATTTATTGAGATTTTTTTGGATTGTCATAAAAAGGACAACCCGAAGGTCGGGCGATAACTCGCCGTGTCCGGCAAGGCTGCGAGACATGAAACCAAAACCAAAGGGCGACAAGGGTGGATCACTAACCACTGGAATACATGATTTCCTAGTTTTTATAAAGAATTGTTTTAAATAGTCTGAAAAATGAATTAGAAATTAATTATTTTTTAAACCCTATATGGTTAGGATAAATAGAATATTTTTGAATTCTATTATCATTTGGAGTGAAAGATGAGTTTCTGGTAGGAATTTTATTAAATATGAAACTACACTTGCCAAGTAAATTTTTTCATATTATTCTATGAATAAAATAATTATTAAACTTTATGGAAGGGATCTTAAAAAAATGTTTTATCCTAATACCTTATATTTTGTTAAACCAACGATATTTTAAATCATCATAGATTGATGGCTTTGAGGCCCTCAATTTTACACTTGTTTTTGATTGATGACCTCAATATCTCCATTTAAATATTTATATTTTTTCTCTAATTATGTGTCTCTAATTACCACCAATGTTTTTTTAATCAATATCATAATTTTTTGGTGACTGTTTCTTTTCCATTTCCCTTCTATTAAGGCTAAATTTTATTAACTCAATTTATGATGTGGGTTTTCCACAAAGGTATTTTTCTATTTTTAACTATTTATTTCTGATGAAAAATTTCAAATTGTGAAGACTAAATTTATTGAAGGATGAGATAATTTAACACCCCAATATTTCATACTATGTTATCTCATTAAAGTAATTCAATAGTTTGCGCTACATGCAACACCGAGTTCGAGCACACCACAACATACCAAACTAGCCATTCAAAAAGAGGTTATGAATAATATTAACTGAATTTTAAATCTTATACACTCTATATAATTTTAAGACCCATATAATGTGTTTCTTAGACATAATATAGTATGAAAACCAATTTTTCAAACAAAGGAAGTATTTTTCAAAAATGCAATTTTACCGCCAACTAATGGTGAGTTTTTTTAAATGCAATATATAACAATTTTATATTAAATTTGACAAAATAAACTTCTTATTTAGAGGCGGGACATAATAATTTAGTTTGGACAATTTTTTGGTGTTTTTCTGATAACTTTCATATTTTTATGAATAGTAAAAGATGCTAAATTTAAATTGGAAACAACTTTTTTAATAAAAATAATTTATAGTGTTAAATTATACATTTTAATGGTTTTGAATTATAATAAATTATATTTTATTTAATTTAATACAATTTATGCCATTATAAGTAATTTTACATTTAAATTTGGCATAAAAACATGTCAATATTTTGATAGTTTTTACTTTTTAAAAAATCAACTTTTTGGTATTGAAAATGGGAAATAATTTTAAATTAATAAATAAAACTTATATTTTTTGAATTTTGTAAAATATACTTCATTTTTGAATTCAGAATATCAAAATTAGCTTAGGGTAAATTTAGGGTATTTGTTTGAAAACTTTCAATTTTTTGATGAAAAGAGAAAAACAATGCATTTTTGTTTAAAAGAGACTTTTTTATATTAATAAATATTTACTTAATTTAAATTTATTTAAATTAAAAATAGATTAATAATATCTATATTATTTCAATTTAATTAATTGGAGTCATTTTATAATAAAATTAGACGTATACAAGTTTGTTGAATTTTATAACATCTTTTACCCACCTTCTAGACACGTTAGCAAATTTGCATAAAACATAATATTACCACTTATGTGAGTTTAATTTAAAAAAAATGATATACATGGTTGACATCAGTATGTAAAATGTGATTCAATAAGATGAAAATAATTTTTGGTGAATAGTAACTTTTGACTAATTAACCACGGTTAAAAGTAAATAGGGTAATTAAAGGTAAAAATGATATTAAATTTTTTTAACACAAGTATAAATTCTATTAGATAAGTGTAATTTGACCAAAATAACCTTATGAATAAAAAATGATCCTATATTTTCACATGGATTAGATTAGGAATTTTTTTATTATTTTATTTAAAGTAGAGTTAAAAGTATTAAATTCAATGATTATTAACTATTCAATTTTTAATATAGGGTTATACATAAGATAAATTAGAATATAAATATTCATTATCAAGATAAAATTATTTCCTACATAATTATATTTTATTTATATTTTTTATAGATTAAATAATTAAATTTATTTATGACACAATGATGATGTAGTAATTTCTTTCTTAATAAAATATTAAAATAATTGATATTATAAATATCCAAATAAATATAAATTGAGAATTTGGATGAATTAAACTAATTTGTAAGATTAATTTTAAATGTATGGGTTTATTAGATAGATTTTTTTCGAAGTGATAAGGTTGTTAATACTTTCCCAAAAAAAAATTCCAAATAGTGTCAAAATTGACTTAAATTTGTTTTTAAAACAAATATTATATTATTGGGTGATATAATATTTCTAAAAATATATGGTTTTGAGAAAGGGATTAAATAATATTGTATTTGTAATTAATTAACCTCTTGAGGATCCCTTGGAAGTTTAGAGTATGTTTATTAACCATATAGTGTAAGAATACAAGATGACACGGTAAAAGATAAACTATTTAACTAAGAGTTAAATCTAAAAGATAAGGTTAAGATGGTAACCTAAACTTGTCTAAAACCTATTGGTTGATTGGATTAAGACCCATAACTACCTAAGGATTGAAATAAATTCATTTGGAGAATTTATAAACTGAATATTATTGTATAATAAAATAATATTTTAATCTTTTCCTAAAGTGTCCTTCACCCCTCTTATAAAGGGGCACTTCCCCTTATCTCAAAATCACACATCCAAAGCTATTTTGATCTCCCAAAACCTGAACAAATATCCTCACAACTTACCTTAAATAAACCTAGAGTTATTACTTTTATCAAAAATCCATCCTTTAGATCCCTTTTGATCAACTCAAAACGAAACACCCAAAGAAGAGGTAATAATTTCACCACCCTCTTTCATGTTATTTTCATCTTACACTTCTTATTTATTTGTTGTTTACATACCAAAATAATACCTCAAGTACTTCATAAAAACTATGATGTCATTATAAATATGGTACAACTACATTTGTTATTATATCCATCCTATAAATGACAAAGTCACCATACGTGCGTACGTACGACTTACCGTCTCCACGTCGTGGTGTAGTTTGTTATTCAAATACATAATTTTTTGGATGGGTATAATAATGAGTATAGATAATTTAAATAATAAATCTTATATATTATTTATTCTTTATATATGATATATCATCCAATTATATATGATTTCACCATTAAAAGAATTATATTGTCGCTCGTGCGTACACACGACTTACCATCTCCACGACGCGATGAGATATCATTACCCTTTGTAACCATTAAAGAATAATTTTCATTTTATTATTTAAAATAATGTTTAAGAACTTAATATCATTATGTATATGAATCTAATACATCCTATTCATAAAAATCATGGATTACGTAACCAATCATATAAAGGAAAATGAACCAGTTAACACCCGAAACTATGATACTACTAAAATATTATTAACAAAGCAATATTAGAAGATCATATATGATATAAGATTTATGTATGTGGTTCTTATATAATTTAATAACAAAAATTAAACTATTATACAAGATTTTAATGTACCATCGACCAAGGAAAAGTACAAGTTGAGGGTTAATTTCACAATGTCATTATTATCCGAGGTTATTTTTATGGAAGTATCTACTGGGACATATTTATTATCAATGTACATGTTTCATAAAAGAGTTTTAAAAGGGATTATTTTCAAGGGAATATTTTAATAAAACATTATTTCAAATGTTTTAAAGATTCATTCTTCTTACCCATTCTCATTAATGTCCATGTTTTTAAAATGGTTTTAAGGATTTATATACATGGAAATGAATGTTTTAATATGTTAATTACTTTCAAAAGTTTCAACATGGAATGTGAAAATTTGATTCAAAACTATCTTGGAAATGAAATACTTTATAAATTACGTGAATTTTAAATGATTTCATGAAAAAAATGATATTTCTGTCAAATAATTTTACTGGTCATTTTCAACTATGTCAACATGCTTTACGAGATATTATTCTGGATCCAAGTTGATTTATTATACAAATATTCCATATTATATTGAATATTTTTTGATATGTTTGACTGTGGATGTGTTATTTTTATTCCATTCATAGTTTATGGTTAATTATTGACATTTTTATGGTAGTTTTAATACTCATGTTTATGTTATGTTTAAACCTTTTCATATGAGGAATGAATTTGACTTACTAAGTGACGGGTGGAGCCCGATATATCTCCTTGATGCTTCGATAGGTCTCATGAGACAAACTATTGTCTTGGAAAAAGGCCTTGAATAAATTTTATTTGTAGTCTTGGCACGACGCCTTGAATTTGTTTTTATGAAGTCTGGTATTATGTATTCCATCATTATGAAATTTTCTATTTATATTTCATGTGATTATTCGATTAGTAGAATATCCATGTGAATAAGTAAATGGAATTATTTGTTTTATATTAGCCTTATTATGCAGAAGATTATGTTTTAAAGGTTTATGTTTTAGTCTTATACATTTAGTTAAATTTTTATTCTTATTTATGAATGTTTCTGTTATATTGTTATCCTTACGAAGCATTTGAGATCACCCCTTTCTAATGTTTTATTTTTCCAATATTCAAAGAAGTGTTTTATTATTGATATGCAGGGTTAAGCTAAAAATAATAATGGCGTTCTCAAAGAACTATATATGTTGTGTTGTATGTTTGAAATTGAAATGTAAAGTTAATGTATGTATTATATTTTCCAAGACATCTAAACTGATCGGTCCTTTGGGACTTGATTCCTTATAATCATTCAAATATTATGTAATAATGCCCTGACTCTGGGTAACTAGGGTCGGGGCCCTACAATCCTATACTATAAAGTGATAAATTTGGAAATAAATTGGTGTAGTATATAAATATATAGATCATAAATTAGTGGTTCTTAGGGACTTCAGTTCTATTCGAACACCTTAGGAGAAAACTAGACATAAATTCAATCAAATTTATTCCAATAAATATTCATGTTGCATCGATCAATGCATCCTTGTCAAGGTACAAATAGTAGGAGCCGATTTCACATAGATTAGATAAAAATTTAATGGAATAAAAGAAAGATAACATGATAGATTATTACTTAAAATGGATGATAAAATAATGAATTTGGAGTCTTATGATATACTTAACCCAAGAACCATTAATTTCGTAATCCCATTATGGTTGAAGTATCCAATTGTTTGAGAAGATCGAATCCCATTCCATTTAAATTTATTAATGGATGTCTTGTGACCCATGTGTGTAGATAAAACTTATTAGAGGATTCGATATTTGAGCCTATTGGTAGAACTTGTTTCTAAGTTGGTTTTAAAATTTAAGGATACTAAAGGTTTACTGTGATACTGGAGTAGAAAATAATCTTCCAATCATGGGTTGGAAATTAAATCTATTATAGACCATATATTGTGGTGTCAAATTAGAAACCAACACCATTAAACCACTTCCAATGTAGAAATAAAGGCTTATTATAGACTTGATGACATCCTTGTGATAAAGGAATGTCTTCATAAAAATTAACTTAACATTATATTGCTAATGTATGTTGATAGGAATTCAAAATTCATTCAAATATTTCATAAACATAAGAGAGAAAAGGTTGGAACCAAGAGCATCGGCATAAATGGTTGTATTAAAACTACTAAAAAATATGTTCTTCTAGGTATTGGTGGATTATTTTAGGGAACATTTTTATGATAATCAGTAGACCAACACATATAAAACGGAGGAAAACATTTATGTTTTCATTGAAGACTATGAAAATTGAATACTTTTTACGCCTCTATAGAATGAGGAGATCAAAATAGTGCTTTCCTTTTTTGACATGGAGTGTTCCCATGACCTTGATGGGTTTACTGTGAAATTTTTTACATTTTGTTAGGGAATTTTTCTAGATAACATAACTCATCTGAGAAATGAATTATTCTACAAATCCTCAATGATGCACAAGGTTAACTCGACCTTCATTTCATAAATCCCCAAGAAATAAAATAATCATGATATTATATAGTTCATGCCTGTTTTCATAGGAAATTATATTACCAATATCATTTATAAAATTATAATGAATAGTATGAATGATATTATTGAAAAATTTATTACTCCAATTCATTGGGTTTTTTCTCGAGGAGGAACATTCATAAAAGTATTTTTATAGTCTTAAAAATTATGAATCTTATGAAGATGAAAATGAAAGAAGGAAACTTATCTACAAAAATTGATATCTCTAAGGCCATTGATGTGCTAAAATGGAGATTTTTGTTTTATTTCCTAGGGTGATATGGCTTCTTAAATGAATTTATCAGACTTATTAATGTCATCCTAAATTTTTTGAGGCTACCAATCCTCATAAATAAACACCCTAGAAGATTTTTTAGTGTACTTTGGATGTGAAATAGGGTGATCCATTTTTAGGAACACTTTTTATAAATTTATTAATACAATTTAAGTCAATGTATCAATGATCTCACTCATATTGTCTTTTATGAACCAATAAAGGATTATAGGGATGGAGATTAACCCTTATATTTTTATACGTTGATGACGTCCTGCTGCTTGGTCAAGCCTAAAAAAACTATATACCCCATTAAATCCCTATTTACCATATCATAAGTAGGTGGATGAACAAGACATAATTTGGGAAAAATCTTTCTTCATTTTTGGTTAGGGCATTATGTTTGGTAAACAAAAAAGAATAGTTACCAGCCTTACAGTGAAGAATATGGCTCTTCTGCTTAATTAACTTAGCATTCCCCTACTCTGCAGAAAGATTAAGATACAATATTTGGATGTAATACGCTCTAGAATTGTGAACCAAATGGCCATGTGGAAATGAAAACCCATATACATGGATGAAAGTGATGGAATTGTCAACTTTTAACCATATCCATGTTTTTATACACCTTCTGGATGTAAAGAAGACCAAAATGCCTTATCAAAAAACTTTGAGGCATGATCCAGAACTTTCTATGGTCTGGTTTGAACTATGAAAATAAATTAATTACAATTTCATGGAAGGAGTGTGTTAAATGTATAAATACCGGGGCCTCAGGAACAAAGACCATAGAATTTGTAATGATGTTCTCACTGGGAACTTTACAAGGAACCTGATCTCTAATGATTCATCCAATGATATTGTTTCCAACAAATTCAAAGAGAGACTTATAAATGGATATAAATTCAATCTCACAAACTCTATTTGGATGAATCTACATAAATAATTTCATAAAATAACGTTTGACATAGTGGTTGGTAATAAGAGACTCCAACCTCAAATTATGGAACACTAATTAGCTGGGTAGCCCTTTTCAAGACATAATAACCATACCCCTAGACTCAGTACATATGGATATTGTTTATTTCCTTATACAACACAAAAGACAAAAAAAGCTGGTTCTGATAGAAACTAATTAAAAAATTTAGAACTATGATTTCCTAGACTATGAAACCATTATATGGAAACAGAACAGGAATGGGAAATTAAATACCAGGGAACTCTATAGACCTGAATGAATTAGCCCTAATAGAAAACTAAAATGGATTATTAATTTTGTGGGAACCTTTCATACAGCCCTCTAGATTTTTTCTTTTACATAGTATCTGGAAAAATTAGATTCCTACAAATGATCAAATTAAAATATTAGGGAAACTAATTTTATCAGCATGCTCTCTTTATTTAAAATATAAAGAGGATTTCCATCACTTAATTTTGTATCATAAATTTTACTAGAAACTCTATGAATATATTGGATACTGTTTTTGGTGGATTTTGATATACACTACCAAGTACCCAAGATCCTATAGAGGATTTCCAATACAGGCAGTAGTGAATAGGTGCAGAATATCCACTTGACAGTAATATATTTTATATCCCATGTTGCGGGGAATACAATAATTGAAAATCTATTGAAAAATCAAGAAACTTCTACTCATCTTAGAATTATTTCATTTCAAAAGTGGGAATAAACTGCCATGATTGTGAAAATAGGAGGTACTTCACATTATTATGATGATCTAATAACTAAGCGACTCTTGGGTGTGAAATACAAGCCAAGGAAACCAAAAATTCTGAAATATGTACGATGGATCCCACTAATTAATTCATGGATAATGTTGAATGTGTATTTATGTGATTTTTTCATGCTGGGATCCTCGGGCTGTGGAGTTGTGCTAGAACACATTTGGGTTTTGTAATGGAATGTTTCGATAATTACATTGGAAATGGAGTTACCCACAAAGAAGAGTTATGGGCTATTGTGTATGAAATCGAGTAAAATATTCAATATAATTGATTCTATTTATGGATAGATTCTGATATGGAAACTGCTATCAAAACATTGTAAAAAAGAACAAGGAATGTGCCATAAAAACTTCTTCCTCATTGGATTGAATGCTTTTACAATATCACTGGACTCAATATGGCCCTCTTAGATGCTTATATAGAGAGTAAAATCAAGTGTAATATGCCCTATCGATGAAGGAGATCATAGAGATGAATGTTATGTGGGTTTTTAGGACTATCATGTATTGTGTTCTAATGGTGAGTACTGGTATTGATGGTGTAATACATATCCGTATATGTAATAATCCCTTGTAACACTTGACTTTCCTTGATACGTTTTAATTTTTTTTCTCAGGATCATCTTCAATAAGATCCTAATATTTTATGTAAGTATAAGTCCATACATTAAATAATTTATTTTCTTACTGATAATAAAATATGAATATGGTAGTTGTATCTATACTATTACAGACCAATTATTATAAATATAATAATATGGGAAATGGAACTTTATAAAAACCTTTGTCACATATTTTGTTCTTTATCACTCTGTTTCTCATTATCAAATCATCACCTTCGACATCCGATTAAATTAATAGGAAATTGGGAAAAATAATTATTGCGAGTTTTTATTTTAGGAAACTAATAACCCTACCCCTTTTTAATGGTGGCATACAATCTAATAGGACAATCACTTTATATCGAAGAAATATGGTTGTGGTGTAGGGTAACATTTCAAACATATATAAGGTAAATTTTACTACTAATATCTTGTGATCAAAGGGATATATTCAGGATATGGGTAACCTATATAAAAATGTTTTTTCAATTATCTATGTAAAGGGATTCTATATATCAATGAAGAGAGTGATTTAATATTTTCTTTCTCCAATCTTATACATTATTTCCATTATCAAGAATAGTGTACAAATTTGAGATGATTTTAATGACTAGACATTTAATAATATGAAGAATTTCCAAGATAATGTGATATCACAAAATGTGTTTCTTTTATCCCAATTATAGAATTAGTTGACACATTTCTAGGGTAAAAAATCAATGAATGGATGTAAGTAAAACAACTTTATATCAATGAGGGATATAAAATTATGAATATTTCGTGATTATAATCATGCATGTTTTGATTTAAGAACGTCTACATAGTATAATATGAAATGGTTGATGCATTCCACTTTATTGTAAATCAAATTTTGATGTTGATTCTATTATTTTTATAAATTAATAATTAATATATCTTTGTAAAAAATTAATGATAATAATCTCATATAATGTTAAATTTATTATTAATATACTTTACGATTAATAAGTGTATGTATAGAACATCAACAATATCTAAAAATTTATTTATAGGTCATTATATGTGAATAGGTCCATCATTAAGAATAAAATAAAAATCAATTAAGTATAAAACTTTTACAGCGTGAAAATTAACAATATATAATGATCCTAAGAATCCTCATGATTTGAAATCCAATGTTATGGAAAACGTAATCAATTTTAATTATTTTCTATCATTATTTTTAAAAATCATATAATGAATAAATGTTATGTATTAGGGTAATATTCAATTAAAAAAATTATAATTATATAATTATTTTATCATATTTAGTTAATCTCCCAAAATGAATACAATGAAGATGATGAATCTGATCAATTAAAAATATGAAAAAGAAAAATTTATATGGATAGTTTTCATAATGGTCTGTTAATAAAATTAAACAGATTGGAGAATGAATTAATGAAAATGAACTTCACCTTAGTTCACGATGCCATATCAAGCGGTGAAGAAATCAAAAGAAAGAAATAAGACTCATATGATTAATAGAAAATATCTTTCATGTGTAAATCATAACATACGAAACAGAAATTTAGTGAATAATAATAAGAATACATTAGTGTATAATTCAATCATGAAGAGGGGGTGTAACTTATCGGGTTTTTAAAAGGAAACCATGTGTTCGATAACATAGATGATACACCACATCAAGTATAATCGAACAACTAAATATTATTATTTAAATGATAGTATTATAAAATAGATGTTAGAATATAAGGTATGGATAAGATTAAATTAATTAAGAAATTATGGTTTAAACATGTATATAATTATTTTACCAAATAATTATAACTTAATGTAAATACATTTTTAAAATAAAAGGAAATGTTTTTCTGAAAAACTATTTAAATGTTCCGAAGTGTATTTTATACTAATAAACAAAACAATTACAATTATTTAATTTTAGTCATGAAAAATACAAATATATATATATATATAAAATATGAAAACTAATTCATAAAATGCATCTTATGTGCTTTCTAGACATTATTTAAGAACAAATCATACATTATAGATAAAAGAAATATTTTTCCAGATTGGCAGTTTATTCAACTTTTGATAGCGCACCAATATTAAATCAAATTTTCCAAAAATTTATAAATTATGTTTTAAAAAATAAACTTCTTATATGAATTAATAATATTGAAATTTATTTTGGTTGATTTGTTTTATATTTTTCAGATAGGTTTAATTTTTTGATGATTAGTGAAAAAACTATTGCATTTTAATTGAAAACCACTTTTTCATCAATTTTTTTTACTATTAAACTATATATTTGAAATAATTTATTGTATAATTAGATATTTTTTTATTAATTAATCAAATGAATTTCATTGGAATCTATTTTATATTGAATTTGGATATAAATTCATTTCAATCCGTTGGACGTTCTTACATTAAAAAACCACTTTCTCGATCCATCAACATAATTGATTTTTAATTAATTTTTGTAAATTATATGAATTTAATTTTTTAAAAATGATTCCATATTTTTAGTTATTAGTTTAAAATTAACAAATAGGTCCAAATTATTTTTTAAAATTAATAGTAGAAACTTTAGTAATATTTTTTATTACCACGGTTAAAGGTAAATCATGTAATTAAGGGTAAAAATAATATTAAAACTAATATTAAATTTCTCTAAAACTTGTCCTAATTTAATTATACTAGTTTTTTAAGACCAATATCACTATTTTGAAAAAATATAATCATTTTATGCCACTTCATTTAGAGTATGACATTAATAATTTTCAATTAATAGAAAATCTAATTTTTTCAAACTCTTGTTTTTAACATGTAAAATATATTTAATATGGGAATATATAAGGAATATTTTAAAATATATAATGTAATTTAAAATATACCATATTTTTTAAAACATGTTAATTTATATATAATTTTTAGTTATTAAATAATTTTCTTAAATGGTGACATAATGACGATGGAGTAATTTTTTAATTAATAGATGAATCAAATAAATGATATTAAAAATAATGAAATAAAACTAATTTGATATAATTAATGTTATAGAAAAATTTTATGTATAGATTTATCATTTTTTTAATGAGTTATGAGATTTTTTAAGAAATCATGTTTTTTTGATATTTTTAAAATGTCAAGTTATGAATAGTGTCAACATATTCATCAGTGATATTTTAAAATTAATAATATTTTATTAAATGATATATAATTCAGAAAAATGATAAATTGTAAAAAATTATTAGTTTAAGTCTTAAAATGTTATTAATGACTCATTTTGGCCTCTTTTTATTTTTTAGTAATTATATTATCCCTCAATGTTTACATTATACGATATCATGGTAAAAATTAAAAATGTTAAATTTGGGTTAAAACAAAAAGATATGGATTAAAAAATTCAAAAAAATTATAATTTTTATTGTTTTAATTGATTTAGACTCAAAAAATAAATATATAGTATAAATTATTATTTTTGTATCCATTTGTATTGTAAAAATAGTTTATAATAATTAAATGTTTTGATGATTTCCCAGAGTTCCCCCCGCCCACTTATAAAAGGGAATTTTTTTTTATATTTTATTACAAACTCAAAAACTATTTTTTTCTAAATATATATACCCAAATAACTTAATATAATCCCTTAAAATATTTTATAGGACTTATTTTAGGAATAAATCCCTCCTTAGAGTTATTAAGTTGTTAATCAAAGGAGGTCATTTTAAAGAGAGGTATCATTTTTAAATATGTGTCTCTATTTTATTTATTATTCCTTCTCATTAAGATATTATTACACCATTATGAAATAATAAATAAATTATACACAATATTTTGAGAAGGTATTATTTTAACATCATCACCGAAATCTTTCCCCACTTCAATCCAATGGGAAATGAATTATTATTCATGTGTACAATGAGCTACCACCTCACAAACCGATACAAAGTGTTTTTCGTCACCCTCTATCAAGAATTGTTATAATGAAATATATTATGTTTATAAAAGATACTTGTGATTTATTAATCATTATTAATTACTAATATATCCTTTATATTCATAAATTTTGATGCACATAAAAATTATAACGTCATTCATACTTATCTGCGAATTATCACATCCACGAAGCCATGTGATTTATTTTTCCTCACCACATCACATGGATGATATATATAAGTATATTTAAATTATTAATATGATATTAATGTTTTTTTTATCATTGTGGTAAAATAAATTAATACATACCTTCTTTCAAAAATGATCATTGAAAATGGAAATGTTACTTTTTCATATGTATGACCTACCGTCTCCATGATTATAATATTGATTATTTTTCATATCCATATGTAATGGATTAATTTAAAATTTTTAATTATTTATAAAAGTTATTATTATTTCATGAATATTATATTGGATATGATGGACCTTTGACCACTTTAACTATTTATATCATACCAAATTTATTTTGGACTCATGTACTGAATATCATCAAAACATCCGACATGAATTTAAATATATAAGTAATTGTTATAACATGATAATACGATATATGAAATGAATGATAAAAATTTTAACATACTCAAATAAATTAAATTATTAACCTATTTTTATTATTCTGGAAGATAAATATTTTATGTGATGATTCTAACTCGATGTATGGGACTTTTAGGAAATTTTTTTAAATTCATGTAAAGCTTTATCCTTATAAATCATTCAATTTTTTTGTAAATTTTTTAAAAATCAGTTTTATTGATGTATTTATATTATAATTATTTTTTCAAAATGGTTAATTTCAATGTTTTAATAAATGAATATTTTTAAGGGACGTTATTTTAAAATCAATCTATTAAATTTCCCTTTTCAACTCTTTTTTTCATAAAGTCAAAAGGGTTGTATTTTAACATATATAGAATGAAATTTTTATCAAAAATTAATTATAAATTATTAATTTAATTTTTTATTTACATTTTTTCATATTTATTTCAAAAGTATTTGTTTACTTTTTTATGAGTTTACTTTTTTTTTATTTTAAAAGTTATTTTTCATGAAATTGATATTTTGATACATGAAAGTGTTATACATATTGGTTTTAAAATATTTCCAAGGGAATTAATCATTATTTCATCCTTGGATATTATATAGTAACGGTTTAGGCCCATTATAGCTCATGGGGGAGCCAAATATTTCTTATGTGAAGGGTTGAGCCCCATTATGATTCATTAAAAACATGTGATCCTAATACATCATATAAAAAGGTTGATCCCCAAAATAGCTCTGCAATGTATTGGGTACTCTAGATATGGAATTAATTTTTATATTTATTTCATTTATAATAGTGAATTTATGTGTGATATGGTAATGATTTCCCAGGGAACCTATGTTTTTCTCTATTCTTGCTAATGAGTTTTTAAGAAAAGGTTTTTAACGTGTTTTCATGTTCTCACCGAAAAAACCATTTATTTTTTAGTACCTTAATGGTATTTTTTTTCTATTACCTATTTCTAAAATGTTTTTTATAGGTTTTATTATTGTTATGGAAAAAAATATTTCAAGATGATTTTATTGAATATATTTCCTGGGAATAAACCAGGTATTATTTTAAAAGTGTTTCATTTGGTGAATAAATGGATACTGATTATTAGTGTCCACTTGTAATGTATGGGCTTACATTATAAGATTTTATCCTAATTATATAAAAACATAGACCTAAAAGTTATTTTGAAAAAGAATGTAATTTCTAGTTTTAAATGTAAATGGAATATATAGTGTTTAAAGTCTAGTCCTCATATTTGGAATTAGAGAATGGTTTAGAAAAATTGGATATTAGGATTTTTTCTTAAGAGTTATAGATATAATATTTAATTTATAATTATATTATTGATCATATTTTCAATTAATTAGAAACCCTTATACAGGATTTAAGTTATAAAATTTTAAGGAAAATTACTATATTTTTAGAGACTTGCATTTTTGAGGTAATTATGGGTTATAATTTTTTGATGAAAAATGAATTGTATGAGATGAAATTTGAGGTTAAGACATCTTATGGTTATATTTTAAGATTTATCCAATTTTTATAATGTTATAGGAATTATATTGTTTTAGAGAATGGACAACTTTCGTAATGGGTGAGAAGCAATTACATCTGATAGGGATGGAAGAATTGAACCCACAACTAAAGGGTCAAAAGGGTGCATCACCTACCAATGGCCTAAAAGAAGGCTCAGTTAGAATGAATTATTATTTTTAGTTGAATTATTTAATGGACGAGGGATAAGTTTATTTGGAGAAATTATCTTTTATTGAATAGATAAACATGGTATTGGAAAATGATTTTTTTATTACATGATTAATGTTATTTCAGAATATGTTCACTATTTTTGGAAACATATATGATTAAGGGGAATAAAATACTATGGTATTGTTTCAAGAATTAAAGGATGAATTATAATTTGGGATTATATATGATTTAATGGTGGGCTTATGGTAATTAGAGTTATTTATAGAAATAATTAACATATATTGGTGATTATGTGATTTAATAAATTACATTTTTGGTTTGATACAATAAGTGTGATTGATGTAATTTGGAGATAAATGTTAAAATTTATCTTGGAAGACTATGTGATCCAATATATCTGAATTTTGGGTTTTAATTTTTTTTTATTATTTTTGATGAATTTTAAGGTCAATTATTTTCTTAATTCTCTATGATTAACTTTGGGTATTAATGTTGATGTTTGAATATTAAAATTATTATTTAATTATTTAATGTTTTACAATTTTGGGGAATTAGATCATCATTCAGTAAACATTTTGGTTTTTTATAAAGTGTAAAAATAGGATTAAGAGATAGTCAATATTTTAGGTATTATGTGATCCTCTAGAAGTTGATTTCAATTCAACAGGAATGAAAAATATTCATATGAAATACTTATCATATAGAGAAAAATATGAGTTTGTGGTAGAATTTTATTAATGTATGAAACTATACTTTTCAAGTAAGTATATTTTATTATTTTCCTAGTCTAGTAAGTAAATAATTCCTCAACATTTTGAATGATTCTTAGAATAGAAACATTATCTATTTACTTTTCTTACTAAGAGACGAGTGGACATTTAACCCATCACATATTTATGATTTTTTATGGTTATATTTACCATGATCATGTTCTATATCATTTCATATTAGTCTTTTAAAGTCAGTTTTTTCCACCATATCCTTGTTTTCCTAAATGGTAAAATATTATATGTTATGTCAGGTGACATTTTTTACTTCCCTTACATTATTTTAAAGTGGATGTTTCATTTAACATTTCTCCAATGTGGAATTTAAAAAAAATATATTTTTAAAATTAAAAACCCTAGTTTTCTATCCTGATATCAAATTGAGAGGATGAAATTTATTAAGGTCTGGGAGAATGAAACATCTCATATCTATAAATGGAAAAAAATTGTCCATAACATACATTATACACCACATCATTCTTGAGATAACAACTAGATAGTATTATTTAATTGTTATCATTATAACATTGCCCTTAGAATGGAGGGTATAAACAAGATTAAATTAATTATGAAAATATGGTTTTCAAATGTATATAATTATTGGACCTGTTAATTATAAATTAATGTAAAATCCTATTTAATAAAAACGTAAATAATTTTTTTGAAAATCGTTATAAATGTAAAGAAGTGTGTTATATAATAATAAATAAACACATTTATCTTGATGTATTTTAATAATTTAAAATAAATATCATTTATTTAAATAATTTTTACTATTGAACTTATGTGTTTTTTATACCTGATATAAGAAAAAAATCCAATTTTGTAGATAAAAGAAAAGTATTTTTCTAAATAGGCTGTTTTGCCTCCTTTGGATGAAACACAAATATTAAATGTATTTTTGGAAACATTTATAAATTATATCTTATAAAATAAAATATTTCATTAAAATAAAAATATAAAAATATGGTTTGGGTGATTTTTTTATATTTTTCTAGTAACTTTTTAGTTTTGATGAATAGTGAAAAAATATTTCATTTTAATTGAAAACTAATTTTTCATCAAATATATTGGTAGGGTAAAATTAAAATTTTTAATTTTTTTAATGTATAATATTTCAGGTTTTATCATTTAATTAAATTTATGTCATTGGAATCAATTTCATAGTGCTTTTGGAAATAAAAACCTTTAAATATTTTGGATATTTGTACATTAAAAACTAATTTTCTTGATCCATCAATAAGATTAAATTTCAATTCATTTCTACAAATTATGCGAATTTAATTTTTAAAAATATATTCCATATTTGGATTATAATGTCCAAATTTTTGAAATATTTCTCTTTTATTTTCAGAAATTATTAATAGTATCTTAAGTGATATTTTTATTACAACAGTTAAGGTTAATTCTAATAATTAATTGTTGAAATAATATTTTCAATAACATAAAATTACCTTAAAAATTTTACTAACTTCATTGAATGAGTTTTTTTAAGAAAATCATTATTCTTGGGAATAAATTATAACCTTTTAGGCCACTTGATGAGAGCAGGAAAGTTAATATTATTAATTAAAAAAATCATTTTTGTCACACTTTTATTTTTAACAAGTAATCTATTTTTATTATGGGTTTATATAATGGATTTGGTATAAAATAAGTATTAATTGGAAATATTTAATACTTATATACATAATTATAATTTTTACTGATAAAATAATTACCTTAAATGGTGACACAATAATGATACAATAATTGTTAAATTAATAGATGCATTAGATAAATGGTATTAAAAATATTAAAATAAATATAATTTGATAAAATCAATGTTATACAATAATTTTACGGATGAAATTGACTTGTTAGTGATGATTTATGTTATTTTTTATAAGCTATCATTTTGGTTTGATATTTTTTAAAAGGAAAGTCATGAATTGTGTCAGAATTGTCAAAATTTATATATTAAAATAAATAATAGTTTATTAAATTATATAAAATTCCTAAAATTAGAAAATTAGTCCAAATGTTAGGGATAGGTCATAAAATTTCATCAATCTCTCATTTATCGGTCGTTCTGAATTTTATTGTTATTATACTAACCCAAAAGTGTAAATTACTTGATATCACTATAAAAATTAACAGGGTTAAGTAAGGGTTAAAATAAAAATATAAGGACAAAAATAGTCAAAACTTTTATAATTTTTGTTGGATGAAGATAATTTTTCCATAATAATCTTGTATTATAAGTTAATAATTTATTTCTATTTAGATAATAATATTAATTTATATTAATTTAATATTTTGAATATTTCCTAAAGTTCCCCTCAAAGGTCCTATAAAAGAGAACCCATTATTATCTTTTATTAAAACCAAAAAACCTATTTTGTTCTACCATTTTCTTAAAAATTCCATTCCAATATTCCCTTATGAAAATTTAGAGGCTTCTTTTTGAACATAACACCCTTTTTAGAGATGGTAATTTTTTAATCATAAGAGGATGTCCGAAGGAGAGGTATCGTTTTGAATTAAGTGTTTCTATTTTATTACCTTTTCCAATTCATTATAATATTCATCCAGCATTATGAAATAATATATAAATAATGCTCAATATAATTATAATTTATTATGATAAAATAATAAACTAATACTATCTCTACTTCTATCAAATGGGAAACAAATTATCATTCGTGTGTAGGATGAACTATCGCCTCACAAACTGATATATTTCCATTTCCATCGCCATTTCTCAAGATTATTTAAAATAATATAATTAAAGTTTACATGTTATTTTAATGGAATAATTTTCATTATAAATTAATTATTTATCATATATGTTCTTACCTTTCCATGAACATAAAAATGATAACACCATTCCTTCATACGTGTGAACTATCACCTCCACGAAGCGATGTGATCCATTTTTCAACACCACATCACATAGATAATATATATAAGTATATTTAAATTATTAATATAACATTAAATATATTATGTTAATTATGTAAATATAATATAATAATTACCTTCTTTCCTAAATGATCATTGAAAAATGGAAATGTTACTGATGAGTACGTACGACCCGCCATCTCCATGATTATAATGTTGTTCATTTTATGTATCCATATGAAATAGGTGTATTTAAATTTATAATTTACCAATAAAATCCAATATTATGTACAGAATATTATTTTCTAGATTATTGTATCATGACCACATTGATTATTGACATGATACAAAATTCATTTTGGACTCAAGTACTGAATATCGTCAAAATTTCAAACCTAAACATAAATAATTAAGTCAATATTATAAAAAAATAAAATGTCATATAAATTTAATTGTAAAAGAAATAATAATCTAAATAATGTTAACAATCAACTTTTTATTATTATTCGGGAAGATAAATATTGTTCGAGATGAGTCAGACTCAATGTAAAAGACTTTTTAGCTAAAATCCTTGTTTTTAAATGTTTTAAAGATTTATTCATCTAAATATTTATATTTTATGTCCATGATTTAAAAAATGTTTTTATAAAAGTACATATATGAAAATTAATTTTTAAAATGGTAACTTTTAATTTTATTACAATGAAATCGTTTTAAGGGACTTTGTTATAAAAACCATCTTTTAAAGATCCCTTTTAAACTCCTTTTTCACAAAACGAAAAAGATGAATGTTTTTAACATATAAGACAAGAAACTATTCTCCAAATTTAATAAAAGAATATTTATTAATAGTTTTATTTATAATTTTTCATAGTTATTTCTGAACAAATTGGCTTCATTATTATTAGAATGGGTTTTATATTTTCAAATTGATTTTTAATTGAAAATGGAATTTTTATATCTAAAAATGCTTTATACAAGGGTTTAAAAGCGTTTTCACGAGGTATATTCATGCTTTAGTACTTTGAAATTATATAATAATGGTTTAAACCCATTATATCTCATTGGTGAGCCTGATATATCTTATATGAAGGGTTGATCCCCATTATAGCTCCTGAAAAACAGATGATCCTGATATAGATTATATAAAGGGTGATCTCCAATATAGATATCCAATGCATTATATACACTAAATATTCAATTTGAATAAATTCTAACACCATTTATAAGGGTGAATGTAAGAGCGATATGTTAAGTATGTCCCAAGTCACCTGTTCAATTTTTCTAAGCTTATCAATGAGTTTTTATGAAATGGTTTTTAATGGGTTTTCATGTTCTCAATAGACTAATTATTTCATTCTTTTATATCCCTTACTATGTTTTTTTGTACACATCCCAAGTATTATAATGTTTTTAATAGTTATTATGTTTGTTAAGGGAATAGAAGATGTGATGATGAAATTATTGAAGGTGTTTCTTGAAAAGGAATCATTTTTTTTATTTTAAAATGGATTCATTTAGTGAAAAAATGGATAGTGAGTATATGTGTCCACTTTTAATGTATGGGTTTACTTTGTAATAGTTTGTACCTATTCTAATAAACTATATACATAAATTTTATTTTTAAAAATAAATTTATTTCTAGTTTTAAAAACAACCTGAATATCTAATGTCTAATGTCATGTCTTTAAGGAGGCACTAAATGATTTTAAATTAAGAATAGTGCTGATAGTGGTCTTGTGGAAATTAATACTCTTAATTGTGGAATGACTTTTTTTAAATATTAGATTTACTTATCATGAAAATATCATATTTAATCTAAATTAAATGATATTTCTAATTTATATGTTGATATTAAATTAGTGATGTGGAATCTCAATTAAATTATTGATGCTATAGATACGATACATGAGATAACCCATAATTTTTTAATATAAGGAATAAGTAAAATATTAGAAGGTAAAATTATTTGTAAATTGGTAGTCATGGAGGAAAACATGTCATTTCTTTAAAACATATTTCCATGATTTTATTGAAAGGATGAAAAGAGTGACTGAAGTAATTTATTACACTAAAAAATATATTTACATTCCAATTATTCTATATAAGTAATGGTTTATAGTATTGTTGTAGAAATTTGAATAGTGGATGTAGTGAAATGGTAATAAAGTTATTAATTCACCAATGATGGGGAAGGAACTAGTTTTTAATATATGTGTTATTATTGAAAAATATAAATGAAAAGAAATATAGAAGAATAATAATGTTAAATATAATCCTGAAAGAAAAATTCATGTTCATAAAGCAAATACATAAGGACTATAAATTTTAGAAGACTTTTTGGGTTTTTAATTTTGATAAAACAAAATAATAATCTATTAATGTTTTCTTACTACCTCACTAGAATATACAATACACTATTATTTTTATATTGTATGTTTATTTGAATAAATCATATCTGTTATAGTAAAATATCTAACATATCTCAATAAATTACTATTCATAAATCTATGGGATTCAACAATATTTTATATAAGATTATTTGTGAAATTATCTAAGAAATAAGGAATAATTGAATAATTCCATTTTTTCCATTTAATAATATTTTTATAATGGTGATATACCTGTGAACACTTCAAACAATTTTCTTATTATTCTACCATAGAATTCGAAACAAAATTATTTATCTAAATTTACCAAGATGTGGAATTATTATGAGAAATAAATGGTTGTTAAGGTTTCGTATACTGTTCAAAAAGGACTGAATACTTATATAATCTGTTTTGTTTTCTAATAACACATGAAAAATAAAAAAAAATCAATTGAAAAAAATATACTAGTAGTATGAATGTTTTTTTGATTTTGTAGTTGTGAATCATGTGATGTCAAATTAGTTAAATGTACTATTATTAGATATAATAAAATTTTATCAAATAGTATTTTATTTGTTGAATAATTGATGAATAATCCATTGAAATGTTATCATATTTCTGATAATAAAAATGAAATAGTTTTATATATTTATCGATATCCTATTAAGAATTTGATGGATAAGGCAATCTGGATAAATTTAGAATGAACAAGAAGTAATCTATTTATGATTTTCAAGGATTATTATTATTGATACATCATCATGAAATATTAAAATATTTTATGGAATAAAAGACTCAGAAAACTGGGTGAAAATAACATTGTTAATCTTATTATGAGTGATGTTATTTGAGATCTATCAAGGTTAAATTTGGAGAGCCTAAATTCATATGATATATATTAAAAATGAAAAATATTGACCAAGAGATATACTCTAGTAGAAATCATTCTATAGAAACCACTCGAGTTAATACACTTATATGTATGTAGACTAAAGAGATAGATTTAAAAAAGATATATTTATATCTTAACCATTATAGACGATTTTTCACTGGTCACTTAATTTTAATATATGTCATGTAAATAAAAATCATTCATGATATTAAAACACTTTTAAAGTTGTGCAGATAATTAATAATAAATTTTTATCAAAAGGTTTTGATCAAACAAAAATCAAAATACAATAATTTAGTCATCGAGACATATCTTAAAAAACATGGAATAATGAAAACATTTATTTACCAATATATTACCTAATTAAATGTATTATGTGAGTCAACGAATAAGATATTTTCATTCATAAGGGGAATCATATTATCAAGGCATTTCACTATGAAATGAATCTGGAAACAAGACAAAATAAAATGAATCTATATTATCAAATTGTTTATAAATTAACCGAATCATACTAATATGTCTTATGTGTTATAATTTGTTATGAAATTATGGATGAGAAACATGATGGTATCCATTATCTATATTTTACATCATGAAAAAGAAAAAAGTTAAGAATTTCTGATGAGAGAGTCGATGAGTGTATATTTCAGGGATATTGGATCGATTGTAGGTGTTAATAATGTTTAATAAAAAATATAAGTATTATTGTTTATATAAATTATATTATTTCATTATGGGACCCTAATAAATCAAACAAATACTAATTACTAATGATTTTTTTAGGAATAAAAAATATAATACAATGTTTGTTGCTATTTTTTTGAAACTATATCTTATATTATGAATTATCAAGTAAAAGAGGAATGTCGTGGTCTACGTGGAACTGGACTAAAAATAATGAACAAGTATGAAATAATCCATAATATTCTTTAAAATATCATTATAGGTGGGGAATAACATTTTTTAAAATTATAATCATGCCAAATTTCTTTTAAAGTTGTTTATTAATTGTGTAATATAGGCATTACAAAAAGAGCTTCTTGATATAGTTATGAGAGAATATATGAATCAAATTTTGAATAATAACACATATGAATTGGTTTAATGTTCCAATGATAATAATATGATATGGATTGCATTTTTTCTTCAGTAATGACTGAATATGAATGATTTATTAGAAAACATAAAGATCTTGTTTCCTGAAAGGTATATATTCAAAATAATGGTTTAAATTTTAGAGACACCTTTCTCCCATTCAAAATGTTTTAAATGATTGGAATTTTCCTTAGTATGTTTTTCAATGAAAAAATATCTTTTTATAAATTGATGTGAAATCAATGATTCAAATTATTTAACATGATGGAATGGATTAAGTTGAAAAATAGGTAGTATTTATCTTTGATAAAGGTGGTTATTGAATTTTTTAGAAAAAATTGATTTATATAGGCCAAATTAAATGTCTCAATAAAGGTATTGAAGGAATTTTGGAAGATTAATGAGTATGAAATTTTAAAAAAATGTGGATTCTAATCAATATGTCAAGAAATATGACAGAAATTCACTTATAGTGATCGTGTATCATTGTAAAATAATTTTAATTATAAATAGTGGATTCTTCTTAGAAATTTTCTTCACAAATGTGGAAACATTTTGACATTATAATACTAAATGAAATAATATTTTAATTTGATTTTCATATAAAAAATATACATTGTTATATTTTTCCCCCACATGAAAAGTATGCTAATAAGTTATTAATTTTTTTAATGGAATAATATATATAGTTTTCCACTTCTATTTTAATTGGTAACAATATTTATATTAATAAAAAAAGAATTTTTGTAAATAAAATTGAGGTGTTAACTCTTATTGATATAATACATTATATGTTGGGGTCTAGAATGTAAAACTTGCTTATGATTACTCTATGAAATATTCTAAAGAAATCGCAATGAATTAAATATTACAGAAATGAAAAAAATATTTTGTATATAAAATTAAATATTTATTTCATTATTATAAATAATAGAAAAACATTATTTAGGAATTATTTTTATTTGGATGCTGATTTGGTTTGGGATGTGGGTGATTTAAATTCTACTTCTCAATGATGAATATTTATTATTGGAAGAGGGGTTTCCTTGAACTCTAATATTAAACATTATACCACCTTTAAATAAATGGTTTATGAATATTTTTTACAACCAAAATACATAAAACATATAATAAAGATAATGTAAAATCACTAGTACTTGAGGGTGGATGTCTCAGATCAATTATTAATTAGGTGTGACATTTGAAGAAAAATAAACCTGTGTATGAATCTAATGTAATATGAGACACCAATCACACAATTACATTATATACCACATCATCAAGGAGAAGGTGGAACATGTTGAGATTTTATTATTAAACATTTTTACTGTACATGAATTCAAAATTTTAACGACAAATATCCTAATGAAGTATTCATTCTGGAACATAAGAGTGTAATTTAGAGTTCATTCTCTCCATGAATCTTTGTATACTATTTTTCTCTATTTTTTATTGTTAATTAAAATTAATTTTATACCAAATGTTAGTAATATTGGAAAATATAATCATTAAATAGGATTATGAATCTATTTGATTTTGTTGGATAATATTAGTGGGGGGATGGGATTAATAGTTGAAGGGGGGTTTTCAAATAATGGGGAGGCCTAATGAGTTTGTTGAATTATTTTATAGAATATCTTATTTAATGGTTAACATTAATCTAAGAAATAAAAAGGGGGTACTCAAGAGAACCTCATTATTTTATATTCCCTTCATGAAATAAATTGAACAAGGGGAGCCATGAGTTGATTAAAAGTTTTCGATGTTGATTAAGATATTAGTCTAACACTATGATTTGGTGTACTATAAAACCCTTTTAATCATATTTTATAGTGTTTGAACAATATTATCCTTTAATTCATGTTCTATATTGTTTTATAATACAAATTTTTCATGAATTTCATGACGTATTCATGATTGATTGATTGAAAACATGATCGAAAATGAGTTAGATGTTATATGAAGGTAATTATAGTTTCATTGGAATGAATATATATTGACTATGATAAGATGGTTACATGAATATTTATGATAATTTAAAAAAATCATAAATTTATAATATTTAGTTTATCAATCATAAAATCCTCATGTCATAATCATAACAATATAATTGTCAAGGAACTAAATTAAAGTATTAGTTTACCCATAAGAAAAATATTTATGTTGTAATAGAGGTAGTTGTGTTGTGATGTTTTTCTTTAGGAATTCTTGTAATCTAGTTTCATTATGGAATGAACCACATGAATTTTTTATGATTATATTTTCGAGGTGTAGGAATAATGTCACAAATTAAATATTGAATTAATATACTCTATAATCATTAAGGACATTTCACAAGATTTGTTTCTGCAAATCCACCTGTGTTACACTCCTTCCAATGCTTTTAAAGTCAACACGCCTTGATAAAATTTGGATAACATATTGTGTTATGTTGTAAGAATTTATAACCTTACTTATTTTGATGTTTTTATAGTTGATACCTTACAATATAGTAAATCGTACTTCAAATGGGAAGGCCCACACAATGATCATTAGAAGATGAAAATATGGAATTTCTCTAGATCTAAAAAGAAACATAGGACACACTAAAATGATTAAGATCACGTTAAAATTGTGATTAAAGTGATTAAACATTTTTATGTACCATTAAAATGTTTTATCAATTTATTTTGGATATAAATATCATATCACAAGATATGGGATCACATAATGACACATAATACTGTATGGAATATTATTTGAGTTACTCAGATAAATGAGTGGTTAAAATTTTATTAATCAATGGGATTGACAAAAACCTAGTCCATGGAGGTGTTATTTGGGAATGAGGATACATAAAAGTGTGCATTCATAATATATATTTTTAAGGAGAAAGAATTGTGGATGTATAGATAAATAATATTTATTTAAATATTACATCATTGTTATAATCAATGTAAGGGATGATCTGACAACTTCATTCCTTATTTTGATTAATAATAAAATGGGAATTTATGAAGAATGATCAGAATCACTTCGCATCATAGATTAACTGCCTATTAATAATTTGGAGATAACCTTATAAATATCCATATACAATATGTATTATTTATCAATATACATCTCATCATCACAACAACACCATCAAAATATAACCACACAAAAAAGTGAAAATAAAACAATAATTGAGAGTTTGTTTTTCGGTAATCATTGATTCACCCCTCACCCCCTATGTTATGGAATACAAAGTTTTATTCCTATAAAATTAAATTCCATAATTTACTAAAAATAAATTTATAAGATGTGACAATATATATATAAGAATAAGTTTATTAGGCCTTATATATGTGACGGAAGAGAAATGTTTTCTCTTTAGAGGATTATAAAAATAACTTCATCATTTTTAGTGTTAAATATAAAATAAATAAGACCATTAATATTTATTTTATTTATTTTTATATGAATGAAGTCAAAATAAATGGCGTAATTTCACGAAAGTATCAATCCTAAAATAAAAGATATGTTAAGTGTATAAATTTTCAATTATATATATATTAGGATAATCTACAAAATTTTTATCGTTCTTATGTGGAACACTTTAATATTGTTCAAAAAATGTAATGGATCATATTGATTTAAAATATAAAGGTTGAAAATCTAACTAAATAATATATGTTTAATTACTGAGGTATTATTTGTAATAATAAAATATATATCAAGTTACATTCACTAATCAAATATTTGATATATTTATAGGTTATTATTATCTATATTTATTATAATGATAATTTAGATTTAACCATGTTTCTATTTAACTATATGTTTAATAAATTAAATAATTCACATGTTTATATGGATTTTTTTGAGAATCACTAACTAACATATTTTTTTCATATACAAATCAGATTAGTCATATTGTAAAATATAGTTTTTGTTTTCATGGATGTTTTTTAATTTTTTTGTTCAATATATTTTTCATGTTACAGATATCCAATATCAAATTCTTAAAATGAAAGAAGAGTAAAATATTTTGTTTAGCTCAAAATAATTCCATTATTTTGTAAAATAATATATTGTTGTTGGATAAAAAATATCGACTAAGGGTATTGAAGGGAAAAATTAAATATCCAATTCCATTTTCATTATACCCCCAACAAATTAATGATTATAGCAGAAATAATTTTGTAATATTTAGATACTATAGGTGGGTTATTTTATATTTTTAAATATCAATAAGGCTCATATAATCATGAAAAATTAATTCATGAATTTTTTTAATATATTAAAAACAAAAAACATTTTAAACCAACCACCACCATATGAGCTTAGAGATTTTATTTTATAATAACATGTAATGATAATGAATTTTCTATTTGTGATTTTCAGGATAAAATGATGACAATAAGTATCATGTAATATACTTTGAAATAATGGATTAATAATTATCAATTAGTCAATATAATTACTATAAATTAATTTTAGTTTTTTTATAGAAAGAGAAATTCAAGTATTATTTTGACTTATTGAAGGTGATTATATGAAAATTTAATTATTAATTAATTTATTTTTAATTTCGAAGGGTTTAGTTTTATATAAATTTTACATTGAAATAAGAGATGGAATAATATTAATAAAATTAATCCAGGTGATATTTGTCATTTAGAGGATCAATATGTGAACATGTTTTTATTTATTTTTATATTCTATGTATTTGATAAAAAATTGTATATTGTGTAAATATATTATATTTCATGTTTTTTATATATCATAAATTTAATCATAATTTGTATATATTTTTGGATAATTTATTGAATCAATGAATGATATTTTTGGTGGCATAAATTGACTATTTCAAGTGGGGAACTAGTGTTTTTAAAACACCAGGATAAATGATTTATTCAAATATCTAGCCTAAATGAAATTTTTTTGCACATTTCACGTCATTATCTAACTGTAAAATATACAACGAATTATTGAAATTATAATTTATAAATTATTAAACTAAGATAATATTTTTATTAGCCTAATATATACTAGATTGATAGAAATATAATATAATGTTTAGAAAAATTTTAAATATTTGGAAATATTTGAATAAAATAAGATATTTTGAAATCAAAGAATCAAGATATTGAAAAATTCATTGTATGGGAATTCCATTTCATTCTATCATTTCGTAAATCTAATTAGAATGAGTACATTCAATTAGATTGTGGATTATATTTTCTTGGTGGGTTAATTCTTTTGTTATAAAAACAACAAATGATAAGGAATAATGAAATCTAAAAAGAAATATATATTTCATAATATCAGAGTTATAAAAAACAAAATTAATGAAATAGGATAAAATTATTACTATAATAAACTAAATGAATTATTGAAACAAATATAAATTAATTAAAAGAATAAAAATAAAAAACACCATGAAAAATGTTGATCTCATGAACCCCTAGACATGACTATAAAAGATATTTTAGAAAAAACAATGAATTTATTATTTAGTTATTAGTCAAATAAAATTAATGATGTATTATGGGATTATGAGGAAATATAAATGAATTCCATTATCATTTCCAAATATCATAAAGGGTTTTAGATGCTATTATAAATTATATAGATAATAGAACATATTTTTTTTGGGTTGATGAAATCATTGAACTTTAAAAGAAATTATCCTAGAAGAAGTAGGTTATTGAATATAAATGAGTTGATATATATTTCAATTTATTTATATAAAAATTCATATATTTTAATTGATAAATAAAAAAATATATATTTTATTTTAATATTCAATATTATTTCTTCAAATAATGAAAAAAAAATTTATATGTCAACTCAAGATAAAACAATTTCTAGTGAAATTAATATCAACATTTTTTAGATATTTTAAGTGTCAAATTTATATCTATATAGAGTTTTTGAAATCATCGGTGTAATGAAATATATAATTCTATTAAATTAGAAGAGTATAAAACTATACAATAAGGTTTAGTGAATGTATCAACATATCCAAACATAATTTAATGGGTGATTATTTTAATATGTAAGGTCAAAGGCCTGAAATATAATTCTTTTTTGGGGATACTCATTCATAAGAGTATTTCAATAACCTTACATGTTATAGGTTTCAAAAAAAATATTCCAAATGACTTATCATAAATAAATAAAGCATATTTTAATCTATAATAAGAATTATAGTAACACTATTGAAGGAAAGTAACCCAACAACACCTTATGAGAGATCATACAACATGTATGGGAGAATTTTACTATCCCTAGTCATTAGTTACCCATAAATATATTGAATATTTTTATATTAATATTATAAATTGATATAATAGAATATATATTATCGAAATTTCATGGAATATGTCTAATGTGACTACTATTTTATTTATTAATAATAACCAAACTGGGTTTATATATGGAATTAAGCAAGAATCCCCACAGGATAGAGGATACTAACAAGAAACATGGGTGTGGAGGGGTGGGGTGGTCTAGGTTGTTACCAGAAGGATTCAATACCCCATATAGTAGTGTGAAATAAGATAACATAAATAATAAAAGGGAAACTATAATAACAAATTTTAGCATACAAAACTAATGAAAATATCAAATATATAATAGATGAACATATAAAAAATAGAGTCACAAAAACATAGGGTCATTATAAAAAACAACGATATCTCACCCAAAGGATATATCATATGTGAACCACCAATACATTGTGATATATTTATCTCAGAATAAATTTAATTTCATGATATCTTACAACGTATAGTCCATTGGGTTTAAAAAAATCATTGTATAGGCACACATTCAACACAAAATTTGAAATTAAATTTTTAAAATTTTATAAATTTTATTTCACAAAATATACTTTATTTTTTAAATAATGAGAAAAAAATTAACATAGGTTTATATTTTGAGATTTTAATGAAATGTTTTATTTTTTGGTGAATAGTGGAAAGTACTGAATTTTAATTATCAAATCACTTTTTTAAATTATTTTTACTATTAAATCATATTTTGAATTAGTTTTTAGGATAAATTAGTTAAATTATATAACAATTAATTCAATTTAGGTCATTTTAATCATTTTTATTATGAAATTAGATATAAAAACATTGTAAAATTTATAATGTTTTAACTTTACAACACTATTTGTCATCATGTCTATAATATTATTTTTAAATTTAAAATTTAAAATTCTAAAAATTGAATTTGGAAGAATTTTTCCATATTTCAAATCATTATAATTTACAATTTATAGTATGTTCTACTAAATTTTTGACTAAATAGATATTGAATGTAGTAAAAATGAATTACCACTATTATGGTCAAAATTGATTTACATGGGGATAAACTAGAATGATAAGAGTAAAAATGACCAAAACTATTATATTAATTTTTTTGAATGGTTACATTTAAAAGTTTTTTAATACTTTCTATAAAATATGGAAATTTGTATCCATTTCCAATTGAAAATGACCCATATAATAAGTTATTTAATGAAAAATACAAAAAATGGAACTTTTATGAATTTTGATTTCTGTAATGATTTTAGATTAGGATAAAAACAATATTATTTTAGTTATAAATATTTTGTTGACAAATAAATTGGGTTTTTATTATAATAGTTAGTTATTAATTTTTTGAGTTGAAATAATTACATTAAATCCTCATGAAACCCCAAAATGATAATTTTATTAATGGTAAGATTAGAACCTACTAAAAAGCATGGAAACTTTAATAATAAAAATAAATCAAATAAAAATGTTTCTAAAAAAGGGAAAATTCATTGTTCCTTATGATGAAGTGAAATGACATAAAAAAAATATGATTAGTCCAAATGAGATCCTTTCTATATGCACCTTTGTAGGAAAGACCATCTGTTAGAGCATTCTCTTCCCTGTAGACAAGAATGATAATATAATCAATTAATGATATAAAATCCTCATTAATGATCATAAAATTAGATAACTTCCATCAAATATGAATATATATCCCATTTTCATAGGTTGAACGACTATAATGGAATCACACTCTAAATAACGTTTGTTCAATCACCTCTATATGGGTTGCTAAGTCACCATGATTAAACCAACCATCTCATCTTTAAGAGAATATAAAATCCCACAAGAACCATCAAGACGTCCTAATAAATCCCCATAAATATCTATGGACATACCCACAACCCGATGGTCCAATATTACCACTCAAAAATCTATCCATGTTATTATTAATCCATCCAAAGAAAATTGATTTCCAAAAAAACATCAATAGTTCCATTGAGAGGAAGAATGTTAACATTGAAATGAATACATCTAAGGACAACAGATCATTGATTGAGCTATAAAAAATACCCTTGTAGATAAGTTTTCATTTTTGAAATATGTTATAAAAGGAGAAAAATATACATGATGTATGAAAGGAAGACACACATGCACCCATTTATTTAGAGTATTCTAGAGAGTATAAACTTTTTTTTCTACTATACCTTAACACACCAAGAGAAGTTATGTATAAATCTATAGACTAAGATAACCATTGATAATCTCACGAATTGATGAGGTACAAGGCAGCAGAATCTAAAATAAAAATACAATAACATTTTACATGTATGAAGTAACAAAAAAACTAAATAACAAATGATCTAAATCTTATTTATACTAATTACAATGAAAAAATCAAGAATAGTGATAAACCATAGTTCTACAAAATATAGTTAGTTGGGGTCTTCTTTTGTGCCATCCTCCAAAAAACATTAAAATGTTAGGGACTAATAATGTTTATATTCCAATTTATAATGAATAACATGTTCAAAAAAATAAAAATAACATTTATATAAAATAACATTGTTGTAAGAATTTATGTTTCACCAGGATCCTGAAAAACGGAGTCACAATGTGAAAAAATTGTATTTACAAGCAGTACTTTCGAGGTGAGCTACATGATCCTCCATGTCATTGAGTCAATCATAGATTGTAATCTACAAGTCAAAAATTGTTTCATAAATACAATAAACCATTAAAAGAGTATCATTTTAATTATAATCCCATAATTTTATTGATGAATAATTGGAAACTAAGCATCTAGATAGGTAAATAATTAAAGAATAAATAGATTTGAATGCAAGGCAAACTAAAGATTAAAAGTTATAAAAAAATATAAAAACAAAAGTAAATTGAATGATTTATTATGGAAAATTATTTTTGTAGATGAAAATATAATGTTACATAGTTTCAAAAATAATATATTCTAATTCCCTAATTTACATGATATTTTTCGATTCAATTTAAATTAATAATGTCAAAATTAATATTAATTTTATTTTATAATAAATCATATTTTATTAAATGATTTAAAATTGCTAAAAATAATAAATTATGCAATGTGATTTTTCAAGGATAATAAATATCATATATGTTACATTAACAGAAAAATTAAACTTTTATAATGAATATATAGACCCATGACAATAAAAAATATATTATCATAGTTTTAATAAAAATAATTCCTTTTCTATTGATGCTCTATTTTAAAAAAATATTCAAAAAATAGTTTCTTTAGTTGATAAAATAGATTTAAAACTTATAATCAGTGGTTAAACATATTACAAAAAGTCACACATTAATTTATTCTTAATGTATAGATTACCGTGGCTAAAAAAATAGTTAATATAGTGAAAAACCAAAGTGGTAAAAATAACGAAACATATAATTTCAGGAATTTTATTTTTAAAATGAGTTTTATTATGTGTTGAAGGATTTTATCCACTACAGATTCCTTTTTAACCATTAATTATAAATATTGGATCAACTTGAGGTAATATTTACCTCCCAATAGTGAATAATTTTGGTAATTTACAAATATACCACTCCCCCTCTAATGGAAGTGGGTACTTAGTCTAAACACTTAACCACACCTATTAATAAATTTTACTCATAAAAACCATTCCAAAATAACCTCCCATATTATATTTCATAATACTTGACTCCGTTTTTGATTCATAAATACATCTTTATATTGATTTAGTGAAAAACCTAAGGAGGATACCAGGATAAGACATAATGTTCTTCAACGAGCATCTTTATTTTACATTTTTCTCTAACTGAATATATTATTATTAAACCATGATGATATAGTTTCCTCAATATATTCGAAATAATTTTATTTTTTATAATATTGTAATAACCTAAAACTATAGGTACATCTTTCAAATGGGTTATAAATCATCATTTCTTTGTATAGCAGACTACAACCTGATGAACTGATATCATTTGTTTTTCCATTTCCTCATCTCAAGGTTGGATATGATGATATATATAATATAAATATATAATATTTATAATAAATATATACCTCAAGAGTCACAAATATATATATATATATATATATATCATTACCTTCCATTCTATTGGAGATATCATAACTTCGCTCGTGTATACAGTGAACAACCATCTCACAAATAGATGTGATTAGTCTATCACTAACACCTCACAGAGAAGGTGATAAAGGTAAAGTTAATTATTTTATTTGATATAAATGAAATAATTATAGTATTAATAAAATAATTATAAATATTTAAATATAATATATATAATTTTCATTCTTTCCTTTCTACTCATTCAAAGACGACGACATATTTCATGTACATGTGGACTACCTCCTTCACAAAGCAGTGTGACTCTCTTTTAATCACCACACCACATGGATAAGTGTTAAATGGAAATGTTAATTATGTGTGAGTACGACCTTCCGTCTCTAGGATTATAACACACTTAATTTTTCACAACCATCAATAATGATTGCTTGTAGATGTATAATTATTTTATTAGTATGATATTTATGTCATAGTTGGAATTATTGATATTATGAAACTCTATAATTTGTTCATGGACATGATCTTTAATGAAAAAACATGTATAAGAAAACCATACAATTAACATCCAAAAAAATGAAAATAATTAATTATTATTAATTAATGGGTGGTAAAATGTTATAATATGTTAATATATGGTATTTTTAATATCATTATGGTTCTTGAATAATTTAATAACATGTTTTAAACCACTATACATGAGGTTAAAAAATATATAATCAAAAGGAATCATGAGGTAATGTATTTCTTCTCAATATACATATAAATGAGAATTACTTTTAGGCACCAATTTTATTTTATATGGTTTATAAAAATCACCTATGACACATAATATAATTAATAATTAATATTCCATGGTTATATTTATTTCATTTTGAATTATCTCATCCAAATGTATTTGACTTGAAAATTATCATGTGGTAAAAGTTATTGTACAATATCACTTCCTTTTGTGACTGTTAACATTATCTTGAACCAATAAATTTGTTATAAATATTTTCATTGGAAACATAAATTTAATTAAAAGATTAAAATTATTTTTTAACACCCTATCATTTTAAAAGAACACTATGTTCAAAAGCATCCATTACATAGAACAATGAGATTAAATAAATCCCATTGTTTTATTATTTTAACATGATTTTTACAAGATTTCCGTTGAATTGGTTGTTATTAATAGGATAGAACATATTATGAAATAAATATGAATCACATATGATGTAAAAAATTAATTATTATAATGTATCGGGTCCGGGTGCCACACAAAGGGTGCCCCGAACCCGGTTCACCACATGACCTCAAGCGCATTTCACCAAACGCCAGAGGCTGCTGACTAGCAGTGAGGGCCCAGGTCTGATAGTGGGGAAACTATGCCTTCATTAGTAAAAGTGTAGCATAGAGGAATACGAAATAAAACATACAACAACAGAAGAAGAAATAAACTATACACAACTGTAATGAACAACTGATGACAAAAAGGGAAACCAGCTGTTATATATATATGAAGATACAGCATGTCACTATTCTATGTAAACAGCCAGAACATGTTACATAGCAGTACAATAAAAAACAACTGAAATTCAAATAGAGAAAGAAAGACAGAACATCCCGCAGCATCATGAGCCAATGCTTGGTCCCATGCTCTCCTATACCCCAGCAACAATCATGTACCTGTATAAGGGCCCTTTCCATTATCTACACCTGCAGAAATGTAATCTGTTTGGGAAAAAAAGAATGGCCCAAACAGGGTGTCAGAAACGAATCCTAGTAGGCACCCACCAAAGGCACGTTCCCAACTATGTGAAAGCATACGACAATAGTGTGCAGTAGTAAAATGCAACCAAGTAAGCAGTACTGAAAGTAACTAACATAACAAGTTATATTCCCATTTTAATATCCATTTAATCATTTAATTTAAAGTATCACCACCGTGAATATTATAAGTAAACAGCTAATGTACCTTGAAACATAAACCCCTACCCTTAGGTAAAGAGTACCCAACACAAGAATCTACCCACAGGCTACAGATATTGCCCACATGCATAAGAAGTGTCGCCCACAGGCACAGAATCAGCTACCCACAGGAACGAAAGAAGTTTCCCACATGCTAAGTAGTAAAATTTCCATAGGATAATCACAACACTGCCCTTAGGATTAAAAGGTAACCGGGCCATGAACAACATGTAAATAAACATTCACAAGCAATTCCTCTCAAGGAAATTCGATAAACATTACTTAAAAGGCACACCCTCGGGTATCCTGGCCAAACGGCTAAACAGAGGAACGCACCCCTGGGGTGGTCCGGGATCCAAGAAACAATCCCAAAAAACATTTTAATATTGAAATTATTTACCTATAAAATTATAAGTAGTTAAAATAATTACGGCCTCAGCCACACGACACCCCAACATGGGTTTATGGTACCGAAATACACAAAACACACAGCAGTTGGAAAACTAAACACCAAGCCACCTACCTTAAACGTCAACGGGCAGTATACACGATCGTTGATCCTAGAAACACCAAAAACCGGTTTAGATATAAGGTAAGAAAACATTCATTCAACCTCAAATAACTACCATTAAGATAATAGAGGACATACCCGTGCGGTTCCAACGAGATCGTCCGATGAGGAAACAGATTCCCGGTTCGTGATCGAAGGATATCCAAAGGTTCGGTCATCCACTCCCGCTCCACTCGTCCGGTTCTAAGCCTTCCCTTTGAACAAGGGAGGCTACTTCCTATTTAAGCAAAGAAAACAAAGTACACGACGTTTACATCCAAGTACGCGATGTGTACTTCCTTCATTTAACTTTTCCTCTGGTGGCACCGCCACACTGTTCATCTGTCGACATGAGTACATGGCATGTACTCCCGAGTACACGGCGTGTACTATAGCTCAGCAGGCAGCTACTGCACCACCTTACTGTTTTGGCCTACTGACTGACTACACGGCATGTAAAGGACCACTACATGGCGTGTATTCAATTCTTACACCCTTCGTCGTCGACATGGATATACGCCCCGTGTACCCATCCCACACGGCCAAAAGTACACGGTGTGTGGAAAAGTACACGGCGTGTAGTTCCAAAATTTAGGATTTTTCCCCATTTTCCATATTTTCTCAAAAATACTTAAGGAAAAGGGAAAAGAAGAAACCCATACCTCAAAACTAAGAACCATGTTATTACAAACATCCCCCCTTATAGCAATTCGTCCCCGAATTTACCTTCCAATGGCGGAGAAGATATAGCCCTAAACAACTCTGGCCACTGAGCACATACTTTGGTCTCCCGCTCCTAGGGTTCATCTTGCACTCGACCATACTGCCATAACACCCGTATGAGAGGAAATGACCGGCCTCGAAGAACCATTGTGCTCCTATCAATGATACGAATCAAATGATCCTCAAAGGCCGCATCTACCTCCAGCTCAACCTCCTCAGGCTGAAAGATGCGAGAGAGGTCTGAATGATAGAGACACAACTGATACACGTAGAACACGTCGTGCATGGCTTGGTACTGCTGCGATAACCGCAACCGATAGGCAACCAGCCCGACTCTCTCCAGAATCTTGAATGCCCCCACATTCCTCGGTGAAATTTTACCCTGTCTCCTATTCCTCTTGTGTCCCAGCCTCAGCAGAACACGCAAGAAAACCTGATCCCCAACAATGAACTCAAAAGGTCATCTTTGGCGATCATTATAAGACTTATGATGAGACTTCATGGTAACCATCCACTTCTGAATCAACTGGACCAGCTCAGAAGTCTCCTATATGAGACATGGTCCTAGTAACGCTGCATCACCTGCCTCTAACCAGCATAAAGGTGAATGACATGGCCTACCATATAAAGCCACGTATAGTTCCATCTCAATAGTCTCCTAAAAAATATTTTTATAGGAAAAATAGACTAAGGGTATATGCATCTCCCAAGATCCCCCAAAGTCTAGGATGGAAGCACACAACATGTCCTCAAGAACCTGTTTCGCATGCTCTGACTGGCCATCTTTCTGAGGGTGGTATACTATGCTCAGAAGCACCTGTGTACCCAGTGCCCTCTTAAAACTCTGCTAGAAATGATATGTAAAGTGGGTGTCCCTATCTGAAATGATAGAACGAGGCACCCCATGAAGACGTACGATCTCTTGGATATACATTATTCTGAGCTCGTCAAAACCGAAGGTCTCCTTGATCAAAAAAAAGTGAGCTACCATCATGAGTCTGTCCACAAAAACCCACACGACATCATTGCCTCAAGGTGACCTCAGCAAACCATTCAGGAAATCCATCACGACATCATCCCATTTCCACTCCGGAATGGGTAACTACTGTAACAGTCCGTCTGGCCTCTGGTGCTCCGCCTTCAACTGCAGATAGGTGGAACATCTTGTAAAAAAACCATCCACATCTCTCTTCATACCCGGCCACCAGTACTGACATCTCAAGTCTCGTGTATATCCACTGGAACCCATACTCGTCCATGGAAACGCAGAACCTCACCATCTCTAATCGCCCAACCGGGAGGAGGGACCTCACTTGCCACCGACTCCCATAGAATTAGGCCTTTCAAATCAGATTGTTGTCTCATCCTCACTCTGCCTAGGAGGGTAGATTTCACAGCTAACTAGGAAAGATAAGTTTTCCCCTGACTGTCGTGCACCTCTAGATGAATCTCAGAGAACAAGTCCATAAGCTTCCACTCACTACTGGCCTCCTGCACTGCCTGTATCTACGTCTTCCTGCTCAGTGCATTGGCTACTGCATTACCTTTACCAGGTGTATAGGAAATATCAAAATCGAAGGACTGTAGGTACTCGACCAACCTCCTCTGCCTCAGATTCAGGTCACGCTGAGTAATGATATACATGAGGATTTTGTGGTCGCTAAAAACGACAAAATGTTGTCCCAATAGATAATTCATCCAACAATGCAACACTTGTAAAACTACAGCCAACTCGAGATCATGCTTCGGGTAATTCCTCTCAAGTGGCCTCCACTGCTGAGACCCATACGCAACAACTCGGTCACCCTACATCAACACTGCTCCCAGCCCAATACCTGATGCATAATAGTAAATAGTATAGCTCTTCCCCTGCTATAGGAGTATCAGGATCAGTGCGGATGTCAAACTTCCTTTCATGTCCTGAAAGGCTTCCTCGCAAGAATCCGACCAAACAAACATCACACCCTTCTTAGTCAGACTCGTCAATGGTGTTGCTAAGCCGGAGAAGTCCTGTATGAAGCGCTTGTAGTAACCAGCCATCCCTAAGAAACTCTATATTTCAAACACGTTCTTAGGCTACTCCCAGGAAACTACTGCTCTTAACTTCTCTGGGTCTACTGCAACTCCTGCCTTTGAGATGATATGACCTAGGAAGTGAATCGAGTCCATCCAAAAGTGGCACTTTGAGAGATTAGCATATAGCTGATGCTCTCTCAGTGTACTCAATACGATCTCAAGATGGGTGACATGGTCATGTAGAGTGTGAGAGTACACTAAGATGTCGTCCATGGATACTACCACAAAAGAATCAAGATACAGATGGAACACACGATTCATCAGAGCCATGAAAACTGCCGGCGCATTAATGAGTCCTAACGGCATAACCAAATACTCGTACAGACAATATCTACTCCGGAAAGCCGTAAGTGGTATATCTGATGGTCTCATGAATAGCTAGTGATATCTGAATCTCAACTCAATCTTCGATAACACTCCTTCTCCACGAAGCTGATAAAAAAGATCATCTATCCTCAGCAAAGTATATCGGTTCTTGACCGTCAACTGGTTCAGCTTCCAATAATCCACGCAAAGTCTGAGGGTCCATCTGCCTTCTTCGCGTAGAGAACCGGAGAACCCCATGGAGAAGTACTGGGTCAGATGAAACCCTTCTCCTGTAACTCCTATAACCATCTCTTGAGCTCCTGTAACTCAGGTGTGGCCATCCTATAAGGAGGAATGGACACCAGTGTTTCCCTTAGAACAAGCTCGATAGAGAAATACACCTCTCGCTCCGGAGGTAGACCTGAAAAGTCATCCAGGAAGACATCCCTGAAATGGTCAACAACCGGAGGTAAATCTATCTGAAAAGTCCCCTAATCATCCAGATATAAGCTCGCAATCTGGGCTGTGACTCCACCTCGCCCCCGATGCTCTGGTCCAGCTCGACTCGCCTGAACATCCCACTCACCCTTGTATAGAAACTCTCCTCACTCTGGTGCGTGAAATGCACCATGTGATGATAAAAGTCTAAAAGGCTAGAAAGGGAACCAACTAGTCCATCCCAAGAATGACTTCATAATCTTTCATCTATAAGACATAGAGCTCCCAAATAAAGTGAAACCCTCCAACCTCAAGGGGGCACTCCTTGCACTGACGCACACCAGCCGTTATAGTCCCCAAAGAAGTGTCTAGCATCATGATATCAGAAGAAGTAGAAACATAGAGCCCAAGGATCTGTACAATGGGCACAAATATGAAACTATTTGTAGCAACCGTATCGAGAAGTAATGAAGATTAGATTAAAGATACTAGAATAGTACCTCTGACTATAGAAGGTCTGGGATCTTGCTCCTGCTGGGTCAGTTGCACTGCATATGCTTGCCCAGTGCCATGGCCCTGCGAAACAACCTGACTACCCTGAGCTATTCCACCCAACCACCTCTACGATCCTGGTGTCTGGCTACCATGGCCACGACCACCATCTCTGCCTGCACGCCCTGACGTATTCCAGTTCCCCGACTGGTAAGAAGCTGGTGGTCCTGCTCCTGCACACGGAGTCTGCACAGAACCCCTCTTACTAGCCATCAGTGGAAACGCCCTACAAAACCGCTGTAGATGACCCATCCTGCCACGAGCTAGACACTCCACTGGGTCCTGTGGAAACTGTGGCCTCCTGTTCCCCTCTCTACCACACTGGTAGCACATGAACTGTCCTCCCGAAGCATTATTCTGACTGGTACTGCCACTCTGATAGAAGTCCATCTATCTCTTCCTCTTTCCAGCAAAAATATTACCAGTGACTGGTGCCGAACCGCCCTGGCCCACACCACTAGATTCTCGGAGGTTCCTCTCCGTAATCAGTGACTGGTTCACAATATCTCGTACTGAAGGCAACCTGAAAACATTCAATAGCGCTTGGATGTCATACCGAAGACCATCCTCGAAGAGTCTGGTTCTCAACGCCTCATCACCCACCAGAACGGGTGAAAAATGTTGAAGTTCAGTAAAACGAGCAGAATAGTCCATCACTGACATAGCGCCCTGCTGCAGATTCATGAACTCTCGAGCTCTATCGGCCCTCAGCGTCTCTGGGAAAAACAAGTCATAGAATACTACCTGAAAATCTTCCCACGCCATGTCTCTGTGATGCTCTGACTGGGTGGTAACATCCCACCACCTCTTGGATGAATCATGCAGCATATATGTCGCGAGCTTGACCCTCCACCCTGGAGGCGTCTCAAGATGCTAGAAAATAGTATGCATCGATCCTAGCCACGAATCCGCAGCCTGTGGTCCGCCATCCCTTGAATAAGTAGGCGGATGCTGCTGCTGAAAGATACAAGTCAGCTCGACCATAGATGTGGCAGCCTGTGGTGCTCCCTGAAAGGTCTGTATGAACCACACAAATCCTTCACGGAACTGCACCTCTGCGCCTGTGTCTGATACAACAGCTGGCACCACATCTGGCTCTGCTGGAGGATCAACTGGTAGCCCATGGACCACAATCTCTGGAGTATAGTTGTCATCACTCTCCTGGCGAACAATGCACCATCGTCTAGGCGGCATGACACTACATGGTCAAAACATGCCTTAGATTTAAGATTATAATGATGGAAAGTGAAGGAACCACAAGGGGAACAAGAGGAAGAAGGCATTTCAAGATTTTCAAAACAAGACTACACAACGTGTACAATGACCACACGACATGTACTTGACTTCTCTTCCCTTACCCAGGTCCTTCCACACGGCTAAGCCACACAGCTCCCATTGAAAAAAACTACACGGCGTGTATAATATCTACACGGTGTGTACAATGTTATTTTGCAACTGCCCGTGTCGTCTGCGACATGGCCGACTACTCGGCTTGCAACTACACGGTGTGTTACACCCGCACACGGCATGTACAACACCCGGTTTCCCAGCCACATGGCTAACACCACACGGTCTGTCCCCGGACAAGACTACACGGTGTGTCCCATAGGTACACGACATGTTCAAGGAGAGGTGACACTGAACCGTGTTTTTAGTTACATGGCCGCGTCCCCATGTCACACTACAAAACGTGTTCATTATTAACACGACGTGTTCTGTACAGGAGTTCACCAACCCGTGTTATTAGTTACACTGCTAAACTTCGGGTCAAATATACACGGCATGTACAAAATCTACACGACGTGTTTTCCCAAAGCTATTCCCTTCCCCGGGTCTCTGCCAACACGATTTATGACACGAGGAGAGACTACACGATGTGTACTCATGGTACACGGCGTGTAGTCAAAAAGTTTATTTTTTTCTCCCCAAACAGAAGGCCATACACGGAGTGTTTAAAATACTACACGGTGTGTATACTGGGTTTTCAGAAAGTGTGCCTCAGAAACTTCCCTAGAACCCAGAGATACTGCAAAACAACACCTAAGTGTCAAATTCCGACCTGTGAGGTCCTATACTCCCCACGAATCAATGTTTGACATCATATCTGTGTTATAACTATAAACAACCAATGATCTACCAAATTACAGTCAATGGGGGACCATACTCCCCAAAAACTAAATTTTGGTGTCCATTCTATAAACATGCTCACAGATGAAAATACCATATCACAAAGCAGGTATTTATCAAGAAGTAATCTCAACAGAATGCTTTTCTAGCACAATAACTATCACAACAACATGCAAATTCTAATGCACCTACATGGCATGGAACTATGCATGGCATGTGAATTCTAGCATGTTCCTATATGATGAATGAGACGACATACCCTCATCTCATCGGGTTGCAACTAAATAGAACCCACAGATAAAATATAAACATCCCAATCCATGTTCATCACCCAACGGTGAAATCAAATCACCTGTAAATTGCAAAATTAGAAAGATTGAAACACGAGGTAAATTTCCTTTTCCCTGTACACAGGTTAGCTACACCCAGGCACAACTTATAACTAACTACCGCTCGTCCTATCCATGATTATGAATCCAAATAGTAAGTCAAAGAAAATAAACCCCTCTGATCCCACTTTGTAACGTCCCGGGTCTGGGTGCCACGCAACGGGTGCCCCGAACCCGGTTCGCCACGCAACATCAAGCGCATTTCCCCAAACGCCAGAGGCTGCTGACTAGCAATGAGGGCTCGGGTCTGAGAGTGGGGAAACTATGACCACATTTTTCAAAGTGTATCACAAAGGAATATGAAATAAAACATACAACAACAGCGGAAGAAATAAACCATACACAACTGGAATGGACAACTGATGACCAAAAGGGAAACCATCAGTCATATATATATGAAGATGTAGCATGTTACTATTCTATGAAAATAGCCATAACATGTTACATAGCAGTATAATACAATACAACTAAAATTCAAATACAAAAAGAAAGATATAACATCCCGCAGCATCCCCAACCAATGCTCTGTCCCATGCTCTCCTATACTCTAGCAGCAATCGAGTACTTGTATAAGGGCCCTTTCCCTTATCTATACCTACCAAAACGTAATCTGTTTGGGCCGAAAAGCATGGCCCAAACAGGGTGTATGAAACGAATCTGAGTAGGCACCCACCAAAGGCCCGTGAACAATTGTGTGAAAGCATGAAACCATAGTGTGCAGCAGTAAAATGCAACAAAGTAAGCAGTACTGAAAGTAACTAACTTAACCGATTATATTTCCATTTTAATATCCATTTAATCATTTAATTTAAAATATCACAATAGTGAATTTTCTAAGTAAACAGCTAATGTCCACAGACACGTAAAACCCTACCCTCAGGTAAAGAGTATCCAACACAAGAATATGCCCACAACATACGGATATTGCACAGAGGCATAAGAAGTGTCGCCCATAGGCACAAAATAAGCCGCCCACAGGCACAAAAGAAGTTTCCCATAGGCTAAGTAGTAAAATGCCCACAGGCTAATCACAACACTGCCCTCAGGCTTAATAGTTAACTGGGCCATGCCCACCATGTAAATAAACATTCACACGAAATTCCTCTCAAGGAAATTCTATAAACATTACTTAAAAAGCATACCCTCAGGTATCCTTGCCAAATGGCTAAATAGAGGAACGCACCCCTAGGGTGGTCCTGGATCCAACCAACGATCCCAAACAACATTTTAATATCTCAATTAATTACCTATACAATTCTAGGTAGTTAAAATAGTTACGTCCTCAGCCACACAACACCCCAACCTGGGTTTGTGGTACCAAAATACACAAAACACACAATAGTTGGAAAGCTAAACACCAATCCACCTACCTTAAATGTCAACGGGCAGTATACACAATCGTCAATCCCAGAAATTCCAAAGAACTGCATATATATGAGGTAAGAAAACTTTCATTCAACCTCAAATAACTCAATTTAGGTAAAGAATTGTTAAGAAACACGCTAGGGGAAGAAAGTACTTACCCGCACGGTTCCAAAGAGATCATCCAAGGCGGAATTGGATTCCTGGTTCGCGATCGATGGATCTCCAAAGGTTCGGCCATCCACTCTTGCTCCTCTTGTCTAGTTCTAATCCTTCCCTTTGAACATGGGAGGATACTGTCCATTTAAGAGAACAAAACAAAGTACACAGCGTGTACTTCCAAGTACATGGCGTGTACTTCCTTCATTTAACTGTTTCTCTGAAGGTACCACCACACTGTTCATCCGATGACAAGAGTACACGACATGTACTCCCAAGTACACATCGTGTACTATCGCCCAGCTGGCAGCTACTCCACCGCCTTACTGTTTTGGCATGCCGATGGACTACATGACATGTAAAGGACCACTACATAGCGTGTAGCCGGTTCCTACACCCTTTGTCACTGACATGGCTACACGCCCCGTGTACCCATCCCACACGGCCAAAAGTACATGGCGTGTGGAAAAGTACACAGCGTGTAGTTCCAAATTTTGGTATTTTTCACAATTTTTCATATTTTCACAAAAACACTTAAGGAAAAGTGAAAAGAAGAAGCTTGTACCTCAAAAAAAAAAGAACTGGGTTCTTACAATTATTCTTATGAAATTATCACATAATATTTACTGAAGTCATTTTATTCTTCAATTAAAATTTTATTTTCATACCGTAATTTTTATTCCTTTCTAGGATATAATAAATAAAATTATTTTCATGAGACTTTTTACAAATAAATTTTTAAAAGTGGACTTTATTTTTGGAATCATCATATAAAAAATATCTTGGGTTAATTTTTTTTTGGAATTTTATAAAAAAGGTGATTTGTCCATTAAAATGTGGAAATACTAATTTTACAAAATACTATATCTCTTATAAAATAATTATTATATGATCATGATTTCAATTATATTAAATCTTATTTTAGATAAATATATATTTAATTAATTAAATAATACATATGGTGTAACATTTAGAAACACATTCATTTCAATTATAAAAACCATGTTTTTCACTTTGAAAAACTGTTTTGATGAGTTATACGCATAAAATATTTAGAAGTGATTTTTTACACTTTTATCATTTGAATAAATAAAAATTTATTCCATGTTTGGAATTATGAGGTCAAAATTTATCATATAAGATTTGTTTTCATTTTTATTTATAAAAAATGTAATGTTGTAAAAAAAAGATTTACCACATTATTGGTAAAAAATGTTGTGAGTAAATATTTAAAGGTGAACGCAAAAATATCTAACAAATACATCATTAAATTGAAAGTGGATATATTAATAGAATATTAAAATAAAATATAAAAATAATTATAAACCAAATTATATGGAATTAATTCCACCCAAATGTGGTTGACATTAAATATAAAATAATCAACATTAAATCACATAAAGCCACCCATCCTCAAGTATAAGTTCCACCCCTCATCACCCTATTTATACTCATAGACCATAAATATTTTTAAAATTTTTAACAAAAATATCCTAACAAATAAACCCATATCGTAGTTCTTATGTTATCACACAAATAATAATTCAAATATCCTTAAGGGGTCTTTTAAGGAGGTGATATTGAAGAGGTAAATCTCTAAGACAACCTCTCTTAATTTATTTTATTATTCAACCTTATCTTCACCTCCTTTATCTTTCAAACAATTATAAATTAAAAATGTTATGAATATAGTTTAATATTATATTTTTAATGGAATATATTCTATCCACCCCTTTTCTCAGCATATATTTTTCAGATGATTGAAATCGCAGTCCATATTATGGCAGTTAACCATCTCCGTGGATAATGATTTTTTATTTTCTATTTCTGCCTCTAATATTGTTCAAGAAATAACTCTTCTTGATAAATTATATTGTAATTAATATATCATAACATATTTCAAGTTCTATAACTATTATACTGACATAATATAAAATAAAACAAAATAAGTTCATGGTGGTTGAAAAAAGATCCCAATAAACTAAAAATTTATCATCAACATTTTATCAAATGAATGACCCTCATGTCATAATTAAAAATTATGGTTGGGACCATTTAAGCATATGGTATTGAATTAATACCATTAAATTTCCCTTCTATATTTTTATTACCATTTGAAATTAACATCCATAATTGTACACAAGTAAACTGACCATGTAACCACGAAACAAACGCACCCTAAAAAAATAATTAAATAATTTAATAAATGAGTAGTAATATATTAGAAAATGATAATATAACATTTAATGAATATGAAAATATTTCTGAAATAATTTAATTAAATTATTCAAACCATTATACTATAGGTTAGAGTGAGAAAAACTAAATTGAAGCATTATGTAAGTAATTTACTAAATTAATTTCTGTTTATTGGGTTAAACATCAATATTATTGATTATGTCAATCTAAGATTTTGTGTTATATGAATTTTAAATTTTTTATGTTACTTTTAGATTTTTCTTGTGTATTTATGGATTATACACATATAAAATCATTTAATTAACACTCTTGCGAATGATATGATATTTTAATAGGATTTAGTTTTTAGGAAAATTATATTTTTAATTATTCCATTGAAACAATATTTTTCTTCTTTGTCCATGTTTTCTAAATTTTTTAAAAAACTATTTTCAATACTATGTTATTATTTTTTAATTTCATTTTTCATAGCTATTGAGATTTTTCAATACTGTTTGAATTGTATATTTTGGTAATTTTTAAAAAGTTTCTTTAATACATTTCCAAAAAGAATATAATAGGAATGTTTTTTAAAATATATGATGTTCATGTCTCTTCCCTCCATAATTATGAATTAATTATTTTAATAATATTTTATAGGTTTACAATGTTATTTTCAAAGATGTTTTTCTCTTTAATTGCTCATGGTTTTAAAAATAGGTGAGTTTTGAAGTAAAAAAAATTTGCTCGATAAATTTTCAAGGAATACATTTAAATTATTTTAATATATATTAAATTTTTTTTGAATCATATTATTCAGTTTTGATTATCTATTATGATAACTTTTTTTTCAAATTTTATGAAAAATGTTATGATCAGTTTGACTGGGAATGGACTATTTTGATTCCATTCCCTATATTACTCTGGTTGGTTTTTGATAATGTTTTTGGATTTGGATAATTATTATCATTTCAAAAACTTATTTCGATAATAATGCTTCTATTGACTATGTTTCACCCATTTCATATGTGTAATTCATTGGACTTACTAAGTGATGGGAGGGGCCCACTGTAGTTTTTCAATGTAATGGTAGGTCTCTTGAGACGAAATACTTTGGGTATTGGTTGATGTCTTACTCATTCATGTATAGTGTTATGGCTGAGGCCTTGATTATATTTATATGGTGTCTGAAATTATGCATTCCCTCATAATAAGATTATTTATTAATATCAATGTGATTCTTCTATTAGTAAAATACCCAGGGATAAGTTTCTTAACTCATCTGATTATTTATATGGAATTATTTAATCATATTTTATTTCAACCATTTTATGGTCAAGTTATTGATTAAATGGAACATATTTCAAAAATTTATGATTAAATAATTGTTATTTATTAATTATGATGGATTAGTATGTATACATACCCTTAATAAGAATATATTGTCACCCATTTATTACATTTTATATTTTCCTTAAGATTTTAGAAAGTTTTTTATGATTGATATGGAGGGTTAATTGAGATGAATAATGGTGTTCTCAAAAGATTCACTATGTTATATTTTATATTTTTGATTGTAATGTAAGGTTAAAGTATATATCATGATTTTAAAAAAACACAAATTTTCCATCCTTCAGGATGAGATTGAAAGTAAATTATTATAATGAAAGAATTTAACAACTGTCTCTAGGCTAATAGGGTGAAAGTATTTACATTTGTTATCAAAGGATTTATAGTATAATCCTATGGAAATAGATTTTGTATAACATAAATTATGAAACAGAAACCTATAAATTAATTTGGGGATATGTCTAAGTATAAGATAATATCCCTTAGATTTGGTAATGACCATGGATAACCTAGGTTAAACCTAAAGACTCTTTGATTGAGAAGGTTTCATTATTAAGACATTCTATAATTGATTCATCGGGATTATGATTTCTACCACTATGTTAGTGTTTCTCACACTATGATTATTCGTTTTAGTGAATGGACAGAACCAGAAAAAACTAGTTTAATGATAAATGTGATAAACAATATATTATTAAGAAACCAAATGAGATAATTAAAAGAGTGAATAATAATGTGATTATACCTAAAAAGTTTTAATGAATTATGATCAATAACACAAACATTTAACAATTATTAGATCCACTACATAAGTGAACAATAGAGTTCATTGATTGATAGATTGGTGGAGACCATAGAGGAAAAAATATTTAGTTTCTTATATGTTAGGAATGTGATAAGAAGCAAACATCTGATGTACTTAGAGGAATAGAAAAATGATTTTTGTATGGAAAAAGAAATAAAGAATGTAATTTCCAATGAAAAAATGATGATTTTTTGGTTTATGAAATAGATAATAATAACAGTCACCCTAAGGAATAATCAACGGTTGAATATTTTAAATTTATAAAGGATGTAAAATATGAAAATCTATTTCTTATGGTTAATTATTTTGAATTTTTTATGAGTAATGGTTATATTACTGATGACCAAGAGACGGAATGTAAAATATGAAACAATAGACACATTATAGAATATGAATATTAGTCCTTTAAAATATTTTAAAAAGGTAGTTGGATCTGTGAAACATATTTTAATATTATTTTATTGATGATATTCTATTTTTTTAGTATTTTATGAATGTAATATTTCATAAATGATTGGTAATATTATGCTCATTGGTACCAAAAAATGATTCGGTGGAAAGTGGGAATTCATTAAAAAAACAAGATTTAAGGAAAAATAACAATTAATATATGCTCAATGTTGATATAAAAATGAAGATATGATTAATTGATATCATTAGTTATCATGAAATTGATAGTGATTTAGTGGTTCATGTTATCATTTTTATAGTTAACTACATGTTTTTTATGGAATGTATGAAAAATAGGTGTTTTATTTATGGAATAAAGAATAATTAATGTTACCATTAATGTTTTATGGAGAATTAATTTATTACCATGATTTTGGAGAATATGTGATCACGGAATTTACATTTTAAGTTAAGAGATACATAATTGGAGGTTAATGAGAAATTTATTTGGTTATCTTATTCTTTTTTTTTTGATTTTTCAGTATTATCAATAATATTTTTGAGAAACATTAATATTAAAAAAATATGGAATGGATTATGTTGAACACTATATAATTTTTTCTTTGGTTAATGTATAAGTTATCAAATTGGATAACATGTCTTAACCATTATGGTTTTAAAAAATATTTATAGGCTAGCAGAATGACCTGTGGATTTTATGATTCAATAAAGTGAATTATGAATGAAAAAATTATCTTGAATATCCATCTAATGGTGTGTGTAATTAAGTGATGATAAATTGAATCATAATTAAACGATGATACTATGATTAATAATTTGAATGAAATATAGGAAGTTTACTCTTCTGAGTGATTTAGCTAGATAATAAAACCACCCCTAAACTCTATAAAAACAATTTTTAACAAAATAGTAATCTGTTTACTTTTATTACTAAGAATTAAATAGACCATTAAGCCATCAATGATTTACATTTTCGTAATAATAAAAATTCTAATGACCATGTTCTCTATTACTCTCCATCAAAACCAGATAATTAGATTTATTTTTTTATGTCTATGTTTTCACTAACTTTTATGTTATTCCATTTAAAAAACTTATTTTATAGTGACATTCACATTTTCATTTTCCCATTTTTAGAGGTTGTTTTATTAAATTTTTTTACGATGTTGGTTTCCTAGGATGGAATTTAAAAATATCAAAAAAATTTATAAGTACAAATTCAAAATTTGAGGTGAAAATTTATTAATGGAAGATACAATATAGTGTCCTACTATTTTGAAAGAGCACTATGTTCTTTAGTTTATATTACATATAATATAGATTTTAAACAAACCCCTAAAAATCACTATTTTAACATGACTATTAAAATATAGACATTAAATTGGTGGGTGTAAATAGGATTAATTATATTTTAAAATAAATATAGACATTATATATAATAAAAATTAAATTATTCTTCTAAAATTCACCTATATGTTTTTCGTAAAGTCATTTTATTCTTCAAATAAATGTATTATTAAAAATGAGATTTTTATTCAGGTATTTAATAAAATAATTAAAATTCAATATTTCCTATTTTATAAAATTCATTTAATAAAATAAAAATCAATTATGCAATCATCATGTAAAAATTACTTATGGGAAAAGTTTTGAGAACTTTAAAAAGTACATTATTTTTTGGGTTAAAATTGAAAAAATTGTTTAAAAGAAATACCATAACTCTTATTAAATATTTATTCTAGGATAATGATTTCAAATTTATTAACCCTTATTATTGATCAAATTTTATTTAATGAAGTTAATAATACATAAAGATTTATATTTATAAACACATGCTTAGAAATTTTGAAAATAGTAATGTTAACCTTAAAAACAATAGTTTTTTGAGTTATACAAATAAAATATTTATAGTTAATTTTTATAGCTTTAAAAAATTGAATAAATTAAATTGGAATCCCTATTTTCAGTCAATAGGTCCAAATTTTATTATAATATCATTTTAATGTTTTGACCCAGAAATGAAAAAAATGATTTTCCATAGTATCAGTGAATTAACGTAGTGGGTTAAAGCAAAAAGTAAAAAGATTAAAATACTTAAAAATCAAAAACACTAAATTGGTGTTTTATGTGTTTATTGAATTTTAAAATCCAAAAGAACTTCGGTTATCAAAATAATTATTTTTAATTAATGCCACCTAAATGTGGTTGGACTTAAATATAAAATAATCATTATTTAATCTATTGCAACCACTTAAATTCAAGAATAAATACCACCCCACTATACCCCATTTATCCTCAAAATATAGGAATATATTTACATATGTTTCAAAAAATCTATTCCCCACTCTCGCCTTATCAATGTGATACTGGTATCATCCAAAGGCCAATTCCGTATTCCCTAAGGGGTCATTCAAGGAAGTGAAATTGAAGAGGTAATTTTATTAAAAAAACATATCTTAATTTACTTTATAATTAAAAAATTTCTGGTAAACCTTAATCCATACAAGCATAATAACTCCAATATCATGTATATAATAAATTTTTATATAGCCAATGGAAGATATTATATCCACCCCTTTTATCATAATGACATAATTGTCCAAATGATGGAGTTTAACCATCTCCATGGATAATTATTTTTTTGTTTTACATTAACTCCTTCAAGGATGGTTATAAAAGTATTATTCTGGTCAAATTAGAATTAAATATGTATTTTATAACATATTAAATGTTTTATAAATAATATATCAACATTAAATTAATTTAAATGAAACTACAGTGTGATTTTAATAAAAAATACCAAATGAACATAACATTTATCATTAATGTTTTGTAAAATGATTCATCCTTATGCCAGAAATAAAAATGATATATTGGAAAATTAAGTATTCTAGAAGTTAAGGAATTCCATTTCATTTACCTTGTGGAGTTTTATTTTAAGTTTATAGGAAGATAAATAATTATACACATGTAACACGACCATGTAACCATAAAATGAATACACATGAAACAAAGAAAATAATGAAATATTATTAATGAACGGGTAGAAATATGTTATAAAAGGGTCATATAAGTTATTTTAAATCTGAATATTATTCATGAATAATTTAATAAAATTATTTCAACTGTTATAAAATATGTTACAGTATGAAAAACTAAAGGGAAGTGTGAGGTAAAGGATTTACTAACTCAATTTCTGTTCATTGGATTAAACTTATTATGCATTGATTATGTGATGATAAGATTTAGTTTCATATAAATTTATATAATCATAGGCTTAATTTAAGCAATCTAATTTGTATTAAAATATTATTCCCACAATAAAATCATTTAATCAGTACTCCCCTTAATGATATGATAGTTCTAAGAGGATTTATTTTAAATAAAAATTATATTTTTAAAGATTCTCTTGAAACTCTATTTTTATTAGATTTCTATGTTTTATAAAATTGTTTAATTTTTTTTTAATATTATAAGACGATTATTTAAAATACTTTTTAGTAATATTTTAATTTTTAATTTTTTTTAAATTTATATGGTGTATTTTTATATACTAGGTTCTGTGGAACTTTTCAAACCTAAATAAAAATGGGTTTTTTTAACTTATATAGAAGGGGAGGCTTTCCATGTGATAATGATTTCTAAATGATTTGAATATTCATTTACTCATTTTAATGTTTATTTTAAATGGAGAAATTTTCATTTATAATTTCATTGTGTTTTAAAAATAAGTTATTTTCAAAGTGAGAAATGATATTTTCTTCAAGAAGTTTTCAGTGATCAAATTTAAAGTATTTCAATATATTTCAACATTCTTTAATGAATCTTATGTGATAGAAGCCCCTATAATTAATTTTTACTACTAATCCTATTGTATAAGTGGAATATATAAAGTCTTTGGATAAGATACTTTTGGAATTGGGATGTGATGAATATAAAATGGTGACACTTCCAGTGTATTATCTCAATGGAGATATAGATCATTGATGGCTAGTTATAAAAAATACTTGAGATTATAATGACATATTACTTATAAAATTGAAATCTATAAAGTATAATTTATTTAGAAAAAAATTCCATCATGATCAAATAACTAAGATGAAATGAAAGTTCAATACCTTCACGAAAAAGGGTGAAGAATGTTCTTTGGTGTATAAATACCCCTTTACAGGGTTATCTAGGCATATTAAAAATTGTACATGCTATAAAGAGTGAAAAATTTACCATTTATTTTATGTTCATAAACCAATTCTCCAAAGGGTGATAGTCTCTCACAATTTTTATTCATATGATGAAATAGTTTTATTTTATATCAAGATATATACATAATTATCACAATATTATGGATTTTAAAGGAAGAATGAGATTATTGGTATTATAGAGAAAAAATGGATAAATGGAATAAAGGAAATAAATAATTTACCATAAGTGATAGCATTTTAATAAATAAAACTAGGAATTTCATAATGGTATTGGGAGTATAATAGAAGTGTGGATAAAAGGGTCTCCCAATAAAATAATATGAAGATATGAAATAAAAACCCAATACTCAGTGATTCAACTATAATGAGATGGGTAACTACACAATTTAATGCCCCTATAAACAAGGGAATATACTTCATAATAATCAAAGGGACCATGTTTAACCGTAAGATTATTGTGAAAGTTTAATTATATCAAATAAATATATTGTAAAAGTATTTTACTCATTGTATTATCAGTATAATAATAATGAAATATATAATGATTATACTGCGGTTCTATTGTAGTGAGGATTCTAGAGAATATATTGAATGGTATAGATGAACATGAAAAATGATTTAGTAGCATCTTTAACTTCTTGGAAAACACATTATTGATGGAAATATAACACTAAATAATATGTTAATATTGGGATAAAGAACTGATTGATATTGATAATGTAAATTTCACAGTACTAACATTCGTGGAATTGATTAATGATTTTTTGACAATGGAATCTATATATTTTAGTATTTAAAGAATATATTCAATGATCTATGTTTTATATAAGTAATAATGGAGAATTATTTTTTGAATATGGTCTTAGGGAAACTAATGTTATTACAATGTTTCAAGAGAATACATGATGCATGTATTCACATGTTTGGTATATAGTGAAAAATAAAAAAATTATTTTTAATGGATTAATAAAATTTTGAATTTTAAAATTTACTGAAATTATTTCTAATCTATTTAATCATAATATTTATAATAGGTCATAAGGTAAACCATTAATGATATTGTTTAAGTTAATCATTGGTTTAACCTTTAAATATTATTGTATCACTTCACCATATGAATATTTTTTAATATTGTATAACTTTTGATAACCATATTAGCTTTGGAATATTGTGATATAAATATGGAAGGACTTTTCACTCTTTTATGGATCTTATGATTTATTAAAATTTAATTTAGTGATTTAGTAATAAGAAATTTATTTTATTGTATTATTTTATTTGAGTAAGGGAAGAGTTGGAAATTGGTCAAATCAAAAAAAAAGTATTGAACTATTTTTATAAAATAAAAATATATCATGTAATTATTTTTCATTATAACCTAGTGTGAGAAAAAGTTACTAAACACTAAGAAAAATGTTCTTTAAATAAATAATGTTTTTTTGATTATCATTATTTCTAATAATGTCAATGTCAATTTTACACCTATTTTATTTATGGTTTTTGGTCATTAACCTTCTCTAGATCAAGAACATTCTTGTGATCAATGTTCTCTATTACTCTATATCATTATTTGGTAGTTATTTTTCTCTTCCATGTCCAATATTTCATTTCCCAACTATGTTCTCCTACTCATGAACCGAATTATGTGATTATTATAGATGAACTTTACAGTTCCCCTTCATTATTGTTTATAATACATTTTATCAACCCTTCTAACGATGTTGGTGTTCCATAAAGGTATTTTCAAAATAAAAAAATTGATTACCATTATCAATTTTAAATTGAGAGGTTGAAATTTTTGTAAGGTTTTTAGAATGTGACACCCTAAACTAATAAAATATAATTTTCTTAGAATAAATTTAATTTCATGTTTTCTTGAAAAATTTGAAACATTGGGTTTAAACAAAACTCTTTTTAGGAAAACTAGTAACACTTAATATAAAATTAAAATTTAACACTTATAGAAAATTTATTTGAAAAAATAAAATTCATTTCATGAATTTATAAATTATAAATTATTTTAGGGTGAATATTTGGAATTTTGTTTGAAATGGTGCGTTTTTTGATGATTAGTGAAAATACTAAATTTTAATTGAAAACTACCTTTTTATTTAAATTATTTAGAATGAAAAATTATATTTTTAATCTTTTTCAAAGTATAATTTTATCAATAATATATATGTAAATATAATTTTTTTCTTTTCAATAATTTTTATATTGAATTTAGATATGAATACTTTATAAAATTGTGAACATTTTTACATTAAAAACCATCTTTCATTTCACATATGTGGGTTTAATTTTAAATTAAAATTTTCAAATTATGAGAAATAAAATTTTAAAACATTATTTAATATTTAGATTCATAAAAATTTATAATTTCATAAATCCCAGACCGATTTTTTTTTACCAAAATTAACAGTGACTAAATTAGAAAACAATTACCATGGTTAAGGTACAAATAGATCAATCGAGGGGGGGGGGTGAAACTAGATTGATAATAGAGAAAATGGCCAAAAATATTATCTTAAATTTATTTATTGAGTTTAATTACACCTTGGTTATTAAATTTTTTAAAATATGAAAATTACTTACCACTTTCCTTCGAATATGAACCATATAACATGTTACGAAAGGTAAAAGACTAAGAAGATATTTCAATTAATTTTATTAAAATTAATGATTTGCGATATTGAAAAAAATAAAAAAAATTAGTTATAAATGTAATTTTTAAATATAAATTAGTTTTTTAGCATAATATGTTTTATTTATTTGTGTTCATGAAATAATTACATCAAATGCTTAAGAAATGCTCACACAGAATTTTTTTGAGAAGTATAATCATGAAATTTCTTTATTGATAACAAAGAAAAGTTACCAAAAGAAATTCATTTTACATTTTTTCTAAAGAAAGGTGGCAATCAAGTCATTCGATAGAATAATAGATCATGTGAATCACTCTTCATTATCCATTTTGATAAAATGACCATCAATGAGATAGTTGGATTCAAGAAAAATGTGCATAATGATGATGTTAATAGTACATAGTTTTTTGACACTAGTGGCCCATTTAACTATTAGTTTCTAATAGAGATGAATCATTTCCATCCTTGTTGCCTCAAAAATTGTTTTGGAATAACATTCAAACCCTATATTGTTCTAGTTTATTTGAAAAGTAAGTTTAGTAGCTTAAATAAGTCCCATCATCTCTTCTTCCAGGGAAGTGACATTACTGTAGAGAAACAATGATATTACTTAACATCTGCATTGTGGTCCCTATAAATTAGTCTACATCTTGATGACACTATATTCCCCCTTGAGGCAACATACCTATTTCATTTTATCCATCCCATAAAAAGGGGTATCCAAAAAACCTCAAGAATGCCCCGGGGTGGAGGGATGTTACCAAGTAAATTCAGGTACCATAGGACTGAAAATCCCCTCCCCAAATTGAAGTAGCATGCAACATGCCTATAGTTTGAGGTAAAAACTATTGTAAGAATAGTAGGAATATGAAATCGGTTTTTGACTCAAACCTATTCATGAATGACTTGTTCCTTCCCTCCCAGAGGGAATAAAATAGATTTATGCATGAAACCCTAAAATGTGCAGTAAGTTTTTTTGGAAAACTGAGTATCCAGAATTGCAAAGACAAGTTTCTAAATAGATTTAGCTTGAGGGAGATTGATTGAAAAATATAAAAAATAGATCTCTATAAGGATGCAGATGTTTTATAGTATAGGAAGAGATGGTTTATATCTTCAGGGTGCTGATGATAAAGAACACATTTAGATAATAGGGAAATACCAATAGGTTGGAGGTTTCTATCCAATGTAATTTTGGTAAGAGTAATCCTATAGAGTACGGTGAACCTAGTAGGGTGCAAACAATTTTTGTTAAAGGCATTGATCCACTTGAGTTATATATGAAAGAGGTGAATATAGAATGTTTTGGAGTCAAGCTATCAATTTGGATCCTTTTCCCAAATGTGCATATCATCCTAATTGAGGAAGTAATGATTATCCATAGATGAGACAACATTACCAGGGGACATTTACATGTGTTCAAGTTACCCTCTAATTGAGATGTTGTGATCAATATCCTTGTCCATTGAGATAACCCAATCATCCCAGGGTTCTCCAATCCAATTAGCATTCCAAAATCTCAAAGAGGAGTTCATGCTAGCCAACCAATGAGAGTGTGTCTGAATTTTCTTGAAAACTACTTTCATCTTAGGAAAAATTGATTATTTAATGTAGCTATGCATTCCTGCAATGAAACGTGTATGGAGTCCGGATCAAAAGAATTCCAGTGTATAAGATTTATTATTAATTAACTCACACATGAATTTATCTTTATGATATTGATTGAAATGATGTAAGTTCTAATGACCAGACCTCCCAATGCTTTGGGAATGGAGCATTGTTTCAAAGGTGTTGTAATAACATTATTCTCCATTATGGTACAAATTAAAAAATATCCTTATCATACAATTGACAGTCTTGATAATAGAGGAAATCCAATGATATACCATACAAGAGTAAATAAGCTTTGAAACTACCACATGCTTGACAAGGCAGATTATGCTTTCCATCGATAGAGATTTTACTTTAGCAAGATCTCATCTAATTTGACTTAACACATTAGATAAGTGATAAGAACATGTTCAACCCCAAAACATGGGAAAACTAAGATAAGTTAAGGGTAGGGATCCTTCCCTTATTCCCAGGTCATTGATAATTCTGGTTTTTCTTGAGGATGAAATGTTCTTTCGAATATTGATAAATGACATGCTCCAACTGACTTTCTGGACAGAGATATTTTCATAATGCAACAAGGTATTCTTGATGTTTGTGATGTAATTTCTATTTTCATTTGTTTTGATAATGATTTCAATAGAAAAAAGTAAAAAATATGGGATAGAGATGCCTCAAGACACTCTGATGGTTTTTATTTCACCATTATTCACCATGTGGTGGAGAATCATGCTAAGATAGTCCCTTGCAATTGAAATGACTATGTCTAAAATTGGATCCCCTTGTATCACATCCCTAGATAATCTAAATTATACCTCTAGGGACCAATTAATTATAATAGATAAGTGATTATATTCAAGAATAGTTGTAATCCAATGAACAATGTGTAACCTGAACCAACATATTTGAAAAAAAAATATAAATCCCAAATCCATTTTTTCAAAGGATATTTTGATATTCAATTTGACAGTAATGTATGCACTTTTTTTATTTGTGAACGAGATTAACACACTCGGAAGGAGTATGTAAATAATACTGGAAGTTCTTACCCTTAATAAACCTTAACAAATTCCATGTAATAGTTCTATCAGAAACACTAGAAAGACTGTTCTAATGTAACTTGGTAATAACTTCATGAATTTTATTAAAATTTGAATCTTTTATGAATTGTACGATATTGTTGGCACTATCAACTTTTGTAATAAGGTTAATGAATTTTTCATTGAAGTCTTGTTTGAAGAATCCTCCCATGAAGAAATGAATGACAGTGTTGCACACATCATTCTGGGTGATATCTCAATTATACTGGAAGAAGCATTTAGTGAATCCATCCAGATGTGGAGAAATATCATTCTTGAGGCCAAAGACTGAAAAATTTATTTCATTGTCCAAGGGGGTATAAGTATGAAATGTTTTTTCCTCTTCTAATATGTTTATTTGGGAATAATGTTTGCCTTAATATCCACACCCCTTGGAGGTTCATTGAAATGATTTTATAAAAGGAGACAATGTGAGTGGAGATATCATATCATCCGTCTAGAATTTGAAACCCATAATTGAGAAAAGATAGAGGCTATTTTCTCTTTTCACCCTTTACATAGAGTTGAAAAATATACTATTTCTATCCCCATTAGCGATCCATTTTATTTTGAAGAGGTTTTTATTATTGTTTTCAATAAGTTGGATGAGATTTTCCATCTTAGAGGACAAATAAATTTCATAGTTAGAATCTCCCTAGAAACTATTTTTAGTAGCTTACTTTTGAATATAATGTGGAGATAATTAAAGGGCCTCAATTTCTACATCATGTAAACTAAAATTGTCTCTAAGACATTCCTTCAACTTTTATTTGAGTGATTTGAGCTTTGATAAGAATACTCTGGGGTTATGATGATGATCATCACCTGTCCAAAATTCTTGAATAACCTTTGATAAATATGGTTGATTAGTCCATGCATTATTAAACCTGAATTGGAGTAGAAGCCTTTTTTTCATTATTAATAAAACTGACCATGATAAGGTGATGATTATAGTTGTGTTTCATCAACGCAACACCAGATAATGATCTCCAATTTAGAACCAGATATTCATTGACAAAGACCCTATCAATTTTACAAGCCCTCATGCAGTTAATATTCCTCTTATACCATGTGAACATAGATCTAAAAATATGAATTTCAGTTATTCCTTCCTCTTCAATACATGCTCTAAAGTCACTAGTGAGGATGGTGCTGAAAGTTGTTCGATTTGTTTTCATCCGACTGAATGATGTAGTTGATGTCTCAAAGGGAAGTCCACAAGTTCGTGATGAAACTACCTAGATCCATAAATTTCATTGCTAATAGTATCCTATCCATGTATCTATGGAAGTCATACAAAATTGAGAATGATATCTTTCGACCAGAATGATTAAAACTTGATGTGATGATCTGCTTATCTTTATGTATAAAAACAAAATAATCAATGCAACTGTGAACTGGGAACCATATCTGGGAAATTTTGAAATCATCCCCTAGAGATCATATAAAAGATCACTCTCTATATTGAGGGAGGGAACCATGTTCGAAAGTAATATACTATGGGTTAGAGATTTAAATAATGTGAGGTTTTTACTTACCTACAAGGAGCCCGACAGAACAACTCATCCCAGTGTTGGATATTCCTTGATAGTTACAAAAGGGAATTTTTATTATAAAGATAGATTGTGGGAAATCCTAAATTTTACTTTCATATCCATATTACATTTGGATTTTTAATATTTTCTACTTTAGAAGGAATATATTATGAACCTTTTGGCCCACCCCCAACGAGAGTCTTATTGTATGAAGTTTCTACATCCTTTCAAGGACTCTGCACATCCGTACTCTTCTTAGAAGTATTATCTGTACTCCAATCATTGGAAAAATCTTCCCCCATCTCTTCTAGAATAGTTTACTAAAACCTCATTGGAATATTCAGTGTCTCTAGTTGGAGATAAGAACCAATGTATGAATATATTAAAGTAAGCAATAAATACTCAGTTTGACAAGAGAGGGATGTTGAGATAAGTTATGAGGTCAGAAGATGATAAAAAGATTCCACCAAATAATTTCCCATGTCATCCTCATGATAATTTACTAAAATCTCAGGATTATTATGTTTTTTATATTCCTCAACTAAATATTCCCATGGGGATATATTTACGAAATTCTTCGAATATTTTTTATCCTTAAATGGACCAGAGGAATAATTCGTTCTAGTCTCCACCATGTTTCTCTTCCTACATCTAGAAAACTATTTTCAATAAGATGAATTAATGGCTAGATTGAACAGATTCTATACCACCCAACAAATTTCAAAGGGGTGACCCACTATCTTGTAGTGTGTACAGTAATTGGGTAGGTTTCCAAATTCATAACTAACCTCCAAATGATGCTCATTGGAAACCAGGGAAAACCTTACTATGGGGGGAATTTCCACGTTGATCTCAATGATCCCTGAGCATAGAGGTTGAGATCCCCATTCATAGTAAACTGATCAATATTCATGGGTGTCCCTAATACTGAATCCAATTCATTGAGAATTTTTGGGTTCTAATAAACCCATGGAAACCCATGTATCATAGTCCAAACCTTTGAAAACGAGTGTTTTTGTCCACATGGGTTGAAATTAGGGTCCCAATCAGAAATTCGAAAGAACCCTGGCATTAACTTATGATTTAAAATATTACAAACCATATTGATATGATTTTGTGTTTCAATAAATACATGTAATGTTCAATTTATAATTGGGATAAGCCTCTACATCGAGGAATTCTAGCAATGTGATATATGATCTTTCAAATCCTTATATGACCATGGCATTATTCCTTTTTCATAGGAGACTCATCCAAGCACAAAAAACATGCAGAAATCCATACTTTGCCTTAGAATGTATGGATCCTTGGTTATAATGATTAAACCATCCTCCGATCTTTCAACCATAGACACAGTAGATGAGACATTTGAAGGACCAACTAGCGAATCTTTAAATGAGATAGCTTTCGGAGGAAGAGATTATGGGCCAGAATCCATACTAGGAGCATGATGAGGAGAAATGTAAGATCTTTATTAGTCTGGATTGAATAATTCCAAGGCTGTACATGATCATAGAATCAAGATTCACCATCATCGATACGAAGCAGGAGATCTCCCGTGATCTCCTTCATCAATAAACTCTGACATTGTAATTTTTAGTTAATACCAAAATAAAATAAATTATACTAAAAATATTAAAAGTGATGAAAATTGATAAATTATTAGGTTACATTATTTTATTAATTAATATATCTTCTTCAACAGGTGTGAAAATAATATATTATAATTCCTTTCTTATCTATATATTTTTAAATTCAATTTAAATGCATAATTTCAAACTGGACATTAATATTATTTTATGATAAATCAAATTACTAAATGATTTAAACACAAAAAATCTTATATTATAAAATTTGATTATTAATGATAATAAATATAATTTTTTTATATTCAAGGATAAATTTTTCTTTTATAATGAATATATTGAACATTTATAATAAAAACTATTTTCATGTGCCTAAGGTTAAAAAGTAGTTTTTGCATATACATGAGCATCGGTTAAAATAAAATTTCAACACACATAGTATATCAATTTGATAAATTTAATTTAATAACTATAATCAATGGGTCCAAATTATCTAATATGTTTCACTTTAATATAGGATTAATCGGTTAATTACAAGGGTTAGAAATCGAGTTACTCTAGGCAAAAAATGGATAAAATAATGAAACATATATGTTAACAAAACAAATGCATAAAACATGTGTTTTTTTGTGTGGTGGATATTTGGATCAACTATATCATCCTTCCACCAATTAATTTTGAATATTTTAGCAGTTTGAGGTAATATTGGCATCCCTGTAGTGAATACTTTTGGGGATTTTAAAAAGTTACACTCATCATCAACTATAAAAGGGAACTCACTCCCCTCACTTACCACACCTCTCAAGCCATTTGTATAGTCCAAAAACGTCTCAAATAACATCCCAAATTGTTTGGAAAAAATCCCTCAAGGTATCAATGAAACATTTTTGAGGGGATTGTGTTTGTTGACAAAGTGGACATCTGCGTGGTGATTGTTGACAAAGCATAACTATAACATACAAATTTGTTGACAAAGAGGATTTCATGATGGAATGTCGAGTTCAAGAGCTGAGGTCAACGATCCATGTTTGTTTCAAGAACGCCGATAAAAGGAATGGATGATCTGGAGGCGGTACAAAAGAACAGATACAAGGTGGCGTCGTTTTCTAGTGTTTACCAAATTTTAGGGCCTGAAAATCGGCAAATGAAGAAAAGTGTATTTGGCAAAAGGACTTGCGCGCCGAGGACTTAGAGAATAGGAAACTTGCGTTCCATATGTTTTTCAAGACCAGAAGATCAAAATATGGAAAAGGAAGTAGGTTCGCGCAAGTTTGGGGGTTGGTCGCGCAAGTGTCCAAAAGGACAGAAGACTTGCGCGCTGAAACTGGGTCACGCAGGTGAATTGCACGCCGTCGCGCAGGGTGGTAAATTTGCCTATAAATACTGGACCACCCCTCTTAATTCTTTACTTGAGTTCAACTATTTGAGAAATCAGATCTCCCGTCGCGCAGGTGTGGTGGTCGCGCAGGTGGTGTGTGTGGTCGCGCAGGTGAAGTTGCGCGCCAGTCGTTGAAGTTGTGCGCCGGTGTTAGAAGTTGCACGCCGGTTGGAAGTTGCGCACCAATATTGGTTTGGGCGTAAAATAAATAGAGTCGCGCAAGTTCAGAGTTGAGAAATCTTGATTCGCGCAAGTGTCTGAGGAGGACTTGCGCGCCCGTTGTGACTTGCGCGCTGATACTTACGCACCGATACTTGCGCGCCGTGATTGACTTGCGCGCCAAGTAAGGTTTTATTTCCAGTAGTGTTTTTCGGGCTGTGTGGAAGCTGGAGGTTTTCCCGACACATTTGGTGCATCGAGAGATTCATCTACGGATGAAAGTTGAACTTCAACAGAGCATCTACATACAGGAGAAGATGCATTCATTCATACAAATGAAGAGACGTACAGGTCTATAAACTGTGAGTGGATTCCTTCGTAGATAAGTGAGCTTAGGAAGAGGAAGAAGGTGATCCTCTCCACCGTCAGTGAGCCAGAGAGAGAGAGACAGGGAGTGACCCTTGGGAAAGCAGTGATCTGACCCTAAATTTGTAAAGGCAGTGAGCCTGGGCATAGAATTGATCTAGCCCGAACCTTGTAATCCACAGCTAGTGAAGATTAGTGGAATTTGGTACGACCAGAAACCTGTCGGTGTATGCTCCTTGGACGTAGCCCTTAGCGGTGAACCAAGTAAAATTGTTGTGTCCTACACTTGCTTTACTTTCTGTTTATATTGTGTAGCAGTAAAGAGAGAGAAGAGTGTTTTGCTTAACAACGAAACAAGATCATGACGGGCATTAATTTTTAATTAGTCATACCCTGATTCACCCCCCCTCTCAGGGTATTCAGCCTAGTGGACCTAACACCAATTCCCTTAACTAATCTTATATTAATTATTTCAGTTATAAATATATCCTAGGAAGTATATTGTGCAATCCTATGGAGGATACCTGAAGAAAATGGAATGTTCATGAACGAGCATATTTATTTTACTTTTTTCTCCACCTCATTAAATATATATTAAAAAATGATGATATAATTTCATTAAAATATTCCTTATAATAAGATGTTTTTTATAATTTAATGACCTTAAACCATCTCCACTTCCATCAAATGCATTATTAAATCATCATTTTTGTTTACGTGAGACAACTAATTGGCGAACCGATATCATTTGATTTTCCATTTCTACATCTAAAGACTTTGTATAATGATGTATTTAAAGTATATATATGATATTTATATAATATATACAACTATAGATTCATTATTTCACATATATATTTTTATCTTCCTTTCCATATGATATATGATAACGTCACTCGTGTGTACAATGGACTAGCGCCTCACGAAGCATTGTGATTCATCATTCACTAATTCTACACATGGAAGGTGAAGACGATAATTTAAATTATTATATGTGATATACATAGAATAGTTATGATATAAATATACTAATAATAATTATGTTAAGATAATATATATCATTTTCATTTTTTCATTTTCACTCTCGTGAAGATGATAAAATTGTTCATGTACGTGTGGACTACCACCTTCACAAAGAGATGCGACTCTATTTTCAACAAAAAAACAACATGGATGATATAAATAAGAATAAAATATGGTATTAATTATATAATTATCATTTTATGAAGGTAAAATATTACTTACCACCTTACAATAATGATCGTTGAAAATGAGAATCTTACTCATGTGTATGTACGACCTGCTTCCTCCATGATTGTAACATACTTAATTTTTCATATCCATAATTAATTATTAGTTTTAAATATAAAATTAATGTATAAATAATCTAAATTTTCATGATTATAATTTATTATATGATTATATATTATAATATTTATAATAAAAAAATCTTTAATGACAAACCACACATAAGTAATCAATCCAATTCACATACCAACAATAAAAATAACAAATGATTATTAATTAATGAGTAATAAAATGTTATAAAAGGATAATATATGATCTTATAAATAATAATAATGTTATTTAATAATTTAATAAAAAGTTTTAAAAAATTATATATTTTGTTAATGTACTTATAATCATTTTTAATGGAGAGGTAATAGATTTTGTATAAATTTTTATTCCATTGAGAATTATTTTTTTATAATCATTTTCAATTTTATGTGGGGAATATAATTCCTCATTGACATGTAATATCATGATACATCCATACATCTGGGTATTATATGTTTCACATTTAATTATACCATTTAAGGATATTTGCATGAAAATTACAATGAGGTTAAAGTTATTATATGATCTCACATCCTTCTATGATTGTTAACATTATCTTGAAATAATAACATTATTGTAATCACTTTCATGGGATATTAAATTTCTATTAAAAATCCATATTTTTTCTTGATGGATATGATTATTTCCTAAATTGAATACCATTTTTACATAAAGTGTTGACTTTGAATGTCATTTGATTAACTCGAGAAGTATTGATAAAATTTTATCCTTTACTCAACATAAATATTTGATAATTAAAATTATGGATGAATTAAATCAATTATTTAATATATTAGGAATTATATGGACATATATTACATAGGTTGGGAATTGGTTAACGTAATCCCATCAATGCATCAGTAGTTTCATTAGATGAATCAGTTTACCAAATCAGATGCGTTTGTACGCACATACATAAACTGTCTTGAGGATAGATCTTGACTGTTACTTTCTTGAGGATAGATCCTGAAAGTTTAGAGGTTTTAAATTTTTCGTTACATAATTATTGATATTATATGTGATTATTTAATTATTTATAATGTATGTGGTCATGTTTTAGGGCCATTTGGTTATTTATATGGAGTTTTACGATCATATTTTTATCCCTTCCATATTATTCTCTATTTACTGATTAAATGGAATATCATTCAGTTATTTAACTAGAAATATTGATTATTCGGTCAATTCATGTAGTAAGGTTAGTTTAATAGCATATTGTTTTAGTAATTTACCATTCTTTGTTTGTTATTCTTTATCGATTAATGATATCTTTGACATTACTAAACACTAAATGAGATTTTGATCTCACCCTTGTTTTTTTTCTTCCTTAGGTTATAAAGATGAATCATTTGAATGAATTTTCAAGGATTCTAATCATTTTCCATTTATCATGTATTGTTTTTTTTATTTTAATTCCACAATATAAAATGGTAACCATGTATATATCTATTTATACAAAACATCTAAACTGACCGGTCCTTCAGGATTTTTCCCATTGTATCAATGCCAATGTAATAAAGTAGTCACCAGGTCTAGGGTACTACAATTGGGGACATTATATCATATAAATTTGATAAATTAAATAATAAAAGATAGGATAATTTACTATGCCTTGAATTCAAACCATTTCCGACTATATAAATCCCATCAATCAAATTCCAATTGATCATGAAATTTGAGACTCCTGCACAAATGAATCTGTAACAAGTGAATTATGCTCAGTTAACCAAGTTTCATGGTTAATTGAGAAAGATATAAGTACAAATCAGTTTGGAAAAACCATTTTTAGGTACATTTATACTAAAAATTGTGTTTGTTCTTGTGAAATAATCAAATGAATAAATAAAAAAACTCTAGATGATTAAGTATTTATCAATTATAGATCATAATGTTATAATGTGACACCAAGGATCAATAAAATCTAATTTGGTAGTTTCAAGAGTGTATTTGAGCATATCATACAACCATATGAAAAATATCTAACCTCTCAATGAATCCTAAAAAAATTCATAGGAAACCTAGTAGTACTAGATGCAATGGATAGATCTTAAGGGGATGTTCTAGGAATCCATTACTATACTAATCACTCAATGAACAACATGTTCATCCGATATAATATATCATATATGTATCACCATGGGATGGGGGTGTAGTGAACTGATCTATCATCTTATAACATATTTATATCTAGAGAGTTTGGGGATGTGTCCCTGTTAGATCATGTCACTTATACTAATCTTGGGGATGGAAGTTTGTCCCTCCCATCCATCTCATCATAGCATACATGATAGAAAGATACAATGAAGTCAATAGGGGTATCACATGAAATCATATACTTCCTAGTAGATAGTGAATCCCACCTAAATCTTCCCATCAGTAGTTGACATGATGGTTAGAACCAATGAAATCATCCATGGCATCCCAAGTATCTCAATAAATTTTAGTATGAAGTATTTTACACTATACTCATCACATATATTCACACCTAGATGGGGTAAACCAGCTTCCAAAACCCATATCACATTATGAATTTGAACTCTAAATTCTATGACCTACAATCATGATTGGTGTAACAAGATAACATAATCACTTTGTGTTATAAGTTAACTTTTTCTACCATCACTACCTACCTGAATAGACCGAAGACCCTCATTTTTATTGATTTTTGATAACCCCCCTTTCAAGGGTTGAGGGGGAACCCTTAAAAGGCCCGTAGGCTCAAAGATTACATGGCCCGTAGGCTTAGGAGATTACATGATCCGAAAGTCTTAGGGAATTCAACTAGACTATCTACAGAGAACTGCACCTCCCCATCATCTTCTTCTTGATAGTAGCTCTCCACCTTTGCATGACCATCTAGCTAGGTTTCCCGTGAAAGAACAGGCTAGTACCGATGGCATAGCCATACCCTCTCATTCTGAAAATCCATTTGGCTCTGCTCTGGTGAGTGCCCCTACTCTGAATCCTCTTCTAGGGCTGCTCCTTTTATGTAGTGTGTCTGGGGCCTGCATTCATGTGGCCCGAAGGCCTTGGGCTGTCCCTAAGGCCTTAAGGTATCCCGAAAGCCTTGAGAATAAACTGGCCCAAAGGCCTTTGGGTAGCCCGAAAGCCTTGCAGGACCCGAGGACCAAACCGGTGGCCTCATGGCCCATATGGATGAATAGTTCTGGCTGCTACAGTACCGAACAGTTCCTACTACAGTACTGCTACAGTACCCCGGAAATATTCCTCCACCCGGATTTGATCTCGTGTCTCTTGGATGCACCTAACGAGTCCTCACCAACTGGTCTAAGGCTCTTGTGCTTGCAACCATCACTACCCATTACCATTAAAACCCACCCTAGGATCGACATAACCCTAGATAACTGAATTGGGTCCCATAGTTCACTCAATAAATAGATAATGTATATGATATCCTTAGTCTCAGTCTCATCTCATAGGTCAATACCTATGACTGAAATGGAATATTGATGCCTAGGATCACTGTAAACATCATGTTGCATCTAGCCCACACCCTTCACCATTCTTCATGGGATAGTCCTCATAGAAAACCTTTCAACACTCCAGCATATGGTATACCGACCTAGGTATTCCCAACTCATTGTGGTAGGAGAACAACCACAACGTTATTTCAACTTGCCCACAGGCTTTGAGGCTTAATGAGGTACTCATACAGCCTACTCATGCTGAACACTCTGGTCTAATAACTTCTTTTACATAGGGTGGGGGGTCAATAATTCCACAAGTAACTAGGTCTTATAGAGGACATTCATCTCATTTAATTTAATTTGTACCCACTATGGTCCATGTGTCATGTGGCATGAATTTATAAATGAGTCCTCAACCATTAGTGGCCAATGAAATCATGTTAGGACATTGAGGTCTATCATATACAATTCCACTTTGTACATCCAAAACATTTCATTTGAAGGAAATCATTCATCTTAAATATTATTTTTGTCTCTATCATTATGAGGAACACATATTGTTAATATAAGTAAAACAAATTTACTAATGGGGGATTATCAAGGTTATACTACATCAAAAATAGAGTTATTCTCAATGATTACATTCATTACATTAGTTCATATTACTCATTGAGTTGATCCCACATTGTCATCAACATCATGATCAAATATATCATTCCCTAAAATTGATTTCTATTACTTATATCCACTAATAAATAATTTTAAAATTTTTGAATTTTTTTTCAAGGAATAAAAAATGTATAATATCTCCCTAGGGAGCCCTATCACAATGATATTATAAAAAACCCAAAGAATATTTGTGGTACTCTTCCTCCTCTGTCTAATGAAAAATCCCTGACATTCATAAACTTGTAAATAACATTTTTTTTTAATTTTTGGTAAAAACTAAAAATAAAAAAACTATGAAATGAACCTTTAATGAAACGACATACACCAAAATACTATCATCACCATGTGATATAATTTACACCTATTAAATAATTTCCCCATTATATTGAGATGATTCCCCCATTATCTAGAAACATTATTAATTGAAACATTTCTTATTCACATGAAAGAATACATGGGGTGATAAATGTGAGAACAAGTGGAAGGATGGGAATAATGTCTACTCAAATATCTTTAATTTTCCCTAGACAGAAACCCATATTATGGGGGATAAAAAGAAATAATTAGGAGGGAGGAACTCACATCCATCACATGTGTAATTTAAAGATAAGAGGGGTGAGGGTTTTTCAATCCAATGTAGAAAATATGGATTTCCCACAATTATAAAAGAAAAATGAACACCATTAAATGTCAAAACCCATGTTGAACTTACTAGTACCTCATGAATACTCCATTACACACCCAACACAAGTGACTTTAAACTCATTATTTCAGAAACCACCAAGGAACTTACTATTCCATGGTAGATATTTTTGTTTCCTACAATAGGTTCTCCTAGTTAGAAAACTAAATAGATATACCCCATAACATAGAATATTTCATTTCAACCACTTATATGAACATTCAATAAGGGTGAAACATGGGATGCGATTTCACAATGCCACAAGAAGTAATGATCACACCACAGACCTCCCCATCCCACTGTTGTTTATCCTCACAGGATATTCCATGGTCTTCATTCGAAGATAACCACTACACAGTTATTACCTATGATACGACATGGGGAATTTAAACTACTTGAAATTCATACAAGAGCCACCATGGATTTATTTAATGGCCACTGAAGTAATGAAACCACCATCTAGAACTCATCACACATCCACTATCATCATATATAGATGCTATGTCTTTCAGAAATCCAATATAGTTCCCCATTATTAAAAATTCCCCTAAAAAATAAAAAACAAATATTACCTTTGAAATGTCCATCCAAAATATATTTTACTCTTTACAAACTCCCAACTATAACACTTCAATTATCCAAGAAGTATCAATGGTCTACAAACAGTCATTCCCAACACGAGGCGCGTTATTCATAAATAACCAATTCACTAACTCGTTGATACTAACCATATTGGGATGGAACTTCATTACACCTGTTCATGTTGAGACACCATGATTTCCTAAATCAATTCATCTAAAAAATGATCGAATTAAAACCTATAAGTCATGGCTTACATGACCTGATTTTGATCCATGTTTCTCCACATCATTAGAATCTCCTACTGAAAACTCATTATAGGTCACCTATCATCCATTTTGTGTGAATTTTGTCTTATTAGAACAAAACATTTATGGAAAATTTATTTATTTGTTATATATATACCTATTTTAAAAAATATTATGTTGCACCCATCGACATAACTTCATATGACCTGATCATAATGTATTAAATTCCAAAGGCATCCCATCGTCATACAAATAAATACACTAATTTTGGACCATGACTCCTAGTGTAATTCAATGATTGGATTAGTGTGAAAGAAAATATCTTACTATGTTATAAAAACACAATTTCATCTTCTATTTGAAACATTCTTGAATCTCATCAAAACAAACATGATCTTAATTCTAGTAAATAGGCTCTATACAAGACCTTCATCAAACCAAATCTATCGTATTATAATGAAAAACTAGCTAAATTAGATTCAATGAATAAATGGTATCTAAAATCAACCTCCACCATCCAACAAAAAGTATCCATATACGCATGACCATATTAACAAGGATCCATTTCTGGAAGTCTCAAACTCCTGTTATAACAAAATAATGATTTGATATGGTATTCCGGCGCATAAAAAATTCCAATAAGAAAAATATATCACCTCTAATACACACTTAACATGAGTGGAATCATCTAAAATTGACTAAAATTTTACCTATATTGTGGGTCACACCATTTAATCACCAATAATTCACTCCATACCATATGAATTTGGTTGTACCAATCCTTGACTGAAACCCCATCAGATTCCATCACAAAACAAAATGGATTTCCTCATAACCCATTGTCTTCCAAACTATCTTCCATTGACTATACATCATCCATGGTTTCTTCCTCATCATATATGTTAAACTTATTGTACGACAATGAATTTCCAATGGAATTGTTTTTTGATTCTTTGGAATTTTATATGTCTGTGGCTTCTGACGACGCTTGATTTCGAGGCCCGGTGTTCCCGGAATCAATTTCTGAAGTTTTGTTCAGGTACGTTCAGTAAAAGTACGTTCTAGTTTTTTCTATCTTTTGAACCGGTGCTTGAAATTGAAATATGAGGACACCGATGGACTCGCAGTTCCGGTATAAACATAAGGGGAACTTTACCACAATTGCGTTTTATGCGGGTTGAAAGTTATTTTGGGAAATGTTATTAAACTAAATAAAATTTATGTCTTATACAAATTTTGTTTTTTGGTGGTTTATATCTCCAAAGGGTGGTTTGTGGTAGAGCCCACACCCATGTAACTTCCAATGGGAGGATAACATGTGGTGGGGCCCACACGAACACCTAACCCCCCTTTAACCCCCTTGAACCTTTGAGCTACCATTTAATGTGCCAACTCTCCATTAAAACCCCTTCATAATTACTTGACACCTCCTCTCATTTATTAAGGAGGAATCTCTCCACCTCCCACCTATTGAATTTGACAACCCATTTAATTAATAACCTTATTAATTAAGTGGCACCACTCTTTTGAATTGTTTTTGATTTCCATAGAAAAACATTAAAAAAGAAGTTGAGGAGGCTATTATAATATTTGGTTAGAAAATATTTGGTGGGGAGAGCCTTTGGAGATTTGGAGGAGATTTTCATCGTTATTCGACGAAGAACGACACCCTCTTTGAAGAAGAATGCTCTACGATTCGGAGAACGTGAAGTCGCTAACACCGTTTCCTCCTCGAATGCACCCTGACGTCCACAGAATCGACATCTGATCACCGCGAGGCCGTTCTCTGCGATGTCATCTACCGAAATGCTCATATTTGACGGCTCGATGACGTGCGACGTCATTAATAGAGGTAGTGTGGATTGCTTCAATTTCATTTGAATAAAATTGTTCTTCAATTTTCGTAAAAACTTGTTTAGTTTTGGATGATTGTTACCGCCTAACGCGGAGGGCGCTGGCCGAACGAACACAACCCGATGACCCTCCGTTGGACCGAATATTTGTACGCAATGGAAGCGGCAACATGAGGCGGTGGTGATGAACGAGAGTGGTGGTCGTGCACCAGCTGCGTACAGAGGAACCGCATCCCCCAACCGTGGGCCGCTCGACCAATGAAGAACCGTCCGGCTAAAGCCGGCCGGGCGAAAGGGCGGAACTGCGACGCCCAATGGCGCTGCGCTGCGAAGAACCGCGACCCGCATAGGGCGGGTCTCTTCAGCTGAAGAACCGGCCGACCAGTCGGCCGACCGGGCAGAGGAGAGCCACGACGCCTGGAGGGTGCTGCGCCGGACGAACTGTGGCCCGCCCATGCATGCCTCTTGCACTTAGAAGTCCGACCATCATCGGCCGACCGGATAGAAAGGGCGACACCGCTTGGGGCCACCGGTTCGGGAAGCTGGGGGGTGGCGTCCCCGCCGCGGACTGCTCAGCCAGCCGGCCGAGCCGCGGCCGGCCGGGCCGAGCCCTACTGGGTCGGGCCACACTGCGTCGGGCCGGCCCGTGCCCTGCTGGTCCAGGCCGCGCCCTCTTGGCCCAGGTCGCATCCTCTCAGGACGGGCCGCGCCCCATCAGGTCGGGTCGCGCCTGCCTTTGGGCCGGGACACGCCTGCCACCGGGCCGCGCCTGCGACCGGGCCGGGTTGCATTTCTTTAGGCCAGGGCAACACCCCATGCTGGGTTGGACCCACCGAACCGGGACGGGCCAACCCGCCAACCCCCTGGGCCTAAAGGGCCGGGCCCGTATGCTTAAATGAGAATATCTTCACGACCTTGTGTTTGATCGATTCACCTTATGTGTTAGTGGGACCCTCGTGATGAGGCGGTCCTTTTGCGAAACTCTATGTGAGTTTTTTATGACTTTGGAAAAAATGCCAGGTTTGTTCGAAACCGAAACCAACTGGGCCCTCAGAGCATAAACACATATAACATAAGGACTAGACGTCCGATTGAAGTGCCATAAACTATGTTGGATTACTTTTGATGAGATAGTTCATTTGGCATACTCTACTAAGGATTCAGATGTGGTTTGAGCTTGGCTGGGTTGGATTGTCCCCGAAATCCAACCGGGCCCCTGGAACGGAAATGCTAATAACTCACAGATCATGCATCCAATTGACGTACCGTCTGTCGCATTGATACTCCTATGACGAGTCGGTCCCTTTAGATACTTCCATGTGAGGTTACGTGACACTTGGAAGTATCAACTAGTAGCTCATGGAGCGGACCCTCATGGAGACGAGCGTACGGAGTGCAGAGACCTAGTAGCTAGCTAAGACTTGACGACTGCTGATCGATCGACTCAGAGTGATTCGTATGGCCTAGTGTGGTGAGCTTAGTTGTAGTAGCAGACCAACAGTGGAGAGGTGCTTGGTTGTAGAGACAGACCCGCGGTACTTGACAGAAGGAGTACCTCTGTAGGCTATGAGGGGGTGTGCTTAGTTGTAGCGGCATACCCATGGTGGGAAGCGCTTGGTTGTAGCAGCAGGCCCACAGTACTCGACAGGTGGAGTACTTCAGTAGTCCAAGGTTAGTGGGAACCTCTTGGTTGTAGCGACATACCCATTGTACTCGAAATAGGTGTAGTTCTCTAGCAGTCGTGGTTTTGAAATCGTGAATAAAAATCCTGGTTTGAGTTGAGTCAATGACCTTTGTGTTTTCCTAATGATTGATATGGGTTACATGATAACTTAGGTATATGTATGGTAATATTCCTAAGTAAAGGTTATCTGTTGAGATTTTTTTTGGTTTATCCTTGTTGGATTTTGTGAGACCTTGAGGGTATCAGGGTCCCTACTGAGTATCGTTATACTCACCCCTGCATGGGATATGCACGCACCATGTTGTGTTGGATACAGATGATGGACAATGCTGACCGAGGTAGAGTGTACGAGGATTCGACGGTACCCAGAGGTGGACACTCAGCGTGAAGACACACGGAGCGAACCGATAGACACAGAGTGCTGAGGAGGACATATGTACCTAGCCTTCAAGTAGGAACTTAGAGGACGATTCAGGAGCTGCTTCACCATTCAACTGTTGTATTTTCTATTGTACTTGTATTTTCAATTGTAGCTATAACTTTCTGCTGGGCTTGTATTTCTAGCCCCTTTGACTTTCAGCACACTTATAATACTACGTTACTTAGTGATTGCTTCTGCTTGTTCTCTGGTTGTGTGAGTTTACTTTTTATGAAGGAAATTCTTTCCCAATTATAAGGATTTATGACTTTGGTGCTAGTCGCTAGCCCATGGCCTATGGAAGGCGGGCTTGGGGTAGTTACGACATGGGCCACGGGGTACGGGTCATGAAAAATTGGTATCAAAAGAGTCGGTTATACCATAGAACATATAACTATGATATTTTCTTTCTATAAAGAAACAATGTTAAGGGTACCGAGTGTGGTTTTTAGTTCAGGGAGTCCGGTGTTGGTGCGGCGGCCGACATATCCATACACCAGGACCCTGACTTTTGATTTCCTACTGAGTGCATGAAAACACTGATTGTATGTGTGTTTTCAAAAGTTTCTTTAAGTCAGCTTGAAGAGGTCATCTCACCAGGTTTAAATCGTTTGACCATGTCGCATCTGTTCAGGATGCCTCCACACATACAGTTAGTTGGAGTTCTGATAGAGTACACGATGATGGACCACTGAGCGACCAGGCTCCGGTGCAAGGCCCTCTTTCTATGTTGGCACCTTCGGATGGTGTACCAGCATCACCACCACCTGTTGGGCAGCAGATTCCAATAGCCATACCAGTGGATGGTGAACGTTGACGGAGCGTGTTTCATGAGTTCCAATAGTAGAGGCCTCCGAGGTTATGAGGCGAGACAGATTCCCAGGCAGCAGTGGACTGCCTGGAGGTGATTTCTAGAGTTATATACCTAGTTTAGACACTAGTAGAGCCGATAGTGATCCTATATAGTAGTGTTACCCAATGAGTGACCATGAGGATGGTCTGCATATCGATGAGGCTTTGATACGTGAACCGATGCCTGATATAGTACCTTCGGGTAGTGTGCTAGCTATATCACTACCTGTTGGTCAGAAGTTTCAACTGGTGATACCAGTCAATGACACATGTAGGCTTAATTCGTTACATGTGTTTTAGCATCAAATACCCTTCATGTTCTGAGGTGAGACCGACTAACAAGCTACTAACGACTGGCTTGAGGAGGTGGTTGAGAGTTTTCTAGAGCTTATACAGCTTCGGCATGAAAACATGTTGGTAGCTGAGTATTCATCGAGGAATACAGAATATTCATGGTACTTTATGACTACAATACAATCAGTACTTTAAAGCTCATACTGTAGAGTGAGGTGTGTTTAAAGGACATCTGAGCCAACAATTTTACTCTATTCATTCCTACATATGTTACGGTGCTAGAGAGAACCGTTGTGGTCGAATGTTCATTGGATGAATGGATACAACTAGAGAATGTTAGTAGTGGGAAAGCAGTGAACTTGCACTTGTATCAGAGACATGGTCTTGTAAAATGTTTCAAGAAGAGGAAGTGTTAAGGTAAGATGAATCTGCAGAACAACAGATGTGGAAGCAGAGCTAGGAGAGTAGCATGAGGTGGTGCACATTTTGACATGTTACAACCACCCACCTATGTAGTCCCTGCTAGGCTCTAGGAGCAGGAGGGAAGGGGAAGAGAGTAGATGCACACAGTCATGAAGTGTGACCCAAGGGCTCTAAGAATTATTCAAGGTATGAATAGTGTCTACTATTAGCTACCGCAATAATAGACATTGATATGAATCATTCCTTCCTTCCAAGAATCTTGTCCCAGACCTAGAGTTTTTGGATAAGATGTTGACTTGACCCTCACGTCTGGAGATACCTTTGGGAGGAGACTCGATAATCATGCTTATGCCGACGGTGTGATTTGAACCTTGAGGTGAGAGTTTCGGTTGGAACCACTTGGTGGCAGTGTCGAGGCCTTAAGATGTTAGTTTGGGTATGGAATGGGCAACCATAGTTTTACTGTATTATGAAAAAAGGTTGTGGTTTACCTACAACGTTGGGATGGGGTTTCCTTGGTCGGCGAAAATGAAACCCCAGGCAGTACAGGATGGAATCATGTATAACTGGGTGCTGTCAATCACTCATGAGTCGGCCAGACTTAGATTTGTGCCAGAATTTTCCAGAGTTGCTGCACCACTTTTAGCGTTGACGAAGAAGGGGAGAACCCTTTGTGTGGTCAGAGAGATTCCATCAGATGTTTTCAAGGGCTGAGGCAGAGGTTGACTAATGCGCTCATCTAGAGGATATCGAAGAAGGTGTAGATCATCCAGGAGTGGATGAAGACTACACAGAGCAGGTAGAAGTCCTATGCTGATAGGAGATAGAGACCACTGGAGTTCGAGGATGGTGACCATGTTTTCTTATGGGTCTCACCTTGACGAGGTCTACAGAGATTTTTCCGGGGCGAAAAGTTATCTCCACGGTTTTTTGGACCTTTACAGGTCCCCAACAGAGTAGGCGAGGTGGCTTACTGCCTAGACCTTCCACCTCAGTTGCACCGGGTGCATGTCGTCATACAAAAATCTCTACTGAGGAGATACGTGCATGACCCTTCTCACATCATCGACCATAGGGAGTTGGATATCAATGACGAGGAGACTTTCGCGGAGGTTCTGGTAGAGATTTTGAATCAACAAGGGATAGTCCTATGAGGATGGTCGATTCCTCTAGTGTGCATTTTCTAGCAGCACAGGAAGTTCCAGTGGAGCACATGGGAGTAAGAGGCTCAGATGCGTGCTCACCCCCTTAGTTTCCCTAGGGTGTGTTATAGATTTACGGGGACGTAAAGCTCTGAGGTGGGAGTAATTTAAAGACCCATAATTATCAAGGAAATTTTTTTCATGATTATTTGTAATTTTACGAGTCTGTGGCTTCTGACGGCGCCTGATTCCGAGGCCCGGTGTGCCCGAAATCAATTTCTGAAGTTTTGATCGGGTATGTTTAGTAAACGTACGTGCATGTTTTTCTATCTTTTGAACCAATTCTAGGAATTGAAATCCGAGGACACCGATGGAATCGCAGCACTGGTATACGCTTAAGGGGACCTTTACCGCATTTGTGTTTTATGTGGGTTGAAAGTTAATTTGGGAAATTTTATTAAACTAAAAAAAATTTATGTCTTATATAAATTTTATTTTGTTGGTGGTTTATATCTCTGAAGGGTGGTTGGTGGTGGATCCCACACCCACATAACCTCCCATGGGAGGATAACATGTGGTGGGGCCCACACAAACACCTAACCCCCCTTTAACCTCCTTGAACCTTTGAGCTTCCATTTAATGTGCCAACTCTCTATTAACTCCCCTTCATAATTACTTGACGCCTCCTCTCATTTATTAAGGTGGAATCTCTGAACCTTCCACCTATTGAAGATGCCAACCCATTTAATTAATAGCCTTATTAATTAAGTGGCACCACTCTTTTGAATTGTTTTTTATTTTCATGGAAATACTTTAAAAAACAAGCTGAGGAGGCTATTATAATACTTGTTTAGATAATATTTGGTGGGGAGAGACTTTAGAGATTTGGAGGATAGTTTCATCGTTCTTCGACAAGGAACGACGCCCTCTTCGATGAAGAACGCTCTATGATTCGAAGAACGTTCAGTCGCCAACACTGTTTCCTCCTCGGACGCACCCCAACATCCATGGAATCGACATCCGATCACCACGACGTTGTTCTCCACGACGTCATCTACCGCGATGGTTGTCTTCCGCGGCTCGACGACGTGCGATGTCATTAATCAAGGTATGGTGGATTGCATCAATTTCATTTGAATAAATTTTTTTTTCGATCTTTGTGAAACCTTGTTTAGTTTTGTCCGATTGTTACCGCCTAACACGGAGGGCGCAGGCCGAACGAACTCGACCTGACGACCCACCGTTGGACGTTATTTTTTTATGCAATGGAAGCGGAAACGGGAGGCAGTGGTGATGAATGGGAGCGGTAGCCATGTGTCGGCCGCGTGTGGAGGAACCGCGTCCCGCAACCATAGGCGGCTCGATGGACGAAGAACCGTCCGGTTAAAGCTGGCAGGGCCGAATGGAGGAACCGCGTCACCCCACGGTGCCGCAATGTAGAGAACCGCCGCCCGGATAGGGCGGGCCGCTTCGGCGGAAGAACCGGCAGACCGGGCGGAAGAGAGCCACGACACCAGGATGGCACTGCGCCGGATGAACTGCGGACCGCCCATGCGGGCCGCTTGCACCAAGAAGGCCGGTCTCCATCAGACAACCGGTTAGGAAGGGCAAAGCCACTTGGTGCCGCCTGTTCGGGCAGTTGGGGGCCGCGCCCCCCACCACGGACCGCTCTACCCCTTTGGGACGAGCCGCTCGGCCAGCCGGCCGAGCCGCGGCTGGACGAGCCTTCCTTTGGTCCGGGCCGCACATGCCACCGGGCCGAGTCACGTTTCTTTAGGCCATTCCGACACCCCATGCTGGGTTGGACCTACCGAACCGGTTTGGACCGACCCGCCAGCCCACTGGGCCTAACGGGCCAGACCCATATGCTTAAATGAGAATATATTCAGGACCGTGTGTCAGATCGACATACCGTTTTTGGCACTGGGACCCTCGTGACCAGGCGGTCCTTTTATGATACTCAAAGTGAGTTTTGGACGACTTTGGAAAAATGGCTAGGTTGGTTCGAAATTGAAACCAACCAAGCCCTCAGAGCAGAAACAATTATAACTTAAGGACCAGACGTCCGATTGAGGTGTAATCAGCTATGTTGGATTCCTCTTAATGAGACGGTTCTTTTGGCATACTCTACTCAGGGTTCAGATGTGGTTTGAGTGTGGCCGGGTTGAATTGTACCTAAAATCCAACCGGGCCCCTGGAACGGAAATGCTAATAACTCACTGACAGAGTGTCCGATTGACGTGTCGTCTGTTGGGTTGAGACCGCTATGATGAGGCGTTCCATTGAGATACTTGCACATGAGGTTACGTGACACATGGAAGAATAGACCAGTAGCTCATGGAGTAGACCCTCCCAGAGACGAGCGTACCGAGTGCCGAGACCTAGTAGCTGGTTGAGACTTGATGACTGAAGATCGATCGACTCGGAGTGATTCATATGGCCCAGTGGGGTTCACATGGTTGTATCAGTAGACCCACGGTAGGGGAGCGCTTGGTTATAGCCGTAGACCCGCAGTACTTGACAGAAGGAGTACCTCTGTAGGATATGAGGGGGTGCGCTTGGTTGTAGCGGCAAACCCATGGTGGGAAGCGCTTGGTTGTAGCTACAGGCCCACAATACTCGATAGGTGGAGTACTTCAGTAGTCCAAGGTTAGTGGGAAGCACTTGGTTGTAGCGGCATGCCCACTGTACTCGACAGAGGAGGATTTCTCCAGTATCCATGGTTTCGACATCATGAATAAAAATCCTGGTTTAGGCTGAGTCAATGACCTTTGTGTTTTCCTGATGATTGAGATGGGTTACTTGATAACTTAGGTATATGTATGGGCATATAACTATGTAAAGGTTATCTGTTGAGATCTTTCTTTGTGGTTTATCATTGTTGGATTTTGTGAGTCCTTGAGGGTCTCGGGGTTCCTACTGAGTATTTTTATACTCACCCCTACACGGGCTATACCCACACCTCATTTGGATGGAGATGACGGACATCGCTGATCGCGGTAGAGTGTACGATGACTGGACGGTACTCAGAGGTGGACACTCGGTGTGACGGCACACAGATAAAACCAATAAACACGGAGTGCTGAGGAGGACATCATTACCTACCCTTCAAGTAGGAACCCAGAGGACGATCCGAGAGCTGCTTCACCATTCAGCTGTTGGCTTTTCAGTTGTACTTGCCTTTTTATTTGTAGTTGTACCTTTCTATTGGGCTTGTATTTCCGGCTCCTTAGTCCTTTCAGCACAATTTTTATAATGCTTTACTTAGTGTTAGATTCTGCTTGTTCTCTGGTTCGGTGAGTTTGCGTTTTATAAAGGCAATGCCTTCCTAGTTATATGGATTTACGCCTTTGGTGCTAGTCGCCTGCCCCTGGAATATGGAAGGCGGGCTTGGGGTAGTTACGACACAGGCCCTGGGGGACGGGTCGTGACACTTATTATCAAAATTCCAAACAACCGAAACAACAATAATTCATCCAAATCCATTTTTACTCAACTCAAACATAATTTCTAAATGATCTACAATAAATGGTAACAACATGACACTTTTACATACGAACTTTACCTCATCTGAGACTGAAGGTATTATATTCAAATTCCAATGAATCGGAAATATGAATCATGATACAATGAGTCATACATCATCAAATAGATTCTCATTGTCCTAAAACACTAACAATTCTCTAGAAAAATAAATATTATCTATCTAGAATCAAACTAGGGAATTATTTCAATCAATCCATAAATTTCACACACTCTAACCACACTCACACAGTCTTCATCCAACTGAGATCATTTTAATAATTGAATGCGATTACTTAGGATATATCTATTCAATAAATTCCTATCATGGAAGATTACCCACTATCTCATCAGGAATCATAACTAAAATCAATAGCGGTTGAAATTACAATGTTCCTTCCCTCAATACCAAACCATGATACTAAACGAACAAGAACTAAATGTTCTTTCCCTGTGAAAACATAGTCATCACCATGATTATCCCATATAACTATAACACCTCACATCTGTCGATATCATAACATAAATCAAGTAAAAATGATTATTTTCACAACGAAATATATAATTAAAGGCTACATAGTATATTGTGTCATCCTCATATATAACACATCCCACCCATCAATAGTACTATTCCCAAACATATCTTGAACCGTTTCTCAAGGGAACTAGGCCTAACCACTGAGATCAAAGGAAAAATATCACATATGTCACAACTAAAAGGAATGACCACTCCATTTCAATCCCAAAACATCACTAGGATAATAATGCACAAACCGAAAACCACTCACAGGTTATCAGATATACATATCTTACACAAATTTAAAATTCATTAGCCTACTAGTGAATTGATCATCGTTGGGAACTATCATACAATTATACACCCATGAGAACCATGATCACCCCATTATTCACATGTATATTGGATCCATCCCATAATTATATGTATTGAGTATAAAACAGTTCAAATTTTCAGGTAACTATAATTCTAGGAAGAATCTATATTAAAAAAAATACAATTTAACATATTTTATAACATTAAATAACATAACCTATCTTTTAATTATCCAGTAGTGGTATATCACCAAGGAATCTAATTTATATAACATCACACCAAGGGTAACTACAAATCCATTTAAAAAGGAATTGATTTTTCTTCATGAAGATTAAGCTCGAAAGAAGATCTACATAACAAATCTTTATAAGAAAATATATTGTGGTCTATAAGAGTATAATTACCCCCAGCAAGTTATATGAATAAAAAATATATAAATTACTATTGTCACATTAAACATTAAAATTCAATATCCTCATTTATCTTAATCTCCCACAAGTATATATATGTTAGATGAATTATAAATTCTTATTATGATCCTAAAAAACAAACTCTAACCATCCATTAATGGGAAAAAATCCATTAAACATAGTTATCAATAACACAAGTGTATCACCTTGGGTATTATTATACAATAATAAAATTTAAAACTATGAAAAAATATCTCATATCCATTTTTAACATAGAATTTCAATCAGAAAAGGTTATTGTGACATACCAATCCAATGTATATTACAATCCCTAAATCATTTATATATCTCATGTGTATCTCCTATGAAAATATTTAGAAATGAGTATGATACACTATGCGATATGAGTCACATAAAGTATCTACTACACCTACGAAATGAACCTCCCTTAGTTTACATTGGATACTAACCTAATTGGGTCCCCACATGAACATAGGAAAGGATACCAATTTTCTATTAGCTACCATCTAACAACATGGATCATGGGTTCTATAATGGGGAAACTATAACCCCACATCAGAGTGTGAAATAAAATTTCATAAATTTTAAAATTTAATTAATAATAATAAATCCTAATGGGAATATTCAATCAAATGAATTGATGATATAATAAATGATCATGGAAAAGAATATAGTTATATATACTCACAGTCATGAAAGAACACATAGACTGATCAACCACTATCCCAATTATATAAATTATATAAAAAAAGTAACACATATACACTACATAAATAATCCACACCTTACCCAAATATTTATTCACTTTTTGTGTTTTCCCACCCAATCATTCTACACGAAAACCTTACCCAAACTGAATATAAATTCCGTGAAGTTTGATTGTGTAACCAAGTTCCATGACTATACTGTAAATGTGTGTCGATTGTTAAGTAGGGAACAACAAATATAATCTCATAAATATCAAATAATCCCAATGATTATTAATGAGAAATATTTAGAAAAATAAATAAATAAAATTTTGAAACATATTTATTTAACAATTGTCAATCCTTGGGTTCTAAAATAAAAATAATATTTAACTATTACCTACTTAATGAAGTGAGAATGTGTCTCAAAGCATGTCATACAACTATTCCAACAACTATCAAAATCACGACTAAATCTTAAGAACATGTCTATAGAAATATAAATATATTATGATCAAGGGATTAATTCTAAATTAAATTCTTATCATCCACTTGTTTAATAATCACTCGAGGTAACACTTTCATCAAGAAACATCTCACATAGTAATTATATTGGTTAGATTGGCATCCCAAAAAAACATCTTCTAGAATATTGATTACTCGGTGTTGGGTGGGGGTGATTGCATCCATCTTGGATCTTCTCAAATATATTAGTCAATGGATGTACAAAATTCCTCCCACATATATCATAATAGAAAAAAAAATTTCTAGGTCTATGGAATTCATCCATGGAATCCCATGAATCACATACATCTCCATGGGAAGTTATTCCCACAAGAATAATTTTATTTGAAGAATTCATAATTCATAAATTAGAGGAGAACATACATATCATTCCATGTATCTCAATACATCTCATATGTTAGTTTTTAACAGCCAAATAATCTCTTATAAACACATATTGATGTGGCTATCCATCCATGTGAACCTATTCTACAAATTCTAGGAAATACAATCATGTTCATGAACTATAATCACTTTATCCATAACATGATCACATTATTTATTCATGTTCTATGGTGAAACATGCAACAACTACTACCCATTACCATTCAGACCTTATCTTGGGTCAATATATCACTGGATCACCCACTAGGGTCCCCAAGGCCACATAAAATGGGACATAACACATGGTATTCACAGTCTATGTGCCATCTATCGGAAAAAAACACACCACTAAAAGGGTAATGAAATACCTTAAGATCATAGTAATCTTCATATAGCCTCATTGACCTCATAGGTAATCTTGTATCAGCATCACATAAGGGATATAGCCTTATGTCTATCCCCATAGCATGTCACAAAGGTGGATACTCAAACCCATCCTATCTATCATCCTCTAAAGGGTCAACCCCCTCTTCTAATCACATCATAGTGGGAGAGGATTAGTCACCCCATAGTTATATCTACTATCCCAAATACTCTGAGGCATCAAAAATCTCTCACATGGCCTAATCAGGTTGAACACTATATTCTAACACCCTTTTATACTCATTGGACACTAATGGAATCAATCACTAGGTCAACTATGTCACATTCAATATATTATATTTAATTCAAAACCCTTATGGTTTACAGGTCACTAGATAAATAAATATAATTAAGGAATCATGTATGGATTGAAAGGGAATCCAAACTAGTCCACAAGGTTCCATAAAAATCCTTAAAACAATGTTCATCCAACAAATTTAATTAACATAAAAAAAAAATTTAAATAAATTTTAGATTTCACTAAAATATGAGACCATATACCACATTCATAAAAAATAATTCATTTAACATTTAGAAATTACCAAGGACCACCTACCTTAAGAACATAGTTATTCTGTTTGATCATAGTCCAAACATCACTACCTATTCTCTTACAAATACATTCCATGATCTCATCAATATCCAAAGAACAAATATCTATAAAAAAATTTCATTTAATTATACTAATTTAAAAATAATTTAACAATTTAGAATTGAATTTATTATTTAATTCAAATAATTTTAAATTCTAAATAATTCTTTGAGAGAACTTATTATACTAAAATGGTGATCAACCATTGCTGGGTGGGTTGTAGAAAACTCTGGATAATATTAGTAGAATGATTACATTCAATTGAAACCTAATCAAGAAAAATTTTCTTAAAATTTAGGCAAAAAAACCCATATAATATAAATAGGGGACATACCATCAATAAAATGACACACAATGGTCAGTGATTATTATCATATTGTATCCTTCATCCATAATTTGAAAAATAACCATCATATAAGATTTATTCCAACATCCTCCGATGTACTTATCAATGAATCCCAAACCATATCACATGAAATTTGAAATTTGTTATATTAGGAATAAAAATATGATATATGGGGTGAGTTTCACTATTAATTTCTCTAAATCACCAAATAAATCACCCCATTAGAAGAGGGATATAAGGAAATAGAAGGTAAGATTGCCCCCTTTTTCAACACTTATAGAGGATAAAGAGAGAATGGGTGATGGTATTTTAAATTTAATGGTAAAAATTGGGGTTTCCTCATTTTTAAAGATAATGGCCCCCCATAGATTTCATCAAGTTATGACCTATGTTATGGTGCACCTCCCAGCTGCCCCAATATGCCCAAAAAATCCAAAGGACTTACAAAATCTATTTAGGAACCCTCTATGATATTTAATATAATGTAGTGGTTCTCATTATTTCACATGAAGTGGCCAGTATGCCAAAATTCCCACCAAATTTATACAATAGATTGTGAGATATATTTTTTTTATTATGGAATGGTTTTGAGGATATATAATAGCCATAAATCATCTGAACATGACTACACCCTAGCCTTCATCCTATATTTACCATGTATCCCATTATTCAACAACAAAGTCTGCTAAAGTTGATACATACCACAACATATATTTGAGGGTAGTGGTGAGGATTTCTTTTACAACTGAAAGATAAAATATGATCCGACAACCATTATTAGAAAACCCTATTACCACCAAATCCACTAAATATGGCTCATTAGAAATCAAATAAAATTATTTAGGGATTTATAACCTCTCATAATTCTAATTATAATATAGGTTCTATATATTTATCCATCAAATAAATCACACACACAAATTCTTTGTGAAATTTCGATATGAAAATTGCATGGGACATTAAATAAATATGTGTGACTAGGTGTTAGATTATTAGATTAATGGTTTTATTATTTATTTTTATTGATGAGGTATATTAATTTAATAGTTACTTAGTTAATTTATAAAAATCATTATTTACTTTAGTATAGTATGGGAATAAAAGAATTTTTTAGATTTTTATGTTATGAGTTGAGTTAATTGGATAGTTTTATAACAATAATTGTTCAAATATGGCCATAAAAATTAATTTGGATATAAATTTTGATAACATAGTGTGAAAAATATAATCATAACATAAAATCATTGTGTTCTAATTGGGGAACATGTTTCAGTAATATATATATATACACACACACATATATATATATATATTAAAACTTTAATTATTGACTCAAAAATAAAAATAATTGTTTCTTAAACATTTTTTTAAAGACACATATGCTTATAGTATATTTGTTGTTGGATTGTTTAATTATAGTGGAATATTTTTTTGGTCTTTGGAATAACTATATCGTAATACACTCCCCCCCTTTAAACATTTACTATAATATATAACAATCATGGGAAATTATTTGTGGTAATAAATGGTTGTGAAAAGATTGATACCAAAGTATAAACAAATGATGAAATGAATTGAAGGAGATGAAAAAATTTAATATATTAGTGTTATATGAATTCATAGTTATTTTATAAAGTGGATTTTTATGAAACATTCTAAAATTATATTCATGTAATATCTAATAGAAAAAATTATTATGATATTTTCAATTTTGAATCAATACATTATATATGATTATACTTTTTATTGAATATTGTTCATATAAAATGATTTCAATGTTAATTTGATAATTAATTAAAATTGTAATTTCATTTAGACCTCATGGAAGAATTACTCATATATTTCATTTAACATGTTCATTATCATAATTTTATAAATTATATATATATTGATAAATAGAAAACTCGTGTGTGGAAGAAAATAAAAGTTGTATAATAGAGGAATTAATTTTATTATAATACATATAAAATTCATGTCAATAAATGTATAAATATACGTAATCATTGTTTAATAAGAACAAATTATTATTATTCATAAATTTATATTTGTATTTATTAATTTATTAATTTGTGATGTAATTGATAGATTTTATTAAATAAATTTATTTGCATTATATCATCAAAAATATATAATTAATTTGGGTGAAATGATGTTAGTTGATAAGTTAATGTAAAAAATAAATTAAATCTAGTTTTTTTAAATTAATTTATGTGAAGGATTTATTTTTATATCTCCATTATCCGAATGTAAAAACGAAATCTAATTTCATAATTTATTTACAAACATTAAAATATTTCTTCATTTTACATTTTTTATAATTAGTATATAAATATCACATAGTGTAATTGATTGAAAAAAGGACAGGATGTGCCTTTAATAGATATTCTCATGGATTTTAGATAAAATATTCAAAACTATTATTGTAAATAATCATGAAAAATAAAATTTTCACCAAATAAACATACCATACAAAGAATTGGAAGTGGTCATGAGATAGAATAAATCAACAAAAATCACTATAAAATAATATTTGAGAAAATTGTTCCCTTTGATAGATCCAGTAATCAGTGAAATAATGGGTATGATCTATAAAAACAAAGAGTGAACTTTTTATTACATGAGTTTAGGAGGAAGAACATAAAATATATCAGTATAATCCTATGTATATTTCCGTTATTAAGGATATTCTACCAGAGGGTAAATGATATTCTACCCTCTCAAAACCTGAATTCCATTGATAGTTTCTTACCATATAAAGAATTTTACTTTCACACTAACATTAATGATGCATGTTCAGGGAAAAAACATTGATTTATCTTCCATGTACATGGATATAGTTAACAAGTTCATTCAATTGATGAATATAGACTAGAATAATATTGTATAAAAATTCTTAAATGGAAATTTCCCTTGATATAGAATTATAAAAAAATTAAATCCATAAAATGAAATATTTCTGTGTTAGAAACAACCCCAATATTTTAGTTGTTTACAATTTTAGTACAATACATTCAAATCTCTTGATTAAAAATGTAAATAAAATCAGGATACCACTTTTTATTTTCGATGTTTTATATTATCTCTTATGGTAATAGTGATTAATGGATTCCTAAAAAATAAGAATTAATTAATTTTTAAAAATATATAATACAATAATGAATGATAAAAACATTGGTTTAGGAAATACTATGGGGTATGTAATATATAATTAATTAATGCATGATTAAATGAATAATTAATTGCATGTTAATGGGTTTTCACTAAATATAAAATAATATTTTTTATGAATGGTAGGTGTGCCTTGATTTTAAGGAATTTATTGTATAGGGTGAACACAAATGGTGAATTATTATATGATTTTAATGAGGTAAATTATGTCATAAATATTATATTTCGTTCAAGGATTGGGGTTTGGGACCATTCACATAATTCAAAAACACTAGAAATTGAATAATTTCAAGTTCCATAGTCATTCACTATACTACATTTGAAAAATTAAAAAATGAGAAATGTTACACTATATAAAAATAATTGTTGGTATGTTTCCTTTCATACATTAAATTATTTGATAAATACAATTTTTTATTATATATAATGAATAACCAATGTTAATGAAAATAAATTTCACAAGCCACCATAACATAATGAGTAAATAATGATTATCTTGAATTAACATTAATATATATAAATATACATATTAAACATACTATCAAGAATTTGTTTAATATATTATTCTACATATCAATTGTTATTTTAGTTTACATAGTTAATTAGTATGAGTATTTAAATATACGTTTCAAAATATTATTAGTTATTTTTGAGTTGGAATAATATTAGATATTTTTGTGACCTTCAGAGTAATGGAATAAATATATTTAATGTACCTTAAATTTTATGATTATGTGATGATTTTGAAGAAAATATATGATCATATACCATAATATATGTTTTTGTAATTTATTGATAACTCAAAACCCCTATAAAACAATTTTAAATTATAGAACAAATTCAACAATTATTATTTTTTTGTAAAATATTATATTGTGTGTAAAATCTATAAACATATTTTGAAAAAACCACAAATAAAAAAAATGATATTTTAGGGGATAAATAAATTAAACCATAATAATAAAATTATAAAAAAAAGTAGTAGGGGAGAGAAAATAAGAAAAATAATAATGTTGATGTATAACTATGAGATGCACATAGATAATATAGAGGATAAAATATAAAACCTATAACTATTATATTTTTCACTCCTATATTAATCTCATACTTTATTTATTGTTTTCAAATATAGATATATTATTTATATTTTATATTTATGATATGGGTTCATGGATTTTATTTAATAAAGATGAAATTATTATGAATTTAATTTTTTTATTATATATCATTAGTCATATTGATATTTATATATTGATCAAAAAATGGTCATTGTTAAAGGATTAGTGGTGTACTATAGATTGAATTCCAAACCATTACCTATTAGGGAAACAATTCTATACTAATAGAGAGTGGTAACTTAGGGACCGTGGAGTTATGTAATCCTACACTAAAAAATTTATCATAGTGATAAGGATTTTTTAAATGATGTAGGTATACATATAAACATCTTATGTATAGTTTCATAAAGTTAACATGAGATGAATAGTTTATAAAAAATAAAAATATAAAATTTAATATCATAAATTTTATGTCTTAAAAACTATTTAATGGAATTTTCAATATTTTATCAAATTATATTTATCATTATTTAACTCATTCATCCAATGATTAATCTCTACATCATAAAAAGTAATGTATATGTTTTTTTATATTAGAAACACTCAAAAAATTCCTACCACACAATTTGTTTCTTAATTTTTATTAAATATTTCAATAATACTAATAACATCGATTTAACATTATTAATTCAATTATTTATCTGAATTTTTTATTCTATAATGTTAAGAGGTACACATATAATGATATCATAGATTTATAATAAAAATATACGGACTATGTTTTTTCTTCAATAACCATACTAAATTATATTTTATATTTATACATTCAATTCTAAAATTTTTAATGACTGATATGAGATGTGACACATTTTACTATGTTAGAATAAAAATTATTCTAAAATAAAGAGTAATTTTCTCTAAAAAATACTATATTATTTATATTTATTTCAATATATCAATAGAGAAACACCTGAATAATTATATGTATCCTTAAAAAATGAAAAATTTAATATATATTGAAATACATGTAACCATGTGTTAATTAAAAATGAACACCTGGTTGAGAATACATTCATTATATCATGTATCAAATATACACATGTTTTTTCATTAATAGGTCATTATTTTTTATATATTTCTTTGCTATTTTAATAAATTTTACTAATCCATTAAATTTTTCATTCTACCTTGTAATTGGTAAAAACATTCAATGATACTGATGTTTATTTTGGTCGAAGAGATCATTGAGTGAGGGAGGAGTGAATCTATTATAAATTCATCTATTTGACATGTTCTATTATAAATATAAAAAAATATGGTTAGTGAAAAACTCAATCTACTCATCTAGAATTAACTCCCCACTCACCTGGTATGAAGTAAAAATGTACAAAGCAAATAAAAAAGGAAATTATAATTTTTTCCATAAAAGCATAATCCATGGCATAGTTCATTATTGTCCCACTCCAATAGTTTTCTAGTGTTAATATTATTAGACATTTACTATGGAATTTAAAACAAACCATGAAGCATTGATAGTTGATCAATTTTATACCTTATAAATATACATGAATTATAATTTATAATGATTTATTCATAATAAAAATATTAACTAATTTTTTTAAACAAATGGATATTGTTTAATTCATACGAAATTATATTATATGTATTATATGGTTTTATAAAAAATTTAATTCATATTTTTTAATTAATTTAATTAAGTGAACTATATATTTTAATATATTTAAAAAATAATGTTGGAGTGAATTTTTGTGAAGTTTCTAAAAAAGTATATTTTTAGGGATAGTATAATATAAAAATGATTATGATTTTTTATCATTTCCTATATATAAAATGTAATAATAAAATATTAATTAATTTTAATATTTATTTAGTCCTTTTTTGTTAAACATAATCTAATTTTGTCCCTATAAACAATGATACACTAGATTTTTTCAATAATTTTTTTTACATTAAAGGGAATTTCTTTATAAAATAATATCTTGTTACGTTACGTGTTTTAATTTAAAAATTAATATTTTTTTAAAAAATTAGTGATTTAGGCACAAAAACATGATTTTATATTTCAAATAACGATTTTGAAACTAATTAAATATTTCTACCTCATTGTTGGTCATTATAAATAGTAAGTTCTAAAAAACATCATGTTATAATGGAAATAATTGAAGTAGTTTAAATGGTTTATATATAAAATGATAAAGGTTAATATGAAACATGTGTAAATCCTTTTTATGGTCATATTTGAACATTATCCACATTATTATTTGAAAATGTTCCATTTTTAAGCCACTTTGATTGAGTAATACATTAATAAATTTCAGTCCTTTGATAAATTAGAGGATTTTCCTCTACCTCACATTGAAAAAGACACCCCATCACCTATCTTTTCCATAAATAACAAGATGATTACCATGGTCATGGAAAAAAAATACAATTCTAATATCCCCAACCCATTTTCTTGAGGTTCTTCATAAATCATAATATCATCATAGTAAGTATATATATATAAACTATACGATATTTTTCAAAAAATAGGTATAGATTATTACCAAGTGTTTTTATTTTATTTCTTCTTTTACCTCTATCAAAAAACTCTTAGAATTTTTTATAATAAAATAATTAATTCCCATATATATAAATTTTATTATATTTTGGTAATAAAACTTTTTCATATACATATATATCTAATGGTAAATAAATAAAATATCGATCTTGTGTATGTAAATACTAGAACCCCATGAGATTATGTTTTATATTTTCCATTACCTCATATTATAAATGGTCATTGTGAAGGATAAAAATGAAATAATATGATATATATGATATACAATTTTATTATATAATGGTAAAAATAATATTCTAATACTTTCATTACCATCAAATAAAAAATTTAAACATCGCTCGTGCGAACTACCACATCATGAACAATTGTATTTAATTTTTCATCCCCAATTCACAAGGCTTGTATTTAAAATGTGATTTACCAAATTAATATGATATTTATGATATAATTATATATCAATAATATTAATTTTATACTTACCTTGTTTCCCTCAAGTTTATAGGAAAAATGTAAACAATACCCATGCATACATATGGACCATCGTGCCCATGATTGTATCATAATTCACTTTTCATAACAACCATACAACATCATTGGTAAAAGTGTAATTAATTTTTTGAAAGTATAATGTTAACATTATTAATATTATGTAAATTATAAAATCATTATATATCTTATCATAATTAACCTATTGGGTCATTTTTGACTAATGACCAAAAAATCTAAAGATTTCTCAAAGAAAGTTCAACCAATTAAGTGATGAAGAATACCATGGTTATATGTTAAAAAAGTAATAATAAAGGTTTAATTTATCTATAAAAAAATTATTATTAAATTAAATAATTAATATAACATAATTATTTGGTATGAAAGAAAAACATATGTGAGAATTAAGACTTGTTGTAATCAATATTATATCATAAAACCATGTTTTAATATTTTTTGACAATTTTTTTCTAACATGTTTCCTATATATCCATATTGATTTAGGGATTTATACTTTTTTAATCAAGATATTTAAAAATGTCATTTTTCCTTATCTTTTCCATTCATACTATGTTATTTGAAATGATATTTTTCATCATTTCATAAGGAAAGTCCCACTTTCATTAAAAGGTACAAAAGGAAGGTTTCTTTAAGATATAAAAAATAAATATCAATTATAACCACCACAAAATTTATTTTATATTTGGATTCCTATATAATATACCATTTTTTATCAAATAAAACCCTTTATTCACTTAGTTCTAGGTATTTTAGTTTAACAAAATGATTTTTTGACTGAAAATATTATATAAATATTAGATAGAATATTATTTACGTGTAGAATGTATATTATTACGAGTTTTATAACAAAAAATAATTTATTTTCTATTTTTCTGTATGTTATGGTACTTATAAATGTCTTATAATGATATGCGATACTAATATAGCTCTCCCAATCAGCTAGTGATTATTATTATATTATGATAATTTGGTTGGAATTAACAGAGTAGGTTATTCAATTTCTATAGTCTCTTAGAAGGGTTCAATGATGAAGATGTTAAATGAAAACTATATGATTGTTATATTTATTCCATTGAGTTTTCATTTTTGTATTTATGTTTTATAAGGATATCTAATGATCATTTGTTAAAGGGTATGAATTTGTTACGAATAAAAAGATATGATTTTTAGGAAATTTTTCTAACGGTATTTAATATATTTAATGAAACCGTAATGATTATAGTTTTATTGATAATTTCTTATAAACTATATATGGAAACCTTTGGTATTTAAATATAATTTCGTGTGTATGTAAATAATTATTTGAGCACATGTTTATTATTTTTAATAGAGAATCACTTATATAATCTCATTATTTTTAAATTAAAAGATAGGTTTATTTATTCCTTTGTGTACACCCCTTATTCTCATCTCATATTTTTAAATTCTTATATTTATGGTTTATAGTTTTACCAAAAAAAAAAATTAAGATGCCAATACAAAATACTAGATGATTTATCTTGAATAAAAACATATTTCATTTTTAAAGAATTATATTATGTAAAAAAGGGGACTGTGTGGAATCGTCAAATTTTTTATGTGTTTGATTATTATATAATATTTATGATCTAATTATATAAATATATAAACATTAACAGTACATCGTGACTTTATTAAAATAAATTATTTATTTAGAACCCAAGATTATGTAATTTCATAAGGTTTGGTACTTATAGTTTCTGTGATATGGATGGTTTAAATAAATTTAATGATTAGGATAATATTAATTTAATACCATTGACAGATTATAATTTATGTGTATTTTGAAATGATATAACATTTAAATATTATTATCTCAATTCATCTAATATTTTTCAGTTTAGAATGTTTTTCCATAGAGAAAATAGGGAAGTTGAATTAGGAAGTCACCTAAAAGAAATTATTGTTCCCAAAAAACAACATAGAATGGTTATAATTGGAACAATAATGTTATTTGAAGTGATGGATTAGTTGAATGAGGTTATAAACTATGGGGTTATTTATTAAATATGGATACCATGTTCATCAGAGAAAAAAATTTACATAGAAGAAAATTCCACGGAACAACAACCTCTAGTAGTCACTAAATTATATGACCTTATTATAGATGATGAATTGGTAAAATCCGTGAAGAAGATATTTCAATTTATCATTATTTTAGGAAATCAAAATTTAACTATTTTTACATACCATTTTTAAGGTTTTGTCAATTAGTGGTGGTTAATGGTTAAGAATATTATTGAAATAGGAAATATTGATTCCTTTAAAATGGATGAATTTAAGAATATTTTCCTCGATATGTACTTTCTAATTGTTTTTCAATAAATTAGGGAAAAGAAAACCCTATAATTGATTTAGAAAAATGAATATTTAGTAGCCTAGTGTTGAGAAATCATCACTCGACTATCAAGGTATTCCCAAAATTGTATTTGGGATCCAGATAGTAAAATTATTTGTCTTTATTCTATATTGAACCATAGACATCAAAGAGCGTTGTAATAATTTGAATTTTATAGTTATGATAATATTTATTGATTTGTTGATAGAAAAAAAATAATATTTTTATTGTCATGTATTCCATGACAATAAGTGTAATTAGTGAAAATATGTCAAGTAATGGGGGGTAAAATGTATCGAATAAATATAAATATAAGAAAAAGTGTATCCATTTTGGGATATTTGTGGTAAAAATAATCTTCAAGAATTTTTTAAAGACTGGTGATTATATCAAATATTGAATGTTTCGATATGTGTTCTATGACTAATAATAAACTAGGTTGATAAATAATGAGTTTATGATAAAGAAATTATATAATTATAACTAAACTGGTTATTATGTGGGTAATTGTCTAAATATAGTGATAATGAATTGAATTCATCAATATCACAAGAATAATGGTACGGCTAAACCCTTATAGACTACATGAAAAGATATTTTTTCATCCAATGAAGTACTGTAAAGTAAATTAACTATTTATTCAGATTATTGAATTGTATTTTATGATTTTATGTTTACACATTCATTCATTTCCATAAAATTTAATGAAACATTAGAAGTTTACCCAAAATAAATGAAGTTAAAACTTTTATTCAAATTCCATGTGGTGGTATTAAGGAAATAAACTAATTTTAAATGATTTCTCATTATCATATGTAGAAGGGATACTAGTAAAATACCTATTTTATTATCCCTTATAGAGTTATATATTATTATGTTTATGGATTGAATTTATATTTACATCATATAATAGATTATAAATATAATATATTTTCTTTTTTAGTGTACATAAATTTGTATATATGAATTAATTCATACATTTGATAATATATTATGATGCCAAGAAATTTATTATACATGTAAAATAATGTTATCTTTCACATGTTGTTGAAAAAATGAAACTACCCAAATTGGTGATATTCTAATAGAAAATGATTATGTGGATGTTTCTCCTGATGAGTTTAATTGTATTATACCTTATCATGAGAATGAATATACAATAATCCTTTTCCTGATCCTAGCATAAATTCAAAACATCCATATATAATGGATCAATTAGAAAATTTGGAACTAAAATATCCATTACATGTTTTGTTAGATAACAGTTTTATTCATCTAGAAGTCCACTATATGGTTAAGTTATTATTTTTATTAATAAGAATTATGGTTCTATAAGATTATTCATTAACTAGATAATTATGAATACCATCACTATTAATAATGAATATATATTTTTTTCATATCAATGATACTTATGATTACCTATATAAATATTAGAATTTTCTAAAGGTTGGTCTGAGGCCAAGGTACCGTCAACAAATGGTGGAGGAGAATGTCATTCTAAAGACAACGTTATCTAGTAGTTTTGAGTATTATATGTTTGTGATTATTCCTATTTGGATAACAATTTTATAGACATATTTATAGACCCAAGGAATATATTTTCCTTGTGTTTTTGACAAATAATGGATGTGTTCATTGATTATATTTTGTTATAATCTAAAATTTATGATGATCATGAAATGCACTGAATTATTGATTTGAATAATATCAAAGAAAAGAACTTATATAGAAAATTTCTTAATTGTGACTTCTTGATGCGCATGAATTATTAACATGTATATATTATTAATAATGATTTAATATCTATTTATCCATCAAAAAAAATGTTGTTGGATGAAAGAAATAATGAAATATATTTAATATTTTACTTTCAATATTTCGAACTTCTAGTAGGTTAAAGCTAAATGATAACAACTAAATGGTAGGATTAAGACTAATCCTATTATATAATTTAATATAGAGAAAATATATATGTATTTTTTTATTTTGATTACCAAATACATCTCTTTGTAAAAATGTAATTTTTGTAATAGTTGATCTATTGAATAAATATACACATTTTATTCTTATTCGAGGAAATATGTTTTTAGATCGTATATAATGAATTTATGTTATATATAATAATATTTCAGGTGGAATCATTATATTTGATAGTGATCCCATGTTTACTTCTATTATTTTAAAAGGAATACATATGTGTTCAGGTAATGAATTAATTTTTTACGGCATTTCATCCCCATTCTAATAGATAATTTGAGAGAGCATTTCTTTTATTGGATAGAATGATTCAATTTATTGTATGTTTTACTAGGGATGTTGTGATCAAAATATATCTTTTCGTTAATTTTAATGTAATATGATATTTTATTCCAATAATTATATGTCACCATTAGAAGTATTATATTGAAAGAGAAGTCGAACTACAACTTATTGTGATGAATCCAGGGAAAGAAATATGTTGGTGAAATAATTGAAAGAAGAAATAGATGATAAGGTAAATATAATTTCGCAACATATGAGTATGACATAGATTTTGAGGAAAATTCATGATAATAATGACACAATAGATCCTTCATTTGATGTAGGTGTTATCTTTTTCTAAACGAATATCTAAGTAATCATGTTTTGAATTTTGTTAAAAAGGGAAATTTTTATCCATAGTTTAGTAGTCCATAAGAAACAATATATCAGGCTGTATTAGTTACCATCTTAATATCTATTCCTCTCTATGTATCCCATGTACAATATTTTTTTTCATGTTCTACAGATAATAAAATACATATGAGATGCATCTCATGTTTTGTGATCTGAGTTAGTATTTTTGTAATATAATAATACATATAAGGAACAAGAAATTCCTATCACTAATAATAAATATAAATTTTTTAATATGTTTATTCATCAGGTTTAGGTTTTTTATGAATAGTATTTAATTGATAAAGAAACAAGTGAATTATAAAATACCCTGAAAAAAATATCCCCACTTGTTTTGGTAATGAATAAAATTTTGATGATACAATATCTAACAAGTGGTGGAATGTTAAAGAAACGTTAATATTTATAATAGAACAATTTCATTCATTATAAATATTCATAAATTATATTTTATAGAGTTATATTTACTATTTATTAATAAGTATATATTCAATAAAAAAGAGACAATATAATTCACACTAAATCCATTTACAAATATTATATAGGTTTGATAAAAAGTTTTATTTTATAATTTCATAATTTCATAATTTATAAATGAAAATATAAACATCAATTTTTATAAACATAAAATTGAAAAATATATTGGCATAATTTTTTATAATTATTTAAAAAGATTAATTTCTATAAAATGAAAGAAAACACAAATTGAGAAGAAAATATTCATTTCTATTTGTGAATTTATACAGTTACATTATATTATGGACTGGTTTTAATATTAATTATTTAAATTTGAATAATAATAATCTAACCAGTTTAATTTAAATCAAAATTTTAGTTTATTTTTGTTTAAAAAAATTTATCTACTTAAAATGTATATTTATGAAAAAAGTCTTTTTGTTATATTACATTTTATGATATTAAATTTCATTTTTACCTAGATGATATATTTAATGTTGATAAATTATTCAAATATTTATAATCACGATGTCAGTGTTTGGTATGTATTTGTATCACATGTTTTTTATTTTTGAATAGTGACATTGGATAAAAAATACAATTACCATGGTTAGTGTTAAATCTGGTTGAAAGGGTTTAATCTCAAATCAAACTCGTAAAGATGAACTAGAAACTTGTATAAATCACACTTAATTTTCATATTTCAATATTATTACCTCCATTGATTATAAATACTCAATTTTAGAACCTTTTTAATATTGATATTAATATATTATACTCTATTTAAAAATTCAAAGTGCATATTCTTAATCACTTATGAAGGAACACCACCTCTCCACTCTTCTCTACACCTCACAGGCCTCTTATATTATCCATTACCTTACTGAATCCCTTACCAACATATATACCCATACTAGATGTCCTTTTTTGATCATAAAACTGTCCTTGTAAGTATTTATGCATAAACCTGAGAAGGTTTTCTGAATAAGAATTATAGTTCTTAACTGAGATTTTTCATTTTATTTATTCCATTAACTCCTTAAAAACTATTTTATCCACTATTAAATAATATCATAATTATATACTATATATTAAAATTTTATACTTTTATAATTTCTATTCACTAACATTTTTTCATTTACATATCCAAATAATTGAAAATAAATATACATCGCTCACACGTATGAGCACACAACCACCTCGCGAGTTGATTTATTTGAATTTCAAATAAGACCATTTATGGAGGGTCATAATGATGGATCCAAATGATATTATATGTTATATATGTTATAAATTTAAATATCTAAGGTTAAATATATATTTTAATTAATTCTTTAACTTCGATGAAAGAGAGAAACATCGCTAGTGCTTAAGTACAGACTTGTTTATCACAAACCAATGATTTTTATTTTTCATCATCAAATCATATGTAATGAAATAATAAAATTATTTGAAAGTAAAAATTTGAAAATTTTGAAATATTTATGATTGAAAAAATATGAAATTAATAATTACCATATATATATTATGTTTTTGGAAACATGAAAATTCTTATCATGAGTACGTATTAGAACCATATATACCTTGAGAGGGGAGGGAAAATCAGGGTGATGGGTAAAGTTATAATTTTATTCATCATTTTAATAGTGTTATAGTAGCATATATTTACCATGATTCAAGGAACATAGATTGATCTATCCCTTGATAAGTCCTTTAACTCGAACACAATATGGGTTAAAAAATATATGAAATTAAAACATCCATATGATAGAGAGTTTCCTAATTTTTTCACCATTAAGGTCTTCTCCATGGAGTATATTTTTATATTGTTTCAGTAAAACCAAAATCCAATGAGACTCACAAGTTTGGATGGTAGAAAATTATTTAGAAAGTTTTCACTTCATTTTTGGAATAGTTAGTTTATATGATTTAGGGTTTGGACGCATCTCACCCAAATCATAATTCTTATTCATCACCTATGCACACTATGTTAATGAAGGTACTTCAAAAATTTATATACTTGTAGGTATTATTTAATATAGTGGAATAATAATAATTTTTCCCATTCCACATGATATTATACAAGTATCATAGAGTTTATATGATGCAATATCATTGAACAATTTACATAAAATATATATTTAATGTGATATATTTGTGAAACTTCATCATTTGTGATACCACCATGTCACGAAATGCCTTCTCCAAGATGAGGGAAGGGACAAAAAACTACCAAACCATTCCTTCATGAAGTTTAATGCGAGATAATGACCCCCCAAATCCCGCCTTCGATAGGCCCAGAGTGGCGACAACCACCAAGGGTATATATTCAAAGGTAATATGGAAGGAATTACCCATTTTATTTAGTTTTATTATGAGATAATATGGTAATAACCCAAAACAACTCTAAATTATGAAAGTAAGAGTAAATCTAAAACCCATTCCCATATGCAATTTCAAAGATAAAACCATACAATGTATGAGAAAAATCCAAAGGGGTAGTACCAAAAGAATGAAAAAACAATATAAACTATCCCAACAACAGAGCTAGTATGGTCCCACATGGTCCCCAATGTCCTTTGGGAAACATGAAATAAGTTTTATAAACAGAGGGTGAGTATACAAGCATACCCAGTATGAAAATCCAAAATCTATTAAGCACAAGTGGCGATGCATTATAATGCCCCATGAGAAAGTAGAGGTACCCAAAAAACCATGAATGTAAACTATCCACCTAGCCTCACCAAGGTACACACCAAAAATAATGCATGTCAGGTACGTAATAATAATAATAACACATTGATATTTGGGTACCCCACACCCAATTTTACCACAGGTTATTGAAGACATCTTATGCATCAGACCTCCCCTTACATTTTCAATACAGTCCCACTACCACCCCAACAACAACCTTATGGGCCACCATAACCACACATCCCTTCCTATAGACACCTGGCCCACTACAACCATGCATCCCCACTCACAGACACTTGGGCCACCACAACCATACTTAACCATGCTCGTAGACACATATGATTCATCATGAAGACACTTGGGAAATAAACCTGCCTGTACACACCTGAGCCAACCACCACAATGTACCCTACCTGAAGAGTATTGGGAAATAATGGACCTCAGACTATCACAACCTTCCTGATGATCCTTGGGCTACTCGAGAGAGGGAGCAGAATGGAGCTAACAACCGGCCACCCTAAAAGGATTTTGGAAAAAACACCCTACCTCATGAAATGGGGGTGTTCAGCACAATGTTCTGAAATTGGGTGGGGTGTGAATAAGAAATAGAAGAATTAAATTTATAAATATAGATAAATAAGTACTCATCCCAACCTAAGTGTCCCAAAACCAGCCTATATATAAGCACCATCATTACTATTCATTCAAGGAAAAATCATAAGATCCACAACTAGAGAAATACGCATTTTTGTTGTCATGTTTTAGTGATTCTATTTAAATACTCCTTCCAAAATGGGAAAATAATAGGCATATCCATAATCGAAAACAACTGCTAAAGGAAAGCAATCAAGCATCAATTTAAGCATTCACACTGGGTTCTCTTGTAAAGTCACAACAACAAGGGATCTGTGAGATCCCTCAAAGTACTAGAACCAAACCAAGAACAAACATATGGCCCCACATATCCACAATCCAACTGAAAAATAGAGGATCCTATCCACACACACACCTCCACACAAGCATCAACAGGAAAAACCACACATAATGCCAGAATAGAGAAAGGATGTTTTCAAATTTAACCAAAACCATTCATTAAGTTCCTTCCATTTGGATAACTGGGGTGATCAGACAGGGGGTTCTATTTATCTTGCATCCATTTAATAAACCATGTTTATGAGATTTTCCAATTTCCATGTTACAACAATTCAATCACTAGAATATCTAGAAAAACATAGGTTCATTACTGCACTAGAAAGGACCACAAAGAAACACTATTTTCAGTGGGAATAAGCCCATACAATTCACAACATATACATGAATATAAAATAGTACATCACTATCCACACCCCTTCATTATATAAAGTCAATTTATTATCTTACTTAAGATTTAGTTTCATCCACGCCCCGAGGAAACATTAATTTACGCACCCCACAAGTTACACAATAGAGAGATATGATGGAAAACCCTACATGGATGATCTACAGTCGAATTTTCCTCCTCGTTCCAAGAACTGGGGATGCACGGAATGCAAGAAGGGGAGACTCTAAGGCTTTAAGGATGAGTGGGAAGGCCTCTTGCACAGTGCACAATCCATCTGTAGAAGAGGGACTCAAAACACACCAAGAGAGAGCGAATGAAAAAGGAGATACATTCTTGTCTTAAGAAAAGAAAGATCCTATAATCATGGAGACTATTTTGAAGAACATAAAAGTTTGATTATGACATTACCAAGCGGTTGGGCGGTTTCACACATTCGGATTAATTGAGATTAAATAATTCTCTTGGGAGACAGTATAGATAAAAGATTCAAGTTAATAGATATCTATTAAATTGAGAAAAATTTTTAACGTGGAGAAACTATAAAACACGACAAGACATGACACTGAGGAAATGGCCACACGTTTTGATAAATCAATGGTCTCCCAATTGATGGAGTTTCAAAAAATCATTCACTAGATTTAAGTGGCTTTGTAAGGGGTATTGAAAATCTTTTATGTCAAAAGATATATTTTGAGGAAAAATTGGTAAGTCCTAGAAAAATATGAAAGGAATCACATTAAGGTGGGTCACTATCACCCTCGCACCGTCGCCCTGGCACCGTCGCCCTGACACTGTCACCCTGGAACTGTCACCATAGCACCGTCAGTGCCATCATTCACCATCAGTGCCACCGATGCCCATCAGTTCCACTGATGTCGGTTGGTGCCACCGATTCTCATCGGGACCACCAATGCCCATCGGTGCCATTGTTCACCCATTAGTGCCATCGATGCCAATCGACACCACCGACGCTCATCGGTGCCTTCAACACCATCAGTTCCACCATTCTCCCCTCGGTGCCACCAAAACTGATTGGTTCTACTGATGCTCTTTGGATCCACTGATTCCCATCAGTTCCACCGTTAGTTTAACCATATATTTGGAAAACTCCATAATGAGTCACTGATGGTCTAAAAGACACTACAAACACTAGAAGTTTGCAAAGTGATAGACCAAGAGGGTCTAGGACATTACATCAGATACCTCCCAAACTATTCTCATCCACAAGAATTCAAGGATAATCCCAAATAAAAGAAAGGGGTCCAAAAAACACCTCATAAGATACCTCTCAGAGACAAACCACCCAAGAGTTGTTCGAAAACCGGAACAACCTTGACATCTAAGAACACCTATCCCTCTTCTATATTTTTAATAAATATGGATGAATTACCGTTCGCCTACCCTAATAAACTACAGATACATATGAAGTTCGTACAATCCTATCATATAGATTCAAGAGACACTTCCTCCATGTCAAGATAATATCTACTTTGGGAAACCTTGACTCGCACACATGGGTTTAATCGCATCCACTTTAATGAATCTAGATTTGGTATTAGGTTATCCCATCCCCATAGTCAGGACACTTCACACATATTTTGAGAACAAGGGAAAACACATCTCATAGCAAATGAGGTCAAGAAATACACCACATTCAATTACAAAATAACACAAAACAAAACTCAAAACAACTATGGGTACTAGGAACACATATATGCCTCCAATTCCTAAGTACTATCCTCGAGGACTCCGTGCCTCCAAAACACACGAACCAAGGGAATGTATCATCCATGAAGGTCCTTCTCCTTATGATACTTGATCCTCACAAGCCGCTCCATGATCGTCGCATAATCCTCAATATCCTACTATCCCCAGTTGAGGATAGGAAAATAATCATTTAGATACTGATGTAGCTAAGATGCATGTAAGAAGTTGTGGACCCTCTATAGCGACGGTGGTAGCACCAGCTGATAACCCAATTTTTCGACCCTCCACAACACCTCTAAGGATCCAACAAACCTAGAAGAAAGCCTACTCCCCCTACCAAACCTCCATTCCCACACCGATGGAAGACCTTTAAGAACACATGGTCCTCAACCCCGAACTCCAAGGGTATCCTCCTATAGTTGGCATATGACTTATACCGGTCCTGAGCCACATTCATCTTCTCACACACAAGATATACCATCTCCATCATGCTTTGCACCACCTCTGACCCGAGAACACCTGCCTCCCAAAACGTTGTCCAGCACACTAGTGAACGACACTGTGTTCCATTCAAGACTTCGAATGGATCCATTCCAATTGTAGAGTGATAGATATTGTTGTTTGAATACTATACCTATGGAAGGTGTCATACCCATGATCCCTCGAAGTATAGAACACATGCTCAAAGCATGTACTCCAATATATGGATTGTCTTCTCTATCTTCTCTTCTGTCTCGATGTGGAAAATGGTGCTAAGGCATAGGTTGGTGCCAAAAGGATGTTGCAATACCTTCCAGATTCATGAGGAAAACCTTGTATCCCAATAGGAGAATACGGACCTCGGAACTCAATGCAACATAACCACCTCATCCATGTACCTCTGTGGTAAGGTATGCACCCCACTCGACTCCTTGACTGCCTGGAAGTGAGCAGATGTCGTCAGACGGTCCCCCACTACCCCGATAACATCATAGCGTCATTGATCTCTGGGTTGTGTCATGATAAAACCCATTAAGAATTCATCCCATTTCCACTCAGAGACATCTAAAGGCTGCAACAGACCACCCGAAACATGGTTCTCAGCCTTCACCTGCTGGAACATGAGGCACTTTTCCACAAACCCCGCCACTGCTTGTTTCTCCCCTGACCAACCAAACTTATTCCACAATCCTCAATATATCTTGGGAAATCATGGGTGTACCACCAGGGGTGATTTATGGTACCCCCCGAGAAATTTCTTGTGCATCATCTCTGGAACAAATATATTCCCATGGAAAAGCATCTAATTCTGACCATCATCCAACCATCAGTTTGGAACATTTCCTTGGTTAACACGGTTGTACATCACTTCAGCCTCTATGTCCCACCACAAAGGCTGATCCACCTACTGTACCATGGAATACTACACCGTCAACTAAAACAGGCAACCCATACAATCCTCCACCTTTTCATCTAGGTGCAAGGTGACTATCTCCTCCATCAATTTCATTGCATCTTCTGACTCCCAAATCACATCCTTAATTGAATTTTTGTTCAGGGCATCAACCACCATGTTCCCCTTTCCTGTGGTGTAGGAGATATAAAAATGATAGTCCTGAAAAAACTACATACACATCCGATGTCTCAACTGTTGTACCTCTCGTTCCCCTCGTGGTTTAATTTTCATGATAAAAATCACTCTCTTATTTATCTAATCTTGTTTTAAGTGTTTTTGGATGATATGCATGATTTCAGGTTGCCAAGGAATTGGGTCAAGAAAGCCAGAAGGCAAAAGTGGACTGATTTCAGTCCACCGGCCAACCGGTGGATGACCACCGGCCGGCCGGTGGAATCTTGACAGACGGTATCCCCTCTGTCCAGACCACCGGCCCGCCGGTGTCCCATCACCGGCCAGCCGGTGGAACCCAGACAGAAGGGACACCTACTGTCTCACCACCGGCCAACCGGTGGCCTCCTCACCGGCCAGCCGGTGGTGCCTGGGCAGAATGCCTCTCCATTTTCCAAAGCACCGGCCAACAGGTGGCCAAGCACCGGTCAGCCGGTGGAGCCAGTCAAACTAGCCGTTGGGCTTTGACCAGCCTGCTCCCAACGGCTCCGAAGACTTTTTCAACGGCTCCGAATACCCCGAACGGCCATATGAGGGTTCCCCCTCTATAAATAAAGGACTAGGAAGCCCCGGAACAAAAGTGGAACAATAACCAAGCCAACGGAAGCCAACAGAAGCTAACAGACACATTTTTCATCATTTGGCAAACCTCCGGCGGATTCCTTCAAGGAACCTCAATTGCTCAAACCCACTTCCACATCCAAGGAGCACCATCAAAGAAGCTTGGGAGCGCCCTTCATCAACTTCATCAATCCTTTGACGCCCAAGGATTCTCCTCTTACGGGTTTTCATTATTTATCTTTTTGAGCATCATTTTGGGTTTGTGCCTACAAACCCCCATTTCTTTTATCTTCCTTTTGTTTGGGTTTTCACACCACCTTCAAGGTGTGAAGAGGTTAGTCAAGCCTTCCCTTTAAAAGGCTTGAGTCATAGGTGAGCTAGCCTTCACCTGTAAGAAGGCTAGTGGGTTCTTGCTCAACCATTAAAAGCAAGCTGTAATAGGTTCTAGACTATCTTAAAGTCTAGTGGGTTTCTTGCTAAAACCATTAAAAAGCAAGCGGTAGTAAATCTCTCAACGGTTGAGTTGGGAGCGGAGACGTAGGATTTGGTTTAAGTCGAACTCCGTTATCAAGTTTTGTGTCTTGCCTCTTTTATTTCCGCTGCATTTATAAATTGTTTTTAAGTTGCTAATTATTTTAAAAAGGCAATTCACCCCCCCTCTTGCCATCACTCTCCTCCCCAACAATTGGTATCAAAGGAAAATTTGAGTAATACCCTAACCGGTTTCAAATTCAAGATCCTTTGTGATGGCTTCAACTTCTTTCGCCCCCAAAGGCTATTCTTTGGGTCGTGCTCCATTCTTTGATGTAACCGACTATACATATTGGAAAACCCGCATGTCTACTTTTCTTAGAAGTATAGGTTATCCCATTTATAGAATTGTCATGCATGGTTACTCTCTCTCTTCTCCCGATGAATCCAAATGGACCCAAGCCGATATTAAAAATTTCGAGCTTGATGGCAAAGCCATGAATGCTCTTCATTGAGGCCTTGATCGTAATGAATCCAATCGAGTTTCCACATGCACTTCATCTCATGAAATCTGGAATCTTTTGGAAGTTACCCATGAGGGGACCAACAAAGTTAAGGATACTCGATTGGATATGTACCGTCAAGATTTTGAGTCTTTTACCATGCATCCATCTGAAAATATAACTGAAATGTTTACACGTTTTACTGATGTTTTCAATGGGATAAAGTCCCTTGGTGATGATGTGTCTGCAGAAACGATGGTCAAGAAGATCCTTTGGATCATACCAAGCACATGGTCACCGAAAGTCACGACAATCCAAGAAGCAAAAGACATCAAGAACATGCCGGTCGAAGAGCTCATCTGATCCCTCATGACCTACGAGATCACCATGAGGAGGAAAGCTGAAAAGGAAGGCAAACCGATCAAAGTTCCAAAGAACATCGCCTTCAAAGTTCAAAAAGAAGAAAGCTCCTCCTCCTCATCGTCTTCCTCTTCAAGCGGTGATTCAGAAATCGAGAACCTTGCCTGCAAAATGAACAAATTCATGAATAAGCACAAGAAGAAGAAATCCCGCAAGGCTCAACCCAACGAAAAATCCGAGCCTGAGGTAACATGTTACGGGTGTGGCAAGAAAGGCCATTACAAGCCCGATTGTCCACTCAACAAGAAAAAGGCCAAGCAAAAGGAAAAGAAGAAGGCATTCAAGGCCACATGGAGTGATAGCTCCACATCCTCCTCCTCCTCCTCCTCAAGTGACAACGGTAAAAAATTCCTAATGGCATTTCATGAGGTATCCTCTTCCGACTCCTCATCCTCTAGTTCTTCAAATTCTTTCAATCATTTATCTTATGAGGATCTCCAACATGCTAGAGATCAATTGGAGGAAGGATTTCACGAACTTTCTTCCAAATTTATTGTTTTAAAAAAGAATTTCAAAAAACTTTCTTCTAAAAAGGAACAACTTCTCAAAGAAAAGGAGGAGTTGTCCCTCAAGGTCCAAAACCTTCCCGATGTTGATTCTATGGAATCAACAATCAAGGATTTAAGGAAATCCCTAGCTAAGTTCACCGAAGGTGAACATAACATTTCAAAGCTCCTTGGTTCCCAATGCGTATCTAGAACCACCCAAGGGCTTGGCTATTCCAAGCAAGCTTCCTCTTCCCAGGCTCCTACTATTTTTGTAAGGGGGAGCTCCCAATATAAATTTTGCAACTATTGAAAAAAAAACCCGGGCACTTAATTTATGGGTGAGATTGCAAAAATGCCCGGTATGGAAGGCCCAAAACCATTTCCTTTAATGATGAATTTCATAGGAGAAGACCCGCCACTAGACAAGTTTGGATTGAAAAATCCCTTTTAGCGAGTTTCACCGGACCAAAATTTGTCTCGGTTCTAAAATCCTATCCCCGGTGATTTGTTGTTTTTATTTAGCGGGAGTTAGGATCATTTAAGACTTTTTTCTTTAAATTCAAAACCTTCAATTCAAAACTTTCAATTCAAAACTTTCAATTCAAATCTCAAAAATTTCAATTGGTTTAAAAACTCTATCTTGTTTTTCAACCTTTCCCTCAATCAAGTTTTATGCCCCGTGCTATTTTGATAATCACAAAGGGGGAGAAATTCTTGGTTGATTGGGGGACAAATCTTTTTCTCATGCTTTGATTTATCCTTTAAAGAATGACTTTCATTTCAGTCTCTTACATTGCTTGTTTTGGTGATTGTGATCATCAAAATAGGGGGAGATTGTTGTACCTCTCGTACCCCTCGAGGTTTAATTTTCATGATCACAATCACTCTCTTATTTATCTAATCTTGTTTTAAGTGTTTTTGGATGATAGACATGATTTCAGGTTGCCAAGGAATTGGGTCAAGAAAGCCAGAAGGCAAAAGTGGACTGATTTCAGTCCACCGGCCAACCAGTGGATGACAACCGGGCAGCCGGTGGAATCTTGACAGAAGGCATCCCCTCTGTCCAGACCACCGGCCAACCGGTGTCCCATCACCGGCCAGCCGGTGGAACCCAGACAGAAGGGACACCTACTGTCTCACCACCGGCCAATCGGTGGCCTCCTCACCGGCCAGCCGGTGGTGCCTGGGCAGAAGGCCTCTCCATTTTCCAAAGCACCGGCCAACCGGTGGCCAAGCACCGGTCAGCTGGTGGAGCCAGTCAAACTAGCCGTTGGGCTTTGACTAGCCTGCTCCCAACAGCTCCGAAGACTTTTTCAACGGCTCCGAAGACCCCGAACGGCCATATGAGGGTTCCCCCTCTATAAATAAAGGACTAGGAAGCCCCGGAACAAAAGTGGAACAATAACCAAGCCAACGGAAGCCAACGGAAGCTAACGGACACATTTTTCATCATTTGGAAAACCTCCGGCGGATTCCTTCAAGGAACCTCAATTGCTCTAACCCACTTCCACATCCAAGGAGCACCATCAAAGAAGCTTGGGAGCACCGTTCATCAACATCATCAATCATTTGACTCCCAAGGATTATCCTCTTACGATTTTTCATTATTTATCTTTTTGAGAATCAATTTGGGTTCGTGCCTACAAACACCCATTTCTTTTATCTTCCTTTTATTTGGGTTTTCACACCACCTTCAAGGTGTGAAGAGGTTAGTCAAGCCTTCCCTTTAAAAGGCTTGAGTCATAGGTGAGCTAGCCTTCATCTGTAAGAAGGCTAGTGGGTTCTTGCTCAACCATTAAAAGCAAGCTGTAATAGGTTCTAGACTACCTTAAAGTCTAGTGGGTTTCTTGCTAAAACCATTAAAAAGAAAGCGGTAGTAAATCTCTCAACGGATGAGTTGGGAGCGGAGACGTAGGCTTTGGTTTAATCCGAACTCCGTTATCAAGTTTTGTTTCTTGCCTCTTTTATTTCCGCTGCATTTATAAATTGTTTTTAAGTTGCTAATTATTTTAAAAAGGCAATTCACCCCCCCTCTTACCATCACTCTCCTCCCCAACATCAACTTCATGTCTTATTGGGAGAATGCATATCTCAAGCTCTTGTGATTTGTGAAGACCACAAAGTGTTTCCCAATGAAGTAATGCCTCCACAACATCAGTGCAAAAAAAAACTGTATGATCTAGGTCATGGGTTGGATAGTTATGTTCATAGATATGTACTACATAAACTCAAAAGATATCAACCCCACTGTTTCATTTGTACACACCCAAATTCCATGCCTAAAGCATCAAATAACACTTCAAACAGTACCCTTTCCATTTGAATCCTCAACACTGGGGCACTGACCATCTTCCCCTTAAGGTAACTGAAGGCTTCCTGAAACTTCACACTCCATACATAAGCACAATCATTCTGGTTCAAGGATCTCAAAGGTGTTACAACTCGAGAGAAGTTGGGCACAAACCTCTAGTAGTAACCTTCTAGAGCTAGGAAAAAATGATCCTCTACCACATTATTGGGTGATTCCCAAGAGACAACCTCTTATACCTTCAACGATTCAACTATTATTCCCCACTAGGACATCAAATTTCTATAAAAGTGAACCTCCCATGTCCAAAAAAACACTTGGACATCTTCTTATAGAGATGGTGCAGTCAGAGGACCTCCAAAACTATCCTCATATTCTCGGTGTTCTCCACTAATGACCTTGAGTAGATCAGGATGTCGTCAATAAACACAACTATGAACTAGTATAGACAGTCACAGATGATGGAGTTCATGAGCCCCATGAACATGGCTGGTGCGTTCGTAATGTCGAATGACATGACCACAAACTCAAAGAGCCCATATATGAACTTGAAAGAAGTCTTCGAGATGTCACCCGACTTCACCCTCAGTAGGTGATATTCCGACTACAGGTCAATCTTAGAGAATCCTGTTTCTCCCCTCAACTGGTCAAAAAGGTTCTTGATCCTTAGAAGTGGTAACAGTTCTTGACCATCACCAGATTCAGCCTCCAGTAGTCTATACACAGCCTGAGACCACCAGCTACCTTCTTTGCAAACAATGCTGGAGCACCCCATGGTGACATGCTCAATTAGATAAAACCCTTCTTCATCATGTCATCAACCTAGATCACTAACTCCCGCAACTCAGATGGTGCCATCTGATATAGAGCCATCGAAATCGAATGGGCACCAGGTTGAAGTGTAGACCAAATTCAACGTCACATCGAGGGGGTAGTGTCACCACCTCTCCAGGGAAGATGTCTAGGAACTCATTGACGACCCTTGGGACTTCCAACATATCCATATCTTCTTACACTACTGATAGCTTAGCTAACAAGTAAAGAAGGGGATCCACTCGCCTCCTTCCCTCCAGGAAACCCCACTTGCCAACAAAAGTTACACACTAGCCACCCATATCTAAAAACACGAACTTTATTTAGATGCAGTCGATAATGGAATACACAAATAATATCCATTAGATGCCTAAAATGATATCATATGGCTGCATCTGTAGCAAAAGAAGGTCCCCACTGGACTGATGCGACCCCAAAATCAGTCTACATCCCCGAAAAATATAAGGCAAGTTAGTCTGAACTCTGACTGGCTTACATAACACTATGGGAACATGAATTATCTTTGCATCATGAACCATAGTATGGGATGGACTAGGTGAAACAAAAGGATGTGAAGCTCCTGAATAAAATAAGGCACAAGCAAGTATACTAATCAAGCTGATCGTACCTCGAATGACTTATGGACCTGCTGGAACTGCTACCTCTACAACGTGAAACTGCCCACACCCAGCTTCTCTGCCCCTCAACATTCATCCCCCCCTAACCGTGCCTAGGAAGAGGTCCTTGAGTAGAAGACTAAGGTCATAATTCCACCACAACATCTACTCCCAGATGAGTGGGATCTCGTTGTGCCTATCACGGTTGCTGAAAATGACTGGCTGGAAACTACTGCTACTGAGGTGGGAATTGAACCTTCCCACCTCCACTATATTGCACTGGGTCTAGGAATTTTGTTGAAATATTCCCACGACTACCCCAGATGAAGCATATTGGTCCTACACCTGTCGAGAATTGGTAAGAACAAGGAGATCAAAACAAGATCTGTTGGGGTCAGCTCCCTACTGGCTGAAACCTGGATTGACTTAATAATGGAGGACTACTACTAATGGCCTTTTCTTCTGACGAGATCAAATGGCTCCCCTCACGTGGCACACCTCTCAACATGTGTAACCTCTCCACCACTTCAGCCTTCTTTTGAACCACTAGGTATGTCGGTAGAGTGAAGGGAGTAACAACATACTTAAGAAAAGGTCAGAGTTCCTCCTCTAAACAGCTTTCCTGAGAGTCCTCATCTAAAAATAGGTCTGGAGAAAAATTAAGGTGATCCCAAAACATGTTCACCAAGTCCCTCACCATCATACTCCCTTTCTATAGGGAGAGATTCTCATTCCTCTTCTCAGACTTAATCGTGGAATAAAGGAATTCCACCCAGAACTCCTTCTCAAAGTCAGCAAAAAAAACCTTACTCTCCATCCTCTCTCAAAGGTAGATCATCCATCACTAACGTTTTTCTCCCCTCATATAACTAACTACAAACAGAAACAGGTCCTCATCCATATCCCAGATCATGGTAAAATCTATTTTGAACTCCTTGAGCTAGCTTTCTATCTTAATGTCTGAGACACTGGCCTGGTACTTCTTGTGGGTCTGTCGTGGAAAGGCATGAAGCATTTTCTGCCTCAAGTCATCCTTATGTTCTCGATCTGTCGTCTATTGATCAGCCAGATTAACCTCATGGGCCTCGATCACCCGCACTACTCGTGGATGTCGTCCAGGTTCCATATCTACAAGGTAAACAAGGAATTCCTAAGGTCAAGTCAGTATGATGAATTTACTGTTCCTAGGGTCTCTACTCTGTAATCAGTGTAGCCTCACATGGTGGTTCAATAGGTCAAGAGTCCTTGCATTGGATCACGGGGGGCCCTAAAAACCCATGTCCTAGCCCGTCTTCCCTGACCTACATCATGAAGAAAGATTTCCAAACACAGTTTCCCTACTATCCCATGCAATCCTTCCTGTGCCTAACTCGAAACTCCATCCTATCACTCGATCCTCCATTTTATACCATTCTATCACAACCCTCCTTCACCAAGATGAGGGAAGGGACGTAAAATTTCTAGACCCTTCCATCTTCAAGTTGAGGAGGAGATAATGACCCCTGAGTCCTTCCTTTAATAGGCCCTAAAGTGGCGAATAGAACCAAGGGTATAGACTTGCATGTAATATGGAAGGAATTACCCTTTTTATTTAGTAGGATCGGAAGATAAGATGGTAATTACCCAAAAAAATCCAAATATATAATGTAAGAGTAAATACAAAAACCATTCCCATATGCATGTTCAAAGATAAACCCATACGAATTACAAGAAAACTACAGTGGGGAAGTACCAAAAGGAAGAAAACAACAACTACAACTGTCCCAACTTCCAAGATAGTATGGTCTTACAGGGTCCCCAAAGTCCACCTGGAATCCATAAAACAATTATATATATATAGGGTGAGTACATAAGCATACTCAGTAAGGAAATCCAAAAGCTTTCATGCACAAGTGGGGATTCATTCTAATGCCATGCGATAAAGTGAGGTAACAAAAACACCTAGCAAAGAAACTGTCCACCCAACCTCACCACAACACACTCCCAAAATAACTCAAGCTAGGAAAGTAATAATAATATCAAATAGATATTTGGGTACCCTGCACCACTTTCCCACTGGTTATTGAAGACATCCTACATGTCAGACCTCCCTCTCCATTTTCACTATAGTCCCACTACCGCCCCAACAACAAACTTATGGGCCACCACAACCATGCTTTCCCACCCTCAGACACGTGGGACACCATAACCATATGTATCCACGCTCAAAGAAATCAGGGACTCATCTCAAAGAAACATAGAAAACAAACCTGCCTGCACACACCTAGGCTAACCACCACAATGTACCCTGCCCGATGATTCATTGGATATAATGGACCTTATGCCATCACAGCCTACCCAAAGAGCCTTGGTCTACTCATGAGAGGGAGTAGAAAGGAGATAAAAACCATCCACCCAAAAAGATGTTCGAAAAAACACCCACCCCCATGGAATGGGGGTGTTCGTCATGAAGTGCTCAACTTGGGTGGAGTTAGAACAACAAACCCAAGAACGAAATTTATAAATATAGGTAAACAATCACTCATCCAAACCGAAGGGTCCCAAAACCATCGCCTACAAAAAAACCCTCATTACTATTCACTCCTAATAAAAGCATAATAGCCACAACTAGAGCACTACCCATATTTGTTATCATGTTGAAGTGATTCCATTTAAACAATCCTTCACAACCAAGAAACTAACAGGAATAGCCACATGCCAAAACAACTGCTGAACAAAAATAGTCAAGTAGCAATTTAATCACTCACACTCATTTCTCTTGTATAGTCACAACAAAAAAGGAATCCGTGACATCCCTCAAAGTAATAGAACCAAACCAATCACAAACATACATCCCCACAGATCCACAAGAAAACTGAACAACATGAGATCCCATGAACACACACACCTCCCCATAAGCATGAACAGGAAACACCACACATATTACCATAATAGAGAAAGGAAGATTTCAGATTTAACAAACACCATTAATTGAGTTCCCTCCTTTCGTTTGGTTATTTAGGGTGATCACACAAGATTTAATGTTTATCATGAATCCATTTAATCAACCATGTTAACGTGATTCACCAGTTCTCATGTCACATCCATTAAATCACAATATTATCCAAAAAACAGTGGTTCATTAGTGCTCAAGAAAGTACCACCAATGGCTACTATTTTCAGTGGGCGTACGCTCGTACTATTCACAATATATATGTGATGATAAAAAAGTACATGACCATAAACACCCCTTTATTCATTAAAATCCAATTATTATTATCTTCGTTCAGATTTGGATTCATCCATGCCCCGAGGAAACATTATCATACCCACCCCGCATGTTACTCAATAAAGAGAGACTAAGGGAAACCTTACATGGATGATCAATGATCGAATTTTCCTCCACTAGCCAAGAATTGGGATGCTAGATTTGTAGGAAGGGACGACTTGATGGCTTCAAGGATGAGAAGGAAGGGATCTAGGATGGGGCATGATTCTTCTGTTCAAGAGGGACTCCAAATACAACATGAGGGAGTGAAAGGAAAATGAGAGATTATCTCACATTAATAAAAGGCCAATCTAAAAATCAGGGAAATGATTTCAATGTACTTAAAATTCAAATTGTGGCTCGACCACTCGGTTGGACAGATTCACATGTTGGAATTAATTGAGAATTAATAGTTCTCTTTGGAGATAGTGAGGATAATAGATGTTATTTAATAAATATCTTTTAATCTGAGAAAAATATTTAATAGGGAGAAACTGTAAAATAACAGAAGGTGTGACACCGAGTAAAAGGCCACACATTTTGATAACTCAAAGGTCTCCCTATAAATTCTTGTTTAAAACACAATTCATTGGATTTAAATGGATTTTAAGGGGTATTAAAACACTTTTACCTCAAAAGATACATTACTGGGAAAAAACTGGAAGTTCCTAGAAGAATAGGGAAGGACTCATTGTTATGTGAGTCACTGTCGCCCTGACACCGTCACCCTAGCACTATCTCCCTGACAATGTCGCCCTGACACCATCTTTCTTGCACCGTCGATGCCACCATTAAACATCAGTTCCACATATTCCCATCTGTTCCACTAATTCTAATTGGTTCCATTGACACACATTGGGGTGATCAACACCCATCGGTGCCACTGTTTGGCCCTTGGTGCCACCGATGCTGATTGGTTCCATTGATGATCATTAGTGCCACTAACGCTCATCAGTTCCACTGATTTCCATCAGTTCCACCATTCGTTCAACCGTGAATTTGGAAAACTCATTAATGAGTCACTGATGGTTCCATGAACACTCCAAACACCCAAATTTGGCAATGTAATTGACCAGGAGGGTTTGGGACATTACACCCCATGATCAAGTAACACATAAAATTTCATGTATCGTGTTTTTTAAACTCAATAAATGCATGTCACTCCTAATTTATTTAATTATTATTGTTTTTTCATGAAAATACACACTTTTACACAACTTTTTATAGTTCATGAAATTCCACATATTCTTTCAATTTTGTTTGTTTCAAAAAATCCATACATTTCCAAAACATTCAATATTTTTTAAATATCTCATTTTATAATAAAAATATGTTCATTATTTACACAACTAATGATATCATTAATACTTCACACAATATGTTCTTCATGAAATTGTTGGGAACATAAATTCATGTGTGTAATGAGCTTTGTCAATCTGAAAATGTACTTTTATTTATGTATCTTATGTTTTCATTAAAACTTCATGCAACTCTTTTATAATGAGCCTATCCATCTACACACATTGGAATTAGATTCTGAGAATAATTAACCATGAAATAAAAACCACAAATCCAAATGTATAGTGTCTTTGGAATATTTGGTACATAATTAGAAAGTATGAAACCAAAACCAAAACATATATTGTATAATAATCATAAATATCCTATAACATAAATTTAAGCCATATATATGCATAAGATAACCTGGTCACCACATGAAAAAAATGGACGAGTTAAAAAACCTAGATGGGAATAAAGGTAGAAGTAAGACTGACTATATGGGTTACAAGGTATAACATGGTGACATAATAAGTCATGGAACCTGAATAAATATAAGGAATCATAACATGTGGAACAAGAGATAATGTAATAATGGAATCTTAGGAATGTGAAACAACATACTACATGACAGAAGCATGAGTCAATGATAACTTCCGAAACCATTTCACACGAAGGACAAAGTCCAACATTGAAATCAAGTTTACTCCTTGTCCAAATATGATGTAGGACGAGACTACACAATACCCAATTCATTGGAGTTCTATATGGTTTCATACATTATAAAATGTTCATGAATATGTTTTCCACATGAATAATCAAGAATATGGAATAATCATAAGGGTTACCCATAGAAAGAAATAAGTATCATAATAACGAATACTGGCATAATAAATGGGTGTATCAAAACAACATCCATAAAATAATGGATTTAAATCATACATGGACATTAATAAGGAAAATATCCATATTTAATGATAAATTAAGTTAAACTGATGTTAAAAAATGTAAAATTAGGGCTTAAAAACAATAAAAATGAGACACTATTGTGCAGTTTAAGAAAAATATTAACAATTCTTTAAATCATGAAAATGAATAATTGTTTTTATAAAACATGAAATGAACACATATATTTTTTAATGATTTGAAGACTATTTCTAGAAAACATTTTCTAGATTGAATCAGGTTATTGAGTGTACTTGAAGATGGTTATGAAATTGAGTGTTCATATTAACCGGACTTGCTTATCGGGAAGAACCGAGAAGGAAACAATATAAAAATTGTATTTCCCTGTAAAATATTGTTCAATAGATAAGGATACAATATTTTGGGACATAGAAAGATAATATATAATCATTATATAAAAATAACTTATATATAAATTGGTGTAATGAGAGAGAAAGCATAACCCCAAGGAAATTAAGATGTTCATAGAGAATCACATCCTTTATGTGGGAAAGTATTATACACATGTACTGAATGTTCTGTATAGTGAAATTAGATCCATTATTCAATTAAATAAAGACCTATTAGTTATCTATTTTTTTAGTATAATTTTATTATGTTAATTTATGGCCTTTTTGTAGAGTTTTAGTTATTATTTTCATCATTTTGAAAGTGTTAGTATCATGAGTTATATTATATTTATGCACCTAAAAATATTAAAATGTCCCTATATATCTTTTTATTTTCCCATATAAGAAAGAATCATTAGATAAAATGTTAATGATGGATGCTAGATTATTTTGGGGAATTTTTAATCATCATGGAAATGTTTTTTAATTTAATATGATGAATTAATATTAGTTCCAAAAAATGAAATAATATATAATATATATTTCAATTTGGTTTAATAATAATAATTATTTTATGACCATCCTTGAATTTAGTAAAATTAAATAAAAATACATCTTCAATGATGGTGGTAAATCAACATATCATATACAATTTTTTCATTCTCAAAATAATAAGAAGTGGGAAGAAATGTGTTAAGTGATTATTAGATTAAAAAAATAACATTAAATTATATATAATATTATGGAGTTACACTACCACTTCATGAATTTTAGGTGAGGATATGATAACAATTTAATAGAAATTCAAAATAAATTAAGAAAAGATGGAAGAGGATTTTACCTATTGAAATTCATCTCCTTGAGAACCTCTTTAGGTCTTTTGGGGTCCGAATTTTTTTATGACCAAAGTATCATGGATTTTGAGAATATAATTATTAATATTATTAGATGTAATTTGGATAATCTTCAAGGCTTTGGAGGTGTGAGGAGAAGGGGTGGTATTTATAGTAGAGGGGAAAAGTGTTTTTTGATTATTTTATTCATTAGTTTTCTATTCTGTCTCAAGTATATCAATAGTGTTTAACCTTATAAATAAATATTTTTAATAAATAATGTGATTTTGAGATTATTTTACTTACATCAACTAAGAATAAACAAATATTTTATTTATGTAATAATGTTATATATTATAACTTACTATATTTTACTATTCATTAAAAATTAAATTATTTTATAAAACTCTAAAAAATTAAACGTAACAATTTTTTTACATGTTGAATTCAAAAGTGGATTAAATTTAATGAAAATAATTTTTTATATAAAATAAATTTAATTTTTTGATTAAAATCATTATTCATTTGAAAAATACCTATTTGAAAATTATAACTGATTTAATGACACTTTGAAAAAAATAATTATGGTCAAACAAATTATATTATAAGCATAAGTAAACATAATAATAATTTATGAGTCTATTTTAAGAAAAAAAAGTTACTTTTAGATCGATATATTAAATAGAAATTTTTGAATAAATTTCTATGACTAACAAAATTACCAACTCTAAATTTATCATTTTAAAAATATTGATTTACTTTAAATGTGATATAAATATTTCATATTTTAATTCATAAGATACAAAAATTTTATTTACACACTAATTGGATATATTACTGTTTGATTTACATGTTTAATATTCCCAATAGTCATGTTATTATTCAAACATTCAAGTTACTATTCCATTGACATGCACTCTTTAATTTCTAGAAATACCTTTTATTTAATTATTAATTTATTTATAATGTTTTTATTGTTTTTTCAATGGGATTCTATGAGGAATGTACTTTATGAAATAATTATATTAAGGGAATTTTATTGGACATGATTTGGGGTTGTTACATTTTTCCACTTATTAAATTACACCCTCGAAATGACATTTTTTCATACATGAGAAAAACCAAAAGAGCAGAATCCAAATATCATTCTTTAGGTTATCCATCACTTAAATGAGGTCTTTTGTCCTTCATATTGGAATTTATTTCCAGGATAAATAGTTTATGCTTAAAAATTGTACCTCAAGATAATTTCAAATTCTTATAATTCCTTTATCCAAAAAAATTACATGTCTTGAAATATATCGATGAAATCATCAATAAATCATAAAAAAGTATTTATAATATAAAATTTTGATAAATATTGTTGAAATTTTTTATTTTAAGAAATTATTATTGATTTGTCATCAACTATTTCAAAATAGGGGTTTGATATATAAGTTTTTATATCTCCCCATAGATATCAATTTACAATTAGATACATATAGGTTGCTTAGATTTCACCATATTCTGTAGCATCTATAAAATCATTGAGTTCTTCATGTGTTTAAAACAATGAGATGAATTAAAAAATACCACTATGGATCTTCCCATTATCAACATAGTAAGAAATTTGAGATCAAAATATTCTATAATATAAAATACTTGATAGTTGAATGAATTTAGAGATGGAGAAGTATTGGATGCCTTATAAATTTTTCATCATGTAAATTTGATATTGTAAAATGTTTTGAAGATGTGAGATCATGTCATTAAAGTAATCAATTCGATTAGTTCTTCATGAATAGAGTTAAGAGTTTATCTTGATCTTCCTCATCCCATATTTTAACTACGAAAATGAAAATAAAATTAGTGGGATTGAATACATATCTAATAATGATATAAAAATAAAACATTGAACATAGAAGGAAGAAAATGTAAAGGAAACATATATCCTAAAATGGGAATCCCAATGTTCCAATCAAGGTAATCCATGTTATTGGATTATCCATAAGGATCCAACTTATGTGTTCTATTAGTAATATCAACAACTATAAAAACCATTATCAAAGAAAATAAATATGAACCCTAGACTTTTACACACATTTGACTTGATTATGATCATAATTAACAATGAAATACCAACCAAGGATCATAATATCTAGTGTCGTTGGAATATTAGGTACACGACTACAAATAATAAATCATATATACAAAAATATATTATTTAATCTTAATTTTTTTCTCCTAACATATTATTATCCCTTACATATTAATAGGATATCCTCGGGAATACATGAAAAAAAGGGATGAGCTTAAAAGCCCTGAAATGGAATAAAGATAGATGTATGGAATTACACATGGGAAAGAAGGTATAACATGATGAAATAAAAATTAATGTAACATGAATAAACATAAGGATTCATAATAACAAGAATATATGATCTTATAATCATGAAATCATAGGAGTGTTGAAATAATATACAACACGATATAAGAATGAGTTAAAGGCTAACTGCCAAGGCCATTTCACATGGTGGACAAAGTACCAAAAAGAATCATGTTTAATCCATGTCTAACATATCATATCATGAGAATAAACGTTACATAATGAATTATAGAAATATCTTCATAACATGATCATTAATATTTGTACCATATGAATAATAAAACATAAGGAATAAACATAAGGGTTTCCCATGGAATAAAATACGTATCATAATCATGTCATACGACTTAATAAATTAGTGTGTCATAAAAGAATCAATGAAAGAATGTATTTAAATCATATATGGACATTAATAATGAAAACTATCCATATATCATGATAAATTATGTTAAAATAATGTTAATAAATATAAATGGAGTGTTTAAGAAATATTAGAGATAAGAAACTTTCAGGCGGTTTAAAAAACATATTGGAGTACTTAAAGAGGGAAAATGAATAATTGATTGAATTTATAAAAAAATAAACATATATAGTTTTTAATTATAGAAATATTAATTAAAAAAATTGTCCTAAAAAAGAGTATTGAGTGTAGTTGAAAATGGTTATGAAATTAGGATGTTACACTTAAATGGTCTTTTTTATCGAGAAGAATCGATAAGGGATCAATAAAAAATATGTAATTCCCCAATATAGAAGGTTGAATGGATCAGTATAAATGTATTTTGAACATATAAAAAGAATTTGGAATAATTATATAATATTATATAATATTTACATTGGTGTAAATAGAGAGAAATCATATCCTAATATTAATTGAGAGGTTTAGAAAGAATCCCTTACCTAATGTTCAAATGTGTAGAGAATTTGTACATAATGTCACAGATAATGAAATTAAAAACACTAATTAATTACCTATAAAAATATTCTTTATGTATTTAATTTATTATAATTTTATTAGTTTCATTTATTTACATTTTCTAGACTTATAGTTTACCATTTTTTCATTTTTTATTGGTTCCTCTAATGATTTTATGATTCGTTCCCTTGAGTTTAATTGCGGGATTTTTTAACAAATGAAATAAAAACACTAGAAGTGGAATTATATAATATTTATGATCCTCCAAATTTTTAAATGGTCCCATATATCATTTTATTTTCAGATATGATAATGATTCATTAGATAAAATGTTAATGATTAATGTTTGTTTATTTTGGTCAATTTTCAATCATCACAAACAAGATTGGTTTTTTTATTGAATATTATGCATGTATATTAGTTAAATAATAGAGAAGAAGATATAATATATATGTATCAATTTTTTTGAACATAATAATGTTTTATGACCATCCTTGAATGTGAAAAAGTAAAATGAATCTACATCTTCCACAATGGTAGAAAATTGACATATCAAGGATGATGTTTTCATTTTTATAATAAAAGGAATAGGGAAGATATCTTGTGATGGATTATTACATTAAAATAATAAAATTAAATTATATAAAATATATTGGATTTATCATTCCAATTTAGGCATGGTAGGTGAGGATATTATAAGAATTAAAATGAAATTGATATGAAATTAAAAGAAAATGAAAGAGGATTTTACCCTTGAACTTATTCTTCTTTGGAACCTCGTTAGGGAGATTGGGTTTGGTATTTTATTGATATAATGTTCCTAGGAATTAGGGGTGACATGGGAATATGATTTGGAATAATTTGGACATTATTAAAGGCATCAAAGGTGTGAGGAGAAGGGGTGTTGAGGGGTGGTATTTATAGAAGAGGAGATGGGTGTTTTAGATTATTTTATTCATTAGTTAATTATTATGGACCAAGACCATTAAAAAGTGTAAAAAATTATCAGTAACTAAATTAAATAAATAAAGAGAGTATGAGTTTATGTTCTTTACATCAGAAAAGACTATATAAATAGTGTATTTATGTTATAATGTGATAAACCCAAAATTATCATATTCAACTATTCACAAAAAACTCAACTATTTTACAAACTTCAAAAAAAATATTACAAACAATTTTTCACACTTTGAATTCCAAAATGGACTCCAATTAAGGATAATAATTTCTATATTTGATAAATTTAGGTTTTTTAAAAAATAATAATTTATTTGAAAGATACCTATTTTAAAATTAGAACTGATTTTTGACACATTGAAAAAATTAATTAAGGTCACAAAAAATTATATTATAATAAGAAGATATAAAGATATTAATTTTGGAATCTATTTTTATTGAAAATAAATTCCCTCTAAAATAATTATATTAATTATAAAATTGTGAATAAATATTTATGACTTACAAAAATACCAACACTTAATTTGTCATTTTTAAAACATTTAATTAATTTTAATATGATATACGCAAATTATAATTCATTTATAAGATATATAAATTTTATTTACAAATTAATAGGTTATGTTACTATTCTATTTGATGGTAAACTATTCTATATGGTTATATTATTATTCCAATGGTCATGTTACTACTCCATCAGTATAGGTTACTTAATTTGTAGAAAACCCTCTTATTTCCTTAATTATTCATTTATAATGTTTATATTGTGTTATAAATGTGATTTTATGTGGTTTATACTATAATAAATAATAATAATAAGGGAATTTCCATTGATTTAATTCTGGGTTGTTACATTATTCACAATTCAATGCATTCATATAATCAACAAGTATATCTACTATATATGATCGGTGCGTAGGATAATTTATAGGATTATTCACCCTTTAAAACATATTCCTAGCATGACACCCACTATACACACATATTTATTGGTTTATTAATAATTTATGATATGAAATCACCGTTCGTATGAAACTCTCATCCTTTATGAAACTTCTGTATTTTATGGGCTCTCACAACTCTAGGAATCACATAACTCCATCATTAATGAAAATAGAAGACATACAAAAATCCCATTCCATAATGAATAAAGAAAATCCAACTTTAAAACACATCATTCATGAAATTTTAGTCATTTTTGAGTAGCATTAAATGCATCACGAGACTTCTAATTTCATAAAACAATTGATGTTTCATAAATTAGTTTCCTTTGAGGTATTTTGATGATGTAACCTAAAATATTAATTTTTTAACATTAAAAATTAATTTATACCTTTCAAAAAACATCATCATGTTGAATAAAAATATATCCTTTTTAAAATTTCCATTAGAAGGCTTTGAATCACCATCTTATAATATTTTTAGGATTAAATATTTTACAAATACTAAATAATGATGAAATATTAAACACTAGAATTACCCTTAATTACCACCTTCAACCATTAATGATTGTGATAAAATTCTCTCAGAAAATAGGCATATAACCTCAAATTCAAAATAGTCTTCGTCTCACACAATACCACGTCACAACATTTTATGTTCATATATATCATCCTTCCAAAAATTTGAACATAAATTCTTTGTAACATATTTAATAGTTTCTTCCCTAAAAATGGGGAATCTAGAAATCCGTCATAAACACTAGCTACATTATTGTGATTTTTCATTCATGGATACGTTCCCTATTTCATCAATGTTTACCAATAATCTAACTATGATGAATCATACTATGATTAGAAACATATCGAACCCCAAGAATTGGCTTGAGTCCAGAATTATCCCATTTGGATTTTGTTATCAATACTATAATTAATCCATCCTCTATCAGATAGTCTAGATATTTAATAGCTATAGAAGTATAATTCCTTATTTTAAACCTTATTAATTTCCACTCCCACATTTATATCAAAATGAAATGTTCTATTTTAAACATGATTAAATCCTCATGTTACCATCCCCTTATGGTCTTGTTAGATATTCTGTTTTTGTCACCTCCCTTTGTCACTATAAACAATAAATGGGGATCCTTAATCTAAATCTAAACTCCCCATTGATAATTTTTTTATTTATCCCCCATTTTAGTACATTTATTATCATACCATGTGATACAATAGTTTACATCTGAGTAAAATTTCCATCATTTAGAAAACTACCATATTTTTCATTTGGTTCCATCAATAACATACTGCTCCATTAATCAATTTATTATTGAAACCCCTAAAGTATTTATCCATTAATGTTTTTTATTTTACTATAAAGAATTAGTAAATTTTAATCATGTAAAATTATCACTTGGAATGGAGTCATCAATAGACAAATTAATCATTGTGAGTGGGAACATATTGTAGGAAACAAGTGATTAATCCAGTAAAAAATTTCTATAGATAGTAGTAGCATAAATTTAATTCTATTATAGAACGTCTTGTGATATCCATCACACTGACAATAAGGTGTCAATAAACAAAAAAAATAAGTTTATGTATTAGAAAAATAAGAAATTTTAAAAAAACAAACACTTATTGTTAGTGATAACCTCATTGTACCTTAAGGTATGAATGAAATTTAATTCAACATCCAGAATGTAACATCCCAAGCTTCCACGGTACGTTTCCCTTCGAATAATGCGATAGCGTGTGTTGTACGCAACCTCGAGTTCTAACACACACCACAACTAATTAAACTAGCTGTTGTGAATAGTAATACCTACTTTTTGAAATTATATATATTTTATATTTCAAAATAGACTTCATTTTTGGATTCGGAATATCTAATTTAGCCTAAGGTGAAATTTTGGTACTTTTCGGATAACTTTCATATTTTGATGAATAGTGAAAATTACTAAATTTTAATTACAAACAACTTTTTTAATCAAAATAATTAATAGTGATAAATTATGAATTTTAGTAGTTTTAAAGTATATTTATAATATATTTTTACCATTTAATATAATTTTGGTCATTGGACATAAATTTACAATTAAACCGAACATAAACAAGTGTCAATCTTTTGATAGTTATTATCTCTTAAAAACACGCTTTTTGTTTTGACAACGGGAATTAATTTTAAATTAATTTCTGCCACTTCTGTGTTTTGAATTTAGGAAAATGGATTCCATATTTGGAATCAGGATGTTCTAATTATGTAAATAGGTAACTTTTATTTTTACACATTTTGAATAATTACTGCGGTAAATATTTTATTTACCATGGTTAAAGGGTAAATCCGGTAAATAAGGGTTAAAAAAATAATATTATAATAATACAAAATTATCCTAAAACGTGTCCTAACCTTATTGGTGGACACATACCCGACCATGGGCATCCTTGGGTCTATTTGGGGACCCCTTGGAGGCACTTGTATGTGGTAGGGACACATTATATTAATAAAGTTAAAATAAAAATAAAAATAAAAATGGCATAAGCTTACATCTTTTAGAAGAAAAATTTTTACATAGGGTTATACATGTTGGATTTTCTATTATAAATATTCATTAGAAAGCTAAAGATATTTCCTACATAATTATATTTTATTTATAATTTTTAGACATCAAATAATTTAAATTATTAATGACACAATAATGATGCAATGTTTACCTCATTAATAAATCATTTAAATAAATAAGATTATAATGATTAAAATATTATCTAAAACCTGTCCAATTCTTATTGGTTGATGTTATTTAGAATATTATTCATCTTATCTTCGACCTCAAGGATTTTTGGACCATTATAAACCGAATATAATTATATTATAAAGTAATACTTTCACTCTTTCCTAAAGAGCCCCTCCTCTCCCTTATAAAAGGAGACCACTTCTACTCATTCCTCACACCTCTCAAGCCACTTGGCTCGTCCCAACCCTGCCCAAATAATCTCCCCACATCCCTCTCCTCCTCCTTTAAGCTTCCCCTTAGGCAGAAAGCATTTCAAGAAGTCCTTTGGTTCCAACCAAAGTGAGTTACCTAAATTAAAGGTAACGATTTCTCTTAAATTATTTTCATTTATTTTGCTTCTCCAACCCCCCAAACTCTTTTTATTTCCTTTCTTTTGTAACAACACCAGTATCCACAATATACTAGGATGTTGTTATAAGAAGTATTCAAATTACACATACACACAACTCCATCTAATGGATGATGAACATAATGTTTTTGTGGATGGAAAACTAACGCCTCACGAAACGATGATTGTTCAAATACATCTTACCGCCTCTCATGGTTGCCATTATGATGGCACTGTAATTAAATATGATATTAATGATATATATTTTATATATAAGATTCTATAATTACATTTTATTTCATATCATTATTCTTTTCATGTTGTATATACATATGATAATTTCATTTGAGGAAGTGCGGACTACCGCCCAATTAAAATGATATGACTCGTTCATACCACACATGGAACATATAAAGGATGGTGTTAATGAACTTAAGTAACATATATAAAATATTATATTATAATGTAATAGTAATATACCTATGTATCATTTGGATTAAATTCTTTTAAAATAAAAATTAAATGGAAGTAGCGTTCGTGCGTACGTACGGACTACCGTCTCCACGAACGCGATGAGATTCATTCTCCATCGTATCCATTCAAGTCTTATTCTCATTTTAGGGTTAAAAATAATGTTAATATCATTCTGATTATGAATAAGATATAATATATCCATTACAAACATGTCTTACGTAACCAAACATTTAAGAAGAACGAATCGATTATCACCCGAAACGACGATAATACTAAGATATTATTAATAAAGCAATGTTAAAAGATCATATATGATATCATATTAATGTATATGATTCTTGTATAATTTAATAATTATTATTTCACCATTATACAGGAGGTTAACCTACCCCAACAAAGGAAAAGTACAAGGTAAGGATTTATTTCGCAATCTCTTCATTATCCGAGGTTGTTTATACATAATTATCTACTGGGACCTCATTATCATCCATATCCATGTTTCTTCAAAATGTATTTCAAAACATATTTAATATTTAAAATAATATGGGTTAAAGTCATTTAAACACTTTTTTGACTTTTTATAAGAGGTTTATAAGGGAATCTTTCCGTCGTTTTCCAAACAAGGTGCTTTTTAACCTTTTCGACAGAATTAAGATAAGAATGTTTTTTTAACTTATACAGCGGGTGCGGTTATTTTCCGCCGTTATAAAATCGTCAAAGCTTCCCTTACAAGCTTATAAGAAATTTTTCAAGAAAATGTTTTATTTTTAAGGCTCTTAAATGATTTCAAAAATAGAAAGAGATATTTCTCTAAAAAGTGTTTTGATTTCATCTATGTCAACATCCTTTGACGGATTTTACGCTTATTTGAAGTTGATTTATTATGATACAAAACTTCTATATTGTATTAAAGGTTTTTTGATATGTTTGACTATGGATGTGCTATTTTTATACCATTCATAGTTTATGGTGAAATTATTGACATTTTGTATGCTAGTTTTAATACGAATGTTTATGTTATCTTTAATCCTTTTCATATGGGAATGCATTGGACTTAATATGTGACGGGTGGAGACCGCTATAGCTCCTCGATGCATCGGTAGGTCTCACGAGACAAACTAGTGTCTTGGAACAAGGCCTTGGCAAAATATTATTTGTAGTCTTGGCACGAGGCCTTGGCTATGTGGTTATGATAGTCTGGCATTATGAATTCCAACATTATGAAAGTGGTTATTGATATTGCATGTGATTATTCGATTAGTAAAATATCCATGTGAACAAGTAAATGGAATTATTTCATTTTACTTTTGCCATACTATGTTGAAGTTCAAGTTTAAAAGGCTTTTTTTTTAGTAATTCATTTCCTTAAATGTTTATGCTTATTTTTGAATGTTCCGCTATATTGTTATCCTTACTGGGCATTTGAGCTCACCCCTTTTCTATGTTTTATTTTTCCCAGGATGTGAAGATGTAAGTTATGAATGACCTTCAAGGATACTATGAGTGGATTATAGTGTGGACTGTGGAAACATTATGTTGTTTTATTAGTTTTCATTTTATGATGTAATGTAAAACTTATGAATATATCTAGTGTTTCCAAGGCTACTAAACCAACCGGTCTTTCGAGATTTGATCTTTCTTGCGATCATGCCAATGTTATGTATTAATGCACCGACTCTAGGTAACTAGGGTCGGGGCGTTACAGTTGGTTTCAGAGGAAGTTTAGTACAAATCTTGGAAGCTAGATTTAGATAAACTCTGATTAGAGCATGTAAACCTAAGATGAACTTTGAGGATTAGTATAGAAGAACTTCCTAGAATTTTGGTATTGTAGAGATTTTGTGAGTTTTCTGAGCAACACATCCATGTCTGGATACGAGCAGGTAGAGGCAGCTCTGGCATAGATGTACCTAGGGGTAAAACCCGAAAACACCGCTTTGAGCTAGACTCGAACGAGAACTGGTGCACGACAACGGGCCTTGCTGCACTCTTGGTTACGACACTCCCGGGGGATATGCTTAGGATAACTCTCATTTTCTTTACAACTCATTATGAAGGGTTTATGAGTATATAATACCTCAAAGAAAACATTTTTATGATTATGGATTATATCCATAAATAGTTCAATTTATGTTAAGTGTTTTATAAGTATGGGATTATGTATTTTGATTCATAAACTGATCTAGTTTATGCCATTGTTTAGAAATGGAGCCTAGTGGAAGAAATGGAAACCGTATCAATGCACGCACTCCATGTAGGGATTGACCTCCTGCTCAAGATAATTATAGTGGGGCTGGTTATGCAACTAGTGCCAATCAGCTAATCACCATACTGGGAAAACTTACTCAGGTTATGAATAATAACCTTACCCGTATGGAGCACCCTGATCCGCAGCGTGGAGGATCAATGTTAGATCGATTCATGAGGCAACAACCACCAACATTCAATGGGATTACAAATCCCTTAGTAGCTGAGCAATGGATAAATTCCCTAGAGAAAATATTTCAGGCTTTGGGGAGCAGTGAAAGGGAAAAAGTTATCATGGCAGTTTACCGCCTCACTGGAGATGCTGATCAATGGTGGTCATTGATTCAAAACATGAAGGAAGATGATGATGTATAAAATATGGAATGGAGGGAGTTCAAAGATCTGTTTTTAGAAAAATACTTTCCTCGTGACCATCGAGCAGATATGGAAAGGCAATTTCTAAGTCCGAGACAGAAGGAGGATGAGAATGTCGCAAAGTATGAGGCTAACTTTACAAAGTTAGCAAGGTACGCTGGTGATTATATACGCAACCCTAGAAGTAAGATTGATCGTTTCTTTGATGGGTTAAAACCATTTCTCCGTCGAGCATTAGTCTCACAATCCTTTTCATCATACGAAGACATTGTCTCATGTGCTATCAAGACCGAAAAGGAATTATCTAAGTCTTATGACTTTAAAGCAAAGAAAGAGAAGAAGAGACCTGCTGATCAATCTGTGAATGGAAATAAGGGGAAGAAGGGAAAGGTTGAATATCCATCTTATGGTAAATGAGGGAAGAAACATCCTGGTACTTTCTTGAAGGGAATGGGAGTCTGTTACAAGTGTGGTGAAAAAGGCCACCAAGCTCGTGATTGCAAGGGGATGAAGGAAGCTACCAACGTTCAGTGCTACAACTACAGGGAGATGGGACATTATGCAAATGAATGTCCTAAGCGTCAGGAGAACTTACCTCAGAAAAGGCCAAGGGATCAAGTCCAGGCTTATGCTATCAATACTGCTGAGGTAGAAGCTCCGAAAGACGTGGTGGCAGGTAATTTAATGGTTTCCTCAAGTTTAGAAAATGCATTATTTGATTCTGGATCATCGCATTGTTTCATATCTTCCCAGTTTGCTAAGAAAATTAGATATTTCCAATTTGATTTAATAAGGGAGTTTTCAGTTAAAACTCCTAAGGGAAGTATCATTGCAACAAAGTTTTGTGAATCATTCCCCATTAGAGCACATAAATTTTCTTTATCTGCTGATATCATCATCATACCTATGATTGAGTTTGACATAATCCTCGGTATGGACTGGCTTTCGGACTATGATGCGAAGATTTATTGTAAGAAGAAAGAGGTTACGATTCTTGATGATAATGATAAGGAACACCTTATTTTTAGAGTAGAATCATCACCACCTAATTCTTATTTAGATCCACCCCGAGTAGCTCAACATAATTCAATTATTGGGGAGGAAGAGAATGAAATAACTGTCGGTGAGGAAAGGAATGTTCAAATAGAGGATGTACCTGTTGTGAAAGAATTTGTAGATGTATTTCCAGAAGATTTACCTGGACATCCTCCAGAACGAGAAGTTGAGTTTTCCATTGATTTGATTCCTGGATCAAGGCCTATATCGAAGACCCCTTATAGAATGGCCACTGTAGAATTAGTTGAACTAAAGAAACAACTAGAGGAATTGAGTAATAAGGGATTTATTCGCCCTAGTGTTTCTCCATGGGGAGCCCCTGTTCTTTTTGTTAAAAAGAAAGATGGATCTATGAGGTTATGTATCGACTACAGGGAGATCAATGCTATAACGATAAAGAAAAAGTATCCCCTACCACGTATTGATGATTTATTTGACCAACTGCATGGAGCTCAATACTTTTCAAAGATTGACCTTCTATCTGGATACCATCAGTTGTGTGTAAAGAAGGAAGACATTCCGAAGACAGCATTTCGAACCAGGTACGGGCATTACGAGTTTACCGTAATGCCGTTTGGATTGACTAATGCACCCTCTGTATTCATGGATCTGATGAATAGTGTTTTCAAGGAGTATCTCTATGAATTTGTGGTGGTATTTATTGATGATATCTTTGTATACTCCAAATCCTACGAAGATCATGAAAATCACTTGCGCATTATCTTGAAAACTCTGAGGAGGCATGAATTATATGGGAAGTTTAGCAAGTGTGAATTCTGGCTTCATGATATTTCTTTTCTTGGCCATATTGTCTCTAAAGATGGAATCTATGTTGATCCTTCTAAGACCAAGGCAATCCAATAATGGCCAGCACCTACGAGTATAACTGAGGTATGTAGTTTTATTGGTTTGGTAGGTTATTATCGACGTTTCGTCCAGAATTTTGCCCGATTGGCTAACCCATTAACGAAGCTCACACGTAAAGGGGTTAAATTTGTTTGGACAAAAGAGTGTGAAGAATGTTTTGAAGAACTGAAGAGAAGATTAGTCAATGCTCCTATATTGACTCTACCATCGGGGAATGATGGGTTCGTTATTTATAGTGATGCATCAAAGAAAGGACTTGGTTGTGTCCTTATGCAGAATGATAGAGTTATTGCCTATGCATCACGAAAGTTGAAAATTCATGAACAAAACTATCCTACTCATGATCTTGAGTTAGCAGCTATGATCTTTGCTTTGAAAATATGGAGACACTACCTCTATGGTGAAAAATGTGAGATTTATACTGATCACAAGATTTTGAAGTATATTTTCTCACAAAAAGAACTCAACATGAGGCAAAGGAGATGGCTTGAATTACTCAAGGATTATGATTGCACGATACACTACCACTCGGGGAAAGCAAACAAGGTGGCAGATTCTTTGAGCAGAAAAGACCATGGAGTTTTGAACATGATGAGAATTGAAAGGGATCCAATTTTCATGGATATAGTGAAGATGGACATGGGAATAACCAGGGAAGGTGAAACATCAATGCTTTTTCAAATGGTTGCCAAACCATCTTTACTAGAAAGGATTAAGAGTTCTCAGACCGATGATGAAGAATTTCAGAAGAAGATTAAAGCTGTTAATGATGGGAGATTGAGAGACTTTGTGTATGAAGATGGGATTTTGAAATTCGGGAAGAGACTTTGTGTTCCCGATTTACCTGATCTAAAAAGGGAATTGCTGGATGATGCTCATAGTTCCAATTTCTCTATACACCCTGGGAGCACCAAAATGTATAGAGATTTGAAGGAACATTTTTGGTGGGACAACATGAAGAGAGAGATTGCTGATTTTGTGTCAAGATGTATGGTTTGTCAACAAGTGAAAGCTGGAAGGCAAAAGCCTGGAGGAGTCATGCAACCTCTTCCCATACCGGAGTGGAAATGGGACAATATTACGATGGACTTTGTCATGGGGCTACCAAAGACTCCTAGAAGGAACGATGCAATATGGGTTATTGTTGATCGTCTTACCAAGTCAGCACATTTTCTTGCTATAAGAGAAGATCTACCCCTGGAACGGCTAGCAAGACTATACATTAATGAAGTTGTGAGACTTCATGGAGTACCCCTATCGATTGTTTCTGATCGTGATCCCCGTTTTACTTCAAGATTTTGGAAAAGTCATCAGAAATCTCTGGATACTGAACTTCATTTGAGCACTACTTACCACCCTTAGACAGATGGACAATCAGAACGGACTATTCAAACCCTAGATAACATGTTGAGATCTTGCTCACTTGACTTTCAGGGTATGTGGGATCAATATTTACCACTGGTAGAATTTTTCTATAACAATAGCTTCCATTCGAGTATTCAGATGGAACCATATAAAGCGTTATATGGAAAGAGATGTCGTACACCAACCTGTTGGGATGAGGTTGGTGAAAGAAAACTTGTAGGCCCAGAACTGGTGGAGGAAACGGTGGAAAAGGTGAAGGTAATCCAAAATCACATCAAAGCAGCTCAAAGTAGGCAGAAACGCTATGCCGATAATCGAAGGAAGGATTTGGAATTTCAGGTCGGTGATCATGTTTTCCTGAAGGTATCTCCATGGAAGGGAGTCATACGTTTTGGTAAGAAAGGTAAATTGAGTCCCAGGTACATCGGACCTTTCGAAATTCTAGAACGAATTGGGGTTGTAGCTTACCGATTGGCAATGCCGCCAAGTCTCTCTAAAGTTCACGATGTGTTCCACGTATCTCGGTTGAGGAAATACATGCCTGACCCAACGCATGTACTCACCTATGAAGAATTAGAACTGGAACCCGATCTGTCTTATTGCGAAGAGCCCGTCAAGATTCTTGAAACGAGAGAACAAGTGCTGAGAAACCGGACGACGCGTCTGGTAAAAGTTTTGTGGAGAAATCATAAGATGGAAGAGGCAACGTGGGAACCCGAGGAACTTATGATGAAGAACCACCCGAGTCTTTTTATTCAGTAATACCCTAGAAATTGCGAGGATGCAATTATTTGAAGGAGGGGAGAATGTAACACCCCAAGCTTCCACAGTACGTTTCCCTTCGAATAATGCGATAGCGTGTGTTGTACGCAACCTCGAGTTCTAACACACACCACAACTAATTAAACTAGCCGTTGTGAATAGTAATACATACTTTTTGAAATTATATATATTTTATATTTCAAAATAGACTTCATTTTTGGATTCGGAATATCTAATTTATCCTAAGGTGAAATTTTGGTACTTTTCGGATAACTTTCATATTTTGATGAATAGTGAAAATTACTAAATTTTAATTAAAAACAACATTTTTAATCAAAATAATTAATAGTGATAAATTATGAATATTTGTAGTTTTAAAGTATATTTAGAATATATTTTTACCATTTAATATAATTTTGGTCATTGGACATAATTTTACAATTAAACCGAACATAAACAAGTGTAAATCTTTTGATAGTTATTATCTCTTAAAAACACGATTTTTGTTTTGACAGCGGGAATTAATTTTAAATTAATTTCTGCCACTTCTGTGTTTTTAATTTAGGAAAATGGATTCCATATTTGGAATCAGGATGTTCAAATTATGTAAATAAGTAACTTTTATTTTTACACATTTTGAATAATTACTGCGGTAAATATTTTATTTACCATGGTTAAAGGGTAAATCCGGTAAATAAGGGTTAAAAAAATAATATTATAATAATACAGAATTACCCTAAAACGTGTCCTAACCTTATTGGTGGACACATACCCAACCATGGGCATCCTTGGGTCGATTTGGGGACCCCATGGAGCCACTTGTATGCGGTAGGGACACATTATATTAATAAAGTTAAAATAAAAATAAAAATTGCATAAGCTTACATCTTTTAGAAGAACAATTTTTACATAGGGTTATACATGTTGGATTTTCGATTATAAATATTAATTAGAAAGATAAACAGATTTCCTACATAATGATATTTTATTTATAATTTTTAGACATAAAATAATTTAAATTATTAATGACACAATAATGATGCAAGGTTTACCTCATTAATAAATCATTTAAATAAATAAGATTATAATGATTAAAATATTATCTAAAACCTGTCCAATTCTTATTGGTTGATGTTATTTAGAATATGAGTCATCGTATCTTCGACCTCAATGATTTTTGGACCATTATAAACCGAATATAATTATATTATAAAGTAATACTTTCACTCTTTCCTAAAGAGCCCCTCCTCTCCCTTATAAAAGGAGACCACTTCTACTCATTCCTCACACCTCTCAAGCCACTTGGCTCGTCCAAAACCTGCCCAAATAAGCTCCCCACATCCCTCTACTCCTCCTTGAAGCTTCCCCTTAGGCAGAAAGCATTTCAAGAATTCCTTTGGTTCCAACCAAAGTGAGTTACCTAAATTAAAGGTAACGATTTCTGTTAAATTATTTTCATTTATTTTTCTTCTCCAACCCCCAAACTCTTTTTATTTCATTTCTTTTGTAACAACACCAGTATCCACAATATTCTAGGATGTTGTTATAAGAAGGATTCAAACTAAACATACACACAACTCCATCTAATGGATGATGAACATAATGTTTCTGTGGATGGCAAACTAACGCCTCACGAAACGATGATTGTTCAAATACATCTTACCGCCTCTCATGGTGGCCATTATGATGGAACTGTAATTAAATATGATATTAATGATATATATTTTATATATAATCTTCTGTAATTCCATTTTATTTCATATCATTATTCGTTTCATGTTGTATATACATACGATAATTTCATTTGAGGAAGTGCGGACTACCGCCCCCTTAAAATGATATGACTCGTTCATACCACACATGGAACGTATAAAGGATGGTGTTAATGAACTTAAGTAACATATATAAAATATTATATTATACTGTAATAGTAATATACCTATGTATCATTTGGATTCGATTCTTTTAAAATAAAAATTAAATGGAAGTAGCGTTCGTGCGTACGTACGGACTACCGTCTCCACGAACGCGATGAGATTCATTCTCCATCGTATCCATTCAAGTCTTATTCTCATTTTAGGGTTAGAAATAATGTTAATATCATTCTTATTATGCATAAGATATAATATATCCATTAAAAACATGTCTTACGTAACCAAACATTTAAGAAGAACGAATCGATTATCACCCGAAACGACGATAATACTAAGATATTATTAATAAAGCAATGTTAAAAGATCATATATGATATCATATTAATGAATATGATTCTTGTATAATTTAATAATAATTATTTCACCATTATTCAGGAGGTTAACCTACCCCAACAAAGGAAAAGTACAAGGTAAGGATTTATTTCGCAATCTCTTCATTATCCAAGGTTGTTTATACATAATTATCTACTGGGACCTCGTTATCATCCACATCCATGTTTCTTCAAAATGTATTTCAAAACATTTTTAATATTTAAAAGAATATGGGTTAAAGTAATTTATACCCTTGTTTGACTTTTTATAAGAGGTTTATAAGGGAATCTTTCCGTCGTTTTCCAAACAAGGTGCTTTTTAACCTTTTCGACAGAATTAAGATAAGAATGTTTTTTTTAACTTATACGGCGGGTGCGGTTATTTTCCGCCGTTATAAAATCATCAAAGCTTCCCTTACAAGCTTATAAGAACATTTTCAAGAAAATGTTTTATTTTATATGGCTCTTAAATGATTTCAAAAATAGAAAGAGATATTTCTCTAAAAAGTGTTTTGATTTCATATATGTCAACATCCTTTGACGGATTTTACGCTTATTTGAAGTTGATTTATTATGATACAAAACATCTATATTGTATTGAAGGTTTTGTGATATGTTTGACTGTGGATGTGCTATTTTTATACCATTCATAGTTTATGGTGAAATTATTGACATTTCGTATGCTAGTTTTAATACGAATGTTTATGTTATGTTTAAACCTTTTCATATGGGAATGCATTGGACTTAATATGTGACGGGTGGAGCCCGCTATAGCTCCTCGATGCATCGGTAGGTCTCATGAGAAAAACTAGTGTCTTGGCCCAAGGCCTTGGCAAAATATTATTTGTAGTCTTGGCACGAGGCCTTGGCTATGTGGTTATGATAGTCTGGCATTATGCATTCCAACATTATGAAAGTGGTTATTGATATTGCATGTGATTATTCGATTAGTAGAATATCCATGTGAACAAGTAAATGGAATTATTTCATTTTACTTTTGCCATACTATGTTGAAGTTCAAGTTTAAAAGGCTTTTGTTTTAGTAATTCATTTCCTTAAATGTTTGTGCTTATTTTTGAATGTTTCGCTATATTGTTATCCTTACTGGGCATTTGAGCTCACCCCTTTTCTATGTTTTATTTTTCCCAGGACGTGAAGATGTAAGTTATGAATGACCTACAGGGATATTATGAGGGGATTATAGTGTGGACTGTGGAAACATTATGTTGTTGTAGTAGTTTTCATTTTAGGATGTAATGTAAAACTTATGAAAATATCTAGTGTTTCCAAGGCTACTAAACCAATCGGTCTTTTGAGATTTGATCTTTCTTGCGATCATGCCAATGTTATGTATTAATGCACCGACTCTGGGTAACTGGGGTCGGGGCGTTACACAGAACCTATTCTTGATAATGCTAAACAACCTAGATTGTTTCCCACAAAATTTTCCTAAATATATTACCATTTATACTGAGCCACTTATTGATACCAATCGTTGAGATACTACCAAATGTTTAATTAAAATTTATAATGGGGATATAAAAATTATCACAAAGAAATATGTTTTATTACATGTTCTTGGGATTATAAAAATATAAGTTGATATAATATTGTATGAACCAAATAAGTAAACCTGAAATAAATAAATATTGTTGTTTATCCTTCAATATATATTTTCATTGTGGTAAAATTCCACTTAAACTGAGGAATAACACCAATGATTAAATATTTAATACTATATGAAATCACTTAACTATCTAAAGAGAGATTTTATAGCTATTTCATTTCACATAATGAAATTTACTGTATTATTGTTATTTTACTAAGCATGTATCATCCTAATAAAAATATGAAAAATATATATTTTTGTGAAACTAATTGATGAATCTGATATAGTATATTATTTTCTTGTTTTTTTATTCCTTTTAGCCATATGATTCATTATTTTTTAAGAACATTTTATTTTTAATTAAGGAAACACAACATGAATTGAATCATCCCTATAATCAGTTACCAATTAAAACATATCTATTAAAAATAGATAAATGCATGGGGATAGGGTTACTAATCTAATTCATTGATATAAGATTTTGGTTTATATCAATGGTCAATCCTTTTGATATTTTCTTAAAAAATATTGTATTCCTTCTTTGTTTGTTCCAACATCATTGACAACTCAAACTATTCTGCAAATATAATTAGACATTCAAAACACACATGCATATTATTAGATAAATATATAGCTATGTATCTCTTTAAACTTTTCAAAGATATATATTAAATCCTACTCATATTTATTTCATTATTTTACACATCACATGTTCACTATTTTACATTATTCTTTAATAGAACATGAATCATATTTTTGGTCTTCTTCTCTTTCTTTAACAAATTTTAGAGAGATATTCTACCATAATTAATTTATATTCTCGAGATATTTATTAAAAGAATACCATGGATATTTTTTTGTTTCTATTTAATTAAAATGTAGAACAACATAGAATTTATCATTTTAAGTGAACCCTTTTTTATGTTCATATCTTTCTTACTCACCGTTGGATCATTCTCCCACTTCTTTTTCTAGTTGGTCCTCCTTTACCTCTAAGTGTGATGTCATAATTTCACTAAATCCATGTTTTTAATCATTTATAGTTTACATGTTTTCAAGATCAAAAAGTTAGTTTCCATTATATGATTTTTCGTTATATACCACTAGATTTGAGGACCTCCTTATGGAATATTTTTTCCTTCTATGCATTATTCAACCAAAATTTCCATAATATATAACTGAGGAAAAAAATTAAAAAATATTCCACTAAATACCTACCTATAATTTTAATTTCTTAGTTTATATATTGGTAAATCCATTAATAATCAATCATATTTCACTTAGGTCTATTAGAAAACACTCATAGTGTACCCATTATTCATCATTACTAAAATATCATGTCATCCTTCTTATAAGATACTTTAATTTTAGTTTTTTATGATAAAACATTTTAGTATTTATATTTCTAATTTATATCATTGCATACTAATATTATATATTCTTCTATAGTGGGTATTGTCACACTCTTATTTCCCTTAGAAAATGTTTATTTTATCTATAGATCTCTAATATTATTTCCTTTATCATTAATCTAAACTTCCATCTATGTTAACATGGAACTATCTTCATTTAAATAATTTATTCTACTATTATATTGTTTCATGAGAGGGGGGAAATTATATTTCATATCATTATTATATACCATATAATTTTTTTTATTTTTATATATTTCATTAAGAACGTCACTATGTTCTTCCAATATAGAACCCATTATATGTATATTAATATTTCCAACCCGTATACACTTTCCCACCTCTTGTTTGCTTTGAAAAAAATCATTCATGATTGAAGATTAAACTTTCTATATGATCTACCACTTATTCACAACCTCCTATAAGGATATCATATATACCTGATCATTGGAAAAAAAACTTTTAATTTATAAACATTATATCCAATTATTTCTTATCAGAGCTCTAATTATATATGTGTTTTTTATATTTATAACTATATCCCCAAAATATTTTATTCTCTATCACATCTTCTTAAAATGGATCATTAATTATATTACTCTCTATAATTTCATCATCATGTGTCTATATTTATTTATTTTAATTTTTAATAGAGGATTTATATTTTTTAATATTATTTACATTCTCTTTAGTCTTCATAATTAGATAAATAATTATATATTTTATACTAGATTAATAAATTAATTGATAAAATGATTAAATTATTTTTTAACATCTACTTCAATAACATTAAAATTTTAAGTTCAATCTTTTTATATACCACTAATTTTATAATTTCTCATTATTTGAATATTTTATTCATTAAGGGATCCTTCAATCAATACATGGTGTTTAAAACACCATGTATTTCATTCTAATATAAGGATAAATATGCATTTCCTTATTCATAAATATATTTTGCAATACTATTAGATTAAAAATAATTAACACAGTTAGAATCAATCTCCTTGATTTTAGTACATGCTTCCCTTTTGGTCTTCCTCTTGATTATTTTCTACTTCTTTCCTTTTTTCACGAGGCACTGCTCACCAACCCTATTCATTGACTTTTTAAATTTCCCATTTTTCACACCTTCACTTATGGTCTACATTATATCATGAATTTATTCTATTGTGTTTTCATATAGAACTTCCAGATTCCACAAAAATTTTGATATTATAGATTAATGTGTAATTTTATTAAAAACATTATTAGAAAAATTGTCTCTTAACAATATTTTCCATTTGAGAATTACCCCCACTGTAATTTTTCATTTTAAAATCATAATATTATAGGATAAATCTCATATACTTGTTACCTCAATCTGATAGTAAAATTATTATATCATTCTTTCAATTATCAATGATAGTCTAATAAAAAATAAAGATATCATCATAAAATTCATGTGAACAAATCTAGAAATTGAATTTGATTTTGAACAACAATTTTGAACCCTTTTTCCCTATTCAACTTGATGGAACCAAATACAGTATGATAGGTGTGGTGCATAAACATTCCAATGAAAATTAATATTTTGTTTATATACTAGTTATGATTATTTTAGTAACATTTTTCCATATTGGTTGGACTAAAATTCCAAGTTTCACCCAATTACTCTTTCCTCTCAACCTCAAAGATTGAAAAAATATACAAGAAAGTAAACGAAATTCATGGGACATAAGGAATTATATTTATATAACTTGAAATACCCAAATTTAATAAAATTAATTAGATTATTGAGATATTTATCATCATATTTCATTAATTTAAGCATACTCTTAAACAATCTCGACAGACGATGAGATTGTAGCAATAAATCGTTACCACTTTGGTAACACTGAATCTTCATAAAATAGAAATAATAACATTAACATAAGCTTAAAATATCATTAAAATAAGTATATTCTTGATATAAAATTTCAATGTAAGTATATACATCTCATAAAAAATAGGCACATAACATGGCATGTGACTCAAAGAAGTAAAATTGTGTCAAAATTTCATTACTAATTTAGTAACATTGGAAACATTAACCCTACGAAAGAAATATAATACAATGGATTTATTAATAAGAATAAATTTCAGTATAATAATAATAGAATACATACATGTAAAGTATACACATCACATATAAAAAATAGGGGGTGAAAATGTCATGTTTCTTATAGAAAATATAAGTGAGATGAGAAAGCACTTCCCTTAAGTCCCAACATGATTCAAAAATGTTCCAAACTACTTGATAATCAATATAATAATAATACTATTTTTCCATATATCCATATTATTGTATATAATACCATATATTATTTTTTATGACTCCATATTACCTATTTATTAACAACTCCATGTTAATGTAATGTGTTTGGGTAATATTCGCTTTGTATTTCGTATATATTTTGGCTTGTTATTATTGATCCTCTTTATTATAAAATGAGTTTATTATTTAAATAATTTAAAACATTATAAAAATATTATATATATTTAGTATATATTTATCTCTAATAATATGTTGAATATTATAAATATGAAATGAAAAATGACGTTCATTGAGATGGCAGGTCTTACGTACACATGAACGTTGTTTCCATTTTATTGTCGCATAGAACGAAAGAATATAAAAGATTTATATTTATATATAAATATATAATTTCATTCCATTATAATTATTATGTTTTATATATTAAATAATCTAACTAGAACCATCCTTAATATATTACTTATAAAGTGGGTATGAATCACATCACTTTGAAGAGGCGGTAGTCCACACATCCACAAACGAACATATCTAATTTACAAAAAAGGGAAAGCATGATATTATGTATTATATAATAATTATAGAAACATAAATTAATAATATATATCATATATATCATATATAAACATTGTTTGCACCATAATTCCCTATAATGATAGGTGGTAAAGGAATAACAAACAAAATCTTTACGTGAGGTGGAAGCTCGCCGTACACAACAATGGAATGTTAGTTACCCATTAGATAGAAGTGTGTGTAATTGTAGGTCTAAAAATTAGAAAAAAACACACACACATATATATATATATATATATATTTTATAATTAGGTTATTAAATAATCATTACATAATAATTTTTAATTGTGATGGAGAGTGAAAATATAACAAAGACACTTGAGGAAAGACATTGCCTCTTCTGTGGAAACTCATCTTGGTTGGCACAAATGTGCTTCCTTGATTGTATTTATACCCAAATGGGGAATCTATGACGAATTTAGGTATATACATTGGATATTTTGGTAGTTTTTTTTTCATATCCTATGTTTCTTGATAGGTGTAAATAAGTGAGCAGTGTGAGTTTCCTTTAATAGGGGAGAAGTGACATTATTGTTAATATAAAAAGGCAATCAATATTGAGAGGCATCACTTAGATCATGGGCCACAAATAATTTTACCCTTTTGATAAAATAAGTGAATTTGTAGAAATATTTCAACCTAATGGATTTTTGTTTTCAATTTTATAGTATATTTGGTCTCTTATGATTAATGTGTAACTATTAATTAAACTACTTTTTACCGTAATCGATGAAATTAATTTTAATTATTTTCACTAATATTTTTTATCAAAAAATAACATGACATTATTATATGATATAAATTATGAGAATTTAAAATATTGAATCCTTTTTTCTAAATAATATTCATTATAGAGGTAGAAATTAATTTAATGTTAATCTTGCAAACGAGACAATGAAGAAGGGGTTTTAAAGTAAATATTTTTGAATATTTGCTAAGTGTTTATCTATAAAGTCAATGTCAAAATTTTTTAAAGAAAATAATTGTTTTAAATGATATAAAATTAATATAATTATACTTAAAAAAAATCAAAATATTATTTAACTGTATAAATAAATTGGATGAAAATGCAGTTTTGAACAAAAATTCAATATTTTTCACCATTCATCAAAAAATGATAGTTCTCAAAAACAATACAAAAAATTAACACAAAATTAAAACATATTATTTATCATTAAAAATTTAAGTTTATTTTTTCAAATTTAAATTATTGAATTGTTAGAAATAATATTTAAAATTGGTTATCCATTAAAGGTTGTTAAAATACCTTTTAGAAAAATATAACTTTTTATTCATAAAATTTGATTTATTTTTACATTATACCTATAAAATTTATTGGATGAGTATGCACTATATTTATTGAATATATAATATATAAATTATATTGAAAATATTAATCATAATTTTTGTGTTTAATTTGTTGAGATATAATAGTGTTTGTACATAGAAAAATAGTTTCCCTAGGAAAGTAATTTCATTTTCTTAAAATGGTTCATTCATTCACTTATACTAATTGATAGAAATGGATTCATATTATATAAAATTGTATATAATATGTTCACAAGTTAGTAAATCGTATTAATAAAATTGATTCCGATGGTTAGCTGGTAGCAATAATAGTTTTTTGATAATAATTGCAATAGTATAATATAGTTCAGTAAAAACCGGCAGTTCTTTTAATGCAAGAAATCCAAGGGACATGATATTTTTTGTAATAAAATAAAAAAAATCATGTTGGTTGTACTGTAAGATAATCTAATTTTTGTGTGTAGTGTAATAATAACATGATGATACATATAACTCAAGAAAAACTTACTTCTATCAAAATTTATATTCAATGTTATGTGAAATTAAAAATATCAAAAAAATTAAATAAATTTGACAAAAATATTTTAATAAATCCATTTGTTGTAACAAACATGAACTAGTACGTGAAATATTTAATAATTTCTTCATGAGTTCCATGAACACTATTTAGGAATTAGTAATGCTAAAGTAAATCACCATGTACTCATACTGACAATTACAACACCAATATTTTATCTTTGGTATATCCTCATATCAGACATAGAGTTGGTGATAACCCAACAAGGGTCAATCATCTAGAACCATCTCACCACCTTTTTTACCAAATAGGTCCTTGATTCCCAAAAGTGGATATTTATTCATGATATTATCCTAGTTCAGGGGATGATAATACATATAAAAACAAAATATCCCATCCACTATCTTGACGAACAACACTAGGTTTCCTAGAAGGATACAGTAGGTTTAGCAAATCACTTAATCTATAGATCCATAAGTATACCTTCAAATATCACATCTTTATGATGGCCATCTAATAAGACTATTCTTATGTCATTATATTCACTAGGTTATGTTCTATACAAAATTCAATCTCTCAATATTGAGGTAATCCTGGTAGTTCCATAGGGATGATATCCTCATACTTCTTTACCATTTCATGAGACTAAAATCTTATGGCATCAACTACTCCAAGGGATATACTATCCAAACAATGAGACAATTATTTTAACTTCCTACATACCATGCCTTCCTTCTTTTCCTCAAATTCCTTCCCAGAAATGAAGGAAAACACATCCCATTAACTCAGAGGAATATTATCCTCCTTCTAAACGATAAAATATATGTATAAACCATGGGGAACCCACCCTGACCGTGAATGAATTTGTAAGGCCTCATCATGAATGTCATTATATCCCATATAAATCAATATTTTCCAAGCGTAACATCATGTTATTTGAAGAACAATTATATCATTCAATCTCCATTTGTTGGAGACTCTAATTACAATATTTTAGCCAAGGGCTCCACTTGAATCCCTAGATGTTGAATAAGGGATTCATTTAAAATGGATTTTCTGAAAAACATTTCTTTCAAAACGTCTTCTATAGTAGAGAATAAGCATTTCACACCTCATATAATACCTAAATATTTATGGGGGTGTAATCCTCCACTACAAGAATATGTCTATAATCCTGATGACCATCTACCTATAACTATCTTTGATCGCTTAGAGGTGGTAGAAATTCTAACATATCATAAAGCCAGTCACCTCTCACTGATCTCCAATATCCTGTAACACATCCTCCAATTTGGGGACCTCCCTACAAAAGAAACTACCTCTACTTAGGAATTTCATCAATATTATCTCCCTAATTTATCGTGATTTGAGTAATCCAATGTTATATGGTCTCACTCATCATATGACAAATACCACCTCTCCCTCATATTACAAGAACTACATTGAGATCCATGATCTACTAACCCACTATCATAGGAAAACATATGTAGTTACCTCACACTCCTAGATCCCTAGGTATAATGGGTAATTCTAGATGTTGAGGTCTTAGATCTATAGGTTGAAATACCAAAACCAATGGTCGATAAGAATTTATCTTGTAATCTCTTCACAACATAAGTACCCTCATTTACCCCACATTAACAATTGGTACAAAGAGATACAACTAAAACTATGATATATCAAATAAAGAAACACCCAATGATATGATCACAACAATATATGTAATAAATAATATTAATGGAATATCATTAGAGGATGATGAACCTAGAAGAGTACTCTATGATAGATATACTCCCCTATTGAATCTATAATACCTCTTAGATAATTAATTCCCAAAATGTCTCTAAAAAAATCAATCTAAAGAAACACTTGAACTATATCCACATTAGTGTATCCTCATCCTGAATCTAAAAGTTTATTTTATACAAATTCCATGCTATTCCATAGTGAAGGCTTTCCACCGAGACCACCATAAAATCAAGAGGGTTCTTGACAAGGAAAAAAAATATTCCATAACCTAGATCATGTCTTCTAATTCTTGGATACTCTTCTCTCCCTGGAACCTATTTATTTTCTGAATCTAAAATTTATAAAGTGTTTTGATCCAACATATATCATTTCTCAAAACTTCTAAAACAATCAGTTGCTCAATAGGTTAAGGTATGATCAAATAATCTCCTAGATGAACTAGATTCTACATCGGTCTCTCAATTAGATCCAAATAACTAAGTAGGTCATCTTCATAATCCGTTTATTGAACCTAAATTTTTTGTTAACATTGAAGAATTATTTAATATTAAATAAAATCGATTTTTTAATGTGAATATATAAAGAGTCGACTAAAGAAGTTCATATAAACAAGAACAAATTACTTTATGATGCACATACAGATGTTTTACATGAAAATTGTCTATACATGTTCTAAAAAATATATATTATATTAGATCATTGGTGGTTGGTTATGTAAAAAATCATAAAATAATTGGTTTCACCACCCAAATACCCAAACCAGAGACACATTAACATTGTCATCCTAGTTCCAAAATCAATTCGTAATTCCAAACTATTTTTAAACTTTAGTGCGGTGACAACCTAGCCTCTAATACCACAATTTCATGACCTAAACCACTAATTTCCTCATAGGTGGTCCCATGTAGAGTGTGAAACCTATATCCTACATCCAATAGGAAAGGTAATGGTAAATAGAACTAAGTATGCATATCAAATGCATTCTACAGATTTACGTAATGTCCATGTACTCACAGAAACACCTCTCCATACCCAAGTGTAATACAGAAAATAAAAAAGATAACATTTTATATACATTAATATTAAATAGTCAAACATCAGAGTATGATAACGTGAATAAAAAATAAGGGAAAATTATATCCCACCAAATATATTTCAAGCTACTAAAAAATGGGGATTGCTATCAAGATGAAACTCCAAAAACCATCTATGCTTATTCAAAACATGTAAGCTATAACTTCCCCTTGTCCTCCTAGAACCTCTTGAAAGTCATGTGGATTGAATATGACACAAAACATATAAGAACATCTCATTCACGGGTGAGTATAAACACGTGAAGTAGGGCACATAAAATAACCATATAATGAATCGACAAATGTATTCTCTAAACCATAATAAAGCTAATAATGAAAAAGTAAATAAAAACCATAGATATACTCATAGATAGACACCATGTCTCAATGTATGATCAAATACACATTACCATCACAGGTATATTCTCATGGATCATTGGTTATACTTGTCTGAGGTAACTCATTTCCCGATTCTCACTAAGATTGATGGAAAAAATGTTAGAGGGCACACTCTTAGGGCCTTGATCTATTTATATATGCACTAGAACTCATAACATGATCATATATATGTAAGGTATCACACTAAATACCTATGGGGGATACCCAACACCATTCGGAATAACCCACTAAGAAATGGTTCATATTCCCTTCATGTTAGAAAATGTTCACCACACCCTACCTATTGGTGAATGATAGAGGGTCACACATAAGACCACAAAGACAGAAACCTGAATATATCTAGAACTAGACCATATATGGGATATCTCACCAATGATAATAATGATATTCCAAACTCTACCCTTATTGTGATGGACTATTGGAATTCACCCACTGTAATACTAAAACTGGACAAAGATAACCCAAGGGTATAATATTCCCTAGAATGGGATATATAATGTTTACATGGGACACATTATGTGTCCCTTTATATCTAGTCCTATCAGTGTCTGTGTCCCTGTACTATGGCCCATCCCTATATACTCAATTCATTCTTCAGTACACATGATGTCTTTGGAACCATGTACCTAGTGTACATGTCGGGGTTCGAGCATAAGAACCCCATTGAATTTGACAATGTCACAAGGCCATGTGATATTTAACATAACACATAAACTATTCCTTATGTAGAAGGGGGTTAATAAGGAGTGTTTTATTCCAAAAGAATTTCAATATAGGATTATATTTCATATAAATCCTAGTTATTTCACTTATCTTCACCCACACCACTTCTACCACCAATTTGTAGAGTAATTCTATCACAAATATTAGATCTCAGATTGAAAAATCCAATTCATGACTTCTGACAAGATTTCAACCACCCATTGATTGATAAATGCATGTTGTTTCCAATGCAAAGTGCCCACATGTCCATGATCGAGTTATTGACGTCACTCACACCATCACTAAATCTCCACCATCTAGTTGTGTTATACATCCCAACTTTGATCACAAAACTATTTTGATAGAAATGATCAATTGCTCCCATGAAAAAAATACCCAATAAATATTTATTTATTTCTGTTGAATCATTTACCAATATAAATAAATATTTTGAATGTACAAAGAATACTGGGATACAATCAGGAATCATAAATATAGTAGTAGTATGATGGAATATTTTTAGATTGGGAATCACTCTTTATAGATAAATCTATTTATTTGGAAGAAAAAACCAATGATATGAAACTCCTAAATACAAGAATTTAATGTAATGAATTAATAATATAGTAAAATATATATGAATTAATTTCATAAATCAATTAATTAAAATTCCCCAAAGAGAAATCATGATTGGGGATTAAACCATCCAAATAAAAACATCCTATCCGGATGTTAGATACATATATCTATGATAATGAATGACTATATATTATAGTTATTGATGAGACCCATAAATTCTTGTAAAGGTAATAATCTCATTAATATATGGATCTTCAATCCATGGTCTCATCATTGTCCCCCAATTCTCTCCAACACAATGCTCTCCTCTAATATCTTGGGTTGTTGTAGCTAATGATAATATTTCACTATAAACAAACCTGAATAGATGATAAAAATATTGCATCTCATTCCTTGGATAGACACATGAGATGAGGTGCATTGATAATGGAATTATGGAACATATTTCACACATTTCTAGGGATGGACCATTTTATGGAGATCCACCTAATCTATTGATTGGGTTTATCTAGTTTTAATGCACACACACACACATATATATCCTTGTTGTTTGGTCTTTTTAATCTCTTTCTATGGGTTATAGATACATGATGTGTAGTCACTGACATGCCTTGTTGAGTTCCTCATGGTTGTATGAGGTTACCCCCTTGATTTGGGTTAATATGCATCCTATTAAATTGCATTCTACTTCTTTCATGTTTTTTATTAATTTCCCACTCAAATTTTGGGAAGTCCAAATGGGTGTGTATAACCTCACCCATTCATGGGAGTTTTCTGTATGTGTCATTCCTTAGAAAGGTCTCAGAATTTTTACTGGTGACTATGTATGAGAATAGGGACTCCTAGATAATTTTACAACATACAGTGGTCGGAGCTTGTAGATTCAAAGTTGGGATCTCTCAGAATTTACTTTACCAGTTCTTTCTTTTTGGATATATATTTATGGCTGGGAATGTATTTTCCCCTTTACATTATAGTTTACATTGTCATACTCTTGTCCAAACTAGTGGTTTATACAGACATGGTTATTTTCTAAATATTTCATGTTTTTATTTTTATTCTTATAGACCTCTAAATTAAAATAGTCAGGTTTGTGTGTGTTTATAAGAACATTCTGAAAAGGAAACCCTTTATTTTTATTCATTTCTTCACATCTCACCAGCCCCCGAATTATAGAGGTAGTATTGGGGTAGTTGTGGCTCACCCATCAATTGGTCGGGTAAGCCCTAGTGGGTATTTTCATTATAGATTGGTATCAGAGTATTTTATTCCAAGGGATGTTGTTTGGAGGAGTCCCCTTATAAGTATTTGGTTGGGATTTAGATAAAAAATGATAATGTTTTATGATTAAGGGGATTAGGCCAAATAATCTAGTATTGGTACGACCACTGACATATCCATTCACCTGGACCTTGAATTCATTCGTGTTGACATAGCGTATTAAGGAACTGGTTATAAGGATAAATAGTACATGAATCATATAGAAATGAGTCCTTTTACTTGTCTTCTTGAATCATCTACTAGTTGTATGTATATTCTAATTTTATCATGGTACGTATTGATCATTTTTGGGATACCTTAATGAATATATAAAGCCAGGTTATCAAATTTTGGATCATGAAGATGATCTACAGAGAGATGAGGCCGAAGATTGGGGTCCATCACCCGAGATCCTTCCTTCATGAGGGTACGTAGCAGTACCCCCACCAATTGAGGTGAATATTTCTCTATAATTGTTGAATGAGAATGTAAGAAGGCTAATCACAATTTGCGAGTTCAAGCACACGAGGCCCTTGAGGTTCCATGATGAGAAAATCACAAGGCAATAAAGGATTAACTTGGGTCAGTGATATGAGTTCTTGGACATGTATGGATCCTAACCAATGAAATGGTTTCCCATGAAATACATTCTCTTCATATAATTTCATTTTGTTTTGGTTGTACCAACAGTTGACACAACCATATTGAGTGCTCATTACATATTTCTGAAATTGAGATCAACCATATTGTGTGTTAAGACAGACTCCCTTATAAGATAGTGGAGTTCTTGCCCAATCTCATGGTTTAAATATCATGTACAGATGGAACCCATTTAGATGATGGTACTTGTGGAGAGAATTCTACAGGGTGATATGAGGTTTCAGTAGAGCCCTTTGTTGGTGATGATTTACATTTCTTCATGTATGTAATAAAGGGTCCCACTTCCCCCATTGACACATAGTATTGAGACTTTATTTATAATTGTGCAGGTGAGACAATGTCCTCCCAAAGTGGATAGTATTGAGGTGTGTTCGATTAATTCCATTAGATTGTCAGTGTGTATTCCTTCAAGTGTGTCAAGGTATCAGAGTAGGATCTGATTGCTGAGAGAAGGAACAAAATGGAATAGTTGATATTTCGAATGATAGGGCTTTTGGATGGGATGCTTGAGTGGGGTTCAGAGTATGACATATGTCTGCACTACTCCAGATGGTGTTTATAACCCAGATTTAGAATACACATTTCCCTATTCTTATTCCCTATTCATGATCCAGTGATTCCATTATAGGAACTTTTTTATTATCCCTTAGGTTGTATGATCTTGAAATAGGATCTATGATCACACTTTTCTTCTAATTGGGTGACATTAAACTATGATGAGAGAGAGCCTCACATGAAATATTTCCATAACTATCGTATAAAACTGTTATTCTTCCTTGGTATGGGTTAGTCGATTACCATCACTCTATATAAGATTGATACAAGTGAGTGTAGCAGTGCTTCTAGTTTGTGGGGGAAAATGATTCCTCTTTTGATAAGGAGAGATCCCTAGGTAGGGAAAGATGAGCTCAATCTCTAGTGGTTATAGATACTTCCATACTAATTATCTTGTATTACCCTTGGAGTAATGGATTCCCTGAACGTTTAGTTTCTTGTGATGGTGGAGTATGAGGGCATATATCATGAAGATGTTCCAGGTTTACCTCATCATCGATAGTAATCTTTCTTCAGAGATTTTTACTAGGGAGAACCCAATATTTGTGCTAGCATATCAGATGCCTCATATTGATGTGATAGATGGAGGTGTGGTTGGAGAAATTTATAGATAGGGGGCTTTATAAGACCCAATGTGTTTCCTTAACAAGCCAAATGTCATTTGGCTAAGAGGTAGATGAGTTCTTGAGGTCATGTGTGGATTAGTGTCACTTGATGTTTGTGATGCATATAGGAGTATCAATCCTAGAGAATAACTGAGCTCTTGTACTAGTTGTTTGGGATAAAGTGGTACTTAGAGTTTAACACAACCCTGGTTTATAACCGACTCTAGGTTCAAGAGGTGGATACACCTTTTGTGTCTCCTTAGAGCCGTTGTGGTTTCTTTCAGTTCTTGGTGATACCCTTTTGTATATTTAACACAATAGTATAGTTTTCATGACTATGAGCTGAATAAATAACCTTTATTGGATCATTTGTGGTAGTATTCTATGATAGTTCCCTCATTTCCTTTCCATACGAGCTTGAGTGCATGAGATATAGGGGATGGTGCAATACTTTCTCTGTGATTGTTAGTCATATGATATCCTTTAAAAGTTAGTTCTATATTTAAAGGTATACATATCAGTACAATTCATCTCATATTTGAGGATGATAGTGGACAACCCAGAAGTTGACATGGCATGATATTATGGGCCACCCATGTTATAGAAATGGTAGTAGCTGCTCACAATATGGTTTTTTGTCCACTACTGTCTTTTGAATTGATATATCAGTTGACCAAATTGCAGTTATACCGGGAGAATAGTGTTCTCCACATGACACAACTGATAAGGTATGTTGATGACACATTGTACAATACAGAAATAGGTAAGATGGGATGTGAGAGTGGAGTTTCATTCTTTCATGGAACTAGTTCCATTATGAACTATTAAAGAATGTCCTTTCATTGGAAATTGTTTTACATGTGTGTGAGTTTGTTGGAAGGACATGAAACAGACATGGTAGTGGGAGAACACATTGAGAGATTAATATCTATAACTTTTACCATAGTTTATAATTTTAAAGGATGAGAATCTTTGAATTAGGTAAAAATGTAGAGACTATGTTTTTCCTTATAAGACATTCGAATATTTCTATGAATATTTTTGAAGCAAGGCACTAAGACTACACACTATTATGAGGTTTGATTATCCTAGAATTAATTTTATATAATATATTAGATATACTTTATATCATGCATGCACGATTTTATAGAAAATATTAAATATCTCTTAAACGGAATCTCACATTAGAAATATGATACCATAGTTGAATATGGAGTTTCAGGTGTCATATATGAGGCTTCTCAGTGTGGACATAATGTTGGTCAGACTTTGATCTCTCTCAAGGCACTTGGATGTTTCCATCATAGTAGGTATAATTATTATTTTCAATAAAAATAATAACACAAATAATGTGTGTGAGGATAATTAAATTAAAAGGCTTTAATATAATATTAGGAGATTTATACGAAACAAATTTAATGGATTCAAATTAGACTAATAAATTAAGTTGTTTATTATCACATGGTAATATTGAGTAAAATATTGGAAAGAAATTATTTTGAATGTTGAGGATTAGGAGAAATGGGTTCCTTCAACCCCATACAAATGAATGAATTTATATGATAATAATAAATGGTAATTAAATTTATATAAAAAAGGGGAAAACAATGAGAATCCTTGGTGGGAGAACAAGTGAGTGTGCACAAGGGGATATCAGTGTGTATCCTTTTGAAAACAAGGGGTTTAAAAAACATATATAAAACCCCATGATTTTATTGTATTTCACTTCTTAAGTAAATTGAATTTATTTAGTTGTATATGTTGCACATAACACTAAACCTAAAAAAACCATATTATAGTATTAAACAATATTATTTTAATAGTCACTATTAAATTAGTGGGTTTGAATATGATTCACTGAATTTTGAAAATATAGTTTACACCTGTTTATAAAATGAATTAATTTGTTACCAATGAATTAGAAATCTAAATAAAAATTGATTTAATTGAATTGATGTGTTTTTAAAGAAACTAAATTCATGCCAAAAATGAACTTTTTTCGTAATAAATTACATTAATCACTATTAATGAAAGTTATTATTGAAATATTTATGTTATATACTGAAAAAATGTTCTTAAATTCGTTCAATAAGTTTTATAGGATTAAGAAAAGAATAAAACTAATTTGAAGCATTAATTCTAAAGGTAATTCTACCTCCTTTTGATGATTCACATGTTTTATAACATGTTTTTTACACTTTTATAAATTATATTTGAAAAACAAGTAGTTTTAAATTGGAATATAAATAATTAAATTTGTTAAATGTTTGGTATTTTTCATATAATTTTCATGTTTTGAGGAACAATTAAAAAATAATGAATTTTAATTAAAAACAACTTTTTCATCTAAATAATTTATTAAGTTAAATAATATTTTTAATTCATTTTAAAGTGTAATAATATTATTTTTTATCAATTAAACGAATTAAAGTCATTGGAATCAATTTTCACATCAAATATGAATATAAATACATTACAATGTTTTGTTTGTTTTCACTTTAACCACTGTTTTTTTCATTCCACGAATGTGATTAATTTTAATTTTATTACTACAATTTAGGGGTATAGAATTTTGAATTTGTTTTTTCATATTTTGAATATGAGGGTTATAATTATTAAAATAGGTTTCTTTGATTTTGGGCTTATGAATATTAATTTTAGTTATATTTCAATTACCGTAGTTATGGGTAAATAAAATAATTGTTGGTAAAAATAATATTATAAGGACTATAACATTTCTCTAATATTATTAATAATTTCATTGGATGAGTTTTCTCCAAACAAATATATCATTGTGTAGAAATTAAAACTTTTTAAGCCACTTGGTTGATAATATGACATTTATAATGACATATTTAATGAAAAGTCAATTTGGTCACACTCTAATTTTTGACAGGTGAAATATTTTAAATATAAGGTTATATAGGGTTTTTTTGGGAAAATAAATATATTTTTGAAATATAAAAAGAGTATACTTATCATGATATTTTAGTTCTAAATTTTAGAGAATAAATAATTTGATTAAAGGAATGCCCAATGATGATGGAATAGTTGATTAATTAAATGAAATATTAAATAAATGATATTAAAAATACTAAAATAAATATAATATGAAATTATATGTTCCATCCAGGAATTTTTTATATTTCTTTGACATGTTTGGAGTTTTTTATAATATTGGTTCTAATTTAACTTATTTTTATGATATTTGCAAAAAGTAATGTAATGAATAGTGTCAAAATATAATTTATTAATATTTTAAAATAAATTATATTTAATTAAATGACATAAAATTTATAAAAAAATCAATTTAATCCAAATGATTTTCATAATTATTAAAATTCTATAAATGGATACAGTATTTTTCTTTTTTTATTTTACAGTAATTATAGAAACCCCTGAATTCAAAATTACATGATATCGCGATATGTGATAAAAGTGTTAACTAAGGGTTAAAGAAAAAATATAAGCGTAAGAATATGATAGAAAATTATGGAATTTTTTGTTGAGGGTATTGATGCATCCTTATATTATCTTCAAAATAACTCACATATAATCCATTTTGAATTATAAATTAATTTATATTTATTTTATATATTTTTTGATTTTGGAAAAGTTCCCCATGCCTCAATTATAAAAGGTAACCTCCTACCTCATTTCATCACACAACATTAAACCTTCCAGATAAGAAAAAACCTACATAAATAAGCTCCAAATATCCCTAATCTAAAAATAGTATCCTCAATTTGAAAAAAAACAATCTAGTATTTTGGTATAATCCAAATATGGTTACCTAAATAAATGGTAATGTTCATCAACGATCACTTTAGTTTGATCTGACCGCACACTAGATCATTTAATATTATTCCATTATTATATAATAGAACTAGTATAATCAATATGCTGATATGATTTTATGTTAAGAGTTTTACCTACAACTAAACACACATGAATCGAATGGGTAACAAAATTATTGATCAGGGTTTGTGAACTACAACGTCATGAAATGATGTCATTTGTTTTTTCCTTTACCACCTCTCACAGTTTTTATTATGATGTTAACACACTTTTGATACAATATTTTTATGATATTTATGTTTTACACATACTTGTTGAATTTTTATATAACATATACCTTCTTGTTTTCCAATTTTTGGAAATATGATAACATCGTTCATTGAAGTGTGGACTACTGCCTCCTTGAAGTGATCTGATTTGTTCACACTACACATGGTACATATAAATTATTTTTTTTATAAAATATGTTATATATATGACATTGATTTGATAATATTATTATTATATAAATATATATAATTTATTTTTCGTTATTTTAATATTTAGAAGAAATGAAACTAACATTCATGTGTATGTATGACCTACTATCTACATAAACAGTGAATTTCATTTCCTATCCCAAAATTTAATAGTTTATTTTGGAAAATCATATAATTAATATATATGATATTTAAATATTGATTTATATTCTGTATATAATGAATTCATGATCTAATTCATTGAAACAACAAATAACAAGTCAAAACATACTTGCGAAACTAGGAAATCAACACATAATATAGTACAAATTATAAAATATTATTAATAAAAAGATGATAAAATAATAAAATAGGATCATATATGATATCAAAAATATAAATAAGGTTCTAATTTGAATTAATAATATTATTTGAACTATTAAACATGAGGTTAAATCAAATACAACTAAAATAGAATTGTGAGGTAATGGATTTTCATATCACTTTTTTCATTTGTTGGATAAATATCATATTCACTAGTTAATTATTTTGTGTGGTGTATCTACATACTTGTTTGATATATATTATGATAAATATGTATATATTCATGGTATTAAATGTTTTATTTGACAAATATTTACTTTTATGGGGATTATGATTCAAAAAATTAATATCGGTATGAGGCACATTGATTTAAAAATATATTTTTTAAATACAATATTAAATATATAATGAATGATTCAGAAAAGTAAGAAATGTGTTGGCAAACGTTTACTTATATCCACATAAGGCATTGATAGTCTCATGATATGAAATCTGTTTGTAAAAACCCTTTGATATTTCTTCCAAAAATAATAGACAGGTTTCTACCCAAATTCTTAAACCATCTTGTGAATGGTCTTTATGGTAGGGGTTTATTTTCCCAAAACATGATATCTAATAATTATAAATTTCCTTAATTTCAATTATTATATATCTATGAGATTTTTTACCATTTCTTTGTATTAATTTCACTCTTAGGTCATTGATTAAACAGAAACTGTTTCAGTTTTTTCCTTAGTATATTGATTATGACTTATACAGTTATTTGAATGGCTTGTGTTATATGTTGTTAAAATTTACAAGTTTATTTATTTCACTTCAATTAATTATTGATTCCATATTAAATACCCTTACTAAAAAATTGAGACCACCTTAATTATGTTTCCATACCCGATGTTATGAAGAGGAATCCATTAAATGAGTTTCACAGATTCCTATCTTTTACTTATGTTAGGATTTATTTTATTTTCCCAATATAGTATGGGTATCTTGTATAACATTTGGTATTCCAAAACTTTTATATTTTTTTTCCTTTGTAATTTTATTACCTATAATAATTCCACATTAATGAAGTAATGAATCGGTTCTGTGATTTTGGGTAAGGTGTGTTATAGTGTGTTTGAGAGGAAATATAGGAAAAACATGCAAACTAGATTAAAAAGATTAGACTAGGGAACAAAACCCTAAGATAGAATTTTAGGATAATCATAAAATAACATCCTAAAATTTTATAAATAAAAAATTTTGTGGGTCTTACTATCAATACATCAATGTATGGATACTAAAAGTGTGTATGCATCGTGAAAAAATGTACCTAGGGGTAATAAATCTAATAAGGTGAGTCATGCCTTACATAACATAAACGTGTACATGATAATGACCCTTAATGTGTACCTAGATTGACACTATTTTTGCATATTCTTTAGGTAATTAAAATTTTCTTTAAAACACATTATGAATGGTTTAATATTAAACATTTCCCCAAAGAAACTATTTTTATTATTATGAGATCAGAAATGCATAAATTTTAAATTTATTCTATGTGTTTCCCTAGTTAAAAATTATACCTTATGATTCATAATGAAATTTAGTGTATGAAATTGTTTAGAGTTGGAACCCTGTGGATGGAATATAAACCATATCGATGTACATAATCCAAGTAGGGATTTACCTACTACGCACTATAATGATGTTGAAAATAGAGCTAAAACTGGTGCTGAACAACTTATAACCATACAAGGAAAAGTAAATTAGGTTATGCAGAATAAACTAACCCTTATAGAGATAACTGAAGCACAATGTGGTGAAACAATGTAATATCACTACAAGAGGCAAAAAGATCTTTCATTAAATGGGACTGCAAATCCATTTGTCATTATTCAGTGGAAAAGTTACTTAAATAGACATTCCATCCTTTAGGAAGTAATATAAGGGATATGGTTATCATGGCAGTTTATCCTATCTCAAAATATGAGGATCAGTGGTTGTTATTTATTAAAAAAAATTAAGGAGGTGGAAGAAAAAGAAAAAAATGGAATGAACGTATTTTAATGAAAATTTCTTAGAAAAAACTTCCCATCCTGAACAGAGACTGGATATAGAGAGACAATTCTTGATTCTGAGTCAAAATGAGGATAATAATGTTTATATTTATGAAAGAAACTTCTGAATATTATAATGACCTTAAATAGAATATATATATAACTCATGGAGAAATATTTATCATTTTATTTATTTCTTAAAAACTTTTTTCTAAAGGGAATTGTTCTCCCAAATAGTTCCCTCATTTGAAGATATATTCTCAAGAAAGATAAATTATTATAAAATTATTATGAATTTAATGGAAATAAAGATATTTAGGGAAATATGGACCCCAAAATATATAAATAGAAAAGGGGAAAGAATTATTTTACCTCATGTGATAATTATGGGAAGAAACAACCTAGTACATTCTAGAATGGAATGATAGTTTTCTACAAGTGTGGAGAGAAATATCACCAATATCATGATTTAATAGAATGAAAGATTCCATAAATGTGAAATGTTTCAACTATAAAGATATAGAAAAAATGTAAATGTGTTTCCCAATAGTAAAGGAAATATAGATAAGAAAAATAAAAGGGTTCATTGTCAAGATTACGTTGTTATAGAAATCAAGGTAGAATAAGGAATGTATTTGTGTTTTTGAATGCAAGAATTTTGTAATGAAAATATAGTGATAAGAATCATGAGATATATAAATATTTTAATGCAATACTTTTTTTAAAGATTTGTAATAATGGACATTTTCATTATGGTTTGAAGGAAATAAAATATTTGGTATATGGTAATAAATGATAAATTACATTTTTATACAATTTTATGTTAATATAGATTTTGTAAATTTAGTGATATTTTTGGACTGTTATTTTTGATAGATGTATTTTAGATGAGTCTTATGATTGGAATGGATTAATTTGAAGATTTTATTTTATTGTTTGAGGTTAAATTATAATAAATCATATTTTGTAACCTCTGATAAAATTTTTGGTTTCAGTAATCATATAAAATCTAAAGAAATGACTGGTGGATCTTATTATTTATTGAAGTGATTTAGGGTAGACAAATTTAAAAATAATATCAATTCAATAGAGTAAGAGATGATGTGTATATTGAAAAAATCTATAATAAGGGATAGGATTATGTAATTAAATTATGTAAGATTATTTTCGGAACTTCTTATAAGGATAGATAAATAATCCATCGAATATATAAAAGGAATTTGAAAAAAATGTGATTCATTTAGTTTTCATATCGTGAAATCAATGTCAACTTCAACCCATCATATATTTATGATTTTTTGATGGTAATGTTTTTTCATGACATTGTTATTTAACACTGTAAATTAGAACATAATGGTTTGATTTCTCTTCTTTCATATTGTTTTCAATTTTTACTGATGTAATCATATTCTAAAACATAATATTTTGGTGACTTTATGTTACCCTTTCCCTCTAATGAATAGGTTGTTTTATTAACTCTATTTCTGATATGGGTTTATAATAAAAGAAATTTTTATGTTTCAACCTTAAATTTTCAAATTTTAATTTCATATTTCAAGGAATAATTTTATTAAAGTATATGAAAATGTGATAACCTATGATTTTATAGTATGCCTCTTCTTATGTAAATTCAATTTATTCAGTATTATACATGGCATGTAACACCGAACTTCAATTAACCCTTGTATAGTATTAAACACTGTTATTTTAACACTAGCCATTAAGTTGTAGGTAGGGAATTAGATCAACTAAATTATGAAAATATATATTTCACATGTTTATAAAAAATTTATTGATTACCAATTAATTTTAAATGAAAATAAAAAACCAGTTGAATATAAATGGCGTGTTTTATTAAAAATAATAGTTTTATGCCTATAATGGAATTTTTTCAAATTATATTAGAAAAATAAATATTAGTGAAATATCTTATTGAAATATATATGTAATATATTAATGTCTTTATAATTATTCAAAAATGTTTTATAAAATTACGATAATAGTAAATCCAATTTTAATCCTTAAATATTTATATTATTCTAAATGTATTTTTAACATCTATTTATGGAGTAATTGATATAAATTTAGTTTTTGATGATTTTATAAATTTTATTTTTCAAAATAATATTTTTATTTATAAGGGGAATATAATAATTTACTTTTGTTCAATTTGTTGTATTTTTATGATATGTTTCATGTTTTGATGAGTAGTGATAAAATTTTGAGATTTAATTGAAAATTGTTTTTCATCTAAATATTTCATAGTTTTATATTATATTTTTAATTGATTTGATGGAATTATTAGATTAATTATTATAATTTAATCCAAGGTAGGTCATTGGAATCATCTTTACATTAAATATGAATATAAACCATTATAATATTTTGAAACGTTTCACTTCAATAACATGTTTTCCCATTCTTTCAATGATGTTAATTTTAAATTTATTACATAAAATTATATGGTTTAAATTTTTAAAAATATATTCCATATTTTGATTCAGTGGGTCTAGATTATTTGAATAGTTTTCCTTTATTTTTGGGCATATGAATAGTAAATTTAGTAACATTATAATTACCACCAATATGGATAAATCTGATAATTATGGGTAAAGAAAATTTTATAAAGAATTAAACATTACCATAAGACATCTAATAATTTTATTGGATAAGTGTGTTTAAACAGAAAAAATACCTTTTCAAAAAATATAACCTTTGTAATCCATTTGAAAGAGACTATTATATTTATAAACTTATTTTCAAAGAAAATTAAATTTTTTAACACATTTGTTTTAAAAAATTGAAATATTTTAAATATGGGATTATATAGGGTATATTATTTACTATATATCATACATTAAAATATAAATTTTGTATATTTTTCCTGACATTTTTTTATACAATAAATAATTAAATTAATCACTTGTATAATGAACATGTGATGATTTTGTAATTAAAGGAAATATGAAATAAATTACAAAAAAAGATAAAAATAAATGTAGTTTTTAGATGATTAATTTCATCCATGATTATTAAGGTGAATTTGACATATTATAGGTTCTTTGTAAGTATTATTTCGAATTTAAGTTTTTGTTATGTAAATTTTATAATGTCAAGTAATTAAAACTGTCCAAATTGACATTATTCAAATTTAAAAATAAATAATATTTTATGAAATGATATAAATTTATTAAAATTAAAGATTACAAAAAATAATTAGTATAAGTATTAATATTTTAAAAATTATGCATTTATTGATATTTTGTTATATTAGAGTAATTATATTATCCCTCAATGTGAAAATTATATGATATCATTGTAAGAGTTAAAAAGGATAACAAAATGTTAAAGATTAAAATAGGTGTATGAATGTGACATGTAGATTAATAAATGTTATTGGATCATAGAATATAGAAAAAAATCATAATATTATAGAAATAACTCACTTTATATACATTTTATGTGGAAATTAATTTATATTAATTTAATCTTTTCAGTGTCTCGAATAGTGCCCCTCACTTAAGTTATGAAAGGGAACCTCCTCCCTTGCTTCCTTGTACCACTTAGAGCCTTCTAGATCATCCAATACATGACAAAATAAGCTTTCAACTACCTTAACCAAATCTGATACGCCTCTATTTAGAAAAAAGCAATCTTGTAATGAATTTTTTATAATCCAAAAGGAGATACCCATATAAAAATGTAATGATCTTCAATGAAAACATTTTTTTAATTTCTATCCCACTCCTCCATTTTATTATTATTACATGATAATATAATAATTATTATATACTCAATATACTAATATTTTTTATGTAATATTTTCTACTACACATACACACACTTCTATCAAACGGGTAAAGAATTTACCGTTTGTGTACAATAAACTTACACCTCACGAAACGATGTCGTTCATTTCTCCATAGCACCTCTCATGGTTGGTCATTAAAATAGAAAGACTTTTATAAAATGATATTTATAATATTTATGATTTCATAAAATTTATTTAATTCTTATATTACATATACATTAAATATTTTTATATTTTGTAAATACGCTAACATCGTATGTGGAATTGTGGACTAATGCCACCACAAAGTGATGTGATTCGTTAACACAATACATGGAATGTATAAAGGATAGTTTTAATAAACCTATGTTTTATATATGACATATATATATTATAATTTAATTAAAATATACTTATATATCATCTAATTTTCATTCATTTAATGTTGAAAATAAATTAATGTAGTGGTCATGGGCACGTACGACCTACCGTCTCCATGAACGATGCATTTCATTTACCATAACCATATTTTATGAATTATTATTAATATATTTATAATGAATATATATGATATTTAAATGATGTTTTAGATTATAAAGATGATGAAATCATGAATTAATTAATTTTAAAAAATTACAAGTCAAAATAGAATCGAAAAGCTAAGGAATTAACACCCAAAATAATGAAAATGATGAAATATTATTAAACAATGAGTGACACAATAATATAAGAATATCATGTATGATATCCTAAATAGGAATAATTTTTTGATATAAATTAATAACATGATTTAAAACTTTAAAATGGATGTTAAATCATGCACAACTAAAATGTAATTGTAAGGTATGTGATTTCTATATCACCTTTTTTTACATACGTGAGATTAATGTTACATTCACTAGTTACTTATTCTGTGTTGTGTAACTACTGGCCCTATTTATCTATCATATTAGTAATGTCTTTATAATTATGTTATTCAATGTTTAATTTCATATTTATTTAATTTTATGGGGATTATGATTCAATATTTGAAAGATTAATGGGTCATTATGATTTAAAATTATATTTTTAAATCGATTATTAAATATATGAGGAATGATTTAGACATTTAAGACATAGTACGGTCCTAGTTAATAAAATTTGTTGATGTATTAGTAGTCTCATGTGTAAAAATCAGTTGAAAAAAACCTTCATGTTTGTTTCCAAGAATAATAGATGAGTTTCTACCCACAAACTGAAACTGTTTTGATAAAGGTCGTCATGGTAATGGTACATGTAGTAGAAACACAACGTTCAATAATTAATAAATTCCTTCATTTAAGTTTTTTTTCATGAGATTTTGTATCAACATATCTATGGATAAATTCTATTTTCATATAATTGATTAAATGTAAATTATTACAGTTATTTACCTTAACATATTGATTATTGCGTATCTAGTAAAATGAATGGACCATGTTATTTTTTTTTACATTAACATGATGATTTATTCACTTCAATTAATTTTTAATTATATTTATAAACCCTTAATAATAATTTCACATCACCTTTATTATGTTCCCTTTCTCTAGTTTATGAATAGGATTCCTTTTAAGGAGTTTCATAAATAAAAATATTTTACTTATTTTGTGATTTAATTTATTTTCCCTATGTATTATAGATATCATTTCTGAAATGCTGTTTTAAAAAGCTACTAAATAGTTTGGTTCTTCAGGATTGGATTCCTTATAGTCATTATAATTTAATAATGTAATGCACCAGCTCTGGTTTCTGGGGTATGGGCGTTACACAATGATAATAAACTGAATAATTTTAATAATATAGTTTATTATTATTATTATTATTATTATTATTATTATTATTATTATTATTATCAAATCTGAATCTAGGTTTCTGATTTATAAACCCTTTTTAAAAACATCGACCTAAAAGTATGGAATATGTTTTAAGACCAATTTTGGATATCTAATTTGGGCTCATGGTGCAAGTGAACAGTACACTCAGTAATAATAATAATGTTATTATTATAGAACCTAGTATATGACATATCATCTTCCTATAGTGTCAAAATGAAAAACCATATAAGTAAATGGGACCCTGATATATACACGGATGTTTTAAGACCAATATTGGGGGTCTATTTTTGGCTTAGACTCAAGACCATGAAATGTTTTTTGAGCACGATTCATTGAAATGCGTTTTTTGTGGGTATCTAATTGAGGGGTGTGAATAATATATCCTAATAATTTTTACATTATAATCAAAATGTGATGACCTATTTTATTATATGAGGCCATTGGTTGATTCATATAACCTGAATTCCATTTTTTCCATTTAGACTGACAATGAGCCTCATGTGATAATCATCATTTTGTCTAAGACACTTCTTATATAAAATTACAAGCAATGTAGAACTTCATGAATGAAAGAAGCGTATTGGGGAGAATAGAGATGAATAGAGCAGTGGAACCCCATACTATGTGGTTCCCTTACATGCCATGTATTTCTTGGGATCCTTGAAACTCTCATATCTTCTTCATTGGACTGACATGCAAGATTATGTATATCAATGATAGGATTCTGGTACCGATTGCAATATTTTCCTAGGATGGTATGTGACATGGAGATCCCCCTTCTCTATTAATTATGTTTTTTTTGGTTTGGGAATGTATATATATATATATACATACATGTTGTTAGATATTTTTACTCTCTATTGGTGGTAAAGACAAGACATGTAGTCCACCTGGATGATGTGTTGATCAACAAGTTGTATGATGAGGCCCCTATCTTGTATTGGGTGGATGTTTTTCCAATTTAATATCCGTATTCTTATATCTACTCTATTATTTATTTCCCCAACCTGTTTTGGGGGTGTCAAATATGGTATGTAAATACTCACCCATGTATGGGATTTTTACACACATGTCATGTATTATATTGAATACAAATAGGTTGGTGCTGACTATGAAGGAGTGTTGGAATACCTAGTGTATTTAACCACACATGGTGTTCGGATCTTAGAGAATCAAATATGGAATTTTTCAGAATTTACATTACTAGTTCTATCAGGTTAGGTAATATTGCCTGTTGGGTCAGTATTTTCCCCCTCTAAATTTCGGTTCACATTGTCATACTCTTTCACAGTATATAGGTTTATATATGCCTGGTTATTCCATAGATATTTAAATTTTATATTTTTATTCCTCTTTACTTTGGTATTTATATGGTCGGGTGTGTGTGTTGGTGTATGGTTATAGTAGAAAAAGGCCACTCATTTTAATTATGTCTCTCGGTGCTTGTCACCATCCCCTATCCCATGGATATGGGCTTGGCGTAGTTACGACTCATTATTCCATCGGCCCAACATGCCCTGATGGGTCAGGTGATGAAACATTTTATTATCAATGATCTTAAGTGGACATTTATAATGCATTCAGACATTATTTGATGGAATATTTAACATAGAACTTCTTTTTAATTTTTTTTCTCGATTTATTATCTAAATATTTAGCTTTCATGTCCACTTCATTAAATTCAATTTTAGGAATTTATTTGTATGGAAAAGAATGTATTTAAAAGTAAATTTTTAAATTTCTCTCTAATGTTTTCAAAAAGAATTATTTTACTTTATTCATATAATGTAAATTTTTAAAAAAATACAGTTTTATTGTTCATCGTTAATCTCTTTTTACAATGATCAAAAGTAATGACTTTTTTTTAAAAAATATCATTAATTATATTTCATGATTTAATACTTATTTAATGATATAATGTTTTTTTATGATATTAAAAAGTTCATTTCAAATAAAATGATACGATTACTAATTGAGTTGTTTTTATATTTTAAAATTGAATTTTATAAGAAAGGGTATTTTGGTATTTTAATGTGTTTTAAAAATAGTTTTAAGATATATTTCAATGGTTTTATTCATGATTTGATCATTGGACATCATTTAATATGGTGGAACCCAAATATCATTGGGTAATCATGTTATAGCTTATACAAAGGGTTTATTCCCATTATATATCATGCATCATCTAGATAATGATTATACGAAGGGTCGATCACCATTATCAATCATGAAAAATGGGTCGTTCCAGCTATAAGTTATATGAAGGGTGATCCCCATTATATCACTCTAATATGCTGGGTAATGATTTTTTCCTCTAGAAATTTATTTTGAAAGTCACACATATGGTTAATCCAAAATATAAGGGCTCTATATGGGTTTCACGATGATAATGTCTGAAGTCACCAACATGACTTTTCTTCTCTTGTTAATGAGTTGTCTTGGAATTTCTTTGATTATAACTATGTATGATTATGATATTTTCTTTAACAAAAAATAATTATCTTTTTGTATGAATATTTATTTTTTCAGAAAATTGTTTAATGGGTTTTCATTTTTGTAATGGGCTAACAGTTTTAAATTTTTATGTCCCCTACTATGATTTTTGAGCAAATCTCATGTTTACAGATATCATTCACATGTATCTCATATGTTCAAAAAGTGGGGTCTTTGTATAAAGAGTTAGTGCATGTGTATCAAATTAGATATTTTATAACTATTATTTTTGTAAACTATATTATTATGTTGGGTATTTTTCTTATCATCCAACACCTACAGTAGAAAAGATTCTGGATTGTATAATGTATGTTTTATTTTTTTTGTAACTTTTTAATAAAAAAATAAACATTATAATTTAGTTCTGAATTGTAATGTGTGGGTTCAGGAATTTATAATTATTATCAGATGAATTTTCATGAAACAATTTGAGATAATACATCATGGTTTTTTAAAATCTAAGTGATTAAACATTCTTTCGATCTTCTAGGTAGTTAATATCCCATAAAAGTTGAATATTTTAATAATTATGATGATGGGAATTCAAAATTTTATTCAGTAAAAGGAAAAAAATTAATGGTAGAAATTAATTTGGGGTGGTGTAGAATATCACATCATAATATTTTAAAAATAAATACCATGTTTGATAGCGTACAAGATACCCAACATCGAGCTTAAATGAACAACACAATATTATTATTTAAAAGTGACTATTATAACATATAGATTATATTTCCAAGTATGAATAAAAATAAATAATTTATAAAAAAATGTATTATGGTACAACTTAATAATAATGAGTTTTCAATAGATTGGAAATTAATAACATAATGAAGTGATTTTAATATATAGAAATACGTTTTCTTCAAAAATGGGATTTCATTATTTTGATGAATGAATGTTAGGATATAGTTATAGAATTTTTAGAAAATTAATTTAACAAAATAATTCTTTTATAGTTTTTGCATGTAAAATTTACTTATGTTGATTTTTTTAAAATTTTCTTCAAATATTTATTTTTCAATGAATAGTGAATATTTTTTTATATTAAAAACAGACTATAATTTAAAATATAAAATTAGGTTTTTTATTTATATTAAATTTCTATTATATTATTTTGATTTATATTAATCCAAATATGTTTTTTGAAATGTTTTTTATACTTGAAATTAGAATAGAAATATTTTATATTTTAAAAGATGCATTTTTATGAAAAAACAGTTTTTCAATGCATTTTTACAGTTATGTTTTAATTAAATTCATCAAATTATGTGTCATTAATTTTGAAAAATTGAATCTATATTTGGAATCATTATGTTCATATTTATTCAATAATACCCTTTTATTTTTAGACAATTTGAACTGTAAGGTTAGTAATTATTATTACTGTGGTTAAGGATAAATGATGTAATTAGGAGAAAAAGTAATAGTATAAGGTCTATAAAACTACTCTAACACCTGAGAAAATATGATTGGATGAGTAATTTTTGACCAAATTAATCCTTTAGTTCAATTTAGGACTATTTGGATCAACTTGATTGACCTTAAGTCCCTTATAGTATTTTATTTTAAGAAAATTCTATCTTCTCAAACTATAATTTTTAATAAGATGATCCAAGAATTTTCTAGATAACTATTATGTTTCTAGGATATAATAATATTTTTTTCATTTCATTGTTTCTATTATTTTATGTTTTAATGTCATATTAATGAATAGTATTTATTTTCACAATAATGATATTTGATGAATATAATATTTTATTAAATTATATCAAAAATAGAAAAATAAAAACTAAGGGAAAATAGGGTAAAATATTTTCAAAACTATAATACTATATACATTTAATGTATTTTAGAGTTATTTTGATCTATAATAGTCTCCTGATTTTTTAGCATTTTGAAAATTTTTCTATGTTCCCCTCACCTAAATTATCAAGGGGAACCCATACCTTCACATCGTTTCGCCACCTTCAGAATTATAGCTCAATTATACTCTACCAAATTTTGTTCTCCATCTCCCTAGCCATATTCTCAGGTTATTGGTCTCACCGAAATACCAATTTCATGTTTTTTAAGGCATACTTCAAGGAGGTCAAATTTTTGAAGTATATTTCTTAAACCGCTTCTCTTAATTTATTTTCTTCACCATCCTTATCCTTTACACATTCATCCATAAATTAATAATAACTAAAATTTCATGTATATAATGTAATTTTATATTGATAATGGTATATCTTATATCTTTTATTTTTATCATATTCTTTTATTAAATAAACAAATCTATTTTCTAAATTATGGAGATTAATCATCTTAGGGGATAATGAGTTTTCATTTTATTTATTACCGCCTTAAAGGCTAGTCATAATAGAATTATGGTGATTAAATATTGTTTTCATAAGTACATTATAACTTTTTTCATTTTCTAGAAATACTATATAAATAATATATTAATAAAATGAAACTAATTTTTCATGGTTTGAACCCCCCCCCCCCCATAATAAGCTAAAAATTATAAATAACATTTTATCAAATGAATCATCCTCACATCAGAAGTAAAAAAAATGAAATATGTGTCTGTTTAAACATCTAAAAGTGCATGAATATAATATAATTTCACTTTTTATGTACTATTTCCATTTCAAAATAACTTCCATAAATATATAAAAGTTAAACAACCATGAAATCATTAAACGAACACTCCTAAAATAAGGATTTTTATCATTATAACTCAACAAAATGACTACAAAAGAATGTAATAAGATTATAATTAATTAAATATAAGTGGAAGAGGTTCTTATTGAAATAAATAATGAATCTAATTTGATTATCTAGGTTTTTAAGTGCATCCAATGAATTCATTAAGGCATAAGGTAAGGGTCTCTTTATCAAAAAAACATCTTTTTACATTTCTTAATGATTTATTCTCTAAATAATTATATTTAATGTCTATGTTATTTTATTATATTTATGCATGTTTTTATATTTTATTGAATGAATTTAAATTGTCATTTTTATAATTTCTATCATTTAAAAAATGAATCCTTTTAATGTATTATATAATATAAGTTCTTCTAAAAATACGATTTTTTATGTTCATCTTTAAAATCATTACAAAAAGTACAAAAAAATGATTTTTTACATATATGGTATTAAATAAATATCATGATTTCATGATTCTTTAACTGTTTAACGATTCCTTTCTATGTTATCAGAGTTTTTTTAAAATAAAATTGTCTCATTACTTTGTGTGAATTGTTTTGTATCTAAAAGTTATTTTTTTACATAGAAACGATATTTCTATATATGAAAGTGTTTTCCATATGTTTTTAAGATATTATTAAAGGGTATTAATCATGTTTTAGTTATTTGAAATAATTTAATATGGGAGTTCCTGGATAGCACTGGGTGAGCCCATTATAGAATATGTAAAGGGTTGAGCCCCATTATAGCACACATGAATTCCTGCTATAGCTTATAGAAAGGGTTGCGCCCCATTATAGATCATGAAAAATAAATTATATATATATATTATATGAAAGGTGAGCTACATTATATCTCTCCAATGCATTGAGTAATGATTTGTTTCTCTATAGAATTATATTGGTAGTCGGTCGTGTGGTTATTAAAAATTTCAATGGTTCTGTAAGGGTTCTATGGTGATGATATTCCAAGGAACCTATATGATTTTTTTTTCAGGTTAATGAGTTTTCATGAGAATAATTTATTTTAAAAAATTTAAGAAAATAATATATTCTTTAAGGAAAAATGATTTACTTTTTGGATTAATTGGTATGTTTTTTAATAAAAAGTTTTAAATGGATTTTCATGTTTTTCACTAGATTTTTTTTCATATTTTATGTCCTTTAATAAACTTTATGTTCTCATTCCATGTTTTAAAATGTAATTTATAGGTGTAAAAGATGTTTTAAAATTGATGAATTTGTTTATGGAGTTAAAAAACGCAACACCAAATAGTAATTTTGTTATTATTATTCTTGTAAATTATGATATTATGTAAGGTGTTTTTATAATCATTGATAACCTAGACCAGAAAAGATCATCAATTTCATAATATACTATGTATATTTCAATTAATTGTTAGTAAAAAAAATACATATTATTCTTTAATAAGGTATCCAGATGTGTGAGTTTGATCTATTGCACATGTTAACCATATTGGATTAGAAAAATAGTTAGAGGAAGAAATAAATAATAATTTTATAGATATTATGATTTGTTACAATTAAATTTCATTTATTCAGGTATAAAAATTTATTTTTTGGATATTCATTTCATGGATTAAGGGATTAATTATAAATTGATCCAAGGACAACCAAAGGATAAATTTGTGCTTATAAATTAGAGACATACTATAAATGTATATTTCCTTAAATTATTATACCAAAAAATAATTCCTAATCATTGATAAAAGGATATTGAAAAAATGATATCTTATTACATTCATATATAAATAATATTATTGTATTTTAAATAATCATAAATTTAGGGGTTTTAGGCCCTTCACTCTAAATTTATTATTCACTTGTTTGTGATCAATGATCGCAGTCAGTCTCTGTAATTATTTTTTATTTTTCTATATGTACAGATAATCACTTGAAACCAATGGTCTACTAATTAAATAACTATTTATATGTTACTCTATATAATCATTTTACTTCTTAACATCTATTATTGAGAGCATGTTTTGTTAACTCATTTATGATGTAGGTTTTTTTACATAGTATTTTAAAAATACCAAACCCAGGATTAATACGATGAAGTTTAAATTTTGCGAATGAAATTATTTTATAGTGGAAAAAATGTGATATATAGATATTATAAAATAAAAATAGTGGTATTCAATAGATTAGATGAAATAAAATTTAATATATCATTTATTACATGAAACTCTTAGTTTATCTTGTAGTACATAGAAAACCGATTTTTACCAAACAAAAATATACTATTAATTAATTACTATATATAATAGTTTTAACCAAGCCATTAAATTTATGGATATTAATTTTACTAAATATTTTAAAAAAATATAATTTTTAAACATTTTTGTAGTTATCTTTTAGATTAAATATTAAATAAAATTAATTTAAAAGAAAACAATGTCTTCAAAACAACATTATGTTTTTTAAAATATAGTTAATCACACATTTCACACATTATTTAAATTTAAATTTATTACTTTTTATAAAATTTATAAGAAAATATAAACTTTATTAATTGGGATAAAACAATTAAACAAAGGTTAATTTTTGGAATTTATCTGAGAAGATTCATTTTATATTGAATTGTTAAAAAAATTAATTTTAATTGAAACCACCTTTTAGATTAAATAATTTATATATTTTAATTATATTTGAAATTATTTGTAAAATAAAATTATTTCAAATTTAATATAATATATTCTAATTTAGTTAATTGAAATCATTTTCGTGCTGAATTTTGATATAAAAACCTATAAATATTTTAACATTTTTACATAAAAACTCTTTATGTTATCGAGTCATTGAGATAAAATTAAAATTATATTTTTCATCTTCTATGAATTGACATGGGAAATATTGATTCCATATTTTGAATCATTATATATTTTAATTTTTAAAAAAGAAAACCGAAACTTTGATTAAAATTAATAGTGAATGAAATAAAAATTAATTATCATGGTTAAGATAAGTAGGGATTTAATTAGAAGATAAAATAGAAATATAAGAGTGAAAATAAACAAAAATATTTACAACATTTTATTGAATAAATTTATTTTAGCTTTAAAACCAAATATCTAATTTTTTTCCACTTTCCATTGAATATGGACCATATAAAATGTTATATAAAGAAAAAGACATAAAATATACTTTTCTTTTTTTAATATCTATAATTATTTAGAATAGAGGGAAAATATCATTGGGTGGTACTATACATATTATTTTTAAATATGAATGATTTTTATCATTATAATTTATCTTTAATTTTTTGAGATCAATTTGTCACAAAATGAATATAAAATGAAAACACATTAATTATATTGTTAATAAAAAAATAAAAAAAAATTGATTCTAAAAATTATAAAATGGTTGTAAATATAATGAATTATTATTTTCAATTAGTTTTTATATGAATATATCATGTTATATAGGTGTGAACATAATAGAATCTAATTCTATCAATGTTGTGATATTTTGAAACTCAAATTTAATGAATAATGTCAAAATTCACCGTATAGTTATTTTATAATAAATTATATTTAATCGAAAGGAAGTAAAATTACTTAAAATACCATATTATTCCACATGTTTTATAAATTATAATAAATATCAATTATGTTCCATTCATTGTCAAATGTTAATTTTATAATTAATATATTGACTCTGAAATGGTAAAAACATTGTAACCACAATTACGGTTAAAATTGTTTTTGTGTATTATCATATGCACGAGTTAAAACAAATTATCAATAAATATGTTATTTTTATTTGATAAAATAGATATATTATTTATAATTATTGGGTATAAATTATCAAATAAGGCTAACATTTATTTCTTCTAAAACGTAAACTCACTCCCATCACATACACAAACCTATTAATCTATTAACTAATAAAAACCTACGTAAATAACATCCCAAATTCCATCCCCTCATCATAGTAGCATTATTATAGGATTTAAAAAAATCATTAAAGGGCTTTTTAAAAAGATAATGAGGATACCCAAAGAATATATAATGTTCATTAATGAGTATATTTATTTTACTTATTTCTCTACATCCTTAACTATTAATTAAAACATGATCATATAATAACCATAGTTTATTCCCTATACTGGGATGTTTTTATAAGAATGCAATGACTTTAAACCTATTCTGTTTCTTCCTCAGAACATGTGTTCTAGTTATGAATCACAACTTCCAGGCGGTTCCCATTTGATTTATTTATTGAACCAGAAACATTAAATAGCTCTTTATCCAATGGGAGTTGCTTTCCAAAGGGAGGAATTCATTAGGATTGGACATACAATACTTAGGAACATGCATTGGTCGATATGATGTGAGGTCACACTCATAACACCCTTCAGGGTGGGGGGAATTTTCTTACTATAGGACTGTCTTATATATTTGAGATATTTCCATGAATCCTTTTTAATTAACCAAGTATAAAATATTTTTCCCCGGGAGTTTTCAATCAATTATTAGCATTTGTGAAATTCAGAATCACACATATTTATTTGAGGTTCTTAATTAATGGAGACATCTGTTTGTATTAGAAGTTACCCATCAATGGTATCCTCTCATATACTATTTATAGAATCTTTTAACCATTTTTATGATAATACTTGTTTTTAAGCCACTTAGTTGGGCACTCTAGAATTTATTATCGTAAAGGGAGACATAATTTTGTTTTTTATGTTGGGATCATATCCATAAATGGGATACCTACGTATCCATGAGAAAGAAATCATAACCCTCATAGTTTGGTCCTTCTTAATGGGATACATCATAACTTTTAAGGTTCTGTGAAATAGAAAAAACTGTATAGTTTAATGTCATATGGTAAGCACATCTAAGAGGAAGGTGGTTAATGAATTATTTGTCTAGGATGTATGCCTAACTAGCCCAAGGAATTTGGAAATGATATGATTTTACAAGTTGTATTAGACCCTATTGGGAATATAGCTTAGGAATAGAATGGTTGTTTTGGAGTTTTGTGATTTATCCTCAAAGAGGCTTCCCAGATATCCCATTCAGATGTGAATCAAAGCCCATGTAGATCGATGAGTCTCCTAAGAGAGTGTAGTACATTGAGAGATATGATCTTGGGATTACTTTCTAAAAAGGAATAATTTTTATGGATGAAATGATAAGGATATCAATCTTTAGTAAGGCTTCCTACATATCCAAATTTAGATAGAAATTAGAGTTTTCATAGTTCATTTAGTGGATTGTAGGGATATTGTGATGATAATAATTATCTAATCCCACATGAGTAAAACTTGGAGTGAGAAACAAGAGGATGTAAACCATTGAAAAAACTACACACACACTCTCTTCTGCAGATGGAAGAGTGCATAACTATGGGGAAAGAATCCAAGGTGGTAGTTGGAGAAGGAGCAGAGCAATGAACCTTTCAATATGGGATTCTATTGGAGGTCATGAGGAATGAATCTTGGAATATTAGGGACTTACCTCAGTGGGAGTTCCTTTGTGTTTAGTATGGGGCTTAATCATAATGAGTATTCCCATTGAGGTTTTATTTTATGCTAACAACTAAGAAGGATGCCCATTTGGGATTTGACTTGGCATATGGGTTAGGTGATGAGGGTTTAAAAGTTTCTTGACGAGTGTATCGACTGAAGGTTATCAAGGAATCTATAAGGAGAGTCCAAACATGTAACATGTGAAAGGTACCAAGAGAAGTAAGTCAACTCAAGGAACATTATTTATTGTGATATAATGTATCAAACAGTGGTAATATATGGATGATAGTTGGGAAACATAAAGGGAGTAATGGAAAATGATGTCATCCCAAAAGGTTCGTTGTCTGAATCTTATTTTCCCGGGGGGTCAGTGGAGGAAGAAAAGGTACTGGCCCAAATGGCCAGCACCGTATCCTGACACTAATATCGAGTATGTGTGTGGGGGTGCAGATGCTGCTGTATGGACTACTGGGTCACATAGGTTCTCCACGTAGGTGCGTAGTGCTGAAGATCCACGTAAAAGCTCCACATCGGTCCGTCACACAAGTGTTCCATGAAAGTTCTTTGTGATGGTTCTTTTCCATGGTGCTCACCGCAGGTCATCCGTGCAGGTTCTCTGCATATGTCCTAGGTGCAGGTCCTTGGTGTAGCTCCATGTGTTCTCAACCCTGATGGGACTTTGATACTCTTTTACCTATTTAATTCTCTCTTCTCTCATGTTTCAAGGAATTTCATGAGAATTTTTTATCACCTGGGAAAAGTAGCTACCCATCATGAGCATTAGGAGTTTTACCAACTTTTTCGTCCTTTTTAAATAGGTTCCAAAGGTTCTTCTTATAATGCAAGGAGGGGACCCCATCGAAGGGAGGTTATCCATGTATGTCCTCTGTGCCAGTCCTCTGTGTTGCTCTTCTTCATAGGGGTGTAAAAAATATACAACCACATAGGTCCTCTACATAGGTCCCTTTGTAAAATTTATCCATCCCCCGAGTGCTATAACTTTTTATTCAAGAGTCTATTTGGTCTCTATGAGAAGTCAAATGAAGTCTCTCAAAGATATATATAATTCATGAGATAGTAAATACACAATGTATTCTAATAGGAAACTCATAAATTAAATTTGGATACATTGATACTTTTTTATTATCCATCTTGGAAATCCACGACTTACTCCTAAAGGGAGGGTGTCTTTCTGTTTATCCCTTATTGTGGAGAAGTATCCTGGAAAATAGAAATCTGAACTGCATCTTCTCACTACATGGTGACACAACTTTACTCATACTTGAAATTTGTATTCTATATGAGAATCATATATTAAATTTCACAGAGAATTGCATGAAAAAAATTCTTGTGGTGTCAACAAAACCATATTCAATTCATTAAAATTGGTTACAAAATCATCATTCATGTGTACAATGGACTACCACCCCCCAAAATGATATCGTTATTTTTTCCATTTCCAACGTTCAAGGTTGGTTATGATGAAAAATATAATACATATATTTATATATAATTTTTACAATATATTTATACTTCTATTTTCACAATATCACATATATATTTTTCCTTCCATTTCATAAGAGACAAGATAATGTCACTTGTGTGTATGAAAGTCTACCGCCTCACGAAGCGATGTTATTCGTCTTTTACTAATGATTCACATAGATGGTGATAAAGATAAAGTTAATTACTATAAGTGATATAAGTGATATTATTATGATATTAAAGACCTGTTTATCATTCCAAAAAGCTAATATATATAATTTTTTATTATATTTTCTGTCACTTGAATATTATAACATCTTTCGTGCATGAGTGGGCTACCACCTTCATGAAGCGAAACGACTCTCTTTTAATAAAAACAGCACATCAAAGATATATATAATTTTATAATGTGATATATATTATGTAATAATAATTATGGATATATAATATATTACTTACCCCCTTTAAAAAATGATAATTTAAATATCAAATCATTTCTCATGCATACGTATGGTCTACCGTCTCCAAGATCTAAACATACAACATTTTTATTAACCATCATTCATGATTTATCTTAAAGTATTGTTTTTTATAAATAATATAATTATTTAATTATTATTATTTATATGATATAAATATATAATATAATCATGAATCATTACTTTCAGGAAAAAGAATACATGATAAAACAAAGCAATTAACACACACTAAAATGAAAATAATGAGAGATTATTAATAAATGGGTGATAATATATTACAGAAGGATAATATATGATATTATAAATATTAATATGGATATAGTAAAATTTTAAGGCATTTTTAAAACCACTATACATTTGGAAAAATCTTTTTTAGCTAAAATGAAGCTTTAGGAATGGGATTTCATCAAAATTTACATTTCATTGAGATTTATTTGTTATTATGAACCAATTCACTTTTATATGTTGTATATAATCCACTTTTGACATCTAATATCATTCTTCACTCATTAATAATGTTATTTTACATTAAATTTTGAATTATTTCATCTATGGGGATTAAAATTAAAAGTTACAAAAATTAAAGGGGTTTTTTGATTCTATTTCCCTTTATAAGGTTAATCTTATAATTAATTGATTATTTCATTCAAATAATATGTGTGTGATGACTCCCTTTTAACATATTTTTTATTTACATTTTTTTTGTGTTTTATGTTGAAACTCATTATCAATTAACTGATTAATTCTTTCTTCAACATTATGATCATAGTAATGGTTTATTTCACAATCTCATTCTAATCAAAATTGATCTCGCAAAAATTGCAGTTAATGAAAATTGTATGACAATTTTATAATAAACCCATTTTGTTTAATTATTGTCCTATAATTGATGATAATTTCAAATAATAGTACTATTTTCCACACGTATGTACTTAATGTTATCTATGAAATTTCTTTTAGAAGAATCGACATCAATTTTCTCCTCAACCGGTTATATGTTTTTTTTTTCAAAAATCATTTTTCTATAAAAAATCAAAAATTATTTTATCCTTTTAAAAATTATTTATCAAATTAATTTTCACCCATTTTCAAAATTTATTTTTTTTTTCAAAATAATGTAATGTTTTTTTCCATAACAATTCAAATTTCGATGTTATTTAAAATGTGAAAGGAATCTTCTATTCCTTTTCTTGACATGAAAAATAAATAAAATTTTTAAAATTAAAAATGAATGTTTTTTTATTATAATGTAATTTATATAATTACATTTCCTCATGAAAATAATTTCATTGAAGCTTCATTTTAAATATAACATGAAATTTTTAATGTAATTTTTTAAAATCTAAATTTAGGATAAGTTTTTTTAAATTGATTTTCAAATTGAAAATTATATTTTCTTCAAGAATGTTTTAATGATATTTTTATTATAATTGTATTAATTAATGAAAAAACATTATTTTTACTCTAATAGGTTTATGTTTATACCATTTTTATTCATCCCCAAGATGGTTTAGGTTTATTTGGACCAAGGATATTACTGACATTCACTTTGTTGTTTCATTTTTATGAAATAATATTCCCCTAATTTTTTAGATTTCATGTGATTAGTGTACATTAAATTTACACTAAATATGAATATCATTTATAATTTATATGCTTTTTTATTAAAAAATAAATCATTTCTACATGCAATGTTCTCTATTTAATTTCATTTATTTATCTGTGTATCTATTGATAATTTGTTATTATTTACCTGATACATATATCTGGTAAGACACATTGTTTATTAATTAAATTAGTTATTAGATATTTGGGGATTTGTTTCAATAGATATGAAATGGGTTGGGAACTATTTCTAGAAGTCCTCTTGATGCATCAATAGTCTCTTTTGTCAAAATTAGTTGGCCACAAACCCTTTGTGTATATAACCAAATTTTTCTAACTATATAGTGGATATATATTGAAAAAAGGAGTAATATAAATGGTCCTGACCCAAATCAAAAGGGTTTTTTACCCAAAATTATAAAACCATCATATGTTTATATCTTGATGGTAATGGAATCATGTTAATAGAGAACATGATTTCGAATGATTAAACATTTCCTTATTTAGAATTCATTTATTATTTTGCCTGATAGTTTATCTATGTTATAATTTATAGATGAATTTCTTTCTTATATTATTTATTTAATGAAATTTCTTCTTATTTAATTAAATTTCAGTATTTAATATAACTTATCTTACCATAATAGATTAATATTTAAAAGAATTTATATTTATATATTCACTTTTCCATTTTTATTATTCTTATTGATTCATGATAACATCCTCTATACTTAACCCTTAATAATAATTTGAGCAGCACTTATATTGTTTCCTTTATCAAGATTCCATTATTTTTAAATTTCTTGATGTACATGCTTATCAATGATGAAATAATTATATTCTTGAAAAAAATGTTTTCATTTGTGTATTCAATTGTTTTTTAATACACATGTATATATCTAGTTTTCTAAGACAACTAAACATACTAGTCCTTTGGGATATTATTCCTAGTATTTTATGCCAATGGGATGGTATCACACACTATATATGGTCTATTCGTGTTTGGGTTTCTAAAAAACATAACAATAAATTGATATAATTTAATGATAACTATTTTGGAAAGAAGATTTAGCTTACCATATGTCACTTATGTTGGAAGAACTATATAAGGAAATGTCTTGTAGGAATGAGAAAATGATATATGTAATTAATATAAATCCATAGAGGAAGTAATTTTTTATGGAACATAATGTGTTTTATAGAAGGTAATGAAGTAAATTCTAAGGTACCATTTATAGTAAAATTTTATATATATAGATAATATGGGTACTGTCTATGAAAATTCCCAAATAAAATGTTTAACTCATAAAATGATAATGGATTGATGTTATGCAACACATTGAGGTGGATGGAATGAGGTATTTTTTTATTTTATTTGAAAATTACGTTATTTAAGTGTTATATAAAATTATATTTTGGTTATAATAATCATTAAATATCTACAAATTATTCTAAAATAGTTTCTGTTTAATTATATGAAAACATATTAACTAAGATGAGTTATTATTGAGAGACATGTGATTGAGGGGAAGATAACCCATATTATGTGGTTAATTATTAGATAATAATGGTTAGCTGGGATAAATAAATGCTGAAGTAAATTAGATAGTATCAATGAACTGAGAATTGACTAGTGATTTGATGAAAATGTGATTTATATGGTACCCAGAAAGTGGAACAATGGATTTGGAAAACAAATTCTCTAGTTCTGAGATAATTTACTAAATAATTCCAAACACGTACCAAGTTATAGATTACATGTACTAGAAAACAACACAAAAAATGAAGAAATCCAAAATCAAAGATTCAATTTTCAAAATCGTCTAAATTAGGATGGAAAATGGAAAAATGTACATAGGGTAGGATTAAAAAAAAATTATAAACTATATTAGTATTTTATTAAGAGTTTATATTTCATTAGGGATTTATGAGATGGTATTTTTAGGTGATTAAAATTTTTTATTTGATTTTAGGATGAATACTCTTTTGAGTTTTAAATAACCCGTAATGTTACTATTGGATATTGTAGTATTTTATATATGGCCTATTTGATATTCGTATATAGATAATCTTGATGTTTAAGAATAGATTCATTATAAATGTGATATTTTTATAGATATTTATATTTATGATAAGGATTACAATTTATGATGTTTTTAAAGATTTATTCTTGATAATTTGTTATATTTCACTACATTAATAGATTGTGTAGTGATTAATCTTGGAGATTAATGATACTTTGGGGATGATTCATTCACATGTGGTGTGTCCAACCCTTAAGATTAACTTATGATTAAAAATTAACTACTTTTTTGAAATAATACAGTAATTTTTTTCTGGAAGATAAGAATAAATGTATGAGATCACCTTTGAGGTTAACAAATTCTTTAATGATGCGATCATTTAGTTAATATGGGATATATGGTTATTTATGAATGGAATGATTTATGTATATTTTTTTTGTTATTTTGGATTCTTTGATGTAAAATGTATAATATCTTTTTATTAAGTTTTATACATTTTAGAACTTATATTACCTTATGCCCAACATATTTGTTTTGGATAATATTTAATTACATAATGAATAAATTGTTATACTTTTAAGGATTACGTGTCCCACTATAAGTTTATTTTAGAACTTCATGTATAAAATAAATATTTAATTTTTATTATTTAGAGAAAAATATTAGATTTATATAAAAATTGACTTTATTTTCCATGTAAGTAAATTTTAATATATCCATAGTTTAGATGGTAAATTAATTTTATTATATAATTGAAATAATCTTGAAAGAAAATAAAATTCCTATTGAAATCATTTTTTGAATAAATAAACTTTTTCAACCCATTGATGTTTGGTTTTGAAGTCATTCAAATTTACATAACATAAAAATTTATCTTCATCAGTATACTTTATCCCACTACATAATTATTCTGAAATTAATTTTTTTAACCTTATTTACAGTTTCAAATAAATCAGTTATTCCACTATTTGAAAACATAGTTAGGTTTTATTTAATATGTCCTTATTTTTTTCAATAAATTTTTTGAGGTTATTTTATTAACACATTTTATAAAGTGGATTTCCAAAAAAAAGTAATTTAAATGTTAAAACCATTCCTATAATTCTTATGTGAATACTGAATGGATGGAATTTATTAATTTACAGAGAATACTACTCCCTGATATTTTAAAAGAATAATACAATAACCAATAACATTTATGAAAGTAAAACAGAGCTTAAAAACCCATGAAATGTTATAATATAAAGAAGACTATTATAACCTAGATATTTAATTGGAGAGTATCAATTTTACTAATAAAATAAATAAATAAACAAATATATATAATGTAACTAATCTATAAAATAATTTTGATTAATTCTTAATAAATATATATTCATTTTTTAATATAGTTAGACTATTCTTCCCAAAAATGTTTTTCATTAAAAAAACTTACTTCTTTTTTTTGAAAAAAATTATATATTAAATTTATTAAACATTTAAGAATTGATATTATAAACATAAAATTACTTTTTAAATTATCATATCACAATTAACATTGTGATATTTTGTGTTTTTTTATAAAATTAATCTTTTATGAATAGTGAAGGATGATGATTTTTATTAGAATTTTTTTATTTACAGAATAAAAAAAATTGGTTTTAAAATAGATTCAAATTATTATTAACTCCCTAAAACTAGGAATTATTGAATCAACTTCAACATAACTAATTTCATGACTGAATTTGATTAAGAAATGTGTATTTAGAGTAAAAATATATTTTTTTGGAAGACACGTTTTCCATTGTGTCTTGTATTTGTGTCTCAAAATAATTTCTACCAATTCATGAAATTAAATCATAAAAATTCGTTCAGTATTTTGAATTTGAAATTCCATATTTTTCAAAATGTCCCATTTAATTTTGGTTAATATGAATAGTAATGATAATTAATTTTTATTTCCACGATAAAGGTAAATGAGTTAATTATGTTTAAGGCTACTGCGATATAGAATTAAAGTCATCCATACACTTCATTTTATTTTATTGGATGATTTTATTTTCCCCGTATTGTTCCAAATATTGAAAATAAAACCTATATTTTTAATTTATCCATGATTTTGAACATAACAACATAAATTAAATATATAATGTAAAAAAATTTAAATTTATTTCATTTAAAATCTTTAATATTTTTTGTTAGTGATATATATATTTTTTTAAATTAATATTATTTAGTTAGTAGTTAATTTTTTTTATCATGGTATATATTTGTTTTTTTCATTAAATAATCACAAAAAATCTTTGAAAACAATGTTATAGTTCATATGAATTAAGTAGAAAAATAAAATTAATGAATTTAAGAACAAAAAAAAATTATTTTTTCAATGAGTTTAGGGTCAAAATAAATATATATATAAATTTTATAAATTAAAGATTCATGATAGGGTAGCATTGGAATTCAATTTATATCATTTATTTTTAATGGAAAATTATGTGGATGGGTAAAAAATGAAATTAATGTTTTATTTTTTAATTAATATATTATTAATTTATTTAAATAACTATAAAAATGAATGTAGGAAATTGAGATGATAAATGGTATGAAATTTCCTCCCATGACCATTTATAAGAACATTATCACCATATATTTAAAATTACATCCCATTAATATAGAAAGAGTCATTACCATGGTTAATGATGAAATTGGAAAATCGATTTTTCAATCCAAATTATAAGTTTTAAATTGATATCAAAACCAATTAAAATATTATTTTATCAATATAGTAAGAACATATATTTTCTTCTATCCATGAAATGTAATTTCTGAACCATTTCCCCAAAGATTGACACATATTATATGATAATAGTTAATGTGTTTAAAAAAAATTCAGAAATTTTATATTAAATATTTTTTATTAAATTATTAAAATTTATAACAACCCTACATTCATAAGAAAGAAATTTAAAAAATAATAATATATGGAACATTTATGGGTCTCTGAGAAAATTACTGTACCTTTTTATACCAATAATGAGATAAATTATTGATATAATGATAAATGTCAAAAATGGTTAAAGGGGGGATAAAACTAATATATATTGGTAAAAACATAACAATAACATGGAAAAAACTATTATATGAGATTATATAGAGTTATAATAATCATAGATTCAAATATTTTCAGTTTTTTCAAATAATCAATGAATATGAATTTTTATTATTTTAATATTTTTGGTAATTACCATAGTTCCCCTTCCATCAACTATAAAACGACACATTGTCTCCCTCATTATTCACAATGTTTGACCATTATATCTCAAATAACACCTTATATAATACATTATTAGGTTACTTCACCTAATCGAGGAGTTATTTTTATTTCAAAAAATATTATCAATTCAAGGATTAAGGTGTAAGATGAAATTGGTTTCCCAAAGAAGTGGTATAACTCTTAACCTTTAATTTTATAATTTTACTTATTCTTAAGACAAAAATTTATATATGGAATCCATTATTTAATAATTAATTTAGTATCATAAATATATTTATTTTTTATGATGATGAATCAACCATTATGCTTATTCTCTACAATTTCTAGAAATCGAACATGTTCCTCATGTGCACGTGTGAACTATAGCCTCCACAATGTGATGTGATTTGTTATTAAACACCTGTTTGTGTAGATGGTAATAAGGAAATAGTTAAAAAAAATTATTTTATTTATTTTATAATAATGATTCCCAAAAATTATATAATATTTACCACTCTTTGATTCCATCCTTCGGAATGTGAAAGTGATGTTAATGTATATGAATTGAATACCATATTCATGAACATTATAATTAATTTTTATATAACCACCTTTTATGGTTAGATATATATATATATATATTAAATTTATGACATTATATCAAGATAAAAATTTTAATGTTTATTGAACATTAAATAATGTACATGTATTGAAACTACGAACCAAAATCATCTTGAAAATGAGCCAATTAGCACAAAAATGATTATTTTAATAATAAATTAATAAAAATGGTTTATAAAATTATATAATTGGATCATATATTTTATTATAAGTATCTAAATTATATTTTATTATAATTATAATATATGTAAATGAATTATGATGAAATTTAGAGTGCTTTTTAATAATATTGAACTAGAGGAAAGGGTTTTTTTGTTTCGATCTAATTGTTTTCCAGGACTGTTTATGATTATGTTTCATGTGAAAAACATTTATGACCTATCTCTCAAGGATACCATTAGTTTTTTATTACTCTAGATATTTATAGATAAATATTTTTTTCTATTTATTTTTCTTATTTTATGAAATGAATAGACTGAAATATTTGTTTTCATGTAAAACCATTATTATTTATATCTTTTATAAAAAATAATTTTACTTCCATGTTTATGTTCTATGTAATCAATTTTCAATAATATTCCAAATATTATCCTACAATTATTTAAAGTCATTTATACACATGATTTTAATCTCAACAAAACTATCTCATAGAAATATTCCTTTCATTTTATAAATTACTTACTTTTTAGTTTGTAACAGTAATGTGAAATGAATATTTATTTACATTTACACATCCTTTATTGAATTTGACACCGTCATTATAGATCAATTCATCAAATCTTTATTTATAGTTATCCCTTGGTAATTTTCAAATAAAATTTTTCTTTAATATTTAATAAATTTTATGTTTTTCAATAAGTTATTTTTCTATGAAAAAATTATTTTCCACAAGAAATGTTATAGTGATATTTTAAATGAATTTTTAATCTATAATAACATACTTAATTTCAACTATTCTTTTGCGAGGATACAATAATATGAAATAATGAATATTAATTATTTAGATATATTATGATGTTGAATTTTTTAATATGATAATGTGAATCCTATTTCATTCATTGTGTTAATTAAGATATGATGAAACCTTTATATAATTAGTTTCTTTTCTATGGGTTATGATATGATTAAATGATTATATATTTATGAGAATCATTACCTCTAAATTGGATATTCTATAATAAATTTCTTAAGATCTTTTGGATACATAATTATGATTTTCATTATGTGGTGGGCTGGCCTGAAATTATATAGTCCTCCAATATATTGTGAAATGATTGATATATCATTAGATAATATACACTAAAATGGAGAGTGAACTAAGCTCAGTAATGGTGTAAAGACCGGAAAATTCCATGGAATTGTTTTTTCTTAAATACATGGGAATTTTATTTGTCCACGAAAATTGACGGCACATGATTCCAAGGCCCAGTTTTCCTGGAATCAATTTCTAATGTTTTGTTTGGGTATATTCAGTAAACGTACCAATGGGTTTTCAAAACTTTTGAACCAGTGCTTGAAATTGAAATTCGAGGAAACCATTGAACTCGTACCGCTAATATTCTCTTATGAAGACTATCACTTCGACGACAGTGGGTCGAGAATAAAAGATAGTTTTTGGGTTTTTGTGGAAAATAATAAAATAAAGTGACATTCACTTTATTTTTATTTGAGCCGCCATTTGGGTGTTTGGAAGTGGGGACCACAAGGCCATAACCTCCCCTGAGAGGTTGTGGTGGTGGGGACCAACACGCCTCAACCTCCCATGTGAGGATTAATGTGGTGGGGACTACTCGAGACCACATAACCTCCCTAATTGAATAATAGGGGTGGGGACCACCCGACCCCTATTAATTGAGAGGAGAGGAAAATATATCAACCCCCACTTCAATGTGGAGGAGCCTCTTGAGCTTCTTCTACATTAAAGTTTCCAACACACCCAATTAAGGGGGCCAAATCCTCCCATTAATTTTAATATGCCGTCCAATTTTTATATTTTATTTTTGAAATCTTACCAATGAACTAATAGATTTTATAATCTATTATTTGGAACAACTTTTCATTTTTTTGGGAGAAAAGAGATTTGGAGAAAAGGAGTTCTCCAATGAAGAAACTCATCTTCCAACGAAGAACGAAGAACATGTTCTTCCAACGAAGAACGCCGACAACGATCTTCTTCAAACTTCTTCCCCGGACACCTACCGTCGTGGAGCGTCTTTCACAATTAACATTCGGGCTTAGGATTGGAAGTGTACAACAGAAGCAAAAAATGACGACAACACCATAATCTTCCCCGTGACTCCATTGATGACCGATGATCAAGGTAGGGGTGATTTTCAACAATACTACTTTCCTTTCCCTTCTTCGGTTGTAAAGGAATCGTTGCGGTGGTTGTGAAACAGTTGAAGTTCATCTTTCTTACTTCTTGATGAGACAAATGTTATTATCCTAAATGCAAAGGGTGCGGGATAACCCAACATAGCATGACCCCTACGTCATTCTTGTTTATGATGATCTTCGGCATGGCGATGAAGCAACGAGGCGACGGGAAGACGAAGGCAACCATCGTGCTCCTGCGGCCTCCACGAACCGCGACACCCTCATGGTGCTCCGGATGAACCGGCTCCACCGCCTCGGGCCGAACAGAACCGCCTGCTGGCTTCCGATCTGCGCCGACCGCACCTCCCATCGACCGAGCCACTCGCTGGCCCGAGCCGCACTGTACTCCCTAGGTGATGTCGGCCTGCCCGGCTGCCACCATCCCACATGACGCCCTGACCGGCCGCCTCCCGGCATGCCCGACAGCCCACCGGCCCGCCTGGCGCCCTACCCGAGCTTCTCCCAGCCTGTCCGAAAGTCCGCCGGCCCGCCTGGAGCCCTGACCGGCCACCTCCCGGTGTGTTTGACCTCCCCACCGACCTGCCTCGCACCCGGCCCGGCCGCCTCCTGGAATGCCCGGCCGGCCGCTGGCCCGCCTGGTGCCCTGCCCGGCCGCCTCCAGACCTCCCCGGCCACCCTCCGCCTGCCTCGCACCCTGCCCAGCCTCGCTGCGCCCTTCCCGGCCCACCTACCGGCCTGGCCGCACCCCCTCAGCCAGCCCGACTGCCTCTCATGTTCCCAACCAAACCACGCCGAACCGCGTGCCCCACACTCACTATGTCACCGAGTCGCGACCCTCGCGGCACTGACTGAACCAGCCACATGCCCCAACCAAACCTTAGAGGCATGCCCACCCAATGGGTCGGGCTAGACCCAACAGGACTAACCGAGTCGACCCAGACCATGTCGCCCCGGACGAGGTGGGACCGGGTCGGTCCGACCAGACCCGAGCCGACTACCGACCTCTTTTCTTTGACTGGCCATATATTGGGCACCAGAAGCCCGTTTGACAAACCGTTAGTGAAGCTGGTATTCTTGGAGTATGAAGGTCCCTTTGAGTATAACCCTCCTAATTTTGGGGTATAGTTGAGATACGATCAGGTTAGATCGTGCACGAATCCAACCGGGCCCGAGGGACTAAATTTCTAATAACTCACAGACCGGACATCCGATTGACACGTAGTATGTTGCGTTGAGACCCCTATGAAGAGGCGATCCTTTATGATACCTCTACATGGGTCTTCCTGATATTCGGAGTATTGAACTATAGCTCGTGGAGCAGATACTCCCAGAGATGAGTGAGCATAGTGTAGAGACCTTGTAGTCGGCTGAGACCTGACGACTACTGACCGATTCGACTCAGAATGATTCCATTATCCCTATGGGGAGAGCCTTGGTGTCACGGTAGACCCACAGTGGGGAGAACCTTGGTTTCACGGTAGACCCACTGTACTTGAAAGGAGGAGTACCTCAGTAGGCTATGAGGGGGAGCACCTCTATGTGACGTGACATACCCACGGTGGGGAGCGCCTTTGTGTGACATGGCAGACCCATGATACTCGATAGGATGAGTACCTCAACAGTCCATGGTTAATGGGAATCACCTCTATGTGACATGGAAGGCCCACAGTACTCGATAGTGGAGTATTTCTCCAGCAGTTGAGGTGTTCGATGTTGTGCTTGGAAATGTAACTTGATAGTATAATTAGAATAAATCCTGGTGTGAGCTGAGATAGTAACTTTTGTGTTTACCTCATGATTGTGATGGATTACTTGATAAATTATGTATATGTATGGGCATATTATTAATTGGGGTTATCTATTTATTTCATACATTATTATTTATCTTTGTTGGATTTTGTGAGACATTGAGGGTCTCAGGGTCGCTTCCGAGTATTGTTATATAGACCCCAGAAAAGGCTATGCCCGTACATCGTTGTGTTGGTTGTAGACAACAGACAATGCTGACTAAGGATGCGAGTACTAGGACTGGACGGTACCCATAGGGGACCATATGACGTGTCTTTACACGGAGGAGACTGACAGACGTGGCGTGATTAGGAGGCTATCTGTACCTGACCTTCTGGTAGGATTCGCGGTGGACGATTTAAGAGCTGCTTTTCACCTTTCTTCTATTGTACTTGTTTTTCAGTTGTACTTGTACTTTCATGTTGGGATTGTATTCTGTCCCCTCTACTTTCTGCACTATTTTGTATATAGTTTTTCTTAGTGTTTTTCTTCCATCTCATACTCTGTTGTGTGGGTTTTTAGGTTATAAAGGAAATTCCTTCTCAGTTTTATGGAATTACGCCTTTGGTGCTAGTCCCCAGCCCCTATCCTATGGAAGGCGGGCATGGGGTAGTCACGACACGGGCCCCGGGGGATGGGTCGTGACAAAGGGATATTATCCACTATGATATTAGTGGGATTAAAGAATTAATAAGGATATGATAGATTGGGGAGTGAACTAAATCCACAGTGGTTAAAATTTCTATTATCCCTATATAAATAATTGATATTTATGCCTATATATATTCCAAAAAGTTATTCCATATGCCAATGTCATTTTTTCAATGGTTATTTTCTTAGATTCGTTTATTACTATATATTATAATCTAACAATAATTATTCCATTACTCGAGGTTTAGTTATATGATATGAATGTAATTTTTAAAAAATTTTATACTGATGTCCTCCTATGAAAAATCTCATTTTATGCCTATGTGATCTTCGATAACTCCGTTATTGAACCATACTGATGATTTGACCTCACTGTTAATTTTTTTATCTTTTTCACTAGTATTTAATGATTTTTTATGGTTCATTGTAAAGGGTAATAAGTGAGGAGTAAATTTGGAGAGATGTTGTAAAATGAACCTAAAAATATACTTATGTAGCAATTATAAATAGATACTAAATCTATAATTCCCATGCCTTTATCTTTAGTTAATCTTGAGTTATGTCAAGAATTCATGTTGAGGATCTTTTTAGGTTTAGATATTTAGAGAATCGGGCCATAACTATTACATAACAAAACGGTATAATTATAAATTGGATACTTCCAACAGTATCAATTTCTATCATAACGTAAGAAAATTTATAACGAAGCATTTTTTTCTTTTCATGTTTTGTCATCATAACATTCCCTTGATTCTACCCTTGACTGTATTTTCCCTTAAATCTTCTAAAAAACATTTTAGAAGTTAGGATGAGCACAAAAATCTCATTAAGGGACATAGAAAGAAAGAAAAACATTAGTCTAGTTGAAAAATTGTATCCCATTTAATATTCTTTCAGTGAATGAAAGAAAAAAATTTCATATGAATAAGACTCATACTTTATTATCAAAGGGAAAAATTAAAACTAATAGCAAGTAATGAAAACTCTTTTAGGTGACATAGATCATCATAGACATAAATCCTTTTCAAACACCTTTTCAATTTGAATAACCATACAATCTACATCCAATATTATTATTATCCAATGAATTGGAGTTCTATATGTGGATCACCCTTTTTATAAACTATATCGGGGTCACTCGTGATCTATAATGGGGCCCATCCCTTCATAAAAGGTATAACAGGATCACCCATCAATTATAATGGGCCTCAACCATTCGTATAAGCTATGTTAAGATCACTCAAGATCTATAATGGGGATCAAAAATTTATATAAGCTATATCATGCTAAAATGATTCATATAATTATCAAGTAATAATTCATGAATAAAACACTTTCATCATAAACCCCTTTTGAAAAACTCTTATACTCCCATATGAAAAACTCTTTTGTTTAAAAATAACATTTTCATTTAAGATCCAATTTTTCATACCAAGATACCAAAAAACTAAATATGGGATTTCTTTTCCTTTTAAAATAAATTATGGATTATAACGGAATCCAAATATCAAATAATGGTTATGGTGGCGGAGAATTCATTATCAATGTATATAATAAATTGTACCTTTTTTCATTTTGGATGGAAAGTAAAACACTTTACATAAAAATATTCCATTATAAAAAATTAAATTAAATTCAAGGTAGATAAAAAATGTCTTTTATGATTATTTAATATCAATTTAAATAAATATGTAAATTACTATCATAAATAAATATAATTTATAATTAAATATTTGAACGTTCAAGGTGTCACATACCACATTAAACATTTAAATTTTAATAGAAATTATTTAATTCATTTAAAAAAAATTAAATAACACTATAAATAATAAAATATTTGTAATAAATGTCAATGTGACTGTATATACACCTTATATAATAATAAAGGTGCATATTATCATGAAAATCATCAATGGAAGGAGATTGAGACGACATCCACTACCATTAGTCATATTATTCACGTACAATATTTATATTACTGAATAAAAAAATATTTTAATTTCTAATTCCATAAAAACATTTTTCATGTTTATTATTTCTTTTATATTACTTATTATCATGTCACGACAACCATATAATTATTTAAGTTCATATCTGATATTTTCTCGATATTCAGTATATAAGACGAAAATGAACATGGTACGATGTAAATAGAACATGTGTTCATAATTCCATCATCACCATCATAATATTCATGAACTAAGGATAACTTTTATACATCCATTATAACTTTTAATCAAAACATTAATTATGTTAATATAAATTTAACAATGTTAAAGTCATGGAGATAGTAGGTTGTATATACCCACGAGTAACGTTAAAATTTTTCAATGATCAATATGGAAATAGGGTAATTATAATTATAGATTTTAAGAATGATCCTAATATTATTATAAAAACTAGAATGATTTAAATATATTTATATATATCTTTAATGTGATGTGGTGAATAAAAACGATTCACATTTCTTCATAGAGGTGATAGTTCACACGTATGCACGAATGATGATATCATTATTTTGTGCATGGATGGTGAGAACACAATTGAAATATTATTATAATATAAAAAAATATGTCATTAAAATTTTATATAAAAATTAATTTTATTATTATGATCAGTATATAGGGATGGTAATGAAAAAATAACTATATCAGTTTGCGAGGTGGTAGTACACCGTACACACAAACAAAATGTTCACTTCTCATTTGATGAAATACATATGGATTTTGGTGAAGATATTATCATAATAACATATAAATATATTTGTTATACTGTATTTATTAGTTTATCATGTATGAAATTTTTTTAAACGAATTGGAAGAAAAAATAAAATAGAAACACTTAATTAAAAACATTACATTTCCTTCAGTTGATCACCTTTTGTAACTCCATAATACCTCTAAGAAGGGTGTTCTGCCTACACTAATTCCTAAAGAATATGGGTATGGATTATTTTATGGGATTTGGAATGATCTTTTATAAATTTTTTTTTTGTAATTATGCGTAATAAGGAGGAATGGGTTCCTTTTAATAGGATAGGGGATGGAATCCTTTGGAATTATCAATAGTATTAATTTAATATAAATTAAAGTTAAATTAAAAATGGGTCCAAACTCATTTATATAATGTATAGGATGATAATGGGTTGAAATTTATTCATATAATTAATATTATACAAGTTTTTGTAATTTCTTAATCATTATTTTTTTACTTAAACCCCTTTAACTCTCACCATTTTATTAAGTAATTTACACATTGAGTGTTACCGTATTTACTAAATCATGCCAAATGACCAATCAATGATATATTAATAATATTTTTATATTTATCATAACTTGTTGTATGGGTATTTTATTTTTATAAATTAAATATCATTTAATTAAGTAGTTTATATTTTAAATTATTAATTATGTCAATTTTGACAAAATTTATTACAAGGAATAAAAAATCATAATAAAATTATTAATTAGAAAAAACTACATTAAATCTAACCTAATATGTCACATAAATCCATATAATTCATATATGGGATAAAATATTTCAAACTATATTTATTTTAATATTATAGATATCATTTATATGATTCTTTCCTTAATAAATATTTTAATACATCATCTTTGTTTAACATTTAAATATTTTTACTTAATTTCTAAAAATTATAAATAAATTAATGTGATGTAGGATATATTTTTATAATTCTATGAACTATTAATATTTGAATATATCACCTACATAACTTGATATTAATTTTTTTATTAAGAAGTGACTTTTTATGACAAATTTTCAATTACATTAAATTATATGTTACAAATGTTACAATAACACACAAGTGGATTCCAAAGTTCACAATTTAGGCCCCTTGCTGGACATGGTTGATAATAACTCATACAATATTACTATTACAGGAATTAATAAAATTTTATATCATTATAATATTAATTTTTCTTTTAATTACCCTATTTACCTTTAATTGTGGAAAATAAAATATAAAGTTACTATTCGCGGAAAATTATTTTGACCCTTTTAGACCAAAATTTTCAAAATTATTAAAAAAATTATTTAAATTTTAGAAAATTAAATTCACATAAGTGGTTGAAATATTTTTAAGACTAATCTCATTGACGGATCGGGAAAATGGGGTTTTTATGTAAAATATACAAAATCTCACACAGTTTTTCAATTTAATTTTAATTTGAAAATGAATTCAATGAACTATAGTGTATTAACACATAAATATATAATCTAATTATATCTTATAAACATATAAAATTATTATCTAACATAATAAAAAAATTTTGTGAAAAGGATGTTTAAAATTAAAATACAGTATTTTTTACTATTAATTAAAATATGAATTTTCTCAAAAAAAATATTAAAATTTTGACCATAGTAAATATAGATTTACCACTAAAAAATAATAACTTTATTGTTTAAAATATAATATATTAAATTGATAATAAATATATTTAAAAATGGTTCTCTTTTAAATGGTAGAAAAACTACTTTTTAAAATATTGAAGCATTTTATTCTTAAAATTAGTTTTACTCTAATTTTAAGTCTCCAAAATTTATTAGGAGTAAAAATATTTAATAAAAATTTATAAACATTATATAATTATTTTTAATCATTTCTTCCAAAATAATAGTTATGTGAAAAGTACCATTTAAAATAATAATATAACAATATATTATTTATTTTTTCATTATAGCTCCGTATTGTGTGAAAATGCAAGATTTCAAAGAAACCCATTATTGTGTATCGGGTATTCTATCAAACATAGTTCCCCATTAAGGAAAATTTTATATTGAATTCCACATATTTAATAAATATCAAATAGTTTTATTCAATAATTACCTAAGATGTTATATCCTTCCCCACTTTTAGAAATGACATTCTCATACTTTTAAATTTGGGCTCGGTAACATCATTGAAATCCCATATCAAAAAATGATTCAATAAAACCTATAATATAAATGAAATAAAGTTATTTACAATGTTCACATGAGATACGAAATACTAGGGTAACTTTTTGGAAAACAAGGATATGTAAGAGAAACCTAACCATCATGTTGTGATAGAGAGTGATATAAAATATTGTTAGGAAGAAGTCAATAATCACAATGCTATAAATTACGATGGGTTAAATGATATTTTGTGCTGTAGTAGGAAAAGTAAATTGAAAACATATCGATTCTAATATAACTTTAATTGAGTTATGTAATTCATTTACTTCCTAGAATAAGAATATAAAGAATCCTAATTAATTGATATTTTTTTTTTTAGAATATTTTCATCCTCATAATATTACCTTAATTATGATGTACACCGCTAAGAATAACTATAAGCATAAAAGATTACAAAAACAATAAAAGTTATAAATATTTTAAAACTGAGGATCAAAAGAAAATACATGCATCCAAATTAATCAAAAGCCTTAAATAAACATAACACCAAAAAACAGCTCCCCAAAATGGTCCTTAATAAATTATTATCACATCACTTCACCTGAATGGCCCGAATGACTTTTTTTAATTTTTTATAATCCCACTTTCATGGGATTAGGGGATACCCTTACTAGGCCCTTAGGAATAGAGATTATATAGACCAATGGTCATTGATATTACATGACCTATAGGTCTTATGGGAATTGATCCCGACTAAAACTACTTGAAACTCTTCCTACCCAACCTCAACATCATGATGTTATCTCTTTACCTTCCCATGGATATTTGGCTATGATTTATATGCATGCACATGTTGGTTCCAAATACAATTCTATACCCTCCATTTAATCTAATTCTTTTAGATTATTCTCAGATGAAGGTGACTACACTAAATCCTCATCTAGAGTATTCTCTTTATAGAGTCTACCTAGTCTTTTAAGCACAATTACAAGTTCCATGAATGTATTGAGGTTCCAAAACCTTTAAGGTGCTATTAAGGCCTTGAGGTGTCATGAAATCATTACTTACCTAATTCATTGGTTTCCCCAAAGGCCTTGAAGGACCCGATGACCAAAAAAGTGGCTCGAAATCCCCAATGGCTAAATAGTTCTGTCAGCTATAGTACATAATTGTAAATGATATAGTGCATGCTATAGTAATACTATAGTAACATGGAAATTATATCTCTTCCTGTAATTAAACTCATGTCTCTTGGATGAACATTATGAGTCCTCAATAACTAGGCTAAGTCTCTTGTACACTAGCTTCTTATTACCATATCACTTAAAACCCGAGAAGGTCTGTCTAAAACCTTGATGTAATTGTTCAAAATATACAGATCTCTTAGGAGATTCCATCACTTTAGAAGATATCCCAACATCAAATGTTGTAGAAGTAAAATATTTTCCCAATCCATTTTATTTATAGTCATAATGATTTCATCCCTATGTAATTAAATTCAGTAACTTATTTTCATAATTTAACAACTCATTGTAGCTAAAGCATCTTACTATAGACGGGTTATCTATTATCTCATTTTTTGATTGTTTAGGATCCATTTCCATGCATTCATAAACTGTGTGAAAGACATACCATACTGGTACACATTACATATATTGAAATACATTCCCTAAAATTTATTTTACCACACATGGAACCCATTTGAGGATTTATTCTATAATTCCTAGTGGTTTGTTCCTCCATTTGATGCCACTTAGACTATTTCTTATTCTTATCATATCAATTCACATAAGTGTTGGAAAAATCCATTTCAAATTTATCAGAAAAACTAACCACTTTTTAATAACTTTAATATTTTGGGGAGGCCAAATATCTACATATCTTCAGTTTCATTCCGGATTAAAATATATTATGTTACTAAAAATATCTTGAATAAAATATGGACCATACCTAGAAAATATTGTCATGTTTTATTCATATGCAACTACTAAATTTTCATCCTATTGAATAAATTACAATAATTGTTTCTCCATCCTAATACAAACAAACTTGAGGAAATATTTCTCAAGGAAAATATCCCAAATTCTTCTCATTCCATGGAATTATGATCCTTTTTCTATCTAGTATTATTATCCAATGACCACCATTATTCAAATTCACCCTCAAAATGTTAGATCGAAATAATTACCTTTTGAACTTCCAAACAACCCATGACATTAAATATCTTCTCCAGGGTATTGATCAATATGTTAGCTACCACTGGGTCAGATGATTCAATGAATGATGGGAAATGTTTCCTAATAAAATGTTCCACTACTGACATATTCCTCTTTTGTTTATCTGGATGACATTTTTCATGGATACCTCCACCATTTATATATTGAGTCAACTACACCATCAGTATAAAAAAATCATATCTAATTCTGACCTCTTCATGATGTGGGTTAGAAAGGTTATTTTCCTCTTAATGCCTTCTCTTTACAGATTTTCTATTTACTTAGTGGAAAACTAATATTAAAAGAGACAGTTTAGACGAATAAACTAGGTATTATTATATTGATAAATCATTCCATATTAACCATAATGTGAAATCCTATATTGAAAAGACATTAATACCATCCTAACCTCTAAATTCATCTTAACTGACCTTTGATACCAAATATAATGCCCTGGTCTTAAAATTTTCAAATTCTCGAGTTAAGTTCAGAAATAACATTACAGATCCTTTTATGTTTAGAGATTTAGATAATTAGTCCATATCTATTAGATAAAAGACCATATAAAAACAAATTTAACATAAATAACAGTATCTATTTCATTCATAACATAAGAAATTTGAAAAAAAACATAGTTTCTTTTCATATTTAACCATCATGACTTATCATTGATTCGATCCTTGACTCTATTATCCTTTAAATATGGAGGAATAAATCTAAAAACATGGTATGAGCACAAAAGTATAAATAAGGAATAGAAAAATAATTAAAACCATTAGTCTACTTAAAACATGTAACCCATTTAATATACTTTGAGAAAATGACCCAAAACATTTTCACATGAATAACACTCATAATTTTTTCTCAAAGAAAAACATTAAAACCAATAGCATGCAATTAAATCTCTATTAGGTGACTTAGATCATCATATACAAAAAGTCCTTTCAAAGATATTATTAATCAGAATAACCATATGGCATACTTCCAATATTATTATCACCCAATTAATAAGAGATATATAATAGAGATCTCCCTTATTATAAGCTATATTAGGCTCCCCTATGAGCGATAATGGGTATCATACAATAATATAAGATATAAGGGCCCACCTGTGAGTTTCAATGGGGATTAAATCATTATACAAGCTATTTTGGGATCACTCATTTCATATAAATCTCATGTACTTCTTAATGAATAAAACTCTTTCATCACAAAAACCTTTTAAAAAACTCTTCTAATTCTACATGAAAAATACATTCCTATAAAAATTAAAATTTCATTTTAGATACCATTTTCAATAACAAGATACCAAAAAAATAAATATGGTATTTATTATCAATTTAAAATATATTAATTCTTATAGAGGAATCCAAATATAAAATAACGATAATGACGGTAGTGAAGTCATTGTCACTGTATATAAAAAACCATTCTTTTATTGTCTTGTAAAGAAAGTAAAATGTTTCATATAAAAATATTCTTTTTGAAAACATTAAATGAAATTTATGATAGACCTAGAATTTCAGGTATAATCCTTTTAATATCCATTTAAATCAATATGTAAATTAATATCCCAAAGAAAAAGATTTATTAATTAAGTATTTAAACGATCAAGGTGTCCCATACTTCTTTGAAAATTTAAATCAAAATCTACTTGAATTAATATGTTTTAAAAAATGTTAAATAACATTATTAGAGATAAAATATGGATAATAAAAGACATAGTGTTTTTATATACACCTTATAAAAGAATAAAGGTTGACATTATCAAAAAATACCTCAATGAATGGAGATTGAGACAAATTCCCTTACCTTGAGTCCGACTCATAACGTACAATATTTATATTCCTGAATATCAAAAATATATTAATATATAATTTATTGAGAATTGTTTTCATATTTATTATTCCATTTATATTATTTATTATTATATTACGACAATTACATAGTTAATTATTTTCTGATTGAAAATTTTTACAATATTCAGTACTTGATTCGAAAATGAACTTTGTATGATTTTAATAGTCCATGTGATCATAAGTCTATAAAATCCTAAATAATATTCATTAAATAAGGATAAATATTACACATACATTATAATTTTAAATAAAATAATTAATTTTTGTAATAAAAAATAAACAATGTTATAATCATGGAGATGGTAGGCCGTACATATGTATGAGTAACGTTTCCATCTTTCATTGATCTTTATAGAAATAAGTTAATTATAATTTTATATTTTTATAATGATAATAATAGTATTAAAATAATAATAATAAATTTTAGATACTTATATATATATATATATATCACACAAGTTATGTGGTGGATAAAAATGAAGCACATTGCTTTGTGGAGTTGGTTGTTCACAAGTACGCACAAACGACATTTAAATTATTTTGTTCATGGAAAGTAAGAACATAATTGATATATTATTCTCTTATAAGTAAAAATATTCCATGAACATCATAACAATATTTATTCCAACATTATGGATAGTATTTGGAGATGGTAATTAAAAACAAACTATATCGGTTCGTGGGGTGGTAGTCCACCGTACACATGAACCAAATATTAATTTCCAATTTGATGAAATTGGAGATGTATTTAGGTGATGGTATTAACATAATACCATCAGATTATATTTATAATACTATAATTATTAGTTTATAATGGATGAAATTTATTTAAAGGATGTGGAAGAAGAAATAAAATAGAAACACATAAATAAAAACACTACCCTTCCTTCAGATTATCAACATTCTTAACACCTTAACACCTCTAAGAATGAAGTTATGCATAAAATAAGGCCTCAAAAAATTGGGGGGGGGATTACAGGAAGGTTTTTTGGAAGATAGTTTCCAAACCAATAGGTTATTTATGTGTGAGTAATAGAGATGAATGGGTTCTTTTTATGTAAATGGGAAGGGGACCTTAGGAATTATCAAAAGTATTAAATTAATATAAATTAAATTTTGATTCCAAATTGATCCAAACTAATTTTGTTGGAGTATAGCGTGATTATGGGTATTCATAATAATAATCCAATAAATATTAGATAATTTTTGGCATATTTTTAATCCTTATCTTTTTTCATTAACTATATTTAACTTTCTCTATTTTATCATTGAATTTACACTTTGAGGGTTAAAATAATTATAGAATCATGCCAATAAACCAATAAATGTTTCCTTAATGAAATATTTAGAGTTATTTAAACTTTTGTGCCTAATATTAAATTTTTATAACTTTTTTATCATTTAATAAAATATTTTATATTTTAAACTATGAATTACGTCAACTTTAACACTGTTCATTACATGACATTTTTAAAAATTCATTAAAACTCATATACATAGAAAAGAGTACATTAAATCAATCAAAATATGTCATATTCATCCATAAAAGTAATGTATGGAGTGAAATAGTAAAAATTATTTTTATTTAAATATCATTAATATAAATTATTTGATTCCATCACTAATAAATAAATTATATCATCATCTTGATGTCATAATTAAATTTAATTATTTAATTAAAAATAATATAAATAGATGACCATGATGTTGATAATTTTTTTACATTTATATGGAATATTCATTGTATAATATATCACATACATAACCCCATATTAAAATTGTTTTAGTAAGAATATTCACTTTTTGGACATATTTGCCTTTACTTAAAATTAAATGTTATAAACGTAATAATCACACCAATGTGGATTAAAAATGTAAAAAATTAGGACCAAGGAGGTTTTTGGTCTATAATAACTCATCCAATAATATTATTACAAGTTTTAGGGTAATTTTATAATTTATAATACAAATTTTAATTATATTTCCCAATTAACCTTTAACTATGGTAAATAAAATATTAATGTTACCATGAAGCAGATATTAATTTGATCCTATTGGATGATATTTTTTATATTGAGTACAACCATGTTTGTAATTTTTTTAAAATTCAATTAACATAAGTGGTCAAATTATGTTTAACAGTACTCCCGTCGATAGATTGATAAAATGGTTTTTTAAGTATAACGTTGAAATGTTCACATAGTAACTTTATTTATTTTTTATTTGAAAAAGAATTAAATGAACTAATTTGGATTAACTTATAAAAAATTAATCTTAATATACCTTATATAGATGTAAATTTATAATCTAAAAATATAATTAAACTATATGAAATGACATTTTTGAATTAAAAAGCATTATTTGTCACTATTCAATAAAATAATAATTTTATCAGATAAATACAAAAATTTAGGCGAAAGTAAATTTTTATATCCCACTTCCAAATAAGATGATTATTTTATCAAATATCAAATATAAAATTTAAAAATGATATTTAAAAATGGTTCTCCATTAAAAGGCATATAGAAACTACCTTTTAAAAATATTAGTGTATTTTTTGCTTAAAAATGGATTTATTCTCATTTTAGGCCACTAAAATCTATTAGAAGAAAGTAAAAATATTTCATAAACATCTGTAAATATTATATAGTTAGTTCTTCTAATTTCCACTAGTACAATGGATATGATATAACGCCCATATAAAATAATGATATAATAATATGTTATTTATTTTTTGGGTATAACATAGTCTTGTGTGCAACATAAGATTTCAAAGAATGCTATTATTTTGTGACAGGTATGCTAATGAACATAGAACCCCTAAAATGAAAAATTACTATCTAATTCATAATATTTAATAAATATTAAAAATTATTATTCTATAAATACCTATGATGTTACAAAACTATTATGGTTATTGAATACATCATAATGTTATTTTTTAACAAAAAATAAAATTTTCTAAATATTCGTGTAAGAGAATCTACAGATTCTGTTGTGAGACCTCATATTGGTGTGTGGTGTAACATCCCTATCCTCCCCATTGGATTGTTAAGGCGACAAGATATTACTTTTCCTTAAGTGACAAACCCAAGTCACCAAAGGATATAAATAAATTCCATGGGATTTATTAAAAGATTGGGGAAGATTTTAACTTTGAAAATAAAACAACCAACCCAACATGCCATAACCAAATAAACCACAACATGATTAATTATATAAATAAAAGGAAACTAAAATAAAACCATTTATGTTAAATTATTACTAAATCCAAGTAAAATAATATAATACTACTACACCAAAGTAAAAAATAGAAGACAAAAAAACCCAAAGGTCAAATTGAAAACTCAAAGCACCAAATATGCTCCATGATCCAACTCCAAAAAAACAAAGTTTCAAAAAGTATAGATAAGGATGTGTGATAAGATACTGTTTCTCATGTATCAATAAAAAACATCTTCAAAAGAACCAAAGTTTTAAATGAGTGAGTAATCAAACTCAGTAGACCCCCCCCCCCCACAATTACATTATATTCACACCACTAGCATAAAACATGTTACCACACTGATATTAAATAGTTTATATAAATAAATATCTAAAATATTTTATATCCTAATATAGACAAGTTCCATAAAAAATTGTTTTCACAAAATAATGAAAATTTACAAGGAAAGCTACAAAAAAGTTTTGTAAAACCATTTCCTAAAATTCAACATTTTGGAAAAATTCATTCTGTTTCCCATATCTAAAAATATATACGCACATGATTTATTGTGAATGTTCCATACTCATGAGAATTTTCTTATAAATCTATATAGTTATAACAGGGTAATTAAATCCCATGTACCATTAAAAAAATTTCACTGAGAAAAAGGTCATATTTCAACCAATCCTTATAATGAAATATGAATCCACACCACTAAGTATGCCCAGAAAACCATTCCAAAACAATCGTTCCAAAAGCATTCCAATACCAAGACATTTTAATTCCAATAGAATTTCAATTAAAAAAAATTTAAATTCCAAAAACATTTCAATAAAACCTTATTTTTTGTGATTTTTTTCCATATATTGAAATATGAAACTATTTTAAAATTAACATTTTAGAATCATCTATCCAATCACTTAGCACAAAAATTATTCAATTTCACATAAATCTAAAAAACATCACTAAAGGAAGTTTATACCTGTCATTGCATACCAATTTCACAATAAAATTCAATCAAATTGAATCAAATACTTCATTTTCTAAATAGAAGAGTTCATAGTCAAGCCACCTACCTCTGGTTTTTAGTTGAAAATGATGAGCAACATAGAAACGCCTATGAAAATGGGTGAAAACTCCAAAAAACATATTATATATCATAACCTATAAACAAAAAGACTAAATCTAATAATATTTTTCATAAAATATATAATACATATCCACATAAGAGGTTGATCTATGAAACCGAGAGAGATAGAGAAGCTGATCTATGAAAAAACCACCAAGAACTACAAATAATGATGACTTGCTGTAAGAATATTGCTTCAAAACACCAAGAGAAGCCTTCAGGTCGCCTCTAAATAAATGAGATATACTTCCAAATCCTTTGGGTATATAGAATACATTTTTAGGGCCATACAATATGTAAATGAAGGATTTATAGATGAATCCATGTTAAATCCACAATTTTAGGATCTCACATTTAACCCTTGCATGGTTAGTCACAATATTAAGAAAATAATGTAATAACTATGCACTGAACACTACCTCATGAATGGTATTGAAATATTCTCATTCATGGTTTCCAATACTTTCACCAACCATAAGAAATACATATATCTCAAAAATCACAGTTTCTACTTATTTTCCCAATGGTTTGGATAAACTGGGAACTTCATGTGGGCCTTCCCATTAGCCTGTGTCTCACTATGCATGATTTCCTATATGGGATTCATTATTTCTCCAAACCACGAACGAATCATTCAACCTTATAAAATCCACAAAAAAAATTCTGATCATCTTTAAAACCATCCCCAACTTCACACAACCACTTTAGTTACAAAAAATATATAAATAATGGGTCACTAGAAATAGAGGGTGTTAAATTCTCCCAACCATAGGCCTTTCGATCCCCGAAAAGTTGAAAACCATCGATTATCTATAAAATTTAAATCCATGGATCTATCATTTACTTCTTACATTCCCATGTCTCTTTCTAATAATTACTATGTCACCATAAAACCCGTACTTGATCGATTCTTTTTCCATGTAATACATTCCCATGTTGATCTACAATACTCACCATGATATATTCCATCAAAGAATCTAGATATAGTTAAAAAAGATCTCATCAAATCACAAGGACATGAGTATGATGATAATTTTTCAAATGAGACACATGGAACACATTATGAACCATAATAAATTGTGGTGGAAATTCCAACTGATATACCACCTCAACAATCTATTCAAGTATCTCAAAAGGCCCTACGTGTCTAGGAGATAACATTCCTTGCTTCCCAAAACAACAATGACTAAGACTTGGTGAAATTATTAAGAACACATGAACACTCAATATGAATGAAAAAAACATCGAATATGATCTTCATAGGATATCTAATGTCTTTGGGACTTCTCTATATGTTTTCTGAACAACTGAAACTTTTCCACTATCTATTGGAGAAGAATAGGCCCAACTAGTGAATTCTTACCTATTTCCAACCAAAAAAAATTGGGGGATGATAATAAATACCATAAAATGCTTAAATCGGAGCATTTTTATCAAGGCTTGATAATTTTTTTTATTTGAAAACTCTACTAACAATATGTGATCATCCCACGAGAAACCAAAATTCACTACACAAACTCACAACATGTCTTCCAATGTTTTTATCCTCCTTCTGTATTTACCATTCGTCTAAGGATGATAAACTATACTCAATTTCAATTGATTTATATGTTATTTCATTATGGATTTATAGAAAAGGGAATTAAACCTAGGATCTATGTATTACATGATCGAAACTGGCATGCCATTCCTATTTAACACATCTCAGATATAGATTTTTGACATGCCCTCCACTATATGAGATTCATAAATCAGAATGAAATGTGATGAAATTGTGAGATGATATCCCATATGGAATTGTTTTTTCAATCCATTCTTGGGATAAATATTACAAAATCCATTGTTATGTAATCCTACATCAAAACACGAATAGTTAATGACTACAATACACCTACAGTTCACTAGTTCTCTACATTAAATTTCTGAAAATTTAACGATTTCGATCCGCCTTCAAAACCATTATTTTCAAAATATTTTTCTATAAATATTTATTCAAAACCTTTTACAAATTATATATTCCAAGATTAGAAACCCATATATATGGGTGGTGAGCATGAAGAAGTTGTTCCTAACAATCCATAGTTACGAACATCTAATTTTTTAACTAGAACATTAAATTCCCATTCATTTTCCACCCTCAATGGTCTCCCACCATTATGTTTTGACCTCACCACCATACCTTAAAAATCATACATTTTTTTCTCTTTAACCATTTTCACCAAATCAGGAACCAAAGAAATTACAATTTCAAATTTAACATCACATCTGTAATCACATTCCATGTTCATTTTTTCTACCACCGGTAACAACTACCATTGATCTAGATCCTACTTTTCCAACTAAGGATAATATTTTGTTCTTAATGCCTCTACCAACATATTACCTTTAACCGGTTTATAAATCTAGTCAAAGTGAAAAATTTGAGACACTAAATTCATATAATTTATAATAGGTTGAAATCTCATTGTGAGAAAATATGCATGAAGCTCTTATGACATGTAAACATTGTAATTTTCTCATCAAAGATATAATGATGCAATGTCTTTAAAACAGATACAATAGAAGCTAAATACAAATTTGTTTTTTGGGTAGTTCTTCTCAAGATCTAGTAACTATCATGAACCATATGCAATAACATGACATCCCATTATGAGAATTCATCCCAAACCAGATCTCGAAGCATTAAAATTTACCACGTAACCTTGTCCCAGTTATAAAAAAATTATGATTGGTGATTATGTAAGAAGATATTTCAGAACATAAAAAGAATTTTTTAATTTTTCATCCCATTATAGAGGATAATTACTCTTTGTAAATGATGTAGTTTTTTAAGATAGTCATTAAAAGTCATGAAATAATCATCAGTAATAACCTGATAGACCAAGGAAACTATGTATATTGAAGATTTTATTTTCAAATTAGTCTCCCTCAACCACATGATCCAAAAATTAGAGTTACCTATATTTCCCATCAGTATAAACATTATTCCTCATCCCATACATTTTGAGATGTCCCTTTTAGCTAGTGTGACTCTATTGACCACCTCCATTTAATTTATAATACATAGTGTATCAATATTTGAGAAAATTGCCCTGCCTCATCCCCAATTAATATATGTGAGACTTTATGGAAATATCAGTAGCATATTTTGGTGAAAAGAACACTAAATTAATGAATTTAGATGAATAATCTATTATAGATATATTTTATTACGTCAAACGAAAGAAGTCAATAATCCATTGAACTCAGAACGTGTGGGGATAGAATTGATTATTAAACAATCCCTTAAATCCTCCCTTGAAAGGCTATTCTATAATTTTTCCTGAATAGATAAATCCCACCACTGGCATGCATGATACTCCATCTTATTCGTAGCTATCTTATATTTTACCTCTAATGGTGCATTGATGAAATTGGTGATATGGTTCATCCTATTTGTCCACACATCTTCATTTTCTAGTTCAGAATCACCCTAAAATATGGGTGGATTATATTAAGGAAAGTTGAAAAAATTATCAACTTACCTTGGATAATACATCATATTCCTACTATCCATAGCCTAAAATTCATGGATGATACTCTAAACTTGCAATTAGTTCACCTATGGCTTAGGGAAAATCACATTCTTAGTAGATTCTTCTGGTTGGTTTCTATAATGCCTAGTACTTTCCATTTTCAATATATATAAAAAACTTCATTGGTATCTATCTCTATTAACTAAAAGTTTAACATTTCAAATTCAACCACATCATTCTATCACAACAACTCTTTCCAAAAAATTTCATTTTCCATGTTCAATAGTTTTCAAAATAAATGTCCATGCTTCAAAAAATCAATCCATTTTCAAAATACAATAATAGAAAACCTTTTCAAAATCTTACATTTGAATGATAGTTTAATTTTTTTTTGAAAAATTAAAAATTTATTACAAAATCCTTGTTTATTTCACAAAATGAAATATCCACTCTTAGTTGGATGTAATTTAAATAATGCATGTTTATCCAATTTCATGGGATAAGTGAATGAAAATGTGATTCCAAATCGTATAAGTGTTTCAAAAATACTTATGTACCCAAATCCATAGTTACATGAAGTACATATTATAAAGGATATCTATGTATGTTTATTACATAAATTTCAGGTTTTGAAAATCATACTTATTAATTTTATCCCAAGACAAGAAATTTACAACAATGAATTTAAATTCCAAGACCAACATCCAGTTCCGAGTCAAAGACCAAAAATATCAAATGTCACTTGTTTCACAAGAAATACTGAAGGACCAAGATGAAACCACTATTAAAATACCTCCCCTCCACACTAGATTGAGATGGCTGGTGGAATTTACATAACCTTAATCAAATCCCAAGTTTCCAAATGCTAGAAATAAATTCTGAGGGCTTCAATGAATGTCGGGGTTGATTTTTCCTCTGATAATAACATGACCAACAAAAAATTCCATAATAATATAAACCACTTCATAATGCATGATATGAATGAAATAATAACTCAAAGTGAACCAGTGATAAGAATATCAACGTAAAATTGTGTACCAAAGAAGAATACAACAACATTAATGTACAAAGCGAAAGACGAAAAAAATCAATTACTTAAATTAAAACTCTAAGGTCTAAATTTTCTAAATTATCCAACTCCAAAAAACATCCCAAGTATCATTATGTGTAGATAAATATTTTTTATAAATTACCTTTTCCAATTCCTCAATAAAAAAAATATAAAAAATCACTAATCTGCTAAAGAAGGGGTGAGTAATGAAACTCATTAGATTTCCCCACAATGACCTATATACTCAATCAACTAGAATCGATCATGTTATCACATTTATAAAAAATAGATTATATAAAACTATTTATATAGAAATAAAAAAAATGTACCGTAACAAAATATGTTTCACAAAACAATGACATGTTCTGTCATGACCCATCCTCGGGGCCCGTTCCGTGTCTACCCCATGCCCGCCTTCCATAGGCCAGGGGCTGGCGACATGCACCAAAGGCGTAAATCCCGATAACTGGGAAGGCATTGCCTTTAAAAAAGTAAACAAAACACCATAGAGTACAAGCGGAAGTAAAACACTAAGTACAAAGAGAAGTGATGAAAGGTAAATGTGAAATAATACAAACCCAAATGAAAGTACAAATACAACTGAACAAAGTACAACAGAAAAAGAAAACAGTTAGAAGAACGAAAGCGGCTCTTGGGTCATCCTCCTCAGATCCTACTTGAAGGGTAGGTACAGATGGCGCAACTCCTGGATCATCCAACACAGATCCTACCTGAAGGGTAGGTACAGATATCCTCCACAACGCTCTTTCCTGTCATCCTCCTCCGTGTGTCGTCACTTCATGTGGTCCACCTCCGGGTACTGACTCGTCGTGTGGTCCACCTCCGGGTACCGTCTAGTCCTCGATCCCTCGGCCTCCGTCAGCACTGCCCGTCGTCTGCAACCAACACAATGAGGTGCGGGGATAGCCCGTGCAGGGGTGAGTATAACGATACTCAGTAGGGAGCCCGAGACCCTCAAGGTATCACTAAAACCAACACGGATATCCACAAAGAATATCTCAATAGATAACCTCTACTTAGGTATATTCCCATACATATACCTTTGTTATCAAGTAACCCATCTCAATCATGAGGAAACAAAAGGATCATGAAATCAACAGATAACCACTACCCAGTTATATGCACATACATATACCTAAGTTATCAAGTGAGCCATCTCAATCATGAGGTAAACACAAAGGTCAAAAGTCTCAGCTCGAACCAGGATTTTTATTATCGAAACCGTAACTGCTGAAGAGCCCCGTCTCTGGAGTGTACATTGGTCCTGTCACCACTCCAAGGTACTGCTCACTAACATAAGACTGCTGAGGTACTCCTCATGTCTAGTACCGCGGGCCCGCCCCCCCAAACACAGTAGTGATTCCTGCCGCGGTATGCCACCCAAACACAGTAGTCCACACCCCCTACTATCCTGCAGAGGTACACTCCGGACGAGTACCACGGGTCTGCACTATCACACAGGTAGTGCTTCATCTGCCATGGGTCTGCACCTCACAAAGTAGTGCTCCATCCACTGGGCTAGTCGACTCACTCCAAGTCGAGTCGGTCAAGCAGTCGTCAGGTCTCAGTCGGCTACACGGTCTCCGTACTCCACACGCTCATCTCTGGAAGGATCTGCTCTATGAGCTACAGGTCGATACTCCAAGTATCTCAAAGTCCCACGAAGAAGTATCTCAAAGGACCGCCTCGTCATAGGGGTCTCAACGCAACAGATGGCATGTGAATCAGACGCCTGGTCTGGGAGTTATTAGCCTTTTCGTCCCTGGGGCCCGGTTGGTTTCGGGTGCGAACCAATCCAGCCGTATCTCAACTGTACCCTGAACTCTCATAGGGTATACTCAAAGGGATTGTTTCTCCACGTGATCACCAACGCCACTGACGGTTCGTCAAACGGGCGTCCAATCTGAAAGATAACAGCTTTTCCGTTCCAAGGGCCCAGTTGGATTTCAGGTACAATCCAACCCGGCCACTATCCAACAGCAACCAAAACTCATGAGAATTATTCCAAAAATTCCATCTCATCAAGAGGAATTCAACAAGACAGACGGCGCGTCAATCGGACGCCCGGTCTGTGAGTTATTGGCTTTTTCTTTCCAGGGGCCCGGTTGGTTTCGTGAGCGAACCAACCAGAATGCACTCTGATGGCATCCAAACCTCGAGCGGAGTAATCCAAATGATCCGTCTCACATAGAGGAATCCATCAAAGTTGATGGAACGTCAATCGGACGTTCGAAGCTCAAGATATACGCATTTCTGCTCCGAGGGCCCGGTTGGTTTCGTATCCGAACCAACCCGGCCGAACCCAAATTATTCCAAAACCTTGAGTGTAATATTTCAAATCGACCGCCTTGGTCCAAGGATTGAAGCGCCACTGACAGTGCGTCGATCAGAGGTCCGTAGCACAAGATATGGGCATTTGACCAAAAGTGATCCGAAAACGGGGGGTCTGGGCCCGGGCCGACCCGGCCCAACCCCCCTGGGTCTGCCCGAACTGGGGCGACCCGACCCGAGTCCGACCCGGTTGGCGTGACCCGGACCGGACAGGGTGGCCCGCCCCGGCCGGTGGGTGGGCTCGGCCGGTTACGGCCGAGCGGAGCGGCGCGGGGCGCTGCCGCCGCGTGAAGAACCACGACCCCGCGTGGGGCCGACTGTGCTAGCGGACGCGGCAGCCGACCGTGTCCCGCCGCCCCCAGCCGGTCCCGCGTGGTCGCGGGAACAAGCTCCGCCGCTGCGGCTGAAGCCGCGGTGGATTCTTCCGGCGGCGCTCCGGGCACTGCCGCCCCCGACCGTCGGCACAGCCGCGCCGGCGGGGGCTTCCGCGGACCACCGGACACGCTCCGGTGCTCCGATTCGCTTGCGGTCTTCGCCAGTGATCATCCCGGGACCCGACCTTCGCTGTAAAGATCCCAGAACGCATGTGTGGCTTCTTTTTTCATTTTCCGGCGCGGCGCGATGGCGCAGTGGCTTGTTCAACTTCATCAGCGCGGCGCGACGGCGCCACGCTTCTTAGCCCTTCCTCATAATTTTCGCGCGGTGCTACGGCACCGCGCCGCCATTCACGTGCTGCAAAAAATTCAGCAACAAGAGGGGGGGAGGGTCGGCCATGTTCGTGTGCTCCGACCACCTCCCGTTATAATGATAGCAAGTGGCCATCTATTAGAATTCGAAATACGACAATAAATAATTCACAGACAAAAACATAATCCTCAACATCAATCTGCATGAACGAAGAATCCGCGGATCAACCTAGAATTCGTTGGTCCGCGCTCATCATTCTTTTCTCAAAATATAAGAGAACCCCAAATAAATTCCCACACCTCAAGCGTTGTTCGTTAATGATATCACGAAAAGGCGGACGTCGGTTCGTTGACATCGTCGTAAGGGAGGATATGAAGGTGTCGACAATAGTTGGCGTTCGTCACTCCCGTAAAGTGCCTTTGTTCCCGGCTCGAGCTTCGTTCGTCGAGGATTCATCAAAAAGAGAACCGTTCTTCATGGAAGGAGGGAGCTCTTCTATTTCTCTAGAGGTCCTCCCACAAATAATATTTGTTATCCAAATATCAAAATAGATTACTCCCACTTTAAAGAAAAGACAACCAATTCAAACTAATTCAAAAAGAAGAGTTTTTTCATTTAATTAATAGGGATATTAATTAATTGAGTTGGAAAACTTAATGAGAGGGAGGTGGAGAGTTTCGAAAAAAAATAAAGAGAGGAGTTAACAAACTTAATGGAAGAGGAGATTAATGGGGAGTTGACACATTAAAAGCAAGGGAGTTTAAGGGGGGTTGTAGAGTTATACATTTAAACACAAGGGGTGTTAAATGGGGAGACGTTTGTGGGGGTTAAAGGGAAGGTGAAGGGTTGGGGTTTCATGCGGACCCCACCACCCATGGTCATACCCTGTCATGGGAAGTTAGGTGGGGTGTGGCCCCACCTCTAACTTCTCTATGAAGAAATTAACTTCCACATAAAATAAATTGTAACACTACAATTTATTTAAGAATTATCGAATCCCCAAAAATTAACCACCTCATGTGACAAAATGCAACTGCACTAAAGGTCCCCTTAAGCAATTATCGGTGTTGCGAGTTCATCGGTGCCCTCGGATTTTAATTCTAATCACCGGTTCAAAAGATAAGGAAACTCGCTCGTCCGTTCACTGAACGTACCCGAGCCAAACTTCGGAAAATGATTTCGGGCACACCGGGCCTCGGAATCAGGTGCCGTCAGAAACTGCATTCTTGTAAAATTCCAAATAAAATTAAGAAAAAAAATTTCATGAAATTTCTGGGTCTTTACATTACTCCCACCTCAGGTATTTACGTCCCCGTAAAGCTTCAACACAAACTAGGGTCACAAAAGCGATATTGAAAATGCATCTGAGCCTTCCGCTCCCATGTGCTTACCTGGAGATTCCCGTACTAACCGAGAAAGTGCACCCGAGGAATCGACCATCCTCGTAGGATCCACTCCTATCGATCCTCGATCCCTACTGGAACCTCTATGGAAGTAACCCCATCATCATTGTCCTGCTCATGGTCGATGATATGCGAAGGGTCGAGCACGTATCTCCTCAGTAGAGATACTTGGAAAACATTGTGCACCGGGTGCAACTGAGGTGGATGGGTCAAGTGGTAAACCACCTCGCCTACCCAGCTGAGGACCTAGAAAGGTCCATTGAACCTCAGAGATAACTTCCCCCCTTGGCCACATCTCCATAAACCTCGTCTAGGTGATACTCGTATAAGGACGTGATCGTCATCCTCGAACTCTAGAGGACTCCAATTCCTATTTAGAACTGGAACTCAAAACGACTGCTACCACGAGGGTAAGGTTGACCGACTCAAGAGTGATCGGTCGCACCCTCCCGTGGACGAGTTTATCCAATGCTGCCTGGGGTTTCCTTTTCACCGACCAAGAAAACCTATTCCGACGTCGTAGTTAAACCACAACCTTTTTTCCTAATACTGTCAATTCGTGCATGAACCGTGGATCCAATCCATACTCAGACCAACGTCGTAAGGCCTCGACGCTGCCACCAAGAGATTCCAACTGAAACTCTCGCCTCGATGGTCTTACCACACTGTCGGCGTAAGTGTGATTATCGAGTCTTCTCCAAAGGTATCTCCAAATGTGAGGGTTAAGTCCACGACTAACCATAATCTCTAGGTCTGGGACAAGATTCATTGAAGGAAGGAATGATTTATATCAACGTCTATTACTACGGAAGCTATTAGTGGAAACAAACTATCCCTTGAATCATTCTCAGAGCCATTGGGTCACTCTCCCTGACCGCAAGCATCTACTCTCTTTCTCCGCCCTCCAGCTCCCTGAGCCTAGCGGGGATAACTAAGGCTGGTGGTTGTAGCATGCTAAGATGTACACCACCTCACGCTGCTCTCATAGCTCTACCTCCACATATGCTGCTTCGCAGACTCCTCTCTCCTTAATGATTCATCTTCTTGAAACATTTAACAAGCTCGAGTCTCTAAGACTAGCGCTGGTTTCCTGTTTCTTACTGAACTGTGTAGTCTTCATCCGCTCTTGGATGATCTGCACCTTCTTTGCCTACGATCTGAAGAGATGCTAAAAATTTTCCTTTTCCAAAAAGAGAAACTCGGTCTCATCCCCTGTATGAACCACGCCCATTGCCTAATACAATCAATCCTGACTTGAATGATGTATTCATGCCATGGATGACGTCGTAAGGCCTCAACGTAACTACCAAGAGATCCAACCATCACTCTCGCCTCCAAGGGTCGAGTCACGCTGTCAGCATCATTGTGAGGTCCCTGGGTCTCCTCCAGTAGAAATCTCAAAAGTGAGGGTCAAGTCAACAGTTTTAATAGGGACCTCTCAGTACCAACCAAACAAAGGGACAGGAAGGAAAACATCACAATGATACGTGTCTTTTTATTATTGCATATCACAGTACAAAGACACGAATACAACAACAATATGGAAATCGAAGTACAAGGGACGTATCCACTAGTTCCGCTTCTGTCCACCTGCTCCTGGAGCTCTACTTCCTTGTTCACTGCTCGGCTGTTGCTCAAGCACCCGCCGCTTCTTCATTCTCGGTGGCTCCTCCAATGTCTGTGGATCAACTGTGTGAGGAGTCGGACAGTCACATGCCAGGTGACCCTTCCTGCCGCATTCATAACACTTCCTGCTCCTCGTATGGCAGGCTCTGGTCCTCTTGGACCTCTGCATCATCTGTCTACTACCCACAGATGACTCAGATACTGATCGAAAACCCTGCGGCAAAGGCAGAAGCTCATGTACACTCTCGGGGTGTAGAGCTACTGGCACAAACTCCACCCTAAAGAAGGTCTCGAAGTCTTTCCATGTTAAGGCCATCCCATCGCAAAACTGGAACAATTGGCTCCACCACCTGCCTGCTGCTTCCTGAAAAAGGATGGCAGCAAAGATCACCATGAAGTCTGCTGGCGTCCCCACTAGCCTGAAGACTCTCACCATAGCCTCCAACCAATACTTAGCCGCCTGTGGGTCTGTCTCTCCCCAGAACCTGGGTGGCCTCTGGCGATGGAACTCGTGCAGCGCGCTCAAGTGGCGTGCATCACCTACTACTGTGGCTGGTGGAATCAGTGGCACAAGGTATAGTAGTCCCGCTGGTGCCTCCGCTGGTGCCTCAAATGCAAGAGGGCCCTGTACTGAAGCATCGTCGCTCGGCAGGCTGTCAGTACGCACATCCCTCTGGGCTCTAGCTGGTCATCCGAGAAAAGGCATCCTGAAAGAAACAATGTGACACGGTCAAATGATTATACCTGGTGAGCTGACCTGGTTTGAGATGACATTTAAAAATTTCTGGAAACACACACGCAATCAGTGTTTTCATGCACAAAGTCGGAAATCAGTTGTCAGGGTCCTGGTGTATGGATACGTCGTCCGCCCGCACCAACACTGGACTCCCTGTACAGAAAACCACACTCAGTACTCTTAACACTATTGCTTCACAGAAAGAAAATATCAAAGTTAGAAGTTCTGCGGTAGAACCGACTGCTCTGATACCAATTTTTCACGACCCATCCTTGGGGCCCGTTCCGTGACTACCCCAAACCCGCCTTCCAAAGGCTAGGGGCTGGCAACTAGCACCAAAGGCGTAAATCCCGATAACTCGGAAGGCATTGCCTTTAAAAAAGTAAACAAAACACCATAGAGTACATGCGGAAGTAAAACAATAAGTACAAAGAGAAGTGATAAAAGGTAAATGTTCCAAAATACAAACCCAAATGAAAGTACAACTACAACTGAACAATGTACAATGGAAAAAAGACAACAACTGGAAGAACAGAAGGGGCTCCTTGGTCGTCCTCCACAGATCCTACCTGAAGGGTCGGTACAGATGGCACAACTCCTGGATTGTCCACCACGGATCCTACCTGAAGGGTAGGTACAAATATCCTCCACAACGCTCTCGCCTATCACCCTCCTCCGTGTTTCGTCTCGACGTGTGGTCCACCTCTGGGTACTGACTTGTCGTGTGGTCCCCCTCTGGGTACCGTCCAGTCCTCGATCACTCGGCCTCCGTCAGCACTGCCCGTCGTCTGCATCCAACACAACGAGGTGCAGGAATAGCCCGTACAGGGGTGAGTATAACGATACTCAGTAGGGACCCCGAGAACCTCAAGGTCTCACTAAAACCAACAAGTATAACATAAAGAAGGTCTCAACAGATAACCTCTACTTAGGTATATGCCCATACATATAACTAAGTTATCAAGTAACCCATATCAATCATTAGGAAACACAAGGATCATGAAATCAATGGGTAACCACTACCTAGGTATATGCCCATACATATACCTAAGTTATCAAGTGACCCATATCAATCATGAGGTAAACACAAAGGTCAAAAGTCTCAGCTCAAACCAGGATTTTTATTATCGAAACCGTAACTACTGAAGAGCCCCGTCTCTGGAGTGTACAGTGGTCCTGTCACGACTCCGAGCTACTGATCACTAACCTAAGACTGCTGAGGTACTCCTCCTGTCAAGTACCGCCGGCCAGCCCCCCAAACACAGTAGTGATTCCTTCCGGGGTATGCCACCCAAACACAGTAGTGCACACCCCCTAGTAGCCTGCAGATGTACTCTTCGGACGAGTACCGCGGGTCTGCACTGTCACACAGGTAATGCTCCATCCTCCATGGGTCTGCACCTCACAAAGTAGTGCTCCGTCCACTGGGCTAGTCGACTCACTCCAAGTCGAGTTGGTCAAGCAGTCGTCAGGTCTCAGTCAGCTACACGGTCTCCGTACTCCGCATGCTCATCTCTGGGAGGGTCCGCTCCATGAGCTACAGGTCGATACTCCAAGTTTCTCAAATTACCATGAAGAAGTATCTCATAGGACCACCTCGTCATAGGGGTCTCAACGCAACAAACGACGCGTCAATCGGACGCCCGGTCTGAGAGTTATTAGCCTTTTCGTCCCCGGGGCCCCGTTGGTTTCTGGTGCGAACCAATCTGGACGTTTCTCAACTGTACCCTGAACTCTCATAGGGTATACTCAAAGGGACTGTTTCTCTACGTGATCACCAACACAGCTGACGGTTCGTCAAACGAACATCCAGTCTGAAAGATTACAGCTTTTCTGTTCCAAGGGCCCCTTTGGATTTCGGGTACAATCCAACCCGGCCACAATCCAACAACAACCAAAACTCAGGCGAAGTATGTCAAAAGTTTCGTCTCATAAAGACGAATTCAACGAGACAGACGGCGCATCAATTGGACTCCTGGTCTGTGAGTTATTGGCTTTTTCATTTCAGGGGCCCGGTTGGTTTCGTGAGCGAACCAACCCGACCGCACTCCGATGACATCCAAACCTCGAGCGGAGTAGGCTAAATGATCCGCCTCACTTAGAGGAATCCATCAATGTCTACGGAACGTCAATCGGACGTCTGGAGCTCAAGATATAAGCGTTTCCGCTCCGAGGGCCCGGTTGGTTTCGTATCCGAACCAACCCGGCCGAACCCAAAGTATTCCGAAACCTTGAGTGTAATATGTGAAAACGACCGCGCCGGTCTAAGGATCGCATCTCCACTAACAGTGCGTCGATCGGAGGTCTGTAACCGAAGATATGGGTATTTGATCGAATGTGATCCGAAAACGGGGGGTCTGGGCTCGGGCCGACCTGGCCCAAACCCCCTGGGTCGGCCAGAACCGGGTCGACCCGACCCGGTTGGCGCGACCTGGCCCGGCCGGTTACGGCCGAGCGGAGAGGAGCGGGGGACTGCCCCCGCGTGAAGAACCGCGGCCCCGCATGGGGCCGCCCATGCCAACAGACGCGACAGCCGGCCGCGTCCCGCCGCCCCCCTCTGGTCCCGTGCGGTCGCGGGACCGTGCTCCTCCGCCGTGGCGGATTCTTCCGGCGGTGCTCCGTGCACCGCCGACCCCGACCGCCGGCGCCGCCGCACCGGTGGGGGCTTCCGCAGACCACCGGACACGCTCCGGTGGTCCGATTCGCCTACGGTCTTCGCCAGTGATCATCCTGGGACCCGACCTTCGCTGCAAGGATCCCACAACACCTGTGCGACTTCGTTTGTCATTTTCCGGCGCGGCGCGACGGCGCCGCGCTTCTTAGCCCTTCCTCATTATTTCCGCGCGGTGCTACGGCACCGCGCTGCCTTTCACATGCCGCAACAAATTCAACAACAAGGGGGGAGGAGGGTCGTCCGTGTTCGTGCGGTCCGACCACCTCCCGTTATAATGATAGCAAGCGGCCATCAATTAGAAGTCTACATACGACAAGAAATAATTCACGGACAAAAACATAATCCTGAACATCAATCTGCATGAACAAATTATCCGCGGATCAACCTGGAATTGGTTGGTCTGCGCTCGTGGTTCTTTTCTCAAAAGATACGAGAACACCAAATAAATTCCCCTACCTCAAGGGTTGTTCGTTGATGATATCGCGAAAAGGTGGATGTCGGTTCGTTGACGTCGTCGTAAGGGAGTAGATGAAGGTGTCGAGAATCGTTGGCATTCGTCGCTCCCATAAAGTGCCTTCATTCCCAGCTCGAGCTTCGTTCGTCGAAGATTCATCAGAAAGAGAACCGTTCTTTGTGGAAGGAGGGAGCTCTTCTATTTCTCCAGAGGTTCCTCGATAAATAATATCTATTATCCAAATATCAAAATAGATTACTCCCACTTTAATGGAAATCCAACCAATTCGAACTAAATCAAAAAGAAGAGTTGTGTCATTTAATTAATAGGGATATTAATTAATTGATTTGGAAAACTTAATGAGACGGAGGTGGAGAGTTAAAAAAAATAAATAGAGGAGTTAACAAACTTAATGGAAGAGGAGATTAATGGGGAGTTGACACATTAAAAGCAAGGGAGTTTAAGGGGGGTTGTAGAGTTATACATTTAAACACAAGGGGTGTTAAATGGGCGGAAGTTCGTGGGGGTTAAAGGGAAGGTGAAGGGTTGGGGTTTTGTGTGGACCCCACCACCCTTGGTCATACCCTCTCATGGGAAGTTAGGTGGGGTGTGGCCCCACATCTAACTTCTCTATGAAAAAATTAACTTCCACATAAAATAAATTGCAACATTAAAATTTATTTAAGACTTATCAAATCCCTAAAAATTAACCACCTCATGCGACAAATCAAAACTGCGCTTAAGGTCCCCTTAAACAATTATCGGCGCTGCGAGTTCATCAGTGCCCTCATATTTCAATTCCAATCACTGGTTCAAAAGATAGAGAAACCCGCTCATCCATTCACTGAACGTAATCGAGCCAAACTTCGGAAAATGATTCCGGGCACACCGGGCCTCGGAATCAGGTGTCGTTAGAAACTGCGTTCATGTAAAATTCCAAAGAAAATTAATAAAAAAATTTCCATGAAATTTCTGGGTCTTTACATGTTCCATGGAAAGAAACCACACAATGCTATAAATTCATTTAAAAAAAATTCCACTTTTTTGGCATACCTATTCCATTCCATATATCTACACATCTGAACTTACATGCCTTATTATGACAATTACATACACATGAGTGGTTTCTAATTAATATTTCAAATAATTAAAAGGTAATTAAATCCCATGTTCCATTGCAACTACAACACCAATCATGAAGTCATATTTCGGCCTATCCTCATAATTAAATATGAAAACACACCACCAAATATGGAAAAAAAAGCATGCCAAAAAATTCATGCAAAAATCAATAAAATACCAATCCATTATATTTAAAAACCATTTTAATAAAGAAAAATTTATACTTGAATTTTTTTTTCCATAATTAAAACCAAGAAACAATATTAAAATTAACAATTTAAAATCATTTTCCAAAGACCTCGACACAAAAATTGCACAATTTCTCAAAAAAACACAACTCATCACAAAAGAAATTTTATACCATGAATTTAAAACCAATTTCAAAATATATTTCTATATTATTAATCAATATGAAACTATTAAATCATATTCTAAATAGAGGATCTAAGAGTGAATCCTCATACCTTAGGTATTATGGATGGAATGAAGAAAGACACTCAAATGTCAATGAAACTAATAAAAAAACTCCAAAAATATGCCTTATATCACATTTTCTATAATAAAAGACAAAATAAAACAATATTCATTGTTAAATATATTATATATATACAGATAGTACATAGATCTATGAAACTAAGAGATATTGTGAAGTTGATCTTAAAAAACCCATCAAAAACTATAAAGAATGACGACTTACCATCAAAATCTGGCTCTTATACACTAAGAGAATCCTTTCAATCACCTCCAGACTAATTAGAAAAGATTACATAGCCTTTGGATAGATCGATTATTGAAATGGTTCCATATATAAGGAAAAATGTGATAATTATATATCAAAACGTGTGAGAAACCAAATTTTAGGATCCCACTTTTGACTCTTGCATAATATGTCACATGGTTAGGAAAATAGTGTGCAAACCATGGGTCAACCACTACCCCACAAATGGACCCTTCATAGTTAGGTCACATGGTTTCCAAACCATGTGCCAACCATCCCAAATCCAACTGGCTCAAAAATCATGGTTTCTCCTTGGTTTCTGTATTGTTTTGACAAATCATACAATGCTTGTGAGCTTGTCACTTTGCCTCTTTCTCACTATGAATTTTTTCATAATGGTGTTTAACAGTTTCCCCAAACTGCACACCAAATGTGGACCCTTAAAATATCCAAGAAAACAATTCTAATACAATTCCAAAACCTACCCCACTTAACCTAAATACTTAATATACATAAAATAAAAAAACAATTGGAGGCTTACTTGAAACTGAGGGAGCATTATGTGGACTATGAGATATATCGATTTTCATCTTCTAATGTATTTTTAGTTTTCCTTATTGAACATTATTCACTTATATTTTTGATTTAGTAGTTTTATTATCCCTTATATAACTTTCACTTGATTTAGTGACAGTTTGGAGGTACTCATTGTTGTGTCATAGTCATGTACGATGCTTATTTGGTTTTATTGAGGGAGTTCAGAGACTATATCTTAATATTTGGGTATTAATCATTTGTGGAATAAATTTTTATTTTGCATTGTGTTATAAATTGTTTATATTTATATAAAACCATTTCCCTCATCTATGATTTTGTGAAATCACAGTACGACTTAGAGGGGTGACATATTCTTTACACTCTAAATCCATGCATCATTACCTGATTTTAGTCCTACAGTTTTTATTATAAATTAAAATAGAATCTTGAAATAATTATTTTAGAATTATTTTCAATAAATGATATATTTCATTTGGCTCGGTGTTGGTTATTTTTAGTTGATTCCTTGGGTTTTTTCATCCATTGATTTTAAAGATCGATTCTATATATTCAGATGTTATATATTTTTATCTTTAATTAAAAAATTTCACATCTTTAATATTATCTACCCAATTTACCACCTCATAATATTTTTTCAAGTGTCATAACATTGTTTTTAAAATTTTTAGTTTAAATCTTGATGGAGGATTAATTTTCATAGTTTTTCGGGTTTCTCTTTATATCTATAATGGGGTGATCATCAGAAACATCACAATTTTGTATTGTGATTGTTAAAAATTTAGTCAAGTTAGTGGATTTTATGTCTCTTTTCCATTACATTATGATTAATGTTTAATTAGTATGTTGTTTTATTAAAATACTAGTTCATTTATATTTATTCTAATGAAGATAATAATATAGATTAAGGAAATTACATTTATAACATGTATCACATGTGAAATACATTTAATTATAATATTTCTTGTGTATTATTACATATGATAATTAATAAGAATTACGTTATGATTAATTGATTTTATTGTATTGTAACATGGAAAAAATATAAATATTTTTATGAATTTAATGTATTTTAGTTGTTCAAATTTGGTGTTAATATATGGTTTTTTATGATATAAATTTTTTGTCTCAAATGACAGGTTATATTGATAGTTTTTATTTCTATTTTTTATTATTGTCATGACTATTGTAACTATGACATGGTCTGTTGTTTTGGATGAGAATAGAGTAATGTTATATCTTTTTGTAGTTGTTTCTTGATGAGTATGATATTTATTAACATGGATAACACTATAAATGAAATGAAATTGGATTTTGTAAGTGTTTTCATGGTAAAAAAAAGTTATTTATGTAGTGATGGGGGATGGTGATCTTTGTTGTAACTTCATTTTCCTGGTATTATTGGAGATTAGTGAACGAATTAAAATAATGATTGTTTATTTTAATCATGAATGTGTTTTATGGGTTAATTTACTTCATGAAATATTAATGGAATATATGAAATATATGAAGTTTAATATATAAAAATAAATGAAATGAAATATTATTCATTTTGTAATTATGTAATTAATTTTCTTAATATTATAATAAATTAATGAAAATAATTATAAAATGATAGGTATGTTAGAGAAAAATAAAATGATATAAAAAATAAAAGGTGGAAATGGATTTTAAAATACAATGTCACATCCCGAACCTGAATGCCACTAAGGGTTCCCCTAGGCCGATTGTCTACACGGACTAATGTTTATCTCCTTGAATACTAGAGTCCTCTGACTTGTAGTGAGGGCCTAGGGTGTGTCTATGGGGAGATTATTCCCTCATTACGAGAGTTGAGAAAAGATGATAAACATGATAATATGTAAATAAGTGATGAATTATATTATAAACATATGATACATTAGAAGAATAAATGAATAATAAAAAACCAAAACAAATGATAATTATAAACAGAAGATGATGGTACATTTCATATATTGGTGAAGTAGGAAAGAATGGATACCAAGTACCAGACATAACATGCTATAAAAAATTATCAACATGACAAAAAAAGAAATCCTATCATCCCAAGATCATTCTTGGTCATCTTCAACATGTCTCCATCATAATGCATGTAGGAAGTCAACTATATAATGCAGTACAATTCCCTTTTTAAATAACTATATACATATAATATTCACATGATTTTTGGTGGACTGGATAGGGTTTGAGACAAATCACATTAGGCCCCCATGAATTACATCAATAACCTCTAGTCCACGTAATATAAACCAAAACATTATGCATGCATGAATATATAATTGTTAATTAGAAGAGTAATTTAAATACCCTTGTACATGCTTCAACCTTAGCTGGTGTCTGAGCATATATCAATTTCATTAATCAATTTTGATATAGTTTGTATTATTATTCATGTAAGATATGAAAAACACTAAAATATAGACATGATCAGGATAATAAAGGATCCAATATGTAATGAGGCATCTATGAAGTTATTAACAATTAATATGATCCAATGTAAATACTAAGGAATCCATGACCATAGTGGTTAATCTAACATAGGTAGTAACTGCAGCCTATATATAAGGGTAAGAGTGTAATAAAAGGAGCATCATCCAAGGAATTCAACAATAATATAATTTTAACTGAGTTTAAGGAAGCCATCCATGTTAATAAGGGATAAGTAGTGACCATGATCAAGGGTGTAGCCAAAGTGCCTCATGTCCATAGATTTCATTCTAGATCGAATGAGTGTATCTATAGAATCTTGTAATGATGATGGTTGGATTCTATGGAGTCATATCATAAATCTGATAGCATACATACATGAAGATCCAATATGTGTATCAACCATTTTAACTGAAATCCCAGAATCATATTAGTGTCCATGAGAGCTCATGACATTCCCTTGGGATTCCAAGATGGGGTCTAGTGTTGAAACACCTATAATAATAATTAGTTCAATATTCGTTTATGAAACTTATACTTGATTCATTAAAAAATTATGTCCATTTAATAATCAGAACATTTTATAAGTAATTTGGTCCATTAAATAGAATTTCATACAAGTGAGAATGCTATTGGGACATGCAAACACACATTTCTTTATATAAATTATAACAAATTCATTAGGATCATTATGCTATCTTCTACTATACATGGACGAAGATTCTATAGACATGTAACCATAAATTCATTTACAATTAAGAAGGACAAGTCATATACATAGTGTACTTTAAAAAGATATTTAATATTGAATTACCATGTATATGAACTTACCTTAGGTCGGTCAAGTGATAATGCTACACGTGGCAGCAATTAATAGTTCATTTATTTTATTGGAAAATTACGTTTATCAAGGTCACATCAATGTACTCTAAAATGATGGTGCATATAAGCTTAACAATCTAATAAATTCTTAACTAAAGAAATATCCCTACATGGGGTGGATGATGTTGATGTTATAACCTCCAAAAATGAATAAAATATTTAACAAGGTTTCAAGAACACAGTTATAATGAATATAAGAAAGGAATATAAATTAAATCGGATATTCCTCCGGAAAAAGTGTTCACACATATCAATTATTAAAACAAAGAAAAATGAGGGATGGGTTATAGGGCACCTAAATTATTCTCATATGAATATAATCATCCAGTATTATCCTATAGTTTTCCAAGGATTAGAATAGATCTATTAGATGGACTGGTGCCTAAAAATTGGTCATATAATCCTACATCTAAATAGAATCCTCGATGTAAGGAAGAATGAAGAATGGTTAGAAAGGAATCGATATAATTCCATTTTGGATCAAATGAGGTGAATTTTAGATCGATCAGATTGTGGATGGATGAATGAGATCAAAAGATTTTTTAATATTGAAAGGCGATCAAATGGGGGAGGGAAGCTCCTACTATCTTTTATAGAGAAATAATAAATACGGGGTGTGTTAAAACATTTCATTTAATGTAATTTTCTAAAAATAACAGAAAATATGCATCACATGGTTGGCCAACTCATGTACCAACCATAATCTATCTACTATAAGTAGGGGTATTTCACATAGTAATGCCACACAGTTATAGAAACCCCAACATAACATGACAAAACACCTCTGAAACAATGATTGTATTTTTTTCACAACTGTGCTGCCCCTAGTCCACAAATATAGAAAACTCTGTACTTTACCTAAACAAACTATCCACCCCCACATGGTTAGGAGATACCATGTGGGATGGGTCACATGGTTTCTACAAATCATATGGACTACTATTTTTCACTACCAAGTAAGGTTTCTAGTTCTGAAGAATCCCAAAAATACCCTAAACCCTATACATCCTCATTAGGAACATGTATTAGGTTCAAAACAAAGAAATATAAAAAATTTAAAATGATCCTTAACTGATAGAAAAAATAGTTTCCTACATCCCCCCATCATTGAAGGAACTCACCCCTAAGTTCTCATTTATAGGGTAGAAAATAATACCTAAGAACAACTCCATTTAGTGGGAACATATGTCGACCTCGCTCTTACAAGTATCATCCTATACATGGTTTTGATACCACATCACCCATAATAGTGGAATATATTGTACACATAGATCCTTTTTGATTTGGTCCATTATTTTTAGAGGATACTCCTCAAATGAAATATAAAAATCTATTTCAAATTACTTATGATCAAAACAATGTGTTGGTTCGAAATGATTCCTATGATGCTGTGAAATGTTGAAGTTGACATACAAGAAATCATAAATATATCTTAGTAACAAATGAAAGGATACATTATTGGATTTCTCTAGAATATGAATTGTTCTTACACAATGAGGAAAAATCTTTCATAGTCTTTGTATCCATCTATTCCCCAACCTAGGTGATACCTGTAGGAAAAGATGATCCCCTTCCTCAAACTCTAGAGATTGTCATTTTGGATTAATATATGATTTTTTGAAGACTAAGTTGTAGACATATTATTTCTAATCAGTAGAACATGCTCTGAAGTCTCATACTGGAGATGATGAACTAGTGGGACTTCCTCTTATGCCCTTAGACAACATAGGATCAAATGGAATAGAATGTCTTACAAGGCCACAAAATGAGATATCTAAAACATAGATTGAAACATATTATTATAGGAAAAAATTAAGAGTTCAATATTCTTCTTATATGAATTACAAAAATCATGTATTCTTACTCAGTTTTTGTTCTTCAATAATTGTATCATCAGTTTCGACTAACCCTCAGTATAAGGGTGAAATGATTTTCTCAAAAGATCCTTTATAAACATATACTTATTCAACCCTTTCTAGAACCATGATGTGAAATGAGTTTTATTATATAAAAAGACAGTACAAGTGACCATGATTAGTTAAATAATCTCACAAATATCAAATCTTCCCAACTCATTTAATGGGAATGTCTCCTCGATTGAAGGAATTGGGAGACTTTCATCACTTGGTCAATGACTATCCATACAATGTTGATTTCCCAAGGAGACCTCATTAATTTGACTATGATGTGTATGGAATCTTCTTCCCATATAAAGTTTGACACAGGAAGTTGATGCGACAAGCCTCTAGGTCATTGGTTCCCTACCATATGTTACTGATTAGTGGAACACCTATTAATAAAGCATGTTGTCTGAAATTTCATTCTAGGCCACCAATACTGGTGTCACATATCTCAGTACATTAGGGAAATACCTATGTGAAATTTCCACTATAAATCATGATAGTTTCACATCAACTACATTATAATATCTATAAGAACTGAGACATTCACTTATATATACCAGATGCCATTTATGTCCATAGAATAATCCAGAGGTGATCATATCTGGAAATAATCTCAAGGAGAACAAACCCCTCAAGATCTGAAAAGTAAATACTCTTCACCTTCTCAAGAAGGGAAGAAATATCCATAAAGGATACGATATAGAAATAATCCTGGATATCATGAAAATATAGATGTATCTCAGGGAAGAGTGATATTAATTTACATTCATCACTAGCTTCTAACACTGAATGCACCTGATTTTTCTGACACAATAAATCAGCTACATCCTTGCCTTTTCTAGGCATATTGGAAAGATGAAAATCAATGAACATAAGATATTACACCAATAATTGTTATCTAAGATTCACTTAATCTTGTGTAAAAAATATTTTAGTCTCTTATTGTCCATGTACAACACAATAACTCACACATTAGATAGTGTCTCCAGTAATATAAGGCATGGACAAATAGTGGTATCTCAAGGTCTTACATCGGGTAAAATCTCTCATGAGGCCACAACTATAAAGATATACATGTAACATATATACCATCCTACATTAGCACTAGTCTTATGTTGATATATGAATAATCATAGAAAACTATATAACCTCTTCCAAGCTATGGTAGAATAAGAATATGGGTAAAGAAAAGCCTCACATATAGATCCTCAATGTATTTCTCTAACTCTTCTGACTATAAGAACATAAAAAAAATTATTTTTAAGACTAGTTAATGGTGCGTAAATTCATTATTTGTCCTTTAAAAAATACCTATAATATCCATACTTACCCAATATGCCTAGTATATTAAACACATAGTTGGGATTTTCTGAGGAAACTACATCACTAACTTTATTTGGGTCAATAATGACTCTATATTATGAGATAAAATTATGTAAGAATTGAACATTGTTGATATGGAAGTGGCACACACCAATCATGGAATTATGATGATCAACTCTCAATGTACTAAGAACAATCTACATGTTCTTATCATGGTCACTACGAGTGTGATAATACACCAAGATTTCATCCATAATGACTATGACTAAAGAATATAGATAGGGGTGGAACACCCTACTCATCAAAGCCCTCCAAATGGAAGGAGTGTTCATAAGACCAAACAATAAATGAGATAATAATATTTAATTGAAAATATATGGAATGTTGTATGAGGTATGTATGATGGTCTGACTCACACCCGATGATAATCTCAGGTCGATCTTACAGAACTCCCTAGATCCTTAGAACTAGTTATAGATTTCATCTATTCAAGGTAGTGGATACTAGTTCTAGTCCACAAGATTGTTAAACATTCTATAGTGCACACAAAAATGAAGGTTCCCACCATACTTCTTGATGAAAATCAAGGGTGAACCCCAAGAAGATGTACAAGGATTTATAAAACTAGTGGTCTCTAAATCCTCCAACTAACCTTATGCTTATAGAGCTAAGAAGGTTCCATACTATTTATAGGAAAGAAAAAATGACCTACACTTGGAAATATATCATTTATAATCTCTACCCAAATATAATGAGATAATATAGAAAACTCATTGGGGAATACATTAATAAAATGATATACTACACGAGGGAATTCAGTCCAATATGCTCATTGATCCTCCACAATGATATTAGAAATCTAGGAATTCACTCCACCTATCCCATGGTGATATATATATCTATACCAACCTAGACGTCCCACTCACCCTTTAGGAGAGATATTCTTACCTTTAGTGGCCTAATCTTTACTCTATGGAGATAACAGTTTTTAAAGGCATGATATGGGACAAACCAACCTATCCTGAGATTGACCTCGAATCATCTCGATAAAAAGGGGTAACACAATAAAGAGTAGCTACCTTCATCAAGGGGAAATTACCTACATTATATTATTCCCTCTGGTCAAACTCCCAAGGGTCTTTCTAGGTCCATTTAACCACATTAATATTGTATTTCATGCCACAAAAATTCCATGATAGATATATAGATAAAGGAGTGTGAAACACCTGTATTAAATAAATCAGATTCTTTAGTGGAAGCTACTATAATAATACCCTGTACCATAGATAATGATGCGATCTGATCCGTGGTTGTGAGATATAATTCATCAAACTGAACTAATCTAAGGCCATGTTCTACTTCTGGACTACCTCGATTGTCACCGCTCTTCTAGATCTACAAAACATCTGTGGTTTGGTTACTACGACCACGACCTCTTCCTCACACATTCCATCTAGTGCTAATACAACATTTTTCCTAATTTAGTGTAAAAGTACATGCCCCCATAGGTGAAGCTAGTGTGGATCCTCTTCCATTAGAATAATATGGAAATTCTTAATAGAATCAATGACGATTACCAACAATCTAAAGGGACTCTATCCCATTGAGTCTTGAGATATGCATATCTTTCACATTGATGGAACACCATAGAGATACCCTGTATGGGTACTCTAGCTGCAACTTCCATGATGAGAAACCTCATGGGATCTTTTTATGCTATTAGGAAAAATACTAGAATGCCTCGTCATTGATCATATCTATTAGATACTATCACATTCCCTCATGTTACAATTAGTGATAAGATACTGATTGTTAAAATTAGAGAAATTAGGTTGGAGGAATAAATTCAACTGAGTACGGATGAAATACTTAAGCCTGTCCTCGAAGTTTCTAGCATGTTGAAGTCCATCACTGGATAGAAGTAGTGAAAATCATGGTAACTCAGTGAAATTTATTGAATACACCATAATTAACATTGAACCCATCTTTATATGCATGTGATAGCTATCTTGGTTAGATCATAGTATAAAAGGAATAAAGTAATCATTGAATGTGTTTTGGAAGTCATTCTATACAATTCCCTGAAGGCGATCATCATGGGTAATCACATTCCACCAGAACTTATCGAAATCATGCTTCATGTAAGTAGCAAGATTGAATATATTCTTTGGTGGTGTCTCTATATAATCAAAAATATATTGGGGAACCTATATCCAAGACTTAGTAGCCTGTGGACCACCATTTTCCCAGAGGGGATGGGAATACTGTTGCAGGAACTCACAGATCTAATTATCCATTGTAGGTGCGGGTCAAGGATAACCATTCATGGATGAGATTAGATGTAGAAAATAGTAATGAAGTTCGGAAATGGTATCTAGATCATATAAGTCATGTAGTGAATCAATTTGAAATCTTGTTGGCAAGACTGGTGGCTCAGTTCCCACAACATCTGGGGCATGGTTTTCACCACCATCCCGACGCAAGACTTGAGGATGTTGTGGCATAATTGGTATAAAAATACTAAATAGATGCATTAGATAATGTATTATAATGATAGATAGAAATAGTAAAATCTGAAAAAAGGGAAGGTCTCACTTCTCAAGGTATACTACCCCAAAAAACTTCTTTGAAGGCCATGTATTATTATGTTCTCAAGATTAAATTACAGCAGTTCCGGTAGATGAGTGGTGAATAACACCTAGCATCATCATTTACTAATAACCATTTATATTGTATTTTATGGTTCCAATTTTACAGTTTTCTTTATCATATATATTTATATAATGGTTCTTTTAAAGTATATCATCATTCCTAATGAATCAGGTTGCATGCACCTTATCATTGAAATCGACACCAATTTATTCTCATTTAATGGTTTGAGTCAATAAATCACCCATTACAACCCTTGATTTCCCATTCAACTTATGAATTGAAAATATAAATCACTCTATTATAGCCAAATAACATGACAATAATATATAAAAACCAGATTATCACTCAATAATCATATGAAAAAATAGAAATTCATGCAGTGATGCACACATATATGGAATGATATATGCTTGGAATGTGAATTCTAGGTGCCTACAATGATGAAGGTAACAATGATCCTTTACCTCATATTATCATGACAAATAGAAATTAATTTTCTCTATCCGAATAATTATAATAACCATCACAAAACATGTGTTCCCCCCAAGGATGATTTTATAATAGCTATAATATGAAAAAGACCAAGAAAAAAATATAATTTAGGAATTTGGTAATTTTACCAAAAAATATGGATTAGATACACATAATTCGGGAATATAATGATGTCACAAAGAATTACCAAACTTATTTCTATTTTATCCAAATAATAAAGTAAGAAAACAAGCCTATGATACATTTTTATGATGTCAAAAACATGGAAACCACTCAGAGGTTCCCCCAACCCAATTGGCCACATAGCCTCAAGTGAATCTCCCCGAAGGCCTGAGGATACCGACTAGAAGCAAGGGCCTAGGTTGTGTCCATGTGGGACAGTGATCTCACTAATTGAGTTGAACATAGAAGACAAAAATGATCACATGTAAATAGTGTACTAAATAATGAATAAACAAATTGAATAATAAAATTATACATGAATAAAAACAACTGAAAATAATAGATAATCATAAATTTTTTTGATGATACATGTCTTGTCTCTAAAAATATGTATAAATAGAACAAATAAGTATAAATAACATTCTATAAATGAATTTAAAAAAGAAACCAATAATTACCAAAGCATCACAAGCTCCTGTATGGTCATCTGCTAACCAAATCCATCTTAATGCAAGCTAACAATCAACTGTATGATGTGGTATGATTCCCTTTTTCAACACCAGCATACATGTAATCTTCCTGGGAACCAATGGAAGCCTAGATAAGGTGTTAGATAAATCTCATAATGCAACCACCATTAAAATTGATAACATCTAGTCCATGTAATATAAACTGAATCATTTTGAAAACATGCACATATAAAAGTAATGGAGTATACTAATGTAAATACACAACTACTAGATTCATCCTCAACTAGTTTATAAACATATAATAATTTCATTAATTATCTATGTTTTAGTCTATATAATAAGTCATGTGCGGTATATCTAGTAATGAATTCCAGAAATGATAATGATAATAAACTTTCAAATATGTAATAAGGAATCCATGATGATATTAATAATGAATATGATCCAAGGTAATAACTGATGAATACTTGACCATATGTGTAACACCCCCGATATTTTTATGAAAATATTCATTTGATTAATGTCTTGTGTTGTACGCTACACCAAAAGGAGCTTTCTCAACACGCATCCTTGACTTGCCTTGCATTACACGCAATCGCGACCTTCCTCGATAGCGTGTGTAGTACGCAATACCGAGTTTCACTAAACAACGATATGCTATTAAAATATTATTAAAAATAGCCATTATGAATAGTAATAACCACCTTTTAAAATTTTAGAAATTTTATCTCTCAAAATGGACATCATTTTTGGATTCGGAGTATCGAATTTAGCCTAAGGTGAAATTTTGGTACTTTTCGGATAACTTTCATATTCTGATGAATAGTGAAAATTACTTTTTTAATTGAAATAATTAATAGTGATAAATTATTAATTTGAGTGGTTTTAAATTATATTTAGAATATATTTTTACAATTTAATACAATGATGGTCATTGTATGTAATTTCACATTTAAACCAGACATAAACAACTGTCAATCTTTTGATAGTTATTATCTCTTAAAAACACGCTATTTGTTTTGACGACGGGATTTAATTTTTAAATTAATTAATGCAACTGATATGTTTTAAATTTGGTAAAATAGAAATAATTTTTGAATTCATAATATCAAATATAGCTTAGGCCTAATTTTTGGAATGTTTCTAGAAACTTTCATTTTTTGATGAATAGTGAAACCACTAAGTGGTAGTTAAAAAAATGAATTTTTCATAAAATTTAATTTTACCGCTTCTGTGAGTGGAATTTCAAAAATCCGAGAGACACGGTTGATGTCAGTAAGTAAAATGGGGTTCAATGAGATAAAAATAATTTTTGGTGAATAGTAACTTTTTACTTTTTTTTACCACGGTTAAAAGTAAATAGGGTAATTAAGGGTAAAAATGATATTACTATTACCCTAACACATGTCCTAATTCTATTGGACAAGTTTAATTCGACCAAAAACAACCTTAGGAATAAAATATGGCCATTTAGGCCCACTTGGATTAGATTAGGACAATTATTATTAATTTATTTAAAAAAGGGTTAAAATAGTTAAAATCAATTTTTAATAAGTAAATCATTTTTAATATGGGGTTATACATAAGCTAAATTCGACTATAAATATTCATTATAAAGATAAAAATATTTCCTACATAATGTTACTTTATTTGTAATTTTTAGAAATTAAATAATTTAATTTATTTATGACACAATGATGATACAGTAATTATCATATTATTGAAATATTGACATAATTGATGTTATAAATACCCAAATAAATGTAATTTGAGAGTTTTTATGAATTACACTAATTTTATAGGGTAATATGACATGTTAGTATTGATTTAATTAACCTGTTTCGAGCTAATCATTCTGTTATAATTTTCACAAAAATCAATTACCAAATAGTGTCAAAATTGACATAAAATAGTATTTAAAACAAATATTATATTATTAATTGTTATTTTATTCCTAAATATCTAAGGTTCGGCACAATGACTTAGAGAAGGTTATATATATTAATAATACACAACTTGGGGATCTTTTGGCTTGATATAGTATGTTTATTAACCTTATTGTGTAAGAAAACAAGAAGACACGGTGAAAGTTAAATTATCTAACTTAAAGTTAAATCTAAATGATAAGGTTAAAATTGATACCTAAACTTGTCTAAAATCTATTTGATGAGAGGATTTCCACCCATCCCCACCTTAGATACGAAATAAATTAATTTGGAACTATTTAAAACCGAACTTAACTTTATAATAAAATAATATTTTTAGTTATTCCAAAGGTGCCCCTATCCTCCCTTATAAAAGGGCACCTCCTCCCCCTCTTCCTCACACCACATTGAGCATTCAATATCGTCCAACCCCTACCAAATTATCTTCTCAAATTCCCTAGCAACATCCTAGAGGTCCTGGTATTCTTCAAAGACCAATTTTAGTACCCTAAGAGGAGGACTCAAAGAGGCACTTCAAATAAGAGGTAATGTAAACTACCGATTCTTTTATCTTTATTTCTTCTTCCACTTATTCTTCTTAGGTTGTTTCATTATGAAGTAATAAAATCTGTAGAGACCCAAAGCTTAAAGTACATGAACATTACATTACTTTTGAGGAATACTTAGTACATAACAAAAACACACACACACAAGGATCGTAATAGTTTAGTGTCTTTTGAAACTCGGAACGTAATCTTCTAATCATGGTAAAAGATCTTCAATATCTCCCATAAAGATCTTCCTTTTTTTATACCTAAAACTTTTATTTTTATCCTGGGGAAAAGAAAACATAAAAGGGTGAGCTAAAATGCTCAGTAAGGGTAAACAAAAGAAAAATCAATCACATCATATTCATAAAAACATAACTTTTGTAAATCTTAACCTGCAAAAGAGAGAATAATTTCATAACATGGGATAAATCATAGTAGTGAAATGAAATCCCAATAATCATAAAATAAAACATGAAACTTTGTGGAATACACACATAATTATAAAGAATCATTTCTTGTTAGTCAAGACTCATTTCCAAGACTATCTTAGTGGACAATGTCCCTTTCTGAACCGAGTCACCCTCGTTTCAGTCCTGTTTCACAGAACCGGTATAACCTACCATTCTAGCCATGTCTATCTCATGAGATATAAAATCTTTACCCAATTCATTGGAGGGAGATATAGGTCCCACCCATCTCATAATGATACCATTCTTATGTGTGCCACAAAATCATAAACAATACATCATAGCATAACCCATGTAATAAAAATGGGATTCTTAAACAACATGACATCATAAAACAATTCATATAAGATGAAGGAATTCATAAAAAAAATTCATCACAACATAATAAAATCCATGTAATAATATGGATAGAAACAGAACCATATATTATCTTAGATTGAAAATAGTTTTGATAAAACACTTGAACTCCATTCTTGAGGAAAATATCCTTTCTACTTCAAAAACACTTTTCCTTTCTTAACATGTCATAGAATTCTAAACTAAAAGAAGTTGATTAAAAATAAACTTGAAAACTTGTAAAGGAAGATTCTTGGAAATAATGTTTTAAAAATCCATTCATTCCGTATAAGTTAAAAAAACATTCTTCGTACTTTTGTCGGAAAAGTCAAAAAGTACCTCGTACGAAAAACGACAAAAATTCCTTTCATATATTCTACTAAAAACTCACAAAAGGGTAAAATTGGATTTAAAAAATTTTAGGTGGATGGAAATAAAATTACATATTGAGGAAACATGGATGTGGATGATAAAATACACCCCAGTAAATTTCAAAGTATAAACAATCTCGGATAAAAATGAGATTGTGATATTTCCCTTACCTTAGGTCCAACTTGCTTTGTTAGTGTCCGAACCTCCTGTATAATGATTTAAATCATGTTATTGACTTATTCTAGAATCATATAAATTGTTATTATATCATATATGGTCCACTTATGACTTTATATTACCCGTTCTTTTGTAAATTCATGTTAAAATAGCGTTTTGGGTAAAATCGCCTCGTTTGTCGTTCGTGTAACTATTAATATGATTACTTGGATCATGATTACTTATATCCGGAATGTAAAACATTATTTATATATAATATATATTCAGAATATATATATATATATAATATATATCGATAAATAGAATGAAATACACCGTTCATGGAGACGGTAGTCCGTACGTACGCATGAACGCTGTTTTCGTTTCCTTATTGAATTGAATGGAATCAAGTAGATGACATACATATAAATATACATAAATCCAGTATCATTATTATTTCATATATTTTATTAGTACTTATTATATATACTTTATAATCATTCTTGAATGGTTAATCATTGAGAATGAATCTCATCGCGTCGTGGAGACAGTAGTCCGTACGTACGCACGAGCGATGATATCATTCCCATGGTCGTGGAATTGTGTTGAAGTGTATGTATACTATTTCAGTATCAATATAACTTTATAATAATCATATATAGTTACTCATTAAACCATTATACCCATCCAATTAAGGTGGTTGCTGAAAATAGATTACACCACGGCGTGGAGACGATATTCCGTACGTACGCAGGCGCCGTGATTTCATTTTTCCGTAGGATGGATAGAAGGTTAATTAGAGTTGTTTCATATTTATAATAAAATATAAGTATATAAGAAATACTGATGTTATTACTTTATAATGAAACAACTAAAGAATAAGAAGTTTGAAGAAGAAAGAAATTGAAAAAGATCGGTAATGGATATTACCTCTTTTTGACGCGCCTTCACTTAACCTCCACTTAAAGAAATAAGGATGGTCTTTGAAGAAGACCAGGACCTCTAGGATGTTACTAGAGAATTGGAGAAGATATTTTTTCAGGGTTTTTCCGAGCTTGAATGCTCAAATTGGTGTGAGTAGGAGAGGGAGGAGGTTCCCTTTTATAAGGGAGGAGAGGGGCATCTTAGGAAAATCTCAAAATATTATTTTATATTAAGGTCAAATTCGGTTTATAATGGTTCCAAATGGTCTTATTTAGAAGCTAAAGTGGGGATGGGTCGAAATCCTCTCATAAAATAGGATTTAGACAAGTTTAGGTTATTATTTTAACCTTATCAATTAGATTTAACTCTAAGTTAAATAATTTAACTTTTACCGTGTCTTTTTGTTTTCTTACACTATATGGTTAATAAACTTACTATATCAAGCCAAACGAACCCCAAGTTGTTTATTATTAATATATATATCTTTATCTAAGTCATTTGGACGATCCTTAGATTTTTAGGAATTAAATAAGAATTAATAATATAATATTTGTTTTAAAAACTAATTTATGTCAATTTTGACACTATTTGGTACATGATTTTTATGAAATTTATAACAGAATGATAAGTTCGATCCAAGTTACTTAAATCAACAAAAACATGTTATATTAACCTATAAAGTTAGTGTATGTCATAAAAAGTCTCAAATTACATTTATTTGGGAATTTATAACATCAATTATGTTAATATTTTCTTAAAAAGGTAATTACTGCATCATCATTGTGTCAGAAATAAATTAAATTATTTAAAGTATAAAAATTAAAAAGAAAATACCATTATGTAGGAAATATTTTTATCTTTCTAATTAATATTTATAGTCGAAATTATATTATGTATAACCCTATATTAAAAATGTTTTAGTAAATAAACTTTGATTTTAACTCTTTTAACTCTTCTTTGAATTAAATAATAATAAATGTCCTAATCTAATCCAAGTGGGCCTAAATGATAATATTTTACACTTAAGGTTTTTTTGGTCGAGATACACATTTCCAATAGTATTAGGACATGTGTTAGGGTAATATTAATATCATTTTTACCCTTAATTACCCTATTTACTTTTAACCGTGGTAAATAAAAGTAAAAAGTTACTATTCATCAAAAATTATTTTTATCTTATTGAACCACATTTTACATACTGACATCAACCGTGTGTCTCGGATTTTTGAAATTCCATTCACAGAAGCGGTAAAATTAAGATTTATGAAAAAAATAATTTTTTTAACTACCACTTAGTAGTTTCACTATTCATCAAAAATTGAATTTTTTTCAGAAAAATGCCAAAATTTCACCCTAAGCTATAATTGATATTTCGAATTCAAAAATGATTTCTATTTTACAAAATTACCAACATATAACTTGAATTAATTAATTTTATAATTAATTTCCGCTGTCACAACAAATAGTGTGTTTTTAAGAGATAATAACTATCAAAAGAGTAACACTTGTTTATGTCTAGTGTAAATGTGAAATTACATCCAATGACCAACATTGTATTGAATTCTAAAAATATATTCTAAATATACTTTAAAACCACTCAAATTAATAATTTATCACTATTAATTATTTCGATTAAAAATGTTGTTTTTAATTAAAATTTAGTAATTTTCACTATTCATCAGAAAATGAAAGTTATCCGAAAAGTACCAAAATTTCACCCTAAGATAATTTCGATATTATGAATCCAAAAATAAAGTCCATTTTGAAAAAAATAAAATTTACAAAATTTCAAAAAGTGGTTATTACTATTCATAACAGCTAGTTTTAATAATATTTTAATAGCATATTGCTGTTTAGTGAAACTCGTTATTGCGTACTACACACGCTATCGAGGAAGGTCGTGATTGCGTGTAATGGAAGACAAGTCAAGGATGTGTGTTATGAAAGCTTCTTTTGGTGTAGTGTACAACACAAGACATTAATGAAATTAAAAAGAATATTTTTCATAAAATTTCGGGGTGTTAAATTCTACACCCCTTAAAATGAATTTCGCCCTCAAAATTCGTCCGGGTTATAAATGGTTTACTATTCGAAAGTTTCTTTAATAGAAACCCACATCGTAAAAAGGAATACGAAAACCAATCTTTAAAAACAAAAGTATGAAACGTAATGGTTACCCAAATAAACTAATCACTGGGTTTCCACAGAGGTGAAAATTTGGATATGGAAGAGAAATCTAACCATCATGTTCTGATGGAGAGTGGTAGAGAACATGGCTATGGAAAAGCCAGCAATCACAAAGTCATAAATTTGTGACGATCTAAGGTACCATCTGATTAATCAGATATAAGATCACTAGGACAACATTTTTGGTTTTCAAGATCGTTTCCCTAAAGTTGAAGAATTTGAATTAGAATAAATACTTACTTTATTTTGGTACAATTTCCCTGCTGTTCGTTCCTTGAACAATTTCCACTTCATCTCTTAAATAAATGAAGTTGAATTTGTTATTCGTGAAATGTTAGCAGATCATGTGATAGAATGACAGGTCATTCCATCTGTCTCAAACAAAAGGTTAGAAAAAGTTATTAAATATACATAAGTCATTCTATAGTAAGATTAATCATATATGGTTCCTAAAATGGACTTATACATCATATATCATACTTCTTAATATAATAAAACTAGTTTCTACTAAACAGAGACTTCCTATAGGCCAGTGGTAGGCGATAAAGTCCAGTTGCACTTCGTTTGTGGGTTCGATTCCCACATCCTTGTCCGACGCGATGGGCTGTCGCCCGTCCTGCAGGTTGTCCTTTTTCTAAAACTACATTACTATAACATCCCATCAATAATATAGAAAATCTTCTATCCTTAAACAATACTAACTTATGTCCAACATTACCCATTCTAATCTTTAGGCTTATCCATAATACTGCAGTCCACTCTCATAATATAGTGAAAATGATTACCAGAGATTTAATACTGTCGTTGATCCCCATATATCATAAGATATGTCTTTTTGGTCACATTACAAACATTCAAAGGCCTTAATCATGTATTCTCTTGAATACCCATTGAACCTTAGTGAAAACATGAATGCAGTTAAAATTTAACTCTTTCCACATACCAAAATCCAAAAATTCTATATACTCAAACCATGATATAACCTTCTCCTTATATCAGTCATGAGCTCATGAATACAATCAAATACCTCATTATCTTATTATTCATTCATTATGCACATATCATCTACTTTCCAAAAAATATCTGAATAACATTTCATGGTTACTAGTACCATTAATCATACACTTTAAAAACATAGGAAAGACAATAGTGTTACAATACTTAGATGTCACTTTATTCCATAGTACCATGAGATTACTTATACAACATTACACTTGATAAACATGTAATCATTCCACTACCTTCTTAAACCATTGACTGAGCTTCAACAATTCTTTCATCTCACATATCACTTGTAGTCTCTTCATCATCATCAACATAAATACTTCCCATACGACCATACTGATTGTCTTCATGAGACTTTCCCTTAGGGCATTGGTTTGCATAATGCCCGTACATTCCACATTTAAAACATTTAACCATTGTTGATGTCGTAGCAATACCATTATCCTCATCCATGGTGTTAACTGAACCTTTTCCTTTTCACTTACTTGCTTTGTGTCCTTTTCCACAACCAAAGCATCTTCCAGTTCCTTTGAAACATTCTCCTTGATGCCTCTTCCCACACGATTTACATAGGGGAAATTGAACTTTCTTTCCTCTATGATAATCATGAAACTCCATCTTTCTCTTATTAGCCGAGTCATGAAACTTACAAAATTTTACTTTATTGATCATATTATGAGATTGCTGATTCAGCATAATAATGATGTTTGGACTTCCAAATCCCATTTCATTATGAAGAATATCATTCCATTGTCCATCATATCCTCCATTATCGTGAATCATATTGTTTCCAGCCATTTTCTAAAACCCAAAAAGAATAGTGTGAGAGGAAAAAATCATGCTAGGGGAAAACAACATAATAAAGGGGGAGTACCTTCAATATATAACATCTTTGGTTTAATTCTACGATCGTTAGCGTAATTATAGTACTATAACCTATACGTATACTTAACCTTAGGGACATCCCTAGACATACCTTAGAAATATCTCTAGGGATTTCACTAAGGTTTTCGCATCCTAGTTTCCAAAGGTTAACTAATCCTTTCCTCTGATACCAACTGTAGTGACCCGAAGCTTAACGTACATGAACATTACATTAGTTTTTCGGAATACATAGTACATAACAAAAAAACACACACACAAGGATCGTAATAGTTTAGTGTCTTTGGAAACTCGGAACGTAATCTTCTAATCGTGGTGAAATATCTTCAATATCTCCCATAAAGATCTTCCCTTTTTTTACCTAAAACCTTTCTTTATATCCTGGGGAAAAGAAAACATAAAAGGGTGAGCTCAAATGCTCAGTAAGGGTAAACAAAAGAAAAATCAGTCACATCATATTCATAAGAACATAACTTTTAGAAATCTTAACCTACAAAAGAGAGCATAATTTCATAACATGGGATAAATCATAGTTGTGAAATGAAATCAATATAATCATAACATAAAACATGAAACTTTGTGGCATACAAAAATAATAATAAAGAATCATTTCTTGTTAGTCAAGACTCATTTCCAAGACTATCTTAGTGGACAATGTCTCTTTCTGAACCGAGTCACCCTCGTTTCAGTCTTGTTTCACTGAACCGGTATAACCTACCATTCCAGCCATGTCTATCTCATGAGATATAAAATCATTACCCAATGCATTGGAGGGAGATATAGGTCCCACCCATCTCATAATGATACCATTCTTATGTGTGCCACAAAATCATAAACCATACATCATAGCATAACCCATGTAATAAAAATGGGATTCTTAAACAACATGACATCATAAAACAATTCATATAAGATGAAGGAATTCATAAATATATTTTCACCACAACAAAATCAAATCCATGTAATAATAGGGATAGAAACAGAACCATATATTATCTTAGATGGGAAATAGTTTTGATAAAACACTTGAACTCCATTCTTGAGGAAAATATCCTTTCTATTTCAAAAAGTCTTTTCCTTTCATAACATGTCATAAAATTATAAACTAAAAGAAGTTGATTAAAAATAAACTTTAAAACCTTTAAAGGAAGATTCTGGGAAATAATTTTTTAAATATCCATTCATTCCGTATAAGTTAAAAAAAACATTCTTCGTACTTTTGTCGGAAAAGTCAAAAAGTACCTCGTACGAAAAACGACAAAAGATTCCCTTCATATCATCTACTAAAAACTCACCAAAGGGTAAAATTGGATTTAAAAAATTTTAGGTGGATGGAAATAAAATTACATATTGAGGAAACATGGATGTGGATGATAAAATGCACCCCAGTAAATTTCAAAGTATAAACAATCTCGGATAAAAATGAGATTGTGATATTTCCCTTACCTTAGGTCCAACTTGCTTTGTAAGTGTCCGAACCTCCTGTATAATGATTTAAATCATGTTATTGACTTATTCCAGAATCATATTCATTTTTATTATATCATATATGGTCCAATTATTACTTTATATTACCCGTTCTTTTTGTAAATTCATTTTAAAGTAGCGTTTTGGGTAAAATCGCCTCATTTGTCGTTCGTGTAATTATTAATATGATTACTTGGATCATTATTACTTATATACAGAATTTAAAACATGATTTATATATAATATATATTCAGAATATATATATATATATAATATATCGACAAATGGAATGAAATACACCATTCATGGAGACGGTAGTCCGCACGTACGCATGAACGCTGTTTTCGTTTCCTTATTGAAATGAATGGAATCAAGTAGATGAAATACATATAAATATACATAAATCCAGTATCATTATTATGTCATATATTTAATTAGTACTTATTATATATACTTTATAATCATTCATGAATGGTTAATCATTGAGAATGAATCTCACCCCGTCGTGGAGACGGTAGTCCGTACGTACGCACGAGCGATGATATTATACCCATCCAATTAAGGTGGTGGCGGAAAATAGATTACACCATGGCGTGGAGACGGTATTCCGTACGTATGCACGTGCAGTGATTTCCTTTTTCCGTAGGATGGATAGAAGGTTAATTAGAGTTGTTTCATATTTATAATAACATATCAGTATATAAAAAATAGTGATGTTATTACTTTATCATGAAACAACTAAAGAAGAAGATGTTTGAAGAAGAAAGAAATTGAAAAAGATCGGTAATGGATATTACCTCTTTTTGACGCGCCTTCACTTAACCTCCACTTAAAGAAATAAGGATGGTCTTTGAAGAAGACCAGGACCTCTAGGATGTTACTAGAGAAGTGGAGAAGAGATTTTGGCAGGGTTTGGCCGAGCTTGAATGCTCAAATTGGTGTGAGGAGGAGAGGGAGGAGGTTCCCTTTTATAAGGGAGGAGAGGGGCATCTTAGGAAAATCTCAAAATATTATTTTATATTAAGGTCAAATTCGGTTTATAATGGTTCCAAATGGTATTATTTCGAAGATAATGTGGGGATCGGTCGAAATCCTCTCATTCAATAGGAGTTAAACAAGTTTAGGTTATTATTTTAACCTTATCAATTAGATTTAACTCAAAGTTAAATAATTTAACTTTTACCGTGTCGTTTTGTTTTCTTACACTATATGGTTAATAAACATACTATATCAAGCCAAACGAACCCCAAGTTGTTTATTATTAATATATATATCCTTATCTAAGTCATTTGGCCGAGCCTTATATTTTTAGGAATTAAATAACAATTAATAATATAATATTTGTTTTAAAAATCAATTTATGTCAATTTTGACACTATTTGGTACATGATTTTTATGAAATTTCTAACAGAATGATAAGTTCGAACCAAGTTACTTAAATCAACAATAACATGACATATTAACCTATAAAGTTAGTGTATGTCATAAAAAGTCTCAAATTACATTTATTTGGGAATTTATAACATCAATTATGTTAATATGTTCTTAAAAAGGTAATTACTGCATCATCATTGTGTCAGAAATAAATTAAATTACATAAAGTATAAAAATTACAAAACAAATACCATTATGTAGGAAATATGTTTATATTTCTAATGAATATTTATAGTCGAAATTATATTATGTATAACCCTATATTAAAAATGTTTTAGTAAATAAACTTTGATTTTAACTCTTTTAACTCTTCTTTGAATTAAATAATAATAAATGTCCTATTCTAATCCAAGTGGGCCTAAATGATAATATTTTACACTTAAGGTTGTTTTTGGTCGAGATAAACTTGTCCAATAGGATTAGGACATGTGTTAGGGTAATATTAATATCATTTTTACCCTTAATTACCCTATTTACTTTTAACCGTGGTAAATAAAAGTAAAACGTAACTATTCACCAAAAATTATTTTCATCTTATTGAACCACATTTTACGTACTGACATCAACCGTGTCTCTCGGATTTTTTAAATTCCATTCGCAGAAGCGGTAAAATTAATATTTATGAAAAAATTAATTTTTTTAACTACCACTTAGTATTTTCACTATTCATAAAAAATTGATGTTTTTTCAGAAAAATGCCAAAATATCACCCTAAGCTATAATTGATATTCTGAATTCAAAAATGATTTCTATTTTACAAAATTCCCAACATATAAGTTGCATTAATTAATTTTATAATTAATTTCCGCTGTCAAAACAAATAGCGTGTTTTTAAGAGATAATAACTATCAAAAGATTAACACTTGTTTATGTCTAGTGTAAATGTGAAATTACATCCAATGAACAACATTGTATTGAATTGTAAAAATATATTATAAATATAATTTAAAACCACTCAAATTAATAATTTATCACTATTAATTATTTCGATTAAAAAAGTTGTCTTTAATTAAAATTTAGTAATTTTCACTATTCTTCAGAAAATGAATGTTATCTGAAAAGTACCAAAATTTCACCCTAAGCTAATTTCGATATTATGAATCCAAAAATAAAGTCCATTTTGAAAAAAATAAAATTTAAAAAATTTCAAAAAGTGGTTATTACTATTCATAATGGCTAGTTTTAATAATATTTTAATAGCATATTGCTGTTTAGTGAAACTCGTTATTGCATACTACAAACGCTATTGAGGAAGGTCGCGATTGCGTGTAATGGAAGACAAGTCAAGGATGTGTGTTGTGAAAGCTTCTTTTGGTGTAGCGTACAACACAAGACATTAATGAAATTAAAAAGAATATTTTTCTTAAAATTTAGGGGTGTTACAATATCAGTATCACTCATTTACTGATATGTTATTATAAGTATGAAACAAACCTATTTCACCATCTATCCATACTACGGAAAACGAAATCACCGCGCATGCGTACGTATAGAATACCGTCTCCACGCCGTGGTGTAATCTATTTTCCACCACTACCTTACTTGGATGGGTATAATGGTGTAAATAATGACTATATATGACTATTATAAAGTGATATTAATTCTAAAATAGTATACATACACTCCAATACAATTCCACGATCAAAGGAACGATATCATCACTCGTGCGTACGTACGGAATACCGTCTCCACGATGTGATACGACTCGTTCTGCATGATCTTCATTTCATAATGATTATATAAATGAATTGAATGAATGAATATGATATATATTACAATAATACCATTCTGGAAATGAGGTATCTATAACCTAAAGAGAAGAATAAGAATTTATTTGACAAAAAACGCATAAGAACAAAAAGTAATAAACACCCGAATAACAAGAAGTAATAAAATATTACTAATAATAAGATAAGAATATGACCATATATGATATCATAAAAATAATTATGATTCTGTAATAAGTCCATAACATTATTTAAATCATTATACAGGAGGTTCGGACATGTACAAAGCATATCAGACCAAAGGTAAGGGAAAATATCACAATCTCATTTTTATCCGAGATTGCTTATACTTTGAAATTTACTGGGGTGTATTTTATCATCCACATCCATGTTTCCTCAATATGTAATATTATTTCCATCAACCTACAATTTTTTAAATCCAATTTTACCCTTCGATGAGTTTTTAGTAAAATATATGAAAGGAATATTTTTTCGTTTTTCGTACGAGGTACTTTTTGAATTTTCTGACAAAAGTACGAGAAGAATGTTTTTTTAACTTATACGACATGAATGGATTTTTAAAAAATTATTTCCAAGAATCTTCCTTTACAATATTTCAAGTTTATTTTTAATCAACTTAATTTAGGTTAAAATTGTATGACATTTTATGAAAGGAAAATGTTTTTGAAGTAGAAAGGATATTTTTCTCAAGAATGGAGTTCAAGTGTTTTATCAAAATTATTTTCCATCTAAGATAATATAGGGTTCTGTTTCTATCCCTATTATTACATTTACTTGATTATGTTGTGATGAAAATATTTTTATGAATTCCTTTATCCTATATGAATTGTTTTATGATGTCATGATGTTTAAGATTCCCATTTTTATTACATGGGTTATGCAATGATGCATGCTTTATGATTTTGTGGAACAAATAAGAATGGTATCATTATGAGATGAGTGGGACCTATATATCTCTCCAATGCATTGGGTAAAGATTTTATATCTCATGAGATAGACATGGCTGGAATGGTAGGTTATACCGGTTCAGTGAAACTGGACTGAAACGAGGGTGACTCGGTTCAGAAATGTACTTTGTCCACTAAGATAGTCTTGGAAATGAGTCTTGACTAATAAGAAATGATTCTCTATGATTATGTGTGTATGCCACAAAGTTTCATGTTTTAAGTTATGATTATTGGGATTTCATTTCACTACTATGATTTATCCCATGTTATGAAATTATTCTCTCTTTTTCAGGTTAAGATTTCTAAAATGTTATGTTCTTATGAAAATGATGTGATTGATATTTTTTTTGTTTACCCTTACTGGTCATTTGAGCTCACCCTTTTATGTTTTCTTTTCCCCAGGATATAAAGAAATTTTTTAGGTAAAAAAAAGGAAGATCTTTATGGGAGATGTTGGAGATCTTTCACCATGATTAGAAGATTATATTCCGAGTTTCCAAAGACACTAAACTATTACGATCCTTGTGTGTGTGTTTTTGTTATGTACTAAGTATTCTGAAAAAATAATGTAATGTCCATGTACATCAAGCTTCGGGTCTCTACAGTTGGTATCAAAGGAAACGTTTAGTCAACCTTTGGAAACTAGGATGCGAAAACGTTAGTGAGATCCCTAGAGATATTTCTAAGGTATGTCTAGGGATGTCCCTAAGGATAAGTATAAGTATAGGATATAGTCCTAGAACTATGGTAACGATACTAGATTAAACCAAAGATGTTAGATATTGAAGTTAATCCCCCTTAATTATGATTTTTTCCTCTCACACTATTCTTTTTGGGTTTTAGAAAATGGATGGAAACAAGATGATTCACGATAAAGGAGGATATTATGGACAATAGAATGATATTCTTCATGAGAAACCAAATGAAATGGGATTTGGCAGTCCAAACATCATTATTATGTCGAATCAGCAATCTCATAATATGATCAATAAGGTAAAATTTGGTTAATTTTCTGACTCGGATAATAACAGAAAGATGGAGTTTCATGATGATCATAGAGGAAAGAAAGTTCAATTTCCCCTATGTAAATCATGTGGGAAGAGGCATCAAGGAGAATGTTTCAAAGGAACTGGAAGATGATTTGGGTGTGGAAATGAAGGACACAAAGCCAGTAAGTGCAAAGGAAAAGGTTCAGTTAACACCAGGGATGAGGATAATGGTATTTCTACGACATCAACAATGGTTAAATGTTTTAAATGTGGAATGTACGGGAATTATGCAAACCAATTGCCTAAGGGAAAGTCTCATGAAGAGAATTAGTATGGTCGTATGGGTAGTATTTATGTGGATGATGATGAAGAGACTACAAATGATATGTGAGATGAAATAATTTTTGAAGCTCGGTCAATGGTTTAAGAATGTAGTGGAATGATTACATGTTTATCATGTGTAATGTTGTATAAGTAATCTCATGGTACTATGGAATAAAGAGACATCTAAGGATTGTAACACTGTTGTCTTTCCTTGAGTTTTGGAAGTGTATGATTACTGTTACCATGAAAGGTTATTCAGATATTTTTGGAATGTAGATGATATGCGCATAATGAAGGGATAAAGAGAAAATTAAATGTTTGATAGTATTCACGAGCTCATGACTGATATAAGGAGAAGGTTATATCATGGTTTGAGTATATAGAATTTTTGGATTTTGGTATGTGGAAAGAGCTAACGTTTGACATCATTCATGTTTTCACTAAGGTTTAATGGGTATTCATTTTTCAAGAGAATACATAATTAAAGTATTCACATGATTGGAATATGACCAACAAGATATATAGGGGTTAAATGATGGTATTCACATGCTTGATTGACGACATTTCAAGTTATCGTTTTCTTTATACTATGAGCATGGACCGAAGTATTTTAGATAAGCCTAAAGATTGGAATAGATTCTGTTAACCATAATTTTGTATTGTTTAAGTATAAGAATTTTTTTTGATATTATTTATGTGATGATATAGTAATGTAGTTTTAGAAAAAAGGAAAACCTGCAGGACGGACGACAGCCCATCGCGTCGGACATGGCTGTGGGAATCGAACCCACAACCGAAGTACGACTGACCTTTATCGCTTACCACTGGCCTACAGGAAGTCCCTGTTTAGTAGAAATTAGTTTTACTATATTAATAAGTATGATATATGAAGTATAAGTCCATTTTAGGAACTATATATGATTAATCTCACTATAGATGGACTTATGTATTTTTTGATAACTTTTCTAACCTTTTTTTGAGGTAGATAGAATGACCCATCATTATATCACATGATCTTCTAACACATCATGAATTTCAAATTCAACTTCATTTATTTAAGATATGAAGTGGAAATTGTCCAATGAACGACAAATGGTGAGACTATACCAAAATCACGAAAGTAGTTCTTCTAATTCTAATTTCATCAACTTTAAGGAAATGATCTTGAAAACCAAAAATGTTGTCCTAGTTCTCTTATATCTGATGAATCAGATGGTACCTTAGATCATCACAAATTTATGGCTTTGTGATTGCTGGCTTTTCCATAGCCATGTTCTCTACCACTCTCCATCAGAACATGATGGTTAGATTTCTCTTCCATATCCATATTTTCACCTATGTGGAAACCCAATGATTAGTTTATTTGGGTAACCATTACGTTTCATACTTTTGTTTTTAAAGATTGGTTTTAGTATTCCTTTTTACGATGTGGGTTTCTATTAAAGAAACTTTCGAATAGTAAACCATTTATAACCCCGACGAATTTCGAGGGAGAAATTCATTTTAAGGGGGGTAGAATGTAACACCCCGAGATTTTATGAAAATATTCATTTTATTAATGTATTGTGTTGTACGATACACCAAAAGGAGCTTTATCAACATTCATCCTTGACATGCCTTGCATTACATGAAATCGCGACCTTCCTCGATAGTGTGTGTAGTACGCAATACCGAGTTTCACTAAACAACGATATGCTATTAAAATATTATTAAAAGTAGACATTATGAATAGTAATAACCACCTTTTAAAATTTTAGAAATTTTATCTCTCAAAATGGACTTCATTTTTGGATTTGGATTATCGAATTTAGCCTACGGTGAAATTTTGGAACTTTTCAGATAACTTTCATATTCTGATGAATAGTGAAAATTACTTTTTTAATCGAAATAATTAATAGTGATAAATTATTAATTTGAGTGGTTTTAAGGTATATTTAGAATATATTTTTTACAATTTAATATAATGTTGGTCATTGTATGTAATTTCACATTTAAACCAGACCTAAACAAGTGTCAATCTTTTGATAGTTATTATCTTTTAAAAACACGCTATTTGTTTTGACGACAAGATTTAATTTTTAAATTAATTAATGCAAATGATATGTTTTGAATTTGGTAAAATAGACATCATTTTTGAATTCATAATATCAAATATATCTTAGGCCTAATTTTTGGTATTTTTCTGGAAACTTTCATTTTTTATGAATAGTGAAACCACTAAGTGGTAGTTAAAAAATGAATTTTTCATAAAATTTAATTTTACCGCTTCTGTGAGTGGAATTTCAAAAATCCAAGAGACACGGTTGATTTCAGTAAGTAAAATTTGGTTCAATGAGATGAAAATAATTTTTGGTGAATAGTAACTTTTTACTTTTTTTTACCACGGTTAAAAGTAAATAGGGTAATTAAGGGTAAAAATGATATTACTTTTACCCTAACACATGTCATAATTCTATTGGATAAGTGTAATTCGACCAAAAACAACCTTAGAAATAAAATATGACCATTTAGGCCCACTTGGATTAGATTAGGGCAGTTATTATTAATTTATTTAAAGAAGGGTTAAAATAGTTAAAATCAATGTTTAATAAGTAAATCATTTTTTATATGGGGTTATACATAAGCTAAATTCGACAATAAATATTCATTAGAAATATAAAAATATTTCCTACATAATGGTATTTTATTTGTAATTTTTAGAAATTAAATAATTTAATTTATTTATGACACAACGATGATGCAGTAATTATCTTATTAATGAAATATTTACATAATTGGTGTTATAAATACCCAAATAAATGTAATTTGAGACTTTTTATGAATTAAAATAATTTTATAGGTTAATATGACTTGTTTTTATTGATGTAATTAACTTTTTTCGAGCTAATCATTCTGTTATAATTTTCACAAAAATCAATTACTAAATAGTGTCAAAATTGACATAAAATAGTTTTTAAAAAAAATATTATATTATTAAGTTGTATTTTATTCCTAAATATCTATGGTTCGGCCAAATGACATAGATAAGGTTATATATATTAATATTACACAACTTTATGTTCGTTTGGCTTGATATAGTATGTTTATTAACCTTATAGTGTAAGAAAACAAGAAGACACGGTGAAAGTTAAATTATCTAACTTAAAGTTAAATCTAAATGATAACGTTAAAATTGATACCTAAACTTGTCTAAAATCTATTGGATGAGAGGATTTCGACCCCTAACCACCTTTTCTTTGAAATAAATTAATTTGGAGCTATTTAAAACCGAACTTGACTTTATAATAAAATAATATTTTTAGTTATTCCAAAGGTTCCCCTCTCCTCCCTTATAAAAGGGCACCTCCTCCCCCTCTTCCTCACCCCACTTTGAGCCTTCAATCTCGGCCAACTCCTACAAAATTATCTTCTCAAATTCCCTAGAAACATCCTAGAGGTCCCGGTATTCTTCAAAGACCAATTTTAGTACCCTAAGAGGAGGACTCAAAGAGGAACTTTAAAGAAGAGGTAATGTCCATTACCGATTCTTTTATCTTTATTTCTTCTTCCACTTCTTCTTCTTAGGTTGTTTCATTATGAAGTAATAACATCAGTATCAATAAAATACTGATATGTTATTATAAGTATGAAACAACCCTATTTCACCATCTATCCATCCTATGGAAAACGAAATCACCGCGCGTGCGTACGTACGGAATACCGTCTCCACGCCGTGGTGTAATCTATTTTCCACCACCACCTTACTTGGATGGGTATAATGGTGTAAATAATGACTATATATGACTATTATAAAGTGATATTGATTCTGAAATAGTATACATACACTCCAATACAATTCCACGATCATAGGAACAATATCATCACTCGTGCGTACGTACGGAATACCGTCTCCATGATGTGATGCGACTCGTTCTGCATGATCTTCATTTCATAATGATTATATAAATGCATTGAATGAATGAATATGATATATATTACACTAATACCATTCTGGAAATGAGGTATCTATAACCTAAAGATAAGAATAAGAATTTATTCGACAAAACACGCATAAGAACAAAAAGTAATAAACACATGAATAACAAGTAGTAATAAAATATTACTAATAATAAGCTAAGAATATGACCATATATGATATCATAAAAATAATTATGATTCTGTAATAAGTCCATAACATTATTTAAATCATTATACACGAGGTTCAGACACGTACAAAGCATATCAGACCAAAGTTAAGGGAAAATATCACAATCTCATTTTTATCCGAGATTTCTTATACTTTGAAATTTACTGGGGTGTATTTTATCATCCACATCCATGTTTCCTCAATATGTAATATTATTTCCATCCACCTACAATTGTTTAAATCCAATTTTACCCTTCGGTGAGTTTTTAGTAAAATATATGAACGAAATCTTTTTTCGTTTTTCGTACGAGGTACTTCTTGACTATTCTGAAAAAAGTACGAAAAGAATGTTTTTTAACTTATACAGCATGAATGGATTTTTAAAACATTATTTATAAGAAGATTCCTTTAAAAGTTTTCAAGTTTATTTTTAATCAACTTAATTTAGGTTAAAATTGTATGACATTTTAAGAAAGGAAACTGTTTTTTAAGTAAAAATGATATTTTCCTCAAGAATGGATTTCAAGTGTTTTATCAAAATTATTTTCCATATAAGATAATATAGGGTTCTGTTTCTATCCCTATTATTACATTTACTTTATTATGTTGTGATGAAAATATTTTTATGAATTCCTTTATCCTATATGAATTGTTTTATGATGTCATGATGTTTATGATTCCCATTTTTATTACATGGGTTTTGCAATGATGTATGATTTACGATTTTGTGGCACACATAAGAATGGTATCATTATGAGATGGTTGGGACCTATATATCCCTCCAATTCATTGGGTAAAGATTTTTTATCTCATGAGATAGACATGGCTGGAATGGTAGGTTATACCGGTTCAGTGAAACAGGACTGAAACGAGGGTGACTCGGTTCAGAAATGGACTTTGTCCACTAAGATAGTCTTGGCAATGAGTCTTGAATAATATGAAATGATTCTCTATGATTATGTCTGTATGCCACAAAGTTTCATGTTTTAAGTTATGATTATTGGGATTTCATTTCACTACTATGATTTATCCCATGTTATGAAATTATTCTCTCTTTTGCATGTTAAGATTTCCAAAATGTTATGTTCTTATGAAAATGATGTGATTGATATTTATTTTGTTTACCCTTACTGAGCATTTGAGCTCACCCTTTTATGTTTTTTCCCAAGGATATAAAGAAATGTTTTAGGTAAAAAAAGGAAGATCTTTATGGGAGATGTTGGAGATCTTTCACCATGATTAGAAGATTATATTCTGAGTTTCCAAAGACACTAAAATATTATGATCCTTGTGTGTGTGTTTTTGTTATGTACTAAGTATTCCGAAAAAATAAAGTAATGTCCATGTACGTCATGCTTCGGGTCTCTACAATATGGGTCAATCCATCTCAGGTAGTAACTACAGCCTACCAATATAAGTGTAATAGTGTGATCTAAGGGGAATCATCGAAGGAATTCCACCATAATATAATTCTAACTGAGTACAAGTAAACCATAAATGTAAAATTGGATAAGCAATTACTAGCCCCAATGTTGTAGCATAGGTGCCTCAGGTCCGTGAAAGTCACACAAGATCCATAGATTGTATCTAAGTCACCATTTTAATGATAATGGAAGTATCCTATGGTGTTGCAATAGGTATCCACAAGCAGAAAAGGATAAATTTCCAAGGTGGGAATCAATCTTGGAAACATGAATCCCTAAATTGGAATGGCGTCCAATATTTCACAAGTTATTCACTATAAAATCGAAGGTGATATTGAGTGTGAATATTCGTATAATAATGAGTTGGTCTTTATTCAATTAGGAACCTTATACTTATTTCATTAATTAATTAATTCAATGTAAATTTCTTACCATTTTATATGTCACTTCAACCATTCACATTCTTTTCATACAAGTGATAAGTATCTATGGACATGAAACCACCCATCGAATTATATAAATTATAATTAATTAACTTGGTTCATTCCATACATTCCACTATACATTTTATGAGGTTCATGGGAAACTAAACCAAACATTTTATTATATTTAATATGGAAAATTCATATAATAAATATACTTATTGAATCCATTTAAGATTGATTTATCAATTTGAATAACATACCTTAGGAGGGTCATGTGAAAAGTATACAAGTTCAAGCAATTTATAGTTCATTGATTTAATTAGAAAATTACCTTTATCATAGTCATGTAATGGAACACCCGAAGGGTGGTGTAGGTAATCTTAACAGGCAACTAAAATAATAAAAATGGAAATCACCATACATGGTTCGGTCTACATTGTGGTCATAACCTCAAATAGTGAATTAAATATTAATAAATGGTCTTTGAAAATAGTTCTAATGACTATAAGAAAGGAATATGGATTAAACATGCCTGGCCGAGTGAAATTGGCATGCACACACCACAAATTATAAAATTAATAATGATGAGGGATGATTTGTAGACCACTTATGTCATACTCGTATAACTCTCCTAGTCTAGTATTAGTTTCTAGTTTGGCATGGATTGGGAGATATATGATTAACTAGCCAACCCCCTTCATATAGGACATATGAGGCTTCATCCAAATATGGGCTTTTATGGAAATTAGAATGATTAATAGAAAAAATGAATCGAGGTCATATCGGTGTGGATCGAATTATATTAATGATGCTCCAATAAGAACTCAGAAGGAGATTATCTGGGTGGTGGTGTATGTCATGGTCTGGTAAGCCCACAAAGCATGAAGGAGATTATCTGGACACAATTTCTTGTCTTTATCGATCATATTTTAATGTGTGGTGGGAAGAGTCATGTTGAAAGCCTTTATCTTTCCATTGGCCACTATGTGGTAGTAGGATGACCGGTTGGCCTTGTTTCGATATTCCTTGTAAAAATTTTATAGCTCAGTAGAGCCGAAGTTGGTGCCTTTTTCTGTCATTATTGTATGAGGGACCCTAAATCCGGTGATGATGTTGGGAATCACAAAGCTGATGATGTTTTTCGACCCGACTTCCTTAAGGGGTATGGCTTCTTCCCATTTAGAAAAAAAGTCGGTCCCTGTGATTATGAACTTGAATAGTCAGGATGTAGTGGGAGGGTATGGACCAACAACATCCATTCCCCAGGAAGCGAATGACCAAGAGTACATAGCTACATGAAGAAACTAAAGAGGGTGTTGTATAGAATTAAGATGAACTTGGAAAGAATGGATCATTTTAGGGAATATGGCGCAATCCTGTATCATGGTGGCCCAGTAATTCCCAAGCCTACAGATTTGGTGGGAGAGCTTGGTTACGGACATGTGTGCTCCACATTTTCCATTGTGAACTTCTTTCATGACAATAATGGTCTCTTCTCCATCAATGCACCTGAGAAGGTCTCCATCAGGGCCTCGTTTTTTGGGAACCTTTTTTAGGTTTAACCCATTGTACAAGGTAAAATTGGTTGCTCGTCTTCGGATCTACTCCCTTTCATCCTTGCCTGGTGGGAGTTCCCCATTCTTAAGGTCATTTGTAATGGGTGTCATCCAATCGGTCATATCACCTTAAGGTTCAGGAATGGGTATAATTTCATCAATTTCCTCTGTATTGGTCTGGATGAATGGCATGACCATTTGAGGGTAAGAAATTCTAATGACTATTACATCCTAGTCAAGGTCGGGCAAGCTTTGGCTGCATTTGCTAAATCATCAGCTTGACCATTCTATCACTGGGGGACATGAGTCAATGTCGGTTCAGATGGAAATTCTACCATCAGTGCTTGAACATGGTTCATAAAGGGAACCAATACATATTTCGTGATAACATAGTCACCATTGACCTATTTGATTACTACCTCCGAATCACCCTTTATTTTTAGGAGTTTGTCTTGCACCTGGAATGCCAAATCCAAGCCTACAATGTGGTCCTGATATTCCACCTCAATGTTAATATTTCCTTCCAATCATTGGAAAGAGTAAGGTATGGTGGCCTTTTTTGGAGACATGAGTACGACCTCTAGCCCCACTTTATTGAGTTTGGGATCCTCCATCCTTTTTCCTTTCGAGCTTCATGAAGCACCATCGAAGTACATTTCCCACATCTGGGGGTTCTCCTAGAAGGAAAACACTTATTCATCCAGATTTTCAAATTCCAATGGTGAAGTTTCTTCCGATAGGTGCTCATCCAGGAATTCTACTAACATATGGACATTGATGGCCTTCCAAGGAACATACAATATATAAAACAGTTGTAGGATGACCTCCCATCATGATAGGTGACCATTTAGCATGGGACGGTTAGAGATATACATGAGAGGGTTGTAGGGAGAGGCTAGGTGGACCTCATGGTGATGTAGGTAATTCCTCAGCTTATGAAATATAAAGATGAGGGCTGGAAGTTTCATTTAATTCTTTAATTATTGAGTTTCGGTATCAATCATTGTCCGATTGAGGTTGTATTGTATGTTCTCTTTGCCGACATAATTTTTCTGCGTGGGGAAGGAACCTAATGACCATTCCAGGGAACTTACATATAAATGAGTGGTCTCCCCTCCACTGGTGGAATAATAACTGGTGGGATTATGAGATATCATTTGATGTTGTCAAATTATTCTTGAAAATCATTATCCAAATCATACATAACTCCTTTATTCATGTTCTTAGTGAAAGGTAATCATTTACATGCTAGGTTGGCTATGAAGCATTGAATGTAGGCGAGGTACCCTTAGAGACCTCTCAAATTGGTGAGGATGTGAGGTGGGGACATGCCAATAATGTATTTATTCTTCTTGGGATAGAATTTGATGCCAAGATGGAATATGAAGAAGCTGAGGAATTTTCCCTAGGTAACACCAAAGGACCATTTGAGAGGATTCATCTTTAAACAACATTGTCACAATTTTTTGAATACTGATTCAAGGTCAGTCAGTTGGTTCAAACACTATTGTGACATAACCACTAGGGCTTCGACATAACACTCGATGAATTTTCCCAAAAGGGTTGGAAATGAGATGCATGGCGCACTGATATGTGGCACCAACATTATTTAGACCAAAGGGAATCACTTATATAACATAATATTACCCGGGGGACTAAAAAGAGGTAGTTTCTTCATCTCTTAAGGCCATCCAGAATTGATTGTATCTAGAATATCCATCCATAAAGGAGAGGGATTTGTATATGACTGTAGCATCCATCATCAATTCTATGATTAGGACCAGGAAGCCATATTTTTTGCATTGATGATTAAGGTCCCTGATATCAATATAGATTCTAATCTATCCATTCTTATTTTTGAATGGGACAATGTTCGCCATCTTGATCAGATATTGGAGCTCCTGTATGAAGTTGGCTTTTATCATCTTGTCAACTTAACCTTCTATTTTGGTAGCATGAATTGGGTGGGACCTTCTGGCTGCCTGCTTATATCCCCAGTGATCTTCTGGTAAGCCTAGATGGTGGGTGGTGATCTCAAGATCGAGGCCTAGCATCTCTCCCTAACTGTAGGAAAAAACATCTCGATTCGTCTTTTGGAAGGAGGTGTATGACTACTGTTCCTCAACAAGAATGGCTATAATGATAATATTGGGTCACAGATCTTTCTCAGTTCCCAGATTTATCTCCTTGAGTTCATCTATTGTGGTGGAAACAACTTCATCAAATGTAGGAGGGGAATTTTTGAGGTCTTCTTTCTCCTCCTCCTCTTCTTCTTGATCTTCTTCTTCAAGTTACTCTTCTAATATAGAAATAATGTTTTAGATAGATTCTCCAATATTGGATGATAAATCATCGTTTTCCATAATGTGTGAGGAATGGGCCGTTTGATGTCCCATGGACGGGCCGAGAGCATCTTTGTGGGGCTTTTCTTTACAACATGGGAGTCAGCCTTCTCTTCCATGTCTTCAGACATGGTGGTTGTAACATAGAACATGAAAGAAGCTGATTCTGTGTCTAGAAATGTATTTACTCATTCAACATTTTTGATGGGTAGTATGTACTCCTTCCCAAGATGCAGGAAGGGGTCAGTGGGAGCAATCACCATTCCATTCATGGATTTGATCAAATATACGTCGTTGGCTGGATGATGTTTTTCTTCTGACTCATAGAACCCATCATTGATATTGTGTGACTCAATGAACTCAAATAAGTATTTTACAGCATGTAATGTCCAATTTTACCCATTAAAAAAATATTTTATGCACTGATGGTATGAGGACGGAATTGTAGTGTGCTGATGTTGTCATGGCCTCCCTAACAGAACATTGGGTGCCATTATTTTCTACACCATTAGAAACTCCTAATAAGATATGAGATATCTGAGAGAAGTTTAATCTTGATTCATCCCAATGGTTTCTACTCACTTTTGTCCTATCCCATCAGTGTTGTATTGATGGGTGTCAATATATCTTTATCATACACCAGTCAAAGATGCATTGTAAGTGGGAGGATGTTATCTCCAAATCCATTTTCGATGAAGATCCTACAAACATCAATTCCATTTATCTTTTTGGACACATAAATGGGTTTGATTTAGCCTTTCCTGATGGAGTCTTTATCCCTATCTATGAAAGCGATAATTTTGTGACATTCTTTAGAACTAGTCTCAGTCCAATAAACTTCAGTTGCTACAACAACAACCTCGAACTCCTAGGGACTTTGTAAGGAATCGATGAGGGCCTCCATACGATCTATGGATAGACTCAATGCATCATGGATTGACATTTTTGTTCATACAGAGTCCAAAAACATTAAAATTTGTTATGTTTTATCATAAATTCGGTTCCTCTCGGATTTGTGTTTCACTTTCATAGACAATTTAGGGCTAAGATCTTTTGATTTAGAAGGGTCGGCCTCTATTGCAGGGCCCAGAAATGCTGTAGTCCTTTCCATGTTTGGTTGAATTGGTCTGCCAGTATACATTGGGCAGTTCTGTACTTTTTCATCCCCAGAAGGATAATTCAAGATAACTGGGCTAGGGTTTCTCCAGCGGGGGTGGAAGAGAATTCCGGTTGTTTTTGAGTCTTCCAGAAGGTCCGTCCACAAGTTTCCTTGATGTTAACAGTTTGACTTGTGGCACAAATAAGAATATAGATCCTACCAAGATTTGACCTTTCAGGAAACCTCCTACCTCTTCATCCTCTTAATCCCTCTCTCCAATTGGGTGCGGGGAATTCGAGATCATGTCAATAGTCTTCATCAGATAAATGGTCCATCTAGTGAATGACATTAATGAGGCTGAAGATCAGTTCTCGGCCCGATACTATTTCTTTATGATCGTCTCCTTCCAATAGTGTCATTTGGTGGGGAGGTTATTGTTGAACTCTTTAGCGGGGCGGTGCTCGTTGAACCAAGATTGTTGGCATGAATTCTAAAATCATAAAAAATGACTTCATCTTTGATGTCATCTCATCTTATTGCCCTTTCTTTCTTCCCTTATGGCCTTTAGAGGAACGCATGTTAGATGATGATGACTATGTTTCATTGGGAGATTTTGGGTATGCAGTTGGTTGTTTCAACTATGCCTAGAGGATTTCATGGAATCAGTTGACAGTCATCCAGGTCATCCAGTTGTCAAAATATTTCTCCTACTTGTTGGTGACTATTTTTTCGCTCCTCTTACTCTCTTGAGTCTGAGGCGGGAACATAATTCAGTTGTTCTAGTGGCAGGCCCAAGTTGACCTTCCCATAGTATACCATATTTAGAAGGATATCCTTGAAAGAAAAGAATTTATGGATGGCGTTTCATAGTATCAGGCGATACAGTCAGTAATTTGGATGGTCATTAAGACCAACTTCATCGGCTCGCTTTGGCTCTGACAACTGGTGCATATTTCTATTCATTGCGGCTATGAAATAGCCACAGGCATGTTCATCTTGGAATGAATAAAATTTATTTCTTAATTCTTGAAACTGATTTATTTTATCACCCCGTTTCTCATATTGACATGTTGGGGGTGGTTTTTGGAATCCAGGGGGTCCCACTGGGTTTGGTGGGGACCTCTCAACTGGGGATGTTGTTGGGGTGGCAAAAGCGTGACAGATGCCACATTGGCTTTTCCCGTTCTTTTCCCAGGGGCCAATGGGTCCACTCAGAACTTGATTTTGGTACTTTGTATGGAGTATTCTATCCTTTATAAAATGGAAGAAAAGTATCTGAACCAAATGGTGTACATCACTAGGATGATCATTGTTCGCAATTCATCCCGAAGTATATCAATGCACATGGTGATCACCTCATCCAAGGGGAGTGGCCGGTTCAAGGAATATGTCAGGCCTTTCGATCTATAAATGAAGTATGAAACTCTCTCATTCTCTCGTTGTGTGAAGTTCATGAGATCACTAACCATCGTCTTGGGCAGCGTCATAATGAATTGGAAGATAAACTGTCACCAGAGGTATTGCCAGTATGTAACTGAATTAGCTAGCAGGATATTATACCAAACGAAAGCTGAGCCCCATAGGGTTCATATGAAGCACCTATGTTTTACAACTTCTTTCTTCCTAGTAGTTACCATAATGGGGTCACTGTAAGTGGAATAATGCATCAAACTCTATTTTGGGTCCCCCAAGCCATTGAATACTTATAATACGAGGTTCCTGATGTTTGGTGATGGTAGAACATTACTCACCCACTCGGGGGAGGGCTTTCACTCTAGTTGTATCAGAGGACACCACCCATCCATGGCTTCTAGATGATCTATTAGCTGTTCGACAATGTATAATATCCCTTGATGCATATCCTGTCAATATTGAGCTTGAAATGGCACATTAGGGTCCATGACTGGGCGTGCTGGTGCTGTTGAAATTTGGGGTGGATACCATGCCAGAGGCATCATTTTTGGGTTTACCTGGATATATTCCATCTTCCATCCCAGCAGGGGGAAGTCTTGATGTCCTTACATGGCTAGGTGGAATGGTTCTCCAAGCATGGATTCATTCACTTGAATGAGTACTTATGGCATGGGAACCACTTCTAATAGCACCTTCTGATGTTCTGCAATGGGAACACATCTGGAGAGATAACATCCTCGACCCAGCTCAACATTAATTTTCCCGAGCCCTTTTATTTCTTCCTCCCTCATGGAGAACCTTTTCTCGAGGTTGAGGGATACATTCTCATGGGGAGGAGGTGGTGGGTAATTGATGAACTTATATTTATTTTTCCCCTTTTATGAGTTTCACGGTGGAGGTCGCAATAGATTAGCTAAGTGGGAACCCAAATATTTGATCACTCTCTACTTCTTGGTTTGTACTCCATCAGGATAGTTGTGGCGTTCTTCTAGGGGGGAACCATCATCCTTCATGTCCTCCCCCTCCATATCATTTTATGTGAGATCTGTGGGATTTATTTTTGCCACATTTACTAAGGCATCCTGCATTGGGTGTGGTGTACATGGTGTTTAATTGTAGGAATCCTTCCTATTCCCTTTACAGGACTTTCTCCTTCTATTTTGTAGAATTCTATGGGCTTCTTGATGATGATTGTCCTAAAGGGAGAACATGTATGAAATTTTAACTCGATTTTGTCTCGGAGGGTGTGAACCACAAGAAGGGGTGGAATGGGAAACTCCTCTTCCCATCGTTCTTCTTAGATGGTGGAAAACAGACATCCGTCGTGTGTTGATTTGAGGTTAAAACGGCCCTACCCTACGGGATGTGGTTGTTCCCATTCTACAGTCACTGCGCTATAACCTGGATTTGTTTGTCTTATGGGGGAATTTTGTGTTAAAAATACCGCCATTCGTATGGGCTAGGTCTTTTCCCGTATCGCGATAGTAGCTGCTGCTATTGCCACCCTTTAGATTTCACGTACTCCCGTGGGGGTGTGAGGCAAGTATGGAATTGGGTCTTCATCGAGACTATGGCCTTTTGAAACATTAGAACTAATTTTTGGTTGTCTTCCCTTAGTTGGGAATCCTTTTGGATGTTTCTGGTCTCCTGACACTGATGTTTCTCAATGGCTTGATCTCCCCTTCCCAGATACTTTTGAGACTTACTATGGGCTGGTTTTTGTTGAGTATCATATCTTTCCAGAGCAGAGGCCTCATTTGATTGTTTCCTATGGGTGATGACATTGTAGGATGTCATTTCTATTGGGGCTTAGAAGATGGGATGTGGGGTGAAGTATTGAGGTCCATGTTCTCCCCACCCCTGATTGTGAACACCAACTGGGATGTTGACAATGAGACGATACATTTTCTACAGTGTATGGAGGCAAGCCTGTTCAAGGTTTTTATTTTGTCTTTTTGAATGTGGCAGCCATGAGGATGAGAGGGACTCCAGGTAGATGAGATGGTGATACTCTCTTATTGTGTTGACATGGTCTGCCTACCATTCACAGTGCATGGGTTTTTCTTTTATTTTTTGAAGTGTCGTCCGTGTTTTAAGATAATTCCATGTGTGTATTCCCCAGAAAACTCTCCTGGTATATCGATGTAAGAAGTTGTTATAGGACAATACATCACTGGAATATTATCCGTATCAAGTTATCTTATCACAAGTAACATAACATTCTGTAGTTTTCCGGAGGCTCCTCCACCGGATATGCCCAGCTCGACTACTTCTTAATAATTTTGATCTAAGACACTGAGTCTTTGGGAACCCTATTGATTTGTGTATGTTGAGGGGGAGGCTTAGAAGATGTGTGTGGCCATGGGCTATAATCTATTTGAGGAAGAATATCACTCATTTTAGATGGAGTTCCTGATGTGTCTGACTCCTTTTCAATCACCTCATAATAGGAGGGAATTCTCATTGTTGTTTCGGAAAGGGGAGGACCTTCTTTCCAGTATGAATTTTTATTATGGGGAGGGCATCTGAAGATGGTGCTGCAATGGCGAGGGCTAATATTTCAACTTGATGTCCGACCACGAGAATATTTCGGATGGTTTATACCTTAATGAGGACCTCTAGGGAGGGATGTTGCAAGGGAAGACCTTATTTCAGCATGATGACAGTATGGGGTGGGCCTTCACAACAACTGTCATTGTGGGTAGGGCCTTCTTAATGACCGTCATCATGGAGAGGCAACCCTCATGATTTGATACCTGGATGTAGGGGGAATTTCGATAGTGTACATCCTAGAGAGGGCCTTTAGGACATACTACAGTGAGGGGAGGACCTTCTTATTCCATGGTGTTTTTGTGGGGTGGACCTTCACAGCAACTGTCATTATGGGGAGGGCCTTCGCAATGACCATCACCATGATGACTTGATGTCTGACTATAGGGAGAAGCATATATACAATGTATAACCTAGGGAGGACCATCATGTGGGATGATAGTAATAGGAGGACCTTCTAGATGTCTGTTATTCAGGTCAAGGTGAGGGTTACCTCAATGCACATTAGGATATAGTCTCTCGTGATCGATCATGCGTGTCCCATAGAGTAAGACCCCATGGGTTCCATGTGGAGGACCTTCAGATCTACTAGTAGCAACATTGCAGGGAGGTCCTTCGCAACTACTACTACCACTTCCATAATTTGGTAATGAAATGAGATGGTATTGATATTTTTAATATATGTTTGAGGGATTCAAGAACACTAGCTTCTAGCATAGAAGGATCAAGTATGTGCTCCTCTATTTTCAGTTGCCTTTGGTGTTTTTCATTTTTGGGCACTCACTTGTGGGTAATCGGGTCCATCTGTTATCCATAATGGACTTCATATCTGGGTCCCTATCTTATTGGGTCCTGTGATGCAGTCGAGATATGCCGACATGCATCTTGAGTTTTGGTAGGGATATATGCCTACCCTGGAGTGCCCACCACGTTGGAATGGTGTCCCCCATTGGGACAAGTATTTGTTCCTAATCTGTTTTTCAGTATGTCATGGGATATTTCTATTGACCCTCCTAGACTAGATCTGGGATACATTACTACTCTGGTGAGACTAAATCATTTTGCGAGTGAGTCATTCCGTTCGATAAAATCGGGTGGTGGTCCCAATATCTCACCTTTTTCACTAATACAATGATATCATGGCATGTTTGGAGGATATAGCCGGGAATCAATGTCTGATATTCCATCATTTCTAGGATGTTTTGATATTCATATTTGGCTAGAATGGGTATGAAGTCCCATTCTGATGTCAGAGTAGGAGTTTGTGCTTGCTCCGGTCCTCCATGAGTTTCCTGTGGATACTTGTAGTTCTCTTGTGCCAGGATAGAGGAATGAGTATTTTTCTAGTTGTCTTATCTCTTTGACACCGTATTTGACTGATGGTCTTCTTATTCACGAGTGATAATTTTTATCCTCTTTCTTGGTGCTATATTTATCTCATGGGCTTTGTATGCATCCACATGAATTTGACTCTGTTCGTATTTGGCTGCAGCCCTACTTGGTTGGTGGGCTTGATATGGATCAGCATGTGTGTGTTCCTGCATATAGCCTCTTTCTACCCTATTTTGAAGGCAAGATTAAAGTGCATCGGTTGTTGTTTCTGCTTGTGTATAGATGAGTACATCCCTATTTGGATGGAATACTTGTTGTGCATTGGGAGATATCTACACCTGAATGTTGTATTCTGCTCTGTCTACATGGAGGGACTGGAGAGCATTAGTAGGAAATGCATGTGCTCGTATTGTTCCACCCTATTTATATGGTGGGATTGAGTGGAGAGGGTAGAGTCATAAGTCTTCCCATTGAATTCCCTTGTGTTTGAATGGAAGTGCTGCTTCTCAAGGACCAGGATGCTAGTGTGTTCCTATTTATATATTCTCCGCCCATGGTAGGCAGCCCAGCTGCCCCAGGTCTCTTGGACTTTTGAAGGTGCCCTCTTCATAAGGTTCTCTCTGGTGGGAGGAGGTATGGTCATCCAGTGGCGGCGATGATGCTCTTTGGTATGGGCCCATGAGTATGAACCATGTACAATTGAGATGAAGTTATCAACATTGAATTCATCTGCCATATTAAGATAATAGAGGTAGTTGATTTCAAGTTCTGGGGACAAGATCTAGAAATAGTTTGAGACAACCACCAAGGCCGCCTGGTGCTGGGCTGCTGACATTAACTAAAGAGGCAGATGGCGGACCACTGCAGAATGGAGGGCTTTTCTTGCGGCCTCCATCACGGGGAGAGTACCATTCCGTGGGTACTCACTGATCAACATATTGGATACCTATCATTGAAGAGGTTGGGTAGGCAAGGGGGTCCTTCTCTTCGTTAGGTCCCCGACCTCATGCAGGATCACTAATGAGCATGTCTGCGTGGGTCGCTAGGATTCCATTTCGATAGAAGATCATTCTGTGAGAACCTGAGAGATACATATATTACATACAGAACACAAAACCTTGTCAATGTAGCATTTTTTAAACATATTCATATTTGGCGATTTAGCATGTCCCCATTATCCTTTTCTTTTGATGCGGGGAAAAGGGACCTAAGTGGGGTAAGACCACCACCTTGGTTACAGATTGACATCGGGTTCACCATTTTTGTTCTAGCTCTGAGGTGACATGTTTTTTTCATGTTGGGGTGAAAAAATGGTCTAACTTATAGTACCCATTTGTCTTTTATCATTAGGGTAGAACCTCCACCTTGGTTAATGATTCATAATGGGTTCACCATTTTTGTTCTCCCACCAAGGTGGCACGTTTTTCACATGCTGGTGCAAACTAAATGGTCTGACATGGAGTACCCATTTTTCATTTATCATTGGGGTAGAACCACCACCTTGGATAAAGAATCACATCAGTTTCACCATTTTTGTTCCTCCACTAAGGTGGCCTCTTTTACGGGCAGTGCAGAAATGGTTCGATGAGGATCATCACACATCCCTTTTCTATAGAGATTTGTTCTAATCGAATTTACCATTCTTTGTTTCAACCCATTTGACTTCATTATCCATTAAAGATGGTCGAATTAACACTACAAGAACTGTTGGACCTAGCGGGTGATTGCGTGGGGGTCAAGCACTCATGAAATCGATCCTTCGGAGATATAAATTTCTCGGATGGTCTCCATCGAGATTATTTGTGGAGCCGTGAAGTCCCAACGGCCTAGGTGTCCCTGATTCATGGACCTGATTTTCAATGGAAGGTTCTTATTGGATGAATATTTGGCTAACAACACTTAAAGAATCTATTGGAAGAGAGGATGAAAGCTCTATCTCACTGCACCCTTCTGGGGGAGGATTTTCGCCAGTTCTGGGATTGTCATATAGATTTATGTTGTGTTCATAAATTTGTGAATCCTTGGTTCATTCATGAAGAGTGTGTTCATAGGATACCCTTAGTTATCATGATTGTCTTGAATATGTATATATTTTATGCCACATAGGTGATGTTCACTAAGACATATTATAATGTGCTCTGGAGTTTATCATCATCATGGGGAGACAAAAGGTGGTTTGAGGTTGGGATCAGGCCTACAAAGAGGGATTCCAAAATATCCTTGAGAGAGGAATCAGAACCCACGTAGTATAGAATCTATGGGGCTTACACGTAGAAACATACCATTTGAGAGGACATGATTTTGTGGACCCATTCTGGATGAGCACCCATGTGAGCTAGGGCCTTCTGGTAGGCATCCTACGTAAACCGATTTTAATCAGGAATCTGTGTTCTTGTCGTTAAGAATGTGTGATCATGTTGTAATCCTCACAATCCACTAATCCCACATGATTCATGCTCGGTGTGAGAAAAAAGAGGATGTGAATGATTCAATAATGCACATGCTTCCTCACCCGTTGGTGGGGGAGGGAGAGCTCACAATAGAAGAGGTTGGGGTGATAGTGGGTGGGGGTGCGAAGCAATGAACCTTTCCATAAAAGATTACATAAAAGGTCATTTATCCTTGCCCCAGATGTTTGGGGACATTCCTCAGTGGGAAAGACCCGGAGCACGTTCCTGGATGGGGAGGAGTTTCTTCCTTGAAAAGGGGGGAGAAAAAATAATCCCTTCGACTGATCACTGTCCCTCATTGAATGGAAAAGAAAGTGTTCACCGTTAATAATGAGAACAGGGAGATTCACGTCAGTATCCCAAGGTTGGACTCTAGGTTACCATGTGAATGTATCATTTTAGGTATTCCCGAAGCCCACACCTTTGTGGGGATGGTCTTTGTGAGTCCGCTTACCATGGGTATGTAGACACAATGGGGTATGCTGATGCACTTGATGGTCTAATCATATGGTTCTGGTGGATTTGGAGGAGGCTTTGGCCTTGTGCCAAAGGACTGGTTAATTGAGGGATCATGGAGGACTGGATAATAAAGGAACGGTGAATTTGGAATCGGAAGGAACAAAACCCGCAAACACCCCATTCTACATACAAGTTTCTCATGCTGGATGGGGAAGGCACCTCATACCATAGAGGTATGTGGGAAGTAGGGACATCTGCATACCAGTGTGGTACACGGGCATGGATATAGTCCACTGTGCTCCCATGTGGTACGTGACTCACTATTCTACTTTGGGTTATATCCGCATACCAATTTGGTAGGCGGTGCGAAGCTCAGTACACGTAGCAGTATGCTACAAGGTGATCCATACCGATAGAGGGTGAGGGGGATTGCCATTATTGGGAAATTCATCTTCGATAAGTATTTGGTTCATAGTTTACCAGTTTGGTTCACGGTTCTACTACTACTATTATTCAATTCCCCCATTTTATGGTTTGTGGACCGCTCTACCTGTGGAGAAAGTGGTTCATGGTTCCAGCTTCACTGATGAAACAAGACCGAAGCTGGAGTGCAACCATTAATCCTCCCACAAACATTAATTTTCTATCCTTCCCTCTAAATGTCTCCCTCTCCATGTCTCTCTTACACACTTCTATTGTGCTCCTTTTATAGATCATCAGAGAAAACATATCTTCTGGGAATGTTGAACCACTTTAGGAGGCCCATTGAAGCAATATTCTAACCCATAGAAGACTCGGTCAACTGAGGTTTGCGAAAGTTTTTATTCTCAATGATGGTATGTCAAACCCTACCCGTTCTCTTCTTCCGCGAATTGATGGGTTTGTGGTATGGTACGCAGAATGGTCTTCCAGCATACAACACATTCGACGACATGGTTTGTAGTTTTCCTTACTCGCTGGACATCACCTTGCAGGACATCGGTTCGTAGACCGTGTCGCATACCTTGAGGCTTTCAGTCCATCTCCACCACATACATTTCCTAAATATGGTACGCGAGCTACTTAAAAACATTGAAAACATGGATTCATTCAAGTTCCATCATAGAAATAAAACTCAGTTTGAGACCCCTCAACATGGTAGAACTGAAGAAGTGCATGATTCTTTCTACAATGTGATTGTGGGGGTGTTTCTCTCCTTGAAATAATTTTTAGGACCCTACAATGATTGTGACATGAAATGAATTTCCCACCCTTAGGAATACTCAATTCATTGAATATTGCATTACATGATTCCATTTTATTAAAGAATTTTTTTATACGTATCCATTGAAATTATATTTTGAAAATTGATTTTATTGTGGAAATTATTCTTGATGAAGCTCATAATCTCACATATATAATTCAATAATTCAATTTTTTTCATACTAAAATTTAGATATTATAACATTAATTTTCATAATTTTTTGGTCTATTAATAAATTGGGTTGACTTTTTATAATTTCATAGATTTGTAATTTTAATATTGGTATGTTGGATTGAAAAGTCAACCAAAACATATTCCAAAATATTTTAAAATGTAAAATTACTTTTTTTATAGAATCCCATATATGTTGAGTTTCATTTCATTCAAATGGACCCAAAGTTCAAACCAACATTTGTAGGCCAAAAACGTACTCAAAATTGATGCCTCAAAACATGTACATAGGTTTGGTTAATTTTGAAAAAATATTATATCTTACAAATGGGAAACCTAAAAGAATAGATAAATTTAGATAGATACAGAAATAATATAGATTAATTTTTTTCATAACCGAGTCCTAGAAATATTTTCCCTATTTCAATTCCATAAATTATTGGAAAATCATATAAAGTATTTTCACAGTAATAGTGTGATATATTGAGATACACATACCCAATGGATCACAAAAAAATTTAGGTGATTTTATAAGACAAATACAAAAACATTTTTATTTTAAATAATTAATTTATTCCCCACTAATTAGGCCAATATGATGTTTGATTTCAAAGGACATTTTTTGAGGATGTAATGGCCACAATTGTTTCTTGAAATATTTACCATCTCTTGTATTTATAGGGATAAAAAATTTTCAAGGTTATAAGATGTATATTTCCAATTTTAATTTTTTTTAGAGGATTAATTTGTATTATTTGGTTTTCCTTCCTCCCTTACCCTTTAGTTTTCATTTCTTATTTTGTGTTTCCCCTCCATTATATTTCATGTATCCATGAAATTATCGAACTACCCCTCATTTTTTTAGAGGGGGAGTGGTTGTACTTGATTTTTTATTCTTATGTTGTTTTTAATTTATGTATTATATGAATTTCATACATAGTGAGTCTGGTTTTACAATAGGGTTTATCATGTTTTCACAATTATTTAATTTATTTTCCAATCAAATTTTATTCCTATCCTTTATCATCATAATGATTCTTATGGAGTGTTGTGAAATTATAGGGATGAGGTGTGGGACTATTGAACCAAATGTGGGGGTAAGTGTGGGATAAAAAAAATTAATGGGAAGTTGTTGTGTGATAGGGTAGATCACAACATTGAGTAGGATATTCTAAATTAATATTTTAATGAAAAACTACAACATCACCATAATCTCCAAAGAACAACTTTTCTTATTCAATAACATATATGTGTCTTCTATTCTTATATGTATTTAGTTCTCATAATTATATATTTTATTCATTTCCTACACCTACAATATATTCTTATATAATTAGCACTATAGATATTTTTTTATAAATAATGACTATTTGAGACATCTGTGTGTGTGAGGCCTCTTTAGGAGATTAACCCTAGGGTGGACACTCTTCAGCATCCATAGGATATTATTTCAATATTGTTTGTATATTCCCAAACCACCACTCATAATTTTGGTTCATTTTATAATAATAAAAATATATTACAATCAATGTTTTTCATAAAACTTAAAAAAATCATGGATATCAAAAAATATTAAAAAAATTGGATTCATTGAAAATGAACCGTCCACTTCATTTATTGAAATGGTTGAGATATTATAATGAAAATTATTTTTTTTTCATGTCTAATTGTAATAGATATTCATTCAAATACCTTATAGAATACCATATTAATGATGTTAAGAATCCAATATTAGAAGTATTGGATGAGGATCTCAATTAATCATCAATGTACATTAAAAAGTTTTATCATGAAGAGGCCGATGAAAAAATAAAGATTATATTTAAAGTTTTGATGAAAACATAATTTAGTTTGAAATTAATCTTCACAACATTTATTTACCACCAAATATAAAAAATCAAATTTGAGCTCATTCAAGGTAATACAACATATATAGATGATTATTTCCATGGAGTGGACTTAACCCTCGATTATATTGTCTTTATTATTTTATAATTTTTAATTTAAATTCACTACCTACATATTTCTCTTACAGATTAGCTTCACTTATTTCCTGATATGTGATGATTATATGGATGAGTTGGTCATGACTATGGAGGTGATAGTGCAATAATTTTATGATAAGGAATGAGAAAAAATCAACAAAAAATTGTGATGAAAATACATCCTATACATCTACATTCTTATCACATGGAGGAGAAAATAGTGATATTTGATAGGGAGCACCCCAATAATTTTTTCAATTCCCTATAAGACATTAAAATATCTATTTCCTCTCTTCATGGGTTTGAGAAATTTTTATTTTCTATGGGTGTTCCCACTCTTGAAATCCACTTATAAATGTTGGGAGAAATTACATGTGTTGGTTTCTTTAGAAGAAACCACATACAAATTTTTACTCGGGATAAAATATTACATCTAACTGACTGGAGTTAGTAAAAACAAATACACCACTTCGGTGGTCAAATCAAATTATATGCCTCTTATTTTTTCACTATTATTCATTTTTAATACGTTTATGTATTTTAGTTTTATTTTATAGTATAAAGGAGAAAAAAATCATGGTTTACATTGTAAATTAAAATGAGGTTTAATCATTCATTCTATTTTGTTTTTATAACCTTATATTTTTTATAATTCAGAATAACTGAAGGGTTGTGGGATTTATATATGCTGGGATTATTTTCCTTCTTATTAGTCCTTTTGAATTATTATTATCTATTTGATTTGTTTTTTGGAATTCATATCTTCAATTAAAATATTATTTCATTTTACACTCATGAATTCATTTTGAGTGAGTTTTCAATATTTCCTAAAAAATTTATTTTAAAGTGTTGTTGATGTGAATTTTTTTTCATAGATTAATATTTTCAAAAAATTTAAATACATTGTAATTTCTTAAAAATACATTATCATGAAACACTAAATTATAAAATGCTTCTCATCATCTGATATGTTAAGATCCTTTCTTACATATTCTTTATAACAATCAAACATTCTTATAAAACAAGGTTTTTTTTGTCAAAAATGGATATTATGAATATTAACATTCAAATATTTTTACATCATAATTATTTTTAATGTTATAGCGGCACTTTTTTCAACCCTTTTTTCACTTGATACCCTCTTTAAAATTTTATCTAATTTATCCCTTTGAGTCCTTTAATTTAATTATAGGATTAATTGACAATATAATTACATTTTTCCTTACCTACCTCCAATCTTATCATTTTATAAAATATATAATATCTATGAGTGTGGGAGCGGGGATTTTCTTGTTTTAATGTTGTTAGTATTTTTATTGGGGTTTTAGGTGTGTTTTATTATTTTGGGCATGTGATGAATTTTGATGAAACAATTTCATTAATTATTATTGATGAATATTATCTAGTTCTCCTAAAAATGAATATATATTCTTTAAAGAAAATAAAATAATAGAACAAGGAAATATTGAGTGGTTATTTAATTATTCATTATTATTAAATTTATGAATCATACTCCTTTCTCAAATAAAGGATATAATTATAATTTATTTATTTTATATTATTATCATTACAACCCAAATTAAAAATCAGAAAAGTTGGAATTAAAAGTATTGGAAAAAATGGGTTAATTTCAATGATATCATTCATTTTATTCACTTTTGGACTCATAGACCATTTCATAATAATGGGGTGTTGAAAAATATGAATCATGAAAATAAAACATCGGTAGATGAACTATCCTAGTATTAGCATAACTCATGATTTAATTTCCTTTGAGTGATGAGTGACATGAATTTCCCTATGAGGTAGTTTTGATTGGTCCAAGGATGCATCTTTGTGGAATAATGAATTTAAATGCTAGATATTAAAGTAGAATATATTTATTTTTCATATGTTATTCATGATGGAAATAAATTTTTGGAAAATATCATTGTACTTTTTTGACATTGGATTTTGGTGTAGATTATGATTTAGATATTCAATGATTTATTATGACTGAAATATTTTTGTGTAGGTTATTATTAAATATAAAATTTTCACATATGTTATTTCCTAATTTTGTGTTCCAAACCCCAAAATTTCATACATTATTGTTAATTGTCAGAATTTTAGTTTTAATTATTAATTTGAGTATAATATTGGTAAAATAAATATTATAGAATTTAAATATTTTTATAAAAAATTGGAATTTCATACAGATTATATTTTAATATAATAGAGATTGTGAAAATCCTTATTTATGATTCCACTCATCCATGGTTTCATTTAATTAAACTATACATGAATCTCTATCTGAATTTAGAATCCCAAGACATGGTCATAATACCAGCCTGAAAATCTATTCCCAAATCTATCTAATTTTTATAATGGGAAAATATCTCTAAAATGGTAATGAAAAATGGTCTTAAAATTCACAGGCATATAAAAACATCCATAATCAAATTTTCAAAAACATATGTCATTTCAAATGTTTCCTACATATATTCCATAAATTTATGGGAAATCAATACTTTGGAAAACTACTAAACCATAAATTATTTTCAATGTAATAGGGTAATAACAATTGATACAAGTGTATAATGATGCAAATATTTTTTGGGGATATAGATAATAAATATCTAAATGCCTTTTATTTTAACACATTATGAATTGTTTTTTATTTTTTCCAAAATGAAGTACATTTTTGAAGGATGGGTTCAGAGAGAATTATAGAAACAATTGTTTCTATAAATATGTATAGTCGCTTCCATTGTATGATATATCCATTAATATGTGGGATGGATTGGATTTTTCCACTTTTAATGTTTCATTAGATTATTAATATATAGTAGTGAATTTTTATTTCTATATCCCCCTTCTCTTTTTATTTTCCCCAATATATGCTACTTCTAATTTCAATGGAAATAGATAACTAAACCTCAATGTTTTTTTTCAATGGTGGAGTTTTTGGTATTTTTTTCTATACATAAATGATGTTCCATTATTAAATTCTAATAGTAGAAGTAGTGGTATAATTCCCTGACCGTAGTTACCAAGATTCAGTGCATTAATACATAATTTTGGCATGATCACAAGGGATCAGATTCTAAAAGACTGATAAATTTAGTAGCCTTGGAAACTAGATACATATATATGTTCAACATTACAACTTGAAAAGAAATAAAACATTAATTTATTACATTAGAAACATCCAAGCATCATAGATTATGCAATCATGTCACTAACAAATTCATCTCCTGGGAAAATGAAACATAATAATGGGTTGAGCTCAAATGCTCAGTAAGGGTAAGAAATACAACAGAAGATAACATAAACATTAAGTATTGTGAATAATTGAAAAAACATGCCTTTAAAAATAATAAACATGAACACTTTATGCCGTAAATATGAGCATAATAAATAATTCCATAATAAAATATAGTCTTGGGTATTCTACTAGTCAAATAACCATATGCACCATCAATATTATTTTCATAATGAGGTAATGTATAATGCCAAACATTCTGAAACATCTTTTCAAGTCCTCGGCCAACATGTCTAAAAATGATTCAGGCCTCAGCCAAAACCATATATAAAATTGGGAAATGTCTTGACCAATTTCATGTCTAATTGTCTCATGAGACATAACGATACACCGAGGAGCTATAGCGGCCTCCACCCATCACATACTAAGTCCAACACATACCTCATATGAAAATGATGAAACATAACAAAAACATTCCTATTAAAACTAGCATACGAAATATCAATAATTTAACAATAAATCATGAATGGTATAAAAAAACACATCTACATCCAAACATATCAAAAAAACATCAATAAAATATGGAAGATTTTTATCATAATAAATCATCTTCAAACAAGATTAAAATCTATCAAAGTATGTTGACCTAGATGAAATGAAAACAATTTCAAATAAATAACACTTTTTATTCTGAAAACATTTTAGAGCCACAAAATTATATAATAAAAAATTAATTTTGAAAATATTCTTATAATCTTGTATGGGAAGCTTCAGTGATGTTATAATGGTGGAAAAGTTCTGCACCTACCGTATAAGTTAAAAAACATTCTTACCTTAAATTTGTCAAAAGGGTCATAAAGTAACTTGTTTGGAAAACGAATGAAAGATTCCTTTCAAAAACATATAAGTTCAAATAAGGGTATAAATGACTTTAACACATTTCCTATTTAATAGTAAAAATGTTTTGAAATTCATTTTAAAGAATCATGCATGTGGATGATAAAGAGGTCCCAGTAGACACTTTCCTAAAAACAACATCAGATAACATAGTGATTGTGGAATTAACCCTTACCTCATGTCCGACTTGACCCTTTATTTATTTAATCTCCTGAAAAATAAAATAAAGTCAATTTATTATTTCTTTATAAGATTTTTCAAATTTATTATTTCTTTTTTATCCCCAATTAGTATGTTATAAACATTATGAAATCATTTATGTCTAATAATGGTCTTTTTGTTGATATTTGATACTTGAGTCAAAAATAAACTTCTTATAATTACATGTTGTCCATGTGTTAAAAATTAATTTTTATCCATAATGATATTCATGTTATAGATACCATATAATTATTATATTTCTAGTGTATATATGTATTTATAACAATACATAACATTAGGATATAAGAAATGAAATGCACCATTCATAGAGACGGTAAGCCGTACATACGCATGAACGCTACTTTCCATTCTATTTTGTATTTTAATGGAATTAAAACACAATAATACATAGGTATATTATAATTAATATATAATATAAAATATAATATAATTAACTCCATCCTTTATAAGTCCCACATAAGGCATTAACGAGTCATATCACTTTGAGGGGTCGGTAGTCCGCACTTTCTCAAACGAAATTATCACATTTACCCATAATGGATGCCATAAAGGTATGATATAAATGGAAAATAAAGAAGAATAAAGAAACAAAAATAATAATATTTATCATATATAAATACAGTGCCATCTTAATTTCAACCATGAGAGGTGGTAGGAGATAATTGAACAATCATCATTTCGCGAGGCGTTAGTTTGTCTTCCATAGAAAAAATGTGTTCTTTATGCATTAGATGTTGGTGTGTGTAAGTGTAGTTTTAATCCTTCACATAACAACATCCTAGTATATTTAGTATATTGGTGTGGTGATAATGGAAATGAATAAAATTATTTTAGGGTTTGGAGATGTAAAATAAAAAAAATAAGTTAAGAGAAACCATTAACATTAATTTGGGTAACTCCTTTGGATTGAACCAAAATGTATTCTTGAAGTGACTTCTGCCTAAAGTAAGGATTATAGGTGGAAGAGAGGGATCTTGATAGCTTATTTGGACAGGTTTTGGACGAGATAAGAGGGTTGAGAGGTGTGAGGAATGGGTTAGAAGTGGTGTCTTTTTATAAGGGATAATTAGGGCTCTTTAGAATGGTTTAAAAATGTTATTTTATTATCAACATATCTTCGGTTTCAAAGAGTTCCAAAACTAATTAAAGATGAATATAAGATGAATCATATTCTAAATAAAATCATCCAATATTAATTGGATAGGTCTTGGATATTTTGTTTATACTAATAATCTTATTTATTTAAATAATTTATTAATTAGGTGAATACTGCATCATAATTGTGTCATAAATAATTTAATTTATATGATGTATAGAAATTATAAAACAATACAATATTGTAGGAAATATTCTTAGCTTTCAAATTAATATTAATATTCGAAAAAATTACTTATATAACTCAATGTAAAAATTCATATATTAAAAGATATTTGTTAATGTCATTTTTGTGTTTACTTTATGTTAAGTAAAATAAAGTGTCTTTATCACTCTTAAGTGGCTCCAATGGGTCCCAAAATCGACCCAAGGATGGACATGGTCATCCATGACTCGTATAATAAGGTTAGGACAAGTGTTAAGGTAATTCTATATTATTATAATATTATTTTTACCTTTAATTACCCTATTTACCTTTAACCGCGGTAAATAAATGTCAAAATTTACTATTCCAAAAAAATTATTTTCATCTTATTGAACCAGATATTACTTACTAATAAACACTGTGTTTTTCTTATTTTTGAAATTCGAATCAAAAAATCAGTAAAATTTTATTTAAATGAAAATATCAGTTTTTTTAAATACTACTATGTGGTTTTACTATACATAAAAAATTGTTGTTTTTTAGAAAAAAAACAAAAATTTATCCTGAGCTATATTTGATATTCAGAATTCAGAAATGATGCTTATTTTACCAAATTACAAATATAGAAGTTGCATTAATTAATTTGAAATTAATTCCCATTCTCAAAATGAATAGTGTGTTTTTAAGAAACAATAACTATCAAAAGATTGAAACTTATTTATGTACAATTTCAAATTGAAATTAATTACAATGAACAAATTTGGATAAAATGGTAACAATATCATCTTATTATACTTCCAAACCATTCAAATATATAATTGAACTCTATAAAATAATTTTATTTAAAAATATGTTTTCAATTAATATGTAGTATTTTTCACTATTCACCAAAATATGAAAGTTATCTAAAAGACACTAAAAAAATTTCAAAACCAAATTATTATGTCCCAATTATAAATAAGAGGATTATTTTGTCAAATTGAATATATAAAAGTGTCAAATATTGGATTTAAAAAGGGTTCTCCATTAAAAGGATGTAAAACTGCATTTATTGAAAAAATACATCTTTTATCTAAAAAATTAAATATTTTCTTTATATTATGTATAAGATAAAAAATTATGAATTTTGAAATTATGTGGGGTTTATATAAAATTAAAAATGTAGTTAATACTATTCTAAACCTCTTTTTAAATGGCAAGTTTGAATGTTCTTGGTGCTCTTGAACTTAGTGTAAGTACATCAAACACTATTGTATTATTTATAGTGAAACGTACTGTGGAAACATTGGGTGTTACATTCTTCCATCCTCCAATGAATTGTATCCTCAAAATTTAAAATTTTAAAGAAAATACAAGGTTTAAAATATAAAATACCTTTGTGGAAAATACTCATCGGAAATAGGGTTAATAATATTTAGTCTTAATAAGAGGGAAAAGAAAATGAAAAAGTCACCACCAAATTATGATATCAATTACAAGAACATTGGTGGAAATTAGAGTCACATAATTGGAGGAAAATGTAAATACTTATAGGGCGTGATTGAGGTCATCAATCACAATCAAGTGTAAAAATTAGGGCCTCAAATTCATCAATATAGGAGGATTTAAAATATCATCAGTAAAAGAAAAGTTATTAGGACAACACATTTTTGGTTTTAAGATCCATTCCTCAATTTTTAAGAATTAATTTCATCATGTAATAAGAGAGAGGAAAATATACTTGGCAAGTAGAGTTACATCCTTTAACTAATTTCTACTACAAACTTATATTTCACTCCAAATGATAATAGAACTCAAAAATATTATATTTATCGAAATCATATAAGGTTCCAAACATATACCATGAAGAAAACTAATTTATAATAACTAGGGACTTTTTGTAGTCTTGTGGTAGGTTATAAATCCTTGTCGCACTTTGGTAGTGGTTTCGATTCCTACAGCTTTGTCTGACGCGACGGCTTATCGCATGACCTGTAGGTTTTCCTTTTTCTAAAACTATAGTGTTATAAAATTCTAAAAACAATCTTACGAAATACTTATCCAAAGTTCAACTTAATCCATTCAAACCTCTATAGATATCCCAAATACTTCTGTCCAAATTCTCTTTAAAAGGTCTCTAAATTCCAAAATCAATTGAAACATTAGATTCCCCAAACAACATAAATTTCTCTTATTGTCACACACTGAAAATATGAATACCTTTATCATATTAAAACATTAATGAAAACAAAAAGTACTGCAATACAATACTTATATATATAACATTCTTCTTATAACCCAAAAAAAATTCTTGAATCCAAAAACACACATACATTAATTATTCCACTCTAATTGTTTTATCAACATAAGCTTGGCCTTCCTCCCTTGTCCTTTTCTATGTAATTTTTCCTTGGTGATTAAGAAGTTCATTTTCATAATGACCCATTTCTCCATAATTGTAGAATTCAACATTGAAAACTTCTATATTTCCCTTACATTCACTAGAAAGATGGCTTTTCTGTTTCCAATTGTAGCATACTATTTTTCCCTTTAGAAAGGCGCCATGGTTCTTCCTTCCATAATTATCATATGGTGGAAACTCAAATCTTCCCTTCTTCCCTGTTTCATTATTTCCATTCCCAGAGTGTTCATCATATCTCTTCTTCTTTTTCTTTTCATTAATGTCATAAAACTTATAGAATTTCATTTCTATCTTGATTTCACATGAAACAATATCTTCATACGATGAGAAGGATTGTGAGACTAATGATCTATGGAGAAATGGTTTTAACCCATCAAATAATCGATCAATTATACTCTTTTGGTTATGTATATAATCTGCAGCGTGCCTTGAAAACCTTTTAATGTTAGCAACATACTTTGCGACATTCTCATCCTCTTTTGGCCTCAGACTCCGAAATTTCCTTTCCATATACGATCGATGGTAACGAGGAAGGAATTTTTCTATGAAAATATATTTAAACTCCCTCCATTCCATACATTATACTTATTCATCCTCCTTTGTGTTTTTAATTAATGACCTCCATTGATCTGCATCTCCAATGAGGTGATAAACTTCCACAACAACTTTTTCCCTTTCGCTACTCTACAAATCATGAAATATTTTCACAAAGGAACTTATCCATTGCTCAGCTACATGTGGATTTGTATTACCATTGAATGTTTGTGGTTTTTCCTTATGAATCTGTCTAACATCGTTCCTCCATGTTGTGGATCAGGGTGCTCTATACGATTAAGGTTATTATTCATAACTGGAGTGAGTTGATCCAATATACTGACAGGCTAATCGGCACCAGTAGCATGACCAGCTTCAGTATAATTATCTTGAGTAGGAGGGAAATCCCTACATGGATTACGTGCATTGATATAGTTTCCATTCCTTCTACTACGGTCCATTTCTAAACAATGGCATACACTATATTAGTTTATGAATCGAAATATATAATTCTATACTTGTAAAACACTTAAAATAAATTGAACAGTTTATGAATATAATCTATAATAATAAAAATGTTTTTTGAGGAGGTATATTCTCGTAAATCCTTCATAATTATTTGTAAGGAAAATATGAATTACCCTAAGAATATAACTCAGGAGTTTCGTAAGCAAGAGTGCATCAAGGCCCGTTTCCAAATACCAGGATAACCCAGGTCAAGCCCGAAACTCCTTGTCAGAGTTTTCACTCCTAGGTACATCTGTTCCAGAGCTTCCTTTACCTTCTAAAATCCAAACAGAGATGTATTTCTCAGAAAATACACAAAATCTCTACATTACCAAAATTCTAGGAGGTTCTTATATACTAATCCATAGAGTCTATATTAGCGTAATGTGCTCCAATCAGAGTTTATCTAAATCTAGATTCCAAGGGTTTTACTAAACTTCCTCTAATACCAACTATTATGCCCTGACCCTAGTTACTTAGAGATGGTGCCTTATAACAAAATATTGGCAAGATCAAAAGGGATCAAATCCTGAATGATAGATCAGTTTAGTAGCCTTGGAAACTAGATACATTCATAATTTCAACATTTCAACTTGAAAATAAATACAACACTAATTTATTCCATTAGAAATATCCAAGCCTTTTAGATTATGCCTGAAAGTCACTAACATCTTCATGTCCTGGGAAAATGAAACATAAGAATGGGGTGAGATCAAATTCTCATTAAGGGTATGCAATACAGTAGAAGATAACATAAACATTAACATGGAAAATAATTGAAAATACATGCCTTTACAAATAATAAACATGAACACTTTAGGGAAGAAATATATGCTGAGTTAATAGTGCCATAATAAAACATAGTCATGGGTATTCTACTAATCGAATAACCACATGAACCATAAATATTATTTTCATAATGAGTGAATGTATAATGTCGGACATTATAAAACATCAAGTCAAGGCCTCGACCAAGACGTCTAAAAATGATTTATGCCTCGACCAAAACCATATATAAAATTGAGATAGGCCTCAGCCAATTACACGTTTAATTGTCTCATGAGACCTACTGATGAACCGAGGAGCTATTGTGTACTCCACCCATCACATACTATGTCCAATACATTCCTCATATTAAAATGTGGAAACATAACATAAACATTCATACTAAAAATAGCATATGAATTGTGAATACTTTAACCATAAACCATAAATGATATAAAATATAACATATCCATTGTCAAACATATCACAAAACCTTAAATATAATATATAAGATTTGTATAATAATAAATCAACTTCAAATAAGTTTAAAATCCATCAACGGATGTTGACATAGATGAAATAAAAACTATTTGAAAGAAATACCTATTTCTGTTTTGAAACCATTTCAAAGACACAAAATTATAAAAGAAAACATTTATATGGAAAATATTCTTATAATATAGTAAGTGAATCTTAGATGATGTTATAATGGTGTAAAATAGCTGCACCCACCTTATAAGTTAAAACAACATTCTTACCATAATTTTGTCGAAAAGGTCATAAAGAACCTGGTTTGGAAAACGACAAAAAGATTCCTTTAAAAACATATAAGGTCTAATAAGGGTATAAATGACTATAAACCATTGAATATTAAATTGTAAAAATGTTTTGAAATAAATTTTAAATAAACATAGATATGGATGATAAAGAGGATCTAGTACATACTTTCGTAAAAACAACCTCGGATAATAAAGAGATTGTGGAATTAAACCTTACCTTATGTACGACATGACCCGTTCGTTATTTAATATCCTAAATAAAAAAATAATGTTAATTTCAACTTGCTTTATAATTTTTTTCAAATTTATTACTCCTTGTTTATCACTTATTATTACGATATAAACATTAAGAAATCATATATGTTTAATAACAGTTGTTTTGCTAATATTTGATACTTGAGTGAAAAGTAAACTCTTATAATTACATGTTGTCCATGTGGTCAAAAGTAATTTATATCTAGAATTATATTCATTATATAGATATCATATATATCTTATATATATATATTATATATATATTTATAACAATACATAACATTTGGAGATCATAAATGAAATGAACTGTTCATGGAGACTGTAAGTTGTACGTACGCATGAATGCCACTTTCATTTCTATTTTTTTAATAGAACTAAAACATAAAGATAAATTGGTATATTATAATTTCAGAATAATATCATATATAATATAATAAATTCAATCCTTTATACATCCCACATATTATATTAACAAGTCATATCACATTGATGGGGCGGTAGTCCGCCTTTCCTCAAATGAAATTATCTTTTTTACCCATAATAAAAACCATAAAGGTATGATATAAATAGAAAATACAGAAGCATAAAGAAAACATAAACATAATATATATCATATATAAATATAATTCCATCTTAATGGACACCATGAGAGGTGGTAAGAGATAATTGAACAATCATCGTTTCATGAGGTGTTAGTTTTCCATCAATAGAAACAATGTGTTCTTCACACATTATAGGGAGGTGTGTGTGTGTGTAGTTTGAATCCTCCTCATAACAACATTCTTGTATATTTATTATAATAGTGTGGTTATAAATTAAATTAATAAATATAGTTTATTGTTTGGATATGTAAAATAATGTAAAAGAAGTTAAGAGAAACCATTACCTTTAATTTGGGTATCTCCCTTTGGTTTGAACCAAAATGACTTCTTGATGTGACTTCTGCCTAAGGTAAGCCTTCTAAGTGGAATATATGGATATTTAGAGATTATTTGGGATGGTTTTGGACTAGCCAACAGGGTTGATAGCTGTGAGGAATGGGTTTAAAGTGGTGTCCTTTTATAAGGGAGAGGAGGGGATATATAGGAAAGTTTGAAAATATTATTTTGTTATCAACATATCGTTTGTTTAAAAAGGTCCAAAACTAATTAATGTTGAGGATAAGATGACTCATGTTCAAAATAAAATCATCAAATAAGAATTGGAGTGGTTTTAGATATTTGTTTAATATTAATAATCTTATTTATTTAAATTATTTATTAATAAGGTGAATAATTCATTATTATTTTGTCATAAATAATTTAATTTATATGATGTGTTAAAATTATAAACAAATAACATAATATAGGAAATATTTTTATATTTTCAATTAATATTTATTTTCTAAATGATGAGTTTTATAAGCCCATGTAAAAATTGATATACTAAAAGGTATTTGTTAATGTCATTTTTTTCTTCACTTTACGTTAATTAAAATAAAGTGTCATTATCACTCATAAGTGGCTCCATGGAGTCACAAAATCGACCCAAGGATGCCCATGGTCAGAAATCACTTATTCAATAAGGTTAGTACAAGTGTTATGGTAATTTTATATTATTATAATATTTCTTTTACCATGAATTACCCTATATACCTTTAACCGCGGTAAATAAAAGTCCAAAGTTACTATTCACCAAAAATTATTTTTATCTTATTGAACCAAATTTTACTTACTAATAACAACCATGTATGTTGTATTTTTAAGATTAAATTCAAAAAGTTGAAAAAGTTTCATTTAAATGAAAAAGTCAGATTTTTAAAAACTATTAAGTGGTTTTACTATTCATTAAAAATTGATGTTTTCCAGAAAAATACAAAACATTCAGCCTAAGCTATATTTTAAATTTATAATTGATAAATTATTTTTATTTTACCAAATTAAAAACATATATGTTTCATTAATTGATTAAAAATTATTTTCTGTTGTCAAAACAAATAACGTGTTTTTAAGAAACAATAACTATCAAAAGATTGACACTTGTTTATGAATAATTTCAAACTAAAATTAATTACAATGAAAAAAATTGGATTAAATGGGAAAAATATAATCTAATTATACTTCCAAACCATTCAAATGTATAATTGAACATTAAAAATATTTTGATTTAAAAATTTGTTTTCTATTAATATTTAGTATTTTTCATTATTCACAAAAATATGAAAGTTATCAGAAAAACAAAAAAAATATCAAAACTAAGTTATTATGTACTTATTCTAAATAATAAGTTTATTTTTTCAAATTGAATATATAAAATTTTAAAATATTGGATTTAAAAATGGTTCACCATTAAATGGCGGTAAAACTGCATTTTTTAGAAAAATACTTCTTTTATCTAAAACAATATAATTTTACCTTATATTATGTCTAAGAAACCCAAAATATGAATGTTAAAATTATATTGGATATATATAAAATTAAAAATGTGCTTATCACTATTCATAACCGCTTTTTAAATGGCTAGTTTGATAGGTCGGTGTGCGCTTGAACTCAGTGTTGCGTAAATCACATGCTATTATATTATTTAAAGAGAAACTTATTGTGGAAGATCATGGTTTTACAAGTGGTGGTTCTAGTTTTGGTGTTGGGTTCACCCCACTATAACTAATATTGGAAACATATCCTCATTTTTTTGAATTCCACTAGTTTTTCATCATAATTCCATATACGGGGTGTAGTAGAATTTAGGTCCTGATTTAAGGTATTACTTCACTTATATGAGAAGTTGGTGTGGGATAGTAATAGTTAAATGGTATTGTTTTTATTGATAGATTTGAACATAGAAATAATTGTAATAATCAGAATTAATATTTTAATGTACAATGATATAATCACTACGTTCTCCTAATAAAAACACATCATATTCACTAACTACTTAATGTATCCTATTCTTCATTGTATTTGATTTAAATATTTAAATATTTTATATATTAATAATCCTTTTTGTGTAGTGATATAAATCTATAAGTATATTAATAATTTAAAATATTGTGATAAAAGAGGACTATTTTTTGTCAGTGGCCTCCTAGAGAGAAAATACCTAATGGGTGAACTATGATATATTATTATGAAAATAAGAAAATGTCAGTGTAGGATTTACAATCAACACATCCAATTAGTATTTTCCTCAAGATTTTTTAATTATCCTTTAATGTTATTAATATTAATCAACAACAAAAAATCATTATGTTACCTATACTATAAAAGGGATATTTTGATTTGATACAATCATTATTGTTCCTCTAAATGGATTCTGGTTGTATCAATGATATTTTCATGGAACAATTTCTTTTGAAATGGTTAATCATGTTATTAAAGAGATATATGTTGTTCCTATTATTTTTGTGATGAAATGAAGTCTCTATATACTTAATTAATGTTATGGTTTATAGAAATTGATTTTGTGATGATAGGTGGATCTTTAAAACCCAATGACTGGGGGTTTTATTATAAACTAATGAATATTGGTTATGTTATAAACCAATAATTAGTGGGTACATTATTTTTATCTAATTCATTGGACATATATATAGAGTTAACTAGTTATATGATTCTCTAACAAGAAGTTTTCAATTCACTATGTATGTCATTCTATTTAGAAGAGTGATTATAAGAGTGATATGAGAATGATATTCCAAGAAACCAAAACATTTTTTCTATGCCTACTATGGGTATTAAATATTTCCTTTGATCAATATTGACATCACATGGTTTTTGATTATTGATTTTAACGAATCATTACTATGATAAATATTTTTTGAAAGTCTCATGATTTATGTTCCATGTTTTAAGGGTATGAATTCTCTTATGTTATGCTAATGTAATTTGAATATGTCATAATATTATTTTTCTAATCTAATTAATTCAATTTAAATTCATTTATTAAGAGTTATATTTACCCATAATAATCATTTAACCTCACCCTTCTAATGATTTATTTTTTTCTAGGTTTTTAAGATATTTTTTTACGTATGTTATACATCCTAAAATTAATAGATGTGAAAAAATTAGTGGGAGATGATGTAGATTATTATAAAACAGTTGATTATTTATACATGTTGATATGTAGAAGTTTGATCAAATTCTTTAAAAATATAAAAAAATGTCCTTGGGAATAAAAGAGATCCCCTATTTCCTTCTAATTTTCTATTTTTTTGATGGTTGAAATTTTGAGAGATTTATTGGTATCATGTCCATATATGAAAATATTAGGTTTATAGAACATGATTTTTGAGTGCAGCTTAAGGGAAGTTATATTTGGTATTATAGGATGTATTAAATAACTTTATAGACTGTTATGTTTTAGGGCGAGGTTAACTTATGATTTATGGAAGACATCATGGGTTTATATTTTTAAGATCTATCATAAGTCCAAATTCATAGATACCCCTTTGAGTTTTTAGTGGTGGGAGTTTAAGATGATTAAGTGTATTTTGGGAGACCTTTAGGGAAATACCACACTTTGGTTTTTTATCTGATTTATTAAAAAATAAGGGAATAATTATTATATATTCTTAGATATAATATGAATGGTCTTGATATTATTTAGGTTTAATGTGTTCTATGATATTGTGATATTTATGGTTAATGAAAATAAATGGTTATTACATATTGATAATATTTAATTTACATTATAGATAACCATCAACATAGAACATGACTTTCTATGTGTGTAATTATTGTTATAATTGAATAAGTTTACTATTCATGGAAATTGGATGATTTAATTAAATTTAAACACATTTTTATAAGATGAAATTTTATTTTTAGGAAGAAATGATGAATTATCATTTGGATGTATATATGAATTTATTTCAGTTTGATAGTTATTCATTTTATTTATCGAAATGGTTTGAATATTTTAGATATCATAAGGTTAGGGATTAAACATATTTGGTATATGAAATTATGAGTCACTAATTTTCATTAGAGATATATGTTAAATTAATATATGATAAATGTGTGATCAATTATTTTTTTATTATGTTTATAATTCATTCAAGAGTAATGTTAATATTTTCAAAGCATGTTTTTATTAAATGATCTATATTAATCTTTTGGTGCCATTAATGGATCATTTTTAATATTTTCATATTTCTGTATATGAAGTCTTATTAATTTTCGACATTTATTACCATATTCTGACCATTTTTGTTTTGTTAATGTAAATAGATAAGAAGAATTTATTTTTATCATTTTTTTGAATTATGCGATCTATTTGAAGATATTATTAGTGCTTATTCCAAGAAAAACTCATCTGTAATTATATTTGTTTGGTGTAAAACTTGAGATAATTATAAAATCTTACTGAAACTAAAAAATAAAAGATTTAAATTTAATTTTTTGATTTAAAAATATTTATTCCAAAATTTTTCTTATGTTATCAATGTATATGATACAAGAGTTACTCAATTCTTGGAAAACGATCATTAAAAGATACTACTTCCCAATTACATTCATTACTAATAAATCTATAACCATTTCTTGCTTTATAGATTTATTGTTTCCTTTTTATTAAATTCCTCATAATATTTCACACACTTGTGATGAATTTTCTAAATCACTATAAATAATTTTTTAAAAATAAATTCTTCTTAGATCTCCATATTTTCACCTCCAAATAATTTCTATTGACTTGGAATCCTAGTTATCTGTTATTCTATATGACCCCTGTATTTATCTTTACTTTATTTTAAAATAATATTTTATTAAATCTCTTTATTTTCGGGTTTTTTAGATAATGGATAATTCAAATATAAAACCCTTAATTTCCAAGAACGTTTTCAAATTCTATGGAATCAATTTATTAATGTATGGATAATGGAATATCCTGATATTTTTTAAAAATTGATTTTTTCTATAGCGTATGAAATTTTCCACACAAAACATCAAAGTTCCATGAAATATTTTTTTTAAATATTGATGTTGTATCCTTGAAATTGAAAGGATGGGTTTTAATATAATAAAATAAATAATGTAATATATAAAAATAAACTAATTAGAAAAATGTAGTGTTTTTCATCTTAGTAGACAAGGAATTATTTTTTAATATACTTTTTATTCTTTAACATCATGTTTTTCTCCAAAAGTATTTATGTACCTATTTTTGAGTGAAAATTATAATAAATTATGATAACTTATCAAAATATTATTTGACTAAAAGTAAATTGTTTTATAAATTTTTTTAAAAAAATTACCTTAGAATGAAATTTTTCTAATATAATGAAAAGTATGAATATTCAGTGAAAACGGAAAAATACTAGATTAATTAAAAATAAATTTTGATACAATTATTTTAAAATATTAAAATACATTAATGTGGTGTTAAAAAATTATATTCTAGAATATTATTCATAATCAATTTACGTTTATTTGAATAAAGTTTATTTTTGATCATGGTATAAAAACATTGTTGTAAATAAAAAGTTGTTTGTTTAAAAGATGATTTTCATTGAATTTTTCATGTTTATCATATATGAGTAGATACTACTTTATGAAATTTAAATAAGAAAAATTTATTACATATTTGGAATAGATATGTTCAAATTTGGTCAATATGTCACATTTGTTTTTTGTCATTATGATTAGTAACAATGGTAAATATTTTGTCACCTCTATAATGGAGGAAACCGTAGTTAAAACTATTAAATAAGGTCTCAAAGAAAAACTAACATTTGAATTAACTCATATGGATGTTGTAAATTTGGACATATTTTAAAAAATTTGAATACTACAATTTGGGTCCATTGTCCCCAGGTTTATGACATTAAGATTATTTAAAGTAAAAAAATTATATAATATAAAAATGTTGACTTTATTATACATAAATTTCATAAATAATAATAAAAATATATGTTAGGTTCCCAATATTTATTTGAAATATTAAATAACTATTTTTATCAAATTAATTTATCTTTAATTATTAGTGAAAAATAATTACCTTAAATTCTTACACAACGTCGACACTACTCTTGATCAAGAAGTAAAACTATTGTTTAAATGATTTTAAAAACAATAAATGTAGTACTTCATAGGATTCATAAATTGATAAATTAATTTCTGATATATAAATATATATATATATAATGTTATATATTTTTAGTAGTTTATATTTTAATTAAATTACTCTTAAGTTATTTTCAAAGTCAAATTAAGTGAATAGTTTCAAAGTAGAATTAATGATATTATATAATAAATAATATTTTATTAAATGATTTTAAATTTAAAATAATTCTATATTCATCCATGTTAATAGGATATTGTTTAATATATAGACCATTGTCTATTTATGGGGTCACTTTTCCTCTTATAGTAGCTTTCTTGTCCCCTAAAGAGTAAAAAACATTACTTACATGGAAGTTGTCCAATTGGTTAATGGGGGGTAAAACATTGAGATAAGGGTAAAAAACCTAGAAATTAAAAAAATAGTTTAATGATATCATTATTAGTTATAATCATTCTTTATTTTTATTATATCATTTTGGAATCATTTTTCCATGAAATGCAATTTATATTAATTTAATACTTTAGAAAATTCCAATAGTGCACTACCCATCACTTATTAAAGAGAACCTACACTCTTCTTTAATTAAAACATAATGAACATTTTTTTCCAATAACCACCAAAATCAATACATTAAATACATTAACACATTTTTTTTCTTATTTAATGCACAATTCTTACCTTATAGGGATTAATAAGTAATGTAAAGAAGGCTGTCTGAATAAAAGGTATAACTTTTAACTGATTCATTTTGTTTTCATTCCTATTATAACTACATAAAATAATATTTAAACATGATATAATATTAAAATTCGTATATTCAATATACATATATGTTAGTATGTTAAGGTAATAACCTATGTTTATCTCATCTTCCATTAACAGATAAATGAAATCATTATTTGTGTGTACGGTAGACTACCACACCATTAACAGAGTTAATTTGTTTTCTATAACATCTTATCATAGGTGGTTATAATGATGTATTTAATGAATATATATATATATATATATATATCCTATTGATTACATAATTATTTTCAAGTAAGATAATATATTTTCTATTCACTTATCATTCCATCAAATGAAACACTATAGTGTCATTCATGAATGCATGTGGACTACCACCTATAGAAATTGTTATGTTTCATTTGTCATCACTAAATAATATTGATTATATATATAAGTTTATTTTTATAAATAATAAATAAATTATGTTATATTAATCAATTTTTGAAAAAAAATAATACTTATTTTCTTTCCCCTGTGTGAATTAAAAAATTGAAACGTTACACAAGTGTATGTATAGTTTACCATATCCATAAGTATATCATAATCTAATTTTCATCTCTATAATTGAACTATATTTTTAAAATAATAAATAATTTATAGAAATTATTTATTTAATTAATATTATAATGGAGGTGATGGGACAATGACCCCTTTGTCCAAGGTAAACACACCAATTCCATTTTGAAATTATGAATGGATGATATTAAAAATACAAGTTGTGTTAATAAATGATTATGTAATTAATTATATCATTGAAATATATATATCTAATGGTTTAATGATAAATTAATGAAGTTGGAAAATTTTATTAAACCAGTAAAAAATTATATTAGTTTATTATAAATGTGTTCAAGGACATACATGGAATTTATGGAGTCGATAATAGGGATTTAATTTTCATTTCCTTCCATTGGGGAATATTTTAATGTTATAACCTAATTTATTTTTTATGGATTATATGATATAATTTTACATGATATATCATGTATCCTCCATACATCATGGTATTCTATGTTAAAAATAATATTATTTCATCCAAGGGGATTTTATATTAATGTTACCAAGTTGCAAGGGGTTTCATAACTCAATTTCAATTTATTGAGTTATATCACATATTCATTGATTATTATATGTCAATAATATATTTGAAATTTACATTTTTTGATTTATTATTTATTTAAATTTGTTTTATATGTATTTAATTTTTTAATAAAACATCTCAATTTATTAATTCCCAATTCAATTATATGATCTTTGTAATTTCCTTTTATCTAAAATTTTATTTCATTGGGATACACATTTATATTTTGCATCAATATAATTTTTAAAAGTCTATATAAATTCACTGTTAAATTTTATATGATGAATAACCTTACATTAATTATATTTAATGTTTTATTTTATTTTTTCTTTCATATAGGTTTCAATTTAAAAGTAACTAATGATGTAATGAGTTAATATTTCAATAATATTTTAAACATGATTTATATACTTAAATTTTAATTAAATAAATTAAATAATCATAATTCGATATTCGTATTTTCTTTTTATTCACAAAAGGTTATTAATGAAATTTAATTAGTTTAGTTCCATTTTCATCTCTTTGGTACACAATATTATTCATAAAAATATTTAATGTAAAGATATCCTAATTTATCCTCCTTCAATAAGAAAATATTTTCATTCTATATCAATGTATTAGAGATAAACATCATGAAATTTTTTCCCCAATATTTAATGATTTTTTAAAATAATTTTTACCCAGGATTTAATGTATTCCTTTTTTATATACTCTACTTTCAGTTTTCAAAACATCACTACTTTTATATAAATCTTGAATAAGATTTAAATTTTAATTATTAGGGAATTAATTTAATTTTTCACCATTGTAAACATTCAATGCATTGATTATTTATTTAATATTTTTGATTAATCATTTTAATGAAAAAAATTCCTATTATTCTTGATATTTGTATTTATTAAATGTGATTTCTATGTTTAAAAGGTATTTTCATAGTGAAATTTTTAAGGACATTTCAATAGTTTTAAAAATAATTAAAAACCCATTAATATTACAAAGGATACACTTAAGATCAATTTTAATGATACAATCTTTATTTTTTATTTATATTAATTATGATTCATTAAATTAAATTTTTCTGGAATCAAATTGTCTTCCATGATTTAATCAAATTATAAAAGTTATAATGGTAATTTATATGATTTATATGATTAAATAAATTCATAATATACTTTAATCATGTTATGGTTCATGGATATTTTTTATGATTAATAGTTCATGTATTATAACCTAAGATTATGGGGCTAAGTTATAAAGCTTGGTTTGATAGTTGCATTATAATATAATGAAGTGTGGGTCCGTTATACCCATCCAATTATTTTTGTAAAGAGATATAGTTAACTAGTTAGGCAATTATCCTATGATTTTATTGGAATCTAATGTACAGGTTATTCCATTATTAGAGTGATTGTAACTATCATATTAAAATGATGTTCCAAGTTACCATCACATTTTCTCACTGCTTTTTATAGGTGATAAGTATTTCCTTTGATTATGACTCATATAGAATGGATCATTATTATTAATTCATATGAGTTTTAAAATTTTAATTATTTATGGCTCAACTTAATATTCATGATCCACAGTTGATGGTTATGAATTATATTATGTTATAATCATGTACTTTGATTTTTATTTTTGGTCAGAGAGAGTAACTCAAAAGTGGGGGGGGGGGAGGGTGGATTGAGTTCCAAATAAATATTTATATTTTAAATTGTTTAAATAAAACCACAAAAATAATTTAAATATGCTCATTTAATAAAATTAGTATTTTAATATAAGTTTAAAATTTTAAAAGATTATTCAATGCTAGATTACTTCTCAATTAAAATAATAAGAAAATTACTTCAACTATTGAAGTCAATTTACTCAAGAAAAAAATATAAATACTATTTATGATTAACTGTAATGTTATTTATTTGTTAAAGTTTGAAAACATAGAGTTTAATTATTTGTAAATAATGAAACAAAACAAAAAATTGAATAGAATAATGAAAGGGTTTCAATATCAAGAAGAGTTCTAATCATCTCTATATGGAATTCACTAACTGCCAAGAAGAATATATAAATATAATCTGATAAAAAACCAAGTCTGTGTAGACACACAACAACATAAAATCTATTCAGTTGATGGAGAGACCTCTTCCACTGTAACCATGGGAAAAAATACAGTCCACACAAGGACCACTTCCATGAACACAATTGGTTAGATTACGGGGGGATATTGATGACAATATCTAGAGTTCTAGATCTATAGTGTAGAAGACAATGTGATCTTATTGAAAAAGAAACCAAAATAGTTCTCCAATGTAAAAGAAAAATATAAAAAAAATTAAAAAATCAAATATCTATTGAATAATAATTCATGTTCTAATGTTCTCAAGATACTTGAGTCTTCATAGATGTGTCTTGGAGTGGATATCAAGAAAATTATCTGAAAGAATTTTTAAAATAAATAATCAAAAATATATCCATGCTTTTAATATAGTGAAGGACATAGTTATTTAGTGCACTTCACCATTTTAAATTAAAATTAATTTAGGTATGAAACATGTAAGATCACTGGGAATGATCTTATACAAATTCTACAAGTCTCACACATATTCATATAGTGTTCTCTCTTATTGAACATGCACACAAGTGAGACTTCTTTTAATACGTATCACTCCATGATGGATAGATTATTTGAAGTACAATCACTGATCCTCTACATCCTATTACTGAGTTGTGGCGTAGAATTTAAATGTTTACTTCAATAATTAATAAGATAATAAAAAAATACTCAAATTAATTATATTAATATATCCACTGAATGAGTTTAATTCAAATGTCCTAGAAAAATGATAGTGGATCATGCTGACGGTACTCATGTGTGGAGGTGGGTAAGTCCAATTGTGGGTCCGACTAACAGTATTTCATCTGGTGGTGAGTCATTTTCAATAGTGACTAAGTTTACAGTTGGTCATCTGTAAGTATGACATGTTTTTTGGTGACTCGTATTAATTGGTGTTTCAGGTTTGAAGGTAAGTCATTTTTGGTGGTGTGTCTTTTCTATTGGTTAATCTTTTCTGGAGATGTGCCTTCTCTATCAGGGAGAACTTTCTATCAGTGAGCCTTTTCTAGTGATGATTCTTCTCTATCAGTGAATCAAGACTTTCAGTGAGTCTTTTCTTCTTGTAGTTAATGTATTGTAGTAGGTAAGGTCATGTTTTGATTCTATGTTAACCTATTGTGTCTTATATCGACACTTTCTCAAATTTTCATCGGATATCCTTATACTATAAAATGCTATCACAAAACATGAAACTCATTAAAAAAACAATTAAAAATATTTATGAGAATTTAAAGAAGAGGCTAAAAAATATCCCCCTTTTCTGATAAAAATCATATAATTTTATAATCTATAAAATAGAATAAACCTTGGCATAAAACAACCATATTTGAAAAAGTGACAATTTTTACTTAACACCTAAAAATGATAATGTAATTTTTTATAATAGAAGATAAATAATGGTGGTATAAATGATATGGTCTTTACATAAATTTGATATCTTAAGAAAATTGAAAGGTGTTATCCAAAAAATATTTCCAAAACATTCCCAATGAAATAAATAAATTACAAAATATTATCCCCCTTCTGGGTTTATCAAAAGGGGAAGATAACAAAACAATAAATTTAATTTAGAAAAATCATAATAATTGGAGAAATTTAATTAATAAAAAAGTTATTGTATTAAATCCAAAACAAAAATACAATGAAGTACCTATAAAATACATCATCTAATATCACGACCTCTCATCATGGTTACTTGGAATAGTGGGTTCTTTTCAAATGTAAATGAAATTAGGAAAAGAGATAGAGGATGATAGAACTATGATATAATATATAGGGATTGGGGTAGAAGAGGTTAAATATTTCATAATAATAGGCTGAAGATGTTGGGATGTTTCACTAGGAGGCAAACTGAAAGGTTGAAAATTAAGATGTAAAGGAGGATTTGGATCTCTGTTAATAGTTGGCATGAAATACCTAGGGGCTCTAGATGGAGGAGATAGATAAGAAGTTGTTAAAATTGTCTCATGAGATTCCACTAACGTACCAAAAATATGAAATAAGGGATTTATCAGATTGATAACATCCATAATGATTGTTCCTCCATGTCTGATAGCAGTAAAAATGTAGTTCTATTCATCCATAAACAACTGTAACACATTTGTCATTACCTTTAACTAATTGTCTTATTCTTTAAAATCTTGGGTAACTGGTGGTATCCAAAAATTATCTACTACAAACATGATGTGTGGGTTCAATTCATTCTTGGTGTAAATCTTGGAATGGAAATATTTCATTGGATTTAATATGAATTCATTATCCATTTTGGTATCATTTTAACACTAACTAGACATCTTATAATCTTGATCACTATGTTGTCTGAACTTACTCAAATCATCTGGAGGATTAGTAGGACCATCTCTTAGAATTGTAAGAAGTTCCTCCCTAATAATTGACTGAATCATCCCTGTATCCAAGTAAGACAAGTGGGTTGGAGCACTATAAGTAGATGCTTCTAAATTTAAAGTCTCAAACCCATCTAAAAACACAGAAAGATTAGAAGTAATGTATTTCCTCATCACCTCCATCATAGACCTCAAGGAATTCATATAACCTACATTCATTCCATTCGTTATCTCAATCTACTAAATGTGATGTGACAAAAAAAAGCTCCAATAGGTGTCTATAATTAGTCTGACTAAGCTGTATGACTAGAGATTTTTGATTCCTCAGATTCCTACCAAAACTAGAGAGAAGAATCTCTCTGAATATTTCTAGAATATCTTCGAAAAATTATCTAAAGGCTCAAGTGCATCAGCCACAATAGTCACGGGTTCAACAAAAATCTCGACATGATTCAAAAAACAATCTTCCATCACATTTATGGATGTTAAATAAAAAAAGAAACATTGGATGCTATTTTGAATAATTGATCTATTTAACTATATATCCCTTAGGATCTACCTTGACCTGAACTTGTGCAGTAGGCCCAAAATTCCATGCTGCAATCCTTTTTTAACATCCAGGTCAGAATAGTCTAATCTAAGATTCACATTACCTTGGAAGATTTCCCACTCATAAAGAGTTGTGGAAACCATCCTAGCAATAGATAAAACTATAGTATTAATATCATCAAGAAAAAAATTGTTGATAATAAAAAAGTGGTCCCTCCCTCCCCCTAAACATATTCCCTCATCTCATCTCCATTATAGACACCATCAGAAACTTATTAAAAAGACATGGCCTTCCGTCATACCTATTATAAATAGATAAAATTGGATAAGAATGAGGTTTTGTGTCATTTTATTATCATCAATATCATCATGATCAAATTCATCATCACTACCATTTTAATCATCATCTCTGTTATATTTATTATCACCTTTATCTTTTCCATCATTTCCATTAGTTGTGTCACCATTACATCCATTAAAAGAAACATCAAAACGTCCTAATATGATTTAAATGAAGAAAGATTAAAATTTTCTCATCCTAAATATTCAATTTCCACATCATCATCATATTTCTCACTCAATAGAAATTGTATAATAGGTAGAGATCATGGAGGACTAGGTTGGATAAAATACACCACTATGCTCTTTGGTAGTTCATGATCACTATCTTCTTAAAATGTTTACTCCACCTTAACACACGGTGCATCAACCCCCACTTCTTGATTCTCTTCATCTGTATACTCTACAACCTCATATAAATCCATGTTAGAATCAAAGTTTTTCATTGGAATGGTAGTTTGGTCAATAATATTAATCTCCTCATAGATATTATCTGCATAATCACCCCACTACATTATCTAGGGGTTTATGACTTCCTTCATTACATTACATCTGACTTTGGTCAAAAAAAAAGCCAAACTCCACTTAAGTTACATCAACCTCATCAACTAAACCATTATCATTTAGCATGGTTGAAATAATATTAGGATTAATTTGGTAACCAAACATATATTATTTCGTGAATAAATCCATCATATGCACTATTAGACACCTAAAAAATTAATCTTTCTCCTCATTTCATAATTTATAAAAGTTATACATCTTGATATGCAATAGTACAAAATGGTCCTTTTATAGGAAAGCACATGTGATTTATAAACATAAATTGAAAGATAAAATAACCGTCCAATTAAATTTTTGAAGGCCTTCTTTGAATTCCACATCCTTTAAGTTCTTACAAGGAATTCTCATAAAAAGAATAACTTTTGCGGGGAATAGACACTAAATTTTAATTAGATGCTCTTTCAGGAGTTAAATTAATACACTTATCACATTTTTTCAAAGGTAATAGTACATCATATCCATGTATCATGCTTCTAATCCAATCATTATTTTCCAAAAAACTAACCTCATGATATTAGTAAAACATTTTCAACAACATATGATAGAAGGATCTTTCATTATTTGAGAACCATTACATCCATCCTGGTCCTAGATCACTCTGAGAACCATTGGTTATCTAGAAAACAACAATTATACATTTAAATACTACTCAGTAACCACTATAAAATTTGCGAGTAGCAGGTTCTTTAGATTGACTACGGATCAACTCGATTCTACTATATGATTCTTCCAAGGTCGAAACACATTGGAAGTAGACTTTGTAGGCTGTCTTACTATAAACATTTAAATGGAGTAATAGTTAAGGTGAAAATGAATGAATGAGTGAGGTTGGAAGGGAATGGGTAGAATAATGGTTTGAAGGGAAACAGATGTGAAAGGGGGAGTGCATTTAAATTATACAAAACCCCTATTTGTATAATCTATCTATTTTAAAAATGGAAATTTAAATAAAATATTCTTCATTAAAATGAAATAAAATAATTATCAATGAATGGTGATTTAATTCCAACAATGGGTAATTATTATTGATGGATAATTTCATATGGATGGTAATTTCAAAATATGGGTAATGTCCAGCAGTGGGTCCTTTTAGATGGTGGGTAATTTCTAATAGTTGGTAATTTAATATGGTTTTATAATTAAAAATAACAAGAAATTTACAATGGTGATAAAATTAATCTAAAAAATTTAACATTCCTAATTAATTTTTTATGAAGATTTATCTCTCAAAAATAATTAGGTAATTAGAAATATTAGTAGTGTTATGTTAATTCACAATGAATTCAAGAGTTATATCACCATTTTGAAAATGATCTCTTAAAATTGAATGTATTATATCAAAATATTTTTTCCCATCATCGAGATGAAGGATTCTTATAAATAAGTATTTCACTTGTGTTGTCACAATTTATATAGAAATGTCTGAATTTATATCCCCAGATTAGCAATGTTTGTTTTATTAATATATTTTTTACATATAAACTACCTAAATCAATAAATTCATCTTCAATAGTAGATAATGAAAATGAATATTTTCTTACAACACCAAGTTACTAGATACATTCCCAAAATATGACATGATTTAGATGTTCTTTTTCTATCTCATTTACAACCAACAAAATGCTCATTTAAATAACTCACTATGTAAAATTCGTATCCTGTTTGATATAATAGTAATAAATTGGTTGTATATTTGATGTATTTGAAAAATATTTTATCATTAAATAAATGCGAATCTTTTAGTTTTTCTATAAAATGAGCACACATACCCACACTAAACATAATATCATGTGTACAAAAAAGTTTATTATAATACACATCCATTCATACCTCTATACTAGTTTAATCCACTGGCTTCCTAGACTCATCAAGATCCAATTTATAGGTGGCACTAATAGGAGTGTCACTAATTTTAGTCCTATATGAACCAAAATATTTTAAACAATATATATTAAGATTACTTTAATTTAAAACAAATACTTATTTATTTTTAATAACATGAAAACTAATAATAAATATCAGTACACACATAAAAAAAATTGATCTTATTTTGATTTATTTTTTAAAAACCAATACTCAAATAGTATTTGGAATATCCAAAGATAAAATATTATACATATATTTGACCAAATAAAACATATTTTGAATTTTTTTTATAAATAATATAGGATCAAAAATATCTTATAAACCCCTATAGAAATTATACATGAGTTGATCCTATCATATAAAGATCTAAGAGACGAGTTCAAACCATATAATTCCTTTGTTAATTGGAAAATATTATTTAGAAAATGATTATTTTGAAATTAATGGGGGGTTTTAACAATTAAATTCTTAACTATACAACCATTTATGAAGGCACACTTGAAATCTATATGACATAGTTTGAAATCCAATTGTGCCGCATTAGTAAGAAGTATTCTGATGAATTCATGTCTAGCTAGTGGTGAAAGGGTTTCCTTATATTCAATACCCTCATCTTGACTAAAACCTTGTTCGACCAACCTATATTTATTTATTACTATGGTGCAAGATTCATCAACCATGTTTCAAAACACCAATTTTGTGCCAATAGTTAGGGTTTATTTAGATCGAACTAAATATTACCAAATTTATTTCTTTAAATTTTATTATTTTACTCTTACATATCATTTACAAATAATTAATCATTAATTTCATCATTGATGTTCTTTGGTTCATGTAGTGAAAATAATGATTTATGTTCAAATTTATTTCTAAGTGAAGTTACAGTTTCCTTCCTCTATCTAGTTGTCCAACTACATAATTGAGAGGATTTTATTTAAGTTTATTAATAATACTTTAAAAAATGTTTGATAATCTCATGGTATTATATAGTTTTTGTTTCATGGAGTGAAAATTTATAAAAAAGGATGATTTTTATTCAGGTTTCATAGAATTGTCAAGTGGGATGTCATTGATATTCAGAGTTGAAAAATTATCCTCATGGTTGTCTACAGGGGTATTAGGATCATGTGGATATGTCTCATCAAACATGACATACACAAATAAATCAATAGTATTTCTTCCCTTTTTTATCACTCTATAAGATTCACAAATATTTTAATTAAAATGGAAAATTGCATCATCACTCTTGATAGTAAATTTTTCAACATTATCCTTAGTGTTAAGACTAAATATTTTTTTTAATAAAAACTATAAATTAATTAACCTTAGGTTTCCTAATAATTCATTATTCTTAAGGGGTTTTCTTGAAGATATATCTAATTAAAAATCTATTAATTATAGAGTATTATGTAATTATAGCTTCTTCCCACAATGTAAACAGGAGGGTCATATTAATTTAGAATTGTCCAACCAATTTCATGAACTATCATATTTATCATATCTATAACACAATTCTATTAGGGGTGATAGGGTAAAATAAATTTTTATTATATCCATCATGTTAGATAAAGGATTAAATGTGTTGATTTTAAAACTCAATGCCATCATCACTTTTCAAGGCCTTAATCATATGTCTGGTATGATTTTTTATAGATATAGAATACACGGTAAAATAAGAATAGGGATATTGGTGAGAACAGATGATATTTTCCACTTGGTCGAACAACTATTCCCTAGACGAAGATTGTCATTGCACATACCCCTACCCCTTAAATGTGGAGGGAAATCCACCGTCTCTCAAAGGGAATCGACCACAACCCTTTCCTCCTTTCTCGAACCCTGACTACATTCCCACATTTTCTATAGATGTCTCTTAGTATTAATGTTTCTGAATTTTTGTTAATGGTCCCCAAAACTAGAGATTGTGATCTAGAATTCACCTATGCATCCTATTTGTGACACATTTCACTGATTTCATTTTTTATACATCATAAACCATTGTTAGAATACCTAAAATCCAAATCATTGGATCATTAGGTTGAAAGGAACGTGGAACTAAAGGAATTCTTGATTCCAAGAATATTATGATAAGGTTTCCCTCCAAGGATGAACTATTTTTTTCTTAGTTGAGTGCACATCGTACTTGTGATAGATCTCAATTTATTCTCATCAAATAGATTTATCAAGTTCAAATGATGCATGAAACACCAACAATGGTGAAATGGGTTAGATTTAAAAAAACACTTGATTCCATTTTAGAACTCGTCAATTATATTTATGTTTGGTAACCACATAGGGTGTTATCTATGTTTTGATAGTAGGACTAGATATGTGTTCCATTATATTTTACCAAGAATCTATGTTTTAGTTGATTTGTCAAACTTTCTTATTGAGTCTTTCAATATTTCTATGGGTTAAGACTTACATTACATTAAATTTGTGGTCTTTAAGTTATGATGTGATTTCTTCCTTTGTTTCAATAAATTGGGGAATTGATTGTTGGATTAGAGGCATGAAATCTTGATTCAAAAGGGGACTGGATTGAGTCCATATAAAATGGTTCAAGTACATAGTGGAGTGTTTTTTGATCGATAATTCTCCTTGGACGTGGATGTTAATGTTCCAAATGAGGGTCATGAGTTGATGGATCATGATATAATTTCGTGCCAGGATATAAGTCATGTGTTTTCAAATGAATAAACAAAGGGAATGTAGAAACAAAAAAAGGCTTTGCCTCTAGATCTAAAAGACAATGAAATATTTGGTAAGAAATGAAATGATATTGGTGGGGTTAAATCACCATGTGATGTGGTGTATTAGGGTAATCCTGCTACTTATCATGATAGTATAAAAGGATTTACTGATCCTCATATGGGTGTAGGTATTCTAACTAGTAGTGGGATTGTACGAGATGTTGATGCTAGTGAATTAGACAGAAGGGTGGCTCAGGTTGATTTTGTTAGAATTAGAGAGTAGGATTCATATTTGGATGTGAATATAGACACATAGTAGGGTTAAATTATTTGATTAAAATATACTGAGGTGGATGAGGAAGAACATGATTGTAAAAAGGCATGTGAAGACACCCGCTGTGCAGTTTTGGAGGACCCTAACTTTCACCCCAAGTTTATGGAGTGAGGTTTTATATAGATGAGATACTATACTATGCCAGGACTGAATCCAATGAATGGAGAATTCAGATTTGGTGAAAAAAAACAATATTCTAGAGAATATCTAAGAGATGTAAAAATACTCAACAATATATGGTAAATGGAAAACTTCCACAATTGAAGAATAGGTAAGGGGCAACAAAAACACTTATGGAATTGGGTTACTAAAAGTCCTCATTCAAGGATACTATTACACATGGTTAGATGAAACTAACAAATTGTGATGGTGTGATCCCTCCCCCCAAAGAAAAGGCAATGTAAGGGCTACTCAAACATGTCAATGATCGTGTCTACGAGATCTAGATATATGTTATCAATAAAGATCAATACTAATATTTTCAAGATCTTCAATCAAGGTGTTTTTTAATTTTACTAAGAAATAGATAGATAGCGATGGTTTCTTCTTATCCGCCCCCAGAAGAGAAGTCTAGGTAAGGGATAATAAAACATGCCAAATAAAATGTGTATCAGATCCTAATCTATGGTCTTGTGACAGGTAAATACTAATAATTTTAATATCGTCAATCAAGTTAATTTTCAATCTGAATTAGAAACTGACTAATGTCATGTTTATGGGAATGATTTATCATTTGTTTATATGTAATTTTTCTTACGATGGACATGGTACATTCTTCTCTTCCCCATATTAATTCCCTATTTACCCTGTTTCTTTCATTTAATAAATGGAATGATGATGTTACTTCTCACAAGACATGCCTAGTAAGTACATGATTTACTATTATCAGCTAAAAATAATACCCAATTATACGTAGAAAACTAATCCATGAAGACATAGATTTAAAGATCACTATTTAAATAAGACACTCTAGATAGTCCAAATAGGTCCATGTGAACCATCCCTATAGGTTGTTAAGTTGAAATTTATTTCATGTATTTGAAATATATTTTTCGTTTTTTTCCTTTTAAATATAGGTTATAGTCTTTATGAATTGGTAATTTGTGGTTAGGTAGGTCTTTGACATCCCCTTTCATAGTAAACATTACAAGTGAGTAAATATTGCAATAGTGAATTCTTCTATTCCAACGAAATGTTTCCTTATGAAAGGTACTTATTCAATTAACATTTTGAGATAATAAAGAGTAACGATTAACAACATCGAAATTTTAATTTCACAAGATGTTAAATAGTAAAGAATATATTCAATCACTAAAATTATAATAATTGTATTCAAATTTCATAAAAAAACCATCATCACACAAATATGATATGATAATAAGAATGTATTTTAAACTTCCAAAAAATAAAAATTTAGAAATTAAAACTCATTTCAAATTAAAAAAATGGACAAAACCAATGATTTACCCCTTTTAATTTTCACAAACGTGACATTTACACAACTGGCCATTATCCAATTGTTAATGTTTGAGAAATACCTAGTCACATATATAGAATAACCACTTTCTAGATACCATATACATTTACTGAAGTTCCTTAAATTGGTTCCCTATAAAATGAGTTTGAAAATAAATTTGATTTTGAAACCCAAATATTTGTGGGTCTAGAAATGTCAGCAATTACAGTTCTTGGAACCCATGTTTTCTTAAAGGGGTTTCCATAATTAGATTTTATGAATTTGGAAATAACCCTTTTTTTAGGTCCATCAGAATAAAAACTATTAGTACAATTTCCAAAACTTGTATTAGGAATGAAACTATTCTTGAAAATTCTCCTCTGTACATAAAGATAATGTAGGCTAGTGATATATTTTGGTGCTATATTTTTTCCCAGAAACAGTGCGAAATTATCTCTATAACTGGATAATTTATAAGACCTTTTTCATCATCAAATTATATTATTTCAATTTATTATTTAATTTTAATGGTTAATAATTTTTCTTCATTTCCTATTTACAAGATATTATTTAATATTAACAATTTAAGTATGTTATTTCATGATAATTTTATTGTTTTCTTTAATCTTACTATAATTTAATTCTACAATGATACAATATTAAAAATACCCACATTTTAAATATTTTTATTAGTATGTTCCAATCAATAATTATTAGAAATACATGTAGGAGAAGCAGTAAATGCATGGGATGCCTTATATGTGTTTTCCATGAGACACATATTGGCCATGTCATGATTTTATACTTAGGGAGTGTCAGAATCAATTAATTTATCTTTAAAATCACTCTATGTGGATTTCATTACATAATTTATTTTTCATAAATTTTCTATTATATTATATTTTACACCATTTTGGAAAATTTATTATTTATTTTCCCTTTATACTTACACTCGTAGTAGATGATATCATGTTGAGTATCATTCCTCTTCCAATCCTTCTAATTTCCCCCATTATCATATTTTAATTTTTATCTTGTTTCTTAATGAATAAATTATTCTATTAAATTTTTTTAAAACATCTGGATAGATAGACCATTAACTTATCAGTATCACCATGTAAATCCTGATCACTTGAACATTCTCTTTCTACATTGAGGCTTTCGTGACCCCCTCCCTCTAACGATACCCCTCCTGGGATGGTAGTGAAGAAAGAGAGATAATGACCCCCTGAGTCTAGCCTATACTAGGCCCCAGGTTGGAAACTAGCAGGGTGTACATATGTCACAATATGGAAGGAATTTCCTCTCTAGATTAATCATGACAAGGATATAAGATGAATAATCAACAAAAAATACTAAGACATATATATATTAAAACCAAAATACATTTTACCATACATGTATAAATAGTACTAATACAATAAATGTCTCTTATGTAAATACCCAAAAGTAATTATAAAATGTGATTAAAAACTATCAAGGATATAACCATTTAAGGTCCAACATGTTCTGAAAAATATTCCTAGAAACATATAAATAGAATTATGTTCATGGGGAGAACATACAATTATACTCAGTAGTAAAATAAAAGTCTCTAATACACTTGTGAAAGAATCACACTAATGCACATGAGAGAATACAGTAGAACCTAGAAACACCTAAACATGTATACTAACCATCCCGGCCTCACCAAGTCATTCTCACAAAATAACGAAAGAATGTTCATATAATATTATATAAATTACATTGATGATAGGCATCCATGTAGCACATTACCACTGGTATTCCACTCTCAACAAGTGCCATACATCATGTCACTCCCATCCCTTATGTATAAAACAACACATCTTGACCACACACACCTAAGATGGAAAACACATAATTCCGACAAACACCATTTCCCTTCAACACTTCCATTTATTACAAACATGTACCTCACATAACATCCCACCCGTAGACCCATTATCCTCAAAACACATCTCATCTCATCCTGAAGTGACATGGGAAAGCACGTATCATCACAACTCATTCTGAAGACACATGTGAATCCGCACCATAGCCACCATCTAATTCGACAATAGACTTATTGCCATCATAGCCTATGAAATACATACATCTCCTGGAAATAGTGAGGAAAGTATTGTGTACCCAACCATTCGGATTCCTCACTGAATGTTTGGGAAAACACCCTCATGTAGTGACACTGGTGTTAATCATATACTGCTCAACAAGGGGGGGGGGGTGCATACATAAATCCAAAGGGAATACAGTTATATTTATATCTCTGATATCAAATACTCAATCACAATATATGGATTCATAGAAAAAAACCAATCCCATAACACTATCACCTTTGTTTCTACATCTAAATTCACAAAACAACAGAACACACAACAAATCACAATTTACATTTCCTGCAAATTCTATTTTACCATTTCCATTCTGTTATCCAATCCAACCAAATCCATTCCAAAATTTATTAAAAGATTATATATTTTTTCCATCACTACCTGGTGAACTATCATGCATGAAACATATCAAGAAACACAATAATAAGGACTCAGGTTGTAAAGAGTCATAGTAAATAAAATTGGAATTACATTACCTCTATGTTCAACTCCTATTCATGATACATCATACAACAACATCTAGATATAGGGTGATGATTTATGCATGTTATCAATGAATAAAACTTAGTAAATTACCTATACGAACACTAATTCCTCTCTTCAAACTCATCCACCCAGATCATAAATAAACCGAACCAATCCCCTATACATAACTATACCAACAACAACATCAACAAACATAACAAGGAGAATCATATTTTTAGATTTAATTATTAAAACATTAGATAATTCCACTTATTAATTTATGGTTTATCATAGAAATTGCATGATCATGGGACATCCATTTATATTTATAATTTATTTGGTTAACAAATTTTTATATATAAGCATTCAAAAGAAACCAATTGATAAGAATTCTATAAACCATTCAATGCAAATTCAAAGACCCTAATGACCATCAGTTTTAGTGGGTAGTTATACCATAAAAATAAAATTATCAATAATAATAACAACATAATAAGAACATATGTCACTTTACCCAACCCATATATATTTATTTTTAATCCAATTTGATTATCATTATTAATCCAAATTCAAATATCTTTACAAGGGTAAACATCTATATACCCATACCACATGATGCACTCTTAAGAAAGACAATGTAAATAATAATTTGAATAAAAGATGATTGACACTTCCAGATTTCACAAAAACAATGGTGTTTGTATATTAGGTAATGCTCCAAGGAAATCAGGAACCTATTTCAAAAACCATGTCACCCAACTCCTATACGTTTTGATCATTTAAAAGTCTCCAAATTCAAATGGAATTAAAAATATAATTTTTTTTATTTTAGTTGGTGCGAAAGATATTTAGATTTTCCATTAAACCCATTTTACATCCAATAAATATTATAAAAGGGATGAACTAGAAGAACTTGAAATAGTAATCACGAGGAACCACCCGCGAGACCTAGCTAGATGATGCACCACTATCAAGGCACAACTATATGTGGCACTAACCATTAGCAACCATGAGATGAGGTACCTATAGATGAGGAATAGTTAGATGAGCTACTGCTACTGATACATCACTACCGTGTGACATCACTACCGTGTGACTGCCAACGAGCCACCTCTAGTGAGGCACCACTAGGATGACACACTACTAGTGATCCACTGCCAATAAGGCGCCACTAGGATGAGACACCGCCCGCGAGCCACAGGTAGCTAGGAAATTCTTGGATGAGACACCACCAGTGAGACACCACTAAGGTGAGACACCACAAGGGTGATCTACCATCAGCAAGGCACTACCAATGTGAGACACCCATAGGATGAGACACCATCAAGATATTTAAAAACAAGAATACTGAATTAAAATAATAGGGAAAAATATTGAAAAGTACCAACTATTGGAACAACTCACCAATCAATAAAATAGCCTAGTTTTCTTAGACACCTCAAACACTATATTTCCAACAAATTTGTGTACTGGAATGTTATGTTACATTACATTAGATACCTCTCAAATTGTTATAAACCTAGTGAATTTAAAACAAACTTGAAGGGATTGAGAGAAAGGTTCTAAAAAACCATCCCTCTAGATACCTCTCAAGGATATCATTATACATGAAACAATTATATCAAATAATCACACCAATGTTCAATGATAAATCACATTCTGTTGTTCAAAAGCTATAGTGAAAACCTCTACACCCACAGACACCTCCTTCAACACCAAAAAACCATGCCTTATCATCATGGTTGTTGACACATCCCCCCAAATGACAACAAAACACAATGAAAAAACACAAGCTTCCTCCTCTCACATAGCCACACAACCAAAAAACACTACACAACAACAATACACAATCATTGAAACCAACATACCAGACCATATTGTCCACATGAATCATGGAATGTTTCCCTCCATGTAAATATATTATCTTCTCTTGGTGGGAATGAATTGATCGTCTAGGTTTAATGAAATCACAATTAATTAATATCGAATATGAATAAGGTCCTCACATTTTTATATATCATGAATTCACCACACATCAAACCACACATATCACAAAACATGGAAAATAGATCATTTCATTAATCAATGATAAAACATTACAGTACAAAGAAAAAACATATGAAAATAATCTAAAACAACTTGGTATACAGGGAAAACATCTCTGCCTATCACTCGCTTGTACTCTCATCAAGCCCACTATTTCACCACAATAAACAAATCAATGGAATGTTCCATCCACACTACAGATTCTCTTGGAAATCCTTGAGCTCTACCGGTAGCTCCTCAAAAACCATGTCATGGTTGATATCCAATTATCCCAAGTCAATGACATGGGAGTCATCGAGATGATATTGACAAAGATGAGAGACATAGAAGACATCATGGATCCCTTCCAACCATGGTAGACACACCAACTGATAAACCCCCTCTCCAACTCAACCCAACACCTCAAAGGGTCCTATAAACATGGGAGAAAAATTATTCCCTCTACCAAACTCTCTGCTACACATGTAGAGAGTAATCCTTCAAGAACACATGGTCCACAACATTGAACTCCAATGGAATCCTTTTGCAATTGGAATAAGTATTTTGTTGGTCCTACGCTACTTTAAACCTCTCAAGATCAAGATAAACATTCTATCTCATGCACTGCACCCCATAAGGACCAAGAACAGTTGTCTCCCCAACCTATATTCATCACAATAGAGAACAACACTTTATTCATTACAAATCTCCAAAAAAAGAGACTCTTAATGTAGAGTGATAGAAATTATTATAATAAAACCCAACCAAAGGATGGAATAATACCTATAATCACCTAATTTCTATGATGCGTGTTCGCAGTATATCCTACAGTGTCTGGATAGTTCATTTCATTTTCCCATCTCTCTATGGGTGGAAAGCAGTGTTGAGTTATAACTCTATTCAAAAAGCATTTGGTAATCCCCTCTAGACTCGTAAGGTAAGATGTGAATTTTGATTCGAGATAATCGACCTATGAACTTCATGAAACATCACCACTTCATCCATATAAATCTTCTCTAAGGAATCCACTATGCCTGATGCCTTGATCGCTAAAAAGGGGCTAATTTCAACAAACGATCCACTATCACCCAGGTAAAATCACAACCTCTCTCAGCTATGGTTAACCCTTTGATCTAATAAATTGATATGTCATACCAGTTTTACATGGTAACATCCAAGGTATGCTAAATTCCATTAGTAAAATGATTCATAGCCATTACCTAATGGAATAAAAAAATTGTCAACAAACACAACCACTTCCCATTTCATACGGGGCCACCGATACTTCATCCGAAAGTGATGGTACATGATGGAAAATCAAGAGTTTACCACCAAAGGTGAACTATGTAACTAACGAAGGACTCCATAACAAATCCACACTAGAAAAAACAAAATCCCATGAAACAAAATCTGGTTCAAAACATCATCCGACCGTCCATCAAGAGAATCACCATGGAAAACATGATCATGCATCAGCTATACAATTGGGTCTCCCAACTGAGACACCACCACCTATTTTATCAGAGAATATTTTACCATCAAATGAAACAAACATCCTCTACCTCTATCTACCATTTCATCAAAGTGTAAGGATTCACACTCCTCCATCACTCTCCAACCATCTGTATTTTCCTGAACAATATTCTTCTATGAATTTATCCACAAGTCATCAGCCACGGTAATCCCATTTCCAATGGTTTAAGAGATCTCAAAATAATTTTACTAAATTATATCAATCCACCTACACTATCAAATGTTTAGATCACACTAAGAAAAGTTATACCTGAGGCTCTTATTATCAATAAAAATCTCAAAAGTCTCCCCAATGATGTAATTCCACCACAACATCATTGAAACCCCCAGTACAGGTAGCTCTATATCTAGGGTGTCATAGTTACACTCATGAGGATGTAAATTTTTATATCCTTAGGAGAAAAATGATGGTTTTTTCATCATTACACATCTCGATAAAATACTGGAATCATCATAAAATACCTCAAACATCACCCCTTCCTTCAACAGATGATAAACTTGACCACTAAACAACTTCACTTTCAGAAAATTGAATGCTTCCTGGATCAGATAACTCCGTAAAAAATCGTGTTCCTTCCTTTTCAAATATGTCAATATGACTATAAATTAATTGAAATTGGGTAAAAACCTATGATAATATCTTCCAAGACCAAGTAAACTGCTAAAATATTCCATTTTCATGGGTTCCACACAATAATCAATGGCTTAATCCTTCGTCGGGTCTACTGTAACACCCTGATGAGACACCACATGCATGTTGAAATTGAACTAAAATTTTCAGAAATTACACTCGAACCACTATCCATAGAACTGTTTGTTTCAAATAACATGCAAGACAATTCTAAGATTCCATATGTATTCCTCCTATGACTTCGAATAAATTAATAAATCATCAATGAATATGATGAAAAGATGATCCAGGGAGTCCTAGAAAATAAATTTTATATGTTCCTTCAATACTGCTGCAGTGTTCGTAACCACAAATGGCATGAAAAAAAACTTAGAGTGCTTATACCTGTATCTGAAAGTAGTCTTCAGGATATCTTCCTCTTTCACCCTCAACTAGAGATATAAATATCACAAATATATCTTATGTCATGACCCTTCCTCGGGGCCCATGCTGTGACTACCCCACACCCGCCTTCCATAGTCCATGTGATGGAGACTAGAACCAAAGGTGTAAATCCTGATAAAAAGGGAAGGCATTGCCTTTATGAAATGTAAATACACACAACCAGAGTACAGGAAGAAGAGAAAACTAAGTAAAGAAGTATAACATCTGTGCTGAAAGTACAAAGGGGGTCGGAAATACATGACCAATATTAAAGTACAAGGAAAAGACAAAATAGTAGGAAGGTGTCAAGCTGCTCCTAGATCGTCCTCCGGAGTTCCTACCTAAAGGGTAGGTACAAATGTCCACCTTTGCTCTCTGTGTCCGTCTGTCACCTCTGGGTAGCGTCTCATCGTGGATTCCACCTCCAGGTACCCTCTCGTCATGCAGTCCACCTCCGGGTACCTCTCATCCGGAAGTCCACCTCCAAGTACCATCCAGTTTTACAAGCCTCAACCACGATCAGTGCTGTCCGTCATCTACATCCAATACAAGGATATGAATATACACGATACAATTCTATCAAATAATCACACCAATGTTCAATGATAAATCACCTTTTGTTGTTCAAAATCTTGAGTGAAAACCTCTACACCCACAAAAACCTCCTTCGACCCCACAAACCATGACTTATCATCATGGTTGTTGACAAATCACCCCAAATGATAACAAAACACAATGAACAAACACATGATTCCGCCTCTCACATATCCACACAACCAAAAAACACTGCATAACAACAACACACAATCATTGAAACCAACATAGCAGACCTTCCTAACAACATGAATCATGGAATGTTTCCCTCCATGTAAATATATTATCTGCTCTTGGTGGGAATGAATTGATCTTCTGGGTTTAATGAAATCACAATTATTAAATATCTATTAAGAATAAGGTCCTCCAATTTTTATATATCATGAATTCACCACACATCAAACCAAACATATCACAAAACATGGGAAAGAGAACATTTCATTAATCAATGATAAAACATTACATTATAAGGAAAAAACATATAAAAGTAATCTAAAACAACTCGGTATACAGGGAAAACATCTCTATATATCGCTCCCTTGTACTATCATCAAGCCCAGTATTTCTCCACAATAACAAAAATCCATGGAATGTTCCATCCATACTAAAGCTTCTCTTGGAAATCCTTGAACTCTACCGGTATCTCCTCAAAAACCACGTCATGCTTGATATGTAATTATCCCAAGTCAGTGACACGGGATTCATCGTGATGATATTGAAAAAGATGAGAGACATGGAAGAAATAATGGATCCCTTCCAACCATGGTAGAAACACCAACTAATAAACCCCATCTCCAACTCAACCCAACACCTCAAAGTGTCCTATAAACATGGGAGAAAAATTATTCCCTCTGCCAAATCCTCTGCTGCACATGTCGAGAGGAAACCATCAAGAACACATGGCCCACAACATTGAACTCGAATGGAATACTTTTGCAATTGGAATAAGTATTCTTTTGGTCTTACGCTACTTTAAACCTCTCAATATCAAGCTAAACATTCTATCTCATGCACTGCACCCCATAAGGACCAAGAACAGTTGTCTCCCCAACCTACATCCCGCACAATATAGAACGACAATGTCTTCTTTACAAATCTCAAAAAAAGACACTCCTAATGTAGAGTGATAGAAATTATTATAATAAAACTCAACAAATGTAAGGACTAATACCTATGATCCACTAATTTCTATGATGCGCGTTTGCAGCATATCCTCTAGTGTCTAGATAGTTCATTTCATCTGCCCATCTCTCTATGGGTGGAAAGCTGTGTTGAGGTATAAATCCGTTCCAAATGCATTTTGTAATCCCCTCCGGACTTGTGAGGTACGATGTTCATTTTGATTCAAGATAATAGACCTCTGAACTTCATGAAACATCACCACTTCATCCATATACATCATCGCTAAGGCATCCAATATGTATGACGCCTTGATCACTAAAAGTGGGTATATTTAATTAAACAATCCACTATCACCCAGGTAGAATCACAACCTTTCTCAGCTATGGTTAACCCTATGGTCAAATACATTGATATTCCATACCATTTTTACATGTTAACATCCATGCGATGCTAAAAACACATTAGGAAAATGATTCGTAGCCATTACCTAATGGAAAACCAAGAATTTCTCTATAAACCCAAGCAGTTCCAAATACATCTGGGGCCACCGATACTTCTTATGAAAGTGATGGTACATGATGGAAAATCATGTGTATACCACCAAAGGTGATCTATGTAACTAATTAAGGACTCCATAAAAAATCCCCACCAGAAAAAAAAACATCCCATGAAACAACATCTAGTTCAAAACATCATCTGACCATCCATCAAGAGGATCACCATGGAAAACACTATCATGCATCAGCTATACATTTAGGTATCCCAACTGAGACACGACCACCTATTTTATCAGAAAATATTTTTCCATCAAATGAAACTAACAGCCTCTACCTCTATCTACCATTGCATCAAAGTGTAATGATTCCCACTCCTCCATCACTCTCCAAGCATCTGCATTTTCCAAAACAACATTCTTCTAGGAATTTATCCACAAGTAATCAGCGACGGTAATCCTCTTCCCTATGGTTTAAGATATCTCAAAATAATTTTACTAAACTATATCAATCCACCTCCACTATCAAAATTTTATATCACACTACGAAAAGTTATACCTCAGGATCTTGTTATCAATTAAATGCTCAAAAAGCTCCCCAATGATGTAATTCCACCATAACATCAGTGAAACCCCCAGTAATGGTAGATCTATATCCAGGGTGTCCTAGTTACACTCATGAGGATGTAACTTTCTATATCCTTAAGAGAAAAATGTTGGTTTTTCATCATTACATATCCCTATAAAAGATTGGAAGCATCATAAAATACCTCAAAGATCACCCCTTCCTTCAACAGATGAAACAGTTGACCACTAAACAACTTCTCTTTCAGAAAATTGAATGCTACATGGATCTGATAAATCCATAAAAATCTTGTTCCTTACTTTTCAAATATGTCAATATGAATATAAATTAATTGAAATTGTGTAAAAACCTATGATAATATCTTGCAAGACCAAGTAAACTGCAAACATATTCTATTTTCATGGGTTACACACAATAATCAACGGCTTAATACTTCGAAAGGTCTACTGCAACACCCTAACAGGACACCACATGAATGTGGAAATTCAAATATCATTTTCAAAAATTACACTTGAACAACTATCCATAGAACTGTTTGTGTCAAATAACATGCAAGACACTTCTAAGATTCCATATGTGCTCCTCCTATGAATTCTATTAAATTAAGAAATCATCGATGAATACGATGAAAGGATGATCCAGGGAGTCATAGAAAATAGAGATTATATGTTCCCTCAATACTGTTGTAGTGTTCGTAACCACAAATGGCATGACCAAAAACTGAGAGTGCTTATACCTATATTTGATGGCAGTCTTCAAGATATATTCCTATTTCACCCTAAACTAGAGATATAAATACCACAAACATATCTTATGTCACGACTCGTCCTCAAGGCCCATGCCGTGACTACCCCATGCCTGCCTTCCGTGGGCCAGGGGCTAGTGACTAGCACCAAAGGCGTAAATCCCGATAAAAATGGAAGGCATTGACTTTATTAAAACATAAAAACACACAACCAAAGTACAAGTGGAAGAAAACACTAAGTAAATAAGTATAACAATTGTGATGAAAGTAAAAAGGGGGCCAGAATTACAAGCCCAACAGTAAAGTACAAGGAAAATACAAAATAGCAGGAAGGTGTCAAGATGCTCCGGGATTGTCCTACGGAGTTCCTACCTGAAGGGTAGGTACATATGACCACCTCTGCTCTCCATGTCTGTATGTTACCTCAGGGTACCGTCTTGTTGGGGAGTCCACCTCTGGGTACAGTCTCGTCATGCATTCCTCCTCCGGGTACCCTCTCATCGTGAAGTCAACCTCCAGGTATCGTCCATCTCTACAAGCCCCAACCACAATCAGTGTTGTCCATCGTCTGCATCTAACACACCGAGGTGTCGACATAGCCCGTGCAGGGGTGAGTATAACAATACTATGTAGGGACCCCAAGACCCTCAAGGTATCAAAAAATCCAACAAGGATAGACCAAAAAGAAATATCTCAAAAAATAACCATTACTTAGGTATATGCCCATACATATACCTAGGTTATCATGTAACCCATCTCAATCATGAGGAAAACACAAAGGTCAAAGAATCAGATCAAACCAGGATTTTTCATTCACGATGACAAAAACAAGGCTACTGGATAACTTCTCCTCTGTCGAGCACATTAGTCCGGTCATGACTCTAAGGTGCCACTCACAAACCGTAGACTGCTGAGGTACTTATCTTGTCAAGTACTGTGGGTCTGCCAGCTCACAAAGTAGTGCTCCCCACCGTTGGTATGCCATCTCACAGAGTAGGGATACCCCTCAAAGCCTACAGAGGTACTCCTCCTGTCGAGTACCACTGTTCTTCCACCACACAAATTAGTGTTCCTCCGCTATGGGTCTAGAACCTCAAAAAGTAGTTCTCCCCACTAGACTATACACGTCACTCCAAATCAAATTGGACAAGCAGTCATTAGATCTCAGCCAGCTAAAAGGGCGCCATACTCTGTATGCTCGTCTCTGTGAAGATCCGCTCCACGAGCTACTGGTCGACACACCAAGTGTCACGAAGTCCCACGAAGAAGTATCTCAATGAACTACCTTGAAATAGGGGTCTCAACGCAGCAGATGGCACGTCAATCGGACGCCCGGTCTATGAGTTACAAGCCTTTTAGTCCCGGGGCCCGGTTGGTTTCATGTACGAACCAACCCGATTGTATCTCAACTGTACCCCGAATTCCCATGGGGTATACTCAAAGGAATCATTTCTCAACGTGATTACCAATGCCGCAGACAGTTTGTCAAACAGACGTCCGGTTTGAGAGTTTTTAGCATTTCCGTACCAGGGGCCCAGTTGGATTTTAGGTACAATCAAACCCCGGACATACTCCAACTATGTCCAAACCTCTGGTGAAGTATGCCAAATGAACCATCTCATCATGTGGAATCCAACAATGTCGACGACACGTCATTCGGGCATCCAGAGCTCAAGTTATAAGCATTTCTGCTCTGAGGGCCCGGTTGGTTTCGGGTTCGAACCAACCCGGCTATACTCAAAATTCACCTTAACCTTGAGTGTAATATACAGAAATGATGTTCTTGATCCAAGGAATCCTACACAACTAAAAGAGCATCTATCAGACGTCCGTAGCTCAAAATATGTCAGTTTAACCGAAAACGGTCCAAAAATAGGGGGTCTGGGCCTGACCCAACACCCCCTTGGTTGGCCCAAACCGGGTCGACCCGACTCGGGTCTGGGACTGGCCTGCTTGGGTATGGCCCGGCCGGGCTGGTGCGGCCCAGGGAAGTCGGTGCGGCCCGGCCCGGCGCAGGCGGCCCATCCCTGTGGCCTGTTGCGGCTCGATCGGTTGACCGAGCGCATTGTGTCGAGCGGGGGGCATGACCCCCCATTAATTTTTACATGTGGCGCGTGCTGGCACTGCCCTGCCTCCCGGATCCCTCACGTCCGTGGGGTAGGGCGCTTCGTTTCCGTGGCTGTTGCCGCGATGGATCTTCTCCGGCGGTGCGCTGGGGCGCCATTGCCTCCAGGCGGCTGGACGGCTCCGGCCGCCACCTTCGGTCACCAACGCCTCCAGTCGCCGGCACCACCGTGCCGACAACCTGCGCCCCCAGGAGCTTCTGTGGGCCACTAGAGTTTCTCTAGTGGTCCGTTTTAGCTTCTATCTGTGATGGAGGTCTTCTCGGGTCCCAAACTTTACTGCAAAGGCTTTCAAATGCCATTGTGGTCCCATTTTATCATCACCCGTAATTCCGCGCACGAACAAACAATCTGCGGAGGGTCGTCAGGCTGTGTTTGTTCGGCTCGCTCCCTCCGTGTTATCTGATAACAATTTTCCAAATCTAAACAATGTTTCATGTTGTACGAAGAACAATTTAATCCGAATAACATTGAAACAATCCATCCAGCCTTTTTCATGCAAACAACTATTCCCAACCCGCAAAAGAAATCATTCACAAATCAACTAGATAATGAGTTGAACCGTGTTCTTTGTTTTAGAAGGGATGAATCATGGGAATATAACATACTCAAAATAAACCCCTACCTCGTAAAATGGAGTTAAACGATGGTGAGTTGTAGAAGACGGGCGTCGCGGAAGACATGCGTCGTTCCGTCATTGTCAAGAAGGAAGAAGCCGAGAGTGGCGTCGACATTCTTCGTTCTACGTTCTTCATTGGAGGAAGAGGAAAAATCTCCAAGTGTTGGGTGTCGTGCTTCGCTATTAGCATTCCATCGCTTGAAGAAGCCGTCCAAAACTCATTCTCCTAGACTCCTTTATATAGGAGTGGGAGGGTTTGTCATTGGTACGCAAGTCATAAATGGAGGATTTATGACAGAGGGCTCCACCCAATTAATCTGTTGCGGTGTCACATTAAAATGGGGAGGAATTCAAAAAGGGGGGGGGGGATTTTTGGGTGGTCCCCTCATTAAAATGGGAGGTTTCATCCTCCTCAATTAAGAGGGGGATTTAAACCTAGAGTCTCTCCCTCATAAATGATGGGAGTCAAAAAGTTATGATTCCCCTCCCATTAATGGGAGGCCTTGTGTGGTTTCCACCACAATCAACCTCACATGGGAAGTTGGATCTCAGTGGGCCCCACCACCATAACCTCTCAAGGGGGGTTAGGGTGTGTAAGTCCCACCACCAACTCCCAAGTGGGGATTCTAACCACTTTATCTGCACGCCATGTGGTTAACAAAATAAAATAAAATTTTCACTTATTTTAATTTATTAACCCACGTAAAACCCCAAAAAATAACTTTCAAACCCGATCGTCATTCGTCGAGGTGAAAGTCTTCTTAAGAGAAAACACGTGCTGCGAGTTCAACGCTGCTCTCAGATTTCATTTCCGAGCACCGGTTCAAATGATATAAAAATCCACTCATTCGTTCACTGAACGTACCCAAGCTAAACATCGGAAATTGATTCCGGACACACCTAGTGTCAGAATCAAGCATTGTCAGAAGATTAAGACTCATAAAATTCCAATGAAATTTAAAAAAAATCCCTGAAATTTTTGGGTCTTTACATTACTTCCAACTCAGGGCTTTATGTCTCCCTAAAGCTTCAACACACACTAGGGAAAACAAAAGTGCTACTGAGCACGCATCTGAGACTTTTGATCCAACGTGATCTCCAAGAGGTTCCCATGCTACCATTTGAAGAGCACCTGAGGAATCGACCATTCATATAGGACCCTCTCCTATTGGTCCTCGATCTCTACTATAACCACCATGAATGTCGCCCCTTCATCGATGTCCAGCTCCCTATGGTCGATGATGTGTGAAGGGTCATGCATGTATCTCCTTAGCTACGATACGTGGATGACATCATGCACCCAGTGCCACTGAGGTGGAAAGTTCAAGTGGTAAACCACCTTTCCTACCCTACTGAGGACCTAGAAATGTCTGTTGAACCTCAGAGATAACTTTTCGCCTCAGCCACATCTCCATAAACCTCATTGAGGTGAGTCCTGTAAAATATGTGGTCACCATCCTCGAACTCTAGAGGCCTCCGTTTCCTGTTTGGAACTCAAAACTCTAAACTCCTAGAGCTACGAGGGTGAGTTTGGAAGAGTCATGAGTGATCGGCCACCCCCTCCAATTCATGAGTTTATCCTATGATTCCTAGGTTTCCCTTTTCACCGACCAAGGGAAAAACCCATCCCAGCGTTGTTGATAAACCACAACCTTTTTTCCTAATACAGTTAATCCGAGTATGAACTGTGAATCCAATCCATACCCCGACCAACGTCACAAGGCCTCGACGCTGCCACCAAGAGGTTCAAACCGAAACTCTCACCTCAAGGGTCAGATCGCACTGTCGGCGTAAGTGTGATTATCGAGTCTCCTCCCAAAGTTAACTCCACACATGAGGGTCAAGTCAACGGCTTAACTGGTAACTCTAGGTCTGGGATAAGATTCGTGGAAGGAAGTAATTATTCGTATCAATGTCTTATGTTACGGTAGCTAGTAGTAGACATAAATCGTTCCTCGAATCATCCCTAGAGCCTTTCGATCACACTCTTTGACCGCATGCAGCTACTCTCTTCCCCTGTCCTCCATCTCTCTAAGCCTGGCGGGGACTACAACGGTAGGTGGTTGTAAAATATCGAAATGTACACCACCTCATGATGGTCTCCCAGCTCTGCTTCCACATCCACTGATCTGCAGATTCATCTATCTATAACACCACCTCTTCTTGAAAAATTTTACATTCCCAAGTCTTTGAGACTGGCACGAGTTTCCTGTTTTTTCCACTGCTAACTTTCACTGGATGTATCCATTCATCCAAATATCATTCAACCACAAAGGTTCTCTCCAGAACCCTAGCATAAGTAGGAATGTATAGTGGAAAAGTTCTGGCTCAGATGTCCTTTAAACACACCTCGCTCTGAGGTCCGAGCTCAAAAGAACTAATCGTATCATAGTCATCAGGTACTAGGAACGATCGGTATGCCTCGATGAATACTCAGATACTCACATTTCATCCTGCCGAAGCTGTATATGGTCTAGAAAACTCTTATCCACCTCCTCAAGCCAGTCTTCAGCCACCTATTAGTCGGGCTTGCCTCGGAACCTTAGGGGTGTCTGACGCTGAAACACGTGTAAAGCACTAAGCCTACATGTGTCATCTACCGGTACCACTGGTTGAAACTTCTGACCAATAGGTAGTGGTATAGATGGCACACAACCAGAAGGTTCTATCTCAGGCATCAGTCCATGTACCCAAGCCTCATTACTATATAGATCAACCTCATGGTCACTCACTAGGAAAACACCAGTAGCCAAGATCACCAACTTCTCTACTAGTGTCTAAACTTGGTGTATAACTCTAGGAATCGCCTCCATCTAGTCCACTGCTGCCCGGGAATCTGCCTCGCCCTGTTACATCAGAGGCCTATGCTGCTGGAACTCGTGCAACATCCTCTGTCAGTGTGCACCATCCACTAGTATGGCTGGTGGCATCTGCTACCTAATGGGTGGTGGGGTTGCTGGTACACCACCCGAAGGTGCCAACATAGAAAGAGGGCCCTGCACTGGAGTCTCATCGCTCGGTGGGCCATCACCGAGTACTCTCTCGGAACTCCAACTGGTTGTCTACATGGAGACGTCATGAACATATGCAACATGGTCAAATGATTTAAACCTGGTGAGCTGACCTGGTTGAGCTGTCTTTAAGAAAACTTATGAAACACACACACAATTAGTGTTTTCATGCACTGAGTCGGAGATCAGATGTTAGGGTCCTGGTGTATGGATACAATGGCCACCGCACCAACACTGGACACCCTGATCTGAAAACCACACTCGGTACCCTTAACAATATTTCATCACAGAAAATAAATATCAGAGTCCTGAGTTTTGTGGTACAAACGACTCCTCTGATACCAATTTGTCACGACCCGTCCTTGGGGCCCGTGTCCTGACTACCCCATGCCCGCCTTCCATAGGCCAGGGGCTAGCGACTAGAACCAACGGCGTAAATCCCGGTAAAAATGGAAGGCATTGCCATTATGATATGTAAACACACACAAACAGAGTACATGCGGAAGAAAAAAATAAGTAAATCAGTATAACAAGTGTATTGAAAGTACAAAGGTTGCCGGAAATAAAAGTCCAACAATAAAGTACATGGAAAAGACCAAACAACGGGAAGGTGTCAAGATGCTCTTGCATCGTCCTCCGGAGTTCCTACCTGAAGGGTAGGTATAGATGGACACCTCTGCTATCCATGTCTGTCTGTCACATCTGGGTACCGTCTCGTCGTGGAGTCCACCTCCGGGTACCGTCTGGTCATGCAGTCCACCTCCAGGTACCATCTCATTGTGAATTCCACCTCCGGGTACCGTCCAGCTCTAAAATCCTCAACAACGATCAGTGCTATCTATCGTCTTCATCCAATACAAAGAGGTGCAGGCATATCCCTTGTAGGGGTGAGTATAACGATACTCAGTAGGGACCGCAAGACCCTCAAGGTCTCACGAAATCAAACAAGGATAAACCACAGAGAAAGTTCTCAACAAATAAACTTTACTTAGGTATATGTCTATACATATACCTATGTTATCAAGTAACCCATCTCAATCATGAGGAAAACACAAAGGTCAAAGACTCAGCCCAAACCAAGATTTTGCATTCACGATGGCGAAAACACTGCTTTGGGAGAAATCCTCCTCTGTCGAGCACAGTACTCATGTCACGACTCCGAGGTTCCACTCACTATCCTTAGACTTCTGAGGCAATCCTCCTGTCGAGTACCGTGGGTCTGCCACCTAACAAAGTAGTGCCTCCCTCCATGGGGCTGGCACCTCACACAATAGTCCTCCTCCTCATAGCCTATAGAGGTACTCCTCATGTCGAGTACCGTGGGTCTGCCACCTCACAATGTATTGCTCATCTACTATGGGTCTTCCACCTCACAAAGTAGTGCTCCCCACTGGGCTATACAAGTCACTCTGAATCGAATCGGACAAGCAGTTATCAGGTCTCAGCTAGCTACAAGGTCACCGTACTCCATATGCTCATCTCCGGGAGGATCCGCTCCACGAGCTACCGGTCAACACACCAAGTGTCCCGAAGTCCCATGAAGATGTATCTCAAAGAACCACCTCGACATAGGGTTCTAAATGAAATAGAAGGCGTGTTAATCGGATGACCGGTCTATGAGTTACACGCCTTTTAGTCTTGGGGGCCCAGTTGGTTTCGTGTATGAACCAACCCAACCGGATCTCTACTGTATCCTGAATTACCATGGGGTATACTCATAGGAAGCATTTCTCAACATGATTACCAACGCCGATGATGGTTCGTCAAACTAACATCTGGTCTGAGAGTTTTTAGCATTTCTGTTCCTGAGGCCCGGTTGGATATTAGGTACAATCCCACCCGACGATACTCCAACTGCATCCAAACCTCAGTTGAATTATTCCAAAAGAACCATCTAATTAGGATGAATCCAACAAAGTCGACGACACGTCATTCGGGCATCCAGAGCTCAAGATATAACCGTTTCCACTCCGAGGGCCCGGTTGGTTTTGGGTTTGAACCAACCCTAACATACTAAAACTTTACCGAAACCTTGTGTGTAATATACAAAAACGACTGTCTCGATCCAAGGAATCCTACAAAACTGATGGTGCGTCGATCGGAGGACCGTAGCTCAATATATGTCCGTTTAACCGATAATGGTCTGAAAATAGGTGGTCCGGGTCCGGTCCGACCCAGCCCAACCCCCCCTGGGTCAGCCCAAACTGGGTCGACCCGACTAGGGTCTGGGTCTGTCCCGGTTGGGCGCGGCCGGACCCGGCCTGGCGCTGGCGGCCTGGCTCGGTGGCTGGTTGCAGCTCGGCCGGTTGGCCGAGTGCGTTGCGCCGAGCAGGGGGTGCAACCCCCCGTTCATTGTAACCGGTGGTGCCTGCAGGTGCCGCCCAGCCTCCCGGATCCCGCATGGCCATGGGGTCTGGCGCTTTGTTTCCGCGGCTATTTCCTTGTTGGATCCTTTCCGGTGGCGCACTGGGGCGCCGTTGTCTCTAGGCGGCCGGACGGCTCCGACCCCCGCCTCCGGTCGCCGGTGCCGACGCACCAGCAACCCGTGCCACCAGGAGGTTCCGCGGGCCACTGGAGTTTCTTCGGTGGTCCGTTTTAACATCCGTCTGCGCCGACGGTCTTCTTGGGTCCCGAACATTACTTCGAAGGCTTTCAAGCACCATTGCAGTCTCGTTTCATCATCACCCGTCAATCCGCGCACCAACAAACAATCTGCGGAGGGTCATCGGGATGTGCTTGTTCGACCCGCACCCTCCGTGTTAGCTGCTATCAATTTGAAAAAGATAAACAAGGTATCATGTTGTACGAAATAATAATTAATCTGAAAAACATTGAAACAATCCATCCAACATTTTTCCCGCAAACAACATTTCCCAACCCAAAAAATAAATCATTCACGGATCAACTTGATAATGTGTTGACCAACGTTCTTTGTTTTAGAACGGATGAATCATGGGAATATAACATACTCAAATTAAACCCCTACCTCATAAAACAACGTTAAACGATGGAGAGTCTCATGAGATGGGTGTCGCGTAAGAAATTCGGCATTCTGTCCATGTCGGGAAGGAAGGAGCCGAGAGTGGCATCTGCGTTCTTCGTTATACGTTCTTAGTTGGAGGAAGAGGAAAAATATCCATGTGCTGGGTGCCGTGCTTCACTTGTAGCGTTCCGCCGTTTGAAGAAGCCGTCCAGAACTCCTTCCCCTATCCTCCTTTATATAGGAGTTGGAGGGTTCATCATTGGTACGCAAGTAATAAATGGAGGATTTACGAAAGAGGGCTCCACGCAATTAATCTGCTGTGGTGGTGCATTAAAATGGGGAGGAAGTTAAAAAGGGGGGTTAAAGCTTTGGTGGTCCCCTCATTAAAAAGGGAGGTTTCATCCTCCTCAATTAAGAGGGGGAATTAAACCTAGAGGATCTCCCTCATAAATGAGGGGGAGTCAATGACTTATGATTTCCCTCCCATTAATGGGAGGCCTCGTGTGGTTTCCACCACAATCAACCTCACATGGGAGGTTGGATCTCTGTGGGACCCAACACCATAATCTCTCAAGGGGGGTTAGGGTGTGGCAGTCCCACCACCAACTCCCAAGTGGGGATTCTAACCACTTTATCTACACGAGATGTGTTTCAAGAAATAAAATAAATTGTTCACTTATTTTATTTTATTAACCCATGTAAAACCCCATAAACTAACATTCATACCCGATCATCTGCCATCGAGGTGAAAGTATTCTTAATCAAAAACTTGTTCTACGAGTTCAATGGTGCCCTCATATTTCAATTCCGATCACCAATTAAAAATATAGAAAAACCCACACATTCATTCACTAAACGTACCTGAGCTACACTTTATAAATTGATTTCGGACACACCAGGCCTTGGAATCAAATGCAGTCAGAAGATACAGACTCATAAAATTCCATATAAATAAAAAACAATTCCATGAAATTTCTGAGTCTTTATATCTTAATATATAAATTCACCCATCTCCCCTTGTCAAAAATATAGTCTATCCATGTAAGAGGGTAATATTTCTTGATCGTCACCTAATTCAACCTTCAGTTGTCTATAACTGACCTCAGACTTCCACCCCACTACATTGAGAAAAACACTGGAGCAACCCATGGTGAGACACTCATCCAGATAGATCCGATTTTCATCAGATCACCTATAAGAATCCTCATGTACTGCATGTTAGAAGGTTCCACCTGAGAAGGAGCCATCAAAATTGATGAAGCATCAATTTGAATGTCTATCACAAACTGAACATCTCTTTGAAGGGGTAACATCTCATACTCCTTGGGAAAACATCTAGGAACTCTCAAATTAAAATAGGAATTTCTACCATATTATAATTAACTAATTCCACTAATAACTCATCCAACAATGAAAGAAGGGGATCCACATGTTGTGTACTCAACAGAAAACAATACCCTCCAATTGAAACCACACAATGACCATCCTTATCCTAAAACACAACACTCCTCAGGAAGGAGTCGACAATAGTATTTATGATATAAAACCAGTCAAATCGAAGGATTGCATTGTGTGATTTCATGAATTGTACTAAAGGATCCATATCGTACTCATAAGGATATATCATCAGTTTACACCATCGGCCCACATCAAACAATTTGGTCTCGCCTCCAAATGTAAGACTCCACACTAGGTGAATGGTAATCCACTCTTTGTGTAATCCCATACCATGGTCTATATCGGTTGAAGAAAATGTTTCTGAAGCTCATGAATCAATCAAATAACAAACAAGAGTACTAAAAAAACTGATCATACATATGATGATATTTATCCCCTATAGAACTGCTTCCTCCACTATGTGGAAATGCTGATGCCAAGCTCCTCTACCTCCCTACTAACGACCACATCTGCCACCATGTTCAGGTTGTGGTCCCTAAACACAAGGAACATATTGAGGTTGGAATCTACCTATTAAACTTCCACTAGGTGGTTTATAAGCCTAATTATTATTCTTTTGAAATAGTCTCACTAACAAAATGTTGTTGCGGAAGGCATTGATCCTATAAACCTCCAAGAAATTAAGCTCGAGGATCTACTGGGTACTGTCTGTAGCAATGGAAAAAGTACACCAAAACAAAAACAAAAAAAGAACAAAAACTCTTAGTAAAATCTTGGAAGTAATTGATATAAGAATTCCATAAAGGAAGTTGTCATGGACGACTCCCTTCCAGTCAAAACCTCGAAGTTCCTAGTTCTTGAGACCTACCACTAACAACTATGTCCCTAAAAGAACACTACTAGCTCCCCAATCACATCAAACATCCACATGAGTGAATCCTATAAATAACCTCTACCTTATTCTAGATCTCTAGATATGTTGGAGATGTAAAATATGTTACAACATACTTGAAAGAATGACTAAGTACCTCCTCAATACATCACACATGAGACTCCTCATATAGAAAAAAGGTATGCGGAATAAAACAAATGTCACTTGAACGTTATTGCCAAATACCACATTAGCATACTCCCTTACTGAAGAGAGAGAATGTCCTACCTATTCTATGCCATCATGGCCAATGAAAGGATCTATACCCAGAAATCCTTCTGTATGTAAAACCAAAAAACATCAGCCTCTTTCTGCTCTCCCAGATAAAATATCCACCAATGATGTGCATTTTATCACATCTGACTGACAGACAAGGGGTCTAAGTACCCCATTGAAGCCCAGATCAAATTGAATGAGATATCAAGACCCTTAAGCCAACTCTCTGTATCCACATCCAATATACTTCCCTTGTACTTCCCCAATGTCTTCCATTGGAAAGCATTCAACAACCTCTACCACTGATTTTCCTCGTCAAATGGAACAATACTATAATGATCGACTGGATTGGTCTCCTGAGCCTCCAATAACTAAGCCACACAGTTACGATGACCAAGATACATTTATGAAATGAAATCAAGGATTTTTTTTATGCCAAAGTATTAAGGATTTTTATTAATATTTCATTTAATTTTTTTATTTCTTTTGTCCATTTTCACATACCCAAACAAAAAAATTCAAACAAGAACTCAAGTTATTATAATTCATGTATCTCTCCTGGAATCCTACTCGACAAGTAGGTCCATCTCACCTAGCCATTAAATAATATCAGAACCAATGCACTGGATCATGGGGTGGGGGGTGGGGGTGGCTTAAATATTGTATCCTAGAAATTCCCCCAACCTATCTCACATAAAAAGGTCAACATGAACCGTTTCCATACAACCATATTAAATCCTAACTGTTTATAACTCCAAAATCCATCATATAACTCATAAATTACCTCTAATACCACTACGTCACTACCCCCTCCCTCCCAGGGTACCCCTCCAAATATTTTCAATGAATAAAGGGATATAATGACACCCCAAGTCCCTCATCAAGTACACATTCTGTAGGTGATTAGCACCATGGGTGTAAAAATATCGCAATATGGATGGAATTAACCTTTTTAAGGAAACACGCTCAATAGATATGAATAATCATCCATAAAAAATCCCAATACATATTTTGAAGAAATCCAAAAACCTTCTCACTCTTCATGTATAAATAGAAATAAATCAACAAAAGTCTCCAAACTAAATACACAAATGTAAATCTAAATAGAAACAGAAAAATTGTCATGGATAAAAACATGTAAGGAATATTACTATTTATGATATTCTCCAAGAAACTATAAAAATATTTTATAATTTTTGATCATAAAAGTATACTGAGTAGGAAAACTATTGTCTCTCATGAACATGTGAAAGAAGAATAATAATTCTCCTGTGAGAAAACAAAAAATCCAAATATCCCATGTAACGGTATAATAACCATCCAAACCTCACCAAATCATAATCAAGAAATAACATAGGCCATGCAGTGTAATATGATATAAATCACACCTATGATAGGGTAACCCACACCACTTTCCCACTAGTAGGTTGCACTCTCCCAAAGTTGAATTTATAGGTGTTCTCATCACTTTTACATTACATGACACATCATGCCCACACACACGTGGGCCTCAAAACTCATCCCAACCGAATACACCAATGCCTCAAAATGCATCCCGCCCACTCACATATTTTCCTCACAAAACATCCCACACATAAAAACATAGTCCTCACTACACATCACTCTTTTCCTAATGTCACATGGGAAAACTTGCCTCATCATAACTCATCCCAAATACACCTGAGATACCACACCATAACCACTATATAATGCACTAACATACCTCTGACCATTATAGGTTGTGAAATACCTACCTTTCCTAGAAGATAAAGTGGAAACTAGCAGACACATATCTATCCATACTCCTCAGTAGATGTTGGGAAAAACACCCCTCATGTGATGATGCTGGTGTTCGACAGATAGTGCTCAAAATGGGTTGGGTGTGAATAGAATTCACAAGGGAATGAAATCACACACACACACATATATATATATATATGTGATAAAAACATTCATTCCTAACCTATGGATTTGTAGACAATCAAACCAACGCATAACACTATCTCTTTTTATTCTACCTCTAAATGCACAACACCACACAACTAGAAACATATCCCTTTTCAAATTTACAATAAATTATATTTAACCATTTATATTATATTATCCAAACCAACATAATCCTTTATAATCATTATTAAAAAAAAATTATTTATTCTATCACAACCTGGGAAAATATAAGGCACGAAAAATATCAAGAAACTTGGAAACATCCATTTAGGAGGTGAATAACCATGTAAAATTAACATGACTTCACATTACCTCAACATTCAACACCCATTCATCAAATATCATACAACGAACTCCAGATATGGGGTGAATCTTTATTCATTTTATCAATTAATAAAAATCTAGAAAATTACCAATAAAAACACTTCTTTCCTCCTTCAAACTCATCCAACCAGATCATCATAACAATAGAACCAACCCCTTTGCACAACCATTCCCAAAACTAAATCACAACACAAACCAAGGAAAACATATTTTCAAATTTAATAAGTCATACGTGTTTGAAATACACTTGATTATTTAGGGGTTATCATAGAAACTATATGACTATGCGGAATCCATTTATTCTCCAAATATACATCACTAACCAATTTTAATATATAAGAGTTCAACAAAAACAAAACAACATGAATTCCATAAAACATTCAATGAGAGATCTAGGACCCCTAATTACTAGAATTTTTAGTTGATAGTCAGCATTTACCTATTACAATATAAAAAATAAAAATAATGTAGTGTGATCACGAATCAATTTCCCTAGCCAACTTTATATTAATTTTTAAAACAATTTGATTATCCTTATTAATCTAAAATAGGATATCTTCACTAGGTATAAAATCTATATACCCATAACATTTGATGAAAAATTAATATATATGAAGGAAATATTACCAAGAATAATGGATGACTAACACTTCCTAGTTGTACAAAAAATAGGGAATGCGTATAGGTGGTAACCCTCCAGGGAAATCATGAACCAATTTTTGAAAACAGGTGATACAGTACCTATGGGAAGAAATATTTAGTATATCCCATATCAAGATAAATAAATAGGTATTTATAATGGGAAATATATCTCGGTGTTAGGAGGATCAGATCTGAGTCACGAGATTATATATAGTATTAATTTTCCATTAAAGGAGGAGCTAGCCGAGACCATGTGTTTTGACAATTTAAAAGTCATCCGACTATTATGGAATTAATGATATAATATATAGAATTTGAATCAATCTGTAAGACTTTTAAATTTCTCATTAAACCCATATTATGTCAAAAAATTACATCAAAAGGAAAAAAACTGGAAGAACTAGAAACACTGCTCATGAAGAACATCAAGTTAGACATTGCCAGATGATGCACCACTAGATAAGGAAACACTGAACGATGCACCACCTGTAAGGAAATGCTAGACAGGGAACATCCCATGAACCACATCTAGATAAGTCACTACTAGATGAGGTACCTCAGGATGAGACCCTGCTAGTAGGCCACCTCCAGGGTGATACACTACCAGGGTGAAATACCATCAGCGAGACACCACAAGGATGAGATACTGTTGGGATGGGATATATTTAGGATACAAGAATACAAGAAAATTGGAAAATAGAAATTTGGGAAACTATTGAAATGAGACACTATTTAGATATCTCACATAACCCAAAACCCCCTTGTTTCCCCTAGACACATAAAACACTAGATTTAATACATTATAAGGGGTTGGAAAGGTTCATTCCATTATAAAATAATTATACTTGAATGCTACAAACAATATTTTTTGTTCATTTTTATCTTATAAGTTAAATTTTAGTTAATCCTTTTATATCATTAACTTAGTAATTATCTCCATAATATGTTGTCACTAATATGAAAATATTTTCTAATTATGAATGCACTTATTTTTGTTTTTCTAGAAGACACCTTAAAAGTCAAATGACATAGTATTTATTAGAAATAGGATTATCCAAAGAATGAATTTTATTCACTATCTCATTGAACATGAGATAACTATAAAAAATAAGATCATCATATTTTATCTTAAATGCATCATACTTAACTATAAAATTATTTCAACATATTTCATTAACATTAGTTCTTCCTTCACGAGAAACTCCTAATACATCCCATATTTCAAAATAAGTTGTTCAAGAAAATATAATATAAAATTATTTTTCCCTTAATGCATAATAAATAAATTTTATTGATTTATAAATGTTATTATAGGAATTTTTTGTAGTATAATACAATGTATTTATAGGAGTATTATAAAAGTAAAAGTTATCTTTAATATAATTCCATATATCAATACCCATCCTTTATATGTGAATTTTCATATTCATTTTAAATTGGGCATAGTTTGTGCCATTAAAAATTTAGTTATTTTGGTAAAAGATCCTACTTTACTATTATCCAATTAAAGAACTAAATTTAGATTTAATAGAAATTTAGGATCATTAAAACACATCTATAATCAGAGTATAAAAGAATTTGAAATCCGTTGATAGAAAATGTTGTTCGGAGCGAGTTACTCAAGCGGGGTTGAATTGAGTTCCCAATAAAAATTAATATTATAAAAGAATAACAAAAATTCACTTGGTAAAATAGACATGCCCAATTAATGATAATATGACTAGAGAGTGAAGAGAATATTAATTATCTGAAACCTATATTGGGTATTCACATAAAAATGTATAATGTTTCCATGCCATAGAGGACCTATTCCATAATTATCATTAGAATAAAAAAATATAGTACACACAAGGTCCTCTTCCACAAGCACCATAGTTGAGAAGATGACTAGAGAGTGAAGTGAATATTTATTATCCTCTAGTTTAAGTATAAAAGATACTGGGTGTTGATAAAAAATAAAACATGTCATTAGAAACACCAGAATTTTTGAATAAATTTAATATTTAATGCGTGAAACCCGGAGTCTCTAAGAAATAACCCTTTATTATAAAGTTCCCAATGAACACAATGTCTCTGCTTTTGAGATTTGAATTTCAAAAAACGGACATAAAAAGTTTGGATTAGTTAGATATTTATAGTCTGATATGATCAACATACATCATTTGGTGAATATTAACTTACCATTATGAATAGTAACATACCCATATGAATAGTACTCTACACTTATGAATAGTAACCTCACCCATGTAATTATAATTCAAATTGAGGAACCATATAAATGAGAGTGAATATTTTAACAATTGATAATTATATTTTGATATTTCTGTGAGTAATAAAAATTTAAATAAAATTACAAATTAATAAACAAAAAATTAGTTTTCCTAAAATTTATTCTTAAATAAATATATTTTTCCTATGATTTTAGTATAATTTTATAATACCTAAGTTATGTTTTTCATTTATTATATAATCATTTTCAAATTTAAAATATTTTTTTCAAGTAAAAAATAATTTTATTTAAAAAGAAAATTTCTATTATTTAGAATATTATTTTGAAAAAATGGATTTCAGCTTTGAATTTTAAGTTTTAAAAAATTGTTTTTGTGTATTTTTGATATTTTTCAAAATACTGGAATTTTGGGTTAATAGTGAAATTCCCTAAATTATAAAATATTCTATATAAATAAATTTTTTGCATCATTCTTGAGTCCTGGATGATGTAAATGGCCATTGGCTGAATCTCACATGAATTATAAATGCAATTTTTCACCACAATCAATACTATTCATAGTCTTGAGCCAAAATAATGAAATAATGATTAAAATAATAGAAACCCTCCACTCCTCCACTATACAACCTAGCCATCACTCTCTATTCTCTTATCTTGTCTAACCATATAATATTCTCAAAGTTCATCCCAAATACACTTACCTAGTCCCTCCCCAAGCCTATGAGATCCTGTTCTTTCTAAAAGACCAAAAACCCTTCCCTTAAGGATATTCTCAAAGAGTAGTACTCATGTGGTATATCCTCTTCTCGTTTTCCATTTAATTTATTGTAAGTTCATTATTTTATTACTATCTCCTCACCTCCAACATCCAAATGATCATGATAACTATAGTTTCATCTATATAATGAAATTATATAATGTTAATGGAACATCCATCATCAACTGCCTTACTCCATACCTCTCTCTTTTATTTTAAAAACAGAAATCATCAACCTGGGGGTGCCAATTTATAACCTCCATGGAAGTCAAACCTTCATTCATCAATTTCTCCTTAATGTATGTTCATGAAACATTTTTGATGGTTGAAAAAAATATATATGTACTATATCTTATTTGACATTCTTGAACCATTTTATATGAATAATATTAATTCATACAACAAAACTAGTTTGTAATAATCAAAATACCACCAAAATGATCATCATTAATGTTTTATCTAAAACCTCATCCTCACACCATATAACAAAAATAATTATATTATGTATGAACCTGGATATTTTTTCAGGTATGGATCTTAATCTATGGTCTTTTTCGAGAAAAAGAGGAGTTTCAAGAAATTTAAGGACTACATGTCGTGTACTTAGGAGTACATGTCGTGAACCAAGTTGTTGCGGGTAGCCATGTACTAGACGTGTAATGGCCGATTACATGGATGTGTGGGGTGACCTGGAGAATTCTTAATGTGGGCCCTGATTAAAGGATACACACACTGTTTATCCACAGGGAACACACCATGTATTTTTATTTTTTTATTGTTATATCATACTTGGGTTGCGTCTAATCGATAAAACTACCATCTTCTAGAAACGTCTCATCTAGGAGTGCCCAAAGATCACTGATTTTTATCCAATACCCCAATTGACTGTCTGTTCTCAGAGTCAAACACCGTTGATTATTTTGGAATCATATTAGTGAGTTATGACTTCATCTAGATCCCCTCATCTTGATTCCACTTCTTTCATAAGATATCCATGGATGAAAATTTTAGATGTTTCTGTAGATCTACAACATTCTAGGTCGATTAAATAGAAAAGTATCAACTATATTGATCATACAATGTCGAGGTAGGTGGTTTGTGCCTTTTTATTGATTTTATTTGAATTATATGTTCAAATTATCAAAAGTTTGGACTCTATTGTACTATGTCCCTTAATGTTCTATAAAATTTGTTTATCCACTATATTTATGAATGATTCAGATTATTTTTTGTATCCAAAATTCACATACATATTGAAAAGGGCCTAATAGATGGTAGTTTCAGCAATAAGTAACTCGGTAATTTGAAATGGTATATATTATTATGGGAAATGTTTATTGATATCTCTGAAGTCATTTCAGTCCATATTTTTTCCATTCATCTATTTTAATATCACCACATTGGTCAGATATTTCAGGTACTGTAATCCCAAATGAATTTATCATTGATAATTATATCAACATTATCTTCAACCATAGTCTCATGAGTAAGATTCATTCTTCTCTCCGTATTCATATAACCATAATTATTCTTTATAAAACCCAAATGGTGGGTTTTTATATTATGATCATGTCCTAAAACATTGGTGCAATTCTAGGTGAACTCATCTTAGAGTTTCATTATAAAATAAGCATACTCCCCTTTTCCCATGGATGTCATGTATTTTATAACCAATGCGAGTCATAGTTCATCCTCAGGGCCCATTTTGTTTTACTAGAGGTCTTCAATGGTAATGGAGAAACCTCATGAATTTTAATGAGTTGTATATTAGACCACATCTTCTTCTTCTCCCAGTGCATGAATATCGAGGGGAAGGGTGATGAAGGAGAATCTATAGAGCTACATGAATCATCGATATCCCAATATTAAGATGATCAATAATGATCATTATCAATATCATGTTTTTATTTGAGCATTTATCATGATTCGGAAAATATTATTCATATCAATGTTTTCAATAATTTGAAGTGTTGATGCATGGGAAAATAAATTAACTTTTTAAGAACCTAATTGAAATAGTGTCCAGACCAAAATGAACTTGATTCTAGAGAATTTATCAAAAAAGGATCCTCAAATTTCAATATTTTTTAAATTACACGAATCATTCAATTTAATGAAGTGTCCATGCATAATTTTATAGTTTTCATTCTTTGTAAAATAGAAGACAATGTTACACTCCACATAGTCAGTCTCCAGATAACATAAATTAGTGGTAGTAATCTCACCTTCCAAATATTGAGGCCTTAATAGGGCCTCTTCAATAATTTCACTGATTTTTCTTTATAATTTCATAGCATCATCGATTTTAATCTTAGTTAGAACCATATATAACTACATCCAGATATCATATTATGAAGCCATGTTTCTAAATTTCTAAACATGGGTTAAATATGCTCTTTTTCATGCTCCTTGTGAGAATGATATTTTGATACATATTTCTAAAAAACATGACTAGAATTTTAAGGCCTGAATATTGGCGATGGATCGAGTCAACCTAGTCTTCCCACCCATCTAGTTTTATGAAAAAACATTTGACACCCTTCAGTCAATAATATAAAAATATTTAGATTTAATTGAATCATGATAAATTTTTAATTTTTCACATTCTATTGTTTATAGCATCATAGAAGTATGTGACATTGAATTACAACCATATATATGGATTTAGGAAAAATGTGGTTGGGTTATTAGACATATCCGATATATTTTTTCATATTTTATCTGATTATATATCCTTTACCTCAAGATCCCAAATCATATATTGGAAGCTATGGTTCATAATAATAGTCATCATTAGTGAATTATTATATTAAATGAACGAAATTAATAGATCTAATGATTAATTCTTCATCCAATGAATATTCCATTTTGTGGGTTGGATCCTATTTACCTTTTGGTGTGATGGTTCCCATTCTCTCAGTGTTGTATGAATTATAACTGAGTAGGTTATGAATATCTTAGGTATTTTAATTGGTATTTCTTCTTGTACATGATTCTTTGTTGGCCGTTACATTGTATTTTAAAAAATTTGACATTATCTGAATGTGATGTTGATGATATTACTCACATAAGGGAAGAATAAACTAAAGGAACTACTGGATGGTTTAGTTAATCTGTTAAGATAGTATAAACTCAATTTTCAATATTCATATTTATCTAATGATCTATCTTTTCCTCCCCAATACATGTGACTTCTTTACATTTTCTATATTCTTTTGTAAAAATACTAAAACACATGACACTTGTGACAATGGATTTCGTAATTTTAACTATAAAACATGAACCATTTTGGGGAGAATGACCATATAACAAGAATTCATGTATGATGTGCCTCAGTTTTGGGTGAACGGAAAAATAATTCTATGATCACATAGAGAAATTATATCTGGACTTCTTTGATCTATAAACCACAATAATTTGTTCATTATTTCTAGTATGAAGTATCTAGGAACATTATCACCTTAGAGTGAATAAGTTATACTTTTTTTATCCTCATGTGGTGGACATTTATATCCCTTTCCCTAATATTTATGGGGATATTAATGTTTTAGTTTCCATTTAGGAGGCTGTGTCACATGATATTATGTAAGTTTATTAGTTGGATCCTCTAGGTGACTTATTATTTCAAGGGGTTCTCATTGAATATATAATAGGGAAGAAACATTAATACTTATAGTTATGGGTAGAGCGTAATGTGGTGGGCCATCCTATATCCATTCCTAACATACAATCTATTATGGGATAGTGTAGTTTCCTTGACATGGTCCTAATTACAACTATAATGGAAGGAACTCCAAAAATACTTCCTCTATTGGATTAAAGAAAATTTGTTTCTATGATATTTGAATCAGTGGCTGACCTCGCTCTAACCGTTTTTGGCGTGATGGTAAAATTATGTTGAGAGAGATTATTTGATAGAGTAATGGTAATATATTCTTAATGAAAATAAAAACCCGTTATATTTCCTATAATTAACTTTGGATTGAGTCTATTTAATTCATTAATTTCAACCTAATTTTGAGATAATCATTATTTAAATGAATAAGGGTTGAGATTTTTGGGTAACAAGTGGAACATATCCTCATTATTGACCATTTATTTTTTAGAATCCTAATAGATCGGTGGAATCTGATCATTTGAGAGATCATCCAAATTTTTAGCCTACCATTCAATTCTAGAACTCAAACATTCCTCAATAATTTTTGTGAAAATATTTTTTAAATAGAAACATCCTAATAACATTCATTTTCACTAGATTCATATTCCTTATCCTCTTTAGATCCTATGATGATTAAATTTACCAATGCATAGTACACTGCAAACATCTTATTTCAATTAAAATTATTGAATGAATTGTCTCTATTATAGACTCCATTGAGAAATATTCATGATATTCTGTAGTTTTTTATCTCATAAGGGATATATTTTGATTAAAATCACTAAATGTATTAATATTATTATTCTAGGATACCAATACCTTTTTTTATATATGGAAATCTTGAGAGAGTCTTTAGAAATCATCATTGTATGTTTTTCCCATGATAAAGATGAGTAATATATTGAGACAATCTATGGAGACTTATATTTTGATGCATATAACAAATGAGAAATATTTTCACCTCGAGGGGATTGAGTTTGAGTAAAAAATTTCCATATCCCTATAGAATTGTTATAATGATGATCAATTATTTTAGAATTTAGGAAACAAATTCAGGACCTTAAATAATGAGGATATTGGAAAAATAACCCATCACAGTAGGATAGGGTTGCACATATATTGACACTACCATAGTTATATCTATTTCACTCTTTATTTTTTATATTATTGTCTTAGTATGAGATAGGTGAAAATCATGTTTCTACACATCCAATAATTTTTAAATCATATTGGAAATTATTGATGAAATCATTTTAATTAATTAGATCATAAATACATTTTCATTGAATAACCTCAAGAAACATTCCAAATATGTAGTCTTACGATTATGAGGGAAGACAAGTGAAACTATTAGTGAAATTATTATATTTCATTTCAATGATTCAAATACCATTCATATGGAAATAATTTCTATTTAAAAAGAATAAAAGATGAATAATGATGTAGATGAATATTTATTATGCATTCATCTATAATGTGTTATTGTAATGTCATATTGAATAGTGTACATGGTCCAAAACATTACTAGGATATTATCTTGGTTAAATTTTTTCCTTACTACCAATTTTTTATATTTAACCTATATGAATGATTCCACAATTTAATTTAAAAAATATGATATTTCTATGAAATTATGTTGTTTAAATACGAGATGAGTGGATTCTTCTTTGTTACATTGTATGATGATTAGTACAACTATAGTTAAATGAATTAACATTTATTTATGAAATATTTGGGTTTAGAATGATTTTTTCCTGACAATGTAATTGTAATAATCAAGGATGGAATCATCTTCAAAAGTTCTTAATGATATGATAGATTTATTATTTTACAAGCAGATTTTGATATTGTCTAAATTAAATATTTTTGATGGTTAGAACTTCACAAAAAATTCCATTATTCAGTGGGTACCATCATGTATAAACTTTTTTCCACATTGATAAGAACTATAACATATGACCTTGTGAGGACCTTCCTCATGGATAGTGGTAAGAGGAGGCCCGTATTTCTATTTTATATTATAATCTTGAGAATGTATTTTTTAGAACTCATCATGAGAATAGTTCTCATGATCGACCATAGTGTAATCATGAATGATCCCTTCATAGAAAATGTTATCGGTAGGAACATCAAGTTCTAGTATCAAATTTTCTCGGGGGAAATTAGGAAAAAAATTGTTGATTCCTTAATCTTGTAATGAGTCTTTAGGATATTAGGAATCCTTTGATAAATCATTATGAGAAATAAGAACATAATCACTAAGAAAATTAAGAATTTCAGTCTACTTCTAGATTTTTGATTCTCCATGGAGAGACCTATGATTAGATTTCCAATATCAGTTTGTTGATGTTATGTGTTATAGAGAATGAGTATTATATATGGTATCCCACATGTGAGACATCAGCGTTGTTTCTAATATGTGATTAATGTTTCCATGTTTTTGGTTGGAATTCATTTCTATTTAAATTTGGTAGTTGCAATGGGATGATGATCACCACATATAATGGGAATGTTTATTTTGTATAATTTCCTTATAATAGTGGGAGTGTGTCAATAAGACTCCTAAAATGGATAAATAATGTGTTCTTACACATGTGTATCCCTAGCAGTATTCTTGTTAGCCACTTTGGTGGTGGGTGTAAAAATTTGTGCCTTCCCCATAACAAATGTTATTTAAATAATATATTGAAAATAATGTAGAATGTTAATGGGAATTTATGTATTCCACTGTATTACTTCCAGGATTTTCTAATAATATTCTGTAGTTGGAATGTCAATCTGTGTTAATTCCCTGGTTAGAGAGGGAATCTGTGTCCACTCATAACATTATGTTCCAACAAGAATATATTGAATTGATTTATGTATGAATGTTGAAGTGTGGGTATTTCTTATATTAGTTATAAGGATATAATGATAAAATTATATGGATGTTTCTATAATTTTCTAGACGGATTCCCAGGTGTGGGTTGGAATGTATGCAAGCTCATAGTTTTTCATCATGAATTATTGGATGGAGTTATTCTTGGTAAGTGGAATATAGTCTAACTCCCATTTTTCTATCCTTGATGTGTTCTCATGGGAAATAAATTATTGGGGGAATAAGATGGTACTGATAGGGTGGTGTCCTCAATGGATTTTGGGGTTTACGTAACATTGAATTAGAATGGAAATTTATTAGCTACAACTCTTTATTTGGACTCATGTTTTGTGGGTAGGTTGTAATCAACCACATGGTCTACTAGTCTAAAGATAATAGTGGTATTTCTGTTTCCATTTTGGGATATCCACAAAAAAATGGGTTGAAATGGAAATTGGTGTTACAATAATCAATTACAACACTCATCACAATGCATATGTTTGGTGGTGATTCATTTTCTATGAGACTTCATGAATGATCTCCAATGATGGGATAATACTATCCAAATTCTAATTCAAAATCATCATATTTCAACCCAACATTGGTGGAACTGGGTGGGTGACAATATCATTTGATTCAATGAAGGAAAATCCAGTATGAATATAAATTTATAGGTTTGTTTTGATTAGTAAGAATCCATTTGGATTTAATAGATTCATTTTGAATTATACTAGGATATAAAAAACACACAAACAAGAAAACCCATTAAATAAGAATAATAAATAAATATAAACATGAATATCTAATTATATTATTAAAACAATGGTGGTTTCATTTTATTATAGACTACCTAGGGAATCATGGGTCAATGCATTGGTGGCTGAATCATTTTAGTGAATAGTGAAAGGATTTATCACAGCTTCACCAATTTTTTTAACATAAAGTGTGTTAGTTATTCATATGTGTGCATCTACCCACACATTTTATACTAATTTTAATTTGATTTATTCATGTATTGTTAACACCAAAATTTCTAAATTATGAATTCATTTTGTCAGTGGATTTTTTTTAAAATGATACTTATGAATTTACTTTGGCCAAGATAATGATAGCTCATATTCATCATAATTTGTTAGGGAAAAATTATGGAATACATTGGGAGTCTTTTAATGATCAAATATTTATTCATGAATCCTTCCAAAATCCAAGGGTAGTATTGGCGGTCCATTTTCTTCAATCAGTCATTATTATGTATTTATTTGAACCATATATATGTATTTGATGTTATCTATCAAAAGAACAATATATAATTATCGTGGCCTATTTATCCGGTTTTCTTATTTACTTGTTAATTAATTGTTTTAAGGAACTATAATATAATACCTCATTGTTGATTACTCATTAATTTGTAGTAATCCATGATTATTTTGGTTGTTTATGTGTCAAAACAAGGAAGGTGATAGGGCTTGTTATATTCATCCAGAAAAGATTTAAATACCATATAGTTCACTACTACTTATTAGGATATAGTAATCCTTTTAAGGTCTTGTGAGAAGGAACACAACATTAATTTTAATAACAAGCATTAATTATGTTAAGGTGAATGGTTACTACAAAATAATGTTGTGGGGAATATAAATGAGAATACAATTATCCTTGAAAGGACCAAGAGGTAATATATCCCTTAGGATGGGGGAATGATCACATTGATAATATGTCCCAATAAATATGATGATATGTTAGAGATATTAGGATATATTGTCCATGAGGCATCCTAGATATGGTGTTGGGATGTGAATCAAATCCAATGTAGTTTGGTTGTTTTTTGGATTGATCCTAAGGATGAGGACTAGGATGGAACTTCTATTATGCTAGTGGCATGATGGTCTTGTGTCTTTAAGAAAAAAAGAGTCATGATTATTATGGGATATAAGTAAAACTAGTATATCATTCATTTTTCAAAACATGTTTTTAATTGAACATACCCCTAAATTGGAAGACCAAGTGAACTTTATACCTTATCCTCTAATGAACGAGGAAGGGTATTTCAAAGTCATAAGGGGTATGACATCCTTTAATAAAGGTTTGGGGTTTAATATTGGAGGCATTACCTCAGTAACCTTCTCTAACCTCATTGATAGATGAGAGAGGGTCTACAATGGGGTAGACATAATGAAATATAATTTAATTAATAATGGAGGGATGTCAAATCACATCATATTATATATTTTAAAATCATATGGTGGGAATTTTTCATGCACTAATTAGAAACTAAAATTTCATGATCCTACCAAATGACATCTTATTTCAGGAATCATTTGGGAGGTAAATATCCTTACATGAATTGGGAACATTCTCCCTACGGCCTCTAAGATTGGAGGCCTCCTTAATAAGGGTATTCAAAATGGTTGAAATTATGATGATCCAATCTATTACAATGTATAGGTTGGGGAAATATTTTTATAATTGAATGTAAAAAACGTCAGGGCACATCACATTGTCCCACACCCTAGAAACATAACCACGATCGTTGTAGGAGAGCCAAAAATGAAAAATTACTATAAATTATAATTTTTTAAATGGGGATTCCAATATTTTGGGATACGAACAACCCTATGTGACAATATGATAAGAGATAATATTTTATGAAATCATGGGTGGATGGATATGAAGGTGGGATGCCCATGGTGAATAACTACTATGGTTGTAATCCTTGGGTGGATAGCCACTAAGTTGGGCTACCCTGATTGGATACCCTCTATGATGGTATTCCATCAGAATATGAGCACTAAAATGGGGGTCCCAAAGGTTCATTGCCTAAAAGAGAAATTTGGATCAACACTTTCAACATAAGTTAATATTCTTATAACCTATAGTTAAATAATCTAAGAAAATTGAGGTGATATAGGCATGAGTGAAGCATCATGGGAAGAATATTTCTATATATCAGAAGTGGTAAAATAATTATCTTTTTAACAGATAATGGGGTATATTTATAAATATAATCTAGAGGATGGGTGAATCAGTATGAATAACGAAGGTTTTCTTTGAAGATGGTCTTAGGGGCGGAATGTTCGGTGATATGTGGGGATATAAGATAACTAGACTAAGTGGAAATGAGAACCCAGGTAGATTAGGTCTAAGGACTAGTGGGGAACATGGAGGAGCTATCCTTGAAAACTGAGGGGATCCTAAGACTTCAGTTATAACAAATTATTATTTTGAAAATAGAGAACCAATATAAATATACCCAACTTTTTCACATTTCAACAGTACCTAACAATTAACTTATGAGTTATTCCAGACTTGATATGCATTTGTAGTATTAAATATTTTATATTAATATTTTCCAAATCCCCTAAAAAACATATATCTCATTAGAACAATATATTTCAATATATTATTCATTACCAATTTATATAATACCAAAAAAATTTCATCACTTTATCCTTAATACATATTATATATTGAACTCTTTAAAAAAAGGGTTCTATATGAATATTTTTCATATGTTTTCACACTACAACATTTTAAATTTTCATATTTGAGGAAAATATTGTATGTACAAGTATTCTTGACGAAATATGTTATGTATAGAACCAAATATAATATATAGAGACCATCAATGTACATATATGATTTTTAAATCTTTTTACAAATAAACAACATAATAATATAAACATCAAAAATCAACAGGTTTAATATCCTCAAAATATCAGGTTCACATGTCACCTCTACATAAAAAAACATAAACCTTTTTTATATCCTTATTGATTATACTCTTAAATGATATTTTATATAATCATTAAATATAATCACTTTTTGATATAAATCATTGAAAAGGTGACCTAAGAAGATAGTAAAGTGAGAAAACAAAGGAAGTGACCATTATAAATGAACCAAAATAAAACATGAGGGAACATAATCAACATTTTCATCACATAATAGTTTTTTAACATTATAATACTAATATACTAATTTTAATTGGGAATGGATTGTGAAATATTCCTAATAATGAAGAAACAAAAAAGAGATGTATAATCCTATAAATAATATGTGAATAATGAATACATCATGGGCACATATAATATACACACACAAATGAAAAAAATTTAATATTAAAAAGATCTCTCATAATTATCATGAATAACACACAAAATATACTATCATATGTGACATTTACAAAATTAATAGTGATATATAAAATTTGTGTCCAACCCATCAGATAATAAAAGGATCTCAACCATATATTCTACATCAATTGATTACATATAACCATCATTTTTATGAAATAAACCCACATAGTGGAATGTGCTTCATAAACATGATGAAATAAATATCTCAATGTATATCCATTTATATTCCCAGATGAAGAATTGAAAAAATATTATTGAACATAATTTATTTTCATAAACAAATAATAGGTCATTATGAGATGGGGAAACAACAAAAGATGAATCAATATGATGATTTGGAGAATATTATTTTTTAATAATCATTCTCACTTTATTACAAATCCCATTAATGAGATATAAGCACCCATATAGCGTAAAATACATAAAAATTAAATATATGTGTAATATAATATTTTTAGGAGAAATATATAAGATGATAGAGGATGAGAGGGATACCCCAATCGAATGAATTGGGTTCAACAGTCCCCCATCTTAGAACCTGATATACATAATCACATTTTTCATCCAATGTTATTAAATAATATTAAATAAAAATGAAACAGGTAATGAAATATATTTTTTTATATTGTAAATTTTCATTAAATTTTTTTATTTTTATTCATTAATAATATTTAATAATGGTGAAATGTTTTGATATTATGATTTATTAAAATTTATCACATTTTCTTGATTTCATGATTTTGTCTTATTTGTGTTAATGAATTATTAAAATTAAATCCAAAATCATAGAAATAAAATTATTTATACATGTATGTATTATAACTAATATATTATAACAATCCATAAATTATGTAATATGCAGAGAATTGTAAATGACCATAAATGCGATCAACCGATAATTAATGGGACATTATAGAAAGTGGAAGTGGGATATATATAATATTTATAAGAACCATGAAATAGGTTAATAAAATTAATATAATTCTAAAATTAAATTAAATATATTTGTTTAGTTTTAGTTTTGAAAAGAATAGAAGTGTTAAGTGATAAAATAATAAAGCTAAAGGAAATAATGAAAGAATATTACATATTTCTTGGTGTTGTTCCCTCACTATGTCCATAATATCTATAAATGATTAGTGTTTTATGATTCCATAATTCCTTTAAAGAAATTAAAGGGGATTACGAGAGATAATTTTGGAAGATATTTTTTATTTATGAGTATAAAGAACGTGTTTTTCCCTGAAATTAGGGATTAAGAAACCCAATGATTAGTGGATTTGGTTGAGGCTGTTCAAAGATACCATGAATGTTACTGATATTTTTTTTTGTATTTATATAAATAATATATTTTTTTAAAACCATATTTGGATATTTTTTATCAAATTTTTATGGAATATTTATCATTGATGATAGTTCCAGGAATTTGTAATTTGTTTTATTGATGTGATAGCAATCATGTCAAAGATATGTGCTGCTAAATGAATTTTTTCATTAAATAAAAAGATTGAGCAACATGTTTTCCTTATTATAAAAAATATGTTTGAGGAATTAAATATTCAATCACCTTGATACCATAAAAAATAACATTATTAGGTATTTAAGACTAGTTTGATAATTTTCTTTTATAAAATAAGTTTTTCTTGATGAGATGATGTGGATGAAAATGATCAGAAGTTGACTGTAGACAAGACGAGTTTTTTGGGTGATGTTTAGTGTTTTACATATATATGTATCCATTTTATATTATCCTATATAGTTTTAGCAATGTTATAAAAAATAACATATCTAGTTCAATGATGTATCCAAATTAGGGTACCAAAATTTTCTATGAAGCAGATTTCTTCTACATATAATAATTATGGATAAAGTATATGATTTTACCATGGATACATATATAAAATGTAGATGAATCTCATAGAATAAATTTTAATACCGGAAAATTATTTAGAATATGCACATATGAATTTATCACATAGCCATTCATGGGATGTGAAGATCCACATGGATGAATTAATTAGAAAAAATGAAATATATGTGATTTTGATAGATTCACACAGACAAATGTTACATTTAGTTAAATAAATTAAGTGATTCATATATAGCCGAGCATTAACATTTATCCATTTTAGAATAAATGAATCATGAACCCAATAATGGGTTTTTTTTCAATTTATGCATAGATTTAAAACAGGATCATTGAATTAAAATATACTGAGGAGATAATTCATTGAGATTAAATTTCTCAAATAATATCCATGGAATAAACATTTTAACAAATAATTTGATCATGATTAAATATAGTATATAAGTATTGATAAACCGCATAAGAATGAGGTCCACATTGCAATATGGAATGTTTCTATACATTGGGAAATTTTCAATACTTATCACATTAGTGGATTTTATGGTTTCTAAGAGTTTTCTATATTTGAATATCATAGAATAAAAGAATACTTAGGACTGTTAGGGATTCTAATAACGATATAAGTATAAAAATATTTATTTGTATCACATAAAAATTTGAATCCTGGGAATCAGGGGTTTTATTTTATTATTTTAATTAAAGAAGATATTATATTAATATTATAAAATAGAGGAATATGTTTTGTGATTGGATTATCAGAAACATCTCAATGTTATATTTCTTGTCTACAAATTGATGGTTCTTATAATATAAGATTTTATGAGAATAAATTATGGTCAATGGAGAGTGTAGATATTTAGAAACCATATTCTGATGAATCTAATGGTTTTAGGAGATCATATTTGAGATGGATATTATTTGAGCACCACAATTAGTGATTTCACTCTCAAAAAATATTTATTTAATATTCCAATCTATCATTGAATTGGATATTTATTTTTCATTTCCAAATCATCCTAATTTATTTTTTGTAAACATATTAATCCTTAATTAATCATATATTTACAATTCTGGGAAGCTATATAGCTGGGAGTGACTCACAAAGTGGGTGATGTGATTCAACATGAATTCTTTTAATAAGAGACCACATATTTTTCAGTGAAGATAATCTAGGTTTGGGGAGGCTAACTATATCTGAATATGAATTAGATTCCACAATGGATTTGAATCTTATAATATTTTATTGTTCCAATTTATATTATTTCTATTCTGTTCATGTGAGGATAAGACATTTACTTTCTATCTGCATCGTACTCTTACAAGTTAAATAGGCTTATTTCAATTGAAAAGAAATTAGAAAAAATACAATCCTCAGAATAAACCAAACTTATTAATAGTGACCCAATATTTTTATAAAAAGTTATTAAATTTTTAATAGATAAAAATTCAATGAATAAAATTATGATCCATGATAGAACCTCAAAGGTTTAAGTTCATTTTAATGTTGTATACATAAAACACTTGTTCATAAGAGATCTACTTAATAACCCATTATTTTATTCATAACTAGCATTGATCGTAGTCATATTATACATAAAATAGTTCTAAAAAACATGTTTAATCGAAAAATAAGAGAAAGGAAATCTCAGATTTTCAATAAGAATGAAAAAGGGAGATTTAAATTATCACAGAAACCTTATATTTTCATAATTATATGATAAAATGATCATAATATTTGATAATTGTACCATGTATATCATAGGTATTAATCTCGATTCAGGGCCTAAATAATGGATGTTAGATATATATGAATAAAAAATTAATCACTGAAAATGTCCCATGAAGGAAAATATTGGCACAATACATATTCTAGTGTCATACACATAAGTATAGAAAATAATTTCCATAGCAGTCAAGGCTCAATACAAATACCATCATAGTGGATTGGGTGCACTCCTCGAACCATCATAACCATAGTCACATTTTAATTGAAATACTATCATAGTGAATAGATTCCCCAATTTCAAATGGTCCACTCTCAATTACCATGCTAATGTTTTCATGAGATATATATCAGTAACTATTACATTAAAGAGATACAAAATTATTGGTCCACCTGGAACATAATGAAAAATGAAATTATTTTTTCCATAATATCATAAAACACATTGCATTTCACAATTTATATAAATGAAACAGTTTTCTTAAATATTTCATCATATAATTATAGCATTACTCATTGAAATGGAATAGTTTTTATAGTTTTTTCTTCAAAATATAATTAATCCATGTAAAATTAACAGGTTTTTAGAATCATTAATAAATAATCGTCATAAAAACTCATTAAAATAATTAAGTTATTTAATATCATTGTATTATATAACAAATAAATCATATGTAACATCTAATAATTTCATTTTATATTAAAATACATTTTAAATATCAATAGAATATTTCAGGGATAAAATATCTTTTTAATTTTGAAATATGTTACTAAAAATCTAAAAATCTAAAAAATATTGATCAATAAATATTTATTAAAAAGTTATATGAAACATATAAAGTAAGATTCAATGTATTGATATATCATGAGATTGGGATGTGTTTTTGTCATTTTAATGTTAAAATAAATACAAAATTTACATTTTTAGAGAAAAAATCAGAATTACCTCATTCAGGAAACGATACCTATTTTCTATTTATTTTGTTTAAAAAAATTTGAACTTGATTAAAATTGAAAATTAAAAATAATATTTGAATAGTATAAATCATAATTTTTTTTTGAAATCATGGATATATAAGAAAAATAATTCTCAATCGATGATTGAAATATTTCCATTTGTTTCCACAAATAATTTTCATTTAGTCTCTTGGGTACATATATAGTGGAAAATAAAAGAAACAATTATATAATAAATAAATAACTAGAGTAGATTAATATTAAACATATTTATCATGAATTTTTAATTTTATTTTTTATAATTGTAATTAATGTATGAAAAATCCGATTAAAATGAAATTGAAACCACAGATCATTTCCGTTTTGGTATATTTCGAATCATAAATCTCCTGAAAGAGTAACATCAAATGAAACATTAAATATGTTGATCTTTTTAATATTCATTATATAATATGTAAAATATGTTGTATATACACATAATAATACAATATAGATGCATTACATAACATATGTCCCAAAGAAAACAATTTGAAATGATATACCCTTACCTCGAGTTCCACATGCTTTGAAACTGATATAACCACTTCATAAAAAATAAAAAAATAAAAACAATTCAATTCCAAATTAATTTACATACATATAATATCATATATGATATGCCTCTTATATTTCAACACCCATTAATTAATAATTCTTAATTAAAATCATTGATTTCAGGCATTAAATGTTTTGTTTTTCAGGAGAATTTTGGTTCGGTAGTTCCAATACACCTATTTTTACTATGGTACCATCATTTACATAATTTAAATAGGTATATATATATATATATCATATATATGATAATTATATATATATATAATGATCCATATGTTGAATTTAGATATATAAAAATTAATTAAAGCATTCAAAAATATAGTAGGCCTTATGTACACAAGATCAATATATTCAATAATATATATTTAGAAGGAAATTATGGTGAATTATAATTCAAATCCACATTATCATCCATGAAAAATGGAAATGAAAAATAAATATGTCCACTTCGTGGAGGTTGTAGTTCACTCATATACATGTCCAATGTTATCATTTTCCAACAGATTGATAGGTAATAAGGCATATATGATATTATAATTCAATAATCATAATATTATTATCAACTCTATTTTTAATTTTTTTAATCCATCATCATAACCATCCATGAATTATGGTTTGTGAAAATGAAATGTACCACTATGTGGAGCCGGTAGTCCACATGTTTGACATAATGATACATTATCACCCCATTTGATGGAAAATATGGACGATAATGGTGGTTTCTTTACCATAATAATATTTTTGTATATTTATAATATTAAAGATATTTTATCCTGATAAATAATTTTTTTTGTAGGGTTTATATGAAATTATTAATTGAAAGAGTTTGATTAATATGATTACCTCTTCTTCAGTTTGACTTCTTTAGACCCTTTCATAAGGACCACTAGAATATTATTTTAAGAATATAGGTACCTCTAAATAATGGATAAGTATATATGAAATTGACATGGGTATGTTTTGGTTAATATATAATGATTTTTTTGGTATTAAGAAGATAAATGGGTGGGGGCCTTTTTTAAGTGATAGGAGGGGAACTCTTTGAATTTCTTAAAGGATTACAAATATATTATATTCATTCTGTATCCAAATTCTTCAAATGGTTAGAGATTGAAATATAAATTATAATAATTTTGAAATACTATAAATTTTTTTGAATGGTTTATGTGGAAACTAAAACCTTATAATTCCGTTTAACCACTTAGTTAAAAACATTTAACCTCAATCATGGAAATGACTTTCTCAAACCTAAGGGGTTATAATTATATATATATATATAAGATAAATAAATCCCATAAATGATAAAGGGGATAAATTTTAGACCAATTAAAATCCTAATTTTATTATTTCATTATTTTTCTTATTTATAACTAATTTATAAAAATATTATATAACATAAAACATCATTAATGATATTTTTGACACTATTCATCCAATTTGACATTGAAGACCATATGAAAATGATGGAATTCAAATATAATCATTTCAAATATACCTAATATTTAATATTTTTCTATATAATTTTGGGAACTCATTGACTCATCAAATATTTATTTCATATAATATTTTAAAAATCATTAATTTAATTTTTTTATTTATTATATACTTTTTCGGCTATACAGAAGCATATTAAGAAATTATTTTCCAATTAAAAATAATATTAAAGTCAATAGATGAAAACAATTCTCAATTCATATAAATATTTATATCCAATAATATCCTCTTATTATCCTTAGGAATGAAATTATCGATATTAATGCCAATAGAGTTACATTTTGAAAATTTCACTACTTAAATAAATCTAAATGACATTATCAAGGTAAAATAGAACAAAAATGAAATATAGAGGAATTTGATATGACAACGTCTTATTATAAAGATTATAATTGAATTAACTTAAGCTTTTAGTTTATTTTTAGATATTATGTCATTATTTTGACCCTTATTTTACCCATTTTACAATTGAATAGGTAGAAAATATTTACCAGGGATACAATTCATAATGTCAAAAAATTAAGGGGGCCTATTAACCAAAAAATTAAGATCCTATTTTCATATATTTTATCTATTATTTTATAATAAATCCTTATATGTTGTAAAAATAAATTTTAATAATAATTATTAAAATGGAATGATAATCATATTTTTAAAAAATGGGGTTTAATGCCTAAAAATTAACTTAATTGAAAATAAAGAATATTTATAATTCCAATTGAATAAATTGGATTATCATAAATAAAATAGACCAAAAATAAAATTAATACAGAAAAAGGTGACTTTAAAATAAATTTATTTGTTTACAATAAAGGATCATTTTTTAAAACACAATTTTTCACTATTCACAAAACAAATCGTTCAACTCAAAAAAATTCAAACCTTTCACCTTTATGATAATTTTGATATGATTATTCCCAAAATTATTATTCCATTCATGAATTACAATATTAGAGGTGTCAAAATTTTATTACAATATGCATTCATAAAATGTAGTAAAAATCATTTTGGAAGGAATTTCCTTTGAAAGCCTAAAATTATTTCATTAGGAATTATGTTCTTATTAAAAATATTTAATCCATAATTTTATATTTATTTAGAAGATTTTAAAATTATTTTATGATGTTTATATTCATATTCATACCAAAAAAATACATTGTCTAGGTTATAATAATATTTTTATACAATATCACAATTGGATTAAAGGTAGGTGTTTTGTGTTTAGAAAGCTATGTGATTATTATTATTTTACCTAAAATTTTAACGTGTTACATTCTCCCCCAACCCAACCCTTGGTAAATATATTATTACCTCTCAATTTTTTATCAATCTTCAATTGTTAAATATTACAAAATAACTTTACTTAGAACTCATGTCGTATATAGGGATAATAAAAACTCCATTAAAAGGCGAAGTGAGAGACCTATATCCTACCCAAAATAGCAAATAATAAAATTCAAAAATAGGGTACCATTTTTGGAAAGATAAAATATTGACATATGAGATAAAAATAATTTCCAATGACTAACATAGATTGGAAAATGACATGTTTAAGAGAATGTTAATGACCAAAAAACCATGATTATATGATTGGTAAAAAGAAAATTGATTGATCATAAATGAAATGAATGTATTAAATGTTATTTTAAGATTATTTCCATAATGTTGATGGATTATTTTACAATCAATATAGAGTAAATGAGATAGTATACTTAATTAATTAATTTCAATTTCATAAGTACGTATCCTCCTTTTAGTTGTGCATTCCTAATTTTTAACTCATATCTTAAACCATGAAATGAATATTGAAGATCAATTTTTCATGCCTAACTTCAAAAAAAAAATTAACATCAAGGGAAATTTTTTTTTATAAATGATTGAAATTCATTATTAATGACTTTATATATTTAATAAAACCAAAATTATTATCATTCGTTATAAAATTTTACAAACCATTCTTTATCATCCAACATTAATACTATTGGGTACAAAAAAATTTATATTCAAGATAAAGAAAACTCCGAAAATCAAGAAAATAAAAGAAATAAAATACTAAAGAATAATTTGAAAAATAATGTTGGGGAATCAAAATTTGGAAAAGGAAGATAATTCTTCCACGTACTGAATTCTAGGAATGGTTTATAGAAGGCATCAACTACAAATTAAGCAGTACACAGAATATAGAATGATGGAACCTTCTCCCACAAACAAGGTCGTTTTCCATATCAAGATTAATAAATTCACTCTTTATACAGTTCCAACTAAACAAGTACTCTGTGGAATAATAAAGACAATGCCCCTCCCCCACGAACATGGTTATTGGTGAAATAGGGTTGGAGAACTCCCCCTATCAATAGCCTCCCACATATAAAATATTTCCTAAAAACTAAGCAGTTCACTTGATGAGGTTGCAATACCATCACTCATAAATGAATCTCCCAGATGACTATGTCTACCATGGGCTTATGAAAATGGTGCTGCAAGGCTTTCCTAGATACCGTATAAATAAACCCTGAGGGGGTCAAAAATTCACTCCTCGGATGACTACTGGAAGAGCTCTTAGAAAGGAGGAAGAGAAAATAAAGATGGGAGAAAATGGGGGAAATCTATCCCCCACCTATGTTGTTCGCAGAACTTTATCCAATGAACCATTTTTTGGTGTCCCTATGTGGAACTCCACCTAACTAACCATGTGAAGACGAACCTCATAAAACTATATTTTGTTGTTGTAGTGTCATTTGGGGTATTGATGCATCATTTTCTAACCTTATGAGAAAATAAAAAAAAGGTTTGTGAACTCCCCTATGTGAACGGAAATACACTAAAACCCCTATACAAAAGATAGTACAAAGACCCTCTATGTAGAAGACCATTTGGGGAACTCCCCTATGTGGACATCATTGTTTGCAGAGCATACATTGTGGAAAAATCATTTCATGACCAGCTCCTATGAAGATGATCCTATGTAGATAGCTCTTACGTGACTATCTCCTTTGAGAACTCTCATATATGGATAGAACAGTTTGAAGATTTCAATTTGTGGTCAACAGTGCATGGATGCTCTTATATAAATCCTCCTACATGTAATATCCTATGTGGTGATCTTCTTTCTGGGAATTATTATGTGGAAATTACTATGAGACCACCAGTTTATACTATGGAGACTAGGCCCCCCTGTCGAGAATAGTTCCCGGAAGTTCGCTCTTCTACCGTCACTAACCCGAATGAAAATGGAGATTTGTACTGGGAACATTTTGTGTCAGGTCGAAAACATCTCCCTTTGATACCTTATGCCACCAAAACATCCATCCCTTTTATATCATTAGTCTAACTACTCCTCATACAAATCCTTAATCCCTATAACCTACATTCTATTCTTGGTTGATCTAGAACTCAGTAAAATCATTGTCTGAATGTTTTCATTATTTTCTTGGACACATCCTTTATATCCATCAAACTCTATATCCTAGTAAATTATAGATCTCCATAATCATCCATGTCTATCAGAAATGGGAATTCAGTGTCATGAAGATACCTTTAAATGAATAAGAACACAATGCCTTGATGGCTCTGTATACGTTGCCTACAAAAATATTCTATCAACCAGGGAAAAATTTATCATCCGGAGAGGCTTTTCCTACCTACGTACACCATAACGACTCCCATTCCCCATATAATATCTCCTGATCTTCAAATCCCCAGAATCATGGTTTAAACATTTTTCTCCTCTTTTTTTCTAGGCATGTGAGAATATCCCAGCACAAATATCGTCAATTTAAGAATTGTTCCAATAACAATCGTTCAAAACACATTTACATTAAACTTTCAGTTATCATCCTATCAACCTGATGTTAAAATGTATGGTCTTAGTCCATGAAATGTGAAATTAAATATTATTCCATATTCCAATATAAATTAATTTATGATATAGTATATCAGGACATTTTAGATCATCATAAATTTCCACAGCCATCAGAAATGCCAGGCCAGTGTCTCAAGGGAACTTCTACTTGAATATGTGCACAATGATCTAGTGGATATGCATATGCTTCCCATAGAAATGGAATATAAACCAGAGACAAATTCATATTTATTAGAGGCCTATCCTCCCTCCATATAGCTCAATGGATTCTATTTCACATATGCTTTCTCCTGATCTGAGACCCTCGAGAATCATTGTCTGCACGTTTGTTCCCTCTCATGTTTGAGGCAAGTTAGAATATCTCAACATGATTATCCTCCAGTTAATCAGCATCCAAGCTATAAGACATTAAATTGTATTATACCACATATGATTATTATTAATGTATCCCTCTGGGAGTGATCCCCTATCCTTTTGGGATGTGCCTAATGACAATCACATACATTTCACAATTAAGAGTTCTTTGATTCACACCATCATCCACCACCATTTCGACAATTTCCACCATGAGATCCTCCATTTTCCCTCTACATATAAGAGAAATTGTGCATTTATTGAATTTTTCACATCCTCTTGTTTCTCAAACTGACAATTACTTCTATGGGCATAGAGGTCTATGATAATATGACAATGGAACAACATGCAATGAACTAAGAGAACTCTGATTCCCACAATAATTGAGATACGTAAGAATACTTTATCAAAGATCAAGCTCCATATCATCTCATTCATGAAACGAGTGATCATTGCCTCTTCATATGTGAGGCTCCCTTGAGTAAGCCCAAATCAAGACACAAATTGTACCGAACTATGAGGGATTGCATTCCTAGTTAATTAGGATATGTAGGAAGTCTCTCTGAGGTCCAAACACGATACACAAATAACCCTATAATTTAATGGGCCATGTTCATGGTGGGGTCATATTTTTCATGGAGACCATATCTTTCTATAGCATCCTAGGATGCCTCATCATAAGTCCCATACTTGATTTTGATTGGGAACTATTCTCCTAGACGTGTTTTCCACACGATGATAAACATCATAGGTGGGTCCTAGTCACATGACCTAAAAAGGTGATGTGTCCAGTTATGTGACACCCCAACTATGTGGGTCCTTATTTATATCAAGAGGAAACATAGGATACTGATCTCATCAGTTCTATCCTGATATCGATGCATTTTATATACCTCTAGATAATGATGAACTCTAGAGAACCACATCTCGTGTCTTAAACAAGCATTGTCTTTATAATTCCTAATCGATGCATATCCATGATTGATCTTCCAACCTAGATATAATCTTTAGACACAATATTTGAGAAATATAAAAGGATTCACAATTTTATGAATATTATTTAAAAATTTAATAGAGTCACGAAGTAGTAAATAATTCCCACCAAAATGGTTTGATGAGCCCAACTCCCATCCTCTTAACCAATGGAGTTCTGAAGTGTCATTGTCCAAATCGTTAACCAATGAGAACATGCCTTTTGAAATAAGGTCCATGAGTCATGGATACTAGGGGATTTGGGTGTATATTTATCAAAAAATAAACCTATTGGAGACTGTATGAAGACATCGTACCAAATATATGATGATTTCATTGATACATAACCCCCTCTACAATACCCTATCAGGAGCATGAAAATGCAACACCTCTTGATAACATATCACAGATTTACTATGTAGTCCTGGTGGAACCATCTCCTCGTATCAATACACCTGGTGCGATGTTAATTGGAACAAAAAAAATACCTAATGGTCAATTAAATCCCATATATATATAGTTAATCATAAAACCCATCCAATATTTTCCTAAAAAAATTTTATAAATAAATTGAATCCTGATCACTAAAATTTGAAAATAAATTTCCAAGTATCCCCCCCCAAATTTAATTCTAAATTTCACATACATAATATGTGAATACCTAGATCACGTATTCATTTGAAACATAGCAATAACCATAATTTTAATAAAAAATACATACCTTAAAAAAGAACCCTCTCCCTATTACTTTATTAAAACCAAAGATTATAATATATAGTCAATAAATAAAAAAATGATATAAACTCTCTCATAGATAACATATTCCAATTTTTCATTATATCACTAATCAATTCCACTTTTTTAATTAATATCACATTCTCATTATATATAATCGGTTTTCATAACTAAATTTTATTATTTTGTTATATGAAATATATTAATCATTATTTTTCACTTGGTAATTTTTTACACAAAAATATTTACTTACAATTAAAACAATTTTCACGGTCATCGATATATTCAATATATTCATGAAAATATTTAATGAAAATTTAACTTGGAAAAAATGTAACTGTTTTATTATCCTTATAACCAGAATACCACTGTTATAAATTCATATAGAAAATAATTCTATAGATAAAATACATACACACTTATGTCATTCCACTTACTTCTTAATCCATTAACTAGGATTCATCATATTATTACATAATACCTCCTTCCTTTGATATTTCATTCATAATCTATTAACCATCAACTAAAAAATCGTTACTCAGACATGCTTTATGGTGCACATTGCTAGATTTCCCATTAGTACATTGATTTGAATAGTGAAAAGATTTTCAATATTTTAAATTTTGAACCATTTATAATAATTTATAGAGGTTATTATTTAAAAGAACTAAATTAACCAAATTTTTCATTTATCCTTGAAAATTAGTTTCGTTGTCTTATTAATTTACACACCTAATGCATCTTACACTTCATTCGGTACATATCCTTGGGTGATTATTCTAACATAATTGAAAAGTAGTAAACTTAATCATTTTCCTTCTGTGGAATTTATAGAACTAAAAGTTTCTTTTAGTAGGTGTGTTAGGAATATCACCCATGTTGATAATTTCAGTCATAAGATAAGATCGTTGAAAATGAATAATCATAGTGTTTGACATTCTAACACATTTTGCACATGGATTATCATAATTAAAATGATTATATTTCCATCACATTTAGATTTAACAAAATTCTTCATGTTTCCATCCAATTAATGAATCCATAACCCATAATGAGAGGAAAAATAATCATTGTGTGAAAACACATAATAATGAAAAAAATTTATATGAAATCTAAATCATGAAACCCATTTTCAGTATTTTATGTGTTAGTTTTGAACTATGTCATTCATTATCATAATCTATTTAAATCCTCCATAATAGATCATAAATAAAATTTATGTTATCAAAATATGTCCCTCAAGAATATCAAACTAGTTGTGCAGTAATGGAACACTCACCTTGAACAAGAATAATGGATGAGTTATATTAAACTGAATAGTTTCATAGGTAGTACAATAGAATCATTTATGGTAAAACCATTTTAATTTGTTGATTTCATATGGGGATGTTTTTATAGAAAAAACACTCCACTTTGTTTATAATCACTTAGGAATATTTCAAGTAAAAATGATTAACCTGAGGGTTCATACTAATTTTTTCTCATCCTAGATTTCAAAGGATACTAAAACTATCTCTAATACCAACTATAATGACCCATACATTTCATATATATATATATACATATTATCTTAAAATATGAATATTCATTTCATATCATTATAATCCACACAATAAATATAATGGTTTAGTGACTCTGGAAACGTAGTTAATTAAAAAATGTGTTCATAATAGATCTATAACATTTACCATGAATTTCATTTTTGTGGGTAATGTTTATAGTTATTTTTATGTAAAATATTTCTCTAGAACTTTGGGAATATAAATAAAAGAAATTTTGTGCAATTATTCTCAGTAGGGTAAAACATCGAAAATATCAAAGATATAGTAAATATAAAATTAGTATAGAGGTATCATAACAATTGAATAATATTTTAAAAATGATCTATGGATATCATAGATCTTAATATTGATTGATATAATAAATGATCACATTTTTTATGACAATCCTAGAGGAATAAAATAACATTATACATGAAATCATAACATTTACATATGACATATGATTATAGAATACACATAATCATTGAAAAAAATATCAGTTGAAGTCAACGATAAATTCCAAGACTATCATATTGGATCGGCTTTACTCCCAAAACCATACTATCTTTTTCATGGTTCACTACCATGATTTTAGAAGTGGATAGATTACCTTACAGAACTATGTACTCTTTCCATTCAAGTCATTATTATCTCAAGAGGTATCTATCTCTACCAAATGCTTTGGAGGGATATATAATCCACGGAACATACATCACTTAATAAAAATATTACATATGTGTGCCACAATATGATAAAATATCAAAAATTATATTACCCATTTAAAGGAAATGGTTCAATTTAACATTTCATCATAGCATCGTAGAATATCCTGTGTAAAATAAATCAGTTTCTTAAAGGTTTCATTATAACATATTTTACTTGTGAGAAAGAAATAGGTTTCATAGAATCAACATTAAATATTCATTATCATAATTTGACAAAAGAATAAAAGCGTAAGGTATCATTGGATCATATAACTAGTAATGCATATTTTACATCAAAGGATTTCATATTTTATAAAAACACTATAAAAATATATATAGAATATTTCATGAAGAAAAAAAGCTTTTATTTTTAAAACCACATATCTAAAATATAAAAATTATAAAATTATAAGGAAAAAATCTATTTCAAAATAACCATCATAATATTTAAAGTAATCTTCAAATAACTGTTTTGTCATAATTTCGTGAACGGTTGTTCATGTTGTGTACAATAAAACAATGGTTCCTTCATGATTTTTGGTAAAAAGTAAAAATTAACCCATTCAGAAAATGATAGGAATACTATTTTTAAATAAAATTTTTAAAAGGTAAATAGGTTAAAAATGAATTTATACAATAATTTTATAATATTAAATAAATAATATTGAAAAAAGTTTTATAAATAAATTTATTCACAATAAAAACGATTTTGGACTCAAGAGAGAAATAATTTCATTTTTCACAAAAAACATTCTTTTGGTATCTTTAGTAATAAAGACAAAAAAGGAAACCTTGAATTATATTGAAAAAATAGAGTAAAATTATATTAACATGATTTATTGGGAAAGGATGCTACAATTTAATTGCTTTAAAATTTTTGAATGACCAAACTTATTAAAATGACATTGAAAAATAAATCACATACCACATTGAATAATTTTCGATCATAAGCCCCAATAATTTATAACATCAATTGAAACATTAAATGTCATAAAAATAATAATTTTATTGATATAACATATTAAAAATTCTTCTATATATTTTTTATAAATTAATAAAGTTTCATAACATAACATATTTCTCATAAAAGTCAATTTGAGATAACAAACAATTACCTCAAGTTTCACATGAATTGAATGGGCTTAATTCTCCTATAAAAAAGTAAATTTATTAATGATATACACCAGATTCATTTAAATAATTATAATATCATATATGAGCCACTTAAAATATTTCAATACCCATTAATTAATAATTACTTATTAAATACTTTTTTTAGGTGTTAACTATTTTGTATATTATAAAAATTCTGGTTTGATAGTTAAATTCCATGTACATTTAATATGTTTACTTGATGTATAGATTAGTATTACTGATATAAATATCATATATATTCTTTATATATATATATATATATATTTACTGACATTTGTGAATGATATGGATGTAAAAATGATTCACACCATTCATTGAGACACTTTGTCTTACGTACACAAAATCATTTATTAAAATATATAATGGATGGAAAGGGAGAATGGAAAATAATAATTCACACTATAGAATAATAATTATATAATAAATATCGTATATTCTTTATGAAATCTATCTTTATTATAATCAAATTAAAAATAAATAAAAAACAAATCACATCACTTCATGGTGGTGGTTGTTCAAATGTAAGCACAATGGATATTATTATTTTCCTATGGATTGGGAGCTAATAAAGCTAATATTTCCATTTTTTCATGTGTAATTAAATGATATAATCCACAAAAATGAATCATTTTGTATGAAATTTCATCATTTTTGTAACATTTAGGATTTTTGAGCTTAAAAGTGAAAATTGATTGGTTATGTAAATCTGACTATTTTTAATTACTTCTGTATTATGATCATAACAATTTCTATATTGACCAAAATTGATTAATTATGTTTTTAGGATTATATTATTCCTGGAATAAATCATTTAAATGTAATTAAATGTTTTATTTGAATGTCTTGAGGCCCAAATAAATCCTTTAATGTGGAAAATTGTTTTTCACAAAAAAAGTGACCCCATGTCATTAAATGAGGCTTATCAAGAGATATATTTGTCTAAATTTATGTATTCAATTGGTATATGAAATATAATTCCATAAAACCCCTTATAGTAAATTTTAGATTCTATTGTTTTCATTAAAAAGTAATTTTAATTCATAAAAAATTGAAACTTGTAGAGTCTCTTCAAATAGAAGAGGTAGACATCAATAAATCACATGTAACAATTCACAAACATGTTCAGAAGACATAAAATTTTTATGGTTGTAGAAAATGAATTTTAAAATACCCTTCTATAATATATCATATGTATATTCAACTGAGAAGAAAGAAAAAAATATAACATTGATCATACATAATGAAACATGACATCATATTTCTACCCCTAATCTTTATATTTTCATATCGACATCTTTTCAAGAGTTTTTTTCATTAGCGATCAAGGGGAATGATGTTTTATTGAGTTTGATTAATATGGTGTTAATTCATGAAATAATTAATAATTTTTTTATGATAATATTATTCATGTTTTAGAACAAAGTGGTTGTGGATAGTGACAACCGATTGAAAATATATTCCATGTTACGATATTATCTTGTAATCAATGTTAAATTTTTATTAAACACATATTTTTAAGTAAAAGAGTTTTTTTCTTGAATAATTTTTAAACTAAATGTTTTTTGAATATTCATTCACGATGATAAGTAAAATAGTTGATTTCACTATTTAAATTTCTTCCGCAAGGTCTTACTATTCGGCATAGTTATTTGGATTTGGTTGGATTCTTTAGTGATTTATATGTGGTTTAATAACATATATAAGAGTATTGAAAATAATAATTTGTTTATTATATTATTTCTTCTAAAACTATGGTGTTTATATAGATTTATTTTTGTGGCCATTTATTTTGGAATTTTTTTTAAACATGTGAGAGGGTAGGGGCCGAAAGTTATAATATTTTACAAAACTAAAACATAAATTATAATTTCACATCCATTTTATTTATATTAAAATTTCTATTTTTTAATGATTTTAATTTAATTAAAATTATATTTATTTTATATTTTAGTACATTTAATAAAATTCCCAAATTTATCTTGTTTCAAAAATAAAAATAAAATCCAAAGTGAGGGTTCTGTATAAAAAATTACTTCTTCCTTGAGATATAGTCAAGTAAGTTCAATATTTAATTATACTATTTGTTAAATTTCATGATAGTGGTTTTAATGAAAATAATATCACATAAATTTCCATCATATCTGGGGATTTTTATTTAGCTATTGTTTGAATTTTTTCCATAACTCTAAATTATTGTCCAAACATGATAAAATTGGAATCTAAAATTGATAGAACTCAATACTAGTGGGTTATACCTATTATAAATTCCTATATATCTAATTGTTACCACTCTTATATCAAACTAAGAATGAAATTTTTTGAACATAAAATTCGAATGGATAATAAAATAAATTTTAAACAAATATTTCAATTCTATTTTGAAAATCAGCAAAACATTGTGAAATTTCTTGATTCAACTGCTTGGTTTGATGTGAAATATTTTTTTAACCAACATCCCAAAATTAATGAATTTATATGTGAATATCCATATAAACATGTTTAATATTTATATTATCCATGAATCAATATGAAACAACAATTATTTCATGAAAATCATATTGAATTGAGGTTATTTATTTTTTCTATAGATAGAGTGTGGAAATAATGGTTTTTAATTAACATTGATCATTGATTAGAGATTATAATGAATTAAGGAATATTTTCCTTGATTTTTTTCTCCGCTTTTATAACTATATTCACTAGAAATGGTATTTTTTGGAGTATTAAGATGCAATGTGAAGAATATCATGAGTAATAGGAATTATTAAATAGACTTTGTATTATATTCATACACCATAAAATCTACGACTAACTATTAATTAAATATTTTTCAAAGGATAGTGCCTTTCCAATGGGATAATTATTGATGCTTCTACAAGAGGGTATTTTGATGAAAACATGCTAGTTTATTCATGTTCTCACATAATTTCGTGAGAGAACTAATCCATTCATTATTTATCCATAACTTAATTTCTTTATAAATTGTTTTTCGAAAAATGTTCTTTAAATTTTGTAGGTATTTATGTCGATTATAATTCCCCATTTTTCTTTAGAATCCATTTTATTTTGTACTAACCGATACATTTAATCCATGAATCCCTTACTATCCATCAAAAACATATTAGGATAGAAATAATACAAGACAATTTTACTGCTCCCATCTACTGTGGGAGTGAAAATAAATGATCTAGTAGAAATTATTCCTGGGAGAAGCTGAATTTTTTTGTGATACATAATTTAGGTGCTTCTTTGGGTGGATAAAAAAAATACTAGAATAGTTTTTTAATTTAACAAAAGTTCGTTTTCTACTAAAATATGTTCCCTTATGGGTATTTCAAGAAACAAGTAGGTCTATCTTTTTGTGGTCCCATAGAAGTAAATTTATAAATTTCTAAATCATTCGAGAAAAAACAAGTTAAGATATGTTTAATTTTTACTATTAAAATGTCGATGGTGTGGGGTGAATATGATATTAGAAAATATTATTTCTACTAAGATTCATCTAAAGGACGTATAAGCAGACCAGACATGAGTTAAAACTAGATCATACATCTTTTCTTAAAAATAGAGAGAGACTCTTTATTTGGACTCATACCATTTTACATATAAATCCATCAAAAAACAATGATTAAAAATTACCCTAAAATGTTTACATGATAATCACTTGTTTTTCTCTCATATCGGGTGTTGTTGTTGAAATTTATCCAACCCATGGTTATTCATTCATGATTTTGTATTAGAAAATAATAGTCTAAAATCCAAATTTCTTATTGAGTGAAAAATTATGTGATAAGTGTGTTATGTTAATTGAAGGATAATAAAAGTCAAAATGAATTTTATGATCTTCACTGTGATCATGAAATATTTTTTATGGGGCATTATATCTTATGATTCTTGGTAATAAATTGGTGGATGTCATGGGTTTTTTTGTTGAATATTCCTTGATTTTATTTTAGTGGTAACTTTTTATAGACACCAATTTCATTTTCTAAGTGAATTGATAGAGGAAAAATTTCAATTATATTTCAATATATTATATATGACATAATCCCCACCATTTTCTCATTTTTTTTTGAAATTGCATGATTTTTTGAACATTGATGAATTTTCCATGTAAAACAAGAAATTTCTTATTTCTAAAAATTTATCAATTTTCAATCACTTTATTATTTCAAAGAATAAAATTATATATTGATATAAATTTATTAATACTTTTTTTAATGATTCTCTTATTCATGACCAACTTCCCTTCCAACTGGGTATCATTTTTATTCAAATTTCATAAAACCCAACTAAATCACTCGATGTGGAAAACTCTTTTGGCTGATAAAATTAAACCCTAATAATTAAACAAGGTCTATTTCATGATAAAAGTGTCTATAATAACTTTTTCCATCAATGGATGAAAGATAATTCAAATATCACTTCTTTATTAATTTCATATTCAATTTCGTTCAATAATATTTCTATTGATCATGTTAAACATGAGAAAGTTGAAGAGCCTCTTGGGATATAAAAAATAGGACTTAAATAAAGCACATGTAACTTGTAATTCATTTCACCATAAGATATCATTTATTTTTGTTTCTATAGAAAATTTTATTTTCAAATAACTTTTTTGAATACATCTAATATTTATTAGGCTGGAGAAGTGGAAAAAAATATGTCAAACGTTAGACTTAAATAAACTGGAGATAAAATCTCCACCCCTCCAAATCATTAAATTTATATCTCCATATATTTTCATGGTTACTTATTAGATTGAGAGATCAAGATGAAGTTTATTTTAAGAGAAGTTGATGAAGATTTTGTATGTTAATAGTGAAATGAATAGTATGGGTCTTCTCATTTATTGTGAGGATTAACACCAAGGGATTATGGATAAGGAATACATTTGGGAACACTTTTACGAGTTATTCTCTTCTGGTGTAATCTATTTTAAATTTCTATTGAACTTATAGTTTGTAATGAAAGTGGAAATGTTTTCCAAGAAAAATGTTGATCATTTTTTTCATCTATTTTTTCTATCTATTATGTAAAATAATTTATTTCATTATTTTAAATTTCACCAACAGTGTATTTTTGTCGAGTATTGTGATATATATTAGTTTTTTTACTTTGTAGATTTCAATAAATTGAACCACTTATCTAGGATAGAAAATAGTAATATTTAGGTCTTGATATGATATCCTTACATTCAAACGTTTTTATTTAGAGACCATTGGGTGGGAATTGATAAATTAAATTGGGAAATAATATTTGAAAAACAAATATTGGAGTGTTTGGAAGGTATAATCTTGTCCAAAGTTACAAATTAAATTATAATTTTACACCATTTTTATTTCAAACCAAATTTCTGATTAATTAAAAACATTTATTGAATTTTATTTACTATTTATTTTCAACATTAGAACATTTCATAAAATTCCCAAATGTTACTTCATACAAAAAATGATATAAAAATGGAATATTTTTTAACTCAAATGGAAACCTCCTCTAGAAAAAATCTTGGGACTAGTATATTGTATATCTCCAGAAGATAAATTTCTTGATAGTGAATTTTGTGAAAAAGGCCCACTCGTCAGGGTGTAAGAAAGTATATATGATATTATAATTATAGAGTAATAATAATGTCGTAACTATCATGTATAAAAATTATTGTTATTATATTACCAATTCATGAAAGATGGTGATGCAAAATGAATTGGATCACTATGTGGAGGTGGTAGTCCACACATACACAAGAAGTATAATGTCACATCCCATCTAATGTAATACATGGGGGGAAATATATCTAAAAAATAATAAAAACATTTCAGATAATTTAGATAATAATATAACACATATTTTGAGGATTTTGTAGAATAAATAAATTGAATGTGTTCAGGTAAGATAATTACTTATTCACCGACAATTCTCATTTAGATATTTTCTAAAAGGTAATTTAAAGAGTATTTTATGAAACCTAGAACCTCTAATTAATTTATAGGTAAGTGTAAAAGATAATTATTTAAGGTTTGGTAGATCTATAAGTCACAAATATGTTTAAAGAATAGAAATTAGCGATTCACTTTTACAAGTGAGAGGAGGGTCACACCTGAAATTTCTTGATATATTAAAAATGTAATAAATTAATTCTCTATAAAAATGATTCCAAACGACCATGTATTCAATGATAATCTATTATTTTTCTGATATACCATCATATAATAAATTTACACAAATTTATGTGGTTTTAAAATCATATTATTTCGTTGAACCACATAGTTTACCAATTTAAACCATAACTACTATAAGAAATGATTCACTATTAATGGGATATAATTATACTCATAATGTAAAAATTGTGTCATTAATGGAAAATAGATGATATTTTAGACCATTTATCATCATGCCTGTCCTCCTACAAGATTGTTTTAATTTTAAAATAGTTTTATAATATATTATCTGATAAAAAAATCATTGATATAATTTTGACACTATTTATTTAATTTGACATTAAAGGTGACAATAGAATGATGGAATTAAATTATAATAAATTAAAATATCCCTAATATGTAAAATAAATCAAAAATTAAGGTAACATTATAAATCCCAAAAACAATAGTACTTTTATTTTTTTAAAATACCTTTTATTTTGTTATTTAAATTATTAAATAATAACGTTTTTTGTGTCCCTTTTTCTTATAAATAAATAGTTTCTTTTTCAGTAAAAATTAAAAAAAATGATTAAAAAATATAGTTAAAATATTATTTTATTTAGTAGAACATATCCTCATTTTAACCTTATGTAAAAAAATAGAGATATTCATTTCAAGAGAGAGAAATTTTAGAAGTTCCTACATAAAAATTTTCAAATGTCATTATACATGGAAAGGGGGACCAAAATTTAATATATTTGTATTTTATTAGACTACAATAGAATTTATGGAATCTAATGTAATAAAATAATATTTTGGATCCATTTTAAGATCTTACATCATGGTTTAAACCCAATTTTACTCATTTTATCCATACAAAGGTAAAAAAAATATTTACCATGGTTATGAATCATAAAAAAAAAATAATATATACATATTTTCTAACTTTTAACACAATCATTTAAAATATAATATTAATTTCTAAATTTTCAATATTTATATGTGGAATAAATTGACTTTAATATAAATACATAAAACTTAAAAAATCATTTTTTTAATATTTTACATAAACATAAAAATTAAATTAAAAAAAATTGAAATATTAAAGATTTGAATGGAATAAATATGATTGTTATAAATAAAATGAATAAAATATTACATTAATAATAAATAAAAAATAAAATGGGACATTTAAATTACCTGATTTAAGTCAAATAAATGAAAATAAATGAAAATTTTAAATTTCATTACTCACTAAAAAATAATCAAATCTAGAAAATAACATTATGAAAATTTTGATATAATTATTTCAAAAGTGATTTAAATTTAGTAAAATAAAACATTAACAGTGTCAAAATATTTATTTAATTTCTATACCCAAAATAAAATAAAAAATCATTTTTGAAGAAATTTGATTTTGAAGAATTAAATGGATTCAATAAAAATTATATCCTTACTTAAACATAATTAATAACTTATTTTATTTTCATTAATACAACTATATATTTATTAAATATTATTTTACTCATATTCATATCTTCAAATTAAATGGTTTGGTAATAATGATATATTTATAATATATAAAAATTTTCTTAAAGCATAGAGTTTCATGTTAAGAAAGATATCAATATCAATATTATTTTAAATGAATATATAGTTTCTTATATTATTATTACATGAAATTGGTCCAACCATGAACATTAAAGGAACTGATATTTATACATGAGGTGACATGTATTTTAAGAAAAAATGTTGAATAAAATAAAACATATAAGGCATACATTGTAATAGTTATATTTCTGAAATTATGAATCATATATGAATAAAATATTTCTATGATTATAAATTTATACCATTACACAACTAGACTAATTTATATTATTAAAGTACTTTTTTATGAATCTATGAAATTTTATTCTTACTAATTTAATCTTTCGTAAATATATGTTTTTAAAACATAGGGTAATTTAAAAATGTGGATTTTTACTATTCATTTAAAAATTCATTTTTTCTAAAAATAATAAAAATTTAATCATAGGAAATTTTGACATGGAAATTTAAAAAATAATATTCATATTATAAAATTAAATTATAATCCAATTTAATTGTAATTATTAACATAAAAAGTATTTATTTTTTTTAAAAAATATGAACAATCTATTTATAAAAAATCAACATATTCTTTTTGTGAGTTTCTAAATTTATTTTAAAAAATTTGGAATTATATTAATTATATTTTCTCATTTTTATTTATTTAAACATGTTATTTACATATAGTTTAGTATTTTAGAGGTTTTGTTATTATTAAAATTTAAAAATTATTATTCACCACAATTTGGTATTTGTTTCTAATGGTCAGTTTAATATTCCAACAGTCACATTATGATTTCAATGGAAATATTACTTATTGTAATCACCCCTTCATCCCATTAGTAAAAATTCTCATAAATCTATCTCAAGGTTTTATACTCTTATAAATGGGATTTTAATTATATTAAATATGTTTTTAATCATTTTCATAATGATGTTCAAGAGTATAATAATTCTAGGAGTGAAAAGCGATAAAATATTTCTAGGTCTAGTTGTTTTAATTTGTATTTTTTTGGAGTTTACAGTATAATTTTACTATTTTTTATATTTATTGAAATATATTTACTATAAATTCTATGTATCCATGTAAAATGATAAATCATTTGTGTTTTATGTGTTCTATATTACCCTATATTCAAAAATATTACACACAGTGGTTTATCCATAAAAAAATTTCATTTATAAAATTATGGGTCAATACATTTTTCACAATATTAGAAATTGAATCCCAAAAAAATTCAATCAATATCCACTACTAATACTATGTGATGGTTCTTCATATTCATTTCAACCTATGTTACCCATTATTATTACACATATTTATTATTTCTCCATCATATTTTAACAACATTATTTCTTTGGATTTTTAGATCATTATCCCAATGGTTTATGATTTTCCTTGTTCACTCCTAATAAGAGATTTCATGCTCTATTAGTACCATCTTTAGATTCTAAACATCGGAGGGATTGGGTAAAAGCATCCATTGATTATATAGGTGGAACAAATTATGATCCTGATCCATGTTCGGTGGAAATTCTAACTTATACTCCACAACATCTAGTGATCAGGGATCTCAAAGGGTCCAATGTACATATTGTGGAATTTTCCCTTCTTTCCAAACCACATATCTCTCTACCATTGTTGTATTCAAAGGAATTATTTGTTTCAAATGTAAAAATCCATTCCCCTTCAAGTATTTCTAACATTACTTGTTTTTCAACACTAATAATCCTTAATGTGTTTCTATATGGATTGAACCTTCTCTGTCATATCAATTTACATATTAAGTCCAAGAAGCATCAATTGACCATATTCATTTCAACAAGTTGATGTTTTCAGTTTCTTCCCAAATGGAGATTCATGTGGAGCCATTTGAATACTCGAGTAGAATATTTTTTTATATGATAAATAAACCAATGCAATATGATGACCCCAACTATCTTTAAATTTCATCGGGTAATAATTATTTCATTTCACACATTTTTGAATGATACTAACCTATTAGAAATAAGTCGGAGAGTGATAATTAATACTTATGTTTAATTCAATATTGAATTATTTTTGATGACTTATCAATAATTTAGAAAAAAAATTCATGATGATATGATATGATCAAAATTGGTTCCCCATAAAGAAATAAAACTTCGTTTATTTATGTCATGGTTCTTTAGTGAAGTGAGAAATCATCATGAATGGAAATTACATATGATAATTTGGTTAGTTGATACATCACACACAATATCTCATTACTTCCATTAGATTTATTTAACAAATGATTTAAAAATTCCATGGTTCTATACTCCCATTTCCATGATGATATAGATATTCGTTCCAGCAACCCTTTTGTGACACTTATTTAACATAATAACTTATTAATATTTTTTTGTTGTACTCATTAATCATCATCTACTTTTTTTACCAAATAAGTTCTCACAAAGAATAAAATAAAACTTATTACTTCCATATTTGATAGGGAAATATTAGTGAAATTAATTACAAAATATAACTTTATTTATCTCGGTGATAATGGAACATAGAGTCTAATTCCAAAATAAATATGACCATAACATTTGATTTTGAATTTGTGAAACATCAAATACTTTTCTATTATCATAATATATTGAGGATCAAAATCAACCAATTATGTATCCACAACATTATCTTAGACATATGTTTGGTAAATCATTTTGGAATGGATGGATATGTTTCATGTCATATTTATTTCCATATGAATCCTTTGTAAATCCATAAGGATATGATTAAAATTACTCTATATCTTTCATAGAGTTTCAGGTCTCATTATAATAGGAGAATCATTTATCATATCTATCAATCTAATGCAGTAATTAAATTGAAACCGTAGTATTTGAATAACTCCAACCATATTTATTGATTTATGTTGATCCTTTCTTCTATATATATATACATTAAATTTTTTTTATCAGTATATATGTCAGACGTTACTCTATATAGTTTATTCATCTAAATCATCACTGTGATGATCAATACTACATAGTACAAAAATAATATTTTGGATAGTTCTAATCATGTGTAATCAATTTTGGTGAGGAATATCCTATTAAATTTTCATTTAAATAAGTACCCAATTGTTTGATTACTTTGAAACAACACTATATATGAAAAACCCTTCTCTACTAAAGTGTGTCACGAGTATAGTTGTTGGTCTTTCCCAATTCTGGAGATCCCTAAATATTTCCTCAAATTCTTTAGTATAGATATATTTTACCCCTTTAATGTAAATATAGTTAGTACCCAAGAAAATTGTTTGTATTTTATCACAATACATTGGTAATGAAAAACTAATAAAATAAAATTTTCATTCCTTATGATAACATTGGTCTGCATAATTAGTCAACTGAATTTTTTTGAGGGGTCAAAAAAGTTCCTCGACCAGTGCTCAAATCCCCCTAGAATATGACTTTATACATCTGAAATTCACACATATTAAACTCATAATAAAACCTCCCCTTAATTTAATAGTTTAATATAATCCTATTATTCACTACATATTACTCCTTACAAATGGAATATATTAAAAATATTTCAATAAATACAACCACAAGCATCTAAAGGTAGCCTCTAATTAGTATACTAAATGTGTGCTTTAATATTCTTGAGCCATTGGTAAGTCATTATAGCCTCAATATGAACTCTTAATATCTATATCTTTTTAATAATGTTATATTAGAAATTTCAACCATCTTCACCTTTATATGATGATATCTAGAATGAGGGTTAGCCTTTGAGGATCTCTAAGGTCCTATAATTTTAAAGAACAACTCATAAATCCTTAGTTAATGGATACTTTTTCTTTATGGTGATCTTGGGGAGCTGTCAATAATTGATAGCCATGTTTATTTATTGATACCATTTCATAAAATAGTGTACTAACATGCCCATAGGTGATGGAAAGAGCATATGAAACATTTTTTAGTATTATCTTGATACAACATCTTTAATCCCTCTAGTTATATCATCTACATAATATGAAATATTTTCTATATAATAGTGTGTTTTGGTATTATTTATACTAAAAACACTACCATGTTAACTAAGGAAGTCCATAAAACACTTATAGGGAATAATTTAACCTATTCCATCATAAATTTAATGACTTCATTGACGAAGATTAACAATTAATGAACAATTTGAGAAATATATTCTTTATCATTGGGCATCATCACCCATAACATTATGGAATTTTCTGAAGGAAGCCGATGACCGTCATTGAATTTCTGTAGTAGAATTGAATGGTTCAAAATATAAATTGATATTTTGTTTTCCCTAAAAATTGTTCTGATGTCTATAAAATGAGATCCAATTCATGACCATTAGAACATGAAATTACACAAAAGGATGTATTATGATTATTTTGGATGAATCTTCTTATATATTCCAATATGGGAATATTCAAACACATATGTTTCAATGATTACAACACTCTATGTTTTCATAGATATGTTTACTTGAATGAATAAGGGATGTTGCACAATAGTTTTAGAGTACATTCAATATGTGAAGTAATTTATATAAACCCTACAAAATTAAACCATTCTTCATTCTGTATTAAGTGATAATTCATCCTTATAAAAATTCCTATTTATTTTCCTCCTCAGTGATGGGGATAGAATTAGTTCTTCCTTTATCCCTTCACTATGGATGTTGTTGATAGGGAAAACCCATGAATACCCATTTAATTTTAAATCATATTTCACATTGAACTATCTCCATAATGTTACAGAATTGAACTATTATTTGTTTATTTGGAGTTTCCATCCTTTCCCCCATCATGTTGGTGATTTTATTCTTCTCACATCGATATTCATCAAATATATTCCTTTCTCTCCCTTTCTTAAATTATTTTCACATTCCTTTGAGTCATTTATCATAGTGTATTATTTCACAACATCAATATATGCGTGGTTTAATATTCATTCATCCTTTATCATTCAATCAACTTGCTAAAAACTCCACCCATCAATTATTATATTTATTTACAAGGGACATTCTAAAAAATCCATATATACATTTAGATAATGTCAAAGTACTTCTTTATAACCCCCAAAGTCTTTATGTACTGGAGCTTTATGTAGATATTTTTTAAAACACAAAGAAATCTACCAATTTTTCAATATTATTTAATAACCAAACATGAGATATACCTTTCAAGAATTGTGGAATTCTACTCAAAATTGTGAATGATTCCATCTCATTTTTCATAAGATTTATAAATTATATCCACATATTTTTTATGTCTTAGAGTGAAATAGTTCATAATTAAATCGTTATAATTTATTCCCACTCCAATTCTTCTATATACCTCTTTCAGTTCATTCCTTTGACCAATTTTAACAAATTATTATTTTATCTAACTGTGGGATAATTATACAGAGTAATATTCTCTTTCTCAAAAAAATGAATCAGGAAAAATATATTTTCCATGAAGGTTACCCATTTTATAAGATAATATAATAAAACAATACACAAATATTTAGTGGTTTATGACACATGAAGAAACATTATATAAAATTGAACCATCTTAGGTAAATAGGGAATTCAACGTGGTTTTTGTGTTTAATAATATCTTGATATAGCATGGTAAATGGTATAATGTAATTTTGAACACCAACTACAATTGCACTAGAAATATAATTCAAACAATCATTACAATATCCCACACATGGGATATAGTCCTAGTTCCTCCTGTTATTTACCATTTTCTAAAATAAAATATGTTATAATCAAATTCATCTCAATAAATATTGAATATATATGTTATTCACATGTAAAAATCAATAATAATTTCATCTATTGGTGGATCCAAATATTTATACTGGTTTATCTTAAACTATTTCACAAACCATTATTCTTGGATCATATAATTAAATCTTTTATAACTATTAAAAAATATTACATTAGTTATATATCCTCCATAAGTGTTTTTATATATCATGTGATCAACCAAAATATATCTCTTGGTAATTTCAAATTACGAGTTCATTTTGTACTATATGTTGCACACTAAGTGATGACGATGTTAATACCCATAAAACATTTTGAGACATTAATCAAGGATGAATAATTGACACATCCTTCATCCACATGTCTGTTTGTAGACATATATTTTCACCCTATAAATCAAAATCACTACACCTCATAGAACAATAAAAAAATTCATATTTTAAGAGTTATCCATATGGTTTTTGATACTATTTTCTAATGTTTATTTTTTATATTATATAAACATTTATCTATCATAAACTATAGTCTACCACGTTTTTTCAGGAATTGCTATTGTAAATAATATAGCATAATTAGAATCCAAAATCATTATTATCCAAGTAAATGTATCTTCACACCCCACTTGTACATAATTAAACATAAAAAAAATTTAAATCAATTTTCATTATACTCTAAATAGATATCAAGTTCATCTTACTACATTGTTTCCCTCAAATATAGGCACAATCATTTAGAAAAGTGGAATGGTATGATAGAGAGTCGTCAACACATACATATTTATATTGTTAAGGATATACAATATTTTATGTCATTCATGTAGGGTTCACCATTTTTTGTTTCCCAAAAAATTATTACAATAGTTTTGGGAAATATAATGGCTTGATGTATACTGGTCTGTACATCCATTTTATATTTCTATAGAGATTCAATAGTTTCGGTCATTCACATTGGATTCACCAGTTTTTCCTGAAGAAATGGGTACAATCATTTAGGGAAATAGAATGGCCTGATAGATATTGGTTAGTACATCCATTTTTAGATTATTAACGAGATGCCAAAGTATAAATCATTCACATTTGGTTAACTGGTTTTTTCATCATAGTCATGTACAATCATTTAAGGAAACCGAATTGTCGATTGGAGACTGGTTAATACATCGCTTTTAAATTTTTTTAAGAGATTACATAGTTTAATTCATTCACTTCAGGTCCCCCATTTCTTATTTCTCTTAGAATTTATGTCTTATGACAACATTCAATTTATGAATAGTTTCCAATGGGTTTATACATGGAACTTGAAATAGCCAATGGTTCTGTATCCATAGGGACCTTCTTTCCCAAGTTACTCAACCATTATGTGTTTTAACCAATGATGATTAAGAACTCACATTGGTCTACAGTATGGTAGTTAGGGCTCCTTAAAACCATTTGAGGGGAATTAATACCTACTTCGAGAATCTGTTATAGATTTAAGTTATGTTTATGAATCACTAATTATTTCCCATGTATAATATGGGTTATCCCGATATTAGAAATCAATTATTATCATGTGTGGAATGAATAATAATATGTATATATCATATGTTCTCAATTGATGAAGATATCAGTATGTATCTGAGGTTCTATATCAATTGTATCCTCTCATATACTACTTATAGATTCATTAGTAGTCATTATGATTATGATAGTTTCTAAGATACTCATTGGGGAACAATGAAGTATATTTTCATCCAGGTAGATGATCATCACTCTAGAAATTATCTTCTTTTAGGGATATGGAATTTTTTTTCATACTAGGATCGAACCCATAGATGGGATTCTTATGTATCTTTATGAAATGAATCACAACCCATGTAGTTCGATACTTCTTAATATATCACATCATAGATTTTATGGTCATGTGATAAGGACCCAACCATACAATTCAACATCATATATAATGGATTTATAGGTATAACGTGACTTGTGAACGTTTGGTATGGGTCTTACTCTAAAAAATCCTATGAAACCTGGAAGGGATTAAAGTTTCGATGTTAAATTAGAAAATTGTGGGGATATTTCCTAAACAAACAGGGTTGTTTTAGTATGTCAGGTTTTAAACTCAAAGAGAATTCCTATGAATACCATTTTGAAGAGAATAAATTCCAACATAGTTCATTGGTGAGGATCCAAGACTATAGAGGCCCTTGGGATATGACTCATAGGGGGTATGGACTTTTCAGATAATAGATTGGGTCGTACACTTAAGAAGGGTATCCACTATGAGGGGAACATGAGGGATGTTATCACTTGTGGTGATTTGTGGGCATAACATTGGGAATACAACTAAGGAGGATACCCAGATTTTGGGGATTATCATTAGGTATTATTCATAATGAAGATTATAATTGAGCTTAAGACTGTGGTGGGATTATTACATATCCTAGATGATCTGAATCATATTTCTCGTAGTTCAATTCTTCATGTGAATTTTGTAGGTGTTATAATCATCAGAAACCATTTAGCCCATGTGACTCATGATCAGTGTGAGAAAAAATAGGATGAAAAATATTTTACAAACCACACACATTTTCTCCTTTATTGGTGAAAGAATCTAAGGCTACGTCGGAATAGGTTGGGTCCACAACAGGAGAGTTTAGGGAAGCATCGGTTGAGTTTAGGGCTACAAAACCTTTTTACCTTCACATTACATTGTATGGGAGTCCAATGTGAGGAAGAAATGACTATCAATGATATAGAGGTTGATATTAGAAAGACTGAAACCTCCCTCATGAAAGGCTATGGGCATACACTTTTATGGATTCTTATTGATTTTTTCTATAGTGGGAGAAAATCGAATTACATATTAAATGGAAAAGAATGTGTGATCCATATCCCCCTTATGAGAACAGAAGGATCTCAGTCTTAGAGATGAGATGGGATGGACTGATTCCTATCCCAAGAATCTATGACTGGGAACCGTTCAACATTATCCATTTGGTAAGGATCCTCATGACCATAGGTATATACACACACATGAACCTTGAGAACCATTATTAGCCAAACAAACAAGTGTTGGGAATTTCTGATCACAGGAATAAAATCCCTAATGGAAGAAATGATGTTGTGACACTCACCAAGTTTGTGTTGATCTGAAGGCCTTGGTGGAGGATTGGATTTGATCCCTCTCGGACAGGGGATCCAAATAATGAGAGGTTCGGTTATGAATGAAATTAATAAAGGCCCAATGGATGGTTCACACAAGCTAGATGGTAGGTCGATCCAAAGAGGATCATGATGTAGGGTTTGACGCAGGTAGGCCTAGGCGAACAAATATCATCTTGGGAGACATACCTCCTAGGATACTATAAATAAGAGATACCTTTCCAAAATCCATCACGGGTTGCCACAAGTGTTCCTGGAGGAAGGTTGTTTATATCCCTTGTTAAATATGGGACCTCATGCTAGTATTCATTGATTAGGGTTTAGGTGAAATCCTCATGTGAATGTTATTTACTTTAACCCCTGGGAGGACTTAAGTTACATTATTACCCTTTTATTTCCCCTTCTTTATTTTTTAAAATAACCTAGAGAGATTCCTAGGAGTTGAGCGAAGAAATAGAGAGATCAGAGAAGAAATTGGAATTCAAGAAAATTCAACCAAACAAATGAAGAACCCAAGGGTCTATTCATTTGAAAATATGGGACTCTATGAGAAAGGTATGTGTTCAAACAATTGGGTAGTGCTCTTGTTGGTGGTGTGTTGGTGTTTGTGCACTGATAATGATTAGGGATACATTGGAAAAAATTTCTCTTGGGGGATTTTCAATTATTGGATTTCATCATATATTTATCCTAATTTTTCTAAGGAATTCCCCTTCGATTCCTTTTCATCTAATTGATAAATCGAAGTTTCAACAATGCCCCCCCAAGATTGGATTTGTTCAAAGAATTATATTCTAATCTAGAGGAAAGTGGATGAAAATGATAGATGATGTCATGAAAGAATCAATGCCCAGTTGTTCTCTCTGGTATGATATGAAATATTCTCACACATGTAGGCTTCCTTGAATATAAATAGGGTCTTCATTATGATGGAAGGATGTCCTGAGTCATAAATCTTAGCTCATCTCACACAAGTTCTCCATGAAAATTTCATTGTTCTTTTCTTGTTGAATGCTTTATCTGCTAAAATACATTATGTATTGGGTTGCATAACACATAGTTTTGGGTGATTGTCTTGTGCGACACACAAGCAGTAGAAACATTCACAATATACACACCACACTTCCTTTTCCAAATTTCATGATTTCCATTACCTTCTTCAAAATGATTCAATTTTTAATTTTTAACATAATAATTCATTGTGGGTACGATGGTTTCCCATAAGGTTTCAATTTCCGATTAAATGGAAAGTAAAAGGATTGCTGAGATGATTAAAATTAGTGGGCTAATTATTATAACATCTTCAATAACACTGTTCCTAATTTGGAAGGTTATATTAAAAAGTATCTCCATGATTTCCTAAAGAGTGTAAATATGCCACATTATGGTTACAGACATATATGAGAAGTCCTCATGCCAGTTCCAAATAGATATCTCCCTATTTCATGGTTTCTAGATTATAATAACTTCTCATATGCCAAATTTTCTAGAATGGTAACATATATTAATGTGGGATGGAATCTAAAACATTTTTTATGCATCACATCCTATGTAAAATAGATTTGAAGCCCGAAATAGCTGAAAAAGGTTTCTTTATTATTCATACATTTTTGAAGAATCACTAATGGATCAATCCAAGGGATGCAGGAAAAGTTGAGGCTTTTTCATAGAATGTGGTGTTAATCCCGCATGGATGTGGTAATGCTATCTTCATCAAACCAATGATCACTTCCAATGGGATCTAGAAGGAATAAAAATTTCTGAGTTTTTGTGGGAATGAAACAACTATGAATATTGGAATGATTCTTTTTTAATGGATTTATTGAGATGTTGGAGTCTTTAGCTGAATTCATTTAATCTGGTGCATGGATAAGTGGGTATTAGTTTATCAGATTTCACAAGATCTCAAGGGATCTGATGATTGAAGATATATATAATGAGTTTATCCCACAAAGTGAAAAATGGAATTAAACAGACAAGACACCATCATTAGAATGTGATATATTAATGGTGTATCAATACATCAAGGATGAAAATCTCATCAAAAAAGGGATATTCATCTAGAGACCAAGATGGAGATTTTCTTGAGGAAGATGAAGAGTAGAGTACCCTCTTTCCAATGTCCCATGAGCTATCACAATGATTAGAAGATAGATTTACCTTTAAAATTCTATCCAATGCTAGAAAAATGGGAATTTGATGAATGAGGTGATAAATTCATCCCAAGGTTTCTTCCAAGACACGTCATGTAGGTTTTCAAGCCATGTGTCTTAGTATTTATCTTCTTCTTGTCCATGATTCAAAAGGTTGTATAATTACATGAACATTTATTATAGAGGTCAAGCATTGGGAGAAGAATTCAGAGGTTTTGGCTACCCCTATTTTGGAATGAATCCACATTAATATATGGCATATTTATGTTGGGAAATATCCTTTCACAATTATGGGACCATTATAAGTTATTGGGGATAGATCTTGGAACATTTAATGACTTTTTCCATGTAGAGTGGGATTCAGGCTGTTTGGAGCTCATTCAAACTGTATGCCTAATCTGTATCTAGTATTTCTCACTTATCTGTGATACCTTGTGACATTCAGAAAATAATGAGTTTATTCAACAAGTTTAACTTCTTCCATCTCTGGGAATCCACTAATTAGATGTTCTGTGGATGACGGAACTACCAACATGAAGTTGGGATCATACATTCCATCCTTTAGAGAGGGTTTCACTGAAACAATAATTGATGCTGAGATCATATTCTTGGCATATGCTACATACTAGATTTCATACTAATTAAAATGACTTCATCAAATTATTGTATCCCACGATTTAAATTAAATTAGTTGAGTATCCAATGGTATCTTGATTTCTATGGATGCTCACAAATATGGAATTAATTGGGGTTGCGATCAATCCAACAACAGCTATTGAAACAATCAGATTGACCATTTGGTATAGTAATGATTGGATTGCATCATACCCTATATGGGTGTTGTACAAGTTTGTTCATCCAGTTTTGGTAATGAAAAATAGTCGAATAGACCCTTCTCGCTTGGAGGGTTCCACATCTTCTTCAGAGGCAACATCATATGAGTCATAGGGTGAGGATTACAAGGATCCGACTTCATAAAAATAACCTCATAAAAGATACAATCAACCTTCTAGAATCAAGAGAGATAAACCAACATCCCCAACTGAAACTACACCCATGTGGTCTAGTCACCATCATCAAGAAGAGAACCGAGTTCCATTTTCCCATCTACTATCTGTCAAGGATAGTGTTGGGAAGCTCATCGAATCAATGGCTATAGAATCATCCTAACATCAGGATAGAATGTATTCTGAATTTTTATGACCATAATAATTCCAATCGGGGAAGGACTTCTATTTGGAGACTGAAACTATATAGGACCTCCTCTGTGAGTGGTTTCATAATCAAGGTATATGAGACATCTGAGAATCACCTAATATTTTTTAAGATAATTCTAATGATTTGTAAATACATATTCTGGAGATACGTATTCTCATATATGAAACTGATGATTGGGTCCCTGAAAGAAGGTTAATGGAGGATATGATAGTATGTGGTGTGGTTGGTGGTAGTGATCATTAATCTTGTTATGAATGTTGTGACATTGTCAGTCATAAAGATGTATGTTTTCTTTTTCTCAGATAATTTTCTGATTTACCTTTATATTTCAGTTAAATGTCTATTTCTCAGGGGGAATAACATTTCAATTTTTATCTAGATGAGGAAAATTAAATTTAGGTTTCATCACCATGGTATAACCTTCCTGGTACTATGATTCGAGTTACTATATCACCCCATACGAATCAGGAGAGGTGTCTCTAGGCCAGCATGCCATGCACAATGAAAAGGTGTGACACTTCCCACCTATAATAACTATTTTTGATGAGGCTAATGCTATGACTCCTTTGAAGAAGATGAAGAATAAATGACATCAAAGGGTGAAATATTAGGCAACATGTTTTTCTGTGGTGGTAAATCATCTTAACATCATTAATATCAGCCACATCCAAAAATTGTTTTTATACACCTTGGGCTTATAGGAACTCCAAATATTTCTTCCCTTAATGGTGTTATAAATGATCCCTCGAGAACTGAGGAGGGTTATTTAGACCTTACATAGATCCTTATTAATTAATTGGCTCCCTCAACTGTAGAAATGATGAGGGTTTATGGTGAATCATCTCCACCTAGAACTGTTTTGATCAACTATATAAAGATAGAGGATGAATCTAGTATCCTATAAGTTCTTCCTCAGAAGATGTATTTCAATGAATCACTTCCTTTTCTATAAGATTTATGGTTCATATCATGCACCAAAAAATCCTACGATGAATGATACTGACCATGTGTCTATCACAAAATAAGTTATTCAATGTCTTAAGTCATCAGAGGAGGGCCATGAGACAACCACTCCATGTGTTCCCACTTGTGATATTAACAAAGGGCATGGTATTTCAATCAAATATATGATAAATATTGGCACATATTTTGGGGAAGTATTGGAATAGGTAAATATTCCTAATACTTTAGAATATTTTGGAAACTATATATAGAACCAAATGGATGTGAGTCTTTATCTTCCATCCAATATATCTTCATATGCATAAGTACCAAATCATTATAAGTGAGAATATGCTTCTCTATTCATGGAAGCTACTACAGTGATGGTGCGTAGAAAATACATTGAAATCACTCTCAATCCAATTATTAAAGAGGAGCCGACTTAGGTGGACTAGGAAATGGGAAGCCTTCATTTTGTTCATATGGGAGATCCTGGGTAGTCCCAAGAGAGTGCCCCTTAATAAGAGATACCAGACAATACTGCTAAAGCTATGAATGCTGGCGAGGAATATTATTATGCTTTTCAATATTTATTTGGTAATGATCACCAACTATTGTGATTGTTCCCCATTCTTGCAATTATGTTTGTGTAAAAAATTTTTTAATTCATCATTAAGGATTAATAAATAATATGTCTATATTAGAGGGTGAAGCTTCTGCATCATCTTGACCATCATTAGAAAGAAATTAATCCATTGTTCACGATGGATCATAACATGGTACTTCATTGAGTGAGTTGACCCCAAAGTACACCTATCCACATGACAGTGAATCTGAATCATATCTAGAGTTGAAAAATGCTCTCTGCATCATTTGTCTCAAGGCTTATCTAGAAATATATAAGATAATAAATATGAAACCCCTTGAGGTATTTCCTCCATGAATCTAATGGATTTTAGAATTTTCATCATATTTGGATTTTTTGGGTCTGATTATCATCCAATCCATGTAGTAGTGAAAGAGATTATTCATCAGTGTGAACATGATAATATGCTTCAAAAATAAATTACATAGGAAATATTTCCCACCAATGTTGATGATATTTGAGCTACATCATCCCTTTTGGAGACCACACACACCACAATTTTGGTGGGATATTAACCAAAAATCAAGGAGAAGTCCATTATAGTTTCACATATATAGAGATAACTAGATTAGACTCATGTGGAACTATAATAACTCCTTTTTCATTACGATAAGCCCATATGTAACGGGAAAATACCATTGTGGCTGCAAACGAATCATATTATCAGGCCAAGGAGACTATGGTTGGCCGAAATACTAATCTTGAACAAAATCATGATGAGGATATAGAATTTTTCCAACAAATGATGAGTTATGTTGAATGCCTCTTGTAACAAATCATAGGGAGACCCCATTTTGTGGATGTTCCTCTATTTTTCACTGTAATTGAAAATATTTTTTTCTTGCTCATATATGTATTCATTCATACATTCTTCGTGTAATCATATGGTGAAAACTGATTTAAAAATCATTTTATCTTCATATGATAAAATTATAATTGAAATAATTGGGATGGTGATATTTAACTTTTACCTAAACTAAGGGGTATAGTGAGCATAATTTGACTATTTTAGTGTCAGATAGAATACCCTTAAAACATTTTGTGTTTTCTGTCATCACTATATTTTATTCTTATTCTTAATATGATAGAGACCTTACCGGAAATACATTTCTTTTCATAAGAAATACTTTTAGGTCATTAAGCCTTCCAAGATTTTTTCATTTAAACTTTTAATTTCTCCATATTTCCAAAACCATACAGAGGGTAGGTCTATTGAGCTGAGACGTGAAATTTTTCTATGGTTCCCTATGTGGGTTTTCATCCTAGTGTGTACTATGTCTCTTTTTGTGGGAAGTTTGAAGTCATGCATGCTAAACCAAATGGTCTACTGTTTGAGGTCAAAAATATTTGACCATGACTTTTGATATGATGACCCAAACAAGGCATAGTGACTAGGAATGTTCTAATATTCCGTAGATACATACAATGGAAATCTCAAGCCATGGTAATTTTACTCTCATATCTAAAACATGATATTTGAGAAAAAAGGAGGTATTTCCAGAGAATGATGTTACCAATAATAGATAAACCCATAATTATGGTTTTTTATGCAAGGCCAACTGAGGAACGTACTTCCTGGTCATGTAGTGACATCATAAAGTTTATAGGCCTGTAATGGGGGAGGATTATGCAAGTCCTATGGGGGAACATAGTGCATAGTTAGGTAAAGTATTTCCCATGAATTTGGATATTCTATTTCTTTTGGTGATGTAATTATATGGAAATTCATATTTACAAAGAGCATAAGGGGTAGTTTTTCTAATGTAAGGAGTTTAAAAATGAAATAAATATCTATGTTAGAAAATGACACAGATTTGAAACCACCCATACTTGAATTAATTGTGTGAAGGAGGGTAAATTTTTTAAGTTAAAAAATTTCAGGGGGATAAGGTAGTTTTATGATAAGGGATTAAGTTAATATGCAGTTTAATTTTATGAAACTATGTCAATATGGTGTTTAGATTAAATTTTTGAAATAGATACATTATGTCTACAGTTTAAAGCGAAGAATCATAGAAATTTTGGGGCTATGATTTAGGGTCCTTTATCATTGACCAAAGGGGTTAATGATTCTTCTATTCATGATAATTTAAAATTAATTATGATAAAAGTTTTATTTATGGAATGCGAAAATTTTAAAAAGTAATTTGGGTATTCATGGATCTAATGTATAGTATGGAAAAAAGAGATTATGATTGTTAAATTATGTAACTCTTGAAAATGTAGTTACCAATGATTGATAAACCCATTATGGGGGATGTTTTATGAATTACAAACTTGGTAACAGACTATGTATTCATTAATGGAATCTTATGGTTTATAAACCCTTTATAAGGGTTGTTTTATGCAAATCCAACTAGGTAATATACTGCATGGTCAGGAAATGGATTTCAAATGAATGATGACATTATATAATTAAAAGATGAGGAATGTTTATGGAGATTAAGATAATCCAAATCATAGAGTCTGATTTATGGTGAATGTACATGAATACAAAAGGGTTATTCCAGGTCATGATTTTTCAAAGAATCGGGAATATGGACGCTCATGCTGGTCTGACCCAAGCGTAAGAAGTATGGTGCTGATTGTTTTTGGTCTTACGACTAGGAGCACCTGATTAAGGAAACAAATTATGGTATGTGTTTAGTTGTCCCATGATTATTCAAGTATTCATTCAACATATGATGAGGTGAAATGTAAACCATTATCAAGGAGACTTTCAAATTGGAATAAGGAAATTGAAAAAATATTTAAAGGATCGACACTAATTTTAAATTACAGGATCCAGAAAATAATCTCCAAAAGAATAATGTTAAAGAATATATTTCTAATTACAATGAAGTCTTCATTGTTTAAAAAGAATATTATTAGAGTTATTTCTTGTAATGGAAACTGGCAATGTACTGCATAGAGAATCAGTGGAATCCTTTGGGTGAAAAAAAATTTATGGGGGAAATTTATTAAAGGACAATTAGGGGGCATATTGCACAGTTAGGAAAATAAACTCCCATTTATGATATATTATTCAAAAAAAATATGTTGAAAGTCTGTAATTATGTGATAATATTAATTATTAAGAGTGTTCCATGTGAAGGGGGAGTGGTTCAATGAACAAAAGAAGCATTGAAACAATACTAGCCAGGAGTTTGGAGTCCCTTAAATAGATTTGTCTCATATGTAAGAGGGAGACATATAATGTATCCCTGGTGGGTTATCTAAGGAGAGGACCCAAAATAAAATCTCATGTATGGATATCTTTTTGATTGTATGTAGGTTTTGGTGAATTTTATATTACCTACTCGCATAGCACTTCACAATTCATTTTGACCCATAACACCATTGTTTTAAACATATCTTATAATTAATATTAAAAACTTAATAATAAATTAAACATAATTTTTGATTCAATGATTTAATTATTATCACTATTTAATAGGTCAATTTTACTTGTTTTTATGTTTACATTATTGGAGGAGGTGATTGGGAGATCCAGTGATGGTATTCAAGCAAAATGGGGAAAAATGCGTGAGATCACAAGCATGAATGTGGAAATAAATATGAATTGTGGATAATAAGTTCATAACATTGTGCTATAAATTGGTGTAAATGTGAAAAACCTTGTTCAATAACTTTATCAAGAAGACTATGGAGCCCAATTCATATATTTTGAGGCCCAAAATAGGTCCACATTGTAAAAAAACTCTCGGAGGGCCAAATTTGACCACCCTTATGTATCTGGGACATAAATCAGTCCTATGAACAAAAATTGGGATTATTATAAGACAATTTGATAGTAAAATCTAAGGAATTACTCTCAATATAATTTTAAGTCATTTTCACGCACATGGTCAGTCAACTATCTAGATTAATAATGATAAAGAAGTCTACCATGAATAGTAAGCTAGTCTATTAGGAACATAACTTCTTTTATTTAAAGTGGGATGTATTTTCCATAAAATCACCACTAACCCTAATTATATCTTGTTTTATGATCACGGTTAAGAGAGTGTCAAACATGAGAGCTATCTTCACCCATTTTAGATCTCTTCATCCACATGCACTTCTAAATGTATTAGTGGTGAATTTGGGGGGTGTCATTTGTTGTAATCCCAAAATCCCAGATTATAATATTCCAATGGTAATTGAATTTATAGGTTTCATTTCGATTTTTCTTCATATGTACCTTCTTAATTCTTGTTTAATCTAGTATAATCAAATACAAATCAACCGAACAAGAATCCTCATGTTTCCATCCATAACATAGATCCTACGATGACTTGTGTGTGGTTGCATCTTCTCTCACCCCTTCACTTTCATGAGTGTGTGAATAGATTATGTCGGTTGATAAATTCTTGGAGCTTGATACCATGAATATTAATTTTCTTATCTTTGGTAATATTTTATCATAGACACAAATCTGGCCATCTCATCGTGCTGTTGATGTGATGCCTTGATTGAGTTCTTTATTTACGTTGATTCGCGTTTGTGAATTTTGAGTGGCTTTCGATAATAAATATCATTGATCGATCAAATCCGATAAGGTAACGTAGTAAGAATTGACATACCAAACTAGTTTCAATGTTTATAAATAATGTAATCAATCATCCTTCCCATTCCCTTGAGAGGGATTACGGCTTGAGCATCAAGGGACACTTACCCGGGTTGATCAGGATTTCTCCGTCTTGTTTCTCTCAGTTAGTAGTGTAGTTTAAATTTCAATTTTTATATAAAAAAGACCCATGTTTTACAAAACCCCATTACACTTTTATTCTCAAAATTGAAACCTTAGATTTAAATTAATGATCTAAGGCTCCATCGATAGGTGACCAAAGTTTTCTGTTATACTCCAGAAATTATAGTTCTAAGTTTACATCTAATTTTACACGCTCGACAACACGATCAAATTTTGTCACCATTTCCTTGGAGCCAAGATACTTTTTTCCCATTTAAACATTTTTTTTCTTTTTTTTTCTATCCTTTAAATATCCTCACCCCACCAATTGATAATTTTTGTTTTTGTTTTTGTTTTGTTTTTGTCTATGTTCTTACTCTCTCTCTCTCTATCTTCTCCTCTCCCTCTCCAATTATGTATTGAAACATTCTATTTTTTTTTCTACTATAAACCATTTTAATTTATTTTATTTTATCATTCCTCCATCATAGATAAACAAAAAAAATTCACAACTTATTTTCATGAACAGATCGTGAAAAGAAAACCTTTTTGAAAAAGACTCTAAAATTTAAAAAACACTTAACTCAAAAATTATCTCATCAAATGTAAGACAATCAGGTAACCTATAGGTAACCATTTCTGAACCTCAAGTGGTCATAACCCAATTAAAAATTAATCCAAAATATACCCTAGAAATCATGTGAAGTGCACTATGTTGCATTTGTTGTCAATGAGGCATGAAGTTGTCTTGGAATGAATGGATGTCAAGGAGTCAAGATGTGAATGTCAAAGGATGTGATGGTGATGGTGATGAAGGAGAATGGCCATGGTACTAAGATGCATGTCACTTAGGAGATTCACTAAGTGGTATTGGAATTTGTGGTTGAAACATTCTCCGTGGAAGTCAGACGATTGTTGAATTGATATTTAAGTTCCAAGAACTTGTATCAACTGGATACAATGTCACAACAAGCTCTAGAAGGCCATGCATTGTTAAGAAAATGCATGAGGATGTGAATGGGATCCATCCAAAACTTCTAAGTGGATGAAGTGGATTAATGAAGTCCATGCACTATCACTTAGTGCATGTGAATCAGAAGATGTTCCAATTGATCTCTGATTAGATCAATGAAGTTTATTGAAGAAATATTTGATTCAGGAGCTCGGTTGAAGATGAAGAAACCTTCGGGAATTCCCTCCTAAGTGAAGATTATTTGTTTAAGAAGAATGGAGGAATTCTAATGAAGAAGAAGAATAGAAATGTGGGAGAAGAGAAGAAATGGAGAAGAAGAGTTGTGGCACATGGCATTTTACACTTAGTCCTTATACAAAGTACTTAGTGTTTAAGTAGGCAAAAAATATGCCACCAAGGGCCAGCCTTAAGGGTTCAACCCCCAAGGCACATGTGGGCCTAAGGCACCACGCCCAAGGGGGGATCCCATGTGGCCAGCCCGAGAGGCAGGGGGCCGTGTGTAAGCCCCGGGCCACGCAGGGGATCAGTTCCTGCGCAGCATGGGCGCCTGAGTGCGCGCCCGAGGTGCATAGTGGGCGCTAGAGCGCGCCCGCGGCGGCAAGAGTGGGCGCAGAGCGCGCCCGCAGGGAGAACTCGGTGCGGGGCGACACCGAGAGGGGAGGAGATTCAACTGGCCGTTCATGGGAGCGCCAGGGTGATAAAGCGCGGAAAAACCGCTCCCCGTTTCGATGTGGGACGCGGAAATTTCACCCGGGAGCGATCCTGGCCGCTCATCCAATCGCGCGGCTGATCACAGCCGCTCATCGCATCCCGCGCGAGATCTCCAGATCGCGGCCGTCCGATGTATCTCAAATGCCGCATCCAACTACCCAGTGCTCGTCTCCTTCCTCGAGCTCGCCCGAAGGCCACCCGCGACATCGCCTGAACCAGAGGCCATCTGACCACCAGATTTCGAGTTCTCGGCTGTCTCTCTCGAAGCCGAAGGCAACCTCGTGCCCGTCTGGCCATAACGAACAGTACCATGCACAAAAAGAGTCGTGCATGCATTCAATGGGAAAAATCGGTCGAGGCCGAGGCAAGCAAAGCTGCTGAAGGCCGTGGGGTGTTTATGCGTGCATGTTTTGGATCAGAAGAAGGCCGTGCATGCGTTCTAAGTCGCATGCACGTAGAGGAAATTAAAAATGAGAACCCGCGTAAAACAGAGGATAAAAGTAAAGATTTTGAAGATTTTAAAAGATCCGAAATCTTCGGGAGATTAAATGTATCTCTACGTGGATGAACCGCCTCTGCCTCGCCTATAAAAGAAGAGCCTAAGGCTCCAAAGATTTTTGCTGAAACTCTGTTGAAAATCCGAGTCCCGTGAGAGCTCTGCCTCGCGAAGTCGAAGCCCCGCGCAACCCACATGCGCCGAAGTTTGTTCCAGAGCCACCCGAGGCTTCGAAGGTGTTCCCTGTGCGCCTCCCTTGCGCGATAGGAAGAACCCGAGGTCGCATCCTTGCGCGCCCGTGGTTGCATCCCTCTCTGCCCACGGACGTGCGTGGCAGGAGGTGTTTGCGCGGCCGCTTGTGCCATTGCACTTGCGTGCCCCGTGGTGTTGCACCTTGCACACCCGAGGCAGTAGCAACCTTGCGCGCCCAAGGCGGTTGCACTTGAGCGCTTGATCCACCTTGCACCCTTTATGTGCCAAGTGAAGAATAAGAACCTACGGGTGCTGTGTGTGCACCAAGTGGAGACCACACCCATTAAGTGTGTGTGCAAAGTGGGAGGCCGTAGCTAAGTGTGTGGAAGAAAAGAAGGCTGAGGCCTTAGTGCCTTGTGTGCAAAGTGAACAAGAGAAGGCCGTGGCCCTTGTGTGTGCAAGGAGAACCCGATTCCACACCTCTTGTGTGTGTGAAGTGAAGAAGTGTAGTCCGAGACCACACCTTGTGTGTGTGCCAAGTGAGGAAGACCCTACGGGTTGGTTGTGCACACTTTGAAGAACAAAGAATAGTTTGTGTGTGTGCAAGAAGAAGTGAAGAGCCAAGCTTAAGTGTGTGCAAAATGAATAATAAATTGTGTGTGAAAAACAAGTGAAGGCCGAACCTATGTGTGTGCACTAAGTGAAGTGTGTACACACTTAGAAGAAGAAGAAGAGGATACTCACACAAAGTATAACACACATTTATGTGTGTGTAATCAAAAGGAATTAAACGTGTGAAGGAGTGAGAAGGTGTGTGCTCAAAGAGAATATATCCTTTGTGGGTTTATTGCACCAAGAGTAGAAGAAGGAGAGTGCATGCTTGCATGCATGCACGTGCACACGTGAACAGTGCTAAATTAGTGGTGTGCATCTGAGGAGTCCAAGACTTGAAGATCTTGAAGAGATTTGAGAACCCATGCTATCAGTGCATGAAGATGAAGAGTTGCCATGCACTCAGTGCATGATGTTGAAGTGAAGTGAGACTGGACCAGACTGAAGTTAAAGACATCAGTTGTCTGAGTATTCATTAGTTGGAGAGAAGCCAGGTCATCCTTAGAAGAAGGTGATAAATCCTGAGCAAGACGAGAAGACCTGTTCACCACAAGTGATCAGAAGAAGAGCAAGGCCAGCAGCCTTTATCCCAGGCTGCTGAAGTTACTTGAAGAGCTGAACAAGAAGAAGAGCTACTCGTGTGACTCGAGCAGCCAGGAGAAGACCCTGTGGGACTCAGGGAGAAGAAGTCTTCAGTGGGATTCTGGAGCAAGCCAGTGGGACTCCGGTAACACTGTGGGACGTAGTATAAATACCCTCCTGTGGGACTCAGGAGAGATACAGTGGGACTCTGTATCGACCATTGTAATACTAACAGATTATAATGGGAGAATCCATGCTGGGAGAGCATGGCAAGGATGTAGGCCTTTGGTGCCGAACCTTGTAAATCCTTGTGTCCTGTGCCTTTTCATTACTGCATTATCCGGGAAAGGTTGAGAGATACAAGAAGAGTGGATCGAGGCTTTAACCAGCCATAGAGGTTTAATTGATAAAGAATCAATTAGTAAAAAGTTTTAAGGGATCACTGATTCACCCCCTCCCCCTCTCAGTGATTCACACTGATCTGGGCACTTCAATTGGTATCAGAGGGAGGTTCCCTCTAAAAGATCCAAGGGAGTCTTTATGAAGTGCAGATTTGAGGAAATGAGTGACCAGCCTCAAATGGAGATATCTGCCAAGACTCAGAAAAATAGAAAGAAGAAACAGGCCAAGAAGATGAAGAAAGCCTATCCTAGCTGTGATGAAGTTGAAACAATGAATGATCTTCAGAGTGCACTCAAATATCTTCAGAAGACAGTTCCCATGGAAGTGGCAAAGTGTATAGCTACAGGCATCCATGATCTTCATGAAGAAAAATCACAGTTAGAAGAAGAAGCCAATGAGATGGAAGATCAATTGGCAAAAAGGGTTGGCATAACCAACACTCTCAGAAAGCTGGTGAAGGCTAAAGATGAAACCGTTTCTCTTTGCAATGAAAGATATGAAGACACTACTGAAGAATTGCAATGAAGCCTTTCTGAGAAATATTTCTTTAAAATAATGGTCAGAGATGTTTTCCATGCACTGGAAAAGAGGCACAAAGTGTCAATGGTTGTCAAAGATGCTCAACTAGAAGACAAAGTCAAAAGGGTGAAGGAGCTGGACAATTCATTGCAAGAATTGAAGAAGGTGCATGAAGACCAGATGAAACAAATGGTGGAGAATTGGGAAGGAAGGCTAAAAACTGTTGAGGATGAGAAGAACTCCCTTAACATGAAATGCTTAGAACTAGAGGTGATATTGACAAATCAGCAATCACCCAAAGCCAAAGCCTCCCAGACAGCTGGAAGAAGAAATGTTGCCACTCAAGTGAGCTTTGATAAGGATGATTCTAAAAGAAAGACATCCTCTAATAAAAGGGCAACAACTTCTAGAAAGAAGGTACCATCCATACCACCTTGTACTAATGCTTCTAATTGTGTTTCCACAAAAAGTGCAGGATGGAAGAATAATTCCAAACAAATATGGATGAAGACAGTAAAGAAGCAGAGCTCTCCTGAAACAGCACAACAGGTCAAGAAGAGTACCCTACAATCAGAAGGACTGAAGAGGTCAAGATTCGTCGGACAATGCTGGTGTTGTAACAAGTATGGGCATTGTGCAAAGGATTGTTGGTACAATCCACTGAATGTCAAAGCACAAAGGAAGCCCATGCCAAGGGGGAGCAAGCCAGAAGAAAAGAAGCAGCATCCACAGGTCCAGAGACATCTGTTTACTGCTAACAGATTTGGATTGCTTGACAACATCTGGGATGTTTTCAAAAGTGGTCAAAATGATACATGTCAATCTCCAACTGTATCCAAAGTTGAAAAGAAGAGAAGATCACTGAACCTGGCTAAAAAGGAATCCTTGGGAAGCAAGAAGAAGAAAGCTGAAAAAGCTCCCAAGAAGATGTTGAAAATGAAAGAGAAGTCCTTGGAGTCTAAATCCAAGAAGGGTGAGTCATCTAGAAGGACCACCAAGAAAATATGCTTCTACTGTGGAAAGAAAGGTCATACCATGGATCTTTGCAAACAATCCATGGAAATAAATAGAAGCCAACTGAACTCAAACAGACAATCAATCCAAAAGAAGCAGAAGGGATTGATTGAAAACAAGTTGCCTAAGAGAGGTAGCTTGACAGCATCAAAGGAACCATGTGGAATATCCAGAACTGAGGCCACACTTCCAAATGATTTACTAGTCATATGGCCAAATCAGTTGCAACTTGCCAAAAATCTGCAAAGAGCTGAAGATGAAGTTCTGGCAATTGCTAAGGCAAAAGGGAAGAAGAATATTTCACATGAAGATGTATTGAGATCCACACCAGCACCAACATCATTGAAGATCAAATGTGCAAGTGTGAAGAATGGTGAAAATGGGACATCTCGGTTGAGAGAATCTTCTCAACCTTGTTGTTCACATTGATGAACCAAGGAGGTTCCATCTTATTCCCTTATTCTATTGGTATTTACATGTGCTGACATTGCAGGGAATTGAAGATGATGATCATTCTCAACTGGAGGATGGTTTGGACAGAATGGAGTGCACCCCTTGAGGGGGAGCCAATCAGAAGAAGATGGTATTCTAAGAATTAATACCATCTTGAAGAAAAGTGAAGGTATTCCAATCATACTTTCATCCCTTGTTTCTTAATTGAGTTTATCTTGTCAATTAAGGGGGAGTATGGATTGAAGACAGATGGATGAAAGGGGGAGCTTTATCTTTGCACCTGAACTTTCTAATGAGTTTTGTGAAGTATGTGCAGGATTTAGCAATTCATTGTTATATCTGAAAAATTTCAAACCCCTAAAGCATGATCTCACATGTTATAGTGAATGTGGACAGCTTTGAATTCCTTGGTCATATCACTCTTGTTTTCTACACCGGGTTAGCCCAAGTAGACTTCGAGCTGATTTACTAAAGGTTCATTGCTCAAGTGAACATGTGACATCATCCCTCTCTCAGTGTTTTTCAAGATAATACTTTTCAAAGGGAGGAAGATATTTTTGAAAGAGAACCACACCACACCTTTGCATTTGATTTCCAATAAGGGGGAGAAAATATTGGCACACATATTGACCCATTCATATATGCTGAAGGAGTGTATTGACAACAAATACAAAGGGGGAGATTGAAGTGCACTGTGTTGCATTTGTTGTCAATGAGGCATGAAGTTGTCTTGGAATGAATGGATGTCAAGGAGTCAAGATGTGAATGTCAAAGGATGTGATGGTGATGGTGATGAAGGAGAATGGCCATGGTACTAAGATGCATGTCACTTAGGAGATTCACTAAGTGGTATTGGAATTTGTGGTTGAAACATTCTCCATGGAAATCAGACGATTGTTGAACTGATCTTTAAGTTCTAAGAACTTGTATCAACTGGATACAATGTCACAACAAGATCTAGAAGGCCATGCATTGTTAAGACAATGCATGAGGATGTGAATGGGATCCATCCAAAACTTCTAAGTGGATGAAGTGGATTAATGAAGTCCATGCACTATCACTTAGTGCATGTGAATCAGAAGATGTTCCAATTGATCTCTGATTAGATCAATGAAGTTTATTGAAGAAATATTTGATTCAGGAGCTCGGTTGAAGATGAAGAAACCTTCGGGAATTCCCTCCTAAGTGAAGATTATTTGTTTAAGAAGAATGGAGTAATTCTAATGAAGAAGAAGAATAGAAATGTGGGAGAAGAGAAGAAATGGAGAAGAAGAGTTGTGGCACATAGCATTTTACACTTAGTCCTTATACAAAGTACTTAGTGTTTAAGTAGGCAAAAAATATGCCACCAAGGGCCAGCCTTAAGGGTTCAACCCCCAAGGCACTTGTGGACCTAAGGCACCACGCCCAAGGGGGGATCCCATGTGGCCAGCCCGAGAGGCAGGGGGCCGTGTGTAAGCCCCAGGCCACGCAGGGGATCAGTTCCTGCGCAGCATGGGCGCCTGAGCGCGCGCCCGAGGTGCATAGTGGGCGCTAGAGCGCGCCCGCGGAGGCAAGAGTGGGCGCAGAGCACGCCCGCAGGGAGAACTCGGTGCGGGGCGGCACCGAGAGGGGAGGAGATTCAACTGGCCGTTCATGGGAGCGCCAGGGTGATAAAGCGCGGAAAAACCGCTCCCCGTTTCGATGTGGGACGCAGAAATTTCACCCGGGAGCGATTCTGGCCTCTCATCCAATCGCGCTGCTGATCACAGCCGCTCATCGCATCCCGCGCGAGATCTCCAGATCGCGGCCGTCCGATGTATTTCAAATTCCGCATCCAACGGCCCAGTGCTCGTCTCCTTCCTCGAGCTCGCCCGAAGGCCACCCGCGACGTCGCCTGAACCAGAGGCCATCCGACCACCGGATTTCGAGTTCCCGGCTATCTCTCTCGAAGCCGAAGGCACCCTCGTGCTCGTCTGGCCATAACGAACAGTACCATGCACAAAAAGAGTCGTGCATGCATTCAATGGGAAAAATCGGTCAAGGCCGAGGCAAGCAAAGCTTCCGAAGGCCGTGGGGTGTTTATGCGTGCATGTTTTGGATCAGAAGAAGTCCGTGCATGCGTTCTAAGTCGCATGCACGTAGAGGAAATTAAAAATGAGAACCCGTGTAAAACAGAGGATAAAAGTAAAGATTTTTAAGATTTTAAAAGATCCGAAATCTTCGGGAGATTAAATGTATCTCTACGCGGATGAACCACCTCTGCCTCGCCTATAAAAGAAGAGCCTAAGGCTCCAAAGATTTTTGCTGAAACTCTGTTGAAAATCAGAGTCCCGTGAGAGCTCTGCCTCGCGAAGCCGAAGCCCCGCGCAACCCACTTGCGCGGAAGTTTGTTCCGGAGCCACCCGAGGCTTCAAAGGTGTTCCCTGCGCGCCTCCCTTGCGCGACAGGAAGAACCCGAGGCCGCATCCTTGCACGCCCGTGGTTGCATCCCTCTCTGCCCACGGACGTGCGTGGCAGGAGGTGTTTGCGCGGCCGCTTGTGCCATTGCACTTGCGTGCCCCGTGGTGTTGCACCTTGCACACCCGAGGCAGTAGCAACCTTGCGCGCCCAAGGCGGTTGCACTTGCGCGCTTGATCCACCTTGCACCCTTTGTGTGCCAAGTGAAGAAGAAGAACCTACGGGTGCTGTGTGTGCACCAAGTGAAGACCACACCCATTAAGTGTGTGTGCAAAGTGGGAGGCCGTAGCTAAGTGTGTGGAAGAAAAGAAGGCCGAGGCCTTAGTGCCTTGTGTGCAAAGTGAACAAGAGAAGGCCGTGGCCCTTGTGTGTGCAAGGAGAACCCGATTCCACACCTCTTGTGTGTGTGAAGTGAAGAAGTGTAGGCCGAGACCACACCTTCTGTGTGTGCCAAGTGAGGAAGACCCTACGGGTTGGTTGTGCACACTTTGAAGAACAAAGAATAGTTTGTGTGTGTGCAAGAAGAAGTGAAAGGCCACACTTAAGTGTGTGCAAAATGAAGAATAAATTGTGTGTGCAAAACAAGTGAAGGCCGAACCTATGTGTGTGCACTAAGTGAAGTGTGTACACACTTAGAAGAAGAAGAAGAGGATACTCACACAAAGTATAACACACATTTATGTGTGTGTAATCAAAAGGAATTAAACGTGTGAAGGAGTGAGAAGGTGTGTGCTCAAAGAGAATATATCCTTTGTGGGTTTATTGCACCAAGAGTAGAAGAAGGAGAGTGCATGCTTGCATGCATGCACCTGCACACGTGAACAGTGCTAAATCAGTGGTGTGCATCTGAGGAGTCCAAGACTTGAAGATCTTGAAGAGATTTGAGAACCCATGCTATCAGTGCATGAAGATGAAGAGTTGCCATGCACTCAGTGCATGATGTTGAAGTGAAGTGATACTGGACCAGACTGAAGTTAAAGACATCAGTTGTCTGAGTATTCAGTAGTTGGAGAGAAGCCAGGTCATCCTTAGAAGAAGGTGATAAATCCTGAGCAAGACGAGAAGACCTGTTCACCACAAGTGATCAGAAGAAGAGCAAGGCCAGCAGCCTTTATCCCAGGCTGCTGAAGTTACTTGAAGAGCTGAACAAGAAGAAGAGCTACTCGTGTGACTCGAGAAGCCAGGAGAAGACCCTGTGGGACTCAGGGAGAAGAAGTCTTCAGTGGGATTCTGGAGCAGGCCAGTGGGACTCTGGTAACACTGTGGGACGCAGTATAAAGACCCTCCTGTGGGACTCAGGAGAGATACAGTGGGACTCTGTATCGACCATTGTAATACTAACAGATTATAATGGGAGAATCCATGCTGGGAGAGCATGGCAATGATGTAGGCCTTTGGTGCCGAACCTTGTAAATCCCTGTGTCCTGTGCCTTTTCATTACTGCATTATCCGGGAAAGGTTGAGAGATACAAGAAGAGTGGATCGAGGCTTTAACCAGCCATAGAGGTTTAATTGATAAAGAATCAATTAGTAAAAAGTTTTAAGGGATCACTGATTCACCCCCTCCCCCTCTCAGTGATTCACACTGATCTGGGCACTTCATCATGGATGAAAATAACTGAGCATTAAAAGAACTGACCACCCCAGATGCGGTGTACCTACCAGCGTAAATCCAATATCCTAAGGAAGCATCCAACATTGAGCTGAGATCTATCCTCAAACATCTACTTTCCAAATTTCATGGCCTTTATTGTTGGGAACATCAAAAAAATCTCAAAGAGTTTCACATATTCTTCTCCACTATGAATCCTCAAAATGTTTCTGAGGACCTAATTATGTTTAGGGCCTTCCCTTTCTACCTTCATAGTGAAGAAAAAGACTGAATATACTATCTGACTACCACAATTGGGGCATATAATGACTTGAAAATACTCTTTTTAGGTAACTTATACCTTTCCTCTTGGACTTAATTAATTAGGAAATAAATTTCTAGAACATGGCAATCACAAGGAGAGACTCTTCATGAATTCTTGGAGAGATCAAGAAAACATTCCTCAAGCAGTCCTCGCCACCATATTGGTGAACCAATATTAATCCAATAAATCTACGAGGGACATATAAGAATGGATCTTGGAATTATGGATGTTGCCTCTTGTGGCACCCTAGTTTTTAAAATTCCTTCTCCTTCTCATGACTAAATAGACAATGTGGCTCAAGATGCACAATAATTTAGTACAAGAGCTATTGCACCAACCTGAGGAGTTCATGAGGTAATTCATTAATCCCTAGAACCAAAATTAGATAAAAACAGTATGATATGCATAACCTTATAAATAAATTATCTCAACAAGAAGGTAACTCACACTCTTCTATAATTCCATTACATTTCTGTATTTTTTCTGAAAATACCCATTTTCCATACCAGTTCCTGCCACATCAAGATTCACCTATGTCCGGTGTAGCAGTGTTCCTTGGGCATCCATTCCTACAATCACCACCCTCCATGAAAGAACCATTCTAGCCACATCCAAACCCCATGTTTCAAGAAAAACCCTAGTACTGAAAAGGAGGAAACTCAAGCCACCCCAAGACAAATTGGTATTAACTAGGCCATGGTAAGAAACCTTCTTATCCTTCATCTTCTCAAAACAATCATAATCCTCCCCCCAAATATAAACAATGATGCGAGGATATGGTGAAGAAAATTGAAACCTAGATCCTCTAGTTCCAACAGAACTCAAAATTTTTTATTCAGGACCTATGAAATCAAGTAGGAAAATTGGAAAACACCATTGATGAGATAAATATGTGAGTTTATGGACAATTACCTTCTTAACATATTTCCAATACAAAAGAAAATTTTATTTTTTGTTCAATCACACTTTATACTGGTAAGGATGGTTATTGGACAAATGATTCTACCTAACAGGTATTTCCACCTCTTGAAAACTCTATTTCTCCTTCCGTAAAATAATCCAATTAAGTAAAACATAACAAAACAAAAAGGGTAATCAATTATAAACGATGATTAAAATAAAAAATCCATTCCTCTTATTCCCCCCACCCCCAAATAATCTCCAAATATAAGAAGAATTTTGATAATGAGATTGAGAAGGAAATAATAGATACATTTAAAAAGGTTTAAGTTAACATTCCATTATAGGATACAATTATGAAAATTTCATGATATTCCAAATTTCATAACGAGCTTTTCACCCATAGAAGGAGGATGAAGGGGAATGGGAGAGTCAACTTCAGAAGGAATGTCTCAGCCTTGATTCTACTGGAAATTCCAACCAAATGCAAGGATCCAGGCACATTCACAATACCTTGTACCATAGGGGAGATATTATTTTAATATAATGTGTTATATTTATGTTGTTCCATTTATGTAATTCCTCATGATGTGTATACTTCTTTATAGGTTGGAGAGCTTCAACCGAAAGGAATTGTCTTGTAACTTGCTAACCAGAGTACTAAGCATCGAACAAGAGTGATTGTGGATGTCCTTGTAAGAGTGAATAATATCATTGTTCCTTCGAATTTCTACATTATTCATATGATAGATACCTGAACACAATTAAATGCTCCTCCCATTCTTGGGAGGTCATTCCCTAAAATAAAAAAGTATCATCAATGTTCACAATGGTACATTGTTCATGGAGTTAAGTGGAGAAAATCCAAGTTTTAACATCCTTGATACAGTGAGACACCGAGTTGAAGAGAACTACACTATCCCTATATATTCAATGGAAGTTTTATATAATGACAAAAACTCACAAAACACTCTCCTCAACCCATACACTGACTCATTTTTGTATTTTTCACCCTTGGATGAATTGAGTTTTGATTCATGTCTTATGTGTTGTGTAGGTTATGGAAAATTTATATTTTGTTCTTTCGTTGATCAGTGTGTTCATTCTGAGGTACCCTTGACCATATATGATTCTTAAAATATCATTTCCATATATTATATTTCCTTATAGAATAAACATGAGAAGATAGATAGTATCATAGACCTGACTAACCCTAAACCCCCCCCCCCCCTCAATCCAAAACCCCCAGTTTTGGAACTTAACCCAAATCCTTATAATTAAAAATATGAATATCTTGATGGTTTTGACCAATTTTCCTTCATTATTTCCAATAACCTTTCTCCACAACTGAAATCAAAACTACTCAACCTTATGAGAGCATGTAAAAAGGCTATAGTATGGACATTGGAAGATATTTCTAGGATTAACCCTTATTTCTGTATGCACCATATACTTTTGACGATGAGGCTAATCCTGTAAGACTATCTCGATACTAGTTAAATCTCACTCTCATTGAAGTGGTAAAATTGTAATTTAAATAAATTAGTTATTGTTGGGATCAATTATCCTATATAGGATATTAAAAGGGTAATCATAGTGAAAATTATGCCTAAAAACTGGAGTAATAGTTGTACAAAATGAAAGGATTGAGGTGGTACTAACACATGTGAAAAACAGCTGGAAAGTCTAATTGACTACTGTTGACTGGATCAACGCACGTGGATGGACCACTTTCCCCTATAATTCATTGATCAAATGTTAGAACTATTTTTTGGTATATCCCATTATTGTTTCCTTTATGGCTATTGATGTTATTTCCAAATTCATATAGCACCTAAGGATTATGAAAAGACTACATTTATCTATCCATTCAACACATTTTCATATAGATGAATACCTTTTGGTCTATTTAATGATCCTGGTACTTTTTAGAGATATATGTTGAGAATTTTCTCAGACTACCATCAAAATTTTATGGAAATATTTTTGGTTGATTTCACGGTATTTGGATATTTTTTATGACTTTTTGGCACACATAGGTTCTTTCCTTCGCAGTTTCATTGAAAATTATCTTGTATTAAATTATGAGAAAATTAATTTCATGGTTGATCGAGGGATAGTTCTTAGGAATTTTATTTCAAATGATTGAATTAACGTGGATAAATAATAAAATTAATTAATTTCAACCCTTCCGTATGAAATATGTGTTTGTGAAGTGCAATATTTCTTGGTTAATGTGGGTGTTTACCATCGATTCATTAATGTCTTCAGAAATATCTCACATCAATTGTCCCATTTATTATAAAATGATTCTAAGTTTGTATATGATAAAAATTTTTAGGATTCATTCAATTCACTAAAAGAAGTCTCAAATCACCTCACTTAATCCAACAACCAAGGTGGGATCTTCTCTTCGATCTTATTATTGATGCCTCTGACTTTTTAGTTTGGTATGTTTTATCCTAAAGGGTTGATAAGGCTCCTCATGTAATTGTGTATGCCTCATGTACCCTTAAACATGCCCTGATAAACTACCCAACTACTGATAAATAACTCCTTTCTATTTTGTTTACCTTTGAATAATTTCATTCATATCTTCTTGGGTCAAAATTCATTTTCTTTTCTAATCAGGATGCCTTATGTTTTCTTTTAATGAATTATGATGTTAATCCCCACCACATATGGTCGATGCTCTTCCTCCAAGTGTTTGACTTTGAGAATAGAAAAAAAGTGCGTGGTAGAAAATGTTGTAGCTGACCACATTATTATGATTTCTCCACCATTGGACCACCATGTTGACTCATTCCTACCCCATTGAATAATTCTATCCCTTTGAGAACCACTATTATGTTACAGACCATACCCCCATAGAATGCATATATTGTAAATTTTCTAGAAACTTCTAGGGTTCCAACTGATTTTAGCACTTCCCAATCCGAGAGACTAAAACATGATTCTCAATGGTACATTTGGGATGTTCATATTTGTGGGGAATTTTGGGTCACCAAGTAGTTTGTCGGTGTATCCATGGCCATGAGTTCACCTCTATTTTTACCTTCTTCCAAACATTGTCTTGTGGGATCCACTTTGGATCTCAAGGTACAACTCGAATGGTCCTTGACTATGGATGTTATTGGACAAAATTGTATAGGGATGGCCATATATTTTTAAAGTATTATAGTAATTGTCAATTCAAATGGAATATCTCCTAGAGGAATGAAATTCCCCTACAACCCATGATATTCTATGAAATATTTTATGCATGGGGCATTGAAATAATTGGGCCTTTTCCAAAGTAATTTGGTTCTGTGTACATATTATTGGCTGTGGACTATGTGTAAAAATGGGTGGAAGCAAAGGCAACTAGGACTGATGACTCTCAAGTTGTTTTTGGTTTTGTAAATTCTCAAATTTTTAGTAGATTTGGTTTTCATAGATTTATCCTTGGTGATCTAGGTTCACATTTTTTCAATCACAACATGAAAAACTTTCTTTGTAAGTATGGGGCTGATCATAATGTCTCCAATGAATATCACACCCAAACTAACGGACAATCAGAAATCTCAAATTCTAATGTTAAGAGAATCTTGGAAGAAATGGTACCTCCCAAACTGAATGTTTGGATTTTGCGTTTGGATGATGCCCTTTGCGCATACCATATATCTTTTAAACACCCAATTAAAATATCCTAATAAAAAATTATGTTTGGAAAGGCTTTTCCCCTCCTAGTGGAGATAGAACACCCTGCATATTTGTAACACCCCAATCTTCCACGGTACGTTTCCCTTTGAATAATACAATAACATGTGTTGTAGAAACTTCGAGTTCAAACACACCACATCCAATCAAACTAGCCATTATGAATAGTAATACCCATTTTTTGAAATTTTATAAATTTTATTATTTGAAATGGACATTCATTTTTGGATTTGGAATTTTGAAATTATCTTAGGGAGAATTTTTCATATTTTTCTGAAAACATTCTATTTATGATGAATAGTGAAAAACACTGAGTTTTTGTTTAAAACTAAATTTTTATTTAAATAATTATTTCTTTTATTTAAATTTATTGAAGGAAAAAATAGAGACATAATACCTATATTACTTCAGTGTATTTCATGGGAGTCATCTTGTAATATGTTTAGATATATAAAATGTTTATCGAACATTCTACTGTCTTTTACCCACCCGTAAAGCATTTTAAAATTTGCATAAAAACTAATTTTACCACTTATGTGAGTTGAATTTCAATAATCTGAGAGACACGATTAATATCAGTAAGTAAAATGTGGTTCAATAAGATAAAAATAATTTTTGGTGAATAGAAACTTTTGACTTTTATGTACCACGGTTAAAAGAAAATAGGGAAATTAACGGTACAGATGATATCATAATTATAATAACACATGTCCAAATTCTATTAGATAATATAATTCAACCACAAAAAAACCTTAAGAATAAAATATGACCATTTTTCCACTTGGATTAAAATAGGACTTTTATTATAGTTTTATTTAAAGAAGAGTTAAAAGAGTTAAATTCAATGTATAATAACTAAACCACTTTTAATATAGGGTTACACACAATATAAATTCGACTATAAATATTCATTCGAGAGCTAAAATGATTTCATACATAATGTAATTTTATTTAAACTTTTCAGAAATTAAATAATTTAATTTATATATGACTCAATGATGATATTGTAATTACCTTATTAATGAAATATTAAAATAAGTGATATTATAAATATCCAAGTAAATGTAAATTGAGACTTATGATGAATTAAACTAATTTTTTGGTTAATATTACATGTTAAGGTGGGTTAAATAAATTTTATTCTAAGTGATAAAGTAATTATGGTATTCAAAAAAATCAAATACTAAATAGTACCAAAATTGACATAATTGAGTATTTAAAACAAATACTATATTATTAATAGATATAATATTCATAAAAAAATTAGATTGGAAAAAGGACATAGATAAGGTTATATATATAAATAATTAACCACATTGAGTTCTATTGGATTGTTATAGTATGTTTATTAACCATATAATATAAAAATAGAAAGAGACATGGTAAATGTAAAACTGTTTAACTAAGTGTTAAATCAACAAGATAAGGTTAATATGACGACCTCAACCCATTTAAAACCTATTGTGTGAGAGGTTATAGAACCATTCCCACCTTATTCTCTAAATAATTCATTTTGGAGCCATTATAAACCAACAATTATATTATTATAAAATAATATTTCAATATTTTCTTAAAGTAACCCTCACCTCTCTTATAAAAGGGCACATTCCCTTCTTTTAATTTCACACTCCCAAGACATTTGTATCGGCCAAACCCTGTGAGAATATCCTGCCAACATCCATCAATTTAACCTATAGGCCTTAATTGTATCATAAAACCAACCTAAGGATCCATGTTGATCAACTCAAAAGTAAACACATGAAGTAGAGGTTGTAATTTCACCACACTCTTTCATGTTCTATTCTTCTTCCACATCCACTTTCATTGTTGATTCCATACCAAAATAATAAATCCAGTACCTTCTACATACTTTGATTTTATAATAAATATGGTACAAGAATAGTCTTTATTCCATCCATCCTACAAATGACAAAGTCACCATACATGTGTATGTACGGCTTACCGTCTCCACGTCATGGTGTAGTTTGTTATTCAAACACATCATTATTTCGATGGGTATAATAATGAGTATAAATAATTTAAATAATGAACATAAAATGTTAAGGATTCTGTATATATGATATAACATCCAATTACATATGATTCCTCTATCAATATAATGATATTGTCATTCATGAATACGTACAAATTACTGTCTCCACGAACTCGATGAGATTCATTCCCAATCAAAATCATTCAACCTAAATTATCATTATATAATTCAAAATAATGTTTGTAAACATAATATATTTTGGTATATGGATCAAATACAACCTATTCATAACAAACATGTATTACGTAATGAAACATATAAAGGAAAACGAATCAGTTAACACCCAAAACAATGATACTACTAAAATATAATTAACAAAGAAATATTAGAAGATCATATATGATATAATATTTACATATATGGTCCATGTATAGTTTAATAAAAATTATTTATCTATTATACATAAGGTTAGTGTACACTCGTCCATGGAAAATGTACATGGTAAGGGTTAATTTCACAATCTCTTTCTTATCCAAGGTTGTTTTTACCGATGAATCTACCTAGACCTCTTTGTTATCCACATCCGTGTTTTATTTAAAATTTATTTCAAAGTAGTTTATAATATACTAAACAAAGGTTTAAAGTCACTTATTCCCTTATTTGACCTTATATGTTTTGAAAGGAATCTTGGCGTTGTTTTCTAAACAAGGTACTTTGGGACCATTATGACAAAATTTAGGTAAGAATGTTTTTTTAACTAATATGGTGGGTGGGGCTATTTTCCACTGTTATAACATCATCGAAGTTTCCCTAACCAACTTATAAAAATATTTTCAAAATAAATTTTTTCTTTTATAATTTTATTAGTTTTAAATTATTTCAATATATAATGATATATTTATCTAAAAAAGGTTTTGATTTCATCTATGTCAACATACATTTGATGGATTTTAAGCTAGTTTGATGTTAATTTATTGTGATATAAATCTACCATATTTTATTGAAGGTATTGTGATATTTTTGACTGGGGATGTGTTATTTTTATACCATTCATGGTTTATAGATAAAATATTGACATTGTGTATGCTAGTTTTAATACTAGTATTTATTTTTTGATTAAACCTTTTAATATGAGCAATGTATTGAACATAGTAAGTGATGGGTGGATCCCACTGTAGCTCTTTGATGCATCAGTAGGTCTCATGAGACAAACTAGTGACTTGGAACAAGCCCTTGGAAAAATATTATTTGTAGTCTTGGAACAATGCCTTGATTATGTGGTTATGAAGTCTGGCATTATGCATTCCATCATTATGAAATTGGATATTCAAATAGCATGTGATTACTCGACTAGTAGAATATCCATGTGAATATGTAAATTGAATTATTATATTTTATATTTTCCATATTATTCTAATTTTATGCTTAGAAGGATATTGTTTTAGTATTATACATTGCCTTAATTTCTTATACTTATTTATGAAAGTTTCCACAATATTGTTATCCTTACTGAGATTCTGAGCTAACCCCTTTCTATGATTTATTTTACCCAGGATGTGAAGAAGTATTTAATGGTTAAACTATATGGAAAGGCTAAGGATTTAATCATGTTCAATGGGGACAAAATGTTGTGGATGTTTTTATTTCGTGATGTAATATAAAACTTATGAATGTATCTTGTACTTCCTAGTAAACTAAACTAATCGGTCTTTCGGGACATGATTCCTTGTATCATGCCAGTGTTATGTAATAATGCAACAAACTCGGTCATTAGGGTCGAGGAATTACAGTTGGGATCAGTGGAATTTTATTACAGTTGGTGGAAACTAGATTTAGAAAAACTCTAATTAGAGAAAACTACCCTAAGATAGACTTTGATGATTAGTATAGAAGAAATTCCATGAATTTTGGTACTGCAGAGATTTTGGGAGTTTTGAAAGAATTACATCCCTCTCTAGATACGAGCTGGTAGAGGCAGCTCTGGCATAGATTTTCCTAGGGGTAAAACCTAAAAACACATGTTTGAGCTATACTCGAACAGGTACTCATGCATGACAACGCGCCTTGCTACACTGTTGGTTATGACACTCTTGGGGGATATGCACAGGATAATTCACATTTTTGTACAAACCATTATGAATGATTTATAAGTATTTTCTTCCACAAAGAAGACATATTTATGAATATGGATTATATCCATAAACTATTAAATTTATTTTAAGTGTTTTACATGTTCGGAATTATGTATTTTGGTTCATAATCTAATCTGCTATATGCCATTTTTTAGAAATGATTCCTAGTAGAAATAATGAAAACTGTATCAATGCATGTAATCTATGTAGATATTTCCCTCCTACTCAAGATAATTATTGTGGTGCTGGTGATGCAACTAGTATTGATCGTCTTATCACCATAGTAGGACACCTCACACATGTTATGAATAATAACCATACCTGTATGGAGCACCCTGATCCATAATGTGGAGGATAAATGTTAGATCGATTCATGAGGCAAACCACCTACATTCAATTGGACTACAAATACATTTGGAGCCAAGAGATAAATAAGTTCCTTAGAGGAAATATTTTATGCTTTGGGGAGTGGTGAAAGGGAAAAAGTTGTCAAGCCAGTTTATCGCCTCACGGGAGATGCAAATCAATGGGGGTCATTGATTCAAAACATAAAGGAAGATTATGAAGTATAAAATATGTAATTGAGGGAGTTTAAATATATTTTCTTAGAAAACTATTTTCATCATGACCAATGAGCGGATATGGAAATTCAAATTTTCAGTCTGAGACAAAAGGAGGGTGAGAATGTCAGAATATTTTAGGCTAACATTACACGGTTAGCAAGGAATGATGCAGATTATATTTGTAACCCAAGGAGTAATATTTATCGATTATTTGAAGGGTTAAAACGATTTCCCCGGCAAGCATTAGTCTCACAATCCATCTTATAATACAAAGATGTTGTCTCTTGTGCTATCAAGACAGAATATGTATTATCTATGTATTACGACGTTAAATAAAATCACGAGAAGGAGATATCCACTGAAAACTATCGAAATGAAAATAAGGGGAAGAAGGGAAAAGTTTAATATCCATCCCACACTAACTATGGGAAAAACACCCGGGAACTTGCCTGAAGGAAGTGGGAGTCTGTTACAAGTGTGATGAAAAAGGCTACCAAGCTCGTGATTGAAGGGGAAGAAAAAGGCAGTAAATGTTGAATGCTACAATTGTACATAATAGGGTAATTATGCAAATGAATTTCCAAAGTTCCAAGGGAACGTACCTCAGAAAAGGACAAGGGAGAAAGTACAAGCTTATATGATCACTACTACTGAGGGAGATACTACAGAAGATGAAGTGGCGGGTAATTTAATGGTTTCCTCAAGTTTAACAAATTATTTATTTGATTCTAGATCATCACATTGTTTCATATCTTCCCAGCTTCCTATGAAAATTATAGATTTACAATTTGATTTAACTAGGTAGTTGTCTGTAAAAACACCTATGGGAAGTATCATTGCAACAATGTTTTGTGAATCAGTTCCCATTACAACATATAAATGTTCTTTATCTGTTGATCTCATAATCATACCCATGATTTAATTTGATACAATCCTTGCTATGGATTGGTTTTTTGACCATGATGTGAAAATTTATTGTAATAATAAAGAGGTTACAATTATCGATGATGATAAAGAGTACCATATCTTTAGAGTAAAAATGTCACCAACTGATTCTTATCTAGATCCACCCCCAGTTGCTCAACTAAATTTAATTATTGGGGGTGAATGGAGTGGAATAACTATAGGTGAGGGACGTAATGTTCAAATAGAGGATGTGCCTATTGTGAAATAATATGTTGATCTGTTTCCATAGGATTTACCTAGACATCCTTCAAAACGTAAAATTTAGTTATCCATTGATTTATTTCCATGTTCAGGCCCATATCAAATACCCCTTATAGAATGTCCACTTTGGAATTTCTGGGACTAAAGAGACAACTGGAAGAGTTGAGTAATAAATGATTTAGTCTCCCTAGTGTTTCTCTATGGGGAGCCCCTGTTTTTTTTGTTAAGAAGAAAGATGGATCTGTGAGGTTGTGCATTGACTACTAGAAGATAAATTCTATAAAAATAAAAAACAAGTATCCCCTACCTCACATTGATGATTTATTCAATCAACTTCGTGGAGCTCAATATTTTTCACAGATTGACCTTCGATCTGCATATCACCAGTTTTTTGTTAAGAAGGAAGACATTCGAAAAACTACTTTTTGAACCTGGTACGGGAAATACGATTTTACATTAATGCCTTTTGGATTGACTAATGCACCCCCTATCTTCATTGATCTAAAGAATAGTGTTTTTAAAGGAATATCGTAATCAATTTTTAGTATTATTTATTGATGATATGTTGGTAAACTCAAAAAAACTACGAAGATCATGAAAATAAGTTGTGCATTATCCTAGAGACTCCTAGAAGAAATGAATTATATGGGAAGTTTAGAAAGTGTGAATTATAGCTTCCAGATATTTCATTTCTTAGCCTTATTTTCTCTATGGATGGAATCTCTGTTGATCCTTCTAAGACAATGGAAATCCAAGAATGGCCAGCACTGATGAGTATAACTGAGGTACATAGTTTTGTTGGTTTAACAGGTTTTTATCAGTGGTTTGTCTACAATTTTTCCCGATTGAAAAATTCATTAACCAAGCTCACACGTAAAAGGGTTAAATTAGTTTTGACAACATAGTGTGTAGAATGTTTCGAAAAACTGAAGAGAAGATTAGTCGATGATCCTATATTTACTCTACCATAGAAGAATGATGGGTTTGTTATTTATAGTGAATCTTCAAAGAAAGGACTTGGTTGTGTGCTTGTATAATGATATTTTTTCTTATGGATCACGACTGCTAAAAATTCATGAGAAAAACTATCCTACTCATGATGTTGAGATGGAAGCTATAATCCTTGCTCTTAAAATATGGAGGCACTATCTCTATGGTGAAAAATGTAAGATTTATACTGATCACAAGAGTTTGAAGTATATTTTCTCACAGAAAGAACTCTACTTGAGGCAAAGACGATGGAATGAATTACTCATGGATTATGATTGCACTATACACTACCACATGGGGAAGGAAAATTAGGTGGTAAATGCTTTGAGTAGAAAGGATCATGGATTTTTGAACAATATAAGAGTTGAAAGGGATCCTATTTTCATGGATCTATTAAATATAGATATAGGAATAACTATGGAAGTTGAAACATCAATACTTTTTCAAATGGTTGTCAAACCATATTTACTAGAAATGATAAAGAGTTCTCAGACAAGTGATGAGGAGTTTCAAAAGAAGATTAAAGCTGTGAATGATGGGAGATTGAGTGAATTCATATATGAAGATGGATTTTTGAAATTTGGAAAGATACTTCATGTTCCTAACATACCAGATCTAAAAATGGAATTGTTGGATGACGCTCAGAGCTCCAATTTCTCTATACCCCATGGGATCACAAATATGTATAAAGATTTGAAGGAACATATTTCGTGGGACCAAATGAAAAGGGATATTTCTGATTTTGTGTCAAGATGTATTGATTGTCAACAAGTGAAATAAAGAAGGCCCCAACAAGGAGGATTCATGGAGCCTCTTCTCATACCTAAGTGTAGATGGGATAATATTACTATGGACATTGTCATGGGGCTACCAAATACTCAGAGAAGGAATGATGCAATGTGGTTCATTATTGATCGTCTTACCAAGTAAACATATTTTCCTGCAATAAGAGAATATTTAGCACTTGAATGTCTAGAAAGACTATATATTAATGAAGTTATAAGATTCCACGTTGTACCTCTATCGATTGTTTCGGATCGTGATCCCCATTTTACATTACGATTCGGGGAAATTATTCAGAAATCCATGGATACTAAACTTAATTTGATCACTTCCTACCACCTCAAACCAATGGGCAATCAGAATGGACTATTCAAACCTTCAATGACATGATGAGATCTTTCCCACTTGACTTTCAAGGTATTTGGGATCAATATTTTCTTCCAGTATAATTTTCCTATAAAAATAGCTTCCATTAAATTATTCAGAAGGAACCACATGAAGCATTATATGGGAATAGATGCCTTACACCAACTTGTTGGGATGATGTTGGAGAAAGAAAACTCATAGGGTCAGAACATGTTGAGGAAATGATGGAAATTTTGAACGTTATCCAAACCCCATCAACGAAGCTCAAAGTAGGAAGAAGAGCTATGCTGATAACCGAAAAAATTATTTGGAATTTCAGGTAGGATATCATGTTTTCTTGAAGGAATATATATTGATGGGAGTTATACAAGTCAGTTAAAAGGGTAAATTATGTCCCAGGAACATCAAACCTTTAGAAATTCTAGAACGAATTGGGGTTGTAGCTTACCATTTGGCAATGCTGCCAAGAATCTAAAAAGTTCATGATGTGTTCCACGTATCACTGTTCTGAAAATACATGCCTGACCCAATGCATGCAGTCACCTAGGAGGAAATTGTAATGGAACCAGATCTGTCTTATTGTGAAGAGTCGGTCAATATTCTTGATACAATAGAACATGTGCAGAGAAACAACATGAATCGTCTGTTAAAAGTTCTATGGAGAAACCATATAATGGAAGTGACAACATGGGAACCCGAGGAACTTATGATGAAGAACCACCCGAATATTTTTATGCACTAATATTTTTGAAATTTCGAGGATGAAATTATTTTTAGGAGAGGAGAACGTAACATCCCAATATTCCGTGGTATGTTTCCCTTTTAATAATACAATAACTTGTGTTGTATGCAACTTAGAGTCCAAACACACCACAAAAAATCAAACCAGATGTTATGAATTGTAATACTCATTTTTTTAAATTTTATAAATTTTATCTTTTTAAATGGAATTCATTTTTGGATATGAAATATCGAAATCATCTTAGGTTGAATTTTTTTATTTTTCTTAAAACATTCAATTTTTCATGAATAGTGAAAAACACTTAGTTATTATTTAAAACTAACTGTTTATTTAAATAATTATTTATTTTATTTATAATTATTTTATGTCAAATAGATACATAATACCTATATAAGTTCATTTTAATTCATTTGAGTCATTTTATAATATGTATAGATATATAAAAATTTTATCGAACTTTTTACCATCTTTTACCCACCTCCTAGGAGCATTTGCAAATTTGCATGAAACATAATTTTACTACTTCTTTGATTTGAATTTCAAAAATCTAAGAGACACTATTAATATCAGTAAGTAAAATGTTGTTCAGTAAGATAAAAATATTTTTTTGTGAATAGAAACTTTGGACTTTTATTTTCCACGGTTAAAAGTAAATAGAGTAATTAAGGGTAAAAATGTTATCCTAATTATCCTAACACGTGTATTAATTCTATTGGATAATTATAATTCATCCAAAAACAACCTTAGGAATTAAATATTATCCTCTTTGGTCCACTAGGATTAGATAAGGACTTTCATTATTATTTTATTTAAAAAAGAGTTAAAAGAGATAAATTCAAGGTTTAATCACTAAAACATTTTTAATATAGGGTTACAAAAAATATAAATTCGACTATAAATATTAATTGGAAAGCTAAAAATATTTCATACATAAATATATTTTATTTATAATTTTTAGAAATTAAATAATTTAATTTATTAATGGAACAATTATGATGAACTAATTACCTTATTAATGAAATATTAAAATAATTAATATTATAAATATCAAAATACATGTAAATTGAGGCTTCTAATGAATTATATTAATTTTCTAGGTTAATATGACATGTAGGGTTGGTTAAAAAATTTATTGGAAGTGATAATGTTTTAATGGCTTTCAAAAAAATCAAATACTAAATAGTGTCAAAATTGACATAACTGAGTTTTAAAAAAAAATACTATATTATTAATTGATATAATATTCCTAAAATCATAAGGTTGACCTGAAATACTTAGATAAGGTAATATATATATTGATAATTAACCACATGGGGTTCTCTTTTCCTATTATAGTATGTTTATTAACCATATAATAAAAAAATACAAAGAGACATGGTAAATGTCAAACTATTTAACTAAGAGTTTAATATAAAAGATATGGTTGATATGATGACTTAAACCTGTATAAAACCTATTTTTTGAGATGTTTTTGACCCATCCCCACCTTATCCTAGAAATAATTCAGTTTTTATCCATTAAAAACCGAAAATTATTTTATTATTATATAATATTTCATGATTTTCTTAATGTGACCCTCACCTGTCTTATAAAAGGGAACTTCCCCTTCTCTATATTTCACACCTCCAAAGTCATTTAACTCAGCCACCCCCTACCCAAATATCGTTAAAACCTCCATCAATTCATCCTAAAGGCCTTACTTTGACCTGAAAGCCAACCTATGGAGCCCTTTTGATCAACTCAAAAGGAAACACCGAAAGTTGTGATAATAATTTCACCACCCCCTTTCAAGTTCTTTTCTTCTTCCACTTCCAATTTTATTGTTGTTTCCATACCAAAATAATAAATTCTATAACTTATACATACCATGATGTTATTATAAATATGGCACCAGCATATTTGTTAATCTATCCATCCTTTAAATGACAAAGCCACTATACCTGTGTACGTTCGATTTACTGTCTCCATGTCATGGTGTAGTTTGTTATTCAATCAGTTCATTATTTTGATGGGTATAATAATGAGTATAACTGATTTAAATAATAAATATAACATGTTAATAAATATGTATCTATGGTATACCATACAATTACATGTGATTTCTCCATAAATATAATGATATTGTCGCTCGTGCATAGGTACGGATTATCGTCTCCACGAAGGCGATGAGATTCATTCCCCATCATAATCATTCAAGAATAATTTTTATTATATGATTCAAAATAATGTTTATAAACATTATATAATTCTTTATATGAATCAAATAAATCCTATTCATGATAAACATGGCTTACGTAACCAAGAATATAAAGGAAAACGAATCGGTTAACCCCCAAAACTACGAGACTACTAAAATTTTATTAAGAAATCAATATTAGAAGATCATATATGATATAATATTTACGAATATGGTTCATGTATAATTTAATAAAATATGATTTATCTATTATACAGGGTGTTAATGTACCCTCAACCGAGGAAAATTACAAGGTAATGGTTAATTTCACTATCTCTTTATTATCCGAGGTTATTTTTATGTAATTATCTACTAAGACCACTTTATCATAAACATCTGTGTTTTCGTAAAAATGTATTATAAACCATGTTAACTGTTTACTAGACAACGTGTTAATTTCATTTATACCCTTATTTTACATTATATGTTTTGAAAGGAATTTTTCTTTTGTTTTCCAAACAAGGTAATTTATGTCCTTTTTGACGTAATTAAGGTAAGAATGTTTTATTATCTTATACGATGGGTGCAATAATTTTCTGCCATTATAACATCATCGAAGATTTCCTTACAAGATTATAGAAATATTTTCAATATAAATGTTTTATTTTATAATTATATTAATTTTAAATTATTTCAAAATAGAATGATATATTTCTCTAAAAATAGTTTTGATTTCTTCTATGTCTACATACTTTTGATGGATTTTTAGATTTTTTGAAGTTGATTTATTATGATACAAATCTTCCATATTTTATTAATGGATTTTTGATATATTTGAATATGGATATATTATTTTTATACCATTCATGTTTTATGTATAATGTATTGAAATTTAGTATTCTATATTTAACACTAATGATTATGTTATGTTTAAACCATTTCATATGAGGAATGAATTGGACCTAGTAACTGATGGGTGGAGCCCACTATAGCTCCCCGATGCATCGGTAGGTATCTTGAGACAAACTAGTGTCTTGGGACAAGCCTTGGAAAAATCTTATTTTTATTCTTGGAAGTAGGCCTTGACTGTGTGATTATGAAGTCCGGCATTATGCATTCCATCATTATGAAATTGGATATTGAAATTTCATGTGATTATTCTACTAGTAGAATATCCATGTGAATAAGTAAATAACATTATTTGATTTTAACTTTTCCATATTATTCTGTTGTTTAAGATTGAAAGTCTTTTGTTTTAGTATTATACATTGCCTTAAATATTTATTCTTATTTAGGAATGTTTCTGCAATATTGTTATCCTTACTGAGCATCAGAGCTCAACCCTTTCTATGTTTTATTTTACCTATAATGCGAAGAATTATTTAATGGTTGACCTTCAGAGAGAGGCTAAGTATATAAGTGTGTTCAAAGGGGAAAAACTTTTGTTGATGTTTTTATTTCACGATGTTATATAAAACTTATAAATGAATCTAGTACTTCCAATACTACTAACCTAATAAGTCTTTCGGGACATGATTTCTTGTATCATGACAATGGTATGTAATAATGCACTGACTCTGGTTAACTGAGGTCAGGGTGTTACAATATTGAGATGTTAAACAATTTAATATGAATACTTAAAATTATGGTGATCATAGGTAGCAGAAGATTTAATAGGTACAAGAAATTTTAAGTGACACATATAAGAACACATAGATATATAAATAGAAGTCAAAGGCTACCCATGATAGCCTAATTCATTTGAAGAAGTTACATATTTGTGAGAAGGTCCTCATGTACCAATCCAGGGTAAATCTCCACCCATGTAATCTTCGTTCCCGATGTCTCAGTCCTTATACTGTAACTAATTTTTACCCTTTTAGTGTAATACAGATTTTCTATGAGTACAGTGGAAAAAGTCTTACTACTAATGGGAAGCGACATAAAAAATTCTACGAGGATTTCACAAAGAATCTAATATTGTAAATTCACATTATATAAGAAATATACCTTTTAAAGAAACAATCTTTTATCCTTCCTTCTCACATTATCAATTATTATAGTGAGAAAACTACACATTCTGTTGTGGGGGTGGATAAATTCTTTGTTTCATTAGAATTTTCATTGTCTTTCTACCTTTTTATATTTTTCTCCATCTTTATTGTATTTTAAATTTTCCTAATCTGGATGATTTCATTAGGATTTTCATCATCTTTCTTCTTTCTTATCTTTTTTTCCTTCTTTATGGTACTTTTACTCCCCCGTTATGGTTACAAAATCATGAAACATGATGAGAATTCATGATGAAATTTATGATTCCATGTTGTTTTAACATTTGATGAAAACTTGTTTCTATTATTGAATGAATATTTGTATGAATTTATCATTGGGTATTGATTTTAAGTAAATTGGATTTCGGTCCATGATATAAATTGTTGTATCTATATGAAAACATTGACATGATTTATACTCCTTATCTGAGTAGTTTTTAGGAAAAATGATTAACAGATATCTCCACACATTTTTGTACCAAACCATAATGTGTCAATTTTTCATACATTATAGAAGGAAAATATATGGTAGGTTAATATTATTCAACTTAAAATGATATTTCTAAACATTTGATTCGTACCCATTCTGTTTCATTATTATACCGTATAGATGTATGTTTGTGTACCTGATATCTGACTATTGTAGAACCTCAAAAACATTAGTTTGTGTCTTTAGTAGGACAATAGCCACTCCTCCTAAAACCTTTTATCTTGTTATAACTATTACAATTAGTGTCTTGAGGAGATCAAGAAAGGGTTGAGAGATGAGTGTGAGATGTGTTCCAAATGAAACATATAAAAAACACAATAATAATAATAAATTAGGGGAGTGATGAAATATGAATCATATGGGGATATCTAGGTTAGGATCTTAAGGATTTTCTATCAACATTTTTTAAGTGAGTGGGTCTTGAAATACAAATGCAAAGGATGTAGGGCAGGTTCAATGGAAAAAATCATTTAAGATGAAAAATGATGAAATAGCCTATATTTATGGGATAGAGAGTGGGGAGAATAGAATGGATTCGTTTTTATAGACATGCAGGGACAGTAAGTGGTATGGTTTAATTTTAAATTCGTTTCTCAATTTGGTACCATGAATCACTTTGAATTTCATTGTGAGATAATTTATGAGACATATTTTTTCATTTTCACTTGGAATAACTGCTTGGTGTGGTTTGTACGTTTATCACAAAACATTAATGAACTAAAATTTCATCTAATGTTAAAACATTATGTTGTTATAAATATATACATGCATCATGTATTTGGATATGTAACTTTTCATAGGAGTCAAAATGTTTAGGTTTGGGGGTGTGATCGCATAGGAATTCACTATTCATTTCCACCCTTACACCAATGTTTTAGGCTATTTCTGTAATGAATATTACCAAAATAAAATAAATTATACTTCATGTATGAATCAATGAATTAATTTTTTATCAATATTTACTAGGTAAATTTTACTCATTTTGGTTTTTACATTGTTGGAGAAGTTTATTCTTAGAACCCGTGAGGGATTTCATGCAAAATGGATATAACTGCGCGAGAGCCCAAGCATGCATATGGAAATAAATATAAAATATAGATATTTAGTTCATCCAATTGAGAAATGAATTGGTGTAAATATTCAAAAAAGTTTTGGTTACATTTCTAAAGAATTCCATGGATCCCAACTCATCCATTTGGAGGCCCAAAAAATGTTCATCGTGTGAAGTAATTTTGGGCGGGCCAAATTGGACCACCCTTGTATATTTGGAAAATAACATGGTTTTAATAATATAAATTGGATTTATTCCACCTCTATTGGATATACAATGTGTAATCCCACCTATACACAGATTTTGAAGTCACTGCCACGTGTTTTGGTCATTCATATATCTGGATAAATAATAATAAAGAACTCTTCCAAGAAGAGTTACCCAGTTCCTCAGGCACTTCACTTCTTTTTTAGAAAGTGGAATGTATTTTTCCATAAAATCACTCATAACCCTCATTATCTAATGTTTTATGACCATGTGTAAGTGTGAGTCGAACATGAGAGCTGTCTTCGCCCATTTTATTTCACTTTCCCTCATGCACTTTTAAACTGCTTAGTGATTAATTTGGGTGTGTCCTTTGTTGGAATCCCAAGATCCACTCCTATAACCTTCATAAGGTAATTTAATTTCAATGTTTTTTCCAATTGTTCTTCATTTCTACCTTATTTGTTTTTTTATTCTATTATAATCAAATACAAATCAATGGAACAAGAATCCTCATTCTTTCATCCAAGACCCAAATCCTATGATGATTTGAGCGTGGTTGCCTCTATTCTCACCCCTTCACTTTCATGTGGGTGTGTGAATGATTATGTCGACTGATAAATTCTAGGAACATAAACCAATGAATATTCATGTTATTGTCTTGTGTAATGTTTTATCATCGACACAAATCTGGTCATATCATCACATTGTTGATGTGATGCCTTGATTGTGTTCTATTTTTACATCGATTCATGTTTGTTGATTTTGAGTGGTTGTCGATAATCAATATTATTGATCAATCAAATACCTGGAGGTAACCGAGTAATAAATCACATATGATACTTTTTTAAGTGTGTATAAATCAATGAATCAATTATCATTGCCATTCTATTGAGAGTGATGACTGATTGAGCATCAAGGAACACTTACCTAGGTTGATCACGACTTCTCCATCGTGTTTCTCTCACTTAGTAGTGTAGATTAAATTTATATTTTCAAACCAGAATGACCCATGTTTTATAAAACCCCATTTCCCTTTTATTCTCAAAATTAATACTTTATATTTTAAAATAATTATTTATGGCTCCGTCGATAGAAGACCTAGGGTTACCACTATACTACAGAAATTCATGTAAACAATAAATATCTAATTTGACATGCACAACAATGCAATCAATTTCCCATGGTTCAGTTAAGTAATAAGATTAAATATATATCTCAATGGGATGAGAATCAATCCACACATTGTTATATATGTATCATTCAATTTAGAGACATGCTGTGGGGTCATTGGCTAAGTAGTTTAGCGTCTTTTGGAAAGGATATGTGTGATTTATATGGGAAAAAGAATGTTATGGTCGGGATATGGTGTAGAGTTCATGAATCAATAAATATTTTATCAGAGAATGAATCAATACTCATATTGTTCATGTGTAAAATGGGAAATCATATTGGATCTCCCCATTTTGATCTGACTCGTGCATGGGAGAGTATATTATTTTTCTATGTTTTTCTATGGCATGTCATAGGATTGAAGATCTGGGATTCACTAAATATCTCATGTGAATAAGAGTAACGTGACATGAATTTCATGATATTCCCTTCAATTTAATGACATGTTGTAAGGGTAATATGAACCAACCTGAAAGAATGAGAACATTACAGCTTAGCAAATGTGTAGATTCTAGGAATCACAATGTATCTAATTGGGATGAGAATCAAGCCTCATGTTGTCCTTGATAGGCTCCCTGTGTAGATATAAATCATTCAATGGAATTAAAGGGACATTATGATTTAATCATGGTTGGACCAAGGATTGGAGATCGGGGTGTCACTACGTATCTCAATATGATGAGAATGAAGCCACATGTAGTTTTTTTGGTAGTTCTCCACACAAATCAGAATTCTATATGAGGAAGGGGTGTTTTTATAACCATTTATTTATGTTTAAGACTAAATCATGAAGTCTATGCATCATGGAACATTTAATTGTAATGAGAATCAAGGCATAAATATTAGAATGGATCCTTGTACAGATACGGTTGATGTATGGGAATATAAATAGGGTATTTTCATTTCCAAAATCACAGATAGAACATGGATTGGAGATCTTGTTGTCACTATGTATCATTTTTGGATGAAAATCAAGCTCTGCATAGTTCTTTGAAATGATCCCTTTGTAGTATTGATTCAGGTGAAAAAGGCATGAATTTTTTTTAACATTCTAGCTAGACTCAAGATAATATATCTAAGTGTCACGTCATTTATTATTGGGGAAAGAATCAATCCATACATTGTATTTAATATAGATCCACATGTATGTATGATCCATACACCGGGAGTGGGGGATTTGTTTTCATGGCTCGACTCGGGATTGGAGATTTGGGCATCTCTACGTATCCAGATGTGATGAGAATCAACACACATGTAGTTATTGATGATGGTTCCCCACACCAAATGAGTTTTGATGTGAGGAATTAGGATTTAAATTTTTTAGATATATTCTAGAATAATTATTAGGAAAAAGAAAAAAAATGGTATGGGAATCAATCCATATGTTATGGGTGAGTTCCCAAAATAGATTTGGCTCATACACATGGAAAAGGGAGATTTGTTTTTTTATGATCAAGACTAAGATCATGATTTGGGATCTTTGTGTCATTAAACAACTCATTAGAGTGAGAATAAAATCACACATAGGTCTTCTTGAACCGATTATTTTATCATCTTGTGGCAAGGACATGGGTCGCCTAATGTCAATGAAACATTGTGGACAGACTAGGGGATAAGACCCATGCATCACAATGTATCTTGTTGGGGTATGAATCAAGCCACATGTAGTTCTTGATAATTATTCCCCATGCAGGTCTGATAAAAAAATAGAGAGAAATGATCCTCATGTTCTAATGGAGAGTTTCAATGTTGTTAGTGAGGTTCATTCATGGATGATACTCAAATTGTTAGGGACCTAAATAAGTGTCTACTCGTGTTATCTTTGGTATTTCATGTTGTAAAAACATGGATATGTTAAACACATAGTTTAATGTCATGTTCTGAGGAAAACTGGTGCTATGAGATTTAACATCTTGTAGCTAGGACCACACGTCATGCAGTTTATCATCATGTGTTAATGACGATGATGCTATGAAATTTAATGTCATGAAACATAGATAAGAATGGTTCTATAATGTTTAATGTTATGAAGCTATGATGAAATTTGTGTGATTACACAACGAACTTCTTCTATAAGCGCACATTGGTTGGAGTTTTAGTGAGTTCTGAATCCATTGAGATCAAGGAATAAGCTCCATTATAGGGGACCTTATTTATGGACTATGGTCCCTCCCACTTTTTCTTATGCTTCGGAGGATTCATTCCATGTATCAGCACAGTCCTAAGGACCAATTCAAATTCTCCATGTAGTATTAAATGAAGAATGACCGTATTGTTAAAGGACCATGCTAACTAGTTCTGATAGACCACCAAGTGATGAAAGGTTTGAAATCTCTTTTCCTGTAGTCACTCCAGTTCATCCAGTCATTTTTGAGATTTCTCATCTACATATTTCTAGTGAATAAGTGGTAATATAGAGATGTGGAATCTAAAACTCAAAGAACAATAAGACTTCTGTTCTGTATACCAATGAGTATAGAGTCATTCAATTATTAGTATATGTAGTAGTCCCGTAAGCCCATATGTCATCTAAGAGCTAATTAGGCCATGATGTTTTATCTTTATACACAATATTCTAGACTATGATTCATAGAGACTTTTTAAAAGACTTTATCTATCCAATGGACACTACATGATAATAGGATCATTGATCTGATTTGATAACATATTCATAATATAGATTTTCAACATTGGTAGTACATAAATGTTTCTAATTTTCTATCAATATGGTATGACAGAAAACAAATCTGGTAAAGATATTTTATTTTAAAAAGCTAAGGATGATTCTGGATCCAACTTCACTGAGAGCTATTTCCACTACCCATTTGGAAAAAAGTTATTAGAATTATAGATATACTTAAAATACCTAGTCTTAGTTTAAAGATATAGTCCAACAATATCTATTACCCATGTCAAAAATGGAAATTAGTACATAGATTAATTTAGTAACGTTGGTGGTGATTAATGTAATTGTAATGTAGTTGGTTGGGATGAAACTTTTTAGTGAAGTTTGTGTAATCCTACATCATCAAATGGCACAAGTATCCCAGCCTTCGAATTTTATTGGAGATCCTATACCATGATTGGTTTGAACCATAGGCTCATGCATGTAATTCATCAATAACAGTCACAAACTCTTCCCCATAAACAAATCAATGAAAAAATCGATTATATTTATACTATTAGGGAAATTTATGGTGATTTGTCCCATCATAATGTGTAAAATTAGAAGCTCTCCACTTTATCTACTCTCTTATAATTTTTTATACTATATGTAGTCCATCTTGGAGATATTACATATAGGTTGTTATCCATATTATGGTAAGGCTATATGTTTTAGGGATGGGAATAATTTCATTAATTTCTTCTATTAAGATTTTGAAGAAATTGAAACCACATGAAGAAGGGAAATAATAAAGACTATTTCATCCCAATTTGGATCTTCCAATGTTGTAGATTTTTTTTCCTATGCATATGCCTAAGCATTCTGTGGTCGCAAGATGTGAGTCAATGTTTTCTATGGGGGGTTCTTACATTAAATCTAAAATACAATCCCATAATTTAATTTTCACCTCTTTTCTGATGGCATAATCACTATTAATATTATTTATTATATATTCTAAAACACCCTTAACCTCTAGGTGGTATACCAAAACATGGACTACCAAGTCCAGTCATGCAATGACAGTCTGATATTCTACATCATTGTTGGTAACACCTTTTAATAATATAATGGTGTATAGAAAAATGCCCTATTTGGGGAGATAAGAACCTTCCTTACCCAAATTTATTGAGTTTATGGTCTTCTATTCTCTTCCATATTGAACTCATAGAAGCACCATAAGAAAAAATTTCCCATGTTTGAAGGATGTACAAAATAGGGAAGAATTGTTCACTAGGTAGCTTAGTATTGAATGACATCTCTTCTCTAGACAGTCTCTTATCAAGGAAGTCAACTATTTCATGGACATTAATTGATTTCTAAGGAAAAATATTTATATCCTTCTATTATAGGATAACTGCCAACTGTGCCCAAAATCTGGTCAATATAGGATGGTTGAGGATAAATTTGAGCAGGTTTTCATAGGAATACAAGTGGATATCATAGTGCTGTTGGTAGTGCCTCACCATATGAACAAAAAATATTAATGCCTACATGATCAATTACATATTAAAATATCAGGCCTCTACATTGAGCATGGTTCAACTAAGATACTAAAGGCTATTTTCAATCCCAGTATCCTTATTTTTTGCGAGTAAAGAATATAGTGATCTCTCTATGGATGTAATGTAAAGATTGAGCGGATATTCTTCAATACATGTTATAAATATTGGTGGTTTCAAGAGTAATATCTAAAGGAAATCAAATTTTTATTATTAGTTACTGGTTCACTATTATGTGAAACACTTCTTAATAAATTTAGTAACTTTTAAATACTTGCCTGTAAGGTTTTCCATGAAGTGCTTAATGCAGGGAATGTTTCCTTGATGTCCTCTTACATTTTTCATGTTTTGAGGATGTGACATTCCAATGATAGCTTTAGTATTTTTAGGATAAACTTTAATTCCATGATGGTATTGGAACCAAGGATATTCTTTGTTGGAAATAGAGTATGGTCTGTGGTTTTTTTCAATCCAATTTGGGTTCATCATGATGTGTGCATGTAAAGTAATCTTAGAGTATATTTCAAAGAAGGTGTTTATGGTGGATTAGTTTCCTAGTGTTTGAAATATGGTTGGATGTAAAAATGAGATTTGTTTTTGGAAATGAATGGTTTTTCTCAAAGGTGGTATGTAAAATATTTTTTCTCAGAAAAGTTCATTGATCGAGGATTATGATACACATAATGGATAATTTTTAACTACATAGGAGGAACGATTCATGGAGGGAAAGATGTTCACAGAAAGGCTTGGGTTCATAGTAGTAAAATGGTTAACATGATGGTGTGTCATTCACTAACACGAGGCAGAGTTTTAATAATCGGCAAAGGGATTCCTTTTCATAAACAAGGTACTAATTTGTGTCACTGTATAGGGATATTGGAGGTATATAGACTGATTATGGTATATTATTTTCAATAGATGCATGGTACGGTGTAAAGGCGGTGTTGTTTTGAGAATATATTAAATCTTGTTTTAGAAGATTATATGGATCTTTTTCTATATAAGAAGCATTAATCTATTCAATAGAGACACAAACTAAGATTAATATTCAAAGAGGAATCTTGTGAAATGAATAATTGTTCCTGGGTAAATAGCCATGAAAAAGAGACTTTTGATTAGAAATCTAAATGAAATTTAGAGAAGTCTGGAAGTGGTTTGTGGGGCAGAAAATCCTACGAAGGAGAAGAGGTTCACAAGGAGGATTCCACAAAAGGAGAAGTTGTCTATGGATATAGTCCATAAAAAGTGTTTTGTAGGGAAATAATACTCATAAATGAATCCATTTCTTAGAGGATGTTTAGTTGAAGATGTGTTGATCCACAGAGAATAGGTGGAATGCAAAAGAAGTATGTGGAGGGGGTATGTGGAGTATCACGATTCATGAAGGAAGCACTCACACTACACTGTGTGGTGTAATACCTAGAAGAAGAAGGATATTACATGGAAATTTTTTTTTGAATAAATAGTATAAAATAAGTGAATACCATCTACAAGTGTAAATAGGACATCAACAGAGATTCTTTCTATAGATATAATGCTTGATTTAATTCTAACCCATTGGAGCGATATTCATGTCTATAAAATGAGTTCATATTCTTCTTAATGTATTGTGAAAGGGGGATTCATGAAAATTGGTCAAAGAGATTTAGTTTGGTATCTCAAAAAACAAGAAAAGGCAGTGATATTAGAAATATTTTAATGGGATAAAATAATTTATTAACATATATTGAAGATTAGTGGGCTTTGGGATTACTGAAAACCTATTGATGTATCCTCTTCAAATAAGACCTTAATGGAGAACAATGTAAAACTGATTTTTGGTCCTTTTATGTGTGAATGTTTAAATTAATACACTTTACCATCATATTGGTTTTACAAGTTCATAAAAACATGGGAATAAGATCTGTCACATTAATATAAAAAGATGACAAATTGGTTTAACCCTCCCCTCTTAGGGTGTTCTGGGATCATTATGTTGGGGTACAGTGAAGACATTAAATTTTTTTAAGTTTACCGCAATAGTAAATTTCAAGGGGTTAAACTTTATATTATATTGTGGGATCTTTCTGAATATGGTCTCTAAGGTATCCCAGATATCATAATGCTTCTGATAATTGACCACTAGATCATTTACATAGTATTCAAAAAACATCCCAAGATGGATTTTCAGATGTGATGTATAACATGATGGTATGTGGGACCAACATTCTTCAAGCCAAATGTCATTACACTATAGAATAATACCCTTTGAGGGGATATTAAGGCTTTTGATTCATCATATTCTAGGGCCATATCATATTAATTGAACCCAGAATAGCCATCCATGAAGGAGAGGGTTTGGTATCTAGCTGGTTCATCATTCAAGAGATTTGTGATTGTAACTAAGAAGTCGTCTTTGGGAAAATTCTGGTTGAGATCTCTATAATAAATAAAAACTCTAATTTTCCCACTCAACTTTTCCACAAAGACAATTTCGTATATCCATTTTTTGTATTACACCTCTTGTAAAAAATCATCCTCAATGAGATTTTCCACTATAGCTTCAATCATGGAGGCATGGGTCAGGTGTATCCTCCAGGATACTTTTTTTGAATCCCCTATTGTTTTTTGGATAACCAATGATATGGGTGGCCATATAAGGGTTAAGGAATATAATCTTTGAGTAATTATAGGGAAATAAAATCCCATTTCTTATATAGGAATGTGTTCTATTCATCACATTATTTGGGATTCGTAGTTATACTAATTAGAGTGGGTTTTTGATCTTCTTCTATACCATGATTTATTTTTATGATTTCATCCATAGTGGTGTAGAAACCATCCTCAAATGCGGGAAGGGTATACGAGAGATCTACTTAGTTTTCACCTTCCTCATGATCCATGGCTTGTGCCTCTTCCTGGGGAGGATATGTTAAAAACGTTCCTTGGAGGGAAGTGGGGAGTCATCATTTATACATCTAAAAGATTAAGTAATCATTTCATTCTCTCATTATAGAATAAAGCCTTCTTGAAGTCCTAAAAGGAAAAAGGGACTAAGAATTGGTTTCTTTACTTTATGAAATATTCATAATATATTCTTCCAATTTGGATGAAATAGCCGGCAATTTTTGAAGTCCATGGGATAGTATGAAGACATTTTGATTCAATATTTAATTATCATTTAGAGGGTTTCTATCTTCTTTAGTGCCATTGGCCTCAACTACTGGGATTGAAATTATAGAAGCTACTGAATGAAAATGGGAATTATGGACCACTCTTTCAATTTTATTAATATTCAATATGTAATCTGCACTAAGATTCATGAAAGGGATAGCTAGGATCATCTCCAAGACATTGGGTGCATTTATTCGGGTGGCGTCCTTGTCCATTGACTTCATCCCGTCATTGTGATAGAACAATTCATTGATGTATTATGTCTCGTATAATTTTAATGCGGCCTTGTCACATTGAAATGTTCCAATATTACCATTTATATAATATTTGATACATTAATTTTATTATGGAGGAATGGATGCATGCAGATATATCCAAGGTCTTCCCGCTAGAAAAATGAATTTTGGGTCCTGCCTAACAACCAAGAACATTGATTTGGATACAAGATCTCTATAAAAAGTTCTGAGTGCGATCTTGTAGATTGTTTCTTTCTCATCCTTTTCAAAACGCTTTAATATAAAGGAGAGGTAGACAAGTGAGATTAATTAAATTCCAGTTGATGAAGTGTCTGAATTGTGATGATGTTGACTCCTCAGCCATTATGGATAAAGGCTCGTTGTGTGTCAATGTCATTTTACCTAACAGATATATACAAGGGTCACACATGTCCTTGTATGACAACATCGTCATATTGGCTTGATAAGGAAATGACTATATGGAATAATGAAGAATCATTTTTGACATGATATACTTTAGTAGCACTGACCTCATCATCAAATTCCTAATGGACAGACAATGCCCAAAAGTGTTCTTCTTGAAGGTCTTTCGATAGACTCACAGCATCCATGATTTATGTCATAGCTAGAACATGGGCTACCTATTTCAATAAATCATATTTTCTATCCAAATTTATAAGCGTTTCAGAATGAAGAATTAGTTTTTTAAGAAAATTAATAGCTAATGTTCTAGATTTGGATAATTATTTCTTTGCGATAGTACATAGAAGTGTTCCATTTCAGTGTGGATTAGGCCAGCTACATGGGCCTACCTTCTAAAAAGGTGTAGGTGCATCCTCTAACAGATCATCAAACACAATCATGTTAGGGAAGTCCCATTCAACTATGGAGGATGAAATCTCTTTGTTTTTGATGATATCATTGAAGATCATTCCCCTGAGTCTTAGCCACATAGACTGTTCATGGGGGGTTTGGTTGAAGTAATAGCTCCTAGAACGACCTCTTATTTCCTTATATACTAATTCCTAATGACCTCTTCTGAAAATTCCACAACAAAGTGTAGGGAAATAATATTCATAATTAGAATCATCATTTGTTTAGTTATCCATTAAGTGAATAAAATTAATGTAACAAATAATCAACTCTTCATCTGAGGACAATTTTGCATGGGGTTCAACTCTTATTTAAACATTTGGAAGGATGGTGTACATGATTTTTGGATGGTCAGCATAATGTCTGATAACGTTAAGGACAATTTTTCCCTATCATGAGATCATATTTTTTTATGTTTTTATTTTTTTATTTATCCTTCCTGTAATATCACTACTTTGAGGAAATTCCTTCATAGGATGAGGCTTTAGATAAAGATGTATTTGTTGTAGTAGAGGAGGTAGGTTTCATAGTGATCTATTTAAAATATGTTCCTAGAATTGAATGAGTGAGATTGATATTATTTATGAGAATATAGACACAAAAATTCGGTGCATTATTTCTTTTAACATCCTTCCACCATCCTACCTCCTAAGGATTAGTAAGAGAAACATAAGCTAAATGGGATGGTGAATTCATCAGTTTCACTTGACCAGAATATACCATATTTTATAGAAGGTCTTTGAAAAAAATACTCATTGATGGGATTCCCCTGCATTTAATTGAAATGTAAATAGTTTGGTAGATCATCATCATATTTTTTGATAGGATTCTCTAGATTTAGAAACTAGAATATGTTATTTTCCAATTCTGATATGAAGTAACCATGCTCTTGGTCATTCCAAAAGGATTGTACCTTGTTTTTAAATTCCAAAAACTATCCCTTTATCTATTCTCTTTGATCATCTTGATGAGGTAATGATTTTTGATAATGTTTGGGAGGGGGAAGCCTATAGAATGATGCAGGATTTGATGTAGGAGAAGGTATAGGGGACTGATTAAGTGTAATTCTAAATTCCTATGGCATCCCTATACACCATCATTAACTGAATGAATTACCTAGGACATGCCTTTTGTCACTATTATTGAGTTTTCCAACTATTTATAATTTTCACCCAGATCCTGAAACAATCCTATGTATTTCACAGGGATAAACAGTGTGTGTAACTCATCCAGGAGATTCACTACATAGATAGGAAAAATATATTCCTGAGGGAGTAGTAGGTTTAAGGAGTATTTCAATCCTTTTTACTGAGTAATTAAATTTGAGATTCTTTTTTTATCAAATTATTTGAAGCTCATGAGATCTAATAATTTTTCCTTCAATAATGTTGAGCTAAATTGGAAGAGAAAATCTAATGAAGATCTTCCTATCATGTGCTCTATCTTAACTATAAACTTATATTCCATACAATGGCTGGTGCCTTCCATTATTTCACAATGCATCATGGTTCTAATTCTTCTTATTGCTCGTAGTCCCCATCATGGGATTGTAGAGAGGGATTAAATGCCTCATGTTCTACATCATATCTCCTGATCCATTAAAAATCAGAAAAACAGGATTCACAATGTTTGGTGAAGGAGATGTTGGATCAACCGATTTGGGGTATTCCATATTTTTTGGATGCACTACTGCATTCCTTCCTTGGATATATTCTAATCAATTTGTTAATGATTCAATGGTGTTCTTAAGAATTTGAGGAAAATCCAGTTGAGCTAGGACCTGAATAGGTGCTGCAGTTCGAGACTGACCAGGTGCAGCCACTAGCAGGACCATCAGTGGCAGCATAGCTAGTATCATCCATAAGTAACCAATAAGGGATGGCCTATAAGGATGTTCCATAAAATGAACATGTTTTATACCAAATGGATGGTTTTCTTGAACTCCTAATTCAGGATACAAATATATTAGTGTTTTGTATCCCATGTTGTTTGGATGTTCCCTGTATACTTTAGTTATTGTGGAAAAAACACTCTGCTGAGGTGCACCAAAAAGATGTGTGAGTTGAGGGTCTAATTATTGGGAATATCATGAAGGAATACTGCCTCATATTAACTTTATATATAGTCTTCTCAAATATTTTATTTCATCTTATTACTAGGAAACTTTTTCCTCTAGTGAAAGGGATTTTCCTTCTCTAGGGGATGGTGACAAATGTTATGACCCTTACATTTTACCATATTATATGTTTTTTAAGGAGGTATATGTGGAATATTTGAAGGGATACCCGAGTCATTGGTGAGCCTCTAGTTTTGAGTATACACATATTCTACATTTGTTTCTATGTGGACCGTCTCATGAATAGGAACATCTTCTTCAGAATCGTTTGAATCGGTCTAATGTTCAAGAGGGTCTTAAATGATTATGTTGATGAAATTTATATACGAGAAATTCATTGCCAACAATCTATTGGAACCTATGCAATATCACATTCTTTTACACCCTCAACAAGACCATGTCCTCTACTTCATTGGTTCCCTAGAAACTATTAATTGGAAAGTGACAAGAAGGAAATTTCCATGGAGTTCAATCATGCAATTTCCATGTGATTTCACTAGACCATGGGATGTGACATTAAGAGAGGACTCACATTGTGGAATGTTTTCAAATTGGGTGATGACTGATTCCTGCTAAGGATGGTATTTTTTGGGGAAAAAATCCCCTAACTCAGAGGGATAATGCCATTATGGGTCTACCTTCACACCCCTTTAGGGTTGGTTATATAATCCTCATGGTTGGGTTTAAAGAGCTCACAACCCTATGGGATGAGGTTTTTCCCTAACTCTTGTAGCTTAATTTATCACAAATATTTTTTCTGATTTCATTGATTCTTCTCTGAACGTGGGTTTAGGGAATTATTTAGGACTCACATAAATCACCTTTTTTTGAAATAACTTTGTGATTTTTCAGACATGTTTTCAATCTAATGGCTGATGTCCTCTAAGATAGATGACTTCTCAATGTTCTTATTTTCTTGAAAAATAAGTATCTCAATAGCTTCATCCCTTATATTCAGATGCCGATAATTGTTGGAGAGGGATAATTTTGGTTGATCAAATAATCAGTCATGAAGTGAAATTATTTATTGTTCCAAGATTAAGGTAATGAACTTTCATGATTCCACCTATGTTGTTATTTTATATATTTAGATCATAGTGAAATTCATTCATCCATGCGCACCCCAACCTTGGATATGAACATTATGTGGGGTGTCTATGATCAGCCTTTGCAACCTCATTAATGCATCAAGGAAAGAACATTATATGAATCCTTACTGCCTCTCAATCATTTGATGCTGGAAATCCCTGAGATATTCCAATCCAATTTGTCACTTTAACCATTAGATTAACATAAAATGATTTTGATAATCATCATATAGTGTTACATTTTATTTTAAGTGATGATGAATTATCCATATTTTGTGGAGTATTTCGTGCATACAATCTTCAACCAAAACCTCTAGAATGTTGTATTGAGAGGTTCATAATGTCCTGAACATGAATAGTATTTCATCTTTAGCCATTAATTTCCTCATTTTTAGTAGATCTTCTTTTTATTTCACAATAGGTTTCTCAACCTGGTCTGACCAAAGTGGATTTTTCCCTGTTATTTTATCACAAGAAATGGGATTGGTTGGAATTCCCTCTCACATGATTGATGGAAAATGAACCAACAATGGTTTGAAGAACGACTATCCCCTTGAGATTTCTTCTAATTTAGATGGTATGTAAACTTCTAGTGAAAAGAAATCACACATGACTGGCCTAGTATTCGCAAGTACATCACTATAAAAGAGATTTCTCATTACAAAATTGTAAATTAAAGAAGTCTTTGGGAAATTTTAAACACTACTATGGAGATAAATTTCACATTCATCTCTATATTTTGGATGACCATCATTGTGGATTATATCACAGGGAAGATCGTCTTTCTTCTTAGTCTTGTAGCCACAAGGAAGGTTTTCATGGATCTCATAAAGAGATAGGCTCTCAAGATCAACAATGTTTTTCCATTAAGAAAGAATTCATGGCGAAGTGTGCAATGTGAACCTTGAGAATTACTGTTATTGCCCTTGTGATATGGTATTTGGTGGTTAGGATCTTCATATAAAACTAATAAACGACTAAGGTATTCAATATCCTCAGTGTTATGGTTTTTCTGATTATAGATCAACTCTCTATTTTCCAATTATGCTTGATGATAATTGATCTTATATGCCTTATAATGAGAGATTGGGGCCACTTTCTCGATGAATTTTTTAACATGAGTAGTTGTATGTGCCTACCTTGGAGTGGCTATTAGGATATGACAATTATCTGTATTTGGAGCCATTGTATATTCGCGAATTGTTTGTCTATATTATATGACAATGTTCTCCAACGACCCCATAGATGGGAGTAGAGGTTTGTGTCTAGAATGCAGTGTTATGCCGATGAGCCACTACATTTTGGTGGATATAGTTATGTGTCTATCCTTTTTGAACTACTATTATTGTTGTGATGATGTCTTGTATTTTCTGTAGGATGTGGGTAGGAATTAATGTCTTCCCTTTCACCATTTCCAAGATATACCTTGTCACTTCAGTGACTAGAAAGGGGATATATATCCATTCTATATTTTGGGTAGTTGTATTTTGTTTCTCCTTTCATCCATTTCTTAATAGTTTATACTGAATTTAATCATGTATGGTAGAAGAGAATTTAGTATAACCTCTAATCATCATTGGGTATTTACAACTAATTTCTCTATGTTCTACAAGATGAAGCTGCTGGGATGCCTGATAAATATTGGAAGGTGTATGTTCCTACATATTTTTTTCCATAAATCATGTTCAATAAACTTATTTGAGTTCTTCAAGATTTGTCTGTTTGATGTCTTAGTGGGTATAGGTAGGTGTATGTTAATTCTTACAAAATTCCATTGTATTTGGTTTGAAGGCTTCCCTGAATGCTTCTAGGTGAGTTTTATGGCTGGCTATGTGGAGTTGGATGGGTGTATGTGCACACTCGCAGAATTCAAGTCAACTAGATTGCTGTGACTTTCCAGAGGAGTAAAGGTATGGACCCTCTACCTATTGGCAGATTTTCATCCCCAGTTGGATGCCTTGTGTTCCCAAGACTGAGGTGCCTTGGCTAGATAGTTGAAGGCGATAACCTCAACATGTTGAGGTGTCACAACCTTACGACTTTTGTGATAGTGTTTATTGAAACAATCGCTTGAGAAGAACCCCTCTGTCTACAGGATGATGTCCAAGGTGGCCTCCTTATCCACCTAACTAAAATATGAGAGAGAATGGTTATTGAATTACAGGGATAATCTCTCACAAGGGTTGAATACGATGGTCAATTAATTATACATAAGGACCATCGGTCTTCCTTGACTGGATGATTGGTGGTACTTGTTAGGATGAAGGACCTTTCTGGTGTCCTCCTAGATCAGGGTGGTTCTATGACCATTTTACACATGAACCAGTGCATTATATATAATGTGTTAAGGATGCTAAGTCAATGATGAAGTCCTTCAGTGTCGATGAAGATATATCCTGAGTCGCATCAGGAGCATCCATTCATGAAAACAAGAAGGAATAAATTTAATTGAATGGTGTTATTAGAAGGATGTGATTTAGGTTATATAATATACATGATCAACAAACCTCTATTAAAGAATCATTTTTTTGGATGAACACATATGTGATTGATTTCCATATCAGACCCACATTTCATTGATAATGGAATGTTACTAATAGTTAGGTGACACTTTTATCTTGGTTAAGGATTTATTTGGGGTTCAGCATTTGGGTTTCCCTCATAAATGGGTACAATAATTAAGGGAAAAAGAATGGCCTGGTAGAGACTATGCAACACATTTATTTTTATACTGTTAATGAGATTCCATAGTATATGTCAGTGACATTGGGTTCACCATTTGATTCCCTCGGGACTGATTACAATAATTCTGGGATATGTAATGGTCCGATAATGAATGATCAAAACTTCCTTTTTTATATTTTTATGTAGATTTTATATTTTAATTCATTCACACAGAATTCTCCATTTGTTTCCCTCAGAAATGGGTACATTCATTTAGGGAAACAGAATGGTCCAATATAGACTGATCAGTACATCCATTTTATATAGTTAAATAGATTCTATAGTTAATGTAATTATTTTCAGGTTGACCATTTTTTTCCATCAGAAATTTGTAATATCATTTAGGGAAAAATAATTGTCTGGCTGATACATGTCACTACATCCCATTTGATATTATTAATGGGATGACATAGTTTAATTCAGTAATATTAGGGTCACCTTTTCTTATTTCTTTTGGATTTCATGCATCGTAATGTTTTTCTATTTTTGAAGAGTTTCTAATGGGTTTGTTCATGGAAATGAAAACAAACAATGTTTTGGAATCCATAAGGAACCACATTCCAACTGACTGTTCTCATTAGGGTTTTAAACCTACAATTCAGAAGAACTCGCATTGGTCGAGAGGATGGGAGGATGGTCTCATCATACCCTTTTTGGGGAATTATTACCTACTATGGGACTCACTTATAAATTAATGATATTTTTGTTAATCCTTCATTAATTCGCATGTATCATATGCATTATCTTGATATTTGAATTCAATTATTTACATGTTTGGAAATTCAGAATCATCTATATGTATCCATGATTCTTAATTGATAGGGATATTTGTATGTATCTATGGTTCTCCATCAATGCTATATTGTAATATAATACATAGAGATTCATTATTCTTTGTTAGAATTATTCAAGTTTCTAATCCACTCCGTTGGCCACTATAGAGATTATTTTCATCCTAGTAGATGAAGCTCACTCTATAATTTATCACCATCTACGGAGAAGGGATTTTTTTGGATGGTATCAAACCCATATATGGGCTTCCTAAGAATCCTTGTTAAAGGAATTAGAACCCACGTAGTTCAGTGCGTCTTAATGGGACACATCAAACCTTTTAAGATCATGTGACATGGACTTAACAATATGGTTTAATGTTAAATGGAAAGGAGTTTAAGGTGGAAGTTTCTTGTCAAAGTTAAGTGTGGGACTTATTCTAATGAATCCCAATATTCCTTATAGGGATATGAGTTTCCATGTTAAATTAGACCCTTATAGGGATGTGGCCCAAAAGAACAGGGTTATTTTATGATGTTGGGATTGAACTTGAGGGTGGCCTCCAATGTATCTTGTTTAGATGCTAATAAAATCCTTTGTGGTTCATTAGTGAGGACCCACACCTATGAAGTCCCTCAAGGATATGTCTCGTAGGGGAGCATGAACCTTTCAGATTATAGGTTGGGGATTACTCCTGATAAGTATATCCTCCATGAAGAGACCATGATGGATGTTTTCACTCATAAAGATTTTGGGACTTAAATTGGGGTTTGATCTTGATAATCATACCTATATTAAGTAGATTATGATTGGGTATTATTCCTAATAAGAATGGCCTTTGAACTAGGGCCTCAGGTGGGATTTCTATATATCCTTGTTAGCTGGAATCAGAGTTCGAATAGTTAGATCATTCATGTGGATTCTATGGGTATTGTTATCATCACTATCCTTTAAGTGCCCATGAGTCAAGCTCAGTGAGAGAAAAAATTGGAAGTAGAATATTTAAAAAACCACACACTTTTCCTTCTTTATGGGTGGAAGTGGTTGGGGCTACTATAAAAGAGACTGACTATAAGATACATCCCTTTGTTCATGTTATATTAGATGGTAGTCCAATATAAGGATGGTAGGAAGGGGAAGGATGTGGAGGTCAAGAGGAGAAAGACTACACCCCCAGCCAAGAAAGGATAGGGGCATACACCAAGATGGTTTCCAATTGATTGGTTCTTTAGTTTTAAGTGGTTCTCATTCCACATTAAATGGGAAATAATGTGTTACCCTTATCCTCTCTACTAGGAATTGAAGACACTGAGGCTCTGAGATGAGAAGGGATGGATAGAGTCCAATCCTCGGAATCCAAGACCAGGAAGTCCTCAACAATATCCCTTGGGTAAGGATCCTCATGAACATAGGGAAACATACTGACATTCACCCTTTGAACCTGAAACAAAAAACTAGATAAGTGTAGGAAACTCTGACCTTAGGAATATAGACCCAAATAGGGGTCATGATGATGTGCCACTCACCATGTATGTGTAGATTCCATGACCTTGGTAGAGGTTTTGATTTGATCTCTCTTGTACATGGTATCCACTGAATGATAGGTCTGGACATGAATTTTTCTGAAGATGGCTCAATGGATAGATCATGCAATCCAAAATGTCGGTAAAACCAACAATGTTAATGTAGGGGGTTCTTCACCCAGATATGAATAGCGAAAAATAGCACCTTAGGTGATATATCACCTATGGGACTATGCTTGGGTAGATCTTGAATATCCCTTCAAGGGTCTCCATAGGTTTTCTCGGAGTTATGTCACCTATGTCATTAGTTAAAGAATTACCACACACTAGAATTCATTGATCAAGGGTTGAAAAAATTCCCCACATAGTTGATATTGATTTTAAACATTGGGTGGACTTAATAACAACAATTGACCTTTTATTCCACCTTAGTTATGTGTTAGAAAACTACCTAGTGTGTTTTAGAGGACTTGAGAAAAGAACTAGGGTGGTTGGAGTAAATATCGATATTTAGTGAAATTGTTTTATACAAATAATGACCCCAAGGGTCTATTTATAGAAAAATATGAGACCCTAGGTGAAATGTGTTTGTTTGTGCAAGTGGGTAGCACCCAAGTTGGTGGAACATAGGTTTTTGTGTGCCAACCCTACTTGGTGATACCATAGGAGAACTTCTTGTGGGTTCTTTTTCATTCTTAGCATTATTAATCTATTTTATCATCCTTTTTTTAGGTTTGTTCCCTTTGTATCATATTCATATAAGTGATAAAACACTGGGTAAACATATATGTAGTCACCTAAGGATATACATTAAGAAAGGAAAAGGTAAAATCCTAATATGGTGGGAAAACATAGGAAGAGAGCATGAGACATGAATTAATATAGATCTTTAGTGAGAATAACCACCGCTATCATAGCATAGTAAAATGTCCAATATAATATTAATGAATGAATACTTTTAAAGATTCATAGAATGTGGAATATTTATAATAAAGAAACATCATATCATATAGATAAAAAGATCAAACATAATTTATGAACAATGATAATGTAATATTAATGAAAAACATATGTGCACAAATACATACATCATAATTGTGAATAATTAATCATTTTAATATATAATACACCTAATATCATAAGATATATCACAGTACTCTATGCATTGGGGGATATACATATATAGGAACACCAAAAAATTATAAAAAATATCATAACTATACAAATCACGTTGAATGAAAATCAGTAACAATTAGAGTTATGAAATAAGCTACTAAAAATGAATGGATTTGATTAAGATATTATAAATAATTCTTCAATGTATATTGTTATTAATTACAAAGATAATAGTGGAAAAATATTTTAGAACATTAATTATTTTACTAAACGTATCACATGTTATAGTGATAAGGGGTAAAAACTCTGGATGAATCAACATGATATTTTAGATAATATTGTTTCCAAAGAATAATTATTGGAATCATAAACATAATATCAATGAGAAAGATGAAATATTATACTTTAAAATGGTTTGGAATTTCAATTTGAATTAAAAAATATTATATTATCTAAGAATTATAAAAAATGAAAATAAATATAGAGGCAGACCAAAAATAAAATAATTGTGTTAAAGAGTCCCCTTACCATAGATCCAAATTTATTTATTTCATTGTATCCCTCATGTGTAATAAAAAATATATTTATAAAAAAATTAATATAGTAATTAATTTTATTCATGTATGTTTATGAGATCAAATATAATCATTAATTTTTTTTTCTAACGTTGTTTCTTAGTGTTGAAATTTTTTATGTTATGTTATCTTTAAAATAGTTTTTATTGTTCTAATTTCAGGATTATGTTTTGGATCTATTTAAAAATTAGTAAAATAAACTTTTCAATCATGAAAATAAAAATATTTATATTGTTATATATTTATATATTTTATAATTTCATTATTTTATCCAAAGGGGTCATGATTATTAGAGAAATATAAATATCCTCAGTAGTGACAAACCATCCATTAAAAGGACATTCCAAAAATAGTATATGAGAGATTTAGAAAATATTAAAAAAATTTAATATAAGTTAATAGAATTAAGATTATTATAAAATTCTTTATAATTAATTTTAGTATGCATGGGTTATAAATATTTTGACTTGTTATTGAAGTGTAGTGTAAAATTAAAGGAAAATTTAAAGAACTATTTGAACTTTCATCGTGTTATTCCTTTGATATAGCCCTTAAATCCTTGAATATTAAGAGTTTTATTACTTCAAAGCATCAGTAATTGTTATAAATAGAATAAAATATGGAATTTAGGTATATTTTTTCAGATGAGAAGTGGAATTGAAGTTGGTTTCCAAATGAAGGGAGATAAAGTATTTATATTTTAGGAGACACATATTTTATTGTTGAAAAATTAAAAATATACTTTCTAAGGAAATCCATATAATAATTATATTTTAAAAATATAAATAATGCATGAATAAAAGATAATTAGTTAATTACATTAAAATAATGTCACTACAAAATTTATTAATTTATTCAAACGAAAATAAGGAACGTAAATATTTATTTCATTAAGGAATACGTTAAATTTTTAGTATTTTCAAAATGGCTTTTAGTTTTTTGAAATAATTTTTATTCTTTTAAATAAATATTTTTATTATTAAATTATTTTTTTTGATATAAAAAAATTAAGAGTAATTAAGTCAATATTACATCATCCATATCTTATAAAAAATATTGTATTTTTTAATTTTTTTTAACAATTTACCTAAAATAATATTTTTAGGGAGAATTATAAGAAAATTACACATATAAATTAGCTACATGCTATTCCCAAATATAATTTTGTTTCGAAGTATAAATTTCTATACAAGATAATTTTAATTATAAACATATTTTTTGGGCTTTTCCAAAATACAATACACTCTATTTATCAATAAAAATATGTACACATTCATGGTGTTAATAATTTTAATAAACACACTATGGATTTAATATATTAATATTTTATTAATTTATTTATCAAAAAAATATTTACAATTAATGTATAATTTAATGCTTTAAATTCAAATTCTAATAGTTGATTATTTATTCCAAGCTGACAAGTTAATATTCAAAACTATCATGATACTTCTCATGGTTATAGTAACTTCAATAAGACCTCTTCATTTCAACATTCATTATGTTATGCATTAATGTATTGATTTTTTAATAGTTAAGAAGTGGTTGAATTGAACATGTTTTAAATAATTTTAATTTCTTTTAAGAGTAAAAATACTTTTTTCTATAGAAATAATAATAATATTAACAATATTATTTCAATATTTGTTAAGATATAAATGATTATATCAATACACTTCAATCACCTCAACCACAATTATAAATGAAACCCACTATGATAGAATATCTAACTTTTGGTGTAGAGTAACAACCCTTTTGCAACTTCAATTTTTCAATATGGCAGGAAAAAACCCTAGATTGAAATTTCTCATATGAAGTGACAAATCTACTAGCTTTATTTTGAGGACATTAATGAAACCCCTCCTACCTTTCTCAAGAATAAGACTTGTCCAAATCCATCAACCTTTTATTCGGTATTCTTATCAGGCATGCTATTTTTATATGGCTTGGAATAACCTAATAATCCTACTATTTTTTGGTAGTATATCCCAGAAGCAAACACATAGTAAAATAGATAGAATGAATTATGAACCATATAATTGGTTTAAAACAATTAAGAAATAATCTCTACATTCTGAAAATGATCAAAAGGATTGAAACCAGTGAAAGGATTTGTTATGAATTTATAAACACGTGTATCACACAATAAAACTCAGAAATATCCTTTACCTTATAAAAAACATGGTCTAGATATCTTTAAATCATAGAGTTATGATATTGATATAAACACTATAATAATAGATATCCCAACTATAAATGTTATAGTATACCATTCCCCTGGCGACCATAATTGTTTCTTTCAAAATTAATTAGAAGCATTGATAAATATTTAAATAGGACACGTGAATGTTTTATAATAAATGAATACAATTGTATGTTTTTTAACCAATAATTATTAATTATATAAAATGAATGATCCCTTAATTTATGAAATATAATATTCCCAACTTTTAATGATTAAAAATTTGTATTTTTTATCTTGAAATTTTAGTGTGAATACCAAGAACATGTATAAATATTTATTATTATAATAAATTTAATGAAATAATCCAAAAAGTGTCAAATGACATAGATATGATTAATGAGTAAATATATAATAAAAAATAAAATTATAATAATTATAATAAACAATATGTTATTAAAATATGATCCAATGTAAAAAATAGATTATTTGAAAGCATTCCTTTTTTTTCAACATCATTCAAATAATTGATTCTTGTAGTAAGTCAACAATTATTGTAAGTCAAATCTAATCATTGTTCACTACATGAGGTAGATCAAAATCAATGCGTGGTAAATCAAAATGAATGGGGACTTGATCCAGATTATCGATTGTTTTGATAATATCAATCAAATTCATTGATCAGTTGATCTCATCATGTAGTCGATCATTTTTTACAATATATTAAAATAACTTTTGGATAAATTGATGACATATTAAATATATAAATCATAGTGAATTAGTAAATATGGTTGAATAAAACTCAACATTAAATCAATTCAACACTTAAAAAGGCTTAAAAGTTTGTAAATGGTTTAATGAATTATTATATAACAATTAATATTATGGTTAGTAGTGTTCTTATGGTAATTATAATTTTTTATTCAATCAATTGAGGATTTTGAAAAAAAACTATGGAAAATGGTTTATTCACGGAGTTGATCCATTGAGAACGAATCATGGTTAATTAATATTCATGGGACACCATCACTTGAAGGTGACAGTCGATCCAGTACATGGGTAAATTTTGAAAAATAAACATAATAGTATAAGGGATACCAACCAATACTATGATATTATCTTCTATAAAATCATGGCATAAAACACATAAAACCAATAATTAATTGGTAAATAATATCAATAATGTGGTTTCATATATATTAAGTGAAGGATTATAATAAATTTCACAATTCGTGTTAGTGAAAATGATGGATTTGACCAAATCTATGAAAAATTATGAATAAAATAATAATAATAATTTATATATATATAAAAATAAGTAAAAAAACCTTTTTTATATACATCATTAATCTCCCTATTTTTGATAATTGAAAAAATGGTGAATTCCTAAATTTATACCCCCCCAATTTTTAAATTGATTGAATAGATTAAAATAACAATTTATTTCCCATTTTATGTATCAATATTTTATGATGAAACATGATCCTATTTATATTTACAATCATTAATAAGAATAAGAATTCAAATATTGTATTTTACCATAGAATATGGATTTAAATAGGAATTATGATTACTAGCGGAGAAATTAACATATATGATTATATAAATTGAAAATTTAAATACACCTAATGAAAATAGATGTAAAAAAGGTTATCAAAATTCATATTAAAAAAATATTTTGTATGATTAAAATTGAATAAACATAATTAACAGAACAAAGAATTGAATACAAATTTTTTTAGGCCTGTGACAAACACACCTAGATTTAGTGCTCAAAAATACATTTTTTTCCTACCACCTAGTAAATAAACTGGAGAAACCAAAATTTAAACATAAATAACTCCAGCCTTAAAAATATATATTCAGTCAAATACATTAGAATATCCTTTTTTGTATAATTAAAGAGAGTTTTGATGAATATTTAACTAAAAACGATCATTTTGTTCTAATCAAACGGAAATTTCATTCACTATATAAGAAACTACTTAATCCATAATAAGTCTTCAGCATATCTAAAACAATTCCCCATAAATGATAATCATATTTTCTGGTCATGTGTAATAATCATCTTTATAAACTAGGGAATTTTACTCATAAGAAGGGTTATCTCAATCACTCTGAAAGGAAAAAATTATATTTTAAACTATCAAGGAATGAAAATGACACAAATAATATGGTAGTAAATAAATAATAAAAAAATAATTCCATATAAATAATCACATGAGTTTGAAAAAAATCCATAGTTTACAACAGATGAATCGAGGGGCTATGTAATATTGTGCCCCACCAACTTCTTCCTTATGTCCAATTCATTAACCATGTGAATTTTATGATCGATTCAATGAATAGTCAATAATACATTCAAATAAATAAAAATATATATTGACATAAGAACATATTGACATATAATACATTCATTTCCTATATATAAACATAATCTATCCATAGAAACATGGTGCATAGTTAAAAATACATAGTTAGCTTTCATGAATAATATATAAACATCACTGTGGAAATAATAAGTGTATATATTTCCAATACTTCCTAATAAAGTAAATAGATTAGCATTATATATATTTATCCCTCAATGTAACACCATATAGAGAATGGTTTATACAAATATGATATTAATTTCCCCTATGAATTGATATATGTACACCATTTGAAAAACCTATATATCTAATAAAGGGATTATAGATTCATAATGTAATGAGTTGGATGGAAAATCATGTCTATTGTATAGGTTAAATTTGTAAGACATTGGAAGTAATTTGTTTCAGTGAGTATAAATGTAGAGACCCAAAGCTTATCATACATGGACATTACATTACTTTTGCGGAATACTTAGTACATAACAAAAACACACACACAAGGATCGTAATAGTTTAGTGTCTTTGGAAACTCGGAACATAATCTTCTAATCGTGGTGAAAGATCTTAAAAATCTCCCATAAAGATCTCCCTTTTTTTTACCTAAAACCTTTCTTTATATCCTGGGGAAAAGAAAACATAAAAGGGTGAGCTCAAATGCTCAGTAAGGGTAAACAAAAGAAAATCAATCACATCATATTCATAAGAACATAACTTTTGGAAATCTTAACCTACAAAAGAGAGCATAATTTCATAACATGGGATAAATCATATTAGTGAAATGAATTCCCAATAAGCATAAATTAAAACATGAAACCTTGTGGCATACACACATAATCATAGAGAATCATTTCTTGTTAGTCATGACTCATTGCCAAGACTATCTTAGTGGACAAAGTCCCTTTCTAAATCGAGTCATCCTCGTTTCAGTCCTGTTTCACTGAACCGGTATAACCTACCATTCCAGCCATGTCTATCTCATGAGATATGAAATCTTTACCCAATGCCTTGTAGGGAGATATAGGTCCCACCCATATTATAATAAATCCTTTCTTATGTGTGCCACATAATCATAAACCATACATCATAGCGTAACCCATGTAATAAAAATGGGATTCTTAAACAACATGACATCATAAAAAAATTCATATAAGATAAAGGAATTCATAAAAATGTTTCCATCACAACATAATCAAATCCATGTAATAATAGGGATAAAAACAGAACCCTTTTATTATCTTAGATGGAAAATAATTTTGATAAAATACTTGAACTTCATTCTTGAGGAAAATATCCTTTCTACTTCAAAAACACTTTTCCTTTCATAACATGTCATACAATTTTAAAATAAAAGAAGTTGATTAAAAATAAACTTGAAAACATATAAAGGAAGCTTCTTGGAAATAATGTTTTAAAAATCCATTCATGCCGAATAAGTTAAAAAAACATTCTTCGTACTTTTGTCGAAAAAGTCAAAAAGTAACTCGTACGAAAAACGACAAAAGATTTCTTTCATACATATTACTAAAAACTCACCGAAGGGTAAAAATGGATTTAAACAATTGTAGGTGGATGGAAATAATATTACATATTGATGAAACATGGATGTGGATGATAAAATACACCCCAGTAAATACTTACGAAGAAACAATCTCGGATAAAAATGAGATTGTGATATTTCCCTTACCTTAGGTCCAATTTTCTTTGTACGTGTCCGAAGCTCCTGTATAATGGTTTAAATAATGTTATTGACTTATTCCAGAATAATAAATATTGATATGATATCATATATGGTCATATTCTTAGCTTCTTGTTAGTAATATTTCATTGTTACTTGTTACTCGGGTCTTTATTGCCTTTTGTTCTTATGCGTGTTTTGCTGAATACATTCTTATTCTTATTTTAAGGTTATAGATACCTTATATCCAGAATTGTATTAGTGTAACATATATCATATTTATTCATTCAATTCATTTATATAATTACTATGTAATGATGATCATGTAGAACGAGTCGCATCACATCGTGGAGACGGTATTCCGTACGTACGCACGAGTGATGATATCGTTCCTATGATCGTGGAACTGTATTGGAGTATATATATGTTCTTTCAGTATCAATATTACTTTATAATAATCATAAATAGTTACTCATTACACCATTATACCCATCCTTGTAAAGTGATGGTGGAAAAATAGATTACACCACGGCGTGGAGACGGTATTCCGTACGTACGCACGCGCGGTGATTTCATTTTTCTGTGGGATGGATAGAAGGTGAATTAGGGTTGTTTCATATTTATAATAACATATCAGTATGTAAGTAATACTGATGTTATTACTTTATCATGAAACAACTAAAGAAGAAGAAGTTGAAGAAGAAAGAAATTGAAAAGATCGGTAATGGATATTACCTCTTCTTTGGAACGCCTCTTTGAATCCTCCACTTAGGGAACTATGATTGGTCTTTGAAGAAGACCAGGACCTCTAGGATTATTCTAGGGAAGTGGAGAGGAGAAAATGGCAGGGGTTGGCCGAGCTTGAGTGCTCAAATTGGTGTGAGGAGGAGGGGGAGGAGGTGCCCTTTTATAAGGGAGGAGAGGGGCACCTTAGGAATATCTCAAACTATTATTTTATATTAAAGTCAAAATCGGTTTATAATGGTTCCAAAGGGTCTTATTTCGAAGCTAAAGTGGTTATGGGTCTAAATACAATCAACCAATAGGATTTAGACAAGTTTAGGTTAATATTTTAACCATATCAATTAGATTTAACTCTAAGTTAAATAATTTAACTTTTACCGTGTCTTTTTGTTTTCTTACACTATATGGTTAATAAACTTACTATAACATGCACAACTAACCCCAAATTGTTTATTATTAATATATATATCCTTATCTAAGTCATTTGGCTGAACCTTAGATTTTTAGGAATAAAATAACAATTAATAATATAATATTAGATTTAAAAACTATTTTGTGTCAATTTTGACGCTATTTGATATATGATTTTTGTGAAAGTCATAACAGAATTATATGTTCGAACCAAGTTGATTAAATCAACACTAATATATCATAGTAACCTAGAAAATTAGTGGAATTCATAAAAAGTCTAAAATTACATTCATTTGAGCATTTATAACATCAATTATGTTAATATTTCCTTAAAAGGGTAATTACTGCATCATTGTTGTGTCATAAATAAATTAATTTCTTTAAAGTCTAAAAATTATAAATAAAATATATTTATGTAGGAAATGTTTTTAGATTTCTAAAGAATATTTATAGTAGAATTTAGCTTATGTATATCCCCATATTAAAAATGTTGTAGTTATTAAACTTTGATTTTAACTATTTTAACTATTCAATAAATAAAATAATATTAAATGTCATAATCGAATCCAAGTGGGCCTAAATGATAATAATTTACACTTAAGGTTGTTTTTGGTCGAGATACACTTGTACAATAGAATTAGGGCATTTTTTAGGGTAATATTAATATCATTCTTACCCTTAATTACCCTATTTACTTTTAACCGTGGTAAATAAAAGTAAAAAGTTACTATTTACCAAAAATTATTTTCATCTCATTGAACCACATTTTACTTACTGACATCAACCGTGTCTCTCGGATTTTTTAAATTCCATTCACAGAAGTGGTAAAATTAAGTTTTATGAAAAATTCAGTTTTTAACTACCACTTAGTAGTTTCACTATTCATCATAAATTGATGTTTTTCAGAACAATGCCCAAATTTTGTCCTAAGCTATATTTCATATTCTGAATTCAAAAATGAAGTCTATTTTACCAAATTCATAACATATAAATTGCATTAATTAATTTTATTATTAAATCCCGCTCTTAAAACAAATAGCATGTTTTTAAGAAACAATATCTATCAAAAGATTGACACTTGAGTATGTCTGGTTTAAATGTGAAATTACATACAATGACCAACACTGTATTAAATTGTAAAAATATATTCTAAATATACTTTAAAACCACTCAAATTAATGATTTATCACTATTAATTATTTTTATTAAAAAAAGTTGTTTTTAATTATAATTTAGTAATTTTTACTATTCATCAGAATATGAAAGTTATCCGAAAAGTACAAAAATTTCACCTTATTCTAAATTCGATACTCCGAATCGAAAAATGAATTCCATTTTGAAAAATAAAATTTACAAAATTTCAAAAAGTGGTTATTACTATTCATAACGGCTAGTTTTAATAATATTTTAATAGCATATCGTTGTTTCGTGAAACTCAGTATTGCGTACTACACATGCTATCGATGAAGGTTGTGATTGCGTGTAATGCAAGGAAAGTCAAGGATGCGTGTTGTGCAAGCTCCTTTTGGTGTATCTTACAAGAAAAGACATTAATAAAATTAAAAAGGATGTTTTTCATAAAATCTCGGGCTGTTACATTCTACCCCCCTTAAAATGAATTTCGACCTCGAAATTCGTCGGGGTTATAAATGGTTTACTATTAGAAAGTTTCTTTAATAAAAACCCACATCATAAAAAGGAAATACCAAAAACAATCTTCAAAAACAAAGGTATGAAAGGTAACAGTTACCCAAATAAACTAATCATTGGGTTTCCACATAGGTGAAAATATGGATATGGAAGAGAAATCTAACCATCATGTTCTGATGGAGAGTGGTAGAGAACATGGCTATGGAAAATCCAGCAATCACAAAGCCATAAATTTGTGACAATATAAGGTACCATCTGATTCATCGGGTATAAGATCACTAGGACAACATTTTTGGTTTTCAAGATCATTTCCCTAAAGATGAAAATTTGAATTAGAATAAATACTTACTTTATTTTGGAACAATCTTACTATTGTTTGTGCCTTGAAAAATTTCCACTTCATCTCTTAAATAAATGAAGTTGAATTTGTTATTCGTGAAGTGTTAGAAGATTATGTGATAGAATGACGGGTTATTCCATCTGTCTCAAACAAAAGGTTACATAAGTCATTCTATAGTGAGATTAATCATATATGGTTCCTAAAATGGACTTATACTTCATATATTGTACTGTTTAATATAATAAAACTAGTTTATACTAAACAGGGACTTCCTGTAGGCCAGTGGTAGGCAATAAAGGCTAGTCGCACTTCGGTTGTGGGTTCGATTCCCACAACCTTGTCTGATGCGATGGGCTGTCGCCCGTCCTACAGGTTGTCCTTTTTCTAAAACTATAACATCCCATCAATAATATCGAAAAAAACTTCTATCCTTAAACAATACTCACTTATGTCCAACATAATCCATTTCAATCTTTAGGCTTATCCATAATACTGCAGTCCACTCTTATAACATAGTGAAAATGATTACCAGAGATTTAATACCATCGTTGATCCCCATATATCATAAGATATGTTTTGTTGGTCACATTACAAAGATTCAAAGTCCTTAATCATGTATTCTCTTGAATACCTTAGTGAAAACATGAATGCAGTATAAAGTTAACACTTTCCACATACCAAAATCCTCAAAATTCTATATACTCAAACCATGATATCACTTAGTCCTTATATCAATCATGAGCTCATGAATACTGTTAAACATTTCATTTTCTCGTTTTCCCTTCATTATGCGCATATCATCTTATTTCCAGAAAAAAATATCTCAATCACTTTGAATACCACATTAGACCAATACATAAATATTCCAATACTTCATGATACAATATTATTTTGGAATCCCATTACAAAAACACTTAATCATTCCACCACATCGTTGTCATATTCAACATCGCCAATAGTGATCACATGTGACTTCCCTTTGTCCTTTGCCTTATATGGTTGCTCATGTTGATCATCACTAACCCTTGGATTAGGGAATTTATTAGCATAATGCCCCATTTCCTTGCACTTGAAGCATTGAAGCGTTAGTGGTCCGTTCTCTGCAGTGTTTGCTTTATTCACATCATTAGAAACCCTTTTTCCATTACTTCGACACTCAGCTGCTCGATGTCCTTCTTTTCCACACTTAAAACATTTTCTAGTCCCTTTAAGACAATCTCCACCATGCTTCTTTCCACACTTTGTGCATAAGGAAACATTCATCTTCTTTTCACCATTATTCTGAGATTTCTCCTTGAACTCCATCTTTCGTTTCTTGCCAAAACCATGAGATGGATATGTAACACCAACTTCCATTTCTACCTTGATAGCACAACGCACAATTTCTTCATAGCTACTGAAGTCTCTTATATATAATGCCCTTCGAAGACTTGGTTTTAAGCCACTGAAAAATCGATCAACTTTACTTTCAGGTTGGATGATAATGCCAGATGCATACCTTGCAAGTCTTGTAAAATTCGCTTCGTATATACCAGAAGATTCATCATCCTTTTGCTTTAGTTCAAGAAACTCCTTCTCTATCTTTGTTCTAAGAATACGATGGAAGTACTTATTAAAAAATAAGTTCTTGAACTCGTCCCATTCCATGGACTCAATTTCATCTCTTTTCCTTGTATTCTTGATAAGATTCCACCATTGATCAGCTTCACCTTCCAAACGATATACTGCTAAGATGACTTTATCGTGTTCAGAACATTGAAGAACTGAACATATCATTTCAGTGGTACTGATCCATTGTTCCGAAACAAGTGGATCAGAAGACCCACTGAAAGAAGGTGGACGTTGCCTCATGAAGGACTCAATAGAATATTGTTCCCTTCTCTGCTCATTTGGATGTCCAGAATGATTCATAGCTTATGTAAGTATAGCAATAATATTTTTCACTCCATCTCCCATAATATTTGTTTGTTCAAGAGTACAATCATTGCATTGTCCATTGCATTGATCAACACGGTTCCTTCGGGTTCCAGCCATCGTCTAAAACCGAAAAAGAATAGTGTGAGAGGCAAAAATCATGCTAGGGAAAACAACATTATAAAGGGGGAGTATCCTCAATATCTAACTTCTTAGGTTAAATTCTATGATCGTTACCATAGTTCTAGGACTGTATCTTATACGTATACTTATCCTTAGGGACATCCCTAGACATACCTTATAAATATCTCTAGGGATCTCACTAACGTTTTCGCATCCTAGTTTCCAAAGGTTGAATAAACCTTTCCACTGATACCAACTGTAGAGACCCGAATCTTATCATAAATGGACATTACATTACTTTTGGGGAATACTTAGTACATAACAAAAACACACACACAAGGATCGTAATAGTTTAGTGTCTTTGGAAACTCGGAACGTAATCTTCTAATCATGGTAAAAGATCTTCAAAATCTCCCATAAAGATCTCCCTTTTTTTACCTAAAACCTTTCTTTATATCCTCGGGAAAAGAAAACATAAAAGGGTGAGATCAAATGCTCAGTAAGGGTAAACAAAATAAAATCAATCACATCATATTCATAAGAACATAACTTTTGGAAATCTTAACCTGCAAAAGAGAGCATAATTTCATAACATGGGATAAATCATAGTAGTGAAATGAAATCCCAATAAGCATAAATTAAAACATGAAACCTTGTGGAATACACACATAATCATATAGAATCATTTCTTGTTAGTCATGACTCATTACCAAGACTATCTTAGTGGACAAAGTCCCTTTCTGAATCGAGTCACCCTCGTTTCAGTCCTGTTTCACTGAACCGGTATAACCTACCATTCCAGCCATGTCTATCTAATGAGATATGAAATATTTACCCAATTCATTGGAGGGAGATATAGCTCCCACCCATCTTATAATGAATCCTTTCTTATGTGTGCCACATAATCATAAACCATACATCATAGCCTAACCCATGTAATAAAAATGGGATTCTTAAACAACATGGCATCATAAAACAATTCATATAAGATAAAGGAATTCATAAAAATGTTTCCATCACAACATAATAAAATCCATGTAATAATAGGGATAAAAATAGAACCCTTTTATTATCTTGGATGGAAAATAATTTTGATAAAATACTTGAACTCCATTCTTGAGGAAAATATCCTTTCTACGTCAAAAACATTCTTACTTTCATAACATGTCATACGACTTTAATATAAAAGAAGTTGATTAAAAATAAACTTGAAAACATGTAAAGGAAGCATCTTGGAAATAATGTTTTAAAAAATCCATTCATGTCGTATAAGTTAAAAAAAACATTCTTCGTACTTTTGTCGGAAAAGTCAAAAAGTACCTCGTACGAAAAATGACAAAAGATTCCTTTCATACATATTACTAAAAACTCACCGAAGGGTAAAAATGGATTTAAAAAATTTTAGGTGGATGGAAATAATATTACATATTGATGAAACATGGATGTGGATGATAAAATACATCCCAGTAAATACTTACGAATAAACAATCTCGGATAAAAATGAGATTCTGATATTTCCCTTACCTTAGGTCAGATTTGCTTTGTACGTGTCCAAAGCTCCTGTATAATGGTTTAAATAATGTTATTGACTTATTCCAGAATCATAAATATTGATATGATATCATATATAGTCATATTCTTAGCTTCTTGTTAGTAATATTTCATTGATACTTGTTACTCGGGTCTTTATTGCCTTTTGTTCTTATGCGTGTTTTGCCGAATACATTCTTATTCTTCTTTTAAGGTTATAGATACCTTATATCCAGAATGGTATTAGTGTAACATATATCATATTTATTCATTCAATTCATTTATATAATTACTATGTAATGATGATCATGTAGAACGAGTCGCATCACATCGTGGAGACGGTATTCCGTACGTACGCACGAGTGATGATATCATTCCTATGATCGTGGAACTGTATTGGAATATATATATATTATTTCAGTATAAATATTAATTTATTATAATCATAAATAGTTACTCATTACACCATTATACCCATCCTTGTAAAGTGATGGTGGAAAAATAGATTACACCACGGCGTGGCGACGGTATTCCGTACGTACGCACGCGCGGTGATTTCATTTTTCCGTGGGATGGATAGAAGGTGAATTAGGGTTGTTTCATACTTATAATAACATATCCATATGTAAGTAATACTGATGTTATTACTTTATCATGAAACAACTAAAGAAGAAGAAGTTGAAGAAGAAAGAAATTGAAAAGATCGGTAATGGATATTACATCTTCTTTGGAACGCCTCTTTGAATCCTCCTCATAGGGAACTATGATTGGTCTTTGAAGAAGACGAGGACCTCTAGGATTATTCTAGGGAAGTGGAGAGGAGAAAATGGCAGGGGTTGGCCGAGCTTGAGTGCTCAAATTGGTGTGAGGAGGAGGGGGAGGAGGTGCCCTTTTATAAGGGAGGAGAGGGGCACCTTAGGAATATCTCAAAATATTATTTTATATTAAAGTCAAAATCGGTTTATAATGGTTCCAAAGGGTCTAATTTCGAAGCTAAAGTGGGTATGGGTCGAAATACTATCAACCAATAGGATTTAGACAAGTTTAGGTTATTATTTTAACCTTATCAATTAGATTTAACTCTAAGTTAAATAATTTAACTTTTACCGTGTCTTTTTGTTTTCTTACACTATATGGTTAATAAATATACTATAACATTCCAAAATAACCCCAAATTGATTATTATTAATATATATATCCTTATCTAAGTCATTTGGCCGAACCTTATATTTTTAGGAATAAAATAACAATTAATAATATAATATTACATTTAAAAACTATTTTGTGTCAATTTTGACACTATTTGATATATGATTTTTGTGAAAGTCATAACAGAATTATATGTTGGAAACAAGTTGATTAAATCAACACTTATATATCATAGTAACCTATAAAATTAGTGTAATTCATAAAAAGTCTCAAATTACATTCATTTGAGCATTTATAACATCAATTATGTTAATATTTCCTTAAAAGGGTAATTACTGCATCATCGTTGTGTCATAAATAAATTAATTTATTTAAAGTCTAAAAATTATAAATAAAATATAATTATGTAGGAAAGCTTTTTATCTTTCTAATGAATATTTATAGTCGAATTTATCTTATGTATAACCCCATATTAAAAATGTTTTAGTTATTAAACTTTGATTTTAACTATTTTAACTATTCATTAAATAAAATAATATTAAATGTCATAATCTAATCCAAGTGGGCCTAAATGATAATATATTACACTTAAGGTTGTTTTATGTCGAGATACACTTGTCCAATAGAATTTGGACATGTGTTAGGGTAATATTAATATCATTCTTACCCTTAATTACCCTATTTACTTTTAACCGTGGTAAATAAAAGTAAAAAGTTACTATTCACCAAAAATTATTTTCATCTCATTGAACCACATTTTACTTACTGACATCAACCGTGTCTCTCAGATTTTTGAAATTCCATTCACAGAAGCGGTAAAATTAAGTTTTATGAAAAATTCAGTTTTTAACTACCACTTAGTAGTTTCACTATTCATCAAAAATTGATGTTTTTCAAAACAATGCCAAAATTTCGTCCTAAGATATATTTCATATTCCGAATTAAAAAATGAAGTCTATTTTACCAAATTCATAACATAGAAATTGCATTAATTAATTTTTTAATTAAATCACGCTGTTAAAACAAATTGCGTGTTTTTAAGAAACAATATCTTTCAAAAGATTGACACTTGAGTATGTCTGGTTTAAATGTGAAATTACATCCAATGACCAAAATTGTATTAAATTATAAAAATATATTCTAAATATACTTTAAAACCACTCAAATTAATGATTTATCACTATTAATTATTTTGATTAAAAAAATTTGTTTCTAATTATAATTTAGTAATTGTCACTATTCACCAGAATATGAAAGTTATCCGAAAAGTACCAAAATTTCACCTTAGGCTAAATTCGATACTCCGAATCCAAAAATGAATTCCATTTTGAAAAATAAAATTTACAAAATTTCAAAAAGTGGTTATTACTATTCATAACGGCTAGTTTTAATAATATTTTAATAGCATATCGTTGTTTCGTGAAACTCAGTATTGCGGACTAAACACGCTATCGAGGAAGGTTGTGATTGCGTGTAATGCAAGGCAAGTCAAGGATGCGTGTTGTGCAAGCTCCTTTTGGAGTAGCGTACAACACAAGACATTAATAAAATTGAAAAGAATATTTTTCATAAAATCTCGGGCTGTTACAATAAAACCCCAAAAAATAGTATAAGGGACATTTGAAGGTAATCCAACAATAATATATAGATCACAATAGTAATTACACTTTGTTAATATGAAAAAGTTCTCAACGATGAATGATTGAGATGAAAAAACCTTGAGAGTGAAGGTAACATTGGAAGGAAAATAACTAGAGTGGATACCAAGATATTAAAATATAAATACATGAAATATATTCATTATACATTAATTATGTAGAGACATGAATAATCCTTATAAAAGGAACAATTGATCACAATATAAACCAAATATCATGTATTTCAAAATAAATATAGATGAAACATAAGGTTTCATAAACATAAAAATATAAATAAATTGAATGGCTGAAAATAAAATGGGACATTAAATATCATAAATAATACTAGGATCATGATATATAATAATTACTGAGTATTAGATATTGTATAAAAATTATACATGTAATATAATAGGAAATATGTCAAGGGATGAAAAGTGAGTCAATAAAGTGTTTCTTCAATTCCTGACTACCACCATAGTGCTTTAACATACTATATAAAAACTACCTCAGTAACATATTTGAAACCATTTCCAATATATTTAAATCATTTTAAACATAAATTATAGGTATTCCCCACATATATTATATTTATTATCTGTTTCCAATATTAGGTGTCAGTATGCATGATCATTTTGAACAAGTTTAATAATAGTGGTATAGTTCTTCATTATTCTATAAAATGTTATCATTCAAAAATAATCAATTATATTAGTTTTTATATTTAATATTTATTTATGATGATATTATTTCATTATATTGGTGTTTTGGTTGTGGTTATTATAAACGAATTTTGTGATAATCCTAATTTGTGGTTTTTAATAAACTAATGGTGGTATCTTACGTAGTAATTTTGATATTAATGATACAATTACCTAAAAACGTTATTTCATTTTATATATCATATATTACCAGTACATATGTTCTTAAATTCATCCATTATATTATTTTTTAGCATTTTTCATGTAGGTCGTCTGATCAACCAAGACATGAGTATACCATAATTAATGGATGATTATGATTCTGAAAGACGTTTTTTTGTGATCATATAGTTTTTAGAGATTATTAATGTCGTTATAAATAAAATTTAAAATTTATTAATAATATTTAAATATATTTTGATAAATAAAAATGAAACTAGGTGAAAATTTAGATTCATTAACTCGCGGATGCGGTACTTCGTACAACACCTAGTTAGCATTTTCCTTTCACAGAGAATGATAAGAGATGAATCTAGATTACAATATTCCACTTTTTAATAATAATTACATTATATATGCCAAATTTATTCTTCAATTTTACCCTTATTATTATTAATTAGTGGTAATGGTGAAAAATGTAACACATCACTTCCTGGAGGTAGTAATATAAACAACGCACCATTCCAAGTTTTGTAATTCATAATGGAAAATGTTAATGAATTTTAATGAGTATTGTAACATCCGAGATTCGGGTCCCACACAACAGGTTCCCTGGACCTGGTTGGTCAAATGACCTAAAGCGCATTTCCCCAATCTCCATAGGCTGCTGACTAGCAGTGAGGGCCTAAGACTGATAGTTGGGAAACTATGCCCCCAATTTTCAAAGTGTAGCGCAGTGGAGTACATAGAAAAACACAAAAGCTGAAGAAGTAAATGATATAAGCCTTACATGGATAACAGAACTAATGTAAAAGGTAACCATCAGTCATATATATGATGATGAAACTTGTCATTAATTCTAAGAAAGAATCCAAAATAGGATACACTCCAATCAGATATAATACATCCCAAAGTAGAAATTACAATCAAACAAAACCAAAATAGTGTAATAGGAACTCCACATCATCGCAAGCCTATGATCGGTCCCATGATATCCAAATCCTTTGCAACAATCATGTACCTGCATCGGGACCCTTTCCCTTATAGACACCGACAACAATATAATCTGTTTGGGCCCAAGACGTGACCCTAACAGCGTGTGAGAAATAAATCCTAGTAGGAAACCACCAAAGGAACGTGCCCAACAGTCAGTGAAAAAGTGCAACAATAGTGTGCAATAATGAAATACAGTAAACTAGGAAGTACAAAAAAGTTACTATTCCTACCAGATACACTTCCATTTTAATAATTATTTGTCAATTCCAATCATGTGCTTTACCTTGGAAGATACAAAATAATAAACCACAGTAGTGAATATTCAAAGTAAAAATTGTCTTTAGACCTAAGAACTGTTTCCCTGAAGCTAAACTAAACCTTTCCCTCAGGCTAAACGGAACCTTTCCCTCATGATAATCCGAACCATGGACTTGGGATAATTAGAACCTTAACCTTACACTAATCAGAACCTTTCCCTCATGCTAATCAGAACCACGCCCTCAGGCTAATTAGAACATTTCCCTCTGGCTAATCAGAAGCTTTCCCTCAGGCTAATCAGATCATTTCCCTCATGATAAACACAACCTTTCCCTCAGGATAAACAGAAAAAAGAAAGTAACTAGGTCGATCCCAAAGCATAAGAAAGAAATTGACATATGTTTCCTCTCATGAAAAATCAAAACATATTATAGTCATGGCATACCCACTAGTATCCTGCTCAAACAACTAAACAAGGGAAAAGCACCATCAGGGTGGCCCTGGATCCAATAAATGATCCCAAAATGTAGTTTATACATAATCATAATATTACCTATACAATTCTAGGTATTTAAACAATCAAGGACTCAGCCACATGACACCCCGAACATGGGAGTGTGGCACAATGGTGCCAAAAAATCAACTCGACAGTTGGAAATATACACAATAACACTTACGTCGATATCCTCTGATCGATATATGTGAAAGGCGATTCCTGAAACAACCAAGAACAATGTATATATGAGTTAAAAAATTAACCATTCAAACCCAAATAACTTCTCGTAGGGAATGAATTGGAAGGAATGATTCAAGAAGAAGGAAGACCTTACCCGCATGGTTCAAACGAGATCCATGATGGAAGAATCGGAGTCCCGGTGTGCAATCGGGAGCTCCTCCATGTCCCAGCCTCCTCTCCCATGGCTCCTATTGATTTATCTACCTCCTCTGTCGAATGAGGAGGCCACATAATATTTTTAACAAAAAAACACAACTACATTGTGTGTACTCTCAAGTACACGGCGTGTACCTTCCATTTTTTAACTGTTCCACTGGCGAATTATTTTCACCGCTTCACTGTTCATCTACCAACATGATTACACAATGTGTATTAAAAAATACATGGAATGTTATATCATTACTATGGTGGCTACTTTCACTACCTTATTGTTCACCTATTGACTGATTACACGACATGTATTACTAAATACACAACGTGTAGTTAGATTTTACAACCTAAATCACCGACACACCTACACGCCCTGTATTCTCATCCCACACAGCCAAAGTACATGGCGTGTGTTCAACGGTACATGGCGTGTACCCAAAAATTTGGGATTTTTCATAAATTTACCTTATTTTCTAAAAAATATTTAAGGAAAAAAGAAAGGAAGAAACTCATACCTCAAAAATAAGAACCATTTTCTTACAAACATCCCCCCTTGAATCAATTCTTCCTCTAATTTCTGTTCCCAGGGTGGTGAAGATAAACATGAGAACAAATCTGGCCATTGAGAACGTACGTCGATCTACCACTCCCAGGATTCCTCCTACACTCAGCCATACTACCATAGCACCAGTATGAGAGGAACTGACCGGCCTTAGAGAACCAACATTCTCCGATCAACAAAATGAATTAGATGCCCCTGAAAGGATGCATCAACCTGAAGTTCAACCTCCTCATTCTAAAAAATGTGCGACATGTTTGAGTGATAACGGTGCAGCTGAGATACGTGGAAGACGTCATTCATTTCCAGATACCTCTGTGGTAACTGAAACCGATAGGCAATCAGCCCGACTCACTGAAGATTATCAAACGACCCAACATACCTCGGTGAATGTTTACCCTGACCTCGGATCTGCCTGTGTCCCAGCCTTGGTGAAACACGCAAGAAGACCTGATCCCCAACCACAAACTCCAAGGGTTTCCCGCGGCAATCAGCATAAGATATATGACGAGACTGAGCTGTAGCAATCCGATTTTGAATCAAATGGACCTACTCTAAAGTCTTCTGCACGAGATATGGTCCCAGTAAAGCTGCCTCACCTACCTCGAACCAGCACAAGGGTGATCGTCATGGACAACCACATAAAGCCTCGTAAGGTTCCCTCTCAATAGTTTCCTATAAACTATTATTATATACAAACTCAAATAGGGGTATGTGCTTCTCCCAAGAGCCCCCAATGTTTAGATGCATGCATGCAGCATGTCCTCTAGCACCTGTATTGTATGCTCTAACTGGTCATCAACCTGAGGGTGGTAAGTTGTGCTCAGTAGCACATGTGTTCCCACTTCCCTCTGAAAACTCTTCCAGAAAAGAGATGTAAAATGGGCATACCTATCTGAAATGATAGAACAAGGTACCCCATTAAGTGTTACTGTCTCTCGGATATACAACTTTCTATGCTCATCAACTCCGATGGTCTCCTTGATCTGCAAAAAGTGATCCACCTTTGTCAGTCTGTCCACAACGACCCATAAAACATCATTGCCTCGAGGTGTCCTCGACAACCCAGTAATGAAGTCCATCACGAAATCATCCCATTTCCACATTGAAATGGGTAACTTTTGTAATCATACGGCTAGCCTCTGATTCTCCACCTTCACCTGCTGACAGATGGAACATCTCTTCAGAAACCAGCAACCTATCTTTTCATACCCAACCACCGATATAGATGTCTCAAGTTATGGTACATTTTGGTAACTCTAGGATGCACTGCTCAAGTTGAAGCATGAAATTCCCACGTTATCTCCTCGTGTATATCAACTATAACCCACACCCATCCATGGATAGGCAGTAACTCATCATCGCATATCGTCCAAACAGGAGAAGTGTCCTCACTTACCACCGACTCCCGTAGAACTAGGGCTTATGAATCTGATAACTGTCTCATCCTCACTCTATCTAGGAGATTAGAAGTCACATCTAAGGATGAAAGATAGGTTTTCCCCTGACTATCATGAACCTTCAAATGAATCTCAGAGAACAAAGCCATAAACTGCCACTCACCACTGGCCTCCTGCACTGCCTGTATCTGAGTCCTCCTACTCAGTGCATCAGCTACTGTATTACCATTACCAGGTGTATAGGCAAGCTCAATGTCAAAGGACTGAAGGTATTCAACACACCTTCACTGTCTAAAATTCAGGTCACGTTGGGTAAATATGTATTTAACACTTTTGTGGTCCATAAACACCACAAAATATTCTCCCAAGAGAAAATTTCTCCAACAACATAACACATGAACAACTGCAGCCAACTCGAGATCATGCGTTGAGTATTTCCTCTCATGTGGACTCAAATGATGAGACTCGTACACAACTACTCGATCATCCTTCATGAACACTTATCCTAGATCAATACCTGATACATCATAGTACATTGTATAACTCTTCGCTTGAATTGAATGTATCAGTAATGACACTAATTGTCAACCTTCCCTTCAGCTGCTAAAAGGATGTTTCATGAGGTTCTGACCAAATGAACATCACACCCTTCTTAGTCAAACCCATCAACGGTGCTGCTATGTGGATGAAGTCTTTTATATATCACCTGTAGTAACCATCCAGCCTGATGAAACTCCATATTTTAAACACATTCTTCGGTTGGTCCCAAAAAACTACTGCTCTCACTTTCTCAAGTTCTGCTTCAACTCTTGCCTCTGAGATAATATGACCTAGGAAGTGAATCTAGTCCATCCAAAAGTGGAATTTTGAGAACTTAGCATAAAACTAATGCTCCCTCAGTGTACTCAGTACGATCTCAAGATGGGTGGCATGTTCAGGTCGAGTATAAGAGTACATCAAGATATCATCATTTAAGATTACCACAATAGAATACAGATATTGTTGGAACACATAATTCATCAAAGCCATGAAAACTGCTGGTGCATTTTTGAGTCCGAACCACATGACCATGTACTCGTATAGACCATATCTATGTTGAAAGGATGTAAGTGGAATGTACAATGGTCTAACGTGCAGCTGATGATATCTGGATCTCATGTCTGTAGAGACCCGAAGCTTAACGTACATGGACATTACATTACATTTGCGGAATACTTAGTACATTACAAAAACACACACACAAGGACCGTAATAGTTTAGGGTCTTTGGAAACTCGGAACGTAATCTTCAAATCGTGGTGAAAGATCTTCAATATCTCCCATAAAGATCTTCCCTTTTTTTTTACCTAAAACCTTTCTTTATATCCTAGGGAAAAGAAAACAGAAAAGGGTGAGCTCAAATGATCAGTAAGGGTATACAAAAGAAATAAAAATCATATCATTTCTTTTTGAAAATAATAACCTCCAAAAGAGATCATAATATCTTAACATGGAACAAATCATAGAAGTGAAAATGAGATCCCCATAATCATAACATGAAACTTGAAACTTTGTGGCACGCACACATAATCATGGAAAATCATTTCTTGTTAGTCACGACTCGTTGCCAAGACTATCTTAGTGGACAAAGTCCCTTTCTGAATTGAGTAACCCTCGTTTCAGTCCTGTTTCACTGAACCGGTATGACCTACCATTTCAGCCATGTCTATCTCATGAGATATAAAATCTTTACCCAATGCATTGGAGGGAGATATAGGTCCCACCCATCTTATAATGAATCCTTTCTTATGTGTTCCACATAATCATAAATCATACATCATCGCATAACCCATGTAATAAAAATGGGATTCTTAAACAACATGACATCATAAAACAATTCATATAAGATAAAGGAATTCATAAAAATGTTTCCATCACAACATAATCAAATCCATGTAATAATAGGGATAAAAACAGAACCCTTTTATTATCTTAGATGGAAAATAATTCTGATAAAATACTTGAACTTCATTCTTGAGGAAAATATCCTTTCTACATCAAAAACACTTTTCCTTTCTTAACATGTCATACAATTTTAAAATAAAAGAAGTTGATTAAAAATAAACTTGAATACTAGTAAAGGAAGCTTCTTGGAAATAATTTTTTTAGAAATCCATTCATGCCGTATAAGTTAAAAAAAACATTCTTCGTACTTTTGTCGGAAAAGTCAAAAAGTACCTCGTACGAAAAACGACAAAAGATTCCTTTCATACATATTACTAAAAACTTGCCGAAAGGTAAAAATGGATTTAAACAATTTTAGGTGGATAATATTACAGATTTATGAAACATGGATGTGGATGATAAAATACACCCCAGTAAATACTTACGAATAAACAATCTCGGATAAAAATGAGATTGTGATATTTCCCTTACCTTAGGTCCGATTTGCTTCATAAGTGTATGAAACTCCTGTATAATGATTTAAATAATGTCATTTACTTATTACAGAATCATATTCAATGTTATGATATCATATATGGTTCACTTATAACTTTATATTACCCGTTCTTTTGTAAATTCCATGTTAAAGAGAATTTTGGGTAAAATTTTTTCATTTGTCGTCCGTGTTTTGACTTGTAATTATTCATATGATTACTTAGATCATGATTACTTAATTCCAGAACATAAAACATGATATATATATATATATTCAGGATATACATATATATAATAAATCATTAAATGGAAAGAAATACACCGTTCATGGAGACGGTAGTCCGTACATACGCATGAACGCTGTTTTCGTTTCCTTATTGAATTGAATGGAATTAAGTAGATGACATACATATAAATATATAAATAAATCCAGTATCATTATTATGTCATATATTTAATTAGTACATATTATATATACTTTATAATCATTCATGAATGGTTAATCATTGAGAATGAATCTCATCGCGTCGTGGAGACGGTAGTCCGTACGTACGCACGAGCGATGATATCGTTCCCATGGTCATGGAATTGTATTTGAGTATATATATATTATTTAAGTATCAATATTAAATTATAATAATCATAAATAGTTACTCATTACACCATTATACCCATCCTTGTAAGGTGATGGTGGAAAATAGATCACACCACGACGTGGAGACGGTATTCCGTACGTACGCACGCGCGGTGATTTCTTTTTCCGTAGGATGGATAGATGGTGAAATAGGGTAGTTTCATACTTATAATAACATATCAGTATATGAGTGATACTGATGTTATTACTTCATAATGAAACAACCTAAGAAGAAGAAGTGGAAGAAGAAATAAAGATGAAAGAATTGGTAACGGTAATTACCTCTTCTTTGAAGCGCCTCTTTGAGACCTCCTCTTAGGGCACTAAAATTGGTCTTTGAGGAAGATCAGAACCTCTAGGATGTTTCTAGGGAAGTGGAGAAGAGATGTTGGCAGGGGTTGGCCGAGATTGAGTGCTCAAATTGGTGTGAGGAGGAGGGGGAGGAGGTGTCCTTTTATAGGGGAGGAGAGGGGCACCTTAGGAATACCTCAAAATATTATTTTATATTAATGTCAAAATCGGTTTATAATGGTTCCAAAGGGTCTTATTTTGAAGCTAAAGTGGGGATGGGTCGAAATCCTATCAACCAAAAGGATTTATATAAGTTTAGGATTTTATTTTAACTTTATCAATTAGATTTAACTCTAAGTTAAATAATTTAACTTTTCCCGTGTCTTTTTGTTTTCTTACACTATATGGTTAATAAACTTACTATAACATGCCAAAAGAACCCCAAATTGTTTATTATTAATACATATATCCTTATCCAAGTCATTTGGCCGAACCTTAGATTTTTAGGAATAAAATAACAATTAATAATATAATATTTGATTTAAAAACTATTTTGTGTCAATTTTGACACTAATTGATATATGATTTTTGTGAAAGTCATAACAGAATTATATGTTCAAAACAAGTTGATTAAATCAACTCTAATATATCATAGTAACCTAAAAAATTATTGGAATTCATAAAAAGTCTCAAATTACATTTATTTTTGTGTTTATAACATCAATTGTGTCAATATTTCATAAATAAGATAATTACTGCATCATCTTTGTGTCATAAATAAATTAAATTATATGATGTCTAAAAATTACAAATAAAATACCATTATGTAGAAAATCTTTTTAGCTTTCTAATTAATATTTAAAATTGAATTTATCGTATGTAAAACCCTATATTAAAAATGTTTTAGTAAATAAACTTTGATTTTAACTCTTTTAACTCTTCTTTGAATTAAATAATAATAAATGTCCTAATCTAATCCAAGTGGGCCTAAATGATAATATTTTACACTTAAGGTTGTTTTTGGTCGAGATACACTTGTCCAATAGAATTAGGACATGTGTTAGGGTAATATTAATATCATTCTTACCATTAATTACCCTATTTACTTTTAACCGTGGTAAATAAAAATAAAAAGTTACTATTCACCAAAAAATATTTTCATCTCATTGAACCACATTTTACTTACTGAAATCAATTGTGTCTCTCGGATTTTTGAAATTCCATTCATAGAAGCGGTAAAATTAAGTTTTATGAAAAATTCAGTTTTTTAACTACCACTTAGTAGTTTCACTATTCATCAAAAATTGATGTTTTTCAGAACAATTCCAAAATTTCATCCTAAGCTATATTTCATATTCCGAATTCAAAAATGAAGTCTATTTTACCAAATTAATAACATAGAAGTTGAATTAATTAATTTTATAATTAAATCCCGCTGTTAAAACAAATAGCGTGTTTTTAAGAAACAATATCTATCAAAAGATTGACACTTGATTATGTCTGGTTTAAATGTGAAATTACAACCAATGACCAACATTGTATTAAATTGTAAAAATATATTCAAAATATACTTTAAAACCACTCAAATTAATAATTTATCACTATTAATTACTTCGATTAAAAAAGTTGTTTTTAATTATAATTTAGTAATTTTCACAATTCATCAGAATATGAAAGTTATCCGAAAAGTACCGAAATTTCACCTTAGGCTAAATTCGAGACTCCAAATCCAAAAATGAAGTTCATTTTGAAAAATAAGATTTACAAAATTTCAAAAAGTGGTTATTACTATTTATAACGGCTAGTTTTAATAATATTTTAATAGAATATAGTTGTTTAGTGAAACTCAGTATTGCGTACTACACACGCTATCGAGGAAGGTTGTGATTGCGTGTAATGCAAGGCAAGTCAAGGATGCGGGTTGTGCAAGCTCCTTTTGGTGTAGCGTACAACACAATACATTAGTGAAATAAAAAAGAATATTTTTTCATAAAATCTTAGGCTGTTACATTCTACCCCCCTTAAAATGAATTTCTCCCTCGAAATTCATCGGGGTTATAAATTGTTTACTATTTGAAAGTTTCTTTGATAGAAACCCACATCGTAAAAAGGAATACCAAAACTTGGATTTAAAAACTAAAGTATGAAATGTAATGATTACCCAAATAAACTAATCACTGGGTTTCCACATAGGTGAAAATATGGATATGGAAGAAAAATCTAACCATCATGTTCTGATGGAGAGTGGTAGAGAACATGGCTATGGAAAAGCCAACAATCACAAATCCATGAATTTGTGATGATCTAAGGTACCATCCGATTAATCAGATATAAGATCACTAGGACACCATTTTTTTTTGGTTTTCAAGATCGTTTCCCTAAAGTTGATGAATTTTAATTAGAATAAATACTTAATTTATTTTGGTACAGTCGCACTATTGTTCATGCCTTGAACAATTTCCACTTCATCTCTTAAATAAATGAAGTTGAATTTGTTATTCGTGAAGTGTTATCAGATCATGTGATAGAATGACAGGTCATTCCATCTGTCTCAAACAAAAGGTTAGCAAAACTTATATACATAAGTCGATCTATAGTGATATTAATCATATATGGTTCCTAAAATGGATTTATACTTCATATATCATACTGCTTAATATAATAAAACTAGTTTCTACTAAACAGGGACTTCCTGTAGGCCAGTGGTAGGCGATAAAGGCCAGTCACACTTCGGTTGTGGGTTCGATTCCCACAGCCTTGTCCGAAGCGATGGGCTGTTGCCCGTCCTGCAGGTTGTCCTTTTTCTAAAACTACATTACTATAACATCCCATCAATAATATCAGAAAAAAACTTCTATCCTTAAACAATACTCACTTATGTCCAACATAATTCATTCTAATCTTTGGGCTTATCCATAATACTACAGTCCACTCTCATAATATAGTGAAAACGATTACCAGAGATTTAATACTGCCGTTAATCCCCATATATCATAAGATATGTCTTGTTGGTCACATTCCAAACATTCAAAGTCCTTAATCATGTATTCTCTTGAATACCCATTGATCCTTAGTGAAAACATGAATGCAGTTAAAAGTTAACTCTTTCCACATACCAAAATCCAAAAATTCTCTATACTCAAACCATGATATAACCTTCTCCTTATATCAGTCATGAGCTCATGAATACAATCAAACACATCATTATCTTATTATTCCTTCATTATGCGCATATCATCTAAATTCCAAAAATATCTGAATAACCTTTCATGGATAGTGGTACCATTAATCATACACTTTCATAACTCAAGGAAAGAAAACAGTGTAACAATCCTTAGATGTCTCTTTATTCCATAGTACCATGAGATTTCTTATTCAACATTAAACATGATAAACATGTAATCATTCCACTACATTCTTAAACCATTGACCGATTTTCAACAATTCTTTCATCTCACATATCATTTGTAGTCTCTTCATCATCATCAACATAAATACTTCACATACGACCATACTGATTATCTTCATGAGACTTTCCCTTAGGGCATTGGTTTTCAAAATTCCCGTACATTCCACATTTAAAACATTTAACCATTGTTGATGTCGTAGCAATACCATTATCCTCATCCATGGTGTTAACTGAACCTTTTCCTTTGCACTTACTTGCATTGTGTCCTTCTTTTCCACACCACAAACATCTTCCAGTTCCTTTGAAACCGTCTCTTTGATGCCTCTTCCCACATGATTTATATAGGGGAAATTGAACTTTCTTTCCTCTATGATCATCATGAAACTCTATCTTTCTCTTATTAGCCGAGTCAGGAAACTTACCAAATTTTACTTTATTGATCATATTATGAGATTGCTGATTCGGCATAATAATGATGTTTGGACTTCCAAATCCCATTTCATTATGAAGAATATAATTCCATTGTCCATCATATCCTCCATTATCGTGAATCATCTTGTTTCCAGCCATTTTCTAAAACCCAAAAAAAGAATAGTGTGAGAGGCAAAAATCATGCTAGGGAAAACAACATAATAAAGGGGGAGTACCTTAAATATCTAACATCTTAGGTTTAATTCTATGATCATTAGCGTAATCCTAGTACTATAACCTATACGTATACTTAACCTTAGGGACATCCCTAGACATACCTTAGAAATAACTCTAGGGATCTTACTAAAGTTCTCGCATCCTAGTTTCCAAAGGTTGACTAAACCTTTCCTCTGATACCAACTGTAGAGACCCGAAGCTTAACGTACATGGACATTACATTACATTTGCGGAATACTTAGTACATTACAAAAACACACACACAAGGACCGTAATAGTTTAGTGTCTTTGGAAACTCGGAATGTAATCTTCTAATCGTGGTGAAAGATCTTCAATATATCCGACAAAGATCTTCCCTTTTTTTTACCTAAAACCTTTCTTTATATCCTGGGGAAAATAAAACAGAAAAGGGTGAGATCAAATGCTCAGTAAGGGTATTCAAAAGAAATAAAAATCATATCATTTCTTTTGGAAAATCATAACCTGCAAAAGAGATCATAATATCTTAACATGGAACAAATCACAGAAGTGAAAATGAGATTCCCATAATCATAACATGAAACTTGAAACTTTCTGGCATGCACACATAATCATGGAAAATCATTTCTTGTTATTCAAGACTCGTTGCCAAGACTATCTTAGTGGACAAAGTCCCTTTCTGAATCGAGTAACCCTCGTTTCAGTCCTGTTTCACTGAATCGGTATAACCTACCATTTCAGCCATGTCTATCTCATGAGATATAAAATCTTTACCCAATGCATTGGAGGGAGATATAGGTCCCACCCATCTTATAATGAATCCTTTCTTATGTGTTCCACATAATCATAAATCATACATCATCGCATAACCCATGTAATAAAAATGGGATTCTTAAACAACATGACATCATAAAACAATTCATATAAGATAAAGGAATTCATAAAAATGTTTCCATCACAACATAATCAAATACATGTAATAATAGGGATAAAAACCGAACCCTTTTATTATCTTAGATGGAAAATAATTTTGATAAAATACTTGAACTTCATTCTTGAGGAAAATATCCTTTCTACTTCAAAAACATTTTTCCTTTCTTAAGATGTCATACAATTTTAAAATAAAAGAAGTTGATTAAAAATAAACTTGAATACCTGTAAAGGAAGCTTCTTGGAAATAATTTTTTTAGAAATCCATTCATGCCGTATAAGTTAAAAAAAACATTCTTCGTACTTTTGTCGGAAAATTCAAAAAGTACCTCGTACGAAAAACGACAAAAGATTCCTTTCATACATATTACTAAAAACTCACCAAAGGGTAAAAATGGATTTAAACAATTTTAGGTGGATAATATTACACATTGATGAAACATGGATGTGGATAATAAAATACACCCCAGTAAATATTTACGAATAAACAATCTCGGATAAAAATGAGATTGTGATATTTCCCTTACCTTAGGTCTGATTTGCTTCGTAAGTGTCCGAACCTCCTGTATAATGATTTAAATAATTTCATTTACTTATTACAGAATCATATTCATTGTTATTATATCATATATGGTTCACTTATGACTTTATATTACCTGTTCTTTTGTAAATTCCATGTTAAAGAGCGTTTTGGGTAAAATTGTTTCATTTGTCATCCGTGTTTTGACTTGTAATTATTCATATGATTACTTAGATCATGATTACTTAATTACAGAACATAAAACATGATTTATATATATATATTCAGGATATACATATATATAACAAATCATTAAATGGAAATAAATACACCGTTCATGGAGACGGTAGTCCGTACGTACGCATGAATGCTGTTTTCGTTTCCTTATTGAATTCTATGGAATTAAGTAGATGACATACATATAAATATATAAATAAATCCAGTATCATTATTATTTCATATATTTCATTAGTACATATTATATATGCTTTATAATCATTCATGAATGGTTAATCATTGAGAATGAATCTCATCGCGTCGTGGAGACGGTAGTCCGTACGTACGCACGAGCGATGATATCGTTCCCATGGTCGTGGAATTGTATTTGAGTATATATATATTATTTCAGTATAAATATTACATTATAATAATCATAAATAGTTACTCATTACACCATTATACCCATCCTTGTAAGGTGATGGTGGAAAATAGATCACACCACGGCGTGGAGACGGTATTCCGTACGTACGCACACGCGGTGATTTCTTTTTCCGTAGGATGGATAGATGGTGAAATATGGTTTTTTCATACTTATAATAACATATCAGTATATGAGTGATACTTATGTTATTACTTCATAATGAAACAACCTAAGAAGAAGAAGTGGAAGAAGAAATAAAGATGAAAGAATTGGTAACGGTAATTACCTCTTCTTTGAAGCGCCTCTTTGAGACCTCCTCTTAGGGAACTAAAATTTGTATTTGAGGAAGATCAGAACCTCTAGGATGTTTCTAGGGAAGTGGATAAGAGATTTTGGCAGGGGTTGGCCGAGCTTGAGTGCTCAAATTGGTGTGAGGAGGAGGGGGAGGAGGTGTCCTTTTATAGGGGAGGAGAGGGGCACCATAGGAATACCTCAAAATATTATTTTATATTAATGTAAAAATCGGTTTTTAATGGTTCCAAAGGATCTTATTTCGAAGCTAAAGTGGGTATGGGTCTCAATACTATCAACCAATAAGATTTAGACAAGTTTAGGTTTTTATTTTAACTTTATCAATTAGATTTAACTCTAAGTTAAATAATTTAACTTTTACCGTGTCTTTTTTTTCTTACACTATATGGTTAATAAACTTACTATAACATGCCAAACGAACCCCAAATTGTTTATTCTTAATACATATATCCTTATCTAAGTTATTTTGCCGAACCTTAGATTTTTAGGAATAAAATAACAATTAATAATATAATATTTGATTTAAAAACTATTTTGTGTCAATTTTGACACTATTTGATATATGATTTTTGTGAAAGTCATAACAGAATTATATGTTCAAACCAAGTTGATTAAATCAACACTAATATATCATTGTAACCTAAAAAATTAGTGGAATTCATAAAAAGTCTCAAATTACATTTATTTTGGTGTTTATAACATCAATTATGTCAATATTTCATATATAAGATAATTACTGCATCATCTTTGTGTCATAAATAAATTAAATTATTTGATGTCTAAAAATTACAAATAAAATACCATTATGTAGGAAATCTTTTTATCTTTCTAATGAATATTTAAAATTGAATTTATATTATGTACAACCCTATATTAAAATTTTTTTAGTAAATAAACCTTGATTTTAACTCTTTTAACTCTTCTTTGAATTAAATAATAATAAATGTCCTAATAAAATCCAAGTGGGCCTAAATGATAATATTTTACACTTAAGGTTGTTTTCGGTCGAGATACACTTGTCCAATAGAATTAGGACATGTGTTAGGGTAATATTAATATCATTCTTACCCTTAATTACCCAATTTACTTTTAACCGTGGTAAATAAAAGTAAAAAGTTACTATTCACCAAAAATTATTTTCATCTCATTGAACCACATTTTACTTACTGACCTCAACCGTGTCTCTCGGATTTTCGAAATTCCATTCACAGAAGCGGTAAAATTACGTTTTATGAAAAATTCAGTTTTTTAACTACCACTTAGTAGTTTCACTATTCATCAAAAATTGATGTTTTTCAGAACAATGCCAAAATTTCATCCTAAGCTATATTTCATATTCCGAATTCAAAAATGAAGTCTATTTTACCAAATTCATAACATAGAAGTTGAATTAATTAATTTTATAATTAAATCCCGCTGTTAAAACAAATAGCGTGTTTTTAAGAAACAATATCTATAAAAAGATTGACACTTGATTATGTCTGGTTTAAATGTGAAATTACAACCAATGACCAACATTGTATTAAATTGTAAAAATATATTCTAAATATACTTTAAAACCACTCAAATTTATAATTTATCACTATTAATTATTTTGATTAAAAAAGTTGTTTTTAATTATAATTTAGTAATTTTCACTATTCATCAGAATATGAAAGTTATCCGAAAAGTACCGAAATTTCACCTTAGGCTAAATTCGATACTCCGAATCCAAAAATGAAGTTCATTTTGAAAAATAAGATTTACATAATTTCAAAAAGTGGTTATTACTATTCATAACGGCTAGTTTTAATAATATTTTAATAGAATATCGTTGTTTAGTGAAACTCAGTATTGCGTACTACACACGCTATCGAGGAAGGTTTTGATTGCGTGTAATGCAAGGCAAGTCAAGGATGCATGTTTTGCAAGCTCCTTTTGGTGTAGCGTACAACACAAGACATTAGTGAAATAAAAAAGAATATTTTTTCATAAAATCTCGGGCTGTTACAATGTCAATCTTCGAGAACAATCGTTCTACTCTAAGACGATCAAAACTGTCATGAATCATCCATAAGGGATATCTGTTTTGACCTTCTAATAGTTAAACTTCAGATAATCCACAAAATGTCTGAGGGTACAGTCCACCTTCTTCGCTAACCGGACAGGTGAAACCCAAGGAGAAGTATTGGGTTGGATGAAACCCTTTTCCTGAAACTCCTCTAACTACCTCTTAAGCTCCTACAATCCTAGCGTAGCCATCCTATGAGGACAAATCGACATGGGTGCCACTCCTGGCACAAGCTAAATAGAGATATCCACCTCTCACTCCGGAGGTAGATCTGAAAAGTCTTCTGGGAAGACATCTGTGAAATGATGTACCACAAGAGGGAAATCCTTCTGACATGTTTCCTGGTCGTCCAGATATAAACTCGTAATCTGGGTGGTCAGTCAACCTTGCCTACGATGCTTGGGTCCAGCTCATCTCTCATGGACATCCCATTCTCCCTTGTATAGATACTCTCCACCCTCTGGTGGCATGAAACTCATCATGCGAAGATATCGATCTTAAAAGGCTCTAAAGGGTACCAACCAGTCCATCCTAAGAATGAAATCATAGACCCTCATCTCCAAGACATAGAGGACCAATAAAAAGTGACACCCTCAAACCTCTAGCGGTCACTCATTCCAATAATGCACACCTACCATTCTAATTCCCAACCGAGTTTCTAGCATCATGGTATAAGAAGAAGAAAAAACACAGAACCTTTGGCTCTCTATAATAGGCATAGATATAATGCTATGCCTAGCACCAGAAACGAATAGTACTGAAGATAAAATAGAATCAACTAAAATAGTACCTCTTTCAGTGGAAGGTCTGGGATCCTGCTCCTATTGAGTATTTTGCACTGCATATGCGTGCCCAGTGCCGCGGCCCTATGACACAGCCTCGATACCCTGAGGTGACCCGCCCTGCTGTCCCTAAGATCATGGTGTATGGAAACAACAGCCATGACCACCACCCCGGCCTGAATTTCCTAACACATTTCAAATCCTTGACTGGTAAGAAGCTACTAGTCCTTCTCTTGCATGTAGATTCTGCACAGAACCCCTCTCACTAGTCAATAGGAGAAACGCCATGCAAAAACGCTGATGATGACCCATCTTGTTGCAAGCTCAGCACTCCACTGGGTCATGTGGACACTGAGGTTTCTTATTCCCCTCTTTACCACACTAGTAGTAAATTTCGGTCCACCTAAACAATTCTCCTGGCTTGTACTACCACCGTGTGATAAATCCAGCTCCCTCATCCTCTTTCTGGTAGAAATAGTACTAGTGAATTGTGTCGAACCGCCCTGGACTGCGCCACATGCTTCTCACAGGTTCCTCTCAGAAATCAATGGATGGTTCACAATAGCATGCACTGTAGGAAACCTGAAAACATTCACCAGGGCTTGGATGTCATATCTAAGACCATCCTCAAAAAATCTAGCCCTCAACACCTCATCACCCACTAGAATAGGTGCAAAACATTGTAGCTCGGTGAAACAGGCATAATATACTATCACTAACATGGCACCCTGCTATCGATTCATGCGCTCTCGAGCTCAATCTACCATCAGCGGCTTTGGAAATAGAAAGTCATAGAAGACTTCCTGAAAATCTTCCCATGCCATGTCTCGATGATGCTCACCCTGTGTGGTAACATCCCAGCATCTCTTGGTGGAATCATTCCTCATGTAAGTAGCGAGCATGACCCTCCTCCCAGGAGGCATCTCCAAATTCTCGAAGATCATATGCATAGAATGTAGCCATGACTCCACATCCTGGGTTCCGCCATCCCCTAAAAACGTAGGCGGATTTTGCTGCTGGAATATATGTGTCAACTCTTCCATTGATGTGGAAACCTACGGTGTTCCCTGAAAGGTTTTCATGAACCAAATAAAACCATCACGGAACTGCGCATCTGCACCTGTGTCCAGTACAATGGCTAGAGACGCATCTGGCACAACTGGAGGATCCATCAACATCCCATGTCCTACCATCTCTAGAGTATAATTGTCGCCACTCTCTTCGCAAAGAAATTTGAGGTCGTCTGAGCCGCATGACTCTTAAAGGTCAAACACACACCTTAGATTAAGATCATCAAGGACTAAGAACATGAAACTTAAGAAGGGAACATGATAATGAAAGACATTCATGTTTTAAAAATCCAAACTACACGGCATGTATAATAACTACACCGTGTGTGCCCTTAATTCTTTCACATGGGAATGTACTCCTGCCATAACTGGTTGTGTAACACCCATATCCCACAACATGTTTTCCTTATACATAGCGTGTACTTGAATTTATTTCCCTTCCTGAGTCCTTCTACACATCTAAGCCACACGGTTCCCCTTAGAATAATGTTACACGTCATGTTACACCCGCACAAGGCGTGTACACCAACCTGTTTCCCTAGCCACATGTCCAATTCCACATGGTCTCTCACCGGTCAAGACTACACAACATGTCCCATAGGTACACGACATATACTAGACGGGCTTTATCGACCCCTGTTGTTTGAGACACGACCAAATACACGGATCACACTAAACATCGTGTTGCAGAAAGACACGATGTGTACTCGAAAAGAATACATCGGCCTATGTTGTTATCTACATGGTCGAGTCCCAATATTACACTACAAGGCATGTTCAAAATTGACACAGCATGTATAAACTAAGATTTATTTGATTGTGTTGTAAGTCACACGAGAGGACATAAGGTCAAACTTACACGGTGTGTACAACTAGTACACATCGAGTGTCCCTACGAACTTACATATCTCTTGTCTCTGTCCAAATGGCCTATGACATGGTTAGAGACTATACGACGTGTACATAAGTCACACACTGTGTAATTAATAAAAATATTTTCTCCCTGAATAGAAGAACAAAATGCGTGTAGTCAAAACTAAACGACGTGTATTCTGGGTTTTCAGGGATAGTAAGCCTTAGAAACAACTCCGGAGTCCAGAAAAAACTGAAACGAACACCAAAGGGCCAAATTCTGATCTGTGAGGTCCCATACTCCCAACAAACAAAATCTTGGCATCTTATACATGTTATAACAAGGTAAAAAAGTCAATGATCCACCAAATTCCGGTTTATGAGGGCCCATACTCCTCAAAAACCAATGTTTTGCGATTTTTCACAAAACCATACATAACAATACCCTATCAAATAGTAGTTATTTTATCAAGGAATATTTTACAACAACATGATTTTTCTAGCACAATATCTATCACAACAACATGCACTTTCTAATGCACCTACCTAGCATGGAAACTATGTATGACATGTGATTCTAATATATGCCTAAATGATGCATGAGATGGAATACCCTCATCTCATCAGGTAACAACTAAATAGAACACATGTATAAAATAAAAATAGCACACCATAAATGTGTCACCCAATTGTGAAATTCAAATCAACTGCAAAATTGTGAAACCAGAAAAATTGCAATTAAAGAAGGTATATTGGCTTTTTCCAATACACGGGTTAACAACTACCAAGAACAACTTATTTACATCTACCAATTCCTTACTATCCCGAGATAAAGGCTCCCAATAGTATGTAATCGAAAAGGAACTCCTTTGATACCACATTGTAACATCCCTGTTCTGGGTACCACACAACGGGTGCCCTAGACCCGGTTTGTCACATGACCTCAAGCACATTTCCCCAAATTCCAGAGGTAGCAGACTAGCAGCGAGGGCCTAGGATTGATACTGGGGAAAATAGGGCCTCATTTTTTCAAACTGTAGAGAAACATAATGCACATAGAAACACAAAAGAGAATTTAGTAAACAATATAAAACTAAAATGGATAACAGAGCTAAAGTAAAAGATAACTAGCGGTCATATATATGATGATGCAAGATGTAACTAATTCTAAGAAAGCAATAAAAACATGATACAATACAATTAGATACAATATGGCCCAATGTTCAAAGTAAAATAAAAAAACCAAAACAGTGTAATAGGAACTCAGTAGCATCACATGCCTAAGCTCAGTCCCATGCTCTCTTACTCCTCCACAACATTCATGTTAATGTGTAGGGACCCTTGCCCTTATCGACACCTGCAACAATATAATCTGTTTGGGTCTAATACATTCCCAAACAGGGTGTGATAAATAAATCCCAGTAGGAAACCACCAAAGGATCTTGCCCAAATGTCAATGAAAAAGTGCAACAACATTTTGCAATAATGAAATGAAATAAAATAGGAAGTACTTAGTAGTAACTATTCCTACAAGTTGCATTGCCACTTAAATAATTATTTAACAATTCCAAGCCCATTCTTTAGCATGAAATGTACAATGTAAGATATCCCCATAGTGAATATTCAATGTAAACATTTTCCTCAAATGTATGAACTGTTTCCCACAGGCTAAACATAACATTACCCGTAGGATAAACAGAACCATTCCATCAAGCTAATCAGCAACATGTCCTCAGGATAATCTGAACATTGAAGTCAGGCTAATCATATCATTTCCCTCAGGCTAATCATAAAATTTCCCTCAGGCTAATTAGAACCTTTCCCTCAGGCTAATCAGAATCTTTCCCTCAGGCCGGTCAGAACATTGCCCTCAGGCGAAACAGAACCTTTCCCTCAGGCTAAACTGAAACTTTCCCTCAGGCTAAACATAACAAAAGAAAGTAACTAGTCTGATCCCAAAGCATTAGAAATAAATTTACATATGTTTCCTCTCAAGAAAACTCCAAACATGTTATAATCATGGAATACACACGGGTATCCTGGTTAAACAGCTAAACAAGCAAAACACACCCTCAGGGTGCCCTATATAAAATTAATGATCCCAAACCATAGTATATACACAATCATAACATTAGATATGAAATTATATGTATTTATATAGTCAAGGACACAATCATATAACACCCTAAACATGGGTTCGTGGAAAAATGGTGCACAAATTCAACTCGACAGTTCAAAATAATCACAATACCACCTAGCTCGATCTGCTCTGATCGATATACGTGAATGGTGCCTCCCTAAACATCCAGGAATGACTTAGATATAATATAAAGGATTAACCATTAAAACCCAAATAACTTACATTAGTGTAATAATTGGAAGGAAAGATTCATGAAAAAGGAAGACCATACCCATGTGGTTTAAACGAGATCGAAGACGGAAGAATCAGAGTCCTGGTGTGCGATCGGGAGCTCCTCCAAGTCTCTGCCTCCTCTCCCGCGGCTCCTATTGTGTTCTCTGACTTCACTACTGAATGAGGAGGATACAAACAGTTTATAATTAAAAACATATCTAAATGGTGTGTACTCTCAAGTACACAGTGTTTACTTTCCATTTTTTAACTATTCCACCAGCGACATCTTTTCACCGCCTCACAGTTCATCTACCGACTTGATTACCCAGCATGTATTACTAAATATAGAGTGTGTACAATCGATCCTCTAGCAGCTACATTCACCACCTTACTATTCACCTTCCGACTAATTACACAATGTGTATTACTAAATACACGGCGTGTAGTTAGTTCTTACACCCTTAATCGCCGACAAGCCTACACGCTCTGTATTCTCATCCCATATGGCCAAAGTACACATCTTTTGTACAAAAGTACATGGGGTGTACCCATAAATTTGGGATTTTCCCACATTTCCCTTGTTTTTTCAAAAACACTTAAGGAAAATAGAAGAGAAGAAACTCGTACCTCAAGAATAAGTACCAGGTTCTTGCAGTTATTAAATTGAAGTAACATTTTTTTATAAAAAAAATTATTTACACAATTATATAAGAATTATAAAATATGATTTTGTATAGTAATAATTTAAATAAAAGATGTTCGGAAAAAATTACTCACACAGAGGACTAGGGTTTTACAATGGAAGAATTATTTGAAATGGATTTATTTAGAAAATATATTGTGTCCAATGGATGAATGAAAAGGAAGGGGATTGTAAGTGGAAAATAAGGAACAATTCTAGTAGGATACTATGATTAGAGAGTGTTCTAGAAGGGATAGTGGGATTCCCATTTATAAATAGTGAGTGGCATGTTTGTAAATACTTCTACTTAATATAAATAGTGAAATCTAACCACATGTTCAATAGAATAAAAATTGGAAAATAATGCATTAGGGGATGATATATGGTCTATAATACCATAAATATTCCTTTTAACACATATTTTAAACATTTATTTAAGTATTTTCCTTTTAAAATTTTAACTTTAATATTTTTTGTTTTACGTTGGATAATTATTTTTACATAAGTGATTTTTTTTACTAAAATTAACATCCTAACTATTAAATAATTAGATCATATTGATTCCATATATTAAATAAACTTTATCAAATAAATTTCCTTTGTTTAAGAAAATAAAATTTTTATATTACCAAATTTGTTATGCCAAACACATTTTTTAAATAATGTGTATTTTAATGCGGAAACATTATGTGTTAGATAAAATTATCATTTTATTTTATTTTCAGAATATAAATTGTTTTATAATGAAAAAATATTCTCTAACATTAAAATAAAAATATCCAAATTTTCCAAAAAAATTATATTTAATTTATTTAATGGATAAAAAACCAGTTTTTATTTGAAAATATTTTATCTGTTCCTAAGTGTTAACCATCATTTTTCTAAATTCACGGTGATATTAAAAATGAATATTTTTACTTAATAAAAACATATTTTATATATTAATATTTTATAAACCTCTAGTTCATTCCTATATAACTATAATGTAACAATTTTTCTAAAATTAGTATTTTTCCTATTTATCTAAACAATATCTATTTAACAAAAATTAAAAAAATTTATATTATGATGATATTTTTTAAATAAATAAATGAAGTTACTTTTTCCCAATTAAAATTATTTATTTTATCAATTTTAATATTAAACATAAATACAATAAATAATTTATTAAAAGGAAAACAACCATCTCAAAAATATTTATTATTCTTTTTCTAATTTCCCTTAAATTACTATTCATATTTGGTGTATAAATATAAGTCATACAAATGACATATTTTATCAATAAAATATTTAGTACCACGAAAGAAATTTAACAAAAGTAAATTTTTAGATGGTTACATTTTAATGCATAAAGAAATTTATTTACTTATTTATATATACACATTTAATTTTTCTATTTCATAAAATTGATAAGGATTATAATTTTTATTTTAACACATACTAAATAATATAATTACATATATTTTTCCTTAATATTATACAAATAAATTTTAATATTTATATATTATTTCCGGATTTTTTTATTTTTAGTGTTTCATGTTTTAAATGATATCAAACATATAAGGTCTTAAAATAATATACAATTTAAAATATCTCGGTGTCACATTACCCTCCCATTAAATAAATTTTTCCCCCTAAATTTAATTTCATATTACAAGTTATATTATTCAAGGGTTTCTAAAATATTAATATAACCCAATATATACTTTTGAATTAGTTTTCTATCTTGATATCTTAAGTATTTCTAGCAAAATATTCTTCTCACTTCTTTATCTAGAGTGATTAGTTTATTTTTCCTCAATATATTGATTATTTAATCCATTACATTCCACACCCAATTCATTATTTTGTTCATTGAAGACATATTCCCCAATGCTTTATCCAATGTTTTTTAAATGAAGGAAAAGTATCATTCTTTTCATCATTATATTTTCCACACTGTATTTTACGAGACCCCAATCTCTCTTGGATTGTATGTTTTGGATTCTAATAATGTTCACAAGATTAATTAGAATACTTGATATATGTATTATCATAGTCAAAATATTTCTTCTTTCAGTCATTGTCTTGATATGCACCTTATTGGGACACTCACATAATATCCCAAGGAACCTATTATTAAATTCATTCCATATCAATTCATTTATTAGTAATACTAAATAGGAGTAAAATATATTTATGAACAATGATAGAGAATTATTCTAAGATAAATACATGAAAACTAAACTTCAAGATGTGCTATTACTAAAAATTATTACATTATCATTCAGTTAACCCGATGTCACTCTATCTTGAATCAATTATTCTTTAGGTTTTTTTAATTCATATTTATAACGATGTTTATATTCTTCATAAATCCTTAATAATGCCATATAAAGGGAATGTGAAGAATCAAATCATATACCCCCATAGTATCTAGCTTGGTTTGAAGTACTAGACTCACTCCTCATGCACGAGAGTAACGATTGAGTTCATACTCCACTTGATGTTTCTAGGTCCATTACCCCTTGGTAAATCTGCTCCACAGTCACATCCACTGTCTAGTATCCATAATGTTTTTGTAATTTCATAGCTAAACCTAAAATCCCTACTTCACCAGAACATCATGCTATTATAATATTCATATAATTATCCCCTTGTGTAATCCCAAGTGTTTTCATAATTGTTCCCTAACCATATTCAATTAAATATTTAACATCAACTCAACCAACCTAATGGATTACCAATTCATTTGCAATTATGATCTATAATAACTTGTAAACACTTAAATCATCTTCAAATAACATCCTAACCTTTATATTTTTGAATACACTACTTTTAAACTAATTGGGATACCCCAGACATGCACACCTAGATATAATACTCATAAATAACTTATTTTCCGAATTTATTTGAAATTATTCAATGTATCCAAACTCAAACAATCATTATTAAATATCATTAAAAAATATTGATCCAAACATATTAAAATGACCTTTAGGTTTATTGTTTTATAGATTTTGGATGAAAATTTAAATAAAAATTATATTCCTTTATAATTATGTTGAAAAAAATATTCCATTTAATAATAATCATTATTCATATTATGTCTTCAATATTTCCCACATAATTCTCAACACATGATACAATTCTAGGAAAATCAGGTTTAATACATTTTTTCAAAATCTAGAAAAATTGAAACATATGAAGTGTAAAATTCTAGGTATGAGAAATCTTATATTAGATGATGTTAAGTCATGAACATGGAATGAATAATATAATATGGAAAAATGATTATCAAACAATTATATATAATTGATCACCTGAGCTTGAATCAAATCAATGGATTACCATATAAATAAACACATGGGTTTTAATAACTAAATTCATGGTTATAGAATAAATAATACCATAAATATTTTACCATCAAAGGTATATCTAAGAAACAATTATTATAATCAAGACCTATACTGAGAAATTCATTTAAATTAATAAATTACTTATTCTTGACTGTAACCAAGAGAGATTAATGTGTCTTTGTTTTTCATTATTTATCCTAATCCATAATACATATTTATAAGCGTTCATGCGAGATCAATTTCTTTTTTCAATAGGGGTTTAAAATAAGGAATGTGATCTATTTCTATTAAACTAATTTAACAATCCATTTTATTAATTATTTTATTATGAATTAGATAAATATTCATTAGTATGCTGAGATACAAAATCAGAAATATATTTATGATAAGGCAACACATTTATTAAGGAATTTTTGGTTCTATCACCAACATTTATATCTCAAATTACTTTTCTAGACCACTGATCTTAATGTAATTTTAAATATTTCTCATGGGATAGACTATACCACTCTATTTAATGGACCCAAATATGAATTTTTATGATCTATGCAGATAAAATTTCTTAAAACATAGTCAAACTCTTCTAAGTCGGATTATATTTATTTTAAATTATTTTCCCCAAAGATGAGATGAATTGATTCTTTTAACTCCCATGTTTTTTATCGTATACTCTATATTCCATCCTATAATTTTAATATCCATGAAAACTAATTTCATATAATATTGAATAAACATTTCTTAGTTAATCATAACTATTATTATTGAATCCATTTTCAATAAATAAACTGATTTAGTGAATCATTAGAATCATTCCATTCTAGATTTCACAATTGATTTTCATTAATAATTTTAGTACCCCCAGTTTCTTGAATGTAACCCTTATGTAATTATTTTCATGGTTATAATGTTATGGGTTATGAGTGGGAGAGTTGGGAGAACCTAAAATGATGTTTTGCAGCAAAGGGGAAGTCGCACGGGCGGCGCACAGTTTGTCTAACCGTGCGGACAAACCATGCGTAGTAGACACTTTTGAGGTAGTGGCTCATGTACAGTTGGAGCACGGATCAAGAATTCATGCAATTCGGCCTTGCAAGTGTCTATTGAGGTAGTGGGTAAGGCACGTTTAGTACACGGTTTTTCAAATTGTGTGAACTAACCGTGCATGCACTTAAGTGAGATCCCAAAAAAGCGGATCTTACACGTTTTCCCCTTAAATGGACAGTTTTTTCTCTTAAGATGCCATAACTTGGGGTTTTACTCCTCCTCAGGCCAAATAAGGTTCTACCATCATTTTGAATGTAATCCAATGGCTTTTCTGGGGGAATTGAAGCCAGATTCTTGTGGTATGTGATCGTTCTTATTCATTATTTTTCGGTTCTTTAGATCTACATAGATATACTCTTCATCTTTTTTAGGTTTCAAATACATACACCCGTCATGGGTAGATATAGGTGTGTGGATTCCATATATGATAAGATATAGTCTCGGTCTTATTAGGAGAAGATATCTAAGGCAGGTCCTTGGAGAATCAACCATGTTTTCTTGAGTGTTCTTCGTTCGTTGTAGTTTTCATAAAAACCAATATAGTTGGATGCTTCTTTCTAGACTCCACTTAGTAGAACTGATTGGCACGCTTCCAAATTGAATGTGTGGTGTTTAATTGATTGTTATTTTATTTTTCAACACTTGTTGGAAACCTTCTTGAGTGATGGTTGTGATATCTGGAAAATTTGGGATTTTGAATGTGTGCTTTGGTTCTTAATTTCAAAAAAAGAGATTTTAAAATGGGGATTTTCTAGAATTGTGACACATGGTTTGGATTATCATATTTCAATAGAAGGTAATGTTTTATTTAAGTGAAATGGTGGTTTTGAAATTGGTTTATTCATTGGTTTTCAATAAAAGTATAGTTTTATTAAAATGGTTTGAATTGGTTGAACACACTTGGTTTTTGAAATGATTGTTGTGTGTGTTCACTGGCATGTGGGATGAATAAGGGATATGGGTATCCACCATCATTAATGGGATAGATAAGGGTTAGGGAACTCCCCCATAAAAGGGTTAATGGGGGATGGATAATAGTTAGGGGTCTCCCCCATCATTAACGGGATAGATAAAGGTTAGGGCTCCCCCCGTCAATTGGTTCACTAGGGACAACTTAGTGAAACGATGACTCACCACTCATGAGTATAAGGAGATTCAGGTTACATGAAGGGTTGATTGTGTGGACGTATGGAATGAATTGGGGTTTTCAAAGTAATATTGAAAAATGGTTTTAATGCGTGTTTAGTTAATTTTTCTGTAAAAATAACTTGTTGAAAAATTTGGTTTCAATTGCACTTGTATGCTTTTGGTTATAAATTGTTTTGGAAAATTGTTTATATTTGGTTATAATTTATTTTGGTAAATTTTTATATATAAAATATTATATATAAATGTGACTAACATTTCTATCCATGTGGTGTGAGTAGGGAAGTCATTGTGGAAAACCTACTGAGTATTCTACTCACCCATGCTTTGGCACTTTTGTGATTTTGCAGATGATATCTTCCAGGATAGTGGAAAAGGTAATGTTTCACATGTATTTAGAACTACCTTGTGATGTTTGGGTTATTCGGTGATTGTGGAGCTTGGATATTGTAAAGCATGGGGTCTTGTTGTCTTTTGACAGTCTTGTGTCATTTATCCATTGTGTACTTTGATACTTGGTTATTCTTCCGCTATTGAAAACTTTGATATGGTTTTGATATACATGAAGATGTTGGGTTGACTTTCATTCATTCATGCATCATATAGTAAATGTTTTATTATGGTTTGTATATTTATTTGTTTATTTCATAAATGGTAAATCATCCCGCACTAGTATTTGAAACGCTTCATCATTTATTTCTAGACATTGGCATCTTGGTGATCTCACATAAGGCCCAGTAATGAGTCATTGTACTCTCAGGACAATGGTAATTGGTGGGTCATTACAAATGGTATCATCTTGTTTGGTCCTTTCTCAAAAATTATTCATCGAGGTTTCTAGTTTTGGAGATGAAATCCCTACTTTTCTATTATGTTAGTGGGATTCATAGAAAGGAGTAGGATTGTTGGATCTTGAAATGTATAGTATAAAGGATGTAACTAACCCTTTTATGATGAACTTCACGTTACCAGGGAGTTGGGTAAATAAGTATTTGGAGACACATCTAGGATTTTGAAATCTCATTGTCATGGGTTTAGCCAATGAGACGAGAATGACATGCCATATAAAGGATTGAATTCTATCTTGGAGGGAATACATCATTTTTAGGAATGATTCAGGTTGTGAAAAAAAAGTTCATTTTTGAAAAGTATGGAATTGGTTTTCAAATGAATGATTTTGAAAAAGCGAATGATTATCATATTTTGAAAATGGTTTAATTTGCAAAATCATGTGAAGTGGTTTAAAAAATAGTTGAACATGGGTAAAAGGATGTTTTGGAAAACAATGATGTAATAGATGATGTAATAGAATTTTAAATTCTAATCCATAAATTGCTAGAGAGTGATATTGATGGAGTTTGTTGTTGGTTTAGAAAATGGAACCTGGTTGGCATCATCGAAACCAACCTGAAGAATCTGTGAAGAATGTGCTTACACCTAAACCATGGGTGAACCAAGAGCTAGTTTAGAGTATTTTCCAGGATTTTTATACTGTGGATAGGTGGAACCGGAGGAATGAACCAAGGAATGTGGATCATACCATCCAGTTGATGAAGCAGAATCCGCCGAACTTTTGGGGTGATGCTAAACCCGAGTAGGCGGAGGTGTGGCTAAGTAGGATGAATCGTATCATCAATTTCATTGGAAAACGAGCAGACCTCAAGGTCAAAATGAAAATATATATGATCTAGGATCTTGCACATCAGTGGTGGTATTTAGAGGTGTAGGATAAATTGGATGAAGGACCTACATGGGAGGATTTTGAGGAATTGTTCAATAAACAATTCTATCCTCAAAAGTTCAAGATCCAAAAAATGATGGACTTCATTATCCTAAAAAAAGAGAGTCTCTCTATCTCAGAGTATAAGACTAGTTTCATGAACATAGTTTGCTTTGCTCCAGAAGTTGTGGAATGTGCCTCTTTGAAGAAATGCATCTTCGAATCATGGCTAAAACAGAAGATTCGATCAAAGATTATAGTACTTTGTAATACAGAATATACTGAGATAGTGAACATAGTGACTTTGGATGAACATGATATCTCAAGATCTATGGTAGGAGGCATGTTGATAGAAACAAGAAATAGTGGGAGATCAACTGCTGGGAAATAGAGGAAAAGGGACACCTATTTCCAAGGTGCAAGTAGAAATCAGAACTAGATGACTAGATCAGAAAACCTTCCTCCATGACTCTAGAGAAAAGTAGGTTGTTTTCAATGTGGTTCATTTGACAAAATAAAGAGATATTGTATGGAACAACCCAAAGAATGTCATAATTTTAACAATATGGGAAATCTTCAATGATATTGTCACATTGCTCCAAGGTCAAGTGCTCAAGACACTTCTCAGCTATTGAAATCATAATATTCTTAGATTGAACAAGGAAAACAGAATCAGTCTCATCAGTAGAGAAAAGATAGGCATGGTGATTTAGAAATTCCAAAACCACTCAACCAGGGAAATCGTAGTAAGGAAACAAAGAGAACTGTATTGTGAAGAAGAAATTGTATTGAGGTGAGAAGATTATTTTCATTAATCAGGCTGGACCATCTATTGTGAGAGTTATGATTATTTTGAATTATACCTTTTTTTAGTGTTGTTTTATACTAGTGTGTCACATTACTTCATTGCTTCTTGTGTTGTAGAATTTCAATGTTTAAAACGTGGAATGCTGACTTCTGTTTGGAAATTGCAAACTCCTCTTGGTGAAAGAGAATGTCAAGCCTTTGTTTATAGATCAAGTGCATTACAGTTTGATAGAGCTAAGCTAAAATAGTACTTCTTGACTTTTTATATGGATGTCTATGCTGTAATCATTGGTATGTATTGGCTAACCATGTTCAAGGCTCGAATAGACTATTATAGGAGAACAGTTAGTTTCATGACTGGGGAGCACGTCGAGCATCTCTTTTGAGGAGATAGGATTGTAAAGAAGGGTGAAAAGAGCTTGTCAGAAATAATGGTGGGAAATATATCTTACCAATTGGCTGCTTTGACTTTGGAATCAATGTAAGTGATCGATTAAAATAGTTTTCCAACAGTTTTGGATCAATTTCCAGATGACTTTTCAAAGAACTTCTCCGGGTTACCACCTCTACAGGATGTGGAGTTTACAATTGATCTCCTTCTAGGGACCAGTCCTATTTCCCTTCCATATTATAGGATGGAACCAACAGAGTAACTGGAATTGAAAGTGTTGTTAGAGGAGCTGGAAAGCAAGGGTTTCATTTGACCATGTACGACTCCATGGGAAGCACCGGTTATGTACGTCAAGAAGGTAGAAGGAACTCTTCGACAGTGTGTTGATTATCATAAGCATAACCATGTTAGGATAACGAACCGATACTCACTTCCATGCATTGATGATTTGTTCGATTAATTAAGGAGAGCTCAGTGGTTCTCCAAGAGATAATGAGATTAGAATATCACCAATTGAAAGTTTGGAAAGAGGATACTTCAATGACATCATTCAGAAGTGGATATGTCCACTATGAATATCTAGTTATTCCTTTAGGTCTAACGAATGCACCAACCGTCATTATGGAATTGATGGAACAAATATTTCAAAAATATCTGGATTCTTTTGTAGTGGTCTTTCTGGAAGACATTTTGGTATATTCAAAGACAATGGATGACTATGAGGTGCACCTGGAAACTGTGTCACAAATCCTGAGAGATCATTGTTTGTATGCAAAATTATCAAACTGTGATTTTTAGATATAGGAAGTATGTTTCCTTAGCCATGTAATTTTTGAGAAATGTGTTTTTTCTATTACTCAAAATATAGAATTTAGTATCTCTTGGAATCCACTGAATAATGCGTTTGATATACGATGTTTTCATGGTTTATCTTTTTACTACCAACGATTTGTGCGTGATTTCTCATGACTAGCATCACCAATGATAGCTCGGACAAAGAAGAGTTCCCCATTCCAATGGACGAAGAATTATTAGAAGTCATTCTAGGAACTAAAATTTTGGCTTACATTGGATCCTATCTTGATCTTTCCAGAATCAGGACATGGGTATGTAGTGTATTGTGATGCTTCTGGATTAAGGTTGGGGTGTGTTCTCATGTAATGAGATAATGTGGTTGCTTATGGTTAAGGGATGTTGAGGGTGAATGAGAAGAATTACCCAACACTTGATTTGATGTTATCTACAGTTGTCCAAACATTGGAAACATGGAGAAATTATCTATTTGGTGAGATATTTACTGTGTTTGAGGATAAAAAAAATCTTGAAACACATTTTCTCATAGTGAGATTTGAATCTGAGGCAAAGTATAAGGATGGAGTGTCTCCAAATGATTAACTTTTACATGATGTAAACAGCAGGGAGAGGAAATTCGGTGGCGGAGGCATTGAGTTGAATTTCATATGCTCAGATGGTGAAAGAATCATCAGATGAATGACAGTTGATGTCGGTCTTAGTCGACATGCATGTGAAATTTGAAGACCAAGGTGATGTTGTGGTTTCCATCTCCACTACACTTGTTCCTAATTTAGTAAAATTGATCAAAGAGGCACAAACATCTGATGCAGAATGTATGGTTTTATGTTCAAAAATCAATGGTGGGGAGACCATTGAGGGATGGAAACATGACGGGGGTTCAGTTTTTTGTTTCAAATATCAGATGGTTGTATCGATGGTTTTTCAGGAACAAATCTTTCACGCTTACAAAAATTCGACAAGGTTGGTACATCCAGGTACACAGAAGATGTATGGGTGGAGCATATACCATTAGGGGAGCATATACCCTTAGGGGAGTTCTCATAAAATAACACATTTCAAGCCTCCATATGCATGGATCCGTTTGAAGCATTGTATGGGCGTCCTTGTCGTTCTCCTCTATGCTGGGTGGAAATGGGTGAAACATTACTAGTCATGCCAAGCCTTGTCCAAGAAACTACAGAGAAGATCTAGTTGATTAGAAAGTGGATGGAGACAGCTCAAAGTCATCAGAAATCTTATGCAGATCACCACCGAAGAACGTTGTCCTTCATTGTGGCTGATCATGTCTTCTTAAGGATCTCTCCAATTCTTGGACATCATAGTTTCTAGATGTCAGGAAAGTTATCTCCTAGATATATTGGCCATTTTGAGATAATGTAATGGGTTGTAGAGGTGGCATATTAGTTGGCATTACCACCACAGTTCAATTCATTTCATAATGTGTTCTATGTATCTTAGTTGAAAAAATACCAACTTGATCCTGACCATGTGATCAGATGGGATCATGTTGACCTAGACCCGGATGCTTCGTTGATACATGTCCCGGTATGGAGTGTGGATATGCAAGGGAAAGCCTTGTGGGGAAAATCATCATTATATTGAGGGTTTTATGGTAGCATCGTCAGATTCAGGAAGAGACATGGGAACGTGAGAGGGAAATGAAAGAGCAGTGGCCGAAACTCTTTCAGTTGGGTGAAGTTTTTCAACATTCCGAGGATGGAAAGAAGAATGGTGGGGAGAATGTAGTGACCCATGTTTCTGGTATGTAACCCTTACTTAATTCATTTCATGATTATAATGTTAAGGGTGATGAATGGGAGACTCTGGAGAACATGGAATGAATTTTTGTGGCAAAGGGGAAGTCACACGGACAACACACAATTTGTTTAACCGTGCGGCCAAATCGTCCGTAGTTGGCACTTTTGAGGTAGTGGCTCCTACACTGTTGGAGCACGGTTCAGGAGACCATGCGATGAGGTCATGTGAGGGTCTTTCAAGGTAATGTCTAATGCATGGTTAGCGAACGGTTTTTCAAACTGTGTGAACTAACCATGCATGCACTTAAGTAAGATCCTAAAAAAGTGGATCTCACACATTTTTTCCTCTAAATCAATCGTTTTTCTTTTTAAGCGGTCATAACTATCGAATTTTCTCCTCCATAGGCCATATAAGGCTATCCCATAATTCCAGAGGCAATCTTAAGGCTTCCCTTGGCGAATCAAAGCCAGATTCTTGTGGTATGTGATCATTCTTCTTAATTCTTGATTGGTTACTTAGATTTACATGGATCTAGTCCTCATATTCTTTCAATTTCTTAGATATTAATCTCTTCTAGGAAGATCTAGGAGTGTGGATTCCATATATGATGATATTTGGTCTCAGTCTTGTTAGGAGAAGAGATCTAAGGTGGGTTCCAGGAGAATCGACTCGGTTTTCTTGAGCGTTCTTCGTTAATTGTGGTTTTCATCCAAACCATTAAGGTATGAGGCTTCATTCTCGACTCCACATAGTAGAACTAATTGGAATGCTTTCGAATTGAATTTGTGGTGTTTAATTGATTGTTATTTTACTGTTTAACACTTGATGGAAACATTCTTCAGTAATGGTTGTGAAATCTGGAAAATTGGGGATTTTGAATGAGTGCTTCGGTTCTTAATTTTAAAATAGAGATTTTAAAAGGGGTATTTTATGGAATAGTAACACATAGTTTGGATTATATGTTTTTAAAAAAGGTAATGTTTTACTATAGTGAAATGGTTGTTGTGAAATTGTTTTGTTCATTGATTTTAAATAAATGTTTTTTATGGAAATGGTTTGAATTGGTTGAACACACTCTGTTTTTGATATGATGGTGGCATGTCTTCACAGGTATATGGGACGAATAAGGGTTAGGGGTCTCCACCATTATTAATGGGATGAAAATGGTTTTTCGCTATCCCCTTCCAATGAGTTCATGTGAGATGGATAATGGTTAGGGGTCTCCCCCATAATTAACGGGATGAATAAGGGTTAGGAATCTCCCTCGACAATTGGTTCACTAGGGAAGACTTAGTGAAACAATGACTTGCCACTTGCGAGTATAGGGAGATCCAACATATCTGTAGGGTTGGATGTGTGGATGTTTGGAATGAATTGTGTTTGTCAATGTAATATTGAGAAATGGTTCTAATGATTTTTGAGGTATTTTTTCTGCAAAAATAACTTGTTAGAAAAATTGGTTTCAATTACACTTTTATGCTTTTGGTTATAAATGGTTTTAGAAACATGTTTATATATGGTTATAAACTATTTTGGTTAATTGTTTTATATAAACTATTTTATATAAATGCTAATAACGTTTCTATCCTTGTGGCATGAGTAGGAAAGTCATTAGGGAAAACCTACTGAGTTTTATACTCATCCCTGCTTTGGTATCTTCCAAGATAGGGGAAATGGTAATGTTTCATACGTATTTAGTGTTGGAGTTGGCGTTCTAGAACCAACTAATTTTTACTTTATTCATTAATAAAATCCTTATCACATCTTGATTGTTCATCTGTGTGACAATGCATGTGATAATGTCCTAAGGACAACTGTTGCTTTAAAGGGTCATAGCGGATCCCTGCTATGATTTGAACTCAGAAGTGTCATAACAATGTTATTGAGTATATGTTCTATGGCCGGATGATAATATTTTAGGGACACAAAAAATATAGTTCATTAGGGTCAATGACTCATAAAACATTGAGGAACCTTCTCATGGTGTGTGCCCTTGGTAATATCCAGGAGGATATTATGAGAACGAGACCCACCAGTAGGAAATCCACATTTCATAGTGTCATTGGATGTTCCAATATGCGGACGTGTGTATTGGTCCTTAGTATTTAAGATTATTATTAATGGGCATTACAACTCGCACACTTAGATGTATTGACGAAAACTGTGATGACACACTGTTCGCAGCGAGGTAGGATACGTTGGGTGCGTCACAACTAATACTGTATTAATAGATAATGTGAGAAAGGATTTGTCCATTATGTTCCATAACAGAAGTAGATATCTCAGGCCCTTTGATGTAATTGATATAGCCTAAATAAATCCATTTCTATGGTAAGGTATGGGCGAGTTCAATTCTGGGAATACAAAGAAAGAATAATCGAGCACATGGGTTGATGGCACTAGCATGCAACCCAATTGATTAGAGATATTGAGAGAAAGGGATTATATTACACGGTAAGTGTTCATAGGAGGTGACACGTCATTGTGGTGTTAACATCCTTCTCTATGGGTGCCTTTGCATGTTGCTAGTTTCTAACCTGGGACTTTAGGCAGGATCCGCCCAATGCCATTGAAAAAGAGTCCAAGAGGGTCGCACAATATGTGTGTCCATGTATCTCAGTTAAATATTAATTTAACAAGTTAAATAAATATTATTCCTGACTGTGGTTTAATAATTATTTACGGATTCCTGATTGAATTTATTTCGACACTAGTTATTCGAGAGAATATATTGTGGGAAAAATAATATATTTGTTAGCGAGTAATGCGGCTACATTTATTTACGAAATAAATATACATTACTCAAGGTATAATAAAAGTGGTGGAGAAAACAAATGGAAAAACACAAGTACACACCGTGTATATTAAATTTACACGCCGTGTATTTTTATGTAAGACAACTACACACCGTATATTAATTATTACACGCCATGTAGTTTTCCAGTCTGGATTTTGAGGATAATATATTGTTTGTTTAATTAAATGATATTAAATGTAATACGCTGGGCACATGTCAAGTAATAATGATAGTCAACTATCATTATTATGATATGGGGTATTGTTAAGAATTAAATTAAATGATTAAATACTTTTGGGTAATTAATTCATTTTATTATTCTAAGTATTATAAATCCATATTACATTATTCTCATGAGATCTATCCATTGCTCTGCCCAACGGTTTTTTTTGGAAATACACTCAAGCCAAGAGAGAATTCCCTTTCTACCAAGAATGATTTCAAGTTACGAGAGCGAGATCCTTCACCATATCAAGGCGGTCGAAGGAGGACATCGCAAGGGAAGGTTCTTCCGTGCTAGCACCTGGAGATCCCATCGGTGACGTCCAGAGATACGTGGAGAACGTGTGGATCACCGCTAGAGGATTCCTATACTTGGATTATTCGATGAAAAGATGAATCAAAGGATCATGACCAGAGACTCCAATGAAGAAATAATTCCAACGAAGTAATTCTTATGAATTAATTAAATTAATTATAACCAACATATGATGATCGTATCTCAATGATTCTGAGACTCTTCATTTCTTTTTCGTTCTTCGTTTTATTCTAAATATCCGACATTTTTTATCGTGACCGATCTTGGATTGAATGTGGTTTAACGCTAAAATTAAAGTTGGACTAACCCACCAACGTGCTTCCGCTGCTCCCGGAAACATCAAGTGGTATCGGAGGGGTCATATCGTTGATTATAATTATTTAGTTTTTTGTTGGTGATTTACGCATGTAATAATTTAGTTATTTCAATTCATGCTTAATCGTTCGGGAAATATGAATGTCAATATCGGTTCCTCCACCCTCATTTCACGTTCACCACATCGAAATGAATTTTTTTCTTTTAATTTTGATTAAAATAAAATAGAAGAACTCATCCGGAGGAGCCAAACATTTCTAGCCGTACAACACCAGAATACACAGCGTGTATTCGGATGTACACGCCGTGTAGTCAAGGTTCAATGCATTGAACAATCCACCAAATCAAGTCGTGTATTAAAGTCATTTATGACACCATGTGTTGACCAGAAACAAGTGGCACACTGTTTTTGGATTACACACCGTGTGGTCCAATTAACACAGTGTGTAGTCCCTTCGGGTTCGGGTTGGATAGTTTACCCCATACACGGCTTGCCCGGCTGGAAACAGTGTAATGCGGAAACTACATGGCATGTGTCCAAAAGAGAACACCGTGTACTCCGAAAATTTTTGAAGTACATTGACACGCCATGTCCTCGAGCGTGTACTTCGGATGGACGATGATGAAAACTACACGCCGTGTACTCACCCAAAATATGCATATTTATTAAAATTTATTATTATATTATACAAACCCTTGAGACGTGTACCATAGTGCAGGCGTAAAGCTGATGCACAACACGTGATAGGTGTTTTATATATATGTGTTTAATTTAACATCTGTGTGATGAATGATAATTCACCAGGTTGCCTCCAAGGTACAATTTACGTACAAGGATAATTTTAAATGAATTTATTTGTTTAAAATTATGATTAGTGAGAATATCAAGGAAATTCAGAAAAAGTGATTAAGATAAAAGGATTGATTAATTAATGATAATTAATTAATTAAAGCATGATTTATCTTAAACAAGAACGATTAAAGAATTGAATACTAGTTTTATTTATGCAGAAATATTGTTGCATGTATGGATGATCATGAGCTAGACCGAGACCTTTTTATGTGAATGGTTTCTTTTAACATATTTATTTAAATTAATTTTTTTGGCCTGCGAGCCATCTCCTCATTAATATGTAGGGCCTGCGTGCCCAAGGATTATTTTATGTAAAAACCCTTTTTTTACCCCTCACCTTCAGGTGAGATAAATGCATATGTAATGGATGGAGATCCCAAGCTAGTGGAGGCGGCTCAAGTCAAGAGCCAAGGTGAAGGCAATCCATGGAGATACAGAGGTGGACAGGTGGAAAGCCGTAAACACGAACCCGAACGGTTCAAGGTGCTTCTCCCCAAGGTCTTGGGTAATTTATCAACCGCTTGATAAACTAACCAATAGAAAATCTCATGATCATATCATTTATTTTATTTCTGTCAGTTTCATAGTTTATTTATTGTGGGTGTGTTTTCACGATCACACAATTAATGAATTAAACGAGCATGCAAGTTGGATCTAAAATAAAACCGGCTTATACGTAAATATTATCTTAGACATGGTTAATCACTTAAGTATATCCCACTTAATATTAATAAGCATGTAATCAATGATAATAAAATGGAATCATATATATAAGAATAAAATCCCTCAAAAGTAATATTAAGTTGGTATAGGATTCCATAATCTTGGTTAGAATCAAACCATAGTTCAAAGTGCTTGACCAACCCCAGTTGGGGTGCTTTCAATTATTGGGGAATTCTAATTCATGGTTTTGGGTTGACATGACTTGGTTTGCATCAAGGGTTGTATTCCATAGCAGGACTTGGTCTGAACAAGAGGCAAAGGTTGAGGAAATCCAAAATAAAAGGATTTTAGGATTGGGGAGTCCATTCAGCAAGTCAAGGATCTGCGAGTTAAGGTAGTTGGAATTTTGAATGCCTACCTAAAACCCTTCAAGTTGCTTTCCCTACCTTCATAGGGGTAATTTGAAGGCCAATATGGATCCCTTCCACTAAAATATTAAGGCAATAGAATATTCCGAAATCAATGGTGAGGGATATTGTATTTCGATAAAATAGTGGGAGACCAATAAGTATTAATTTATTTATTTGTATCAATTTTTGTAATAATGTAGTAAACCTTTGGTAATATTAATTTTTAGAAATGACAAGAAAATGACTTCAAACATATCATTGTGCACCATACTCGAGAAGGAAAACCTTCTCACCAGCACTAATTTCCAAGAGTGGCAGAGGTGTTTACGTGTCGTCCTTCGCCACGAAAGGAAATTGTATGTGTTGGAAGAGCCTATTCCAGTTGCACTTGGGAAAGAGGCTAGTGATGAAGAATTATCTCTCTACATGAAACACATGTATGATGCCACAGATGTCCAGTGTTTCATGCTATCGGCCTTGTCTAATGATTTCTTGAAGCAACATGAAAACATGGACGCGTATAGAATGATGTCTCACCTTAAAAATCTCTACCAAGAGAAGGTGAGACAGGAGAGGTATGAGATCTCCAATGCTTTGTTTACCATGATGCATAGAGAGTCTGCGCCATATGGGCCTCATGTAGTCATGATTATTGGATACATTGAATGCTTGGACATCTTAGAGATTAAATTCCCGGATGAGTTGCATATAGATCTCATCCTATCATCACTACCCAAAAACTTCTCTAGATTCATTGTCAACTATAACATGAACGGAAATGGGAAGAGTCTGTCGGACCTTCTGACCTTGATTATCCAGGTTGACAAGGATATGGGGTGTGACAAACCGGCAGTCCTTATGGTGAGAAAGAAAAGGAAAGAAAAGGAAAAGGGTCCAAAGACTTATAAACAGCCTGAAGCTCTAAGCACCATCCCTCCAAGAAGGGGAAGATCCAGAGGTAGGTCAAGGAACGGGAGGCGGTGTGTTTTGCATGTGGCAAGCAGGGCCACTAGAAGAGGAACTGCACATACAAGCGTGGGGACGCTAAAGGTGCGTTCGATATTGAGTGAAATATTTCTATTTCTACACATTGGTTATTAGATACAGCTTGAGGGGCTCACATCTGTTTTCAAATGCAGGAACCATGTAGGTTTAGAAAGATCGCCATAGGAGCGGTGGATCTTCGAGCTGCCAATGGCGCAAGGCTGGCTGCATTGGCTATTGGTGACTACCACCTCTCATTGCTGACTGGGATGATTTTTGTTTTACATAACTGTTATTTTGTTCCTAGTATTACCAAGAACATAATTTTTGTATCTTTTTTGGATATGGATGGATTTTTTTTCATGTTTGGAACTATGGGTTGTCTCTTTTATAAGAAAAACATATGTTATGGTATGGTATATTTGAATAATGGTTTGTATGTATTAAATTACGAAAAAAAAAGTGTTGGAAATCGATAATGAAACAAACTCACATGACTCATACATCACCCAGTTGTGGAATCACCACCTTGTTCATGTAAATGAGAAGCAATTGACAAAGCTCTGTCAAGATGGATATTTAGACTCTACTAAGCTAAAACCACTTGATAGATGTCTCGCTTGTTTACATGGTAAAATGACCAAGCCACCTTTTAGTGGACAGGGTGAAAGGGCCATAGATCTTCTAGGATTCGAACACATGGATGTATGTGGACCATTTCCAGTAGAAGCTAGAGGTGGATATTCTTACTTCATTACTTTTACTGATGATTTGAGTAGATACATATTTCTATACTTAATGAGGTATAAGTCAGAAGCCTTAAAGAAATTTATGGAATTCAAGAATGAAGTAGAGAATCAACTTGGTGTGAAGATAAAGAAGCTTTGATCGGATCGAGGTGGAGAATATCTGAACCAAGAGTTCATCGATCTACAACAGGAGTCTGGGATTCTATCTCAGCTCACTCCTCCTTATACACCATAGTGGAACGGTGTTAGTTAAAGGAGGAACCACACCTTGTTGGACATGGTGAGGTCAATGATGAGTCATGCAGATCTTCCATTATCCTTTTGGGGATATGAATTACAAACTTCAGCATACACATTAAACCGAGTACCAAATAAGGCGGAAAATGGAATTCCCTCTGAGTTATGGAATGGAAAGAGACCCATTTTTTCACATACACATATATGGGGATGCGAGGCGTTTGTTAAGGCCTTATCAGGACACAAACTAGCACCCAGGGGAATGACGTGTATCTTTATAGGATATTCCTTAGGAAAAGAATGGATATTAACTATATACCCTCAAGACAAGAAAGTGACTGTCGCCAGACAAGCCGTCTCTCTTGAGAGGGAGCACATCCTCAAAAAGGATAATGGGAGAAAGATTGACTTTGATGAAGTTGATGCTTAAGATACACATGGGTTGGTACAGGAACAAGTTCCAAAGGTCCCCATGGAAGAGGTTCCAGAAACACAAGTACTGCGAAGGAGCTCAAGATAGGTAATGGAACTAGAGAGATTTGGTTTCCTAATCACCGAGGATGGTGAATCATTATTGTTGGACAATGATGAACATATATCCTACAAGGAAGCAGTAGAAAGCACAAAAGCTGCGAGATGGCTAGAAGCTATGAATTCTGAGATGGATTCCATGTATCAGAACCAAGTCTGGGTTCTCGTCAGTGGGCCAGTTGATGTAAGGAATGTTGGATGAAAATGGGTATTCAAGAGAAAGAGAGACATGGATGGTCACGTTAGCACCTATAAAGTAGGGCTAGTGGCTAAAGGATCCAGACAGCGTCAAGGAATTGACTATGATGAATCCTTCTCTCTAGTTTCCATGTTTAAATCCATAAGAATCATACTTGCCATAACTACTTACCATGACTACGAGATTTGGAAAATGGAAGTCAAAATAGCATTCCTTAATGGGGAACTTCAGGAAGATGTCTATATGACACAACTAGAAAGGTTTGTGACACCAGGTGAAGCCAAATGGATTTGCATGTTGCAGAAATCCATTTATGGATTGAAGTAAGCATCCAGGTCATGGAAAATTCGATTCGATGAATCCATAAATGAATTTGGTTTCATTAAGAACGAATGTGAGCCATGTGTTTATAAGCGGTTTAATGGGAATGCGGTTGTTATCCTAGTAGTATAAGTTGATGACATATTGCTTATTGGAAATGACATACCATCCTTACAGTCAGTTAAGGACTGGTTGAACAAGTGTTTCTCTATGAAGGAATTGGGAGAAGCAGCCTACATTCTAGGGATCAAGATCATTCGTGATAGATCTAAGAGGCTACATGGACTATGTCAGGGTACATACATTGACCAGATACTAAAGAGATTTAGTATGGAACAATACAAGAGGGGATTGGATCCAGTGTCACATGGCCTACATCTTTCTAATAAAATGTTTCCTCAGACACAACAAGAGAAAGAGAGAATGAGCAAGATCTGATACGCTTCAGCTATAGGATCCATCATGTATGCCATGTTATGTACTAGGCTTGATGTTGCCTATGCACTAAGAATGGTAGGCAGATATCAAGAAGATCCAGGAGAACATCATTGGACTGCTGTTAAGACTATCCTTAAGTATCTGTGAAGAACTAAGGATATGTTCCTGGTGTATGGAGGAGACGAGGAGCTTGTCATCAGAGGGTATGAAAATGTTGGTTTTCAGATAGATCAGAACGATCTGAAGTCGCAATATGGATATGTTTTCTGTCTCAATAGAGGAGCTGTGAGCTGGAAGAGGTCAAAGCAGCCAGTTGTCGCCGATTCTACAGCGGAGTCCGAATATCTAGCAGCTTCTGATGCAGCCAAGGAATCCATCTGGATTCGGAACTTTGTCCAAGAGCTTGATGTGGTGCCTAAAAGTAAATATCTCATTACATTGTATTGTGATAATACTGCAGTAGTGGCTTTTGCAAAATCACCATGGTCACATCAACGGACAAAACACATACTCCGGAAGTACCACCTCTTGAGGGAATTCTATCATAGGGGTGAAGTGGCAGTGAGCAGAGTGTCCATAGAAGAGAACATGGTGGACCCCATGACTAAAGTCATATCTCAGAAGAAGCATGAATATCATGTGAGAGCTAGCGGGTTAAAGGTTATTAGTAGTTGGCTCTAGTAAAAGTGGGAGTCTGTTGGAGTTGGTGGCATAGAACCAAATACATTGTGCATTATTCATTAAGAAAAGCCTTATGACATCTACATTGTTCTTCTGCATGAAAATTCTTGTGATAATGTCCTAAGGACAGCTGTTGCATTAGAGGGTCATAGAGGATCCCTGTTATGATGATAACCCAGATGTTCCATAACACTGTTCTTTAATATATGTTCTATGGTCAGATGATATTACTTTAGGGACACAGATAATACAGGTCCATAGGGGTGAGGACTCATAAAACATTGAATCACCTTCTCATTGTGTGTGACCTTGGTAATATCCAGGAGGATATTATGAGAATGATACCTACCAGTGGGAAATCCACATTTCATAGTGTCATTGGATATTCCTATATGCGGACGTCTGTATTGGTCCTTAGACTTTAATATTATTATTAATGGGTATTAAAACTCACACACTTAGATGTATTGACGAAAACTGTGACGAAACACTGTTCGTGGTGAGGTAGGATACGATGGGTGCGTCACGAGTAATACTGCATTAATAGATAATGCGAGAAAGGATTTTTCCCTTTTGTTCCATAACAGAAGTAGATATCTCAGGCCCTTTTATGGAATTGATATATCCTAAATTAATCCATGGACAAGGTAAGGTATGGGCGAGTTCAATTCCGGGAAGTCAAAGAAAGAATAATCGAGCACATGGGTTGATGGCACTAGCATGCAACCCGCTTGATTAGAGATATCGAGACAAAGGGATTATATTACATGGTAAGCACTCATAGGAGGTGACATGTCATTGTGGCGTTAACTTATTTCTCTATGGGTGACTTGGCATATTGCTATATGGTATCCTTGGACTTTAGGCAGGCTCCTCATAATGCCACTGAGAAAGAGGCCTAGAGGGTCACACACTAAGTGTGTCCATTTATGTCAGTTAAATATAAATTTAACAAGTTAAATAAATATTATTCCCGACTGTGGTTTAATAATTATTTTAGGATGCCCGATTGCATTTATTTCGACACTAGTTATTCGAGAAAATATATTAGAGGCTAAATAATATATTTGTTAGCGACTAATCCAGTTAAATTTATTTAAGAAATAAATAGACATTAATCAAGGTCTAATAAAAGTGGTGGAGAAAAAAATGGAAAAATAAAAGTACACACCGTGTATATTAAATGTAAACACTATGTAGTTGTATGGAAGACATGTACACGCCGTGTATTAATTATTACACGTCGTGTAGTTTTTTAGTCTTCATTTTGATGATAAAATATTGTTTATTTAATTAAATGATATTAAATGTAATATGTTGGGAGCATTTCAAGTAATAATGATACTCAACTATCATTATTATGACATGGGGTATTTTTAAGAATTAAATGAAAAGATTAAATACTTTTGGGTAATTAATTTATTTTATTATTCTAAGTATTATAAATCCCTATTACATTATTCTCATGAGATATAGACATTGTTGTGCCCAATAGGTTTTTTGAAATACTCATAATCCAAGAGTGAATTACCTTTCCCCCAAGAACACTTTCGTGTTATGAGAGCGATATCCTCCACCGGATCAAGGCGGTCGAAGGTGGACATCGCAAGCGAAGGATCTTCAGCGCTAGCACCTAGTGATCACTTTGGCGATGTCCAGATATACGTGGAGCACATGTGGATCACCGCTATAGGAATCATATAATTGGATTCTATGACGCAACAACGGATCACAGGATCGTGACCGAAGACTCCAACGAAGGAAGAATTCCACCGAGGTAATTCTTATGAATTAATTAAATTAATTATAACCAACATATGATGATCCTATCTCAATGGTTCTAGTACTCTTCTTTTCTTTTTCATTCTTCATTCTATTCCAATGATCTGGATTTTTATATCGTGATGGATCTCAGATTGAACGTCATTTAACGCCAAAATTAAATTTTGGCTAACCCACCAACGCGCTTCCGCTGCGCCCGGAACCTTCATTTAGGAATACCTCATGACGTTTGGACTGTTCGAGGATTGTGAAGCTTGGATCTTGTGGAGCATGGAGTCTTCTGGTCTTTGGAGATTCTTTTATCATTTATCCTTTATGTACTTTGATACTTGATTATTCTTCCAATGTTGCATACATTGATATGGTTTTGAGATACATGAAGTTGTTGGGTTGTCTTTCATTCATTCATGCATCATATAGTGAAAGTTTGGTTATGGTTTGTAGGTTTATTTCTTTATTTCATAAAGGGTAAATCATCACCCACTTCTACTTGAAACCCTTCAGAATTTATTGGCAGCGTTTGGCATATTGGGGATGTCACCTAAGGCCTAATAATGACTTGTTGTACTCTCAATCCAATGATAATTGGCGGGTAATTACAAGAATGGTCTATTCTAAAATTTATAATAAACATGACTAGCTATATTATTAACTAATATGTATTAGTAATTTTGTAAAATAATTTTCATTTATCACAATAATTTCCATTAATTGTAAGGTTCTTGTTTTTATTCTATCATAAATGTTTTTTGGTTTATTAAGAGATAAAAATTATGATTATATACAATATCATTATAGATTTTAAAAAAATACATGGTTTGGAAACTCAACAACTTTTCCATACATAACCTATAAAATTATAGAGCCATTTTTATATTAAAAAAATTTAATAAAATAAAAAATTTATGCTAAGTATCAAACATATGTGCAAGAAAAGAAGTCCATGTATATCTGTTATAGTAATCAATAATTACAAATATATTTCACTTTCCTATAAACTAGAAATTTTATGTGGTTGAATAGATCTAGATTTAAATTTTTATAAGGTTTATATAGTTATACCTCATGAAATGATTTTAAATACACTTATGATTCATAACTATTATGATTGAATCATATACACTGTTGTTTTGTACATTAACTCAAGAAGGTCTAGGAAATTTTCAGTGTTATAATCAATTTTCAGTAGCTATAAATTTTCATTATCCAGTCATCTCTTCTATAAAACATTTTCTTATTTTATAGCATTTAAATATAGGAAATTGGTAATAATTAATTAAAAAAAATTAATTGAATTTAAATTTAAATTTCTATTAACATAAAATAAAATTGATTCATATATAACAATGAAAAACATGACATTTTAAAAAAATTAACATTATATAATAACATAACTAAGAAATAAATAAAAAATTACTCTTTAAATCCTTAAAAAATCATAATTTTAAATAGATAATTTAATTAGGAATTCCAACTTCTCAAAAATATTTTATTTTACTCGTTGAGTTTCCACAAAATGTAACAATACCACCATGACACTAATTAAAAGATATAAATTTTGATATAACACAAATCATTTGTCTTTAAAATTAAATATCTGTCTATCGTGTGTCTATTTTTCTCCTTCATGACACTCTTAAAATAATAACATATTTAAGAATAAATTTTTATGATGAAAATAATTCTTCAATTGGTTTGTAAAAATAAATCTTGTGATCGTTGAATGATTTCAAAAAAAAATATCAGGAACCAAGAATAAAGTGATTTAGAGTTGTAAACTATGGTGTAACCAAGATACTATGTAAATATCATGGAACACTTATGTTCATAATGACACTTCAATTTAAATTAATATAATGCAACACATTAATAATTTCAACTTGAAAATTTGAAAAATAATGTTTTATATATTATTGAAAGTATGTTATTATATAAAATAAAAGTTTTAAATTTATTAAAATTTCTTCATTCTTAAAATTTTATCATGGATTTAAATTTCTTGAAAAAATCATTACATATCAGTTTCAATACACTCAATTTCTAATCAAATATTAGTATATTAATCTGAAACTATATGAAACCAAATTTTTTGATAGATATCACATTTAAAATAATGATCATTGATTATAAAATTTTCAAGATGAACATATTCCATGTCAGCATATAATTTATCTTCAAATATCAAAGAAGTATTTCATAATTTTTCATTTTCTTCATGAAATTTCCTCTATTTACCGTTATGAATTTTCAATCGTAAAACATTTTTTTAATATTGTGATTACGCCTATTAATCACTTGATACAACTATTCCATTTGTAGGATCAAAATCATATTTAGAAGTTTGAGAACATTATTATACACCAACAAGTTCTAATAGTTCTATTAAAAAATTTGTTCTACTCATTCTTTTTAGTGGATGAATTATTAGAGCAATATATGTATAATGTTTAAAATGAACTAACATCAATTTCATTCATTTAGTTTTTTTTCAATTTTCTCTTGTTAATTTTATTCCTGAAATTTGTTCAATTCCACTAGATGTGTTCTCTTTTTCTTAACTCATATTAAATAATTTTCATTTCATCATTACAAATTCTAATACCATTTCATTTGTTCTTATTATATTAATTAATATGATCTTTTTGGAGTATTCTATAATAGTAATTTTTTTCTTGTAAAATCAAATATTCTTGTCCCGAGCATAACAACTTCAATAACTATATGTTTCAAATAGTGAAAAGATTAATTATATTGTTTTCATTTAAAAGAAATTCCTTTTGATCAACATATCTTAATGATAAATATTACATAAGTTTAACTAACATTTTAACAATTATCCAATATGTTGAACTAATATATATTCCCGGAACTTTTTTATTTTCCTCAATGTCAATATTTGTATCCTGCCATTTATTAGGTAAATCTCATAGAAATGTTTAATCAAAAATTGAATTATGTAATGTTTCTCCCAAATCACTTATCACATTTACAATACTTGTAAATCTATGAAATATTGGATTTACTATTTCATATTATAAAATTTTAAATTATTTATATTCATCCCATAACATACCCTGATTTATTATTAGCTTTTCTAAACCAATATATGTGGCTTTCAAAATAATCCAAATTCCTTGTGTTATTTCCCATAAAGACCCATCTCTTTGTATATTTCTACAAAATTCACAATTTAAAAGGTTTGTTTTATAATAATTTAGAAAATATCTAATTTCCTTATTAATATTCAGTGTATCTAAATCACTATTATTTACTTTATCTATTTTGACAGTGATAAAAATCTATTGATACTTATATTCTATTGATATGGTTTTGTGTGACACTACATATATCCATTGTATGTTATCTCATGGAAAGATGACCATTTTGAAATATAACCAACATTTGAACTTGTTCCTTCCATTTCAAAAAAAATCCCTCTTAATTGTTAATAAATGATTTTATTTTCATATATATATATATATATATATCTTGTTAGAGAATCAAGATTTGATACCAATTTTAGGTCCTAATATGATCATGATCGAATGTTTATGAGGAGGATAAATTGATTTTTTTTAAATATATTTATTTTAAAATTTGAGATAAAATATTTTTCACAAAAATATAAAACTTATATAAACATAGTTATTTTTATAACAGTATTAATATAACTTTCCTCGTATATCTAGTATTTACTTTACTCAAACATTGAGAGATTGGAATCCTTAAATAATGGATTCTATGAATTTTTTAGATATTCCCAACCCTATACAACTTCTTTTAAATCATTAAAGGATCAACTAAGGATTTAATTTTTTCACCTGGAGTTATAACCAAGTCACTTTAATTATGAGGTGATAAATGAAAAAATCATACCTTTTTCTAGAAAAATAAAAAATCTAATCCCTCCACATTTTTATGCTAGGCATAACCATGACATGCTTTTTTATGGGGTGTTATAAACAGATAGTCATACTTTTATGGGAAGTATAAACCAATATTGTAATGCACAAAAAATAAATATTATTAATTAAGAACCAAAAAACCATTTGAATAGTTTGAGGAGAAATTTCAATGGATCAATAGTCACCTCAGGTGGAAAATTATCAATACAATATAGAAAATCAAATGGAGTTCAAGTGAATGAGAACAAAATTTTATTGAATAACATAGTGTGAAAATATCATTTTCCTCCTAAAATACTTTAACTGGGAAATTTTAAAACATTGAATTGATTTCCCATATGCACTATAGTACTTTAAAAATAAATACATCATGAATCAACATTTTATTTTTATATGTTCCATGAAGTGGTAATTTTATATTTCAATAAAAAAGATATGATTTCATAAAAATATAAATAGGTTATTTATTAATAAATGAATATAGTTGTGAAATGTTTCCATAACAATGAACATTAATATCATTTAAATATTCATTATAGTTTTTTTAGTAAAGAACTTTAAATACCAAAATTTTCCCATTTGAATTAAAAAAATAAAATATGTAGTGTAAATTATAGACACATGTGGACCTCATTATTCATAATTTAAATATATATAAAATACTTCGGCATAAAAATTATTCCTAAATAATTTTACAATGAAAAAATAATTTAAATTAATCAACATAAACATGAAGTAAATTAAATTAGGAAATAATATGAGAATACATAGCATATTTGAAAACATTCCTTTTGGTCTAATGTCATATAATCCATTTATTCTTGTTATAGGTTGATGTGGATTTATTTTTACATAGTTTTGAAACATCTTTTTACATAGTTTTTAATGATTTAATTAATTATTTAACAACTTTATACTAAATAATTTTACTTTTGTATTTTTATTATTAATTTTCTAAAATAATAAATTTTTATAATTAATTATGTATTTTTAGTCTTTAAAATAATGATTTCATTCATACTTTACTTTTCTAATTTAGTTATTTCTTAATTAGTTTGGTTAATTAAAATCCTCTTGAATTTTTAATAAATCAGCATTTTCATAAACAATTATCTAATCATTGTATTAATTTTTTGACTTTATTTTAATATTTTATTCTTTAATATAGAATCATTAAGAAATTTTAACTTTATTTATTAATATGTCTAATTATCCTCCTTACTAATCAAGTTAAGAATTTTTGTTTAAATTAAATAAAATTGTCTACTTTTAACTTTTTATATTCACGTAGTTATTTAATTAATTAATTTAGAGTTTTGAAATAATTAATTATTTAATATTATGTCTGCAGTTATAATGTTTCTTTATTACCTTTTTATTCTAGTGTATCAATCGGTAGGAAACAGCCATCGGTGACCTATTGGGTCACCGATGCTAACCATTATCATTCGCTGCAACCCTGTAATTAATTTATATAGTAATTTTAATTTAAGTCATATATCAATTTTGATTATCAAATATTCAATTCTTAATTTATGTGTTATCTATTAATAATTTTTATTGTATTTTTTATGTTAAAAGTTTAATAAAAATTCGTTTTAAATTTATATTGATTAATTTTATTTTAATTAATTATTTTCTATCATTTTATTTAGTTTACTAAAGTTATAATTTTAAGTTCAATAATTTTTGAAAGGTCACTATTAGTTTTTTATTATATCGGTGACCCTTGGTTCTACGAGTGATCCTTGGTTCTATCGGCGACCCTTTTATTTATTGTTGTGGGACAGTGAGATTTTGATTTTTTTTAATCCACGAGTGACCCTTTTATTTATTCTCTATTGGTCACATAAAGACTACCAGTAACCTTATTTTATATATTGTTATCGGTGACCCTTTTCTTTTTTCCGCAATGGTGGGAATTTATTTTGCTTTCTCTAGGAGACACATTGATTTTTAACTAACAGTGACCGCCATGCCGCTACTCCTCTTTTTTTAACTAATGGCGACCCTTCCCATTTTTTTTCAATCAGTGTCATTTATCACGTCTTTGTTTCCACTGCACCCCACTATTATGCATCATTGACCAACACCACTCCCTTGTTCGGTGATTGAACCTCATCCAGCTTCTACCCTATACTTCCCAACCTTCTCCATTTTCTTTTAATTTCATCATAGACTCAAACTAGTAAAATCTATCCCTCTGTCATATAAATAATTAAAAATTGGAACCAGATATAATCAAATCTCATCCTCAGAGTTAAATCTGTGTAGATGCATGCAGAAGGAGATGGAGTTTGCTGCTTTGTGGGAATTTTATCGCCGCTATAGGAAGACCCCAGATTCAACCTTATTCTTCACTGCCTAAAGCGTTTCCATACCAGGGGAGTTCATCGTTGATGTTTGTGCCTCTTCTACATTGTCATGAAATTACCCTCCTATCAACACTCCCCATCATCACTACCCTCAGAAGTCAAGAAGATGAAACTGAAGCATGATCTTCCCCCATATAGTACTTTGGATGCCGCCGATTTGTGGTATGATGAGAAGGATGGAATCACACGGCGAGAAATAGGGTTCTAAGCCACACCGAAGTAGACCATCTCAACAAACAGGAGAAAGCCAGTTTCCGTGCTACTATGTGAGGCTCTACCTTCACTGAGAAGAAGTCGATGAAGATCCATTTACCCTGGATCTGCATCGTGAGTTTGAGCTAGACTGAGTGACTCAGGTGGCCGCGCTGCTGCTGGTTTTGGGAGAAGGAAGATGAACCCTACCCTCTCCCCTATTGTGTGCCGAAATTGGGGGATGGGGAGAAGGATTTTAAATAAAAGTTAAAAAAATTAATTAATTTAACTTAAACTAATAATAAAAGTGAAATAATATTTTAAAATAAAATATTAATATAACTACAGTATTAAATAGTTATAATTTTTTATTCAAATTGATAATAAAATATATCATTTTCTAATTAACTAATTATAATTTATAAAAACAAAAATAATTAAAATCACGTTATAAATTAATATATATACTTAACTAAAATTATAACAATTAAAATAAATTTATTTAACAAACTAAAGTTAACTTAAATAATATTTATTAACTGATTACTCAATTAATTAATAACATTAATGTTAAAAATAATTGAATAAATTTTTAAATTAATAATAATAATCTATAAAATTTATTAAACTAATATATTTTAACTAATTGATGATTTTTTTAATTCACAATTTTTAGACTAAAATAATATTAATTAGATTTAATATCAAAATAATTTAATTCAATAAAAACATTTTATTAATAATGTAAATTGAATAACTTATTAATTAAACTCTACTTTAAAAACATTATAATTATTTCTAATATTACTTAAATAACTAATGACTATATCTATATATAATTAAACTTTATTCGTGCTTCTAAAAATTCTGTTTTGCTTTTTCTTGTGCAAGTTCATTCAAGAGTGAAAAACACATCTGAGTGCTTCCAACTAACTCGTCCATAGATAGTTACAAGGGAAATTCTAGTGCGACATGCCAGTCATGAAAAAACGAATGTGTACAGTACACTCATAAATGACACTCTATGTTGGTAAAAAAGGTTTGGTGATGAGAAGCAGAAGATATTGGTTACATAATCAGGGCAAGAGGCAGATTGAGGGACGACATTCTCTAGACGGAGATTTATTAGACGAACATTGAGGGGAGAGTGATTGATTCAAAAAAAAACATATTCATGGAGCCAGTGTCGAGGAGAGGAGACCAGAGTGAAACTCTAGAACCACTTCTTGGAGCTGGAGGAGGCCCGGAGCAGCAACAGTTCATGCTAGAAGATGGAGTTAACTTCCTCTAATTTCTTTTAATTGTTTTCTTTTGTAATATAATGATCTTGGAATAAAAATTAAAGAGGGTTTTTAGATAAATCATTAGTTTAGGGATAAATTGAAGTTTCACTGGTTACTTTTGTATGTTCTTTTTCAATTCATCTCTAGATGTAATCAGTATTGATCAGTGAGATCGATACTGAATTCATCCAATTTCATTGTTCCACAAAAATTTAATTTTGAAACTTCACAATCAATTGAAGAGATTGATTGTGAATACATTTTTAAAAAAAATAATAAATTCACAAATACTTTGTGACTTACGGCGAGTTCGTTCTGTTGTCAATTTTCAATTCGAACATTTTGCAGTTGATTTTTTTTGGAGTGGTGAACTCCAATATTGATCAGCCTATGTGACTTAGCTCTTGGAAAGGGAGTTAAGTCTTTCTTTTTCTGGTGGTTCACTATAATAACTTTTATGTGAATTGATTTTTTTTATGAAGTATTAGAATTGAGATTATTCACTAAGCATTTTAAAATATTGGTCACTTATTAGCGTGCTATATCATTGTGTCTTCTTGTTTTCAACTATCTCTAGCTTCAATTTAGTACGATATTTTGTTATAAAATTTTATTCACTATACTACTTTATAAAATCTAAAACAAGTAGAATATCAACTCCCTTGTAGCCAATAGTGGAGTTTTAGAAGGATTCTAGAAGAATAGTTGGTATACTTGCCTTCTCGGTGGGTTCAACCCTGCTTTCAACATATACAGTAGTTATTTGGAATATAAATTTTGAACTTTGACTAACATAAACAACGGTCTAGGTCATATTTCTTGGGTTGTTGCTGGGGAAGGAATGTGTTGTGTGTTTTAAGATTTAGAAAAAATAAAAAAAATAAAAAATACATATAAAAAATCATATAAAAAATATGTTTAAAAAAACTACTTGAACTGGAACCTACTATTTGTATTGTTTCTAAAAAATCCGCTTCACTTTGAACTGTTGTGTGCTTAATCTCACCTGGTTTTAGTTTAAAAATGGATGTTAATGACACCTGGGATCAACTGGGGCCTCATTGTGTGTGTTGTGGCTATTATGGGAACACTTCCTCGTAATGTGTTTATAACCAACCACAATAGATTGATTACATTGAAAAAAAATTAATATCTTGTGCATTTTCCTGACACCGTAGCTAAATTTCACCTAATTGATTCTAAACTGGATGCTAGGGTGGAACTAATTATCAATTGGTTAACTAAAACCCATGAAATTATTCTTAGATATTCTTATGAGAAATATCAACGAATGAAAATATTAGATTACATTGTTTTGGAATTACTAAAAAGGGTTAAATAACAAGAAACATTTTAAGAAAATTAAAATGAATATGGTTACAAATGATTTCAAAATTATGTAGAATATGAAAGTAATATATAAACTGGACAAGAAACTATTCTCTTTGAAAAATATGATTATATTGAACTAAAAATAAAAATAACCAACTTACTGAATCAAGACAATAACATTGAAAATCCCAAAAAAGATCATTAATGGTGTTGAGTTGGGAAATTCTAACGATGAATTAATATAGATTAAAAAATATTTCCCAGTTCATTAGATCATCCCATCTTTTGAGAAAAATCATTGTCATAGTAGCTTTGAGAATGAATTCTCTCTGTTTGAAGTCAAATTTGAAACTGAAAATTTGAATGTTAAAAACTCCTCACCCAAGTTTTATGTTATTGTGAACAATGTGTCTGAACTTGATATTGGATATAATTAGGATGGGAACCTTATGATGGATAACATGGAATCTGAATTCATTGAACTTGAATGGAAAACTTTTCTTCCATGTTTTGAACCTATAATCCCAATAATTTCTAAAATAATGTTGGATGATGAAGAAAATGGAATTAAATTTTAAGAAATGCTAACAGATGATTTATCATTTCCCTATTATCATAGTAATCTATTTTATGAAACATTGTGCAATGAAACAGAATGTAGTGTCAACCAACTTGAAGAGAATTGTCTTAATTTTAACATTTAGGAAACTGATTTTTTATTCACTGAATTGTACAATTCTTCACTTGAAATTGAATTGAAACATTCAAATGACATGGTTTTAGAAAGTGATCCTTTTGTACTTGAACTTGAAAGAGCGGTTGAACACACCCTAGATGATGGATTCATAATTGATTTGATAGAAGCATTAAACGTTCAGTGTGAGTAAACAAATGAGGATTGTCTGGAAAATATTTACAATATTGTTAGCCTTGAACCTTTATGTGATAAAATAAATTATCTTCCCAGTCTGTCACTTCCATCCTCAACTATGATGGGTTCTGAGCCTTCTCAAGATACTGATAGTCGTCTAGAGGGATAATTAGAATTGATTTCCATTGTACATGATTATATTCATCACTCTATTGAATCTCTTCTTGAACCTACTATTTAGTAATCACACATATGCACCCTTGAATTTGAACCTATTAGTGTTGAGGTTAAGAGAGATAACTCTGAGGTCAATGCCACACCCCTTGAAGCACCTAGTTTTATGTTGTCCCTTCATGTGAATTCAAATCGTGAGAATCTTAAACAAAATTATAAGTGGTTATCATTATGCTCATAGTTGTTAAATGGTGTTTCTTAGGGATTTTTATATGCTATGAGAGTTTAGTTTCTATAATGTTATGTTTTGGTGCCCACAAATTTCATCTTTCTGTTAAAAATAAATTGTCCAACCATATGTGGTGGCTCCTATTAGAAAAACCCCATCCACCAAGTGAATACTGTTAGTTTCTAGGTGAGTATGGTTGGGGAATACAAACCTAGCGCTTCATGGGAGGAAACCCATGGTTTCCATTTTGTTTTCAATAAAACACAAAAAAACATGTGATTAAAAGAAGTCTAAATGAAGAATTTAAATTCAGAGCTACATTGGAGACAACCTATACCCTTTCATTGTTTTTACTTTTGCACTGTTTTGGTGTTGAATAAAGTGCTTCTATTCTGGTTTTGTGATTTGTTTTGTGGAAACCCTTGTTAATGCTTGTTCTTGGTATCCTGGTTCTGTCTAAGGATGATGCTTGTGTCATTAAGGGGGTGGAATTCCCTAGCTGAGTACTAATGGTAAACCTATTCAGTTAAGTATTCTATTCATTAGTTTCAATTTCTTTTTTCTTCTCCTTACTACTTTCAAAAATCTTCTGCATATTTTGCAAACAAAAAAACTTTTGTTGCATGTCACTAAATTGAATTGAAAAATTCTACATGTTACTATTTATTAAATTTTAATTCATTGATAAATATTGAAATAATCAATCACTATTTGAAATAAAGTGTGGGGGGCAACATGTTGCTGGTCATTTGAATCTTCTTTGCGTTTGGGTTTTTAGCTTGAACATTGTCTGCAATTTTGATTACCGAACTAAATTAATTCTCCTAAACATTCATTCACCTCAATTAATAGTGCACTTACACTTCACATTTACTTATGATATGTGTTGAAAGTCTATGTATCTAGACTTAAATGATAATGCGTTTACTTGCTTTTGAACCTACTAAAAAGTTCATATTTGTGGAAAATAATATTTTTTAACTTTATTGAGACAAATTATACATGTTATTAATCTAAACTATTGAAAATATTTTTTTGAACCATTAATTGATTAATTTTTCTTCTACATATTTAGAAGTCAACATTGTGGACAAATTTGGATTTAAGTGTGAGGGAGGTGGTCAATTCTTGACTATGCTAAATTTTAATCCCATAAATTCCCACTACAACTTCAAACATTTTGTGAAAAATTGGGAAAACAATTTCCCACTGCAACATCAAAATTTTATTTAAAAGATGGGTAAATATTTTAAAAATTACACTGAATTCAATTGGGACTTTCCTTAGGATACGTACCTTGATGATAGTAAAGATTTGTTTTGTATCATAAATTTATGAGGATGGATGATTGCTGAGTAATATTTTATTATGGTTTTATGAAAATTGGTTTTAAGAACTACTTCTAAATGTGATATGGGTACACTTTTAATGGAATTATGATCATAACCTATGGAAATAGAAGTTTTATTCTCATTCTAGAGGGCCCATTCATCTTTTAATTATTAAAAGTAATCATCTTAATGAGCCAATGGAAATTATTTTTATATAAAATGTCTGCAACTAGATTAGTCTGGGTATCTGGGATCCCACAGTGAGACTCTGATACCCTAGATGTTGGGTGCATTATTGTTATCTTTAGGCCCTCTATTCACCTTGAATAAGTGCATTGCACAGTTCTTAGTACATGAGACATGGATTGGGAAAAATAAATAATGTCTCTAGGGTCAAAAATGAGTTCATTAAGGTGCGAGGAATGATGAACACTGGATGAAGAAGGGGTCAGTGGGTTTATTTAGAAATCATTTAGGTTGTATCAATACGGTGATTCAAAAATAAGTAATTATTTTTGGTACCTAGGATTCTGGCAAAGTACAATGTTTACCAGTTAAGGTCTCAATTCCATTGATATTTTACCTCATGTCATTCTAGGACATATAACTTCATCTTGGATTAAAATGAGACATTATGTTGTATCACATATGAGGCATGAAATCTTCATTTCTTGATGATTCAAGGCCTTCTAGATTATGCTTTGAGTATTTTTTTGAGGCCAAACTTGATTTAAACATATCTTTCAAAAAGTATATTTAATTATATTAGTCCTCTGTTTTGAGAGGGCTGGCCATGTTACAGTTTAAGGTAAATAACAAACACATTACTATTTTTAAAGTATTACAAAACATGGGACTGTTTGAGGAAAAACAATGAGTGTGGGAAAATTTGATGTGGATGTATTTTTACATAGTTTTTCCATATCTTTTTACATTGTTTTTTATATATTTAATTAATTATTTAATAACATTATACTAAATAATTGTAATTTTTTAATTTTTTAATTAATTTTGTTAATTAATCAATTTTTATAATTAATTGTGTACTTTTAGTCTTAAAATAATAATTTTATTCTTACTTTATATTTTCAATTTAATTATTTCTTAATTTTATTTGTTAATTAAAATCTGATTACCATATAAATTAACATTTCTATAAACAACTGTCTAATCATTGTATTACTTTTTATACATGATTTTAATATTTTATTCTTTAAATGGATTCATTAAGATAATTTAAAATTATTTATTAATATGTATAATTATCCTCCTAACTATTTAAGTTAAGAATTTTAGTTTAAATTAAATAATATAGTTTGATTTTAAAATGTATTAAATTTGTTATTCAATTAATTAATTTATAGTTTTTAAAAAATTAACTATTTAATCTTATGTATGTAGTTATACTATTTATTGATTACCTTTTGATTTTAGTCTACCGTTCTGGTAGGAAAGATCCATCGGTGACCTATTGGGTCACCGATGAAAACCTTTATCATTCGCTACTACCCTATAATTAATTTATATAGAAATTTTAATTTATTTCATATATAAATTTAGTTTATCAAACATTCAGTTCTCAATTTATGTGTTATATATAAATAATTTTTATGGTATTTTTCATGTTAAAATTTTAATAAAAAATCTTTTTTAAATTTATGGTGTTTTTTATTTTAATTAATTATTTTCTATATTTCTATTTAGAATAATTAAATTTTAATTTTAAGTTCAATTTGTTTTTTAAAGGCCTTCGTTAGTTTTTTATTCTATCGGTGACCCTTGGTTCTACCAGTGACCATTGGTTCTACCGGTGACCTGTTTATTTTTTTGTTGCATGACAGTGAGCTTTTGATTTTTTTAAGCCACCAGTGACCCCTGTATTTGTTTTCTATCATTCAATTAAAGACAATTGGTAACATTATTTTAAATAGTGCAATCAGTGAACCTTTCATTTTTTGCTGAACTGTGTTTTTTTATTTTGTTCTCACCAGGCGACCCTTTGATTTTGTGCCAACAGTGAGCCCCATGTCGCTGCTCCTATTTTGATTTTATCTAACGGTGGCCCTCCTCATTTTTTTTTCTATCAGTTTCCATTATCACATATATGTATCCCCTGCACCTCACCATTAGGCATATTCGACCAGCACTACTCCCCTGTTCAGTAATCGAACCTCATCCAGCTTCTATCATATCCTTACCAACCATCTCCATTGTATTTTCATTTCATCACAGAATCAAACTACTAAAATATACCATCGTGTCAAAGAACTAATTTCAAATTGGAACAAGATCTCATCAAATCTCATCCTCATAGTTGAAGCTGCACTGATGCACACTGAAGAAGTTGGAATTCTTTGCTTTGTGGGACTTTCATCGTCGTTGTGGGAAGACCACAGATTCAATCCTGTTCTTCATCTCCTGAAGAGTTTCCATACTAGGGGTGTCCACCGTTGAAGTTTCTGCCTCTGTTGTGTTGTAATGACTAGACACTCCTATCAACTCTCCCCATCATCACGACCCTCAGAAGTCGAGAAGATGAAACAGAATCCTGCTCTTCCCCCTTGTAGTAAGATGGAAGTTGTCAATTTGTGGCATGATGACTTGGAGGGCATTTCACAACAAGAAAGAGGGTTCGGAGCCACAACATAGCTGACCATCACCGCAAATAGGAGAAAACCATTTGTCGTGCTGCTATGTGAAGCACTGACTTCATAGGGAAGAAGCTAAGGAAGATCCCTTTCCCCTGGTTCTGCACCATGAGTTGGAGCTAGACTGAGCGACCCTGGAGGTCGCGCCACCACTGGTTATAAGAGAAGGGAGCTGAACCCTACCCTCTCCCCTATTGTGTGCCGAAATTGGGGGATGGGGGAGAAGAAAATTAAAAAAAAAGTTAAAAAAATTAATTAATTTAACTTAAAATAAAACTAAAATTGAAATAATTCTTAAAATAAAATATTAATATAACTAAGCTATTAAAATTTAATAATTATTAATTCAAAATGTTAATAAAATATATCATTTTATAAATAAGTAATTATAATTTATAAAAACTAAAATAGTTAAAAGTAAGTTATAAATTAGAATATGTAATTAAATTAAATTATAACAATTAAAATAAATTTATTTAACCAAATAAAGTTTACATTAATAATATTTATTAATCAATTACTCAATTAATTAATAACATTAATGTTAGAAATAATCAGATAAATTATTAAATTAATAATAACAATCTATAAAATTTATTAAAGTAATCTCTTTTAACTAATTGAAACATTACTATTTAATTCCCAACATTTACAACAAAATAATAGTAATTAGATTTATAATCAATATAATTTACATCAATAATAACATTTAATTAATAATGTAAATTAAATAACTAATTAATTAAACTCTAATTGAGAAACTTTATAATTCTTTTTATGATTCCATAATTCTGTAATGACTATATCTAAATTTTATTAAACTTTTTAATGCTTCTAACTATTCTGTTTTGCTCTTTCTAGGGATGGATTATTCAAGAGTCAAAAACACGTCCGAGTGCATCCATCTAACTCATCTAGAGTTATTTACAAGGGAAAATATAGTGTGACGTGCTAGTCGCGAAAAGACACACGTGTGCGGTGCCCACATGAAGGAAACTCTATGTTGGTGGAAAAGGTTCGGTGATGAGCAGCAAAAGACAGTGGCTACTTAAGCAGAGTAAGCTGCAGATTGAGGGACTACATTCATTAGATGGAGATTAATTATAAAAACATTAAGGGTAGAGTGATTTATTCCAAAAAACCACATTAAAGGATCTAGTGTCGAGGAGAGGAGATCGGAGGGAAACTCTGGAACCACTTCTTGGAGCTAGAGGAGGCCAGTAACAGCAACAGTTCATGATATCAGAGGGAGTTTACTTCCCCTATTTTGATTTAATTATTCTCTTTTGTAATAGAATTATCTTAGTATACCTATTAAATAGGATTTTTAGCTAAATCATTAGTTCAGTGATAAATTGAAGTTTCACTGGTTACTTTTGTATGTTCTTTTTCACTTCATCTCTTGATGTAATCAGCATTAATCGGTGAGATCGATACTGAATTCATCTAATTTCATTGTTCCACCAAAATGTTTTTGTGAAACTTCAAAATCAATTGGCGAGAATGATTCTGAATAAATTTTTCTAAAAAATAATATATTCACAAATACATCGGTAAATACAGTGAGTTCATCCTGCGGTCATTTTTTAATTCGAACTTTTTATATTTGATTTTGTTTAGAGTGGCGAACTCCAATATCGATCAGCCTATGTGACTTAGCTCCTGGAAATGGAGGTAAGTCATTACCTTTTTGGTGGTGCACTGCAGTGACATTTTAGTGAAGTGAATTTATTTAAGAACTAGTAGAATGGAAATTATTCACCAAGAATTTTAATATATTATTCCCTTATCAGCATGCTATATCTCTATGTCTTCCTATTTTCAACTACCTCTAGCTTAAATTTAATATCATGCATTGTTTTGAAATTTTATATCACTATAATTATTTATAAAAAGAAAAAAAAGTATAATATCTACTCCACTACAGACAACAGTTCGGTTTAAGAAGGTTTTTAGAAACATTGTGGTTAAATTTGCCTTCTAAGTGGGTTCGACGCAGCTTTCCATATATAAATTAGTCAGTAGGAATATAAATTTTAATCATTGACCGACTTCAACAATGATCTAGGTTATATGTCAAGACTTGTGGTAAATATAATCTCATAGTAGGTCACATATTGTGGTCTATTGGAATCAATGTGCAGTCGATTGAATTGATTGATCATTTGATCCATGAATTAAAATAATAGACACTACCGATCAGAATCAGCATGTAGTCGATTCCTTTGGGTAGATGATCCATTCATACATTCATTTGAAATTATCATTTTCTTGATAAATGAATTTATAAAAATATCAATCAATGATTATTTATTAGTATATTCGGTTCAAACTCAACAAGTGGTTGATTCAACAATTACTCAAATTTTTATTTAATAATATGGTTAAATTATTGTCAATCAATTGTTCTTAATGTCATTTAAGAACTTATGGATGATCTATTTATTCTTCCAATCAATAGAGAAAGTAAATTTTTTATATATGGTCGTTGGTTTCTTTATAAAATTGATCATTATTCATGCCTCATGGGTGATTATTTGACATTATTTAGGGTTACTTGAAAAAAACTCTAAATCTAATACTTGGATAATTTTTTTAAAATAAAATAACAAATAACCTAAATGTATATTCAATAAAAAATGATCTTGGGATTTATTTTTCTATAAAAAATATCATAAAGAACATAATTAACATTAATAATAATATAGTTAACAATATCAACAATAATATTTCTTCTATATGATATGAAAGATTATAACACATTCATTAACTCATGTTTTATTAAAAAAATATGAAACAAAATAAACAATAAAATTTAATTAAATAAAAAATTGGTTGATATTATAAACATATAAATTAATTTAGTGGTTTGGAGAAACATCAAAAATTAATTTAGATTAATTATTTTTAAGTTTATATATTATTTAATTATAGTAGGCTAATTGAATTATTGATTGTTTTTTATTTTTAACTATGTTGTTCATGAGTGTAATAATTCTTAGATATTAATATGATCCACATTATCCATATCTTTTTCTAATAATTTTTTTTTATTTTTAAATTGAATTAAATTCCATTTTTTGGAAATATTCATTATATAAATGTAATATTTAAAATTAATGAAATAAATCATTACATGATGAAAATGTTTTATACAATACTATATCACTAATTATAATACACACATTGTTATATAGAAGAATATTTACTATTAGAAAATTATATTTATTACAATGTACACACAAATAATTCAATATTTTTGTATCCTTGAGGCATTAAGAAAATTATATATATAAAAATATAATACCCATTATCTCTAAATTGGGAATCTTTTTTATCAAAATAAGTAGAGTGTATTAGAAAAGATGAAACATTTCCAAGGAACATAAAATTAACCCAAAAAACATCTTAATTATTTGTTTTACACTACAAGTCACATTTGAATATTATTAAATCAACATTAATCAGTACAAATGATAATTCTAAATTAGTTGTAGTGCGTGATAAATATTTCCAACATTTCAATTATGTTTTATTGGCCTAAAAATATCTATAAATCTTCTTCAAAGTTAAAATTCAACTATGTAATTCCATTTGTAATTATAATAAGGATGTAAATTTACAATTATAATTTATAACTTCTTTATAAAGAATAATTTTTCAGTATTAACAAACACCATAAAAATTCACTTCATTTGATTCGATTAAAAAAAATCTTCATATATAATATCATGAAGTAGCATCTTTATAAATGTTCTACCAAATGAATGGATCTATAAGAATATCTAATGCTAGAATATACTTACTGAAATCAAGTATTCCACAACTTATTCTACAAAAGAACTATATGAAACATTTACAATAATTGATTAATGAATACTGTTTTTAATTTCTCATATTATTCATACCATTAATCATGGTATTCTCTATATTGAATAAAAAATAATATACATTCCAATCAACCTTTCCTTATTGATAATAGTATCATATTATTCCCAAGAATCAATGTTACTTGTTAATCATTATATAATATATATATATATATATAATATAATATTCCATCACATAGGAACTTTGTTTCATCTTTTGATGACTAATCAAGAGATATCTAAATTCCTTATAAGTTATTATTCTTCCTTCTAAATATTCATAATATAAAGATTGTAATTACAGTTATTAACATATATTAATGAAAAAACATTATAAACCCCAATGTGAGTTTAAAAAACTCCCCATTTGTATTTGTTATCAGTAATAATGAAATGTAATGTATATAAATATATTATTTCACATATTTCTATTTTTTATTTAATGTTAATGCTCTAACATTTTCCTGTTTTAAACCTTTATTTTATTATCCCCACCTAATTTAAAATATATAAAATAATTGGGAGAATATAATATCGATTGACTCCTAGATATTCCCCATAAATTATTCAACTCTTAACCTATGTGAGCCATTTTAGTGCACAAAACAATAGGACGAAATTTATACAATAATGTTTCATCTTGTGAAATATAAATATGATACTAGAAATTTTAAGAACATAGTTATTACCTTACTCAAGTGTTGTTTGGCTATTTCCAAACAAATAAAAATTGATAAAAAAAGGTGGAATTGTTTGACACAAATTATTAAAAGTATTCATAAGAAATTTCATGACATAAAATTCTAATAAGAATTTTAAATGACAAATTAAAAATATTCAAGTATGATTTGATGGTATTGAGATCAATAAATAGACCATGAAACATATTTTAGAATTCGTTATTGTAATTTCATTAATTAAATTATATTATCTCCATCCACACTGTCATTAATAATTAAGGATGATAAAATTTGAAGTTATATATTTCAATAATTTATTTTTATAACATTCTCAAAATTTTATATTTTTATCATATAATATATCAATAAAAATCTAAATTAACATCTCTATTTAACTCCCCCTCATAGAGACACGATATATTTACTTCATTAAGAGTTATTTGTTCATTATATAATCGTTTTGATACCATTTTTTCAGATTAAAAAAGACTATAACTTCTTATATTATTTAAAATATTCAATGTTTTCTTATATTTTTCATGGTTGATTATTTCCAACAAATATAATTCTATATATCATAATTTAAATCAATCTGAGATATTAAATTTTACAATTTTTCCTATCATTATAGCATGATAATTTTCATTATGGCATCCCCTAAAAACATGAATCGTCTAAATCCTATAATACATCACAAATACAATAGAAAAAATAATAAATAAATGTACAACCTCTATCACTTTTAATAATAATAGTTATCGTGAGAGTTTCTTTAAAAAATAGTAACACTTTTCTCTTATGATCTATATTTGGGAGAAGTATTCATGTTGGATTCACTAAATATCCATGAATTCTTAAATATTATAGACACATTCAATTTTGAGACACTTTTTTAATAGAATGTTATAAATTATATTATCCAACAAGGAACATTCACTTTTTGGTTCTTCTTGAATCGCGTTGAGTGTCTCTTCTTTTACATGAATCATTGTTCAACAATTATTTCAAATTTGTTTAGCCGTCTTAAACCATCCAAAACACACTGTTTCAATTAGTTTCTAATATATTATTCATTACACCTCACGAAATTATGATTATTAAAGTAGAATTATTTCATTTTAATTAACTATATGATTTTATATTACCTCATTTAATCTTGTTTCTTTTTTATAAATTATATAGCCAAATGAAAAAAATTTCTTTTATAATTTTCTTATAATTCTAGGTTATTATAAATTGATTCTATATATAAATTATGTTTAAAACTATGGTAACCATTCATGATACTCAAATTAATTTTCAGGAATGACTTCCATATAAACATACTCACATGTATTTCATGGATTGACTCATCCTTCTATTATTTTATCTTTCTTCCATAAAATTTAATTTTATGAACTATTAATAGTGATCCATTATATGGAATATCCTACGCCAAAATAAAATTCATTTCATTCTTGATGTATAACTATAATTAAACTTGTTGCATGTTCTAAATTTTATTTTTTTTCTATTTTCTTATAATTAATGTTTGACGTACTATCATTCATTTATAACATTATGGGGATTTTCTTTTCATCATTTCTCTATTAATTATTTACTAAGGAAAGATTTCATCATTTCATTTGATTATATAATTTTATTCATTCTTTTGTTATATATTTTTTTATTTTTAATTTTTTCAATAATTTACCATTACTATGACTACTATGATTATAAGTCCAACATAAATTTATTAATAATTATTGGATGTTTATAACAGAATTACTCTACCCTCTCATATGTGGATATTTAACAATCACAGTCATAATACCCCTTGATTTAGGCTTACACTTTTATCAAATTATTCAAATAGTTTTTAAAAATCCATTTCATAACGTCCAAACAATCGACAACACAAATGGAATCCAACAAACGTAGTGATTTTATTCTATATTATTTTCATGGCTAATTTATGATTCTGTTTTTTATTTTTGATTATAATATATAGTCACACATATTGATAAAACTATTTTTAATACTTATTATATCCCCCATTGTTGTAGTTATGGGTTTATCACTGTATTTTATATCACAGTATTGTTTATATATATATTTATTGATTTAAAAAATGTATTACATATAAAAAATGAAGTAACATAACAGAATTTAATGGATACAGATGATTCTTTTTTAATAGAACACGCTCGATGATAATAATTTGATCTTTTCTTACAATTATTTCTATTTATAATGTTATTTTATCTAGAGAATTATTGTTTTAATATTTCGTGGAAACTACTCTTCTCTCACATTTTTGTGAATACATTGCTTGAATGTTTTATATATTTTCCTATATGAATTCATATTCATCAAATTTATATTTATTATGGTTTTTTCATCATCCATTAACCTTAATAAGAATTAAAAATCCATTTTAAACTACTAAAATGGATCATCATGTAATTTATTTTTTTTGTAAGAAATTTCCTTGAAATTTAATTATACAACCGTTGATCTGAAATTGAGAATCAATGATGAAATTACTTTTCTAAATGTATAGTATTTTCATCAACATATTTATTTTATTCTTCCCATTCATGGTTTTTATTAAATTTATCATTATAAATTGTGGAGGGACATTCAGAAACTACATTATTCAAAGAACCTAGGTCTCCAACTATAACACCCTATTCTTTTGTTAATTTCTTGAATTAATTAATTATTTCTAATATTTTTTACATCACATAACAATCAATACAGTTTTCTAGTAAAAAGGAACTTAGTTTGTCTTACATTATACGAAACACCTAGTTGATCATTAACTATACACAAAACATAAATTATTTTTTTTATACACAATACGATGTTGGATTTGTAACAAAAAATGTTGAGTTCTTTAGTTACCTTAGGTTAAACGCAAGACCTTGTTTTACCAAACTATGGCGAACTATTATTAGAAAAATATTTTAGTCATCCCATTTACAATATAATGGAAGATATGGAGGGGTTAAAATAAATTATGAAACTATAGTTTATACGTGTATATAAAATTAATTTGTTTTGGTTTTATATTTTTTAGAAACAAAATTAATAACTATTTGAAAATAATGAAATTCATTTTCTATGAAAAATATGTACAAACACTATTTTATATAAAAAATTTTAAAATAACACTATTAAATATTTTTAATAGATATTGTATGTTATATATTAAATAGTTTTATGAAAATTAGCAAATATAATTTATTGGTATAAGATAAGAATATATCCAATTATATAAATTAAAAGAGGTTCTTTCAGAAAGGTGATTTTACCTCCATTGAATAGAGAAACCAATTTATATCTGAATTTTTACACTCTTATTTTTTTTTTAAGAAATAAACTTCAATTTATAAATAAAATATACAAATTTAATTTTCATTTATTTTGTTTTATTTTTCAAATAATTTTCATATTTTAAAGAGAGGTGATGAATTCATAATTTTAATCGAAAACTTATTTTGGTTTTATTTATTTTAGTGATAAATTATTTTTTAAAATTGGTTTTAATTGAATATTAGATAATATATAAATCAAATAATTCAATATTTGTTACTATTATAGATTTTAAATTTAAGTTAGATATAAAAACAAATCATTCTTTTGAAGGTTTTACTTTAAAAACATGCATTATCATCCTGTCTGTGGGATTAAATTTAAACTAATTTCTTAAAATTCAATGATTATAATTTGTAACATGGATTAAATATTTTATATAATCATAATTTTTTATTTTTTATATGTTCAAAATTGTTTTTGACCAAAATATTAGTGAATCTGAGTAAAAATAATTACTACGGTGAAGAGAAAAAATAGCTTAATAAGGGACTAAATCTTAAACTTAAGGCCCATAATAACCTATAAACATATAAAAATCAATTTCATATCAATATTTATACCCTATAGTCCATTTTATATGTTTGTTCCATTATTTGTTCCATGTGGAATGGGAAAATCATTGGCGGAATTCTCTTTTAAAAAATTTACAAGAATACCCTTCCTCCTATACTATAAAAATGCACTAACTCCTCCCTATTAGTCTCACCTCTCATGTGATTTTAATAACAAAAAATCTGCTAAAATAAGTTCCCAAAATACATCCATTATACTTTTAGGCATCCCATTGGGAATAAATTTATCCAAAGAATACCCTTATTGCAAACCAAAAGGAGTTACCTAAAGATGAGGTAACAACAGTCCTCAAGTTCGTTTGTTGAATTTTCTTTGTAAACAAGCTTAAATATTTTTTTTAAAGATTACATACTAAAAGTAGTTGAATCAATATCGTGATATGTTTTTATATTTATGTTTTGACATATATATACACACACTTCCATAAAATGGGTAATGAACATACGGTTCTTATGTATGGAATAATACCACCTCATGAAGTGACATTATTCATTTTTCATGTACCACCCCTCATGGTTGTTAATTATGATGGAAACTCTATTATAATTTGATATATATTAAATTTAATATTTATTTATGATCCTTAAATTTTTATATAAATCATACATTTATTCAATCAATATCTTGAATATATGATAACTGGGTTTGTGGATATGTTATCTACCTCCTCCTCAAAGAAATGTGATTCATTCCCACTTCACATGATATTTATTAAGAATAGTTTTAGTGAAAATATATGATATATTTAAGATAATAATTAAATTTTAATGATATTATATATATACATACTTTTAATTTTCATTCATATTTTCAATATGATAAAAAAATAGAAATAGTGTTCTTGCGTAAGTAAGACCAATCATCTCCATGAACAATGTATTTTGTTTAATATAAATATATTTTATAGATTATTATAATAAAATATATAAGTAATATATATAATTATTATATAATGGTATCAATTATTGAAATAAATAAAACACGATCAAACAATGAGGACCAAGAATAACATGTAAAAATGTATACAAAAAACAAGCAGATATTACCCCAAATGTTATAATAACAAAGAATTGTTAATAAATGGATAATATAAATTCATAATAAAAACAGAAACGTTATTATAAGTAAGAAAATAATTATTTTTTAGATTAATAATAGACATATAGTTGTTAATCAATTTTTCCAAATGTGTGTGAAGAAAGTCAATACTTAGGGTAAAGGTTTTCTCATTTAACTTAATTTATCCATGAGTTAGATGTCTTGTTCACCAATAATTTAGTTTGTGTGGTTTATATACTCCCCATGGATTTATTATATGATTAAAATAATTAAATTTATGGGTATTCACGTATACATTTTGTGATGTTCCTTTCATTGTGTTTATTTTTCTAATGTTACCAAACCAGAAAAGTAAATCTGTCTCAATTTTCATTCTTTAAGAAACATTCCATGTTATGCACCAATAAAATTTTATGAGGATTATATAATTCTTTTTAAAATAAATACCATGAATCTAATTTTTATCATTATATTTAATGATTCCGGTAATTTTATTATTTCCTTTCAAGTATGATTCAAAGTTAACAGTGTGTTGATGGTTTATTGATATAGTCTCATTGTTTTTCGGTATTATATATTATTATGATTTAATTGATGAAATAATATAATCCATATATCAATTTATGTCTTGAAAATTCTTACCATGTCATTATTCATGTTATGTCAACTTAATTTAACCAATTTCCCACTCTTTGGTACAGAAGGTAATTAAAAAATTTACAAAAAATTGACATTATTTTTTCTTTCAGTTGTAAATATGTGTTCTTTAAAAATTGTGTTTTATAAATATATTTTCAAAAATTATTTACTATTGTCCTATGGTGTTGAAAGGAAATTTTTTACAATGTATACCATTTTAAATTATTTGTTTTAAAATTAAATTTCACATCATTTTCTGATCAATGATATTTTCTATACATTTAAGGTGAAAAAAGAATGTTTGTCACGTATAGACTTACCTATTTTCATGACCATCATGTTTTTGAATATTATATTTTATGTTAACAACATTATTTTTCTAATGAAATCATTTTCCTAATATTAATGAAATATGTTATTGTTTTTTCAAACAGAAGCGGTTATAAAAAAATTATGTATGTAATGGTTTTAAATGATTCCAAGGCTCCCATTATATGATTTGAAATGATATTTATAATGGAAAAGGATTTAAAAGATTTCAAAGATTATTTTATATGTTTTAAATTAATTTTTAAATGAATATATTTTCAAAAGGTTTTCCAGCTTCTTTTGTCAGTTTTCAAGGAAATTTGTTTTCAAAATGATTTAAATATTATATTATAAGTATTCAAGGGAAAAGGTTATCAAAATTATTTTCATAGATTTTTTTATATATTTTAAATGTAATTTTAAATGAAAATGGGTTTCAATAAATTTTCAATATTCCTTAATATGTTATTAAATAAATAAATTTAAAATTATTTTATGTTTTGAAACTAATTTTTCACAAATTAAAGGGTATTTTACTCAAGATATTATTTTAATGAATCATTACAAATTATTTTTATTCTATTAATATATACAATTTTTTTACTCATTCGTTTATGGAAAATTATCCAATGTTTCCATTCATATTAATTCTCTGAATGGTTTATGTTTATATGGAATGATTCTTATGAACCTCATTCCTCTTCTATATATTACATGACTATGAAACCCACATCCTTTCACATGTTATTCTTTGGTGATGTTTTTATGAAACCTAACTTTTTTACAATGTTTATGATATGATCACTTGTTTAGGATAAAGAATTAATTTCATAGGTTATGATATGATTTATTATTATATTATAGAGCTCTTCTTTATGATTTCATTATGACATTGGTGGTACCCATATCTCCCTCTAATAAATTATGTAACTATTTATATCTCTTGAGATATATATTGAAATAATGGGGAGTAAAAAATATTTAATAAAGGGATTTGTCCACAAAATGATCTTTGGAGTGAACTATGAAAACTGATATGGTTATGGGAGTGAACCACAATAACCAAGACAGAATTGGAAGTGAACCTATACTATTAATATGACATTTGTAGTGTACCATGACTACTAAGATGAATATGGAAGTGAAGCATGAAAAATATGATGCTTTATGGAGTGATAAAATATTGATAATACATCCTTGGAAATATGTATTGATTACTATGAAAATAATTTTTATATGATTATTGTTTGCCCAAAAAATCTATGTCTTATTCCTATGTTATGACGGAGTATATTACTCTATTGTTTCCTTTATGATTCCTGTCTTATGATTTATCAATATTTATGGTATGACTGAGTTATATTATCTTTGATATGTAGGGTATTATACTGATATTTTATTATCATATTCTTATACCCTTATGTTAATGATATGATTATGTATCCCCTTTATTTATCCTTTATATGATTCGGAGTTCACCACTGTCTTATTTTTTCCTTTCCCTGGGTTATGGATAATGGTTTTATATCAAAAAACTAAAGGGAATGTTATTTTTGTGAAACATTTAATATATTTACCAGATATTGAATATTTTCTCCCACATTTCTAAATACACTAAACTATTTTGGTCCACAGGCATGTATATCTATAATGTGCAATAAATTTATCTGAAATTATGTAATATCCATATATGTAAGATTGGGTCTTTATTGTTATTATTAAATGAACGGTTTAGTCAACCTTTTTTAAAAAAACATGTGAAAAAATTATTGAGATCCCTAGGGATATTTCTAAGAATATGTCTTGGTATGAATCTATAGACATGTTTGAAGAAAATTAAAAGACTAAGAAAATGCATTGGAATTATGTTAAGTGACATAGTGAGTGGATTAATAGAAAGAAATCACCTTGTTTATATTATAGGTGGATGTTGATCTAGCATAGATGTACTTGGTGGTAAAAAAATTTAAAAGGTTTGTCAGGCTGAACTCGAGTGTCACCTGGTATATGAAAACACGCCTTTATGCACACCTAGTATGACACTCTCTTGGGATATGAATTTGGAATTAAAAAACAATATAAAAAACATCATGATGTATTTAATTATAATGTAAAAAATAATTACGTATGTTAAATATAAGGTTCATATATTAAAAGAAATAGATCCATAAATTAGTCATCCTATAATAGTTTTTTCTAGATTATGTGGTATTACTTTTTGACAAGTGTTTCTAACAAAACAATTTCTACTTTTATTCAATGGAGGGAACCATAATGAACTCTGTTAGTGTTTAATTTGATGTAAATTTTATTAATAAGAAGTCAAATGGTTTTATCACTAGAGTGAAAAATACTATAACCATGTTTTACCCCTTTTCATGGAAAATTGTTAAAAATGTAGGCCTCCACAGATTATCGGACTCTCCATGTAAGATGAGGAAAAAAATTTCTATGATTTTGTGAAACGGAGACTATGGAGGAAATAATATTAATTTTCATTTATGTGAAGGCCTTTAAAGGAATATACCAGCTGAATGTCTTGGAAGAACAAGAATACGTTTTTACTATTAGAAAGAAGGAAACAATGAATGTAATTGTAATGGAGTAATGAAAGGTTTAATTAATTAAATGGATGTGAATGTTATCCTCCAAAAGACACTATTAAAGTATAAATGATTTACATGTCGAATGAATGGTCATTAAGAAGATTGTTGTCAAAAGAGGAATTCCCGTAAATAGAATCACAATTTTTTTACTAGTAGTGGTTTTATTACTGATTGTTATTAGACGATAGATGAAATTTGAAAGGAACAAATTATTAATTAATAGGACGAGGTATCCTTCTTATGGATTAATTATGATGTGGAATAATATTTTTTTTGTATTTGGATTCATGAATTATTTTATATGAATGGGAAAATATATCGGGATTTTTTAGTTTATAATATTTCACTAAGCAATTGAATAATTCATTGAATTAATCTTTGGGACAATAATATTCATGATATGGTGATGTTTATAAAGAACACATGATTAAGGGAAATATAACCGCTAATATGTTCATTATGAGAATATAATGTTTGTTGGATAAGTATATATTGAATACGTATATTAGACAGTACAAATTACATTGTAAATGACTAAGGACTTGTGGTAAATTAGTTTATGCTATCATTGATTCACAAATTTTTTTTATTGATGGAATATATTCAATACGCATTACAATAAAGAAATTTTCATTGTTTCAATAATTATTTATTGTAATTGGGGTCATTAACATTTTTCATGGTAATATATGGTGAAGGTATTCAGATGTTTGGAATGTGGTAGATAATAGCTATTATATGATATATGAGGGATCTGTGTTATGCTGATTTTGAAAAATTTATTATACTTGTTTCTATATAATTGTACTTTCATCTTCTATAAGGGTTATAAATTTAATCATTATAGAATGTTTTATATTAATATTTGTTTAAGTTTTTGAGATTTAATTATTATATAATAATATGATGATTTATGTGTATTTTATATCTTTTTATAACCATTGGTTTCTGAAAAAACATATGTAATGACCTTTTATTCTATTCATGGACCTCTTGATCTGTTAATGCTTCAGGAATGAAAAATTCATCTTCTTTTTTGGAATGAGATATGAAGTAGATGTTTATCGAGGAACAACAAAGGGTATAGTTGTTGTGGAATCATATAAGTATATCTTGCCATGGAAATTCTTCAACATTAGGAAAAAAGGTCACGATACAAGAAAGTTTTTCCCACAACTTTTATTTTTGATGAATTGAATGGCCCCTAAAACCATTACTAATTTAAGGAATTGTGATTGTTAACATTATACAATAAATATACTCTATCACTCTTCATCATGGATTTATAATTATATTTCTCTTCCATGTCTATTTTTTCACATCCCACCTAGGTTTTTATATGTGGATACCTAGTTATGGGTTACCTGGGATAACAGTTTTTTTTTCAACATTTTGTTTTCAAACGCTGTTTTAGTATTCATTTTTATGATGTGGGTTTCAGTGAAAGAAAATTTCCATTATTAATCTGTTTACAAACTAGTGAAATTTTGGGTGAGAAACTCATTCTAAAGGGGTTAAAATGTAATACCTTGTGTTTTTTTGAATCTTGATTTGAATTAATTGAATCATTTTGATATTATTTACTTTATTTCAAACATAATATAGTTTATATATATAAAATACATATTTTTGTGTTGTGTTATATGAAAAACCAAGTTAATAATTATCTACATGATATAATTATATTATCTTTGGGAACACACAAAATGTTTTGGGCTTGAGTTACAAATATTGTCGAGTTCCTTCAATTGATTTCATTACATAAAAGTCTGTGTTTTATCGAACTACAATATATATTTATTATTTAAATATTAAAGTTATCACTTAAACATTAAAATAGAATATATCAATGAGATTAATTAAATTATGGAACTATGGTTTTCACAAGTATAAAAATTTATTTCCTTTATTTAAAAAATAGTTAGAAATGAACCTAAGTACTGTTTGAAAATAATTAAGTTCGTTTTTCTAAGAAAACTATCTACAAAAAAAATTTATCTCAAAAAATAAAAAACCACTATTAATGAGTGTTTTTTAATAATATATATATATATATATATATATATATTTGATATTAAATCAATGTTTTTATATTTATCCAATAGACTTTATTGTAATAATATAATAATAAATCAAAATATTTGAACAAAAATGTTATTTGTCAAAAATGTAATTTTACAACATTTTAATGGATAATTGATTTTATATATAATTATAGACCATTTTGTTGTTTTTACAAAATTAACTGAATTTTTGAATTTCAAATATCATAATTTACTTTGGGTGACTTTTTGGTATTTTATAGAGAAGTTTCATATTTCGACGAATACTGAAAAATATTGAATTTTAATTCCAAATTAATTATTCATATGAATTATTTATAAGTTTTAACTATATATAAAATTTGTTTTAATATAAAATTAGATAAAATATACATATATTAATCAAAATTAGGTCATTTTAATAAATGTCACTTTTAAATTGGATATAAAACCCTAGAAAACATTTGAACATTTTTACTTTAAAAACTCGTATTATCATCCCAAATGTATGATAAATATACATTAATTTCTTAAAATTATGTTTTTATAATTTAAAAAAATGTATTAAATATTTCTAATAATAATAATTTATATTATAAAATAATGTAATACTTTTTTTTACCTAAACATATATGGATTGTTATTAAAATTAATTGAAGTGATTAAGAGAAAAATAGCTTAATGAGGGATTAAAAATTAATCATAAGGCCAAACATTTCCTAAAAACATATCCAATATCAATTGGATATAAATATTTATACCTAATTATCACATCTATCAGCTTTTTGACATTATTTGATCCACATGAATTGGAAAAGATGTTGGAGCATTTCCCTTTTAAAAAAATTACAAGAATGGATCTCCACCTCATCTATAAAAAAGAAAGAATGTTTACAACTTTTTCAAACCTCTAAAGAAATTTTTATCACCTAAATTATGCTAAAAAAACCTCTAAAAATCCATAAAATACTTAATTATTCCAACCCATGGGAATAAATCCAACCAATGAATCCCTTTGGTGAAAACCAAATGGAGTTACCCCAAGAAGAGGTAACATACTTTCTCAAGATACATTGTAATAAATTCATTCTATACACACTAAAATATTCTTAATAAATTATTAAATAATATCATAAGTGTCATAAATAAATATATATATATTTTTATTTATTATGTTTTTAACATACACTTACAAACACTTCCATGAAATTTGTTGTGAACTTACCATTCCTGTTTACTGCAAACTACAACCTCACGAAACGATGTTGTTTGTTTTTAAATTACAATATATAATGGATTAGAATTATGATATTAAATATGTTTTTATGATATATATGATATTTATTATGTATTTACTCTTATGTAACTATAATATAAAAAATATCGTAATGCTTTCCATATTGTGGATATATGATGACTTTGTTTGTGGAAGTTTGGACTACCACCACCTCAATGTGATGTGATTCATTCAAACATTACATAGAATGTATTATGGATGGTTTTAGTGAACATATATGATATATATTACATAATAATTACAATATAAATATATATATATGTGTAATAGTCATTCATTTTTTCATTACGATAGAAAAAGAGAAAAACTATCTATACGTACGTATGACCAAAAATCTTCACGAACGATGTATTTGTTTTTTTATTTATATATTTTATAGATAACTGTAAATAAATATATAAATCATATATTTGATATTTATATAATTTACTACATTATTTAAATAATTAAATCATGATCCAAGTAATATTATACAGAATATCATCTCAAAACGTATACAAAAAACGAGATGATATTAAAGGCAAAGTAACAATAACATGAAATTATCAATAAAAGGGTAATATAAATTCATAATAAAATCATATATGGTATTATATATAATAAAATGTTCCCATGGTAGTTTTATCATACAGTTATTCTTATTATACATGAATTTTGAAACTATAAGATGAATGTCAAGACATAAGGTAAGAGTTTTCTCATCTCACTTATTATATCGGTGAGATACATGCCTTATTCATTAATCATTTAAAGTGCGTATTTTATATGCATACAATGTATGTATTATTTATTATTATTGAATTTATGTTTATTAACATATCAATTTTTTTAACTTTCATTGATGGGGTTTATGTTTCAAAAGTTATCAAATCAGAAAAGTAATTATATATAAATTTTCCTTTTTTGAGACAAATTCCATGTTATACACATATATTATTCTATGTGGTTAATATAATGCCCTTGAAATGTTATATTATGAATATAATTATATTTATGATATTTTGATGATTATTTGATGTTATTATTTCAATTTTAATATAATTCAATATTACCAAAGTTGTATTAGTTTTTGTTACAGTCTTATTGTTTATCGAGATTGATTATGATTCTACTTCCATTGAAGAAATATTATGATCAATATCTCAATAAATCTCAAGTATTTTCTTACCCTATGACATTTTATATAAATGTAATTGTACCATTTTTGTAACACATTTTACATAATATAATTAAGAAAATGTTTTTATAAATATTTTACATTATTTATCCATTCGGTAAGAAATATATGTTGTTTCAAAACTATGGTTTATAAAAAAATATACCGAAATTTTTTTTCTCTTATAATATGACGTTTAAAATAAATTTTTACACAATTTATAAATTTTTTTTAAAAAAAATTCAAATTGAATATTCATTTCATTTTCCGATCAAGGAAATTTTCTAATCATTTAAAGTAAAAAACTGATTACCATGTACATATTTACCTACCATCATGACCATGAATTCATTTATGCTTCATTTTTTTGTTTAATATATTTTTAAAATAAAGCTTTAAACTAATATTTTGGAATTATTATTATTTTTAAATGGGATTCAGATAAAAATTGTTTCCCAACATTGTTTTATGTTTAAAAAGTCTTTTCAATGATTATGAAAGCTTCCATTGCATTTTTTCAAAATGTTGATCTCAATGAAAAGGATATAAACGATTTCAAATATTATTTTATATGTATTCATAATATTATTAAATATTTTTTTCAACGTTTTCTGATGCTTCTTTTATAAGTTTTCATGAAAAAGGGTTTTCAAAATGTTTTCATGCATTTTGTTTAAATTTTAAAGGAAATGATTTCCAAACATTCTTCAATAATATTTTATAATTTTTCATGGAAAAGGTTTTAAAAAAATCATTATAATTTTTCAAATTTATTTGGAATGAAAATTATTTTTAACATGTTTTACATCAAAGATGAAATCCATTGGTGTTAATCATGACTTTATCAAAAACTAACTGTAGGTTCTATTCATATTCTTTCTCTGAATGGTTCATATTTTTTTAGAATTGGTGTTTATGAAACCATTTTCTATTTCATGGGTTGTTATATTATGTAAACCACTTCCATTCAGAGGTTATTATTAGATAAATTGATTTTGAAAATTTATCTTTTTCCCTAGGTTATGATATGATTACATATTTATTATACTCATTTCATTTTATCATTTATGATTTTATTTTTTATGATCTTGTGGAACACATATGTTTGATTTAATTAGTAGATGGGTGGTACCCATATATCCATACAATTTATTCGGTAAAGATTCATATCTCATGGGATATACCTAATAGGAATTAAGAGTGAAATTACTTCTCTAAAGGACTTTTACACTAAGATGGTCTTGGGAGTGAACCTTTACTGCTAAAATTGTTATAGGAGTGAACAATGTCTACCTAGGTGTTATGGTAAGTGAACTTATACTACTAATATGGTCTAGGGAGTGAACCTTAACTAATTAGATTATCATGGGAGTGAACCATGGATACCAAATTGGTCTACAAAGTTAGCCTATAGTACTAAGATGTTATGTAAATAGGCATTCAATAATATAAAAACATTTTTATATGCTTATGTGTCTTCCATAAATTATTTCTTATTATTATGTTATAATTTCATGTATTGTGCTCTTATTTCCGTTATGACTCAAGTCTTATTCACTACCAATATGTATTCCATGACCCGTGTTTATGATCTTTGATATGTTGGGTTTTATCTTCAAATGTTATTCTCATGTTCTCATACCCTTATTTTCATGTTATTCTAATGTATCTAATTTTATTACACTTACAAATAATATGAGATAATCCATTTCTAATGGTTCCTTTCCTTAGGTTATGAAGAAGTTTTTTATTTAGAATTAATAAAGGGGATGATATTTTTAGGATGCATTATGATTTTCCCCATTTTAGAATATTTGTTTCTATGTTTCTAAATACACCAAATTATTATGGTAATTGAGCTTGTATTTCATAAAGTGATGAATATTAATCTAAATTGATTTAATATCCATGTATGTTAATCTAAGTTCATTATACCAAAATGCTTAGAGAATTTTATATATTGATGTACATTTTTCTATTAAGCCTTCCCTAAATATATATTCTCATATTAAAGATAGATGATCTCATCTTGAATGTTTTTTATAGGCCCATAAATAAAAGGGTCTATCTCTTTGGGATAATCAAGTAGAATATCCATTAATGCATAAATTAATTCAACTTTTAAATCCTTTGGAATTTTATATTCATAACCAGTAATTTTTTTCTCTAGGATATTATTTACATGAAAATTCAGTTACCTCACCATCCTTTAAATGTTGATAAATATATATGGAAAAAATATTTTCCATCTTTTTACTTGTCAACTCACCCAAAAGTTATTAATTTTCCATAAAAGATCAATCATTTCGGGAATATAATAAGGGAATACTAATTTTTTATCATTTCATTAGACGGACTCATTATCATACAAATTTCCTTATATATATATATATATTTGAAATTGAAAATAAAATATTATTACTTCTTTTAATAAATTTTTCCAGTTAATAGTAACTAGTAAAATATTTTTTTGATGAGTTTTTTCTAAAATACATTTGATCTCTTTTAATACCATTAATTAGTCTATTAGAAGAAATTAATTACATGGTTTCTATGATATAGAACTCATAAGATTCTTTAAGAACACAATTCATAAGGATTTTGTAATGAGAATGAAAAAACATTAAATTTGATATCATAGAAAATTCAATAAGTGGTGTGAAGTGATGATTCGATACAAATTGTTATGATCATAATGGGATATTCCAAATAGATAAGGGGGGAAATAAGTATAGTATTTAATGTTACAAATTAAATGTTGTTTATTTGGTTTTCAGGTTTACATTTTAACTAATCGGATCCCTATTACTAAATCATCTCCTGCATCTTAAATGCATGTACATAAAATATGAATGTAATGAAAAAAAGGATATCAAGGGTTAGAAACTATGTTTTCCACTTATATAGAAGACTACAACAATAGTGGATGGTGTTTCATATCCTGATCAAACACTTCTAGTCAATTATTATCATGAAAATATTATAAAAGAGTATACCATATGACTGTGTTCTTAGCACCACCCCCATACAATTTCATGAACCAACTTAATGTTTTAGTTTTGGAATGAACTAGACATTCATTTCCTCATTATAGGATATTGATCTATAATTATTTAATAATGATTAGTAGTGAATAAAAATCACATTAAGGACATTACTCATTATGAAATAATTCCTTAATTCGTAGAAATATTTAATTTTATCATTATCAACATCAAATTATATTATATAATAATTATGTAAGTTTTTATTATGAAAAATCTTATTTGACCAGTAGTATAATATATAAAAAATAATTCATTATCTTCTAATTCTTATTCTTCTTGAACACATATTCAGGATGTTTCCAATAAAATTCATTATCCTTTGATTCATAAAATAAAATATACATTTTGGACGTAAGGCTTGGACATTTCTCTATTTCATTGAACTCATTAATTAAAAGGTTAATATTAGGGTTGGAATCGCACACCCATATTCCCCTCATTTTTATTATTTTATATTCATATTATAACTTGATTATTTTTATTATAATTATCACCATTTTAATCATCGTAAAATATCTTCCATCAATTCAACAAAATATTCATTCATCATGTAAAATCAAATTTGATGACATATGGTCTTCTTTTAGTTCACCTGATGTATTAGATTTTAGTTTCTCATGACATGTTGAAATATCATGGACATAAATATTAATTTTTCACAAATTCCCTTATTTTTAAATTACACATTGTCATATTGACATGAAATGACTTGGTTATGTTTATAGATCCTTAATGTGGAACAAATATCTCCCACAACTTCCCTTATGTATAACACATTATTAAATATAAATCTCATCATAGTGAAATAAGAAATATCAATCATAGAACCAACATTGGTCTACATTACATTATCAGATTTTATAGATATTTATGTATCTCATTTAACAATATAACATGAATACAAATCACTAAATATGATATTGGTCAAATTAAATATCATCAACATGTGTCTTCTGAACTAACCCCCTTCTAACAATAAAATCTGTCCTAAAAATGTATTTAGAACCCATATTTCTAAACCAATAAATCATACATAATTTTATTAAAATTTCACATGTCAATCACGAAAATGAAATTTGTTTGTAATTAATAAATAATACATAATTGAATAAATATATTTTATATCCATCCACTTTAATACATGTTCCAACTAGTGTCACGTGAGTGAATATTTTTTTCTTTTTATGTTATCTGACTTTTTTAAAGTACCAATTCCCCTAAAAAATGACATTTGAGACATCCCAAAATACTTATACATATAGTGAAAAAGATGATTTACATTTCTTTATTCCTACTCCATTCAACCAACTGACATATTAAAAAAAGAAAATATTACACAGGATAAAAATCTTTTGACTTATAATGTTTCTTTAGGAAACATCATATTTAATCAGTTCAAAATAGTATATTAAAATCAAATCTTGAAAAAAATGTTATATAAATAAAATATCTTATGTTTTCACATTATCACATGCCCTTTCCAATTTTATGGTCTAGATGATAATATATTACACATCTGATAAATATATTACCCATATGAATTCTCAAAAAATATGTAATGATTGAAATAAAATATCATACATATTTGTTCCATAGAAATTTATTATTCTTTAAGACAGTCAAAATATTACATATTAAAAAATATCATACATATAATCATTAACAAATGAAAATTTAAATTACAAAATCCAGAGTATATCAAGCCATCATTGAACCATATCAAGAACATTAAATCATGTCAATTAACTAAATTAACCATTTTACTCCACTTCAAACTACATTTGAACATCCTCAAACTAGAATTTACTAATTTAAGTGATAAATCAATGTCAATTTTCACATATTAATATTACTCAATTAAATTCTGTCATATACCACTGCCTTAGTTTAATTTATCTAACTTCATCTAACTAAATATTCAACTATGTATTTTCATGTCTAGTGATATCAAGTATTAATCTTCATTTCTGTTATTGACTAATCCATCATAGAGATAAATTGATCATTATTAATTAACTTCATGGTACTCTACATCATTAAATCAATGTCAATAGTTTCTCTATATAGAATATCATTTAGTAATTTTAGAAAAACTAATTTTCTAAATGAATGGATATCTAATAATTTACATTTTTTCACACTTATTAAACACATCAAATATTCAAAATATATTTTTATGATGTAATTAAAGAAAATTCATTAGATATTTTTATATTAATAATGATAGTAACTTATCTTCTTACTTAAATATTATTTTCATAGATTCATCATATATGATAAAAAATATTTTCCCAATCAATTATCATCACCACATTGTTAGGGGAAGTAACACATTTCCAAGATGAAAAGTGACTCTTCATTCAAGATGTTATATTAAAAAGACACATTTTCGGGGGAACTCTGTTTTATCTTCTTATCAAAATGACTGTGATATGGAATTTACCACCTCATTATTAATCTTCTCTACATATTAAGACCATAGAAAATATCTTTATTTATTTTGAAATATATTGAAAAACCACACCGCATCATAAAGAAGGTTAAATATGGAGAACTAAAACCTTTAATTATAGCACTTTTATAGACTGTTAGATTGATTTATCATAACATTTTAATCGGTGTTGTCTTACTATATTGTAATTGTATGGTATTTCTACCTATTAATTTTTAAATTCTTTATTTTAATCGTTGAAAAATTGATTTTATGAAATCTAAGAATTACATATTTATATTAAGAAAGAGATATGATAGATATGGTTAAGGGAAAATTTATTTTCACATTTACTAAGTAGAGAAAAAAGAAGTTTGAAATTATTAAAACTGATATTGAACCCTCAATCATGGGAAATTATTTGAAATGTTTTTTTTAAAAAAAATAGGATGACATAAATAATAGTAATGGGGGTTATCTAGAGTATCTTGATGAGTTTAATTGAGAATATATTCTAGAAATATATATATAATCTCTACATGATATAATTTCTAGCATGGATAATAGTGATGAATAGTGTTTTACAATCTCTCACAACCTCCTTAAGGTACATGTTAAGGACATTGGGAAACATCCCTGAAAATTTATTCCATATCCAAAATAAAACTCTTATATTTTTGTAGAAACTACTCTATACTATGCTGAACTATTATTTTTTTATAATAGTTACATAATATTTAGGATAATATCTACTATTTTAGAATAGTGTCAAGAAGATATGTTCTTAATAGAATTGAGAGAGTTTAAGAATCCATAGAATTCACTATCATTAGTTTCTAAGAGATTGGTCCTTGTTATTTCATCTATATTATTCTTATTGGACCTTTAAATAAACATTGTGAAGAAGGAAAATGTAAAAATAATTATAAAATATAATTTTTTTAGAGTGTAGGAGACAATGATTTTTTATTATTGAATTACTTAAAAAATAATCCATAATCATTTTGTTAGTCTAGAGAATTTTTTTTAAAAGAGTGAGGTTTCACCATAATTACTAATTATAAATAGGTTCTATTTTGAATGATAAAACTGAGAAAATGAAGGTCTTGAGTAGATTATAGGAACCTAATATATAACAATAGAAATGGTCACTTTTATAATATATTATCAAGATAAAATATAGAATTATTTATTAACAATTTGTTTCATTATAACATTAATTGATCTTTTCAAAATAAATATCTTCTAATGGATCCCAAATATCATTAAAACATTACTTTAATTTTTCCATTTATATGTTTTTCCTATTAAAAAAGACGCTTGGATCATTTAAGGCTTTGAAAACTTCTCAATGTCACATGATGGATATAATTTTATAAATGGTTAAGTGGGTCATTAAGGTGTATATTTTATTTTAGTATTATGTAAATCCAGTTTCAGAGTAGTATATAGAACATATTTATAGTTTATATTGATTTAAATAGGAAAACAATAACTTGAATTGGAAAAAGAATCAATTAAGGGTCACATTGGTTAATGTTCTTGGTCAAAAATCATCATAGAGCGGTATTAAGGAAAATGTTGCAAAGTTATAGATAAATAAATTATTCCCTCAACATGGATAATTAAATAGTGTTTTTTGTTTTCATAGGTATGCATGATTCCATAGTAATATAAATAACCATTTTTCTAAAATAAAAAAACATTTTTATTTAAAACTATTCAAAAATACATCTTCTATATATTATAATTGTTTCCAAAAAAATTGATATTTTCAGGGGTAAAATAACTTTAGGGAAAATTATAACACTCACAAAATTTAAATAAATATATAGAAGCATGTGTAATGATGACTTCATGGTTTCAAAGTGTTGCTTTATAGTTGAAAAAGTATATAATTTTGTGTGAAATTTTTTTTCACTAACATTCATTTAAAAGAGGATAAATTTAACTATAACCAAGATTTAAAGAGTGTTATTATATATTGATTTTTATCAAAAAAATATTTTTTAATATTCTATATTTTCCAATTTATTTTCCTAAAATGATCATGATAATTTGAATTATCATTTTTTTATGAATGATGTTAAACCAAGGCTTCTGTGGTTAATTCAATTATTTTATGAGTTTGATAATGAAATATTGGATGGAAGGGTGATAATAATCTAGTTTTCTGTAATTTATTTATGTTATTTATAATTGAATATAATTAACCTATATATTTTTATTTATCCATTCATATTTAATTATTTATCACATTTTTCTAACCTAATTTTTTAATATATTTTATCTATTTTGATGACATCAGATTCCATACTCATTGTCCTCACTCTCTACCAACTAAATTTGTTTGAATTTTTTAAATAAATAACATATTTTTACTGGGAAATAATACCATAAAACCACTAAAAACAAACCATAATCCAAAGGAAACATTCCCATTAAATCATCTTTTAATATCTCCTTGAGGTATGGAACACGGAGTCTCTAGTGTCAGTATATTGAGACATTTATGTAACATATTTGACCACCATATACAATCAATCAAGCCATCAAGTATCAACACTAATCATGATTACCATAACAGAAATTTTTTCTCCATATTTAACCCCAATCATGATAACATACTATAACACAGTTTAAATTAACCTCCAACACTGAAAAATACCAAAAAAATAAATTTTTAACAGTTTATGTCTACTTTTTCAGTTATCTCTTCCCAAAAACCACAACCAAAAATTGATTATAACATCATTCTATTAAATTTCCTATAATATACAATCATGTCATCCTAAAGAGAAATAAGAGATTTTTTGGAGGCGAGAATTGAGACTTTATCCACTTTGGGAGTGATTTTGTTATTCAAAAAATATTAAATTCTCTTTATTTTCTATATTTACCCCAGGTGTTAAAAAAAATAATATGTTGTAATTTTTTCTATCCTTACTTTCCATTGAATGTGTAATGAGGCTATATGAATTCTATAACACTATTATATATGGTTAAAAGACCAAATACTTCAGAATCATGGATTTAGTTTATTATAGAACATATTCTAGAGATATTATGATTATCTGAGTTCATAGAGAGTGAAGAATACCTACAAAACCTATAGCTACTTTGAACAATATGTATGTGATTATTCACCAATGTATATAATTATTCAACACCCAATGTGGCCTGAGGATAGGTAGTATGAAGTGAGAACTATGTCACTCAAATATGGTTTTGTATTACCTAACACCCTACTATAGTTAGTACCCACTAAATCTGAGTACAATTATATAATAATAACTCTAAATATCCTTAATTCATTAAATTATGTCTTATTTAATGGTATGTATTTTACCTAAAACCACTAATGAATTAAAATTATTATTCTCCTAATAAAGTAACATATTGGACTATATTAGGGAATATCACAAGGAGAACCCTTGGATGAAATTACTTTTTTATTATCACTATTGTAAATTAACTACAATAATACATTCATTACTAATAAAATGGGAAGGTTTTTAAAGAAAAATTAAGTATATATATTAAATGAAAAAAAATCATGTTAGAAAAATTAATGAATAAATTTGTTTAAGGGAGATTTTGGTGATAAATATCATTTTTAAAAACAAATATCATTTTTCATATAATTATTACTAAATAAAACTATCACACTACACTATAACATTTCAAATGTGATAACCCCATACCAAGACAACATAACATGAAAACATATCCTTTATTATATCATATATGATCCCTAATAAATATCCATCATGACCTATTTCATGATCCATCACTTGCATGAAACAAATAGTGAAGAGAATGATAAATAATAAATGAGATGAGGAATTCAAATGATAGAGAGATTTGGGTGACTTCTCACCAAAATTTATTTACCCATCACCAAAATTCCTATAACATCATAAAAATATTATATTATAGAATATGAAGCTCAATAAAAACAACATTATCGTCGTTGAACAAACACATATTCCAGTTCTCTATTTTTCTGGGGGAGTTGATAAGGGAATGAGGTTGAAGAACCCATAACAATAAAAATTATATAAAGTGTTATTGAAAGGAGATGTAAACTAATTTTTATTAAAAATATTAATAAATATTATAGAAAAATCACCACATTAGTCCCATGATAATGTATATCCTTTTTAGTGGGGGAGGATTTACAAATTTGTTTAAAAAAATATGGAAATATTTCCCTTTAAAGATTTCCTATGAAAGACTGATCCAATAAGGAAAACATAATGGATGAATCACAGAATGTGGTCTTTATTAATGTATTAAATTAATATTCAACATATATTCTATCAAAAATTAATCCATATTGGAAAATGTTATCTCAAGTTAAGATAGTGTGATTCTAAAAATATTTTATGTATCAGAGAATATACTTATTCAAATGTGCCAATTTCCCAAGAAATTATGACCTTAAATTTCACCTAATATCCCTTTAAAATTGTTAATTATGCTTTTTCTTAAGAATTTATCTACCTCTATGTTAAATTTTAGCTTTTTTTACATAGTTATTTGGGAGAAATGGGTCCATCAATAAAATTATTCATTAATCATCCTAGAATTCGACACATAGATTTTGACATGGTTTTTGGACATAAGGATATGGATTTAGATTTAGATAATGTTTACTGAAATAAATTCCATGAGTTATGGAATATAAGAAATTGAATTATATAAATGGAATCATTTTATAAATTTTTTTGATCAAAATAAATAATAAATAAAAATAGTTTGACATTTGAAATTTGGTCATTTTCTAATTAAGGTCAAAAAACAAAGAAAACCCAAAAATTTAACAATTACTCGAAATATAAAAATATTATTTTATTTAAAACATTTAATTATATAAAATAATGTTTGAAAATATTATCGTCATCACTCTCCAACACGTAACCATTACACTTTTGGAAAATTAACCAATATTCCAATCAAAATGCAGAAAATAATAAAAAAATAAAAACCTCATGATCTTCGACAACACAAAATTCCTTTATGTCTCATATATGGAAAACAATCTATTTTATTTTCCATCCGAGAAATTTAAATATACTCATCCTTTTAAATTATATATCTCCCAATCTCAATATACCTCAAATTGAATTTTATGTCACTCTTCACTCAAGAGAAATTAAATACATAGTTATTCTCATAATTGAAAAATGCCTCTACGACCCTAGGATTTTTTTTTAAATTCTCATCTCTCTACAACGTGAGATTCAAAAACTAATTCATTCATGAGGAAATTTATAGAATATTTTTATGTATTATGGTTGTTGGGAACACCGTTTAAAAATTTCATGCTGTAAATAGGAGGTTGAACTCTTAAGTTTAATGCAAGAATAATTGGGGGAATACTCAAGAATATAATCACTAAATTACACTAAAAAATTTGAATTGAAAAGTCATCCCCTTTAAAAACTTTATATATGAGTTTTGAAGTGATAACAATTAATTATCTCATCCAATTTCCACCACCAAAATTTACTATTAGTTCGGTGTTTGTTTCATTTTTTCGATGGGGATGAGTAAAAAAATGAATTAGAGGAATGAATAAAAATTAATTCCATCTATTTTTGAGGATACATGATTAAAAAAAGTAATCATAATAAACAATAAATTTTTATCTCCATTTTATTACCTTTCTATTAATTTATAATTTTTGTGATTGAGAAATGTATTATATTAATATAGAATAATAAAACGATGAATCGTTCCCAATTATTGGTCTCTCAATCTCCAAAAATATTGACACAATCCTCACACCACCCAAAAAATAAACACAATTCATACAACACAAATCAAATTACCCGACCCCAACCACACCACAATGAATATTGAAATATTAATGAAAAAAAATATTAAGATTGTTGGTATGTAAGGAAAAAAATGTTAGTAATGTGGATTAAATTTATAAGGAAACACATAGAATATACAGTATTACAAGGGTTAATTTAATGTTATATATGAAGATAAATTATGGATAAAAAATAAGTTCTTCAATATTGTCAAAAATATTTCATGAATTTCCAATAATTGAAATTGAAAAATAGATCCTTTGGTTTTAAAAAAATTCACGTTTTGTGAAGAATGTGAGTTTATTATGAAAGACATATAATAATTGTCCAATTTCTCTAAAATGACTTGAAAAATACATCAATTAAATTATTTATTGGAATGGTTTTCCTAAATTAATCAAACCCACAAAAAGAATTAAAAATTCAATTCCATTAAAAAGTAATTAAATAAAAACTAATTTAAAATCCAATTTTCTAAATCATATAAAATCATCAAAATAAAATAATGTGTGAAAAATAATAATAATATTAATTTATAAAAACAATATACTAAAAATATGAAAAAAAATAAAAAACACAGAAAAACAAATAAGCAGGATGATTCCCCCCAACATTTTAATTTAACTTCTCCACATTATTACTCAGAAAAATAAAATTAAGAGTATCAAAATAAAGGTAAGAAATGATAAATGTTAACAATATTTTCCACCACATGTTTTCAATTAAAATCAAAATACTTCTTATTTATACCTATAATACAAGAAAAAAAATAAAAATAACTAAAATGAAAGAGGAATGGAAAATTGGATATATCGTGTCTTATTCCTCCATGTGGGTTATAAGATCATACTTACCCAAGTCAACCCATTATAGGGGTTTTCCACATTCCCAAAATTGATGGGATTTAATTCTATAAAACTACCAAATATAAAATATAATAACCTCCATCAATAGATTACATGAAAGAGAATACCAAATTAAATGATAAACCTCAGTAACCCTTATAAAATATAAAATAAATAATTTGAGGTGTACAAGGGAGGGGATTGGATATATGGGTGATCTCTATTTTTTTAAGGTGGAGGGGTAGTTTCCACTAGTGGGGAAGATAGTAGAACAGGGTGGGTATTCTCTTCTTATTTTGGTTCATCAATTGTTTCCAACATGAATTCTAATTTTCTTCTATCATCCTCATATGACCTATTGTAAAACTCAACTATCCACGTCATTATATGCTCAACACAATTAAATTACTTTTCTTCTTCACCCAAGTCCATCAAAATATTATTTGAATATAAAATACTATATAAATGGGAGGTAATACATAATTTAAAATCATTAAAATAAAAATTAAAATATTTCAAGAAAAATAATTTCACTCTTAATTTTATTAGCTTCTAATTCTTATAATTTATTGAATAATAGTAGATACAGATTTACTATGGATATAGGAAGGGTTTCAACATTCAACAACATTCCCTTGAATTCAAAAATATCAATGTTTTATTCTTCTATATCCTTATATAGGTATATTGGTTATAATTATTCTTTTTTAAAATAGTGGATGATTGGTTTCATTTACTGATTCAAAAATATATAATCAATTCTCCCCCAAATAATGTTGAGTTCCAACAATTTTATCTGTTGGCCAGACATCATAATGAACCTCTTTCTGAAATTTCCATGGAGAGATGATTATATCATCAAGTAAGAGCCTCATTCCTTATATGGTTTATTAATATTAAAATTTTTGTTGAACATGAATTACCTATTCTACTTCAACTTTTTTTGTTATCTCTCTAAACATTGAACTATAGATGTTCAAATAAAGGGAGAATGGATGATAGATCATTTTTCAGATAATTTTTTATTCTAAAAATATATTTACGTTTTTTCTATAAAAAATATCACCTATAAAAATAATAATCCATATTTCCAAAATATGATAAATAACTAATGTAATTTGTTTCAAATTTAAGAAATAAATATAATCAATGAAATTTTTTATATTTTGAAACCTTTAATTTTTTTTTCAATGAAAAAAGAAGTTTTAAATTATTTAAATCCTCGTAAATGGAACCAAATTTATGTCAATTGGTTTTTTATGAACCTATTATTCATTACATTATTGTTCTTTTAAAAATATAGAATTATAGAACACCCTATAGTTGATCACATGGAAGAAAATATGACATACTAAATTTAATATTTTCATTATTATAAATTAATAAATATAAAACATAACTATTAGAAATGGGAGGTATTAGAAAATAAATTATATATATATATGTATATATTAAATGAAAAAAACATTAATTTAAATTAAATAATGAAGGAAAATGTTATTGGTGGGTTATAGTGATTTGTATCATTTTTCAAAAGAAATCTCAATATTCAATTCAATATAGTGATCGAGGACTATCATAGCACACCCCCTCATTTGAAATGTCATTACCCCATAACCAGACCTATGCAAATGGGTCAATCCTCTTTTATAAAGAATATAGGAGGCCCATTCTTAGAACATCGGTATCTATTCCATTCTCCAACACATAGATGATATTAATAGTGTGGGGAAGGATAAATGATAATTGAGAAGGAAGATTTCAATGTTATAGATAATGGGGAGACCCTTAAACATAATCAATTTAACCATCAGGAAAATTAAAATAATTGAATAATGATATTTAATTAAAGAACATGAATCTCAATAAAACAAAACTACCATCCCTTGAAAACACACTCTGGTTAGTTCTCTATTTTAATTTGACATGGCAAGGGAAACATGGTGTCAAAACACTAAAAAATAAAAATGAGAAAATTGAGGTTTGAAGAAAAAAATAAATTAATATATATTGAAATTATTAAGATATATTGTAAAAACAATATAGAACTATAACCATTTAAAAATCCATATCCCTTTAAATGGGATAAGAGAATCTAATTTGTATAAAAAATGTTCTAATATTTCCCTCTAAAAATTTCTTTTAAATGTTGGTTCCTTTTCTTCCATGTAAATGGATGAATTTTGTAATTTTTTCTTAAATGAATTAGTCGTACTATATATGATTTACCCACCATAAAAATATTATCTACATTGGATAATATTATACTGAGTTATGTTAGTTTGAATCAATTTTTTTGGGCATGGTATTTTCTCATAATCCAATATGCCAATTTCCCTTTACATTTTGACTATGAATGATATCAAAAATCACTTTGACAAAGTTAATGAAGTTTTATAATTATATGATAACTACCACCATGTGAAATTGGAACATATTTGGATAATTTATTTCTAATATATGGTATAATATTTAAAATATTCATTTAATATTTATTGATTTCGAGCACAAATTGTGAGCTTGTTTTGGGACTAATGTTGGTCGATTGATCAGTAGAGCTAGTTGAATGAAACGAAGTCTAATATGTATGAAAGATTACAACAAAGGCATTTTAATTTTAAATTTATTATAGATTGTTATGTCTAATATATAGAATAAAATTAAAATATTTTAAAATACAGAATTATTCGATTTTCATATTAATATCAAAATACCACTAAAACCAAAAAATGTTATAATTTCTCATAATATAAACATTAATGGGATTAAAAATATTTAATTATAAAATAAAATGAATGAAAATGTTATGTTCATCAAAATATATAATTTAATTTCAATTTTCCCGAATGAAATTCATTTTTATAGTTATCATTTCTATATTATCCTTTGATGAATTATAATGATTTTTTATAATTAGTGGATTTTTTGGTGAATAGTAAAAAATAATGTTTCAATAAGAAATATAACATTTTAAACATTATTATTATATGAGAAATATCTAGATATTTTAGAATACTTTTAATTGGTCAAATATCATCTTCAAAAAAAAATATACATTTCCAAAAATAAATATGAATTTATAAAAACTAGGTTTAATATTTTAGAAGCATAAGTCGTAATTTCTAATAAACAACCCTATTTTTAAAAACATTAAATATTAATTTTGAAAAAAAATTCTTTTTATTTATTTTAAAGACACATAATATTATTTAATTTTTAATAAACCAATTCAAATATTTAAAATAAAATTCATTTGAATTTTTATCTTATACAAATATTTTAAACATAATATACACATTTCTTGAAAATAAGTTTTACACGTTACAAGAATAAATATTAAATTTTTGTTTTCATACACATCGAGATTTTAGATGATAAAATTAATTTAATATTTGAAATTAGTGAATATGAATTATATAACAATGTATATTTTATTTTTATAAAGTAAAAAATGAATTACCTAAGTTAAAAATGGTTACCATGGTAAAATGAAATATAATAAAAGTTAAAATTCAAAGAGTAATAAACATAATAACGAGTTTGAAACATTTAAAAAGCGAAAATTTTATGTATTATTTATATTATATAATACCCCTATCTATTATTTTCAATTTTAAATCCACTATACAGGTTAAATACACATTTTATTTATATTATGTTAAAATATATACAAAATGTAATTCTCACCCATTATAAAGGGGACCTATCACCACCACATCAATACTAATCTATAATTTGGTTTAACCTTTATATTATAACAATAATACTTCCCCTTTAACACATAATCACTCTTTTATGATTTTTTTCACAATAGTTTTTCCTCATCCTTCCCTTTATAAGGATTCATCCATGTGAAATCGTAAGTCCTAAACACGAGTAATAATTTTACCGAATATCTTTTCATTTCAATATTACCTTTGGAAACATATTTTTCACATAAAAATTTAATGGAAATAATTTTTGTTCATTTTATTTTTATAATTTAATAACTATTGAAAACATTTCCCATTTTCCTATAATGAAAAAAAGTAAAATCAGAATGTCTGTGAGGACTACCTCGAGCAATAGGCTTCACATTTGTTTTCCATAAAAACTATAAAAATATCTACCTAATATTTAATTTAATTAATAAATATAATATTTATAACATATTTTTTATTTTTATTCTAATAAAATAGTATACATTTCACCTATTCTATAGAAAATGTAATTGTAAACCAACTGTACGTTCGAACTACCTCCTCAATGAAACGATTGATTTAATTTTTTTCATCACATAAATTCATGGATAGAAATAAGAATAATTTTAATGGATTATTACGTTTTTTATATAAATATCAATGATATTCATTGAAGAATTTAATAAACTATTAACAATATATGCATTAAACAATCATATTAAATCTAGTTTTCTCTAAGATATTTATAAGATATAAAATCATTTATTTATACTTTGAAATCACATTATATAGGTTATATTGTCATTATAATTCTTTAAAATTATTATATTTGGCACTAGTAAACACTCTATAAGTTAAATATTCTCTCGTATATATATTTTACAAATAATAATTTAATAATAATCCATTAATTTTTGATATTCTTGTTTCTGTCGATTTAACAACAAACTTTAAAAATGCCATAAATTTATATCATGTATGAATACATGATTTTAGTTTCAGGTTATTTATGATATAAATAAGTATATATTGATTTTATTTTTTGAAATGGTAGCATTAATATTAATAATAATATATATCATAAAAAATGTCTTGTTAAAAATCACTAAAACATCATCACCACCAATTTTAACATTAAGGATCACAAACAAAAATAACATATAATTAAATAATTTCATTGAAAATAATTATTATAAATTAATTTTAATTCAAATTATGATCTAGTAGTTATGAAATTTTGTGGAATAATGAATAATAACACAGCTATTATGAAATTCTTTCAAAATGGTAAAGCTTACTCATATAAGATATTGAAAATAGATAATAACTAACTAATATACATGTAGATAATAATTATAAATGATATTTAAATTATTTATAGTAATGTATATGTTTATAAAATTGGTTATTATTGATGTTATTTTTTTAAATAGGTGGTATAGAACAATTAGCTTCGTGGGATTAATTGTGCGAGTTTTTTGTCTCAAATGTTCACCCCTTATGTCAAATTTACTATTTATAAACATTTTTATATTGGAATTTTTAATCTCAGGTAGACTCAATAAAATTATTCTATAATTATTTTTGGTATTTAATAATTTATTTAAAATTATACGCTTTAACTGATTTTGTTTGAAATTTTACATAGTATAATCGTAACACTGAAAAATGTAATGTTTAGAATGTATGTTCTCAGTATTGATTTTCTAGAAAGTTGATCCAAATAATTATACTCAAAAGTGGGTGCATTATTATCCCAAATAATCTAATGTATAACAACCCAAAAAATTGATGGTTAATTTTCAAATCAATATTCACTTGATGAATGATTATTGGTCATAAGACTACACACTTGGAAATACACTCTTGAGGGATTACATTGGATAATTTACATGACCCTTAAAAATTGTAAGAAATGATTTTCCAACCATTTATATGGCTATCATGATAAAACAACTGAATTTATTTACTATCTTATAATGATAAACCGTAACATTGAAATTACCCTATCCAACATCAATTCCTTATTTACACAAAAATGGTTATTTCTATTATGTTGAGAATACCTCATAGTTTCTATGTTGATGATGGGATATTCTTCTAGACCACTAAATTATTCAATTTATTGATATGGAAATTCATTACAATATCAATACATGTTATATCTATGATTTGAATATCTATTGCTAAGGAATGTAAGTTATGTATTTTACTGTACATTCATTCCCTTATACGATGAATTCATTTGACATAGTTATTGATAGGTGGGGACTAATATAGATGAACATATGTTGCATCAATAGGCATGATTAGAAAAACAGGACAGGGAATTGGAATATTCCTTACCTGATCATGTATGATGTCTTTGAATAAGGCCAAGATGGCATGTTTATGAATTATGGGATTATTCATTCCATGAGTATGAGATCATAAAATATTATAACTGTTTTTATTAATTATCATGTATATATTATTTCCTTTATTTCACTATACCATGGAATTATTTTTATCATTTCTTTTGGTTATACTATTTATTCAATTTTTATGCTATGATTTCTTCCCATGTATACTGCTATTTAATTATTATCTCTACTCACCCAAAATTGTTTAGATAGGAAACCTAGAATAGATCAATGTTAAATTTTCAATTATATTATAGATTAGATATTAATGTTCTTGTGTAGTGATTATGAGGTAATTTATGTTCTCATGTATATTTTTAAAAATATGTAACTATATGGAATTCAAAGATTTAAAATATCTTACATGCTCCATGAACACTTATATTATCTAATAATAATGTAATATAAAAATAGGATCTAGGTTCATATATATTGTATTTTTATAGTTGGTATTAGTGTAAGTATTGTAGAAATGCAGGGGATTGGTTTTAGAGGATCATATTTAGGTATCACAAATATTATAGAAACCCTTCAAGGTATTATGTAATTTTTAGATAAAACACTAATAAGACATTATTTTTCAATTAAGAATCAGGAAATAGTTACATAAATTTCATTTTATAGATATAGTGACTAATGAATTTAGTGGGATCTTTAATAACCCTCATTATAAATGTAGGGATGTTCCTTTTGAGAGAGAAAATATGGATAGAGTTTGAGCTAATAATATAATAACCATTTTATTTATGAAATTAAAATTTATAAAAAATAACACAAAATATATGGAGAAACAAAATGATCAATATCATGGCGTAACTATTGTAGACCACTTTCAAAAAAACAAATCTCAAAAATCAAAGAGAACTACAAATCCCTCAACAATTTTGAAGCAGATCAAGTCCGATTAAAATATATTTTTTATTTTGGAAAGTATAAAATGGGAAGAAGACTTCATAATGGTATATCATCTGAAGGGAGATGTTGTGTAAGGGTGATGAAAATTTATTAAAAATAAAGATAAATTACAAATATATTACTATGAATGGAGAATGATTCAGAATATATTCTATAACAAATATATTCTTCAAGATAAACATACTAAAATAGAAAATTAATTGCTCCATCAAAAATAAAATGAGGATGTATATGTAATGGAATATGAGATAAATTTATTGGTTTGTGTAAAAAATATTCCAATTATGTACTTAGATGGGAAAATAAGATTTATCATTTAATTTATGGGAGGAATTGAATCTTAGATGGGAATTTGTCCCAAAAAAATATTATTATATAGAAATATAATATCAAGTTACATTAAAATATAAAATTTGTTCTCTAGGGATTTTTTTCACAAAATGAAATCTAGTTAAATAGGAATTTAATGCACTAAGGAAAGAAAAATATGTCAAAAGGGAGGTAAGGAAGAGTGAATCCTACCTTATAAAATAATGTTGTAAAGAACACATGTGGACTTTATATAGATAATGGAATATCATTTCAACTGTAGATAAAATTCCATCAATATCATGTATGCAATGGAAATGTAGAAATAATTGATTTTCAATACATTTACTACATGGATATGTGTTAATAGACTATACAATTAACCTAAAAACTAATGTAATTTTACAAAAAATGAATTATGGAGAAAGGCAAGGCTTATGTGATCACCCCAGAAATAGTTGAAATACCAAATAGAAGGATTTCATATACATTGATCTGAAAATAAATGTTAGTGAAGCTATTATTTTATTAGGGATAATTTCATTCCTTTATATCATTCTTTTTTATTGAAAACCTTTTATCATCCCACAATACTAATAGAATGGATTATTTATAGGAAAACAAATGGGATTCAAATTTCAATGTTGACATACTGAGAAACATGTTTCTATATGCATAGAGATTCCATGTATGTATGAATTATTATTATAACTCAGGATGATTTTTACATAATACTTGTACATATTCGATCACAATTTATAATTCAAGAAATTATATTCCATATAAAAAGATTAATATTTTTGAAGGTTCTATAGAATCACAGTTTTCAATTATTATACATCACCTCCCATGTATTACATAGACCCACCCATAATAGCTTAAATAAATAAAATCTTGTAATTAAAGAAGAACCACTATTGATGGATGGGAAGAATATCTTAAGGATAGAGGATATAAAATTTTTACTAAAATACATTGATGCATTTTTGGTGGAATTTCCTTGTAATATACCAGATTGTAAAGAAGGGTTTTCCATTGAACACATCCATGATGCGATCCTCATATGTAAAAATAACAATAAAATGGACCCAATATAGTTCATTAGGATAAATAAATATTTACATAAGTTATGTGATATGGGGTTTATATTCCCTAATGTTTCACCATGGGTGTCCCCAATTTTACTGGATAAAATGGCTGATGTGCCTTTGAGATTGTAGAGTAATTAAAAGGTTGTCAATGCCATTATAAAAAAGAATAATAATAATTTATCATTAATGATGGAATTTTATATAAATCTAATGGAGATAAATACCTTTTAATGACTGATCTTTTTATGGTTATAATCAACTAATAGTGAATAGGGAGGATATGTTGAACAAAACATTTTGTATTTCATATGTATATTATGTGGTTATAGTAATTACATTTGTATTATATTATGAAACATCGGTTTATATATATCTAATAAATATTTAATAAATGATTATCTTGATTACATTATAGGGGTATTCATTGATGATATCTTGATATACATTATAATCTATATAGTGCATCAAAACCATGAATGAATAACTTTTCTGACCATTAGAGAAAAATAATTGTATGGAAAAATCATTTTGTTTGAATTTTATTTCCATGATGATTCTTTACATGGACACACTGTTTCTATGGAATGAATATTCTTTTTACTCTAATGAAAATGGTAGTCGAAGAATATCTGAATCAAATAAATATAATTGAGGTATGTTGGTTCTTTGGTTTATCAGGTTACTATAGATGATTTGTTAAAAGTATTTTCCAATTATTGAACATATTAACCAATGTTATTCATAAATAGATTAAATTAAATAGTTCTAAAAATGTGATGAAAAAATGGAAGATGTAATTTAGATATTGATTAATACACTAGTATTGAATTTACCTATAGGGAATAATAAATTGGTAATCTATACTGATGTTTCAAATAAGTAATAGGGTTGTGTCATTATTTAAAACTATAGAATATTTTATTTTACATCAATGTAATTGATGTGTTGGATCGAGATTACATAAAATATACACAAAAGGGGGATGAATTGTGCCATCTCAAAATTCATAGCGAGATTGTGTTGTGTCATTTATCTTTAATCAGATAGATTAATGTATCGGAAATATGAAATGCAGGGACACCCGATATATAGTGGTTCGGGGAAAAGAAGGCCCCTAGTCCACTCCACCAACACTCTACTCCATGAGCTTGGCGATTTTCACTTTTTGGTCCACATATCAGTAGACCTTTTAACAACTGAGTGCAGGATGTTGACACCTTTACTATCTGAGGAAAAATAAAAACTCCTGGTTCAATCACTGAACCTACACAGCTTACAACAGGAAGTTGGTCACTCAAGATGAAAAATATTTTTTCTTTTAAAATACTCTCGCGATTGTTCTTCAAAATTGCAATAGAATGCAATTGATAGTAAATGAATCGTCATCTTCAGAATGATTGATCATCAAGAAAGACTCATTCTAAGTCGATCTCATTGTAGTAGATATATAAATATAAATTGCAACATCACCAACAATAGATTCACAATTGATCATCAATATCAAATAAGTGAATATTTTATCATGTATCTTCTACTGTAACAAATAGAGGTTTTTATCACTCTTTGTTATCAACAAAAATATAGATCATTGTTGATGTTGTTTTTTATTCTCTTCTAAAATATCATACAGAAGATCTCATATTTTGATAGAGTTATCTGCTCCTGTGTTCTTAATCACTATTTTCAAAAACGTACTTACACATACCTTAAAAACACAGAGGTAATGAATACTTCCTTTGAAAAAAATCAGCTCTACAATCTTTTCCTTTTTACTCGCGTAATTAAAAAAATTTGAATTTATAGAGTTGTCGTAACTCTCTTTCTAATTGTCCATGGAAATCTCATTTTAATTCGATCCTTAAACGGCTCTAAATTCATCAAAAATGCTCTTTAAAATGAAATTTTAATCCTATATAAAATCAGCCTGATAATCCGGTTTCATATCGTTGAATAATAATATCAATATTAAACTTTCCAATGCCAAATGTAAGGTTGAGTTGTACAGTATGCATCCACTGAATGTAACATAGATCATATATGTAAGTTCGATGATGTTTCCTTCAAACGTAAGGTTGACAACGTATAGTTGATAAAAAATGTAGGGTTGTCCATCCAAACTTTTTTCTTTAACTTTCAAACGTTTGATAAATGATCCATATTTTTATAAGCTTCCAAATGAAAGGTACATGATCCATAATTTTCAATGAAATGTATGGTTGTTCAAAAAATTAAGGTTGATGAACCATACTTTTGAGAAAAAAAACACAATTTTTAACACTTACATACGATTCACATTTCTTACATTTATCATATCCCAAATGTAGGGTACATTCTTAAAATAGCGTTCCTTTTCATACATTTCCAATAACGTATGGTTGATTAATCATAATTTTCTGATAACTTGTACAGTAAACAGTGGGTTCCTTTCATTACACTACTTCTCCACACATAGGGTATGAACAGTGATTCCATAACACACTTACGCTATTCTCGAATATGTAGAGCATGAACAGTGTTTCCAGAACACGATAACGTGAATACTTTAACAATTAAATCTCTTTGTTCAAGAACATAAATATTTCTTCCAGAAATAAAAAAAATAAATAATAAATACCTGAAATAAACATAAAACAAAAAATCATTAAGAACAATTAGGGGTTTTTGTGAGCATCAAACCCGTAAAAAGTGATAGAGTATTGATCTCAACAATCTCCCCCTTTAAATAAAAACATTATGTATTGCTGAAAACAACACATTATCAACAATATCCCCCTTTTTGATCATCTCAGAACACATAAAATAACAAATGAAATTAATTTTCAAAATTAATTACATATTGTTTAGAGTTTTGATTAGATAAAGCAATATTTAATTTTAAAAAGATTATTTCAAAAATATATTAACAATGTGTTATATATAATAAAGAAAATTCTCGCCCTTTTTTTAAAAGTGAAAAACAAATTTATCCAAACTTCTCCCTATTAAAATAATTTAAAGTAAATTTTTTTATTTCTCCTTTAATAAAAAGAGTTTTTTTAAAGAAAAATTTCTTCAAATTTATCCCTAAAATAAAATTTTAAAAAAATGTAAATGAGTTAATATAAAATGTTGGATTTAACCAAATTTTTCCCCATTTTTGTGAAATCATAATGAATGACAAAATATGGAATATAACACATATTAATGTATCACTAAACTTATGTTAATGCTATTTGTAAATGTTTATGATTTAGTGTATCTGGATTACTAGAATATCTAATTAAAGATATTGAAAAAAACCAACACACAAATATATAATGAAACAGATTTTCATTGTGAATATTTAAAAAGTAAAAATTTGATTAATACAGGAATCAAGGGTTGGTCAGGGTTTAGATATGGTCTATATTGTTTGAACTACTTCCTAGATTTTTGATAACTATTCCCTTAGTCTCCTCATCATTTCATCACCAAGCATAACAATAAGATTCATGTTCTCTTGAGTCATATGAATGTCTTCAATTATGTTGACTCTGAAAAACTCATGTAGTCTTTCTTCCTTCTCCAAAAACAGAGACAACTTCTCAGTTATATTATCCAATATAGATCTGATTCCTGGTTCATTTGAGGTTAACTGGTCAACTATATACTTTTAATTGTCCTGCAACACTGAAAGAGCAGTACTATTGAATTACAAATCATGAAACCTATCATTCCTACCAACTAAGGCCATGGTTATTTCCTTAAATCTTCTGATCAAATCTGGTGAAGTATCTGAACCTCTGGCCTCATCGATCCTGATAGATGTGATCTTTTTCTCCATAAATGATTTGACATCTGAAAAATCTTATTTCATAACCATTTTAGACATTAAATTTTCAACCCAATTCAGGTTATCCTTCTTAAAAATTTCAACTTATTTATTCGAAAATGTACTATTCTATAGCCTCCGAATTTTAATTTTTATGTTTCTAATTCTCTCCTCGTAGTATAATTTTCTTGCTTTACTCTCTTCAATTCCCTGTATATTTCTTCAAATTCCTCATTTTCTGATTTAGAGGTACTTTGTTCTTGAGTTTCCTTTTCACCATGAATGTGATGTACTAACACTAGGGGTAAGGATTCAGCATTATCTTTCACCTTATCCTCTCTAATTGGTTAGTCTACAGATTTTTCCTCTGAGACTTTTCCAGACTCTTCCACAAAAAAAATCCTATTGAAAAACATAAATTTGTACATCTAAAGAGTTTTCATTCTGTACATTAGGAATCACTTCTTCTATTTGATTCTCTTGAATAATTTCATCTTTAGCTAATTGAGGACTGGCCACATCTACTCCAGGCACTTCCTCTTTTTCAATTTCAACATCAAGTTCTTGTTCTGTTCTATCAACATCAATTCATTCAGGTTCGACAGTAGATTCTCTTAAAAATATGTAACTCAATAAATCTTTTGAGGTTAAAACATTGAAAATTTTCTCTTCAGGAGAAGTATTACCTATTTTTCTTTTTAATTGATGTCTTTCTTTAACTAGCTTCCTCAGGTATAGTCTCAACTTCAAAGCATATTATTCTAGAAACAGAGAAAACTTTGGGTATATCTTGATTTTCCTTTGTCTTTTTTAGGCTAATCCTGAGCTCTCTCGTCTTCTACATATTTATAATCTCCTACTGGAACAATTTTTTTCTTTTATTGTAATCCATAAATAACCAATTTTTCTTAAAGTACCAGCAGTAAAAACATTACTATGGTGATAAAAAATTCTAGCATAAACCAGTCTCACCATGTCTCTCTTGAAAAAGTGTTTTGAGAGGAATCTAGAAAAATGGTATAAATTCATTATAGATTCACTTTGATAGAAAAAACTTATGTACCTTAACATATACCTAGGAAATTTTAATTTTACATCACTGAGAAGAATATACATTATGTACATGTCAGGATATAGTATCTTCTCCATCTCTGACATTCTGGGTGTTATCCTGGTTGGTACAAATTTCACAAGGATCTTCTGATCTGGTTCCAAATCCTTAACGAACATTTTCCTTATGTTAGTAGAGCCAAACAGAAATGACATAATGTCTTTAGATTTATGCACATAATCCCCTATAATTTTCAAATAAAAATGAAAAACTCCCACACGAGGGAAGTTCATTATTTGACTAATTTCAACTAAAGAGATTGAAAAATCTCTATCATCTATCTTAGCCATCATGGTGTCATAATCATATCCAAAACAAAATTTAAAATATTTAATGAAATGTCGATGCTCTAATTCATACAAGAATTTTGTATTCTCACAATTGAAGGTTTGTTCGATGTTTTGAAACGATAGGTCTTGTTTTAATAATAAGTTTGTCTGAAATAGCCATTCTAAATCAATCACCATTCCATGTAGGATTTTCCTTCTTTATGAGTGCTGTTTCCTTGAATTTCTGGTCTTAGCCTCATCATCTCTCTTATTCATTTCCATTTCTACGAAAATCATTGAAGGTTTGAAGGTTAGGGTTTAAGAGGTGTGAAATTTAGGGTAGACAAGCAGTGGTGCTATTTTTTTGGTTCGAAAGGGTTTTGATGGAAATGAAATAGTTCAGAATTCGAAAGGTTATGACAGCCTTGAATCCCGTGTTTAAATAATCATTACATAGATTTGAAAAAAAAATAAAAAAATATTCCATGGCGTATATAAAAATAAATAACAGGTTTAAATTAAAAAAACATATTTAAAATTAATAAAATTAAAATTTTATTTAAAAATAAATAAACCTAGCTCCCACTTAATAAAATAAAACATTGCAGTGGGAAGTGGTTTAGTAAAAATATGTGCTAATTTAATTTCATCACATAAAAATTCCAATGATATATCCTTTTTCAGAACATGATCTCTTAGAAAATGATGTTTGATATCACTATGCGTAGTCCTAGAATGAATAATAGTATTTTTTAAAATATTTATAGCACAATTATTATCACATAAAATAGGTGTATTATTAAAATTTAGTCAAAAATCCATAAGAGTGTTTTTTATCCACAAAACATGTGCACATCAACTACCAGCAGAAACATATTCTGCCTCATCTGTTGATAGGGAACTGAATGTTGTTTCTTACTTGACCATGATACTAAGGATTTTTCTAAAAAGTGACAAGTACTTGAAGGGATTTTCCTATATAATCAACAACACCCAAAGTCTGCATCAAAATATGAAATTAAATTAAAATCAATGTTTTGGGATAAATTATATATTGAAAAATAGTTCCTTTAAAGTATCTAAAAATTATTTTTACAGTAGTTAAATGGGATTATTTTGGATTTTATTGAAATCTAGAACAAAGACAAACTAAATACATTATATCTGTCACGACCCGCCCTCGGGGTCCGAGCCGTGACTACCCCAAGCCCGCCTTCCATAGGCCAGGGGCTGGCGACTAGCACCAAGGCGTAAATCCCGGTAAAAAGGGAAGGCATTGCCTTTGAAAAGAAAACACACACCACAGAGTAAACAAGCGGAAGGTAATCACTAAGAAAGCAGAGAACAACTGAAAGTGCGGAAAAGTAAATGGGCCAGAATACAAACCCAATCTGAAAGTAAAGTACAACTCGAAAAGGGAAAAACAGCAACTGTAAAGTAAAGGCCGCTACTCCGAGCTGTCCACCGGAAATCCCACCTGAAGGGTGGGTACAGATAGCTCCTCTGCTCCACGGGTCCCACCGTCCGCTCCGTGCTCGTCCCGCCCAGTGGTCCACCTCCGGGTACCGTCCCGCTCCGCGAACCTCAGCTAAGGTCAACGCTGTCCGTCGTCTGCAACCAACACAACGTAGTGCGGGCGAAGCCCGTGCAGGGGTGAGTATAAGCTACTCAGTAGGGACCCCGAGACCCCTGAAGGTCTCTCAAAATCCACAAAGGATAAACCACGAAGCAAAGTACAATCACGAAGTAACAACCAACACTGCTTAGGTATATGCCCATACATATACCTAAGTCATCAATTCAAATACGCTCCAACCTCCGAGCTCAAGTATAACTCAGTCCACGCAGGAAAGTATACGTATTCCACAAAGGAAAGTAACAGGATTCAGCTCACACAGGTATACTTCTTCAAGGACGATAAAGATGATCACTGATCCATCTAAGTCGTCGGACCCACGAAGGATCGATAGGTAACTAACCCCCGCAGAAGACCCACACAGGATCGGGCTCACACAGAACCTGTAGGCGCTGGCTCACACAGAACCGCTGAGCGCAAGGACCCACACAGGATCGGGCTCACACAGAACCTGAAGCACTGATCCACGTAGGATCGCTGAGTGCTGTAGTCGTCGTCGTCGAATCCACACAGGATCTCTGTACTGTCGTCGTCGAAGTAGAACAGTCGCAACCAGCACTAGGGTTCCCGCACACAGCAAGCTCGTACGGAGGGTCCGCTCCACGAGCCGAGAGGCTGATACATCAACTGTCACGAAGACCGAAGTTGATGTATCCAAAAGTTCCGTATCGACAAAAGGAACTCAACGCAACAGACGGCGCGTCGATCGGACGCCCGGTCTGAGAGTTATAGGCATTTTCGTCTCCGGGGCCCGGTTGGTTTTTAAGGCAAAACCAACCCGACCGTACTCCACCTGCGTCCAAACCTCGGGCGGAGTATGCCAAAAGATCCGTCTCACTAAGAGGAACATTACGCGACTGACGGCACGTCAATCGGACGTCCGTAGCTCAAGATATGAGCGTTTCCGCTCCGAAGGCCCGGTTGGTTTCGTGAACGAACCAACCCGGCCGAACTCAAAGTAAACCGAAACCTTGAGTGCGATATACCGAAACGACCGTCTCGATCCAAGGATCGTGTTGCCGCAGACGGTTCGTCATTCGGAGGTCCGAGGCTCAAGTTATGAGCCAAAAACCGAATCTGGTCCGAAACGGGGGGGTCCGGGTCCGGAACGACCCGGCCCGACCCCCCCCCCCCCTTGGGTGGCGCGGCGGCCGGCGGCGGCGGCCGGCGGCGGCGGACGGCGGCGGCGGGCCACGTGGCGGCGGCGGGCCGCGTGGCGGCGGCGGGCCGCGTGGCGGCGGCGGCGGGCCGCGCTGGCGGCGGCGGACCGCGCTGGCGGCGGTGGCCGCGACTCACGCGGGGGGCTAAGCCCCCGCCCTTCCGAAGGCGGCGCGGCTTTGCCGCGCCGTTTGAGACAAAACGGCCCCCGCAAATGGGGGCCGGTTGAGTAAAACCGGGGGGGCTTTGCCCCCCCCCCTCCTTAAAAGAACCGCCCCCTCATTAAGAGGGGGGTCTTGATGGACCGGCCGGGGGTTTAAACCCCCGGTTTTTATGACATCCGGCCGGCCTGCTGGCCGGCCGGTTTTTACCAACGGGACCGGAATTTCCGGTCCCGCCCTTGACTTCCGACGCCGGCGGCCCGGCCGCCGGTCTTTCCTTCCGCCGCGGCCCGGAACCGGCCGCGGTCTCCTCGTCTCACCGCGGCCCGGAACCGGCCGCGGTGTTCGTCGTCCGGCGCGGTGCGACGGCACCGCGCCCCTTTCGCCGTGCCAAGAATCCTCCCAACGCGGCGTGTCGGCGTCGCGGTCTTGAAGTCTCTCCTCGGCGAAGCGCGACGGTATTGCGGAAATCATAAGCATGTTCATCCGCGTGGTGCGACGGCACCACGCCTCTTGCTTCCACCCGCATGAATCAACATGAACGAAGGAGGGGGTTTCGGCCGTGTTCGTGCGGTCCGACTCCCCTCGCGTTAACAAATAACATAACTAAAAAGTCTCACGTTTAGTCATGCTAAAATCCACGATTCAGGAATGGAATAAAATAATTAATAAAAACATCCCCTACCTCGGGTTTGAGATTCAAAGAAATCCTCTACGTTCCGCGGAAGACGGCGTCGCGGAAATCAGGCGTCGCGGTCGTCGTTCGTCAAATCCGTTGACGAAGATTTACGTCCGATGCGACACGTTGTTGGCGGATCTTCGTTTGCCGACGAAGAAGGTCCGAAGAGGAAGCAGAGGTCCGAAGATACTAGGTCTCTGAGTCGATGATCCTTGACGAAGTGTTGTCGTTCTTCGTCGAGGATGAAGACGTTCTTCGTTCTTCGTCAGAGCTTGAAGAAGAAGAAGATGAAGGCTCCAAATTCTCTCAAGGTGGCTAGAGAATTCTAACCCAAATAAAATAAGCTAAAGACTTATTTTATTCACACAATTATCAATTTGAATTTCAAAGGTTTGAAATTCAAACAATTCAAACAATTCAACTCCATTAATTAACAAAGTTGTCATGTTATTAAAAGAGGAGTTTAAGGGGGAAGTTGAGAGGTTATTAAAAGATTTAGGGGTTCGTGTGGGCCCCACCACACTTAATCCTCCCAAGGGAGGTTAAGTGGGTGTGGGTCCCACTTCCAACCCCCTTAGGTAGGTTCTTTTTTTTTTAAAGTTTAAATAAAATTTGTTTTACACAATTTTATTTAACTTAACTGAAAAACCCCAAAACGTAACTTTCAACCCGCAACAAACGCAACTCCCGAAAAGGTCTCATTAAGCGAATATCGGCGCTGCGAGTTCATCGGTGCCCTCGGATTTCAATTCCGAGCACCGGATCAAAAGTTAGGAATTCCCGCTCGTTCGTTCACTGAACGTACCCGAGCCAAACTTCGGAAATTAATTCCGGGCACTCCGGGCCTCGGAATCAGGTGCCGTCTGAAACCGCGCTCTTGTAAAAATCCAAAGAAAATTAAGAAAAAATTTCCCTTGAATTTTACGGTCTTTACATTACTCCCACCTCAGGGCTTTACGTCCCCGTAAAGATACAACAAAAACTAGGGGAACAAAAGAGGGTACTGAGCACGCATCTGAGCCTCCCGCTCCCAAGTGCTCTCCTGGAGATTCCCGTGCTGCCATCTGATGCGCACAAGAGGAATCGATCGCCCACGTAGGACCCGCTCCTGTCGATCCTCTATCTCCACCGGGACCTCCGTAAAAGTCGCCCCATCGTCAACGTCAAGCTCCCCATGGTCAATGATGTGCGTCGGGTCGTGCACGTATCTCCTCAGCTGGGATACGTGGAAGACGTCGTGCACCCGGTGCAACTGAGGTGGTAGAGCCAGGCGATAAGCCACCTCGCCAATCCTGCTGAGAATCTGAAAAGGTCCGATGAAGCGCGGAGATAACTTGCCGCCTCGGCCAAATCTCCGAATACCACGTCGAGGTGAGACCCGCAAGAAGACGTGGTCGCCATCCTCGAACTCCAGTGGCCTCCGCCTTCTGTCAGCGTATGACTTCTGCCGGCTCTGAGCTGTCCTCATCCGCTCCTGGATGACCTGGACCTTCTCTGTCGTGGCCTGGACCATCTCCGGTCCCACCAGTGCTGATTCCCCAGGGTCTGTCCAGCACAAAGGAGATCTACATGGTCGGCCGTACAACGCCTCGTACGGTGCCATCCCGATGGTGGAGTGGTAGCTGTTGTTGTATGCGAACTCCACCAAGGGTAGGTGGTCCTCCCAGCTACGACCAAAGTCGAGGACACATGCGCGGAGCATGTCCTCGAGAGTCTGAATGGTCCTCTCCGTCTGACCATCCGTCTGAGGGTGAAAAGCTGTGCTAAGACGTAGATGCGTCCCGAACGCCTCCTGTAACCCCTTCCAAAGCCGGGAAGTAAAGCGGGCATCACGATCGGAAACGATAGATGATGGCACGCCGTGGAGCCGCACAATCTCCTGAACGTAGAGACGTCCCAAGCTCTCCACCGAGCCCTGCTCTCTGATGGGTAAGAAGTGTGCCGACTTGGTGAGTCGGTCAACAATCACCCAGATGGAGTCGTGACCTCTGGAAGTGCGTGGAAGTCCAGTCACGAAGTCCATAGATATGCCGTCCCACTTCCACTCCGGAACCTCCAAGGGCTGTACCAAGCCTGCTGGTACCTGATGCTCTGCCTTCACCTGCTGACAGGTAAGGCATCGAGAAACGAACTCTGCTACAGCCTTCTTCATGCCCGGCCACCAATGCTGTCGTCTGAGGTCCTGGTACATCTTCGCCACTCCAGGATGTACTACTAAAGGAGAAGTGTGAAACTCCCTCAGCACTTCCTCTCGCAAGGCGACTGGTACCATGGTACGTCCTCTGAAAAGGATGTCGTGCTCTGCTCCAAGGGAGAAACCATCAGGTGTCTGTCCCGAGGATATCTGTGCACGCCGTGTCTCACAGTCAGCGTCCCCATGCTGTGCCTCCCTGACTCGCTGCAGTAGTGGAGGAGTGACTGTGAGAGACTGTAGAAAGGCTGCTCCATCTCTATCCACGAAGGATATCTGCAAAGAGGCTAGCTGCTCTGTCGCCTCCTCAAGTAGTTGAATGCCCGTCCTCCTGCTGAGGGCATCAGCTACTACGTTCCCCTTCCCAGGAGTATAGACTATCTCAAAGTCATAGTCCTGGAGGAACTCGAGCCATCGTCGCTGTCTCAGGTTCAGGTCCTTCTGCGAGAAGATATACCTGAGGCTCTGATGATCGGAAAAGACCGTAAAGCGCTCGCCCATCAGATAGTGTCGCCATGTCTTCAGAGCGAAGACCACTGCTGCTAACTCCAGGTCATGGGTAGCGTAGTTCTGCTCATGCGGTCTCAACTGTCGTGATCCATAGGCGATCACTGCCCGCTCCTGCATCAGAACACATCCGAGTCCGGTCCCTGATGCATCGCAGTAGACCACGTACCCTACTCCCTCCTCAGGCAACCTCAAGATAGGTGCGCTAGTCAATCTCTGCCTCAGCTCCTCGAAGCTCTGCTGACAACTGTCTGACCACACGAAGGGTTTCCCCTTCTTCGTCAACGCTGTGAGTGATGCCGCAACTCTGGAGAAGTTCGGCACAAATCTCCGATAGTATCCAGCTAGTCCCAAGAAACTCCGAACCTCAGTCACGCTCCTGGGTGGCTCCCATGCTAACACAGCCTCAATCTTCGCGGGATCCACTGCAACTCCCGCCTCAGAGATTACGTGTCCCAAAAAGTGGACCTCACGTATCCAGAACTGGCACTTCGAGAGCTTACCATAAAGCTGGTGCTCTCGGAGTGTATCAAGAACAACTCGCAAGTGATAGGCGTGCTCCTCCTCTGTCGTAGAGTAAATCAGAATGTCGTCGATGAAAACCACGACAAACCGATCGAGGTATGGCTGAAAGATCCTGTTCATGAGAGCCATGAACACTGCTGGAGCATTGGTTACACCGAAAGGCATAACCAAGAACTCATAGTGGCCATACCGACATCTGAAGGCCGTCTTCTGCACATCCTCGTCTCTGACTCTGAGCTGATGATAGCCTGACCTGAGGTCTATCTTCGAGAACCACCGTGCTCCCTTGAGCTGATCAAAGAGGTCATCAATCCTCGGTAGCGGATACTTGTTCCTCACTGTCACCTGGTTCAGGCGACGAAAGTCAACACAAAGTCTCAAGCTCCCGTCCGCCTTCTTGGCGAACAATATCGGGGAAGCCCAGGGTGAAACACTGGGTCGGATGAATCCCTTGCCCTGCAAGTCCTCCAACTGTACCCGTAGCTCTCTAAGCTCGGCGGGGGCCATCCGATATGCTGGAGTGGATATCGGGGCTGTCCCGGGGTACAGGTCAATATAAAAGTCTACCTCTCTGCGAGGAGGTAGCCCTGGAACATCGTCGGGAAAAACGTCCGCATACTGATCCACCACTGCAGGAAAACCAGGACTCCGCACGTCAACTGCTCCAAGGATAAGGCTAGCCAACTGATGAGTGATGGGCTGTCCTCTCCTCCGCGGAAGTCCATCCTGTGCTGCTAAGGCTCCCTTCTCGCCGGTGAAGGTGAACCTGCTCCCGTCGGTGCGTACACATCGCACCTTGCGCCTAAAACAGTCAATCTGTGCATGGACCGTAGACAGCCAATCCATGCCCAAGATGACGTCGTAAGGCCTCGACGCTGCTACAAGAAGATCCCAGCCGAAGCTCTCGCCTCCTAGAGTAAGCTCACACTGCCGGCACCAGTGCGTAATCGTCGAGTCTGCTCCCGTAGGAGTCTCTAGCCGTAAGGATCGAGCCAACGGCTCAGTCGGAATCTCCGAGCTCCGAACAAGGGCAGCGGCTATGAAAGAGTGACTCGCTCCTGTGTCTATAAGAACTGCAGCAAGGGTGGAATAGACACAGATAGTACCTCGAATCATCTCGGGTGCGCCGTGGTCGTAGGCCTCTGCTGCCTGGAGCTGTGCCTGTCGCTGCCCGCCATCTCCCTGTGGTCGGGGTGGACCTCCTGGTGGTGGTGGTGGTAGAGCCTCAAAGCGTCGGCCACCACCAGCTGCTCGTCCAGCTCCTCTGCCTCGTCCGCCTCCTCCCTGCGGACCGCCACGGTCGACCCTCTGCCTCTGCCTCGGTGGTCCATCAACTGACTGCTGCTCCTCGGCACGGCGGGTCGGGCAGTCGCGAGCCATGTGGCCCTGCCCGCCGCACGAGTAGCACTGCCTGCCTCTCGGAAGACTGGCTCCGCGCTGTGTGCCCCGCACTGCTGAGCCAGTGCCCTGAGATCGTCGGCCTGAAGGTCTGGTCTGCCTGGACCCCTGAGTCATCCGTCGACTGCCTGCTGCAGATGACTCTGCCACGTGCCGCCCTGCGGTGGGTCGCTGTGCTGGTGTAGACTCAGCAAGGAAGCTCTCGATCAGAAGAGCCCGCTCCAGTACTCCTGTCTGAGTCGGTATGCTGAGGGAGATCAGCGATGCCCTGATCTCGTGTCTCAAACCCTGCTCGAAGGTCCGGGCCCGGAAGAATGGATCCCGTACCATGTCGGTCGAGTAGCGCGAGAGATCGGTAAACCTCGCCGAGTACTGGGCGACCGTCATGCTGCCCTGCCGCAGCTGTAGAAGCTCCTGGATGCGCACCGCTCGAAGGGTGGCCGGGACGAACTCAGAGCGGAAGAGGCTCTCGAAGTCCGTCCAGAGTAGAGATGCCTCGTCGTGCACCTGGAGCATCAAGCTCCACCATCGTCCTGCTGCTGCGTGTAGTAGGCTCGCAGCGAGGATCACCATGAGGTCTGCTGGTGTCCTCACTAGCCTAAACACTCGAACCACTGCCTCCAGCCAGTCCTCTGCTGCCTGGGGATCCGTCTCCCCGCGAAACCTGGGCGGTCGCTGTCGCTGAAACTCATGCAGTGCGCTGAGGCGACGTGCATCGTCAGCGGCTGCTGCTGGAAGCATCGGGGGCTCGGCGGGTAAAGCTACCGCCGGTGCCACTACTGGAAAAGGGCCCTGCACCGAAGCCTCGTCGCTCGGTGGGCTGTCGTCTCGCTCGACCATCGGAACCCTAGCTGGCTGCCGTCGTGGGGCCATCCTGAAAAGGAAACAGGTGCGCCACGGTTAGAACAGTATACCTGGTGAGCTGATATAAGTAATCACAAAGAAAACTTTGAAACACACACGCAATCAATGTTTTCGTGCATTAAGTCGGAAATCAGACGTCAGGGTCCTGGTGTGTGGATACGTCGGCCGCCGCACCAACACTGGACTCCCTGGACTGATAACCACACTCAATACGCTAAACATTATTGCTTCACATAGAAAAGATCAGAGTTCGCGGTAGAACCGAACTCCTCTGATACCAATTTGTCACGACCCGCCCTCGGGGTCCGAGCCGTGACTACCCCAAGCCCGCCTTCCATAGGCCAGGGGCTGGCGACTAGCACCAAGGCGTAAATCCCGGTAAAAAGGGAAGGCATTGCCTTTGAAAAGAAAACACACACCACAGAGTAAACAAGCGGAAGGTAATCACTAAGAAAGCAGAGAACAACTGAAAGTGCGGAAAAGTAAATGGGCCAGAATACAAACCCAAACTGAAAGTAAAGTACAACTCGAAAAGGGAAAAACAGCAACTGTAAAGTAAAGGCCGCTACTCCGAGCTGTCCACCGGAAATCCCACCTGAAGGGTGGGTACAGATAGCTCCTCTGCTCCACGGGTCCCACCGTCCGCTCCGTGCTCGTCCCGCCCAGTGGTCCACCTCCGGGTACCGTCCCGCTCCGCGAACCTCAGCTAAGGTCAACGCTGTCCGTCGTCTGCAACCAACAAAACGTAGTGCGGGCGAAGCCCGTGCAGGGGTGAGTATAAGCTACTCAGTAGGGACCCCGAGACCCCTGAAGGTCTCTCAAAATCCACAAAGGATAAACCACGAAGCAAAGTACAATCACGAAGTAACAACCAACACTGCTTAGGTATATGCCCATACATATACCTAAGTCATCAATTCAAATACGCTCCAACCTCCGAGCTCAAGTATAACTCAGTCCACGCAGGAAAGTATACGTATTCCACAAAGGAAAGTAACAGGATTCAGCTCACACAGGTATACTTCTTCAAGGACGATAAAGATGATCACTGATCCATCTAAGTCGTCGGACCCACGAAGGATCGATAGGTAACTAACCCCCGCAGAAGACCCACACAGGATCGGGCTCACACAGAACCTGTAGGCGCTGGCTCACACAGAACCGCTGAGCGCAAGGACCCACACAGGATCGGGCTCACACAGAACCTGAAGCACTGATCCACGTAGGATCGCTGAGTGCTGTAGTCGTCGTCGTCGAATCCACACAGGATCTCTGTACTGTCGTCGTCGAAGTAGAACAGTCGCAACCAGCACTAGGGTTCCCGCACACAGCAAGCTCGTACGGAGGGTCCGCTCCACGAGCCGAGAGGCTGATACATCAACTGTCACGAAGACCGAAGTTGATGTATCCAAAAGTTCCGTATCGACAAAAGGAACTCAACGCAACAGACGGCGCGTCGATCGGACGCCCGGTCTGAGAGTTATAGGCATTTTCGTCTCCGGGGCCCGGTTGGTTTTTAAGGCAAAACCAACCCGACCGTACTCCACCTGCGTCCAAACCTCGGGCGGAGTATGCCAAAAGATCCGTCTCACTAAGAGGAACATTACGCGACTGACGGCACGTCAATCGGACGTCCGTAGCTCAAGATATGAGCGTTTCCGCTCCGAAGGCCCGGTTGGTTTCGTGAACGAACCAACCCGGCCGAACTCAAAGTAAACCGAAACCTTGAGTGCGATATACCGAAACGACCGTCTCGATCCAAGGATCGCGTTGCCGCAGACGGTTCGTCATTCGGAGGTCCGAGGCTCAAGTTATGAGCCAAAAACCGAATCTGGTCCGAAACGGGGGGGTCCGGGTCCGGAACGACCCGGCCCGACCCCCCCCCCCCCCTTGGGTGGCGCGGCGGCCGGCGGCGGCGGACGGCGGCGGCGGGCCACGTGGCGGCGGCGGGCCGCGTGGCGGCGGCGGCGGGCCGCGCTGGCGGCGGCGGACCGCGCTGGCGGCGGTGGCCGCGACTCACGCGGGGGGCTAAGCCCCCGCCCTTCCGAAGGCGGCGCGGCTTTGCCGCGCCGTTTGAGACAAAACGGCCCCCGCAAATGGGGGCCGGTTGAGTAAAACCGGGGGGGCTTTGCCCCCCCCCTCCTTAAAAGAACCGCCCCCTCATTAAGAGGGGGGTCTTGATGGACCGGCCGGGGGTTTAAACCCCCGGTTTTTATGACATCCGGCCGGCCTGCTGGCCGGCCGGTTTTTACCAACGGGACCGGAATTTCCGGTCCCGCCCTTGACTTCCGACGCCGGCGGCCCGGCCGCCGGTCTTTCCTTCCGCCGCGGCCCGGAACCGGCCGCGGTCTCCTCGTCTCACCGCGGCCCGGAACCGGCCGCGGTGTTCGTCGTCCGGCGCGGTGCGACGGCACCGCGCCCCTTTCGCCGTGCCAAGAATCCTCCCAACGCGGCGTGTCGGCGTCGCGGTCTTGAAGTCTCTCCTCGGCGAAGCGCGACGGTATTGCGGAAATCATAAGCATGTTCATCCGCGTGGTGCGACGGCACCACGCCTCTTGCTTCCACCCGCATGAATCAACATGAACGAAGGAGGGGGTTTCGGCCGTGTTCGTGCGGTCCGACTCCCCTCGCGTTAACAAATAACATAACTAAAAAGTCTCACGTTTAGTCATGCTAAAATCCACGATTCAGGAATGGAATAAAATAATTAATAAAAACATCCCCTACCTCGGGTTTGAGATTCAAAGAAATCCTCTACGTTCCGCGGAAGACGGCGTCGCGGAAATCAGGCGTCGCGGTCGTCGTTCGTCAAATCCGTTGATGAAGATTTACGTCCGATGCGACACGTTGTTGGCGGATCTTCGTTTGCCGACGAAGAAGGTCCGAAGAGGAAGCAGAGGTCCGAAGATACTAGGTCTCTGAGTCGATGATCCTTGACGAAGTGTTGTCGTTCTTCGTCGAGGATGAAGACGTTCTTCGTTCTTCGTCAGAGCTTGAAGAAGAAGAAGATGAAGGCTCCAAATTCTCTCAAGGTGGCTAGAGAATTCTAACCCAAATAAAATAAGCTAAAGACTTATTTTATTCACACAATTATCAATTTGAATTTCAAAGGTTTGAAATTCAAACAATTCAAACAATTCAACTCCATTAATTAACAAAGTTGTCATGTTATTAAAAGAGGAGTTTAAGGGGGAAGTTGAGAGGTTATTAAAAGATTTAGGGGTTCGTGTGGGCCCCACCACACTTAATCCTCCCAAGGGAGGTTAAGTGGGTGTGGGTCCCACTTCCAACCCCCTTAGGTAGGTTCTTTTTTTTTTAAAGTTTAAATAAAATTTGTTTTACACAATTTTATTTAACTTAACTGAAAAACCCCAAAACGTAACTTTCAACCCGCAACAAACGCAACTCCCGAAAAGGTCTCATTAAGCGAATATCGGCGCTGCGAGTTCATCGGTGCCCTCGGATTTCAATTCCGAGCACCGGATCAAAAGTTAGGAATTCCCGCTCGTTCGTTCACTGAACGTACCCGAGCCAAACTTCGGAAATTAATTCCGGGCACTCCGGGCCTCGGAATCAGGTGCCGTCTGAAACCGCGCTCTTGTAAAAATCCAAAGAAAATTAAGAAAAAATTTCCCTTGAATTTTACGGTCTTTACAATATCTGTCCTACTGGCAGTAAGATATAATAAACTAACAATCATACCTCTATATAACTTGTTTTCAACTAACTTTCTAGTTTCATCCAAATCATGTTTTATATTAGTACTCATAGGAGTTATATATATCTTGCTGTTTTCAAGTCCAAATTTCTTAAGAAATCAATAATGAATTTTCTTTGATTCAAATAATTTCCAAAATCTTTTTGATAAATTAGAAGTCCTAAAAAGAAATTTAATTCTCCCATCATAGTCATTTCAAATTCTTTTTTCATTATATTTGAAAACTTGTGACAAAAGGATTTATTAGTTGATCCAAAAATTACATCATCAAAATAAATTTGAACCAATAAAATATTAGAATTTACAGTTTCCAAAAATAGTGTTGGATCTGCCATTACAATAGTAAAATAATTTTTCAAATGAAAATAGCATAATATTTCATACCAAGATCTAGTTTCTTGTTTAAGTCCATAATGTGATTTAGTAAATTTAATAACAGAATCTGGTTTTTGTGAATTTTCAAAACCAGGAGGTTTATCAACATAAACTTCCTCCATAAAATAACCATTTAAAATGGAAGACTTAACATCGATCTGAAATAATTTAAAATTATTATCTGATGCATAGGCCAAAAGGATTCTAATAGCTTCTAAAAAATATATAGGTGAAAAGGTCTCATCATATCATACACCTTCATCCTGATTATATCCTATTGCTACAAGTCTTGATTTATTTCTTGTTATTATTCTTTATTTATCTTGTTTATTATTAAAGACCCATTTTGTTCCTATAACTAGATAATTTTGTAGTCTTTCAACAAATTACCTTAATTTATTTCTCTTGAACTGGTTTAATTCTTCTTGAATTATTATCATCCAGCTTTCATCATCTAAATCTTCTTCTATAGTCTTAGGTTCTAGTTGGGAGAGAAAGGCAGAAAATTCTACAAGATTTCCTACATTTTTTCTAGTTTTTATTCCTATGTCAAAGTCACCAATTATAGTTTCTAAAGGGTGATTCTGTAGGGTTCTAGTCTATCTAGGTAATACACTTATAGGTTCTTCAGTATCAGGTTCTTTTGAACTGGACTTAATTTCATTTATATCATTTTAAAAATAAATTTTCAAGTTCTCAAGTCTCATGTTATCATTTGAGTCAGATTCATCCATTTGATCTGTCCTTTTCTCAAAGGGATCAGATTCATGAAATTTCACATGAACTGATTCTTCAAAAAACTGTGACTTCTTATTATAGACTCTATAATCTTTGGAGGTAGCTGAATATCCTAAGAAAATGCCTTCATCATATTTTGTATCAAACTTACCAAGATTGTCCTTGGTGTTCAAGGTGTAAACCTTGGATCCAAAAACATTAAAGTAATTTACTTTAGGTTTTCTGATATTCCAAAGTTCATAAGGTGTCTTTTCCAAAATTGGTCCTATGAAAACTCTATTCATTATATAGCAGGTTGTACTTAAATATTCTTCCCAAAAATCGGTAGGAAGACTGTATTCATTTAGCATTGTCCTAGAAATTTCCTGAATAGTCATATTTATTCTTTAAAAAATTCCATTATGTTGAGGTGTTCTTGGTGTAGAGAAAGTATATTTAATACACATGTTTGAGAAAAAGGAATTAAATTCCTGATTCTCAAATTTTCCACCCTAATCACTTCTTAAGGAAATTATATTAGAACTTTTTTCATTTTGAGAATATTTACAAAAACGTTTATAGAAAGTAAAAGCTTTATTTTTAAATTTCAAAAATAAAATCCATGTAAATCTAGAATAATCATCAACAAAAACATATATATATAATTTACTATCCAAGCTTGCTACCCATTAAGGTCCAAACAAATCTGTATGGATATGATCTAGAGGATTAGTTATAGAAACTTTTGTAACAAATTTTAAGGATGATTTGTGTTGCTTTCAATGTTGACAGGAATCACAGAATTTGTCACTTTCAAATCTCAGGCTAGGAAAATCAGAAAATAATTGTTTCTTATATTATTTATGTAAAACATAAATATTAAAATGAACAAGTCTCCTATGCCAGATTCCTGATTTATTCAATTTATCATTTAATCAATTTACTAGTTTTTTAAATAAGAAATTTAAATCCAGGGTGTGCACATTATCAGTTTGTGGTGCTCTAAATTTAAACAATTTTTTTAAAAAAATAGTAGAAATATTATTAGAAAAGTTAACAGTATAACCATCACCACAGATTGGAGAGATACTTGTTAGATTGTGTTTTAATCCTTGTATATAAATTACTTTGTTGATTGAGACATGTTCTAGATCTCCAACTATTCTAATACTAATGATTTTCCATTTTGAATTGTCACACAAAGTGACAAGTCCGCCAACTTTTTGAGTGAGTGTAGAGAAATTCAATGAGTTTCTACTAATATTCCTTTAGCAGCCACTGTCCATATACCATATTTCCTTTCAAATTTTATGACATGCTTCTTGCAAGGTCATTTAAACAAGTTACTTTGGTACCTATATTTTATTGGGTCTACTTGTGTTAGCCAGCAAAGATATGGGAATCCACACTTGCTTTTTTTCTAAAATCAACAGAATCAAATAAATTATTTGAAACAAAAGATTTCATAATACAACATATTTGGGGTTGTCTTAAGAGATAGTTTTAAAAAATATGTCCCCTTATTCCACAGTAATTATAATTTAATCTCTTTTATCATGGAAAAAGATAATTCTTTTACAGCATTGTTTTTTCACCTATAGAACCAATTCCAAATATTTCTTTATTAATAACAGTTTTCCATGAATTTCATTCAAGTAGTTCAATACTTTGTTAAAAATAAGGGCTGCACTTTTATACATTTCTACTTCTACTTGCAATTATTTTATTTTAGCTTCATGATCTGTATAGTAAATGTTAGTTGAATTATACTTATCAGATTACTCCTTAAATTACTTTAGAAATTTATCTCTTTCACCTTAAATAGCCTTGTAAATGTTCATTAAGAACTTATGCTTATTAAATAGAGAATCATATATTTCTTCAAGCATGTTGCAAAAGGCTGCAAGTTTTTCATTAGAGTAATTAGATTCAGAACTAGAGTCAGAAGAGTAGTAAGATGGAACCTCATCTGTTTCTTCCACAAAACACATGTTTTCTTACATATTTACTTCTTGCTTCTTGATGTACGATTCAGATGTGCTACAGGAGTCTTTAGATACACTCCTTGTAGCTTTCATTGCTTTCTTGTCCTTATGCTAATAATCATTCCTTTTGAAGAACTTCTTCTTCCTGTCTTCCATTAACTGTGGACAGTTAGGTCTAATGTGGCCCATTTTCTTGAACTCATAACATCTAACTTCCTTTTCATACTTTTTTGAATGATTTTCTGAATCCCTTCTTCTTTCTATAGAATTTAGTGAATGATTTGTCAAGCTGAGAATGTTCCACATTAGAATTTGATAAATCCAAACTTTCTGATTTCAATTTTACAATTTTCTTCCTCTTTTTATTTGTGATGACACTTTCAAGGAAGTTTCATATCACTTGATAAACACTTTATGCTCATTTTCATCATTTTTAATCTCAGCTTCAAACATCATTAGTGTTCCAATCAGTTCTCTCATGGATAAGTCTTTGACAGATGTTGATTTTCTGATTTCAGTAGAGATTTCATTCCATTTAGTAGGTAGTACTCTCAGAACATTTAAATCTTGATCAGCTTGTTTGATTGGGTATCCCAAAGCTGTTATATTATTGAAAATATCTTTCAACCTTCCATTCATTTGAGTAATTCTTTCACTTCAACCATTCTGAATGTACCAAATTTAAGCTTAGCTATATCATATCTCATTTCCATGATATTGTTAGTTCCATCATAAGTACAACAATTGTTTTCCACATTTCATATTCTATCATGAATTGAGATACTCTATTAAATTCATCAGGTCCTAGACCACATATAATTTCATTCATAGCCTTCGATTTCAGATCATATTATGCTTCTACAGTTGCACTCCATGTCTTAGGTTTATCAGGTATTTAATATGGAGTCAGCATCTTAGAATATTCTCTGTATCCAAGGTTTTTCATATAGACAATCATTTGAGACTTCCAACATCCATAGTATTCTCCATTGAAGTACGGTGCTCTGACCATAGAAAATACCTCTCTTGTATCTGTCATCTTTCTCTGCGTATAATCCTTAATCGCTTTTAACTTGTTAGAGCTTTATCAAAAGCCCAACCTATGATACCAACTGTTCGATCGAGATTACATTAAATATACACAAGAGGGGGGTGAATTGTGTCTTTTCCAAAATCTTCTTGAGATCATGTTATTTCCTTTATCTATAATCATATAGATTAATGCATTGGAAATATGAAATGCACGGACACACGATATATAGTGGTTCAGGGAACAGAAGGCCCCTAGTCCACTCCACCAATGCTCTACTCCACGAGCTTGGTGATTTTCACTATCTCTTCCTCATCTCAACAGACCTTTCAATAACTGAGTGATGGTAGTTGACACCATTATAATCTAAGGGAAAACATAGCCTTCTGGTTTAATCACAGAACTGACACAACTTATAATGAGAAGCTGTTCACTCAAGATAAAAAGTATTTGTTCTTTGAAAATACTCTCCCGATTTTTCTTCACAATTGCAAGAGAATGAAATTGACAGTAAATAGAGAATCATCTTCAGAAAGAATGATCTTCAATAAAGAGTCATTCTGAGTTGATCTTGTTGACGTAAATAAATAAATATAAATCGCAACATCAATAGCAGCAGTCTCACAATTGATCTCTATTGTCTAATAAGTGAATCTTTTGTCATGTATCTTTAACTGTAACAAACAGAGCTTTTATCACTCTTTGTAATCAACAGAAATATAGATCGTGATTGAATCTGTTTTTTCTTCCCTTATAAAATATCGAATTCTCGATATCATATATTTATAGATGTATCTTCTCTTGTCTTCCTGATCACTATTTTCAAAAACGTACTTACACATACCATAAAAACATGGATGTAACGAATACTTCCTCTATAAAAATACGATCCACAATCTTCACCATTTTACTCACGTAATTTTAAAATTTGAATTTACAGAGTAGTCTTAACTCTCCTTGTAATTCTCCATAAAAATTTCCTTTTAATTTGATCCTTAGATGGCTCTGAACTCATTAAAGACGCACTTTAAATCAACTTTTAATCCCGTTTAAAATGACCCTGATAATCCACTTGTAGATCCTTGAATAAGAATATCAACTTTCAATATTCTGATGCTAAATGTAAGGTTGAGTTATACAGTATGCATCCTATGAATGTAACGTATATCATAAACATAAGGTTGATGACGTAGCCTTCAAACGCAAGGTCGAAAACATAAGGTTGATCACAAACGTAGGGTTGGAAATCAATACTTTTCTCTTAAAAATTCAAACATATGATAAATGTTCCATACTTTTATAAGAATCCAAATGAAAGTTACATGATCCATAATTTTATAAGAAACATTATTTTGTTTACAAATGTAATGTTGATGAACCATACCTTTGAGAAAAAAACGTAACAATTAACACTTACGTACGGTTCTCCATCGATATTTTCTCATATCCCAAACATAGGATTCTTTCATAACGTAGGGTTCCATTTATTAATTTGTTGATAATGTATGGTTGATTAACAATAATTTTTTATAACTTTCAAATTAAACAACGGGTTTCTTTCTTTACGATACGTTTCCACACGTAGGGCATGAACAGTGATTCCAGAACATGTCTAACCAATTCCTGAATATATAGAGCATTAATAGTGTTTCTAGAACATGCTAATGTGAATTCTTTAACAATTAAATCTCGTTGTTCCAGAACATAAATATTTCATCCAGAAACAAAAAATAATAATAAATGCCTGAAATATACTAAAAAAATAAAATCATTACAAAACCATTAAGGGTATTTGAGAGCATCAAAATCATCATAAAGATATAAAGTATTGTTCTCAACAATATCCCTCTTTAAATAAAAACATTATGTATTTTAGAAAACAACAGTTGCTCAACATGAAGATCCCAAAAAATAACTGTAAAATTCATTACACTAAGTTAGAATCGTAATTGTTTCCTTGATGATATAGTGGCACTATCTCTATATTGAAACATGCAACATTAATAAGGATCATATAAGATTGATGTATATTTTATCGTGGAAATAAAATACCATGACGTAAATAGGATTTTTGGAGATACTCATGGACTATGATATCTCAATACACTACCATCATGGGAAGAAAAATAATGTTTATAATGCATTGAGTATGAAGGACAATAGAGGTCTGACTGTAATGAGGATTAATAAGTATTCATTATTCGGGGATCTATTAAAGATATAATTGGTAATTTTTAGTAAATGGGAACCATTATTCAATTTCCAAGAAATTGAAAAACCATATTATCTAGAAAATATTGAGATGTCCTAGTAGGATTATATAGATTTAAAAAGAAGGATTAATGGATAATATGATATGTAATTAATGTAATTCATTTTCCAATATAGAGTGTTGGATCTTGGAAAGTATTTTTGTATTGGATCCATATATTAAATGAATATGGAGTTACTATATAAAGTGCATACCTCAAAATTTTATATACACCATAGTAAGTTGAATATGTATATGGGTTTAATATAACACATACTATGGGATAGTATAAATTTGTATATTGTGGATTATTTTTATATATTCATACTACTTTATCTTGTAAAACATGAATTACAATATCCTAAAAGAGTCATAAACCCTCTACAAATACCTATATAAAAGCTGTACAATATTACAATAGAATTTGTTACTATACTTTGAAAGAGGTATCTGGATGATTTATTTTATAAGGGTAATCATATAACTCATTACCATGTTCTCACATTTCTAATAACTAATACAATACATAACCCTTGATCGCATTTCTAGGATAAATATCAGAAAAATCATTATAATTATTATGGAAACTTAATCAATAGTATTGGACTGTCACCCCCAAATGTCATCAAAATTATATAAGGGAAATCAAAAGGCTCTAAAAAATATATTTATGGTGTTCCAATCGTCCATAGATTGATGTAAAGTCATAAATTACTATTCAAGCAGAATAATAAATTTTTAGATCATATTCTGTTGACCTTTAGGGATCGCAAGATTAGTATTTATACATGGTGTAATTATCATAAATTAACATTTTACATTTGTGAAACCAAATCGAACAGTATGATGGATTATATGGGAATAGATTTGATACTCCAACATGATGGGAATAATTTGTATAAATAATTTATTACGTTCAGAACATGTTCATCATACAATATATAACGAATTGACTATCTAAGATAAAATGACTGATGAAAAATATAAACAAAATATATATTAAAAAAATCAAGGTAAATTCATGGTATTTCAATTGGAAGATGATGTATTTAAAGTGGTGACTTTATAGAGTTGTGTTATAAAAGTTTATAAAAAGGGAATTAAATTCATGTGTATATTGGGCCCTAAGAAATTCTAATCTTAATTAGAGATATATCTTACTGATTTTATATTTCACCAAACCTTGATAATGATTGTGATGTATTCAATGTTTTATTATTTAATAAATTTCTACTGGATCCAATTAATATACTCATGTCTGCAAGAATAAAGTATTAAACTCATTTTTGTTATAATGAATAGTCTGTCTATGTTCATGAAATTAAAGAACATGTTTTGTGCAATTTTATAACTCTATTACTGAATGTACTTTGAATAATTTAAATCTTAAAGAGACAACATGGGATCTTGGAGAAGTTATGAATAATAAATAACATTATTTTTTACCTTAAACGCATCCAATTATTGGAAAAATATATACTTTGTGGTGGGATAATGTAAAAAATAAGACTCCACTATAGTTTGTAAAAACTAAACCCCCAAAAAATTATATATTACACACACTAATGATTATTAAATAATGGTTTTATTTAAAATATTAATTTTAATATTAATTTAACCAAATTAAATTCATTTTTTTATTTAGAATTTCAATAATTTGTAATATTGAATTTTTTGGATTTTTCTGAAATAGTTCATTTTTAGTTGAGTAGTGAAAAATAAATTTTTAATAAAAAAATATAATTTTTATTACATTATTATTATATGTGAAATACATATAAATTTAAAAAATGTTATAATTGATAAAATATTAGATTATGTAGTACAACTATAACTTTCAAAATAAAATTCTAAATTTATAAAACCATTGTCAATATTTTATGAACTCATTGAATTTTTTCCTGTAATGGAGTTTATTTATATTTAAAAAAAATATTATTTTGGTAAAAATAGTCTGTGTATTTAAGTGGAATCCATATAACTATTAAATTTATGATAAACTAATTTATATACTAAAAATCTAAGACATTGTAAATTTTATCCTACAAATAAATTTTCATTTAATAGATACAATTTTTATAAAAATGGTGTTTTATATATTACATGAGTTATTTGAAAAAAAATAAAAATATTAAGATAAAATGGATTTCTTATTTTCTATTATTATGTTATAATTATTTAATAATGTATATTTTATTTTTATTCATTGAATAGAATTTATCTATGTAAAACCCCACTTACCACTACAAACATAAATTTGTAAAAGATAACATTTCGTCATTAATGGGATTTAAAACACGATAAAATCATTTTTGAACATGAATTATTAATGGATTATTGAATTTACCACATAAAATGTTTAATTATTTACCATTTTTTGAGAATCATGACATGTGAAACATGACCTGTGAGACATGTTGTCTATTTATTTTATATTGAAATGTGTATATAAATTTTATTCTCTATAATTATAAGAAGGTCTCTCATGAATCCTAAAGTGAAATAAAAAAATTAGGATTAATCTTTAAATCATAAACTTTCACCATTCCCTAGAATCATATTTTTCAATATTATTATATTTTTCTCAAAATATTATCATATTCCCTCCCGATTCCAAGGAGTCTTCCAAGTGAAAGCACATGTCCTCAAAGTGAAACTAATTTTCCCTAATTTAATTTAATTTTTATATTAGTTTTCCAAATCTATATTATTCACTCTTGTATAATAAAATTGGTTTTATTTTTATACTAAAAATTATTATTCTATGGAAATAATTACTAATAACGTTACCATTTTACCTTATGGAAAAAATTACTTTTGTGTGTGTGTGCGTACTACCACCTCCTTGAAGCGTCATGTATGATTTTCTATAAGAAAATTACATGGTTGGTAATAGGGATTAATTTAATGAATATATGATATTTATAGTTTATTTTAAATTATAAAATGATAAAAAAAAGTTATACATTATTGTTTTTCAATAAAACACAATATCACTAGTCATGCGTATGGGTGAATTACAACCTCCATGGAATGATGGATTTTCATTTTTTTCATTAATAACATTATTAGATAGTGACGAGACTTTTCAGTCATTATAAATTAGTTTTATAGAGTTAGTATTTTTATTGAGAAATTGGATAACCTATTCTCAATGTGAGTAATAAACAATAATGGGAAATTAAATCATCCAAAAACAACTATCTAAGAGGAAAGAAATAAAATCTTCATACTATGTAGTTATATTGTATAAGCTATATGATTCTTATAATTTATTAAAATTAACATATACCCCACTAATATACTATAAATAAATAAATTATTATTATTTTATGATGATATTACTACTATATTACTTTTTAATCATCCATTAATTTTTGTATGTTTTGGTTTTGTTTGGTTTAACTTCCTACTTGAAAAATGATATAACATTATATCATCAATGATTATATGAATTTAATTTCTAGTAATATATGATATAAATTTGTATGTAATTATTTTATTTGGTATTTTTAATGTTAAAATTAATATTAAATTCTTCAGTTATGAAACTAATTTCTATTTATGATAAATAATGGAAACATTTTCAGTACTGGTTTCATCATTATAAATCAATACCAAAATTAAAATAGAATGAAATTTTAACATTGAAAATTTTAAATAATGAATTATAATGATCTGTATGACCTTTTAATTTTTTACTTTGGGATAAAAATGAATAAAAAACTATTATTATCCTACAAGTACAAAACAAAAAAACGTTACTCACACATGATATTAAATATAGGTACAAACTAAAAATATACCTATACATTATAATTATAAATTCATAAGAAAATTTGATATAGATAAGAATAAGGTTTTTAAATTTGGGGTTAAGATATATATATTTTAAATATAATTATAATGTGTATTAAACTAAGTATAATTAATTTAAATGTTGTCTTATCTCATCCTTTTAACTATTATGGAATATTCCATATTATACAAAGAGTTTAACATAGAATGTTGTATCTTTATCCCATTAAATTTTTTTATCATGATTATATTATTATTCATGGAATTTAATATTATCATTTAAATTATTTCATTCAATTTCATTGACTGAAATGTTATGTTAATACACCATAATTCCAAAAATTCATTGATTCGGAAAAATAAAAAGTTTGTGCATGTCGTTTTCCAATAAATTAATTCATTTTCTATATAATATAAATTTGATGGGGCTATTAAAAAGATGTACTTATCGGTAATCAACCTGAAACAGTTTGGATGAGTTTCAATTCAATCTTCCCTTAATGATTGGTGAGCGGGCCTAAGACTACAGATCTAGCAAGAAATTATCTTGGGAAATGATTTTTATTATTCATGCATTCCTTAGAAACCATAATAAAGGGTTTTCAAACAATTTAATTGGACTCCTACTACTGTAAACTATTGAAATATATAACTAAAGTATATTTACAAACCATTGGTTTGAAATTACCCTATGTACCACCTTATATTTTTATTTTATAGGGGTACTTAATATTACATTGATAATATCACATGGTTTCTATGATCATTATGTTATATTCTCTTATATGGCCACATTATTTGATTAATGTTTTTGAAAAAAATCTGAAAAACATATAAAAGTTTAAATATGGATTTTTATTGTTAACAAAGAAGAATTGGTTATGTATTTTATAGTTTTCTCATTTGTTTATATTATTTATGAAATAAACATGATTAGTGATTGGTGGAGTATGATATTGATATCCTCTCCATTATTTGATATGTATTTTGAGGAAAAATAGAAAATATATTTACAAATTCCATTACTATTTATGTATGGTGTCATGGTACACTTCCTTAACAATCTTTTCATGATGTCTAATATTATGAATTCCATCAATTTAAGGTGAGTAATTATTATCATTGTTTTCATTTTTTATTGGATTTAGTAATCACATAGTTTTATTTTATTATATAATTACATTTATCATTTATTTTTTACAAACAATTTATTTGATTCTTATGATATGATTTATTCTAATGTTTACTAATATTTATTAACCATTTGAGCCCAACATTATTTTTTTCTCCAGGAAAATTTGAAGAGAACAATGTTTAACCATAAAGGATGTGATTGAGTATATAATAATATTATCATGGTGTTTTAATTATATAAAATATGTTCTCATGTGTAATATGAAAAATATGTATATATCTTATCCGCCAAGACTACAATGTTGTTGGATAATTTTGGAACTATTGTATTTTGTAAAAATAATACAATATAACTAATAGATCTCAGTTTTTGGAGACCATTTTATTATGTTTATTTTCATGTCAATCCCCCAGGGAAGGGTTTATAACTACATATTTAGACAAGGGAAACCCTTTTTCGACCGACCAACCAGGGAGAATCCCTTTTATTCATAACCAATAACTTCTCTTAGCTTGGTCGTGTTTGGAGAATCAATTATTTTATCAAATTTTTTTCTCAAGTAACAAATCCTATAATAGAAATAGTCACAGTTAATGTAACCCTATATATAATAAAGACCTATAGAATCCAAGAATTGAATTGTACTAGATCTTCTAAAAAATTCATAAAGGATACCAGCAAATAAATTCAATTATATATGGGAATATATAGGTCCTTGTTGATGCATATACATGTGTAGGATGTATAATTCTAGATAAAAGTGGAATCATTGGCCCACAATAAAATAATGATGCAATTATCAATGATGGAATGTATTGAAGGCTTATAGAGTGGGAGAAGGATCACCACCAATAAAATATAACAATGCAAATAGCTACTATCAGGATCATTACTGAAATTAATTATCTATTATAAGAGGCGAAAGTAGTGGTTTCACACCTGAAAACCTCGTTCTATTAGGTATATGTGATATCAACCTTTTAAGATAGATTAAATAAAAATATTTTTTTAGGGACACTATAAATTATACGAGAAAATGTTCGTTGTTATTCTGTAAGCCTTCTAAATACATCGAAGGAACATAATCATTTGAAAAAAATCTTAATGAGGGTTTTGAAATGAAACCTATCATTTTCCTATAAATCAAAGGAAAAAAATAAATACCCAAAAATTCGGAAAAGAAGCTAGTTTCTTGGAGCAAAATAGAATGAGGGAATCATTGGGGAGTAGCCCATGAATCTTATAATTTTCACCTCCTCCTACAAATCTTGTTCCACCATAAAACCTTAAAAACTCTATAAAGGGTAAATATAATACTCGGAGTATTCCACTTGGGTTTCCTAATTTTCATAGTGGAATCACATATAATAAAACCAATAGATTCATTTCTTATGTATAACTATTTTTCAAAGGATGATCATTCTCATTTTAATAGGTTTTCTTTTTTATGGTGGCATTTTTTAGGCTCTAGGGGAATTGGATATAATTATTACGCATTTTCAATCATTATTGTAGGGTGGAAATCATAGGGGATAGAGAATATCCAATGATAGTGTAAAACATTGCATATATTTTCCAAACCTTATTTAGAATTATATAAATATTTTGTTTAGATTTCACTATATCATTCCCATGTTCTATTAAGAATGAGTATAGGTTAGTTCTTATATATTATGTATCATATTTTATTGAAGGTTTTTCACATCATAGTCATCAATATTCTTATGAATCCTTATTCATTAAAAATTATGTCTTAACAATTTTGTAGGTTCCAAAGGCCATTATTATTGATAATTATACTCATTAAAAAATTTCTAAATTAAAATCATTTATTGATAAGTATCTTTGTACCCATTTTATTGATACAAAAAAATCATTAATCAAATAGATAATAAAAAATAACTAACAAGGAATTGAGAATATATGTTTTTTAAATTGTGGGAAATATGAAGACATATTGGTAATAATAACTAGATGAAGCATTGTGGGCCTACAGATCTGAAATCATTACTCATATTAAGAATTACATATATTGTCTTCCATTTAGAAAATTTTATCCACATTATTTTTAATTGAAACATATTTTTTATTCATTATGTATGGGACTAAATTTTTGCTTTAAATTTATTTAAAATACCTGTTTATTTTAGATAAGTGAATTGGAAAAAAACAAGATGAATTTTTATAATAACATTTATAAGGGAAAATATCATTTTTCGATTTTCTGATTCAAATTAAATATTTCAAGGATGGAAATTGTTTTCTATTAAGTATAGGATGAATAATTTCATTATATTTGTTATTTATAAATGTCTCTTCCTGTTATCGATATTATTATAGAGGTTAATGGTTTTTTGGATCTATTAGTAATGTATAGTTTATTGTTTTTTTATTAATATATAGAGGATTAAACACTGCATTGAGGGGTGACAAAGATGTCTATAAACGTTTTTATTACCTTTTAATTAATCATATTAGTATCACTAAGGGATATAAATTATATTCTTTATGGGAATAAAACTAAATAAATTGTTATCTTTCATTTATTTCAATATTTTTGGGAATAAAAATTAAATTATGATTTTGTATTTATAATGTTGTTGTTTATTCAATTTACTGGAATAATTGGTTTTTGACAATTATTTATAGAATTTATTTATTTATTTAGAGTATATAAATTATGTTTTAATATATTTTTTTCTTCCTGAGGGAATTCAAATTATTTTATCATATCATTAACTATCAATGATAGGTGATTTTATTTCATAGATTTCATTTATTCACCAATATATTTTTTATTTTGGAATTAATTCTGACGTTTGAATTTAATTTTGTTTATATATATTACATTATAGAGATAAATTATAAAATACTATTTTCGAAAAACCATATATGAGTTGAAGGGAAATTTATCAAGTAACTTGTTTTCATGATTATGGAATTGGGCACCACCTTCTTCTTTATTTTTTATCGAGTTTCTTAGTTTCTTTATTTTAATTGTCTGAAACTAATAATTAATCTTCTTTTGTTTTTTATGAGATGAAATAAAGTAACTATGATTTAATTTCAATTTTATTGGGAGGTAAATTATGTTTTTGAAACATAAAAGGAAAAATTTTCAACATAAGGGGAGTAAATTATATATTTTTTAATTTAATTTTTCTCTATTAGTTTATTTTAATTTTTTTATTAACTCAATAATGGAAATTAATTGAAAGTTTATTTCATTGTAAAAATTTATTACATGTTAAATATTTGATGACTTTTTTCAGGTTTCTATTAGTAATAATTTTTTTTATACATTAATAATGGGTTTACATAATCAATATATGTACTTGATCTAATCATATTTTTGATAAAAAAATTAAAAAATGAATTTTCCCCTACAATTTATCATGATAAACTGTCAAATATATTTTAAATGCTGGATGAAAACCATTTTCATTTGGAAAATTATTTCAATCATATTTTTTTTTGAAATAAACCATTTTTTTATTTGGACTTTCTTGTGATCCCCAAGGATAATTAATTTTCCGAAATTGAACATTCATTGAGAATATAATTGTGTAATTGTTTCATCGAACATGAGATTAAATATTGCTAGAAATTTTAGGTATTAAAATGGTTATGAGTCTCTTCTGTGATCTAAATGTATTATTTAAAATTTTAAATGAATCAGTTATATTTCATTTGAAATAAATTCATAAATTATTTATTAGAGTAGAATAGAAAAAAACTCATTACACATATTTGTTTTTTTACTTTAGTTGAAGGTTATGGATAAATTTTTTAAATTATTCAATACTATTTTTTATTTACCTAAATCTCTCATACATTAATGTTTTAAGAATTTTATGTATAAAATTAATCTCTAGGATTAATAATTCTTAATTAATATTTTCTATATCATATATAATGAAAAGGAGTAATTTTCAAGAAATTATTTAATATAATATTGATTGTAGTTCCATTAAATTAATTAATTCATTATTTTATATTCTTAGAATAATTAAATGTGGATTATATAAAATAATTCCCTTTTAAGGGAGTGATAATATTTTTTAAAATTATTTTATTTTAGGGTGGAAAATATATTTTGAGAGTTGATTCGTCACTTTTTTTCAATCAAAATTTTTTTAGATTAATAAAAATTATATTATGTTTATTAGAATAGTTTCTTAATGAAAATAAATTTATTATATGTGGGGAGAATTTCATTTTACACAATTTAAGTGTTTTTTGCATACATTTTCATTTTAGTTTTTCATGATATTATGCATAAATTTACATTTTTTGTCCAAAGGTTTTTTCCTTAATAATATTTTTCTAGATATGATATTTATTGATCTATTATTCGGAAATGTTAATTTTTATTTAAAAAAATTAATCAAATATTATATTTATTATTGTTAGATTTTTTTTATAAACATCATATTAAATGTTTTTTAATTATAGTTTTAATAACATTACTTTCAATTTTGTATATGATTATAGGATTGAAGATATGATTTATAGATCTGGAATTAATATTTAGTATATATTTTGTGATTTTTGATTTATTGATTAACAATCTAAAATATTGGTTTTGGATAATATATATTTATATGTGTGTGTGTGTCAAACAGGATATAAAATAGATGTTTTGGAATTATTTGATTATTTAATGGTTTTAATGTTTAAATATTTTGTGACTATATTTTAATTTTATTTTTATATTTAATTTTGTAGTTGAGTGATAGAAAAAATTTATTCAACTCAGAGTAATTAAATATTTCCCTGAAATAATAATCATTGTACAACAGTGATGTAATATCAATTTAATCTCCCTGATGTATTCGTAAATTAGGGATGTATAATATGGATAAAATCTGAATTAATATTGTATATTAGTAATTCTATAAAAAATAATTATGAAGAATTTTAAATTTCTTATATTCATCAAGAAATTGAGAGTTATTTATATAAAACATGTATAAGAATTATAAATCCAAACCATAGGTTGGGTACAAGTAACCAAAATATTTTTACAATAATCATTCTTCTATATTTTATGAAATTTGAAATGCCATCAAGTAAGGTTATTGAAAATTGGTATTGTATAATTCTAGTAATAATTTGAGCATCATAATACCATATAAGAAATTAGTAGAAAAAACCCAGATGTATATTAAAGTGAAACAGAATTTTTTTTCAAACAATCATGGAATAAAAAACTACATTCAGCTATGATAAATTTAGGATCATTAATAATAATTGAGTTATCTTAACATTAAAATAAGATAATTGGAAAATAGTTTCAAACTAACTAAAATTTTTTTAGGAAAATTATACCACCTACAATAGTGTTGGAATGATTAATTATATGCTAAGTCGGATCAACTGAAAAAGGTTCATCAATATTATTTTCATTTTTATATGTGGCGGGAATGAGAATAAAAATTTAGTGTGATAGGAAGATAAATTTATTCACCAATTATCACAGATTTTATGACTATTGAGTGTTGATTCATGAGAATGAGAGATAACTTTCATTAATAGATAAACATTCTAGACCCTAGTATATGATTTTTTATATCATTATTGTATTATATTTGGTTAAGGGGTATGCTCATTCATTTATATTTTTAGTATATCATTTTTATTGACCATATTTTTATAGATTATAAAGTCATATATTTCCTATAATATGAGATCAAGGATGATATTTTGTTTTTAGGAATTTCTAGATGAAATGTTTAGTAGTTATTTTAGATAAATGTTTAAGCTTGAGTGTTGAGAATATTTTCTAATGGTATTGAAAATCCATTCCATCACTGAGTCTAAAAGGGAAAAATGGAAAATGTATTAGAAAAAAGAGGAGAAAACACAAGAAGAAAATAAATATTTGAAAGCGATTGAAAATTGGATCACTTTACTCTACCCCAATCACCGTCGGTGTGCAAGGTATGTATGATCCATAATTATGGAACACGATTCACTTGTGCTCCCAATATCCTTTTCACCAAAGGACCTATTTTTTCCTATAAATATACCAGTGGGGACTTCATTTATATGGATAAATTTCCCGGATGTCTAATTGCTGCTCTGGTCACCCCATTGCATCACCCAAGTCTTCCAAAACATTATAGGTAGTACATTAACACCTAGGAATGAGGAATTGAAGGAGGATCATAGGACATAAGTCCTTTTAGTGTCTGAAATGCATAACACTTGCATGCCTAAAGTTCCCAAACTCCCTTAATCAGAAACACTTTCATGCCACCTATTCAACTCACAAAAACTTGAGTGACCCACTTCTGGGAATACTTGTGAGTACTCTCGAAGGCATGAGTCAACTCATGTCCATGTATTAACATCCTGTTTGTTCATCACTTATGTGAACATCTGGTCTCCCAATTCTACTAGCATTCCCATAATTTCACGCCAATACCTACTTGGGATCCATTATTTGATTCACCTACTCTCTTCAGTCTATAATCCATTAAGCCCTCTTTAAAACCATTCTTAGAAAGGCTTCTTCTTCATTTGGTCCCTTGTTTGAAAGTGATTTTTTTGAGACCTCCACCAAAACCTCTTAACTTATCAAACCTTTGGGAAAACAACTTTAGCATGTCTCTTATATTTGGTGTATATATCCATAGTTATAGGTTTCCCACATTTGATTCACAATGGAGTTAGGATTCATTGAGTGTTTTTGAGTTTTTATATATGTAGTCACGAGGACCTTTATCTTAGGAAAAGTATTGGGGATTTCTTGGTAAGGAGAATTAGGGTTTAGGTTCGGACCTCTACTTCCCATCTCTAAAACCTGATACCTCTGGCCTCTAAAAGGAATGGTTTATTTCAAACTTTCTTTTCCATAAAATCAAATGAGAAGTCTCCCTTCTCTATTGATATCCACTAGGGTGTCCATCCTGGTGTAAGTCCCTAACCTGTCAAGTAGGAGGTGGTTTTCTTTCTCCTCTCTACTTCCCTCACCTTCACCGCTTCCTTACATTGGACGCTTTTCCGATGTAATGATAAAATAAGGAAGGCTCGTCATCTCACCATCTTCCAAGACCCCTCGACCTCATCTACCCTCACCATCGTAGGTGTGTCCTCTTCCACTATAGGAGGAGGAAAAGTGTTGGTGCCTATGTTGAATCATTGGCATCATTTTTTTCTCACACTGTGCATGATTCACGTGGAAATAGAGATTTATCATCATCACAACATTTCTACAAACTAGGAATGAACTATGAGAACTCTGATTGCCACCATAATTAGGATATGTAGGAAGTCTTACCAGGCCCCAAGCTCACTATATATCATCTTTAGGAATATGAACCTATATATGGTCATCCTCCTTAGAAGTAAGTCCCAAATTATGCCCCCAAATCACCTTGTCATCCTTTTCCAGATGAAAGACCAAAATTATTTCTATCAATGGACTATAGTATCATTTGAGACTAATTAAACTATGTTTGATTTGATTCCCATCCAAATGGTATACATCGGAAGCCTATCTCAAGTTCAAACCCAACACATAAAATCAACTCTATTATTTTTTGGGCCATATTCCAAATAGTTTCTAATCAAATTTGGAAGCCAATAGTCTTTCCATGTTCCTTGGGATGTTTATCCGTAAGTCCCACACCAAAAATTGGCTAACCAGCATTCAATTAGATATCATTACCACATGAAATTAAACTATATGTATAGGTCCTTATCACAGGACCTTAAAAGGTATGATGTGTCTTATTAAGTGGAACTAAACTACAAGTTTTCTAATTACTTTCACAAGGATACATAGGTATCCCATTTTCTAGGTACAATACAAACATCAAAACATACCTTCATCTCCCTAGATAACAATAGATTCTAGAGTGCCCCACTGAGTTGCATAAAAACTAGTATCATGATAACAATGATTAAATGAATCTCTAAATCATATGTGAGAGGACAACATTAGTGAAGAACCCCAAATAAATATGGATGATTATAAATTTCACATATTCTAATAATTGATTCAAAACTACAAGGTAAACCTCTATGTTATAATTGGTTAATTAATAAGGATTCATGAAAATATCTCAAATCTATAAAGAGAGTCCTATAGTAGAAAATAATTCCCCCCCAAAAGTGTGTGATAAGACCGACCTCCCATCCTCTCAGCCAATGCATGTTCTTAATTATCGTAAGTGAAAACTTAACGATTTCCTTCCTTTGGAAAGAAGGTCCCTTTTGGATAAAGAAATGTTTGATGTTACTGGTTCCATGAATAAATCCAATGGAAATATCCTTAAATTGGTGATTATTAAACTAGAATACATGTTCCAAGGATCTACGAAACCAAAATGGTGAATCAGATGTGAATCCTTAACTAAGATAATAGTGTTACCCACCTATCAGTCCCTAAACAATTGATAATGGAAGGACATAAAAAGTAATTAATCACACATATATCCAGATAAAATATGTTTCTTTAATGGATTTTATTATTGTATTCAAGTTTTCTCGGAACTCCTTTCACTCCAAATGGTTTCCTTCATGATTTCACCCATGAAATCCTCGGCCGCTACATAAGATGGATCCTTATCCACTAGAAGGACATCATCACCCACATAGCATATTCAACATTGTGTTTCCAATGTACTAGTTAGGTAATACTGTCAACACGGTATTATACCAACCTTTCAGGAATCCTGATACGATCTCTAGGTTAATAACAAACCTCGATCATGAGTTCAACGACGACTGATGGTCAAGAAGCAGATGGTGCCAACCACTGTCTTCAACCGCTTTAGGTACATATCCCCATAATAGAATAACCATTTACTCCTATAATATAGGGAGGTGGATCAAGTGTTCACCTATCGATTCAACTCAAAGATGCAGGGATCCTTCCTAAGGACTCCCACCAACAATCATCATTAGGAAAATCACGTGGTAGTGAACCCCCTACATGATGGTGGGGTTGTCTTCGGTTGTTTGGCCTAGGTCCCCCAAACCTAGCCACACAAGATAAACCATTTTGAAGAACTTCCATCCAATAGGTAGAATATTCTTACTTTTTCATCCTCTGAAGAAGTCCATCAGCCTAACATTATGGAAAATAACGAGCAGCCACATACGACCGTTTGTCCAAATTCAGCAGCCCAGCTAACTCATCTGTTATCAGCCCACCAATCCATCCAGGTAAATTCAGTGGAGTACCATGAACTAGCACATACGCCTATTTAATATTTTCAGCAAGTTAGAAGACTCATCTTACCTCATTCATGGAACCTCTCCAATCAAATATGGTGTCCACTGGTAAAAGAAACATACACTAGCTTACACTAACCAATTCAGCTAGCTGTGTCATCTAAAAGAATTGAAATATGTCCATCAACCACTCTTGATGGAAAATAAAAAGAAGTCACATACACCTACTAGCATTAATCAAGCCTTCCAACTATCTCATTTTGAAGAACCTAGAGAAGTTAGTAAAAAAGCTCTGATGTCAAACTTGGGGAAGACTCAGCTATCTGCCACCATACATGAGTACTGTAAGTATCCACTGATAAGAAAGGGAGTAAAAGAGAAGAAACATACACATACTCCAAATACAGAATGGAATCATATTCTTTTTCCGGCTGCTGATGTCACCAATAACATCATTGCAATGGTGAATGGGTAGACCGAATTTCCAACACATATTCTTGAAGCATGCCAGAATATCATAACAAAAAAATTCGGTAGTACCAAGGGAATATATATATAATGTAACACCCCGGGATTTCAGAGTGTGTTATTTCTTAAAAATAATTCAATAACTTGCACTACACGCAACACCGAGTTCAATCACACCATTAAAAGAGGTCATGAATAGTATTAACTACATTTTGAACTTTATATAATCCTTATAATTTTAGAATCCCTATTATGAGTTTCTTAGTCATAATGCAAGAACAAATTCACTTTCAGTATTTCACTTTTATCAACTTCTAATAGTGAAACCTTTTTAAATACAATATTTTAAACATTTTGACTAAATGGAGACATCAAAAAATTTAAAATGAAACATCCCAAGCGTCCACGGTACGCTTTCCTTTGGATAAAACAGTAGCGTGTGTTGTACGCAACTTCGAGTTCTAACACACCGTAACCAATCAAACTAGTTGTTATGAATAGTATACCTACTTTTTGAAGTTATATATATTTTATATTTTAAAATGGAATTCATTTTTGGATTCGGAATATCAAATTTAGCCTAAGGTGAAATTTTGGTACTTTCGGATAACTTTCATATTTTGATGAATAGTGAAAATTACTAAATTTTAATTAAAAACAACTTTTTTAATCAAAATAATTAATAGTGATAAATTATGAATTTGAGTGGTTTTAAAGTATATTTAGAATATATTTTTACTATTTAATATAATGTTGGTCATTGGACATAATTTTACAATTAAACCGAACATAATCAAGTGTCAATCTTTTGATAGTTATTATCTCTTAAAAACACGCTTTTTGTTTTGACAGCGGGAATTAATTTTAAATTAATTTCTGCCACTTCTGTGTTTTGAATTTAGAAAAATGGATTCCATATTTGGAATCAGGATGTTCAAATTGAGTAAATAGGTAACTTTTATTTTTAGACATTTTGAATAATTACTGCGGTAAATATTTTATTTACCATGGTTAAGGGTAAATCCGGTAAATAAGGGTTAAAAAATAATATTATAATAATACTAAATTACCCTAAAACGTGTCTTAACCCTATTGGTTGATACATGGTCGACCATGGGAATCTTTGGGTCTATTTTGGGGCCCCATGGATCCACTTGTAAGTGATAATGACACTTTATTTTAATTTAGTTAAAATGAATACAAAAATGACACAAGCATATATCTTTTAGAACAACAATTTTTACATAGGGTTATATATGTTGGATTTTAGATTATAAATATTCATTAGAAAGCTAAAAAGCTTTCCTACATAATGATATTTTATTTATAATTTTTAGACATTGAATAATTTATTTTATTTATGACACAATGATGATGCAGTAATTACTATAATAGTGAAAAATTAAAATAATTGATATTATAAATACCCAAATAATTATAATATGAAACTTTTAATGAATTAAACTAATTTTATATGATAATATGATATATTAGAATTGATTTAATGGACTTTGTTCGAAGTAATAAATCTGTTAGGAGTTTCAAATAAATCATCTATTGAATAGTGTCAAAATTGACATAAAAGAGTTCTTTAAACAAATATTATATTATTAATTGATATTAAATTCCTAAAAATCTAAGGTTCGGCCAAGAGACTTATATTATGATAGGTTCCTCATTAATGGACCACTTGGGGGTCGCTTGGATGTATATAGTAAGTTTATTAACCATATTATATAAAAATACAAAGAGACATTGTAAAAGTGAAACTAATTAACTTAGAGTTAATACTAAAAGATAAGGTTAATATAAGTACCCAAACCTGTCTAAATTCTATTGGTTGAGTGGTTTTCGACCTATCCCCACCATAACCTTTGAATAGTCAACTTTAGAGCCATTAGAAACCGAATATGAATTTATTATAAATTAATATTTCTAGCTTTTCCAAAGGTGCCCCTCACCCCTCTTATAAAAGGGCACTCCTCCTTCTCATTTCTTCACACCTCTAAAGCCTTTTGGTTCGGCCAAAATCTGCCCAAATACTCTCCCAACATCCCTCACTACAACCTAGGGGCCTTAGTTTGATCAGAAAGCCATCCTAAGGATCCATTTTGATCAAATCAAAAGGAAGAACCCGAAGAAGAGGTAATGTTTTCACCACCCCTTTTCCAAGTTCATTTCTTCTTCCACTTCTTCTTCCTTTGTTGTTACCATTCTAAAATAATGACTCCAGTATCATTTATATACTATGATGTTATTATAAATATGGTACAACCATATTCAGTATTCTATCCACCCTTTGAATAACATGTCACCATACGTGCGTACGTACGGCTTACCGTCTCCACGTCGTGGTGTAATTGTTATTCAATATATTATTATTTGGATGGGTATAATAATGATGTATAACTCATGTAAATAATAAATATAGAATATTAATGATTCTGTATATATGATATACCATCCATTTATATATTATTTTAATATCAAAAGAATGATATTGTCGCTCGTGCGTACGTACGGACTACCGTCTCCACGAACGCGATGAGATTCATTCTCCATCGTATCCATTCAAGTATAATTATCATTTTATGATTTAAAAATGATGTTTAAGGACTTGATATCATTCTGGATATGAATAAGATACAACAAACATGGCTTATGTAACAAAACATATAAAAGAAAATGAGTAAGTTAACACCCGAAACGATGATAAATCTAAGATATTATTAATAAATCAATGTTAAAAGATCATATATGATATCATATTAATATATATGATTCTTGTATAAATTAATAACAATTTTTTCACCATTATACAGGAGGTTAACCTACCCCAACCAAGGAAAAGTACAAGGTAAGGGTTATTTCACAATCTCTTCATTATCCGAGGTTGTATTATACGTAATAATCTACTGGGATCTCTTTATCATCCACATCCATGTTTCTTCGAAATGTATTTCAAAACATTTTTACTATTTACAAGAATATGGGTTAAAGTCATTTATACCCTTGTTTGACTTTTTATAAGAGGTTTATAAAGGAATCTTTCCGTCGTTTTCAAAACAAGGTCCTTTTTAACCTTTTCGACAGAATTGATGTAAGAATGTTTTTTTTAACTTATACGGCGGGTGCGGTTATTTTACGCCGTTATAAAATCTTCAAAGCTTTCCATACAAGCTTATAAGAATATTTTCAAAGAAAATGTTTTATTTTATATGGATCTTAAATGATTTCAAAATAAAAGGAGATACTTCTTTAAAAAGAATTTTGATTTCATCTATGTCAACATTCTTTGATGGATTTTATGATTATTTGAAGTTGATTTATTATGATACAAAACTTCTATATTGTATTGAAGGTTTTGTGATATGTTTGACTGTGGATGTGCTATTTTTATACCATTCATTGTTTATGGTGAAATTATTGAAATTTCGTATGCTAGTTTTAATACGAATGTTTATGTTATGTTTAAACCTTTTCATATGGGAATACATTGGACTTAATAAGTGACGGGTGGAGCCCGCTATAGCTCCTCGATGCATCGGTAGGTCTCATGAGACAAACTAGTGTCTTGGCACAAGGCCTTGACAAAATCTTATTTGTAGTCTTGGCACGAGGCCTTGGCTATGTGGTTATGATAGTCTGGCATTATGCATTCCATAATTATGAAAGTGGTTATTGATATTGCATGTGATTATTCGATTAGTAGAATATCCATGTGAATAAGTAAATGGCATTATTTCATTTTATTTATGCCATACCATGTTGAAAGTTCGTATTTAAAAGGCTTTTGTTTTAGTTATACATTGCCTTAAATGTTTATTCCTATTTATGAAAGTTTCCACTTTATTGTTATCCTTACTGGGCATTTGATCTCACCCCTTTTTTTTATGTTATATTTTTCCCAGGATGTGAAGAAGTAAGTTATGAATGACCTGCAGGGATTTTATGAGGGGTTAATAGTGTGGATTGTGGAAACATTATGTTGTTGTATTAGTTTTTCATTTTATGATGTAATGTAAAACTTATGAATATATCTAGTGTTTCCAAGGCTACTAAACCAATCGGTCTTTCGAGATTTGATCTTTCTTGTGATCATGCCAATGTTATGTAATTAATGCACCGACTCTGGGTAGCTGGGGTCGGGGCGTTACAGTTGGTATCAGAGGAAGTTTAGTACAAACCTTGGAAGCTAGATTTAGATAAACTCTAATTAGAGCACGTAGACCTAAGATGAACTTTGAGGATTAGTATAGAAGAACATCCTAGAATTTTGGTATTGTAGAGATTTTGTGAGTTTTCCGAGCAATACATCCCTGTCTGGATACGAGCAGGTAGAGGAGGCTCTGGCACAGATGTACCTAGGGGTAAAACCCGAAAACACCGCTTTGAGCTAGACTCGAACGGGAACTGGTGCACGACAACGGGCCTTGCTGCACTCTTGGTTACGACACTCCCGGGGGATATGCTTAGGATAACTCTCACTATCTTTACAAATCATTATGAAGGGTTTATGAGTATATACTTCCTCAAAGAAAACATTTTTATGATTATGGATTATATCCATAAATAGTTCAATTTATGTTAAGTGTTGTATAAGTATGGGATTATGTATTTTGATTCATAAACTGATCTAGTTTATGCCATTGTTTAGAAATGGCGCCCAGTAGAAGGAATGAGAACTCCAGAAATGCACATGATCCAAAGAGAAGGAAGGATCATATCTTTCATGGTCTTAAGCTAGAATTTATAAGAGAAATAGTCTCCCATGTATTATCATCATATGAAGAAATAATATCATGTGTTGATAAGATAAGTAAAGAGTTTACTGAGTCCTATGGCTTTGAAGGGAAGCAAGAGAAGAAAAGGATGGAAGAGAGAAAGATGGATAAAGGGAAGAGGGAAAAGAAGAATTTTCCCATATGAGGTAACTGTGGAAAGAAACACCCTGGAACTTGCCTGAAAGGAATGGGAGTTTGTTATAAGTGTGGAGGAAAAGGGCACAAAGTACGTGACTGCAAGGGTAAGAAAATGGGTTTAAATGTACAATGCTTCATTTTCAAGGAGTTTGGACACTACGTGAACCTATGTCCCAGTCATCAGACTATGCCGCAAATGATGTTATTGGATAATAATCAAGTTATGATACTACCACAGATGAAGAGGAATGATTAGAGTTCTTATGTTGATTATGTCAATTGAGCTTTGTATCAACAATGTACTTGTTATAATAATTATGGAGTATATAAGGATTGTACTGCAGTACTATTTCATTAAGGACTTGAGATTGTGTGGAACAAAGAAAAGTGACTCATTAGCAGGATAGATTTTTGGAAAATATATGGTTGAGAGAATGATAAACCATAATATAGTTCTGATACTGAGGTAGTGATTTTGGAATAATATGTGATTGTTTTGGATAAATTATATTGGATATTCTTGACTACCTTGGAACTGATTAATGATTTGTATATTCCATCATTGTTGGGGTTTAAAACATTTTTGGATTAATGAAGTATATCCAGCATTCTATATGGAATAAGGGAGCATGAATGTAATCAATAAGGAATATGGTAATACATGATGAAGGTATTCATATGCTATTACGGGGTAAAAAGGATCTATATTATGTTTACCTTCCTTATGAATGTTGGACTGTGAGTTTGGACAGAAGTATTTTGGATAGTTCTAGTTTGGATTATTTTGGATTGCCATAAAAGGACAACCCGGAGGTCGGGCGGCAACCCGTCGCGTCCGGTAAGGCTGCGAGACTTGAACACGCAACCAAAGGGCGACAAGGGTGTATCACCTACCACTATCCCACGAGATGTCCTAGATTAAATAAAGTAGTTTTTTTAAAAGATCTGGTAGATGAATTATAAATTCGTTTATTTTGGAACCCTCTATGAATAGTATAAATAGAATTTTTTTTACGAGTGAATGATGAGTTTTGGTAGAAATTTATTAATGGATAAAACTCTAATTATAAACTAAGTATATCTCCTTATTATCTTATCCAATCTCATAAATAAATTCCTCAACATTAATAATTGAAACTTAGAACAAAAATGTTGTCCTAGATGGTACCTTAAATCATCACAAATTTATGGCTTTGGGATTGTTGGCCTTTTCATAGCCATGTTCTCTACCACTCTCCATCAGATAATTGATGGCTAGATTTTTCTTCCATATCCATATTTTCTTACATGGAACCCTAGTATGTGTTATTTTCGGTAATCTTCATACTTTCGACTCTTTATTTTAAATAGAGGCCTCGTTAATTCATTTTTCGATGTGGGATTTCAACTAAGATATTTTGAAACGTCAAAAATGTGTTATCCCAATACCCTATATTTTGTTGAACCGATGGTACTTCAAATCATCATAGATTGATGAGTTTAAGGACCTCAATTATACACTTGTTTGTGATTGATGACCTCAATCACTACCTATAAATATTTACGTTTTTCCTCCGATTATATGTCTCTAATTGCCACCAATGTTCTCCTAATCGAGATCATAATTTGGTGGTGACCCTTTAATTTCTATTTTCCTCATATTAAGACTAAATTTTAGTAACCCAATTTCCAATGTGGGTTTTCCCACAAATATATTTTCTACTTTCAACCTTTTATCTTCGAAGAACAATTTCAAATTGCGAGGACGCAATTTATTGAAGGAGGGGAGAATGTAACAACCCAGGATTTCAGAGTGTGTTATTTCTTAAAAATAATTCAATAACTTGCACTACAAGCAACACCGAGTTCAATCACACCATTAAAAGAGGTCATGAATAGTATTAACTATATTTTGAACTTTATATAATCCTTATAATTTTAGAATCCCTATTATGAGTTTCTTAGTCATAATGCAAGAACAAATTCACTTTCAGTATTTCACTTTTATCAACTTCTAATAGTGAAACCTTTTTAAATACAATATTTTAAACTTTTTGACTAAATGGAGACATCAAAAAATTTAAAATGAAACATCCCAAGCGTCCACGATACGCTTTCCTTTGGATAAAACAGTAGCGTGTGTTGTACGCAACTTTGAGTTCTAACACACCGTAACCAATCAAACTAGTTGTTATGAATAGTAATACCTACTTTTTGAAGTTATATATATTTTATATTTTAAAATGGAATTCATTTTTGGATTCGGAATATCAAATTTATCCTAAGGTGAAATTTTGGTACTTTTCGGATAACTTTCATATTTTGATGAATAGTGAAAATTACTAAATTTTAATTAAAAAAAACTTTTTTAATCAAAATAATTAATAGTGATAAATTATGAATTTGAGTGGTTTTAAAGTATATTTAGAATATATTTTTACTATTTAATATAATGTTGGTCATTGGACATAATTTTACAATTAAACCGAACATAAACAAGTGTCAATCTTTTGATAGTTATTATCTCTTAAAAACACGCTTTTTGTTTTGACAGCGGGAATTAATTTTAAATTAATTTCTGCCACTTCTGTGTTTTGAATTTAGAAAAATGGATTCCATATTTGGAATCAGGATGTTCAAATTGTGTAAATAGGTAACTTTTATTTTCAGACATTTTGAATAATTACTGCGGTAAATATTTTATTTACCATGGTTAAGGGTAAATCCGGTAAATAAGGGTTAAAAAATAATATTATAATAATACTAAATTACCCTAAAACGTGTCTTAACCCTATTGGTTGATACATGGTCGACCATGGTCATCTTTGGGTCTATTTTGGGGCCCCATGGATCCACTTGTAAGTGATAATGACACTTTATTTTAATTTAGTTAAAATGAATACAAAAATGACACAAGCATATATCTTTTAGAACAACAATTTTTACATAGGGTTATATATGTTGGATTTTAGATTATAAATATTCATTAGAAAGCTAAAACGCTTTCCTACATAATGATATTTTATTTATAATTTTTAGACATTGAATAAGTTATTTTATTTATGACACAATGATTATGCAGTAATTACTATAATAGTGAAAAATTAAAATAATTGATATTATAAATACCCAAATAATTATAATATGAAACTTTTAATGAATTAAACTAATTTTATATGATAATATGATATATTAGGAATGATTTAATGTACTTTTTTCGAAGTAATAAATCTGTTAGGAGTTTCAAAAAAATCATCTATTGAATAGTGTCAAAATTGACATAAAAGAGTTCTTAAAACAAATATTATATTATTAATTGATATTAAATTCCTAAAAATCTAAGGTTCTGCCAAGAGACTTATATTATGATAGGTTCCTCATTAAAGGACCACTTGGGGGTCGCTTGGATGTATATAGTAAGTTTATTAACCATATTATATAAAAATACAAAGAGACATTGTAAAAGTGAAACTAATTAACTTAGAGTTAATACTTAAAGATAAGGTTAATATAAGTACCCAAACCTGTCTAAATTCTATTGGTTGAGTGGTTTTAGACCTATCCCCACCTTAACCTTTGAATAGTCATCTTTGGAGCCATTAGAAACCGAATATGAATTTATTATAATTTAATATTTCTAGCTTTTCCAAAGGTGCCCCTCACCCCTCTTATAAAAGGGCACTCCTCCTTCTCATTTCTTCACACCTCTAAAGCCTTTTGGTTCGGCCAAACTCTGCCCAAATACTCTCCCAACATCCCTCACTACAACCTAGGGGCCTTAGTTTGATCAGAAAGCCAACCTAAGGAGCCCTTTTGATCAAATCAAAAGGAAGAACCCGAAGAAGAGGTAATGTTTTCACCACCCCTTTTCCAAGTTCATTTCTTCTTCCACTTCTTCTTCCTTTGTTGTTACCATTCTAAAATAATGACTCCAGTATCATTTATATACTGTGATGTTATTATAAATATGGTACAACCATATTCAGTATTCTATCCACCCTTTGAATAACATGTCACCATACGTGCGTACGTACGGCTTACCGTCTCCACGTCGTGGTGTAATTGTTATTCAATATATTATTATTTGGATGGGTATAATAATGATGTGTAACTCATGTAAATAATAAATATAACATATTAATGATTCTGTATATATGATATACCATCCATTTATATATTATTTTAATATCAAAAGAATGATATTGTCGCTCGTGCGTACGTACGGACTACCGTCTCCACGAACGCGATGAGATTCATTCTCCATCGTATCCATTCAAGTATAATTATCATTTTATGATTTAAAAATGATGTTTAAGGACTTGATATCATTCTGGATATGAATAAGATACAACAAACATGGCTTATGTAACAAAACATATAAAATAAAATGAGTAAGTTAACACCCGAAACGATGATAATTCTAAGATATTATTAATAAATCAATGTTAAAAGATCATATATGATATCATATTAATATATATGATTCTTGTATAAATTAATAACAATTATTTCACCATTATACAGGAGGTTAACCTACCCCAACCAAGGAAAAGTACAAGGTAAGGTTTATTTCACAATCTCTTCATTATCCGAGGTTGTATTATACGTAATAATCTACTGGGATCTCTTTATCATCCACATCCATGTTTCTTCGAAATGTATTTCAAAACATTTTTACTATTTACAAGAATATGGGTTAAAGTCATTTATAGCCTTGTTTGACTTTTTATAAGAGGTTTATAAAGGAATCTTTCCGTCGTTTTCAAAACAAGGTCCTTTTTAACCTTTTCGACAGAATTGAGGTAAGAATGTTTTTTTTAACTTATACGGCGGGTGCGGTTATTTTACGCCGTTATAAAATCTTCAAAGCTTTCCATACAAGCTTATAAGAATATTTTCAAAGAAAATGTTTTATTTTATATGCATCTTAAATGATTTCAAAATAAAAGGAGATACTTCTTTAAAAAGAATTTTGATTTCATCTATGTCAACATCCTTTGATGGATTTTAAGATTATTTGAAGTTGATTTATTATGATACAAAACTTCTATATTGTATTTAAGGTTTTGTGATATGTTTGACTGTGGATGTGCTATTTTTATACCATTCATAGTTTATGGTGAAATTATTGAAATTTCGTATGCTAGTTTTAAAACGAATGTTTATGTTATGTTTAAACCTTTTCATATGGGAATGCATTGGACTTAATAAGTGACGGGTGGAGCCCGCTATAGCTCCTCGATGCATCGGTAGGTCTCATGAGACAAACTAGTGTCTTGGCACAAGGCCTTGACAAAATCTTATTTGTAGTCTTGGCACGAGGCCTTGGCTATGTGGTTATGATAGTCTGGCATTATGCATTCCATAATTATGAAAGTGGTTATTGATATTGCATGTGATTATTCGATTAGTAGAATATCCATGTGAATAAGTAAATGGAATTATTTCATTTTATTTATGCCATACCATGTTGAAAGTTCGTATTTAAAAGGCTTTTGTTTTAGTTATACATTGCCTTAAATGTTTATTCCTATTTATGAAAGTTTCCACTTTATTGTTATCCTTACTGGGCATTTGAGCTCACCCCTTTTTTTTATGTTTTATTTTTCCCAGGATGTGAAGAAGTAAGTTATGAATGACCTGCAGGGATTTTATGAGGGGTTAATAGTGTGGATTGTGGAAACATTATGTTGTTGTATTAGTTTTTCATTTTATGATGTAATGTAAAACTTATGAATATATCTAGTGTTTCCAAGGCTACTAAACCAATCGGTCTTTCGAGATTTGATCTTTCTTGTGATCATGCCAATGTTATGTAATTAATGCACCGACTCTGGGTAGCTGGGGTCGGGGCGTTACATATAACTCTATCACCACACTAGGGATGACACATCGACATGCCCCCCCAGAGAAAATACGTACCTCTGTTCTAGTTCAAGTGGGTTATAGGCCATACTACATTTATCATATGGGAAAACATATCAAGAAATTTCCGCCATAACAAGTGGAGGTAATCGACTCATTCAAATGGCCACTCCAATGAAGGCACATACACCTACCCATGATAAAAACTTCTCCCATCAAGTGGACCCAACTATGTATAAGACAACATCCCAATAGATGTCTCTCTAAAAATAGTTGGAAAACCAAGAGCAAATATGTGATTTGGTCCTCCCAATACTAGAGTTCTTGAAGCACTCAGACATTTTTCTATTGCATCTCAAGATCCTACCCTATCATTACAAAATTATGGCAGTAGTATGTATAATTCTGAAGTTCACCATCAGATACATTGTTATGAAGGCTTGCTTTTGGAATATTTGGTCAATCCAAAGAGCTTATCTTCAAATTATAGCCAAAAAAACCCTCCATGTGGGAGGAAGACCAAGGATAAGGAGTATTTATTCCTTTATAGGATACACCATGGTGGTCCTCCCCATGATGTCATTCACTTTGAGGGTTCTCTCCATAGTATTATTTCACATTGTCAAGATAATTCTTTAATCGGTGATGTTATAATAATAAATATGTATTATATTAAGGCATTTTTCAACACAATCCCAGTAATGTCTGATGCCTTGTCATTAACGAGTGAAATAATTTCTCAATTCGAAGACATCTTAAGGGAATTTCCATTCTTCGAGCCTCCCTTGGGTTATTTGTCTACTAATACAACAGATGAAAAACTAAATTATTCCATATTTTTAATAAAAAAATAGAAACTCTTCCACTTTGGTCAGACCAACTAGAGAAACCACTAGTAAAATATGACGAAGATATGTTTAACATGATAAATCAATTGGCTAATAGAGAAGTACTGATCATTTCTGGACTTTGGAAAACTCTCAATACAACATTCTGAAATTAATGGAAGAAGATTTCATTCATTATATCTACATAAAATTATTGAAGACTCTTCATCATTTGAAAATCAATGTAATAAAATATGATGAATATAAAAAATCATGTAATGGTAATAGAAGGGTTTCAATTCCATATCGACATGACAACTATTTTAGTTTTCAAACATCCAAATGTAGAGAAGTAACAAAGAACCCTTCAGAATGCATGCCTTGATGCATTAATGAGGCTTCACCAGTTAATTTATGATACACCATATTGTTTCTATATCAGACGATAGGGTTCACAAGGAGAATTGCCCGTTAGTGCACATTAGAATTAGATAATCCCACCAAACGTGGTCTCATTCAATGTTATTTTCTCATAGCAAACTACTATAAATAGATTTCGTATGTAATCATGTAAGCGCTCGGGAATATGCCTCAACTAGATCTCATCATAGTAAGTCCCAATGAATGAAATATGTTGAGATACATTTTCATCAAGCATCAATGAATTATCAACTGCCCTCCTCCTTGGAGGATATCAACTGTCAGATGGGGAAAATATATAAAATAAAACATCTGTCTTCTGAAATAGGCTACATGAGTGGCTATCAGATAATACACCCAAACAATGTACAAACCAAATTAGAAACATTATAAGAGAAGCTGCGCAAATCCTAGCTATAGCAGTTCAAAATCCACCCCATCCTGCAAGGAAAAGGCCTTGGTTAATTCAACCTTTAAATTCAATAAATAATGTTCAAAGGTATAAAGAAGAATAACATGGAAAGCTCGTGCCTATATGGCTAAGGATTTTTCCCATCTAAAATCCCATCCAAAAAGGATGTTAGTTTCCTACCAATGAGGGAAGAAGCCACAAAGTGAATCCATAACTTAACTATCCCAGGATTCCCTTATGGTTGTTATCTGTCAAACCATTCATGGGAATCCATCATATTAGAGAGAAGAGTCTTATGGAAGATAAATAATGAGAAGATCTTACAATGATTCTGATAGAATGCCACCAATGCATTATGCATTAGTAAATACCATTAACACCATTGTAGAAGAACCCCTAGAAAATGAGCATAGTTCAGGGGAACCAGAAGATGATGTTCATATCTATAATACGGTACCCACTGAAGTAAATGAAGGAGGTGTGCATACCCGAAATCAAAACCTTTCCCAGAATCTAGGTATTCCCTCATGTAACCAACTCCCAGCCCTCTGAAAGAAATACAAAAAGGGGATAGGTAAAAGTCATATCACATATCACATTTGCACTAGAGAAGGTCAATCTCTTTCTTTTGATGAAATATTTTCATAGTAGGAAGTGGAGATGAAAGAGTTGAAAAGACTCAAAAAAGAGTTACTTAGAATTATAATTTATGCTAGACAAGCTCCCTAGGAAGATCCTCAACTTTCACGTCCTATAAGAGGTCCTCAACAAAATTGAAGTTTTGTAAATATATAAGTGGATAATGAATTCCCACCATTGGGTATATATATAGGTTAGGATCAAACAACTTTTATAGGTCTTCTCCAATGGGTTATACCAGACAAATACTTGAAGCAGCACCACCAATGGTTTTTCCAGTCATTGCACCAGTTCAATCTTCAGATATTGTACATGTACAGGACCTAGATCATCCAGATATTCCCCAAATACTTATGAACACAATTGAGACACTAATAACTCTATTGAGAGATATTGAAGAACAGTATGAATTAGTGAAGCTGAAAAATAGAGCTTACTGAGAATGGGTGGATCTGATCCCTCCCCCACCAAACATTGTGAATACTGAATTCACAATCTTTAATGGTTCATGAGATCTAGAGAAACACTTAACACAATTCATTTCTCATTGTGATCCAATGATAGGGAATCATCTTCAACAAGAACCGGAAAATCTTAGATGCATTTTGATATCATTAAAAGGACCACCTTGTATCTGGTATACTAGTTTGAAATATCGATCAATTACTAGATGAGAATAATTCTATCATAAATTAATTCTTCTATTCATCTCAATGATACCAAATTCAATAGTTTCTTATCTTACAAATTGAAAACAATGGGAAGTGAGAGAGTTTCAGATTCCATTCCTCAATGGAAAGGATTAATAGATTCCTTAAATATGGTAATCCCTCAAGAATATTTTCTTCTATATTGTGTGGAAAATCTACATGATGAGTTATGCATACCACAAATCCCTGTGAAATACACTGGGGGGTTTTGGAAACTTTCCTCAATTTCCCAATCGGTGGAGGATTACATTGTGGAAACTAAAGAAAAATCTCATGTAATTCCACCATCTCTGTAAAGGAGAATATGGAAAACATATGCTACTACAGTCACACTAAATAAAGAACCCGTACCTTCTCCCACGTCAAATCCTTCATCATATCGAAGGCCTCCAACTCCCAAAGATCAGAAGTAATAACTGAATTATCAAGATGATAAAAAAGATAATAGACAGAGAAATTTTTTGAAGTTAAAGAACATTTTTTATTATTTATAGAATTAACAATTTCTCAGTTACATCGTGTCTGCTCTGAAAAATAATTTGGTTCAGTTTCTATGGTATAAGTAACAAAATAAATAAAGAGATGAAGATCTTACGAATTTTTCTCTTTTTCATCCAATGTTGGGGAATCCCATTTAAGAGTTTTTTGTTTTCAATGAATTCTTGCAAAAACTGTCCGGCTCTGTAAATGTTAAAATGAATAGATGGTAAACCCATGTAGCATGTGATACTGCTACTAATCTTGAGGATAAATGTGCATGGAAGGAAGTCAAAAGTAAAAAATGTGTAAACGATTATTATTGGTAGATCATAGACAAAACTCATTCCATTCTACAAACATAGTTGAAACAACCAATTGTGTCTTCTGCCACTTCTACCTTAGGAAAACCACCTTCATTAAAAGATCATTCCTTCTAATGTCAATCCTCAAAGAAGGGACCTGATCAGAAAGACAAAGATCAATCAGTGGAAGACGAGATCGTGCAATGGAAAAAGTTACCCTTGACATTGGAAGATTTTATTCCATCAGTTTCAAAAGCAGATGCACCATCATAACAAAGAAGACAATCAGAACCAACATGTCATGAATAATCATCATAACATGAGGAATTGTTTTTGGTTTTGTTAATGTTACCATCTTAACAGATTCCTATGAAAATGATGATTCTAACTAGGATGACTCGGAATTCCATGTACATAACTGCGGAATTAGAGGAAAAAGTGAAGTTCTATGATGCTGGTGAAGATGTGGGTATTCTAGAAGCCACTCTTTTAACTTTACCCCAGCTCGAACAATATATGTGGAAGAAACACATGGGAGATCCCATCAGTGAGCTCAATAAGAACAAATAGGTTCTCCTACACATGAAAGGATCAATCCTTACAATAATATTTTAGTGGATCATTTAGAGGTGACGCCATATTTATCTCATCAAATAGATAGACCCGGTGAGTATAAACTACCAAAACCCATTATATTTCTAGATTATGCTGTGATTTATGGTACATCTTCATCAGGAGATTCAACTTCCAAGAGACCTACAAAACAGCATATCCATGCTATAAAACACAGACCTATGAAACAAAAGAATGATGTTTCGAAATAGTTATCCAATGTACAAGCAAAGTATTCAATTTTTGATGCATTGAATATGTCTAATGATCTTTGAGAAGATCTTATTGAGGCTTTGTGAAGTCCGCAAGAGTTTGAAACCGAAGTTGATGCTGTTGAGGTTTATTATATAAACATTTATCTTATAGAATGTCATGAATTTGTATCTTTTAGAGATGAATATGAAGATGATTTTGTACATGGACACATTAATCCCTTGTATCTATTTGGAATGGTCAATTATAAATACATATGATGATCCATTATTGATAATGGCTCAGGTGTCAACCTCATTCTCATTAGCACACTTATCCCATTGGTCATCTCTATATTTGATTTATATCCATCCACATTAATGTTGCAAGCTTATGAAAAGAATGAGCATGAAAATATAGGTGAGATTACTCTCAAAACTCAGTTTATAGATCTTGGGTCTAATTCAGATTTTATTGTTTTCTATCAGCAAATATCCTTTAACATTCTTCGTAGAAGCCCATGGCTACATCAATAGGAATTTATTCCTTCATCATACCAATAATGTCTAAAGTTATATTTTAATGGTCAAATAGAGATATTTTATCATTCTATGGATCTTTCCAAATCATGTGAATATTAGTATATTGAGGCTTAGTTTTATCACATGAAGGGAATAGGGTCAGTGAAAAAATTGGTAACAAGAATCAGTGATCTTAATGGAGAAGAAAAGATCACAGCAAAACAATTGAAACATTTGTGTATAAATTATGTGTTACCTATATAAAATTGAAATGATAAACCCAAATCTTAAAACTCATCTAATGACTTCCACAGTGTCAGTTACGGCGACTGAGCCAGACAACATGGGTGAAAATGTTGATATACCTAGAAGTCAGGAAAACATAAATGGAAATGTCTTAATTTCATCAACTTAACATAAGAAAGACTCAAAATTGTCAATTAGACAAGAAGAAGTTGTTACAATACTAGAAGAATACAAGGTGGTTGATTCCCAGCCCATTATATCATCTTCAATACTCCTGGATTACCCTTCATCATCAGTATGGTTAGAAATGGTACCCTCTTCTTTAGGATGTTCAAATAATGACACCTCCCCTAGCTTTGAAAATTATTATTCATAACCAACTAAGCATGTTGAAATAGAAGAAGTGAAATGTAAGGAAGAAGAAAAATAAGATCTCAGGGCTGCTCCTCTAGCATTTGAGGGAGGTGTCTCCACCACTATGGATGATCTGGGATAAATAAATCTACGTACGGAAGAGGATCCATGTCCCACTCTAATTATTGTGGCCATGACTTCCAATGATAAATATATGTATAATTAATTTCAAAAGAAACATCAAGATATATTTTCATGAAACTATACAGAAATTATATGCATTAATATTGTTGTTTGCACTAATTATTTGGGTTTTATAGTGGAACATCGAGGATTCAACCAGGCAGAAAGAAGAACACACCCAACTAATGCCTCTAAAATTAATGATGATGTTGACAAGCATATAAAGGATAAATTTTTTAAATAGGTGAAATATCCCAAATAGATAGCTAAAATTGTCCCAGTTAAAAAGAAGAAAGGAAAAAATCCTAGTATTAATTGATTTTAGAGATATTAATCAGAATTGTCCCAATGATGAATTTCCTGTTCTGAACACATATCTTTTAATTGATGCAATTGCTGGCTATGAAGCACTATCTTTAATGGATTATCACTCTAGGTTCAATTAAATTGGAATGGCCCTAGAAGATGAAGAATCTACATCCTTTCTAGCCCCTGAAGGGGTGTTTTGTATCGATTAATTCCCTTTGTCTTAATGAATGCAGGTGAAATGTATCAACGTGATATGCACCATATCTTCCAACCCTTCCTGAGAATGTTTTTAAAATATTATATGGATGATCGGGTAGTCCAATCGAGACAAATTTCTGATCACCTGACTAATTTGGAGACAATATTCAATAAACAACAACAACATAGTTTGAAGATGAATCCCTTGAAATGTGCTTTTGGGGTTACCTCTATAAAATTACTCAATTTCGTTGTATTCCATCATGGAATTGAATTTGATCTTGAGAAAAAAAATCAATCCATTTAATTTCACATCCTTATAATTAGATATATTTAAGAGGACATCAAGGACATTTGTCCTTTATTCGGTGATTTATCACCAATTTGGCTGGAAAGTGTTCAACCTTCACCAGATAAATGAAGAAGGGAGTCACCTATTAAGGAACTACAGAATTCAAAGATTCATTTTATAACCTTGAGAAATATCTCTAGGGACCATTGTTATTAATGCCTCCAATTGAAAAAATGTCACTTATTCTCTATGTGACATCTTTAGAGTGATCATTGGGTTCCTTCCATGTTCAAAATACTGATATTGGTAATGAAAACTACCATCAATATCTTTGTCAAACTATGCCTGACACAGAGACTCAATATTCAAGTACTAAGAATGTTTTGTAGCATTAATATTTGCAGTTCAAAAATTGAGACACTACCTGTAACATCACGGGGTCAAACTCTTGCAATAACTTGTTCAGATTCCTTAGTCGTCCTAAAATTATAGAGTGTTTGGCATAGTGGGAAGTAATATTTCAATATTTTGAAATCCACTCCGAAAGAAAATAAAAGTCCATGCCTTGGCAGAATTCCTTACTATGTATCCATGTGCAAAAGATACATCATTGAATATTGAACTTCTTGATGGAGAGATATTCTCTATTCAAGATAATCCACAAACCTGGGAATTTTACTTTGATGGTGGCTCTATAAGTCCAACATGGAAGATAATAGAAACCCTATAATCAACAAAATTGGGTTTAGAATAATTATTGTCTCCCTAGAAAAGGTAATGATGCCAAATTCCTTCTTGTTGTTAGAAGGAAAAACCAACAATGATGCAGAATATCGTGCTCTCATTGCTAGACTAAAATTTGCAGTCCAAGTACAAGTGAACCACCTGAATGTGAAATGTGATTCATGGTTGGTAATGAAACAAATCAATGGGGATTTCACTATGATAAAACAAGATTTTATCCCCTTTTGTGACTACATCATAATGTTAATGTCTGAATTTCCCTCAGAGACATCATTGTCTTATGTTCCACTATAACAAAATGCTCATGCTGATGCACTAGCTAATGCATCCACAACCCTGGAAGATCCAAATTGGGATGAGACGATCATCAGTATTGCCTATTGTCATGTGGATTCACATTTTGATCAAACTAGAATAGAGGAAATTAATGAAATTAGATCTATTTCTGAGATATATGGTCATACCATGGGAATGATGACACCCATTATTGAATACCTTCAAAATTGAGTACTTCCACAAAATAGAGATGAAAAAAGAATATAATTGATGGTGAGTGACCTATTTTACTCTTTATGACAATCCAGACCACAAAACATTCCTCTACAAACGATGATTTGATAGATTCCTCTTTATATGTATTGACAGTGAAGAAATTGTAGCTCTCGTGAAAGAAGTATATGTAGGAGCTTGTGGGGATCACCGATATAGGTATAGTATTTCTGATCAAATTTTGAGGCTATGATACTTTTTACCTTCAATGACATAGTATTGCACAAATTTCACCATGAAATGTCATCCCTGCCAATTACATGCCAACTTCATTCATCAACCCCCGAAGTTGTTACCTATGACTAAATTCTTCTTTCTATTTTCCACATGGGCAATGGATTAAGTAAGACATTATCCTCTAACTACGGCTAAGTAGTTCATGTATATTCTTACTGATACAAATTTCTTCCCTAAATGGGTTGAGCAAATACCACTCAAATAATTCGAAGCCAAAATCATTTTTAGTTTAGTCAAAACATAAATAATCACGAGATTGGGTGTCCCCCATAATATATTAATGGACAACAACACCAATTTCTATTCTGTTGATGTAATGAAGTTACATCAGGATCATAATATCAAATTCAACCATTCATCTAGCTATCATGTTGTGACCAATGGATATATATAGGCTTTAAATAAAACCCTATCAAACAAACTCCATGATATAGTAGATAATGATAGGATACCTTGTACAGATAAACTTTTTCACTCTTTATGGGATTATCAAACTGTTACTCATACTGTCACTCAGGAAACTCCACACTCATTAGTGTACGACACCAATGATGTTTTTCCATTTGAAATTCAATTTCCTTCACTTCAATTTGGAAACTGTGATTTGTTATCTATAGATGAAAAGTCTCAGAGATGATTTGATGAGTTGGAATGATTAGATGAAAAGATATTGCATACTTTGGATCATTTATAACTCTATCATAAGAGAAAAGAACGTGCTTTTAACAAGAATGTTTCCCTCTATTCATTTTTTCAAAGAGAATTGGAATTGGTCCTCAGGACTCCAATGGTTCTAGGAAAAAATCCCCCAAACCACGGGCCAATGTGGGAAGAACTTTATTACATACATATAGTCTACTCAAATAGAGCATACTCTATAATATAAATGGATGATGATCTTATTACAACTTCATCCAATGCGAGATTCTTGAATAAATATGTTATGTAACTGCACACAATGTCCTCATTGTAGGCATCTAAACTGAACAACACAAAGCCTTAGCTTCACGACATTAAACTACAAAAATAAACCATAAGCATGCATACTGCATGATGATAAATGGAATAAAATATTTTTCCATGTCACATGATGTTAAACTGCGTGACATCATTTTTCCACATTACACAACATTAAATAATACGGTTAACATCTTCTTTATTGTGACTAAATAGATTCTATATGCAAGCATAATTGACATCATTTCTACTCCTTAAGTATTAAATGAGTCCCATTTCTCACAATGTTTGCACCAGATCATCATAGGGGCCTCATTTCAAAAAATATGTGTGTATTGATTCTTATTTTTAATGGGATATGTAATGATGACTAGATCTCCAATAATGGGACCAGCAATAGTGATACAAAAATTATTTTACATTTCTCCTATTGTATATGAACCAGATCTATACAGAGTGCTCTTTTAATGAGATGTGTAGAGATTCTTATATAGATGAAGGAAATGATTGTTTCAAGAACTAATTTTGGATTGATTCTCATTTTTTTATTGGATACGTATAGATTACTAGATCTACAATATTGGTCCCAACCCCGATAACCCTCCCATTATTCCTTGTGTATAAATCAATCCTACATAGGAAATTTTCAATAACTACATTTGGTTTGATTCTCATTTTCAATGGGATTTATAGACAGGCCTAGACATCCAATCTTTGGCCAAACCATAATAAAAACAACCTTTATTTCCTATGTATGAATCAAAACTTCATAGGGAATGTTCAAGAACTACGTATGTCAGGTTTCTAATCCATATAAGATATGTAGTGACACCTGGGATTAATTCCCTAGTCCAGCCACACTACTCCATTTTTTAGGTTGAAATCACTTCTTGTCCTAGATGCTTGAGTCTAAACTACACAACCCAAAGTCCTAGTAGTATTACATTAAAATGAAAATAACCCAAGGAACTATATATAGCTTGATTCTTACCCCATTGAAATATGTAGTGAAATCTAGGCCACAACATCTATTCCTAGTCCTGATATACCTTTTTCTTTTTCTTCCACATATAATTTATTATCTATCTAGGAGTCTTCATTTTGGGTTCTCTCCTTGGATATCCCACCAAGGAAGCAAGAGTGTACCTATTTTACATATGAGTCGGATCTATATAAAGAACTCTATACTCATAGATAATATTGATTCAAATATTTCTCATGTGCATTGAGCAGTACCCCCTTTCATATTTCACACACTTAATCATGAATATTTTCAGATCTTCGTAATCTTTTATATGGTTTTTTTTGTGATAGAGTCTCTGATATCGAAGAAATTTTTTTCTTGACAATGTATTATGTGACCTTAGGTGGCCTTGAATAAGATTCCTCCATAATTGGAATGTTAGTCAAACGATACCACAATTTGGATATGCAACATTTCCCTAGTTGGCCCAGTATAATACGGCCCCCAAAACGGGTATGTCAAATAATGGTAATTTCTTTCATGGTTAATCTGTCTTGTGTACCCGTTTCAAATTTTGATAACAATAAATAATAATATGGATTCTAAAAGCAATCATTCATCTATATTTGTCCCATTACCTTTATCTCAATCTAAAAATTATCAAGAGAACGGTTTACACATTTCTCTCTCCTTGTGTTTAAAGTAATAAGAAATAACCTTGGGTCAATTGACCAAATATCATATACTATTTCAATTTTTGGTCCAAGTCATATGATCTAAAACTATAGAGACCATAATTCTTATGTTTGGGCAGACCTTTGTAGAAATCATATTCTTCCAATCCTTTGGAAATCATGATTATAAATACTCTCTATTCAAGTACCTTTCCCCACAAACCAAACTTTATGTTGTGGAAAATCTAAATCCCCATAAACATTATTCATATTTTAGCAATAGAATGTCAACTTTTTAAGAACTATTTTAACTAAAATGAGGTTTGTTCCACTAGGTGGCCTTTCATAATTTTTCTATATAATGGGCCTATCAATCAAAAGATGCCACTATTTGGTTATGAAACGTATGTCCCTATTGACATGACATAACCCAACCCCCATAATCAGTTCATCAAATAATGGTAACATTGTTCTTATAAAAGATTTCCAATAATTCAGTTGAGACCATTTCCCATATCATTGTTCAGAACCAAAAATTACCAAATAAAATATTACAATTCTTTCATTCAATAAATAAACATGGTAGTATATTCCCAAAAAAATATCAAGAGATTGGGAGAGTCTCAAACCTTTCTTGAAATATAAAGACCTTAATTTGAAATCATACATGTCATCACTACATGAATTAAAATTGCATAGTACAATGTCATCACTTCCTCACTTAAAACTTCACAGTACAATGACTACATTGCATGACATAAAACTATAAAGTTCAATGTGCTCACTACATGACATAAAAATAAATGGAAAAATGTCATCACTGTAGAAAATAAAACTACCCAGTACAATTTATTCACTGCATGACTTAGAACGGCATAGAATGTTATCATAAATTCGCCTTTCTAATTTTTTTTAACCATTCCTCATTGAACAAATTTGTGTAGAAGTTGATTTCCTTTCATGAAATATGTCAGAAAAGATAACCATTTATTCTTAAAATCCATTTCCTTGGAAAAACCACACAATGTGGTCTTGAGTCACCCAAATCTTATTTACCCTTGTCTATCAACAATAAAATGTTAAATTCCAAAGATCTCTTTTTCTTGACTATGTTGTGTCTGCCCTTAGGTGGCCTTGCATACGTTTCCTACATAACAGACATGTCAGTAAAAACGATCCACTATTTGGCTATGCAACATATTACCTAGTCGGCCCGCAATAACACAACCCCCATAACGGGTTTGTCAAATAATGGTAGAAAAATTATTTGAAGAGACATCCTTTATGTTTGTAATTTTTTTTATTTGGTGACCATAAAAATCATAACTCCAGATTCATCATTGAAATATTTAAAGAATATTAGATCAATTTTTAGTCATTGGGCCTTATTTGGGATCTAATTTTAAAATCTATGGTCAAATATGTTAGACCTTAAACACTACACATTCCTAGTCCAACATGCATGACACAAAACTTCCAACAACTAGAGACGTGGGACCCACCCGATTGAAAACCCGCAAAGGGAAATCTGGACAAAATTCGATTCACAGCTCACTACACATACATTTTTGTATGGTTTGGTTAATATTGAGCGATAAAAAGTAAAAAGATTCAATGTTTGTTGGGGTTTTCTGTATAGGGCTTATAAAAATCAAACTACACGTACTATTCCAATTGGATAAAGTAAAAAATGGAGCTAGCTAGAATGAAATCATAGATGATTAAAGATGAAACAATTTTCATTTTTGAGTAAACAATTTCACAGAGGAGCATCAAAAGAACGTATTCTCTATTCTTTCATAATCATAAGAGGTTTTATACATAACTCTTCATTTGGTTATTGACCTCTTGAGCCCCATTAGCTGCCTATTGATGTTTTTTTAGCCAACCAGTCTTGTTCTCCTCAGCATGGAGAAGTAATTCCTTAGCATCTAAAATGGATTTTCCACCACCCTTCTGGAATTATCCTAATAAATTATGAAGTTGGTCAAGCACTCATGTTATAATATCTAACTCATTTTCAAGGTATAGCTGGTGAACAGTCTTTTCTTTATTCTTCTAATTCAATTAATTCAACATTGCATTTTGATCGGCCTCAGATTGGGATATCTCTTCTTCTAATTCATCACTATTGATCAATTGTTTTTATCAGATCATCTCAAAACTTCTTCTCTTTCTCCCTCTTTTGCATAATCTCTTTCACTGCAACATGACTTTCATTTTGTTAAAAACCTCCATACCCAAGCGTGATTAATAGAGATGATTGTTGTGGAATTCTTGATGGGAGTTCGTCAATGGGAATTTCAAATATTATATTCTGTATATTTTTCCATTCCTTGAAATGTGAATGTTTAAGGGCCTTTTGCAGTTCCCAGTATGATTCTGAATGACCGTCATAATGAGGGAGATATTCTTGGATTAAAATACCTAAAGAGGTGCCATGTTCTACTTCTTCCTTGATATTGGATGCATCAACTGCTAATACTGTTTATGCTGATGTAGAGGCTTCACCTCCCGATATATCCATTGAAGTTGATTACCCTATATATTGAATTAAAAAATGTGGTTATGGTTAGTTTAGAAAGATTACAAGAGTAGGAAAAATCACAATATTATTATCTCTTTCCTAAAAATAGGTTGATATCTTGAGATGACTCCTCTTGAATGTTCCCATCTTCAACTGCATTGGTTGAGGTCTATGGATGGGGAATACTCCCTTAAATATGATTAGGATCTTCAAAATGAATCTCAGGAATATTTTATGTCTCAAGATTCACCTGAGCCAATGTCTCTATGATTGTAGTATTGACATTAATGTGGATGCTTCATTCAGACATCATTGCAACAAAAATTTCATTGTATGGAACTGCATATTTCATAAAAATTTTGGTTGGATATTTTATCATAAGAAGATTAGAAGGATGAGAAATGAAAATTCATGTCTAGTTGGTTATATACAATGATCATCAAAATGTTATAAATCATATGGTATATTAACAAGTTCTAATACTTCTTAAAAACACATTCCATGGTTTATCATAGCATCTAATGACATCCAAGAGCACATGTTGGGAGAACTTAGAGTGGTTTTCTTAAATCCTTCATCTTACAACCATTGACTCTAAAGTGCTTCCTCAGAAACAGTTGTGGGGTCGGAATTTGTTGTCGCAGGATGTTCTGGTTCTTGTGATGAACCTAAAGTATCACAGTATAAAAGTTAGTTGCTGTTAAATTTAATGTATTATGAAGCACTATTGATTTACCAGAGCTTACCTCTGTTCTGATAGTGGGATCATGATCAGTTCTTGTAAAAGAAGTTTGTTCCATTGGCCTTAATGCCACTTCAATAACTGCATAGTTAGAAGGAACTTGTGACTATTTAGACTCAGCTTTCATAGTTCCTGGAATCTTATCATTAATTTCATTAATAGAAGAAAAATAATAATCTCATAAAACTCCATGAAGCTAAATCACTTTTTCCTAAATAAGTAAATAATTCATGTTGTCGGGAAGGATTCCACCACTGAGAAACTGTTTAAACGTGGACTTCATTCTTCAATGATTTTGTTTCTTCAACTTTTTATGAGGACATGAATGATCATCTCCAAAAAAACATGTATTGGAGACTACAATTCAATTTATTTATCATCTTTTATGGAATGTTGTCATGGATATATTTTTCCCAATTCACGGGGTTATCTAGTATCTCAATGAGCAGTGCCACCAGGGTTATATCGTGGAGATGGAGCTCTAGTCAATTTTTCTTTTTCCAGCTGCATGTTAAAATGTTATTTTCAATGAGTAACCACACATTGACTAATTTTAAATTACAAATCATTGTATAATGTACGAAAAAATGGTAATATATGTCATCATGGTCTATAAAATGATTTCATTCTTCATCTAGTGAAAGGTCAATCCCTTCATTGGTTCAACGATCTATCATTTCCTTCACCATCTTCATGGTGGGAAATGATTCATAGGTTTCATATATAAGAATTTATAGTTCTCATATATATGTTCTCACTTCATCATGATTGTACTTAAATAGAATATATGAAGATGCTCGTAGAACCCCTATTACTGGAATGTGAAACCCTTCACATAAATCTATCAACATGGTTTTAGAATCACAACACATACATTTCCATCTTTGAATAGCCTCTGGTCATATATATTCAAAATACATTCCAGATGGTTGTGATGAAGATCCTGTGTATTGGATTTGTGTTTCTATCCAATTCTCACGGTCACATATAGGGGAAGAGAAAATGGGGCTCGTTATTTCATGGAATGATGGCAAATAGACTACCTTGATATAGCCTCAGTAGAGATTGATGGGGTGTCTCTATTTACTATCACAAGTGGATTATATCTTGCACGATGTTGCTTCAGTGAATTTGGAGCCTCGTCACCTCCACCCTCTGACTCCAATGAGTCAACCCATAATGACGAAGAAATAGCTTCTAAACTAAAGGGTCCCTTCCTATTATCTATATTTATCCCAACTTGAGGGAAAACATGGTTTAATGCCCCTTAAGTATAATATGTGACCCAATTTTTAGTATACCAGACAACCTGTCTTCTTATTGCATCAATGAGAGGTAAATTAAATATTACACTAGTTTTCTACATAGATGTCAGCATCCATAGTTGTCGATCAACCATCAGATGTTTCTCAAAATTGACATGCACAGTAAGGAATAAAATATTTTTTTTGTAGACATTTTAATTGACACATAAATCTATAAGGAGAACATGCCTCACATTTGATTTTCACATCTATCATGGTGTCCAATATATCATCTATGTTTGCTAACATATATGCCTTTAGTTATAAGTTGGCAATCCCATCATCAAAAAATCGCCCCATTAGTGAATTCCCATAAGGGAAAATATGAAATTACCTATACAATCTGAACATGGCCTTGATATCATAAGTGTTCAATGAAAATGTGAAATAACCGAAAAATAGAAAATAGATGGTTGGAAAGAAATTTCAAGGATATTTACCCCACTTTGTACAACATATGTTCTATAATGAGTGGTGATACACCACTATAACCCCTGAAATGGTCCCACTATTCTGAAAATACATTTCCCTATTTAAATGTGAAATACGCTCATATAAATCATTTCCAAAATAATGGTGGCCAACCATTCCATCCCCTACTCAACCAACTTGGCTGCGATGAAAAAATTTTCTGGTCGTATGCCTCCCTTGGAATCTCGAACTAGAAATAGATACATGCTGAGCCACATGACCAGGAAACATGTAAGTCGTGTCTTCATATGAATTTTGGGATTGACTTTATACACCCACTTTTCAGATTTTCCTTTCTCTAATGTTGGCCAAAAGTGTCAGGTGTACCTCTCTTCACTACCATTGGACAGCTGGTTGGATGATAGAAAATGGGACCCTTCTCCTTCTACTTAACTAGGAATATTTCCATCCACTCCTCTGGATGAATATCCCATCTTGTGTGGGACATAAATGTGGCCTTATTCATGAGTTTATAAAATATTTTCATCAAATCACGAACCAAGGCTAGTGTCTCTTCCGAGTTGTTCTATGTCCCCTTGGAGGGAACAAACTCATCATTAAAATATCAAATAATTGGAGCTTTAGAAATATTGTAGACATCCCACAAGCTGAATACTAATTCTCCATGTGTCAATTGTTTGGAGATAGTTTCTAGGCTCCATTATCTTAGTAGATCTGGAACAAAATCATCATTCATATTCACAAAGGTTTTCCTGACCAATACAACCTCATAAATCCCAACACCTTTTAGGTCTATCATAAACTCTTCAAACGTCTTTCACACCCAATATTCCCACATCCATGCAGTTTTAAACCCCTCCTGAGTGGAAATCACAACATTCTTCTAGCCTTTTCATTAATCTGTTAGAGAATCTACAATGATTGACGAATAACAGTGTGGCTGCAGCTCATGTGTATGTGCTTTCAAATCTAGAGAACACTGTCCGTGATGCATGAAATGATCCTTATATGTTGTCCCAACATTAACATATGAGCCCCCAACAGAAACATTTATAGATGAGAAATCAGAATAGTCTTGAAACCAAGAAAGTGGAATATACTTCTTCAGGTCCAGAATATGGACATATTGCATATGGCCATATGAATACGAAATAAAAATAAGTGATCTGAGGAAAATTAATGTGATATTTCTTCAGATATTTTTCCATTTTTGTGATTTTAGGGTCACAAACATCAATTTAGTCATTGCCGAAACTCTTCATCATGTCATCAATTCTCTTAATAAATAATTCATCAGTGGTTCTGATTCTTTTGGGATCCATTGAACATGTGAAATAGATAAAAATTCATCATTAATTTAAGTTCATTTTTTTATTTTTTTAAAAATAATTGAGAAAAAGTCAATAATCCATTAATGCGAACAAGTCTGATCTTGGTGCGTAGGTTTAAAACTGTCACGCAAGTGTGGAACCCCATTTCGGGTATGAAAATAAAAAAAATATAGAATAATCACAACTAAAAGGGAGAGTTAGAGCACCAAGGACTTGCGCTCTGAGAGTTGGATTTCCAGATGTTGTGAGAAGTTTCATGGAGATAGAGCTGATATATATTATAGGAGTGAGTAACCTTATGTGCTAGAACCATGTGTGCTACCCCTTCTATGCCCCATTAACCTTGCGAACAACATCTTTCATGCCACTATAGCCTTTTTTTTCTTTTTTCTTTTTCTTTCATTTTCATAACTTTACCACAGTATAGGATCCTCTTTTCATTCTGGATCCCATTTTGAGGGGGGGGGGCTTTTGATTTAAATTTGTTCTATAACAGAATCTATAAAGTGAAAAAGCATAATTCCTTAGAGTAATGAGAAGAAAACACGTGAAGGAAATAAAAATTCTCACAGGATTGAAAATTTTATTACCTTGGACTACCCTAAACACCGTCGGCCCTCTAGGTACCTACGCACCCAATCTTTTTTTCACCCAATGTTCTTTTTTTCATATAAATAGACCCTTGGGGCTATAATTTATATGATGGAATGCCCATAAATCCTAATTGGTACTCTATTAACCCTATTTCATGGCCCAAGTCTTCCAAAACATTCAACATAGTTATTTAACACCTAGAATGAATGAATTGAAGGAGTATCATAGGACATAAATCCTTTTGGTATTTGAAATACATAACACTTTCACGCCTCAAGATCCCAACCACCCTAAATCAGAAACTCTTTCACACCACATATTCTTCTCATAGGAACTTGAGTGCCCCAATTCTTGGAATACCTGTGAATACTCTTAAAATATTTAGTCAAGTATCTCTAAAATATTAACAACCATGTTGTTCCTCATTTATTCAAAAATTAGGTCTCCCAAGTCTACTTGTGCTCCCATTCTTTCACCCCGGTACCTAATTTGAAAAAATTCATTGATTCACCTTCTCTCTTATATCTACTAGACATTAAGACCTCTTCAAAAAAATTCATGGAAAAGAATCTTCATCATTGGATCCTTTTCCTAGAAGGGATTCTTTTAAGACCTCCACAAAAACCTCCTAACTTATCCAACATTTGGGAATGTAACATCACTGTGTCTCCAATTTTGGGTTTTCATATCTGTAGTCAATGGTTTCCCACATTTGTTTCACAATAGATTTAGGATTCATGGTATGCTTGTGGGTTTTTATATCCCTAGTCACATGGACCTATATCCCGGGAAAAGTTTCAGGGAGTTCCTGGTTTTGAGGATTAGGTTTTAGGTTCTGACCTCCCCTTCTAATCTCTAAAACCCTGAACCTTAGATATTTGGTAGGGAATGTACAGTTCACACTTTTTTCAATATAACTAAATAATAATTCTCCCTCCCCTACCATGATCCACAAGGGCATCCATCATGGTATAGGACCCTAAAAATTGAAGTATGAGGTTACAATCTTTCTCTTATCTACTTCCCTCTCCTTCACTACTTCCTTATATTGGAACCTTTTCCAATGTAAAGAGAACATAGGGAAGGCTCATTGCCTTTCCCTCTTCCTTGGTCACCTCAACCTCGTCAATCCTCACCACCGTATGCATGTTCTCTTCCACCAGTGGAGGAGGAATAGTTTTACTGCCTTGGATGAATATTTGACATCCTCTTGTTTCTCACACCGAGCAAGAATCATGTGTTCTTAGTGATTTTTCATGATCACAACATTAACACAAACAATGAATGAACTTTGAGAACATTGATTCCCACCATAATTGGGATATGTAAGAAGTCTTACCAGGGCCCAAGCTCACTTTATATTCTCATCAGAAATCCAACCCTAAAACTGGGCATCCTCTTTATGAGTAAGCCCCCATTAAAGCCCACAAATCCCCAAGGAATCCTTTTCATGACGTAATCCAAAACTAATTTATCTTAAAAGGATATACTCTCATATGAGAGTAATAGATCAATGTGTGATATGAATCTCATCCAAATGGGATACATAGAATGAATATCTGATGTTGAAACCCAACACTTCAAATCAACCATGATTTTTCTTGGGTCGTATTCCCAATAGAGTCTAATAATAATTGGAAAACCGTATTCTTTCCATGTTCCTTGGGCTTCTTAGGAATAAGTCCCACACCAAACATTGGATAAGAACATTTCTCTTAGATTTCCTTACCACACAACATTAAACTATATGGAAAGGTCCTTATCACATGACCTTAAAAGTTGTGATGTTCCCTATTAAGCGGCACTAAACTATGAGGGTTACGATTCGTTTCATGAGGATAAATAGGTAAAACATTTTATGTGTATGATCCAAATATCAAAACTGAATATCATCTCATTGGATGACAATAAATTTCAGAGTGCCACACTAAGTCTCTTAAAAGTCTATATAATCATAACGATGATTAAAAGAATCTCTAAATAGTATATGAGAGGATACCATTAGTGAAGAACCTCGAATACTTATGGATGATTTTATATTTCACACATACTAATAATTGATTGTAAATTCCTAGGAAAACCAAGGTTATACATGGTGAATTAATAAGTATTTTGGGAAATATCTCAATTATATAAAATGGGTCCCAGTTTAGAAAATAATTTCCACCAAAACATTTTGATGAGTCTGACCCCCCATACTCTCGACTAATGCATATTATTAAGTATAATAAGTTGAAACTTAACAAGTGCCTTCCTTTGGAAAGAGGGTACCATGTGGATAATGAACTATTGGATGTTTCCAGTTTAATGAATAAATCCAATGGAAACAACTTGGAAGTAGTGATTCTTAAACTAGAACACATGTTCCAAGTATCTATGAAACAACTAGGTTAGAGTTGTGAATGGATGTTGAATTAAAATTGGCTGGACTGTTCTTTTATCAATATGTACATTGATGAATTATTGTGTTTTGAAATGGTTAGGAATAAATTTATAAGTGATTAGATGCATGTTTGAGATGATGGTATCCGTTATATGAATATGTAGTGACCCGAGTTTGTCAATCGGAGAATGTGTGTAGCTAAGTTAAAATGGATTCTAAGAAACAATGTAAGATGTTTTTGATTATTAAGTCATGTCATTCAATATTATTTTTTTAATGGTGAAATAAGGCTACATTAGAAATATTAATAATATAATATTATAATTATGACATTAAATTTAATGTGAATGAAATAGAATGGGATACATTGATTGATTAATAGGTGTATACATTGTTATAAAATAAAGAAATTGATATGATTTGTCTTTTAATTTTTAAAAATATAAACTAAAAAACCATAAGGCATTTGAATTTTTAAATAAGGTAATGAAAAATGTAATAAATAATTGGGAATTATATTTCAGTATGATGATATATAAATGAGAATTTTTGTTATAAAATTACATGATTGTTGGATTAATATAAATTGAGGAATTGTGATTGATTCAATCAATGACCTAGATTTGAAACCTATTTTAATTATATATAATTATAAGAGGTCACATAATTATCCATTTAGTTGGAGTTTATAAATAGTATAAAACTTAAAAAATTGTACATATAGAATTTATGGAGTAGGAATATAAAGAACTGAAATCAAATAAATTACTGAAAATTATGATTCTTTGATCCCATAATTTCTTTATTTCTATTATCTAAATTTTTCTCATAGATTTTATTTTTTATTATACTAATTTTATAAATATACATATGAGAGTATACTTCAGGGGATAATTTATATTGTGGATTTGTTTTTTTCATTTATCTTGTTCTTCATTTCATGAGTTCTTACATCATTTCTCTTCAATATTTTTTCATTTAAGACAAATTAATTAAATAAAAGGAAATACATTATTAATTTTATCTACTATTAAAAAAGAAATTTTTTTTGTAAAATTAATTATATATATTGGATATAAATTGAACTTTGAACGTTGTAAAATTGTATAACCATATAGTTTTAATGGATGATTATTTCACTTTATTTTTCTTTTTGTTTTGATTAGTATGTCAATAGAGGATAAAATTATGTTGATAGATGTTTTAATTTATTATTCAGTAAAATTTAACAAATTTGATAGATTAGATACTAATGGAAATTTTTTCAATAATGGAAATAATATTTTACTTTTCATGATTGTCAAATTTCCTTTACCTTCCAAATTATTATCAGTTTGTTGGGTTTATAATTTAAACGATTCAAAAAATCATACTATCTCATTTAATTTTCTATTTCAACAAATTTTTTATATCTCACATAATTTTTATATCAATTCATCTACAAAAATAATTGAGTATCTAAAATATTTTGGACATATTTTTTAATAATTCTATAAAATTTACATTATTGCTCTATGAAGACAATCATTCATCACTAAACTAGTTCATGAAAATTATTTCATTGAAATATAATTTCATGATGACAATAATGACTGGTTATGTTCAAATCACTCTAATATAATTTGTTCATGTTGATTTAAAAAATTTAATCCACATTAAAAAATTCAATTTCTAAAAGAAATTAATATATTATGTAAATTTAATGTTAAACACTAAAATAAAATATTGAATGAGAAATCATATTAACAAGGGTAAATAATTTATTAGTGTTTTTTGAGTTAAACTAATATATTTATAAAATTGTATATATTTATATAGGTTTTCTAGTCATATTTGGAAAATTAATTAATTAGTTAATAATTTATAGAGTTATCCACAATAGGTTTTCAACTATTACAAAAAACATGTTATTATTCATGCAGTTATATTAATAATATATAGATTATAAATTTCCATGACCGTTGTGATTATTTCTATTAGATATATAATTGTTTCATATGACACATTTCATTTATATTTTTTTATTTAATTTTTATATTTATTATTTGACCAATTCCAATATTATTTTAAATTATTCCATTTCATGTCAAAAAAGTGTTTGTGAATGTGTTAATTATTTAGAGTTGAAGACACTATAGATTTCCAAAAACAATTTTTATTATTGAAATTTATTTATTATCACAATATAATGGTATCTATCTTAAAAAACATATTTATCATTCATCAATAACGGTATATGTTAAAGAAACAAAATAATTATCATTTACTTTTCCTTATTTGATAATTTATTTGTTATATACTTTTATACTTGAATTCTTGTTTTTTTATAAAACATGTATTTAATGAAGGAATGAAAATAATATAGTCCTACTGTTTTATATTAATTATAGTTTTATATAAATAAAATAAAATAAAGTATAAATAATTTTATCTTTTTACACATGTATTTATGAAGAAAAGGTATCAAGTATACATACATATTCTGTGAAGTCACATTAAACCCCTTTAATGTAACATTATCCTCATAATGTTTACACATTGATAAACAACTATTAATATTCACTCTTTATTATATAACTACAATTGTTTCCATTAAAATCATTATAAATTCATAATATGATGAAAAAAATACAGTTGGAATATTCAATATATTATTTCATACTAATTATAGTTGAATAAGTTTTATTGAACTAATGGAATTGAATTTAATGTTATACATACTAGTATTTATATATTATAATTATTAAAAATATCTAACAATTTCATAGATACAAAATTAGATATCCCTATAACCACACACCCAGATATGGTGTAAAGAATAAAAATAAAATCCATATATAGTTTAAATAATTATTACATTTGACCATCCGTAATATTCAATGTTTATTATCCATGGGAAATATGATTACTTTAAATAATCATCCTATATTATACCATGAAAACTTATCCAATATGTCATTAAATAAATTATATTATTTTATTAAATCCTTATATATATATTATCATCATGGGGCATATGTCAATGAAATGGTTAAATAATCCCCCAATAAGAAGAATAAAATTGAATCATGGGAACCAAAATAATTGATAAATAGAACATCATGGTTAACTATTCTATGGGATCATAAAATTGTTTAATAATGAAAATATTTAATGAAAATGGCAAAAGAATGTGTATTATAATTATAATTTTGGTTATAACATGGGATCATAAGAGTGTCATGAGTTATAATAAAAGGGAATAACATATAATGGTGGTTGTAATAAGATTGTATAATAATCGAAATAAAGACAAATTATAATAATGAATCAAGGAATAATGAAAAGACATCACATCATGGCTTTCTATAATCATTGCCCACAAACCATGACATTGTGTTCTAGTGAAATGGCCAAAGCTGGGTTACTTAGAGCTAGGGGTATATTTATTACATGTTAATTAGAATAATATGGATCATATTCCAAATATTCAATGCATATAAATAAATTTGGGAATATAAAAAATAAGAACACAACATTCCAATATTATGACATAAAATTCATGTTTATTAAATAAATTATATAAATTCCTCATAACTCCATAAATTATATCGTTTCAATTTTTAACATAGTGAACTTATTCATTACCTGTAAAAAAGGGGAAACATAAGAAATGTGTGATCATGAATTCTTAGTAAGGGATAGTGTAAAAAGAATGAAAACATAACCTAGTAATCACATATGGAATATTAAATGGAATAAGAGAAAATTTCATGATATATATCAATATAATAATAATATAATATATGGATATCCTAAAAATCGAAATAAATAAAAGCATGGGTAATAATAAATTTTTTCATAAGGATGGAATGCATAACTTCTAACCTCATAATGACACTTGGAAGTCCTTATGCTCATAAAAAGTAAACAAAACTGTAGGAATAAGCCAAATACCTAAGAATTTTTATCTCATGAGAACTAATTATGCTTTAAAGGGATATATAATTATGATCTTTTCCTGTTACTTAATTAGTCTAATGTATTCTACATTTAAATGAAAATTATATACAATACTATAAAAACATTTCTCAATGTAAGAACTATAAAAACATGTACATATAAATAATAATTTCTTCTATATTAAAAATTCATATAAAATTATCAGGATTTCCCTATCGGGTGAATTTTATTAAAATCATGGAGAATACACCTCAATCAAAATAATTCATCATTTTACTTACTCCTAATTGGATAAATCGATATATAGTCAAGTTAGTATGTTCTATAAGTGAATTGAATAATATAGTCAAATCAGAAAATAGGATTATATTATAATAATTTTGTATAGGGTAACCACACATTATAACATAAAGAGATATATGGTGAAAAACTAAATAATCATAGTTAAGTAATTAATAAATAATTCTACGTGAATTCCATTTAATAATATAAGGAATAAATATGGATTTATAATGTATAAATAAATTTAATTTCTATGTGAATACTAGAGTTTTTAATTATATTGTACTTATAAATATTTAGTTGATCAATGAGTATTATAGAAGTAAAATAATTCAATTTCTATTGTTGTAGAACAATGAAATTGTTGGTTAGTCCATTGTAATATTTTCGATGATATGATAAAAAATATTTGATATGAATTAGGAAAAAAATGTTCATTAAGGGGAAACATTTAGGTCGATAAACATTGATGGTAAATGTGAAATTTTGAAAAAATATAGTTTAATCCACTTAGGGACTGATTGAGGATCCAAAAGGTTCAAAAATATAATCCAATTTGATAAAATTCCCCATTATATAAATTATTTTACCATAAAAATATATATATATAAAATACATATGGATTTTCAATCATTGTGAAATAAATAATTTCATTCTTCTAATGATAATTTAATAATTACTATAGATACCCTCACTTTTCATACAATAACATTACATAACATTTTTAGAACATATGAAACATTATCCGAATAGATTCCCATAGAATGTACTAGTCGACTACCTTTTGAAATAAGGAAACATAAAGACTTGTATATAAATGAGCTATATCATCTCCCACTATGTTCTTATTAACAATAACCCTTCTTAGACACATCAAACATAATAAATATCATCATTACATGGGGAAGGGTACACAAAAAGGGATGATATCAGATGCTTAGTATGGGGAAACAAAGGTAGATATGTAATAATAATCATGAGCATAAGGGAATGAGAACACGATCATAAAAATATAAGATCACAAAATTTAATCATAAGGGAATAAAGAACATAATCCATGAAAGGATAACATTTGAATAAAACATTGAATTGAGGTAGACAATTGAGAATGTAAAATTTCTTACTTAGTATCAATGGAATCACTACCTAGATCATATTAGTTTAATGGGTTTAGTCACCATACTATCTTTATAGTTATAGTTTACATCCATGGCTATATTAGTAGAATTAAATCACTCCTTATACCATCTTTATAATCATGGGTTCACTCCTAGGTCCATATTCATAGTAAAGGTTCACTCTCAATACAATCATAGTCTATCTCATGAGATTTAAATATTTACCCAATGCATTGGAGAGAGTTATAGGTCCCAATCTTCTCATAGTGAAATATTAAATCATGTGCCACCATATCATTAAAATTCATTTCATAACCCATCAAATGAAATGGGTATCATAAACATGTAATCATATCAGATAATTTTAGATCATAAATAGGTTTCACAATCATTCTATCAAAATAATACCAATGGAAAAAGTGGGTTTCAAGGTAATATAACCCATGAAAGAGACATTGTATCGATAAAAATCATTCCCTTAAAACATAAATCATTTAGAGTAATAATTTAAATAGAAACACTTCATAATTTTGATTGAAAGGCATCAGTAACACCGACATATGCCATCTAAGAGGGGAAAAGATTTGAAATATAATTTTTGAAAGAACTTGTGGATAATAACTTTTATGACTTGGAAAACGTTTTTGAAAACAAAAGAAATAAACCCTTTTTGAAAAAATTGTTTTTTTAATCAAAAATATTTCCATCTAAAGAGATAAATTTTGTCTGGTTTTTCTTAAATACATTTTATAAATTACCTTAAGTACCCAAGAGTTGGAAAATTGTACTAATTCTTGGATATATCTTGAGTAAATAGAGGATAATAAAACTAAATAGCCTTTTTGTGATTTTACTCATAATATTCAATCAATGAAACCATAATCATAAAGAATCAAGAAAAGTGAAGAGATTAATTCCATAGACCCTTATCACTTGGAAACATGTGATAATGCACTCCATGAAAGAGAAGGATATTAAATGAAGAATAAAATATAACAAAAAATAAGTAGATTCTGGATATGACTTTGGAAACATAAGTATATACACCTAGAAAAACAATATAGGTTCATAAAAACATGTTTCTAAAAGGGGGAAAATTGATACAAAACTCTCTTACCGATTTTGTAAATTTTGAAACATTAACCCCTAGAAAGAAAGATCTAAAAATGTATAAGTAAATACCCATATATTAAATAATAACAGTCATGTAATAAATTCATCCGTAGTATATTCACCACACAAAAGGGATTGGTCCAGAATAAAGCATGTGTCTCATAGAAATAAAAAACATGATGAAATTCACTTAACTTTTGTCATGACTCTCATCATACTCATTAAAACCACATGTATAATGCATATAATATGATTATATATCTTACTAAGAACCATATCCTCATATCTAATACCATATATGGATTTATTAAAATGGTATATTACATATTAGTTAACTATCCGATGTTAATGTTTCACTTTTGGTAATATTCACTTTGTTTTTTGTCTTTGTAATAACATATTATATCTTGGGTCCTTATATATATATAATTAGTTATAAAATTTAAATAATTTATTTTAATTATATTGTTAATATACTAATCTATATAATTATGAATTATGAAATGGCAAACACTATTCATGTCTATGGTAATATGTATATACACATGAACTATGTTTCAATTTTTATTTTCATAATTAAAGAGAGAAGCTAACTAAAATATTTGTATATATATATGTAAATATATATCATTATTACATTTTCCGGATTATATTGTAAATATCATATAATTTCTGAAGACCACCTTTAATACAATCCTTGTAGTGTGTGAACGACTCACATCGCATTGAGGGGGTGGTAGTCCACACTTCCTCAAAAGAAATTATCATATTTACACCAAATAGAATGTATAAAGATATGTTTAGTAAAAGAATTAATGAACCATAAATACATAGTAAATATAATATATAACATATATAAATATATTTTCTTTCATAATTTACACCAATATAAGTTTTCCAGAAAAATAATCAATAATCATTTGGTGAGGCTACAGTTCACCATACACATAAATAGTTTGTTCATTACCCATAAGATGTAGGTGTTTCTAAGTTTAGGTTGAACCCTTAACAGGAAAGAAGTTCATTTATATTTCATATACTCGTTTTTTATACAATAATTGAGTAAAGAGAGTGGAAGGGTGGGGAAATAAAATAAAATAATGGATCTTGAGAGAATTTGTTACCTCTTAATGGGGTAACTCCTTTTTATTTATGCGGATGGATTCCATGAACTTATTTATTCCCAAGGGTTGGATTCTATGTGGATGTTATGTATGTTGGGAAGTTTATTGGTCAGATCATGGATGAGCATAAAATGTTTTATAGGTTTGATGAAGAGTGAGAGGTGGTGGCCTTTATAGGGAAGGGAAATGATACACTTTGAATTTCTGAAAAAAAGATAGAAATTGAACCTAATTTAAAATATAATTAAACCTTATATATTAATTAGATGAAAAATCATTATTCAATTAAAATCCAGTATTTTTTACTATTCATTCAAAAAGGATGTTTGTCAAAAATATCCCAATAATTCTTCATATTATTATATTTTCATTATCATGTAAAAAATGAAGTTTATATTGTCAAATAAAATTTATTAATTTTTTAAAAAATTACTTTTATTATTCTTCACAGAAGGAAATCAAATGAAGCTCATTTGAGGAAATAGTATTTTTAAAGAAATAAGGGCTCTAACAAAAATTATATCTTTCATTTTCAAAATTTTTTATTTATATAAAACAATTATAATTTTTTAATGTTCTAATTAAAATTCACATAACTATGTTTAATAGCTATTTTATAATTATCTCATTTTAAAATTAATAACAATAAAGTGATGTTTTATAGAAACATCTGTGTTGAATATGAAGTATGCCATGTCAGTGTTTCATGCGATGTACAATGTGTTGATGTTTTGTGTAATATATTACAAGTCAATTTTTCATGTAATATATGCCTATTTGGATCTGTGTGAATGAAATTTTTGTCTTACTGTATTGTAATATATAAACCATCATTTAATATATTTCAGAAAAAAAGTTCCATAAAAACTCAGGGGGTTACCTTATACCCCCCCATTAAATTTAATTTTACCCTAAAAAATAGTAACTCAGGTTCAAACAGATGATTATACTTCTACTAAATAATATCCTCATGTTCCCACATAGCTTCCTCTAACTTGTGATTTCTCTACAAAACATTGATCAGGTGAGTGGCCTTATTTTTTAGAATATTCTTTGATCGTTCTATAATTTCAATTGCTTATTATTCATAAGAAATATCATTTTCTAGCAGTATGATATCTATGTTCATTATATGTGATGTTTTATGTATTTACATAATCAAGTGAGATACATGAGACATATAATGGACTTCAGATAGATTTGGAAGAAGTTAGGATAAATATTCTACCATCCCAAAACGAAAAGGAAACTCAAAGAGTCCGATATACATAGAGATTAATTTCCTTTTCTTAATATACCTCATAACTATCTTCCAGGGTGTGATTCATTGAAATGACCTTTCACTAAGATAAAATAATAGATCATACCATTAGTTATAAGCATAAATTTTCTAATCTCATTGATCTACCATGATGTGAAATTGAATGGTTCTAACCTTCTTAACCATTTCATCAGTAATGTTTGGTCCCAATAGCATTCTTTCTCCAACCTCATCCTAAAACCTTGGAACTATACAATTATTCCTTATATAGGGCTTCATAAGGTTCCATATTAATTCTTAATTGCAAAATATTGTTTTAATAATACCCAACTTGAGGAAGGTATTGATCCCAACCACCTTTTGAAATCCAATGAACAAGATCTCAACATATCCTATAAGCATTGAATTGTTATTTCATATGGACTATCCATTTAATAATGATAATCCATGTTTAAAATCAATTAATTTTCATGTATTTGCTGAGTACTTCACTAGAATTTGGTGGTAACACTCTGATCCCAATAAAATAAAATAGAATGTGATTATCAATTTATCCTTACCACTTACTTAATGTATAACTTGTAAAGATGATATAGAGTGAAATATTCTCTCACATAAATGAAGTGTGATTACTTAGTAATGTGACCAACAACCACCCATATATCATTAAACCCTTTATAGATTTTGGTTAGTCAAATTCCAAAATCCAAAGTGATGTTCACCCACTTCCAATCAGGTATGGTTGATGGATACTATATTCATTTTGATTTTTTTCATTGTTCCTTAACTTGATGGCATTCCAAGCACCAAGATACAAACTTTGTGATATCTTTCTTTATTATACACCATTATAAGTATTATTTCATGTCCCTATACATATTTATTATTCTTGGATGAATATAAATTATAGAACTATGAGCTTCATGTAATATATACTTCTTAAAATCAAGTATAGAAGGAACCACTACTGGAATTAGAGGTATTTGCGACAGGATATTTGCGATGGGTTCCCATCACAAATAGTCTTTAGTAACGGGGCCCCATCGCAAATAGCTCTTTGCTGAAAACGACGTCTCAAATAATTATATGATTAGATTCATTATATATAAATAAAACTTTTTCAATGGGAAACTTACCCTTCGCAAATAAGTTCATGATTATATACATTATTTATAAAAATCTTTTGCGACAGGCCCCTCACAAATATATTTCGTGACGGGCTCGTCGTCCCGTCACAAATACTTTTTTAAAAATTTATATCTAAACCATTTATGACAGGATCCCATCACAAAAGGTCTCATCACAAATATGAAAGATAATAAAAATATATATTTAAAAAATTATGGGTAATGAAAAAATTATATAAATATTATTAAATTAATAATAAAATAAAATATATTAAAATTCTCAATATTATCAAAAAAATATGAAAAAATCATCATATTATTATTATAATTATTATTAGTAAAATAAATAAATATTAAAAAATAAAACACTGAAAAAAATATATTTAATACAATTATGATTAATGAAAAATTAATATTAAAATTATTAAAATAAAAAAAATAAAAAATTACAAAAATACTCAATATATAGAAGAAAATATATAAAAAATAATAATATATTTTTTTGTTATTATTATTAGTAAAAAAATATTAAAAATAGAATAATAATAATAATAAATAATAAAATATTAAAAAGAAAATTATGTAATATTTTCACCAATATAGAAGACCTAAACTGTAAATAGTTCACATAACAAAAAATATTAAATTCTTATGTTTTTGACATAAAACAATCACTGGGGTTCATCTTCTGGAGGATATAGAGGAGCTTTAGGAGATGGTGGAGAAACTCCATCCCTAAAATACGAGTCAGATGACACATATACTGCATATTCTCATGATATTCATCCCGTTGCTACTACTTCCATCGACGCATCTCCTCCTCATGTTGTTGTCACTACTACTACTACCTCCGACACATCTCTTCATGCTACTTTTGAAAACTCTCTATATGCTTAGTCTGAGTTCGCAAATACTCCTGATACTGGTCTGATTAGTCATCTCGTTCTGACTCCTAGCCTGTGTTTGAGTGGTGGTAGCCTCATATGACTCCTTCAATTCCAATTTGAAAATAAAATTGTGAAAGTATTATATACAGTTAATTATCAATATAAAAAATAATTATGCTAACCAAAATCTGATGCTGGCGATCACCACTAATCTCTCCACTAGTTGGATAACTGTACATCCTCCAATAATAGTCATACTCCATAATATAAGGATGCTCTAATGCCTACAGAAAAATGAAATAAACTATTTAGATTTAAAGTTATAAAAAAATTTAAAAAAGATACCTACCATATGATTTCTATGCATACTGAATGTACGGCTACGAGGTCGATGCGTCACCTCCTGTCTCCCCCAGTTCTATCGACCCACTGAAGATCTCCTCTGAAATTCACCACCCAACCAGTGTAAACATAATACATCCCAAACATGAGATGAAAGGTACTCTGGTCAGTGGTCTCTACATGGCTCCTCGAATTCTATCACTCTTACGGTCTTAATGGTTGTTCTTCTCAAATTGTTCAAAAACTGATGGAAATGGTCAAGCATTGAAACCTGTCATTCCATGTGTATAGAATCATTCATGCTTTCATCAATGGGATACCATAAACCGTAAAAATAATTTATAATATAAAGTCATTAATAAAATAAATTTCAAAAAAATATTATTTATTTACATACCATCCAATGATTGAACATTTCGAGCATCACATCAATGGGAATCTGTTCCCATGTGATCCATGGCTAATAAAATTAATTGGGAAAGATAGCGCTCCCCTTTCCCAAAGCTACTTGCTCAAAACTGTGAAAAGGGAATAAATAAAAAAACAATTAGTATATATATAAATAAATTAATGAAATCTAACTCAAATATACAGGTTGTCATACTTCCGCAGGCATGGATCAAAGCCAAGACATGGACGTCACTCGGGGATAGGTTAAGGAATCATCAGACGTGGAAGACCGTGCTCCATTCATGTACCCCCTGAACCACTAATAGGATGAGGGTAAGATGATCCAATATCCCCCTAATCCAAAGGTAGATTTACCTCCTGCAACTCGGGAAATATATCAGGGTCCATCTGAAACACAATATGATTATTGTTAGCATATAGTTGAAAATAACTATTATATATTGATATATATTAGTTTTTATTATCACCATTATTTAACTGTGTCAATTTCCATCTTCATACTCATCTCCATAGCGGTCATTGTCAATGTCTTCATCTTCCTCCTCAGCATCATCTATATCCATATGAGTTTCAGTTTTATAATCTCTTGTCATTTCAAATTCATTTGTAACATCATTAACAACTTCGTCATCATCGATCCCTAATGTTGGGGTTTCATCATCGATATTCTCATCTCTTTGTAAAAAAGATGTATTTTTAGTTGTCTCGTGAAAAATTACAATTCCTTTCACTTAAATGGAACCACATTCGGTTTGAGTTAACTGATTTTCTTGATATTTCATTTTTATTATGCTCCACCATTCACTCATGTCTCTTTAAGTAGAACAATACTTTGTGTAATAAATTTGATGTTTCTATTGAAAGAGTAAAAATGGATAATTTACTAAAAGAAAACTTTTATATTTAATATTTATGATTCCATGAGTCATATGAATACACAAACTTCTCTCAGTATCCAACGACTGACATTTAAACATAGTTATGTAATTATATCCTAGATTACACAATTCAATAATTTCATCCATAATGCCATAAAAGTTAACTTTGGATTCTCTGTGATGCGATCCTCTCTAAAAAACTCCAATGTTAATTGTTGGTTTTGGATTCCCCATATGCACATGTATGAAATCGAAAACCATTCACCACATATGCATTATAAGATTTAATAATTTTGGATGGTGGGTTACTCAATATACACAATCGCTTATCAATTTTATCAGCATGTTGAGACACCTGAATTTTTTTAAATCAATTATCATTATAATAAATAATAAACATAATTGATATTAAACCATCAGTAATTTATGTTACCAGTTTATGAAACCATTGGGAAAAAATTGTATGTGTTCTTCAAGACCAGATACTGTAATTTGGGGAAGTTTTTTCTTGATATGATTATCATATAACCTAAAAATAAAATATGTTTACATACTGTTTCATAAATTATAGAATAAGTGATATAATCACTCATATTACAAAAGATTTCATTTTTCACAGTTGAGAAGAACATATGTTTGATCTATGTGATGTTCATCATCTGAAATCCATCATTCATGAACTCCACCGAAGCCATGATTAAGCTGATTAAAAACTAATAATTGATTTTCCATTTCATCATTTACATTTCTTTCGTTTCTTCCTGTATGATTGTGCATTTAGGTATATTTAGACTCAAAATAAGGAGAGCAGAAAATAGCAATTTCCTCTTGAAAACAAGCTTTAGCAATTGAGCCTTCAACTGATTATTTGTTACTTACTTTTTCCTTCAATTTCTTCATGAATTTATGGAATTGTTACACCCATAGGAACTGTACTGGACCTCCACATTTAGCTTCATGTGGAAAATATAATACGAGATGTTCCATTGAGTCAATAAAAGCCGGCGGAAATCTTTTCTCCAGTTAATATATAATTACCACAACATCTTCTTCCAGTTTTCTCAGCGCGTCGTTGTCTGTTTTTGCTACCCAAATGCCTTGAAAAAATATGATATGTCTGTTATCAAATACCAAATCATAAAATTCATCAAACCTCTGAATCTAATCTGTATAATTATTTCCATTATAACAAGTCAACCATGTCTTTTTAATCGGTTAATATAACCATTCGTAACACATCTTCCCAAATTAGATGCATAGCCATCTGGAAGTCTCAAATCTACAATCAACTGAAAAAATAACATGTGACTCTCTTTGGATAGTGTATAAGCTTTTTTTGGTTTCACTAACATTTATGACCTGACATTTTCAAATAGTTCATGTTCTGGTCGCCTGCAAATTTGGGCAAGATCTAGTCATGCATTTACAGTATCTTTGGTCTTACATAGTGTATCAAAAACTGTATGAAATAAATTATCAAAACTGTTCTACTCAATATTCATGACATCCAACATGTGGTGGACCAACAAATTAGACAAATAAGGAAGATCCCAGAAAATGTGGAATTTTATCCAATTATGTTCATTCCCAAAGCCATGAATTTTCAGTTTGTTTATTTTTGGCCCAAATGCGAAGGAATCTAATGAAACTACCATTGATTTTAACTCCTCAAATGTGATAATTTCTGGAGGTTCATCAATTTCAATTATATATTTTCTGAAAATAGATTTGTTCCTCTAAAAAAGGGGATCGGTTGGATGAAATCTGCGATGATAGTCTAAATAGAATAGTTTTTCCATTGATTTTAATAAAGGATTTTCTTTCTTTCATACTGAAAGAATGTGATTTATTACCATGTATGCTTTAGCCTAATAACACGACATATGCCGTAAAGTCCCTAATAGTCCACTTCAATGAAGCTTTTAATATGAAATTCTGTTTCGTAGCAACATTTTATGTACTAACACCATCACTCCACAATGCATTTAACTCAACAAACAATGGTTTCAAATAAACATCAATATTTTTTTCGGATGTCCTGTGATTAATAAGGTCAAAAGGACATAGGGATCCTTCATCAACATCAATGGAGGTAAATTCTATAGAGTTATAAAGATAGTCCAACATGAATACTGACTACCATAAGAACCAAATGGATAGAAACCATCCGACGAAAGACTCAATCACACGTTTCAGGCTTCTAATGAAAAATATGGATGTAGATGGTCAAAATGTTTCCATGAATCACCATCAGATGGATTATTCAATATTTTATCAGTTGCAATATTAGTTTTTTCCATGAAATCATTGACGTTGTGTTATGAGACATAAATAATTTCTGCAAGCTGGGTGTAAGGGGAAAATATCTCAACTGTTTTACCGGAATTGATCCAGACTTCCCTGGTTGAGCTTCTTTATACCTCGATTGTCCACAAGTGGGACAACTATCAAAAGAATAATTTTCACCAGAATATAAAATTTAATCATTTGGACATGCATGAATCTTCTGATAACTAAGGCCCAGATTACAAACCAGCATGTTTCTATCATAGTAACTTGTGGGCAACACATTTCCTTCAGTAAACAGTGTTTCAACCAAAGAAAATATCTATTCAAGACAGTTGTTTGACATTGAATTATCTAATTTAATAGCCAGAAATTTTTCAACTGCTTCTAATTTTCTTATCCTGCAACCAGGATATAATTAATCTTCAACAGACCTCAACAATTCATAAAATTCAGATGGTTCCAACTCATGTGTTAAACTAATATCATCTTGAGTTTCAGTTTGTTGAACTGATGGACCTGCAACATCACGTAATAAATGTAGAAACCACGATGGATCTAGAATCAGGTTACTAGCATCTTCTCTAGAACTACTTCCACCATGTTGATACCAAAAAACATAATTTTTTTTAAAACCAAACCGCCAGAGATGTCCCCCAACCTTGCCAAATGTGCCAAGATTCTCAGAGCACATTTTTTACAAGGACATTTTATTGTTCCTTTTGAAACATATTCTTGTTTTGATGATGAAAATTATAAGAAAGCATCAACAACCTCAATATATACAATATTTAAACTAGAAACTTTTGGATTTCTATGCTTATTTATCCAAGCGTGATCATCTAATAATGACTATTGTCGACTTCCTTGTTCTATATTTTTCTACAAAATATAAAATCATTAGTGTTTCTGAATAATTTTAAATTATAAAAACACTATCTGAAAAAACGATAAATAATTAAATCTTCATAAAAATTACCATTACTTACAGGTGACATAATTTACTGTGGATTGACAGCTACCATTTTGTCCGACGGCTCATTTACATGAAACTTTCTCACACAGAAATCACAATGAAGAATCTTCTCGGAGGTACGCATATTCATTCTCTTGCATACGAGAATGAATATGAGTAACTCCGAGATGATTTTTCATTGAGATTTCTGTGAGAGAAAGTTTCAATTAAATGAGGCTTCGGACAAAAGAGCCCTCTTTTCGCCAGTGAATCATCCTCCTGCAACTTTCACCACCTCAACACATTATGAAAAATGAGGTTCTATGAATTATTCTTATCTATTAATTATTATTCCTACTTATTAATAATTATTCTTTTTTATTACTAATTATTCTTATTTATTACTAATTTCTTTTAATTATTACTAATTACCAGTAAATATTACTAATTACCGGTAATTATTAATAATTATCTGTAATTAATAATAATTAACTGTAATTATTACTAATTACCCGTAATAATTACTAATTACCCGTAATTATTACTAATTACCCGTAATTATTACTAATTACCCATAATTATCACTAATTACACGTAATTATTACAAATTAAACATAACAATTACTAAGTGAATTTAATAGATGTTAATAACTACAATTTACAACTACTAATTACTAATTACAAGTAATTATTTATATAAAATACTAATTTTCATTAGTAATTATTAATTATTAATAATTATAATTAATTTTTAAAAATTACTAATAATAATTTTAATTTATTTTTACAAATAAATACTAATAAAAAACTTTAAATCTAATTTAATTACAACTAATCAATAATATTTAAAATTAACATAAAAAGGAAATAAATACTAAATTAAAAAATATATAAATACCTTAAAACACGATCTCTTATTGATTTACACAACTTCACAACTTCTCTGTAAAAAAACTAACTCAGAGAAATTATCATTCAAAAAATAATGTTTAGAGAGAGATAAAAAATAAGAATTTAGGTTAAGAGAAAGAAAATTGGAGGGGGTATATATAGGTTTAATTAGTTTTGACGAGACTATTTGGGACAGGATACCCATCAAAAATTCTTTTTCCCACATTAATTGATGTCAATGGTTAAAAAGGACTTTGTGATGGAACTTGTCGCAAAAAATGTCATGTCGACACACTTTTTGTAACAAGACAACATCCAGTCACAAAATTCCTTTTACTGTCGCCACTTTTTTCTACGGGACTCATAACAAATACCCTCCGACCGATGCACTATTTGCGATAGGAAAATATCCTTGTTGCAAATAATCTTTCCGTGCTTTGGAGTGCAACCCATGCCAAAGAACGCATTACCTTTTGAGATGGGACTCCAAATCCCATCGCAAATAACCTCTTAGATGGACTATTTTCAATGGGAATTAATCTCGTCAAAAATATACCATCACAAAAGCCGGTTTTCCGGTACTGAACAAATACATGGTTTGTCACGACACGTCCATGGGGACCATGCTGTGGCTAACCCAAGCCCACCATCCATAAGTTAGGGGATGGGGACTAGCACCAAAGGTGTAATCCCTATAAAAAGGGAAGACATTGTATTTAAACCTGTAACACACTGTCTGAACACAAGGTGTAGAAGAAACAAGTAAAAAAATAGAAAAGAAAAGTGTGGTTAAAGTAAGTGGGCTGGTATAAAAACCCAAATAAACAACAATTACATGTAAAAATGGAAAACAGCTCCTAGATCATCCACCGGGGGAATCCAACCTGATGGGTAGGTAAAGAACTCGTACAACTTGTCCCTGTGGTATGTATCGTCTTGCCCAGCTCCAAGCAGCATCCTATCCATCACCATCAGCCTCGATCACTACAGACCGTCGTCTACACAGAACACAACAAGGTGCAGGAGAAGCCTGTGCAGGGGTGAGTATAGCAATACTCATTAGGGGACCCCGAGACCCCCAAAGGACTCACAGAATCCACAAGGATATTCCACAGTAGAAAGATATAGTCATGAAGTAATAACCAACCCTAATTTGTTATATTCCCATTAATATACCTAAGTTATCAATCATAGTCCAACTCCAACTCTCGAGCCCAAGCACAACCCATTCCACAAAGGAAGTAAATTCAATCACCACGATGATAATGGTGGAAAGACATGACTCATCTCACATAGGTAAACATATTTAGTAGAGTGATATAGATGATCAGATGTCGTCTTGGATTCATCTAAGCTGTCGGACCCAAAAATGATACAGGACCAGCTAAGCTATCAGACCCAAAAAGGATACAAGACAAGTTATTCTGTCAGACCAACAAAGGATACAAGAACAGATCTTAGAACCATCAGACCCACGGATGATCCCTGTATAGTAGTCATTGTTGTCAAACCCACATTGGATTCTGGTACAGTAGTAATCGCTGTCAAAGCCATGGAGGATTCTGGCACAGTAACGTTGCAGCAATCCCTAGGGTTCCCACACACATCATGCTCGATCCCGGGAGGGTCTGCTCCTCGAACCAAGTTTCAATACATCCACTATCACAATGTCCTCATTTGATGTATCCCATAGTTCTATATCATTATAAGAAACCCAATGCAACAGATGGCGCATCAATCAGACGAATGGTCTGAGAGTTATTTAAATTTCTATTCGAGGGGCCCGATCGGTTTTTAGGCTCAAACCAACCTGGTCGTACCCCAACTACGACCAAAACATATGTGGAGTATTCTAAATGAATCGTCTCACTCTATGAATTCTATCACCGCAGGTGGTACGCCATTCAGAAACTCGTAGCCCTAGATGCATGCTAAATGGTGTAAATGAACATAGCGGGTCCGGGTATGGTCCGACCCAGCCAGACTTACCTGGCCCGACCCGGTCTGAAGTACAGTCTGACCCAGACCATGGGTCCAACCTGGTCTGAGGAAGAGTCCCGAGCCAAGGGGACAGCCTGACCCGAAGGGACGGTCCGACCCGAGGGCGGCCCGGCCGAAGCCGACCAATGGTGGCCTGGCTAACGGCGGCCCAGCCACAGGCGACCCAGCCCGTCGTAGCCCAGCCGAGGGTGTCCCGGCCATGGGAAGCCCGGTTGAAGGTGGCCTGGCCTGGACACGATAGGGGGGAGACATGCCCCCCTATCGCCCGAACAGCATAGTCATTCAGATATAACCGAATGGGCGCCCGGTGCCACTAGTGTAGCCCATGTGAGACCTGACGGGGTTCCGCACCTCTCGACTAGCCGCTCGGGCCAGCAGCTCCCCACCATCAGCATGGTGTGCCGGCTTCGCACCCTCCGTCGCAGCCTGGCCTGGCCGTGGTTCCGCATCTCAGGTCCAGCACGACGGCACTGTGCTTCCTCTGCAGCGTCCTGCCCTGGCCGCAGACCTTATCTGGCACAGTGCGATGGCACCATGCTCTTCTGGCTCCGACACATCCTTCTTGGCCATGGATTTCCTTTCTGTGGTGCGATGGTGGCCCTCACGCCACCATCCTCTTCCATGATCCGCCTCTATCGTCAACACAATGAGAACAACAACACAGGGGGGTGGGTTGGACCGTGTGCGTGCGGTCCATGCCCTCCTCGTTACGTTGTTAACATTCGACATCAGGAGCACAACTCACGATGAGTAAAGGAGAGTATAACTCATACATAAAAATTATCCAATTTCCTCCTATCTCGTTTCGAAGTACGTTGTCGAAGTCGCGGAAAGAAGGAGGAAGTTGATTAGTTGGCGTCGGGAAACGTTTGAGGATGAAGCGTCGTCGACATTCCTCGTGAGCAGCTCCTTCTCTTGTGGCTTGGACGAAGATCGAAGATAGTATCATCGTTCTCCAGAGATGAGGATCATTCTTTCAGGAGACAATTATGTACTTCCAAGAGTTCTACCAAGCTCTCCAAGGATTTTTCCTACCCAAAATAAAAGAATACGTTCCCTTATTTTAATGATGGTATAATGAATTTAAAAGAATTCACATCACATAAATTAATTAATTACGTCATTAATTAATTTTTGTTGGAACCATTAAGGGGAAGTCCAAGAGTTTCCCCTATTAATGGGGAGATCAAGGTGTTTAAAGGGGGGTTTAGAGAAGTTAAAGGGTTCGGGTGGGCCCCACCGTAAAACATCCTCCCATGGGTGGTTAGGGTGTGGTGGGTCACACCTAAAACCTCCCTTTGGAGGTTTTAACTACATTTCAATTAAAAATATGTCACAAATATTTTTATTTAACTTTTATTTAGAAACCCCAAAAATTAACTTCCAATCACTTTGAAACGCAACTGCGGTAAAGGTCTCCTTAAGAGAATACTGGCACTGTGATTTCAACAGTGCCCTCTGATTTTGATTCCGAGCACCGGATCAAATGATATAAAATCTCGTATGTACCATTACTGTACGTACATGAACAAAACATCAGAAATTGATTCTGGGCACACCGGGCCTCGGAATCTTGTGCTGTCAGAAACTGCGGACTCGTAAAATTTCAATTTATTAAAAAAAATCAATGAATTTCAAGGTCTTTACATTCTCCCCACTTCAGGGAATTACATCCCCGTAAGAGACAACACATAATAATGTAAAAAATGGGGGTATTGAGCATGCATCTGAGCCTCCCACTCCCATGTGCTCTCCTGGAGGTTCCCGTGCTGCCAGCGAATGCGCACTAGAGGAATCGACAATCCAAACCGGACCTGCTCCTGTTAATCCTCAATCTCCACTGGAACCTCTATGAAATTCGCCCCATCACCGATGTCTAGATACTTGTGGTCAATGATGTGGGATGGGTCATGCACGTATCTTCTTATCTGAGATATGAGGAAAACGTCGTGCACCCGATGCAATTGAGGTGGAAGGGCCAGCCGGTAAGCCACCTCGCCTACTCTACAGTGGACTAGGAATGGTCCGATGAATCGCAGAGATAACTTTCAGCCTCAGAAAAATCTTTGTAGACCATGTCGAGGTGAGACACGTTGGAAGATGTGGTCTCTATCCTAGAACTCTAGAGATCTCTGTATCTTATCAGAATAGGACTTCTGCCTACTCTATGCAGTATTCATCCACTCTTGGATGATCTGCACCTTCTCCGTCGTAGCCTGCACCATCTCTGGTCCCACAAGTGTTGACTCCCCTAGGACACTTCAACATAGAGGTGATCAGCAAGGTAGGCTGTAAAGTGCCTCGAAATGTGCCATCCCGATGGTGGAGTGGTAGCTGTTGTTAAACGCAAACTCCACCAAGGGTATGTGATACTCACAACTACGACCGAAGTTGAAGATGAATGCACGGAGCATGTCCTCGCGAGTCTGAATGATCCTCTCAGTCTTTCCATCCGTTTGAGCATGGAAGGCTTTGCTCAAGAAAAGTTTCATCCCGAAAGCCTCCTGCAACCCCTTCCATAGCCAAGAAAAGAAACTGACATTAAGATCAGAGACGATAGTCAATGGACCACCATGTATCCATACAATATCACATATGTAGATGTGTCCCATGATCTCCACTGAACCCTGCCATCTGATCGGTAGGAAGTGGGCCGACATGGTGAGTCGTTCGACAATCACCCAAATATAGTCATTTCCTCTGGATGTACGTGGAAATCTCATCACAAAATCCATGGATATCCTGTCCCACTTCCACTCGAGGACTTCTAAGGGTTGAACCAAGCATGCTAAAACCTAGTTCTCCGCCTTCACTTGTTGACAAGTGAGACATCGTGAGAAAAACTCTTCTAGTGCCTTCTTCATACCTGGCCCCCAGTGCTGTTGTCGGAGGTCCTGATACATCTTCACTACTCCTAGATGTACCGCTAGAGGAGATGTGTGGAATTCCCTCAACACTTCCTTATGAAGTGCAATTGGTACAATGGTATGTCATGTGATGAGAATGACGTGCTTCCCACCTTCAAAAAATCCATTAGGTGCCTTCCCTGAGGACATCTGAGCATGTTGCATCTCATAGTCAACATCCTCACATTGTGCCTCTTTGACTCACTGATGAAGTGGAGGAGTGACAGTGAGAGACTTCAGAAAGGCTTCTTGATCTCTATCCACAAAGGATATCTACATCACGGCCAGTTGCTCTGTCACCTCTCCTAGTAGCTAAATGCCTGATCTCTTGCTAAGAGCATCTGCTGCAACGTTCCCCTTCCCATGAGTATAGAATATCTCGATTTCATAGTCCTGGAGGAACCCGATCCATCATCGTTGTCTCAAGTTCATGTCCTTCTGCGAGAAGATTTACCCTGAGACTCTAGTTGTCAGAGTATACTTTAAAAAGCTCACCCATTAGATAGTGTTGCCACATCATCAAGGTGAAGACCACTGCTGATAACTCCAGGTCATGGGTAGCGTAGTTCTTCTCATGCTGTATCAACTACAAGAACCAAATGTGATCACTGCTCACTACTGCATTAGGACACACCCATGTTTAGTCCCTGATGCGTTACAGTATACTACATACCCAACGCCCTCCTCTTGTATCCTCAAGATGGGCACACTAGTCAACCTCTACATCAGCTCCTGAAATCTCTGCTGGCATATCTCTGACCACACGAAGGGTTGCCCCTTCCTCGTCAAAGCTGAAAGTGGTGGTGCAACTCTAGAGAAGTCTGGAAAAAATATTTGATAGTACCCAGCTAGTCCCAAAAAACTTCGTACCTCCATCACATTCTTCGGTGGATCACATGCAAGTACTGCCTCGACCATTGCTGGATCCAATGCAACTCCAGCCTCCGAGATGATGTGTCCCAAGAATTGAACCTCTTAAATCCATATCTGACACTTAGAGAGCTTACCATAAAGCTGGTGCTCTCGGAGTGTGTCCAGTACTACCTAAAAATGGTAGGCATGCTCCTCCTCAGCAGTCGAGTAGAATAGTATGTCATCAATGATTACTACAAAAATGTGATCGAGGTAAGGATGGATGATACTATTCATGAGAATCATGAACACTACTGGACAGTTGGTTACGTCGAAGGGAATAACCAAGAACTAGTAGTGGTCATACCAACACTTGAAGGTCATCTTCTACACATCCTCATCCCAAACTCTAAGCTGGTGATAACCTAACAAAAGGTCTATCTTTGAGAACCAACGTTCTCCCTTGAGCTGATCAAACAGGTTGTCAATCCTCGAGAGTGGGTACTTGTGCTTCACGGTCACCTGATTCAGGAGACGGTAGTCAACACACAGTCGTAATCTCCCATCCTCCTTCTTTGTGAACAAAATTGGGGATTCCCATGGTGAAACACCGGGTCGGATAAATCCCTTCCCCTTCAAGTCATCATGGTGTACCCGCAGCTCACGAAGCTCGGCGGTAGCCATCCGATATGCTGGAGTAGATATTGATTCCATCCCGAAGTACAGGTCAATGTACAATTACACCTTTCTGTGAAGAGATGGTCTTGGAAAGTCATCAGGGAAAACATCCACGTACTGATCCACCACAGTAGGACAACTCGGACACCGCATATCAACCGCTCCGAGGATGAGACTAGCCAACTGATGTGTGATCGGCTGCCCCCTCCACTATGTAAGTACATTCTGCATAGAAAAGGCTCCCTTCTTGCCAGTGAAGTTGAACCTGGTCCCATTCATACAGATACACCACACTTTGTTCCTAATACAATCAATCTGAGCATGAACTGTGGATTACTAGTCCATACCCAAGATGACGTCATAAGGCCTTACGCCGCTATAAGGAGATCCCAGCCGAAGCTCTCACCCCATAGGGTATGCTCACACTGCCTGCACCAATGTGTAATTGTTGAGTCTGCTCCCGTAGGAGTATTTGGTCATAATGATTGAGCCAACGGCTCGGTCGGAATCCCCTAGCTCCGAATGAGGGTAGTGGTAATAAAATAATGACTCACACTTGTGTCTATAAGTTCTACAGCAAGGGTGGAGTATACTAAGATTTTACCTCAAATGATCTCATGTGCGCCGTGGTCGTAGGCCTCGACTTCCTGGAGCTGAGCCTTCCTCTATCCGCCAGCTTCCTGTGGTCGGGGTGGACCTCCTGGTGGTGGTGGTGGAAGAGCCTCGAAACGTCATCCACCACCGGATGCTCGGACAGCTCCTCTTCCACATTCACCGGCTCTCGGAGGACCACCACGATTGAACCTGTCCCTCTGCTGCTCATATGCATGGCGGGTCAGGTAGTCAAGAGCCATGTGGCCCTAACCGCCGCATGCATACCACTACATGCTCCTCATATAGATGGCTCTGTCTCACGTGCCCCAAAAAACCAAACCTATATCCTGGGGTAACCCATATATCCTGGGGTCACCCACCTGATGGACTGGTTCTCTTGGACCTTTGAAACATCTGTCTACAGCTGGATGCAGAAGACTCGGCTACAATTCGCCTTGTGGTGGGTCTCACTGCTGGTAACTGCTCAGCAAGAAAACTCTCCACTAGAAGGGCTCGCTCCAGCACCCCCACCTACGTCGGGATGCTGAGGGGAATCATTGAAGCCATGATCTCATGCCATAGTCCCTTCTCGAAGGTTCGGTCCCTAAAGAACGGGTCCCATACCATATTCGTGGAGTAGCGCGTGAGGTCGGAGAACCTCGCGGAGTACTGAGCTATTGTCATGCATACCTGTTGGAGACGAAGTAACTCCTAAATCTGCACCACACAAAGGGTGGATGGAACAAATTCTGAGCAGAAGAGACTCTCGAAATCTATCCAGAGTAATGATTCCTTGTCATGCACCAGGACCATCAGGCTCCACCATCTGTCTACTGCTGCATGCAGGAGACTCACGACAAGGATCACCATGAGGTCGGCAGGTGTCTCTACCAATCTAAAAACACTCACGACAGCCTCCAGCCAATCCTTAGTAGTATGTGGGTCCATATCTCCCTGGAACCTAGGAGGCCTTTACCGCTGGAACTCGTGCAATGCACTCAGACAGCGTGCACTCTATACTGCTAGAGCTGGTGGTATCAGTGGTCCAGTGGGTAGTGGAATCGCTGGTACCTCCGCTGTGATGGGGCCCTGCACCGAGGCCTCGTCCCTCGGTGGGCTACCATATCGTATGTAAGTCAGAACCCTAGTTTGCAGCCTTCGTGGGGCCATCCGAAAAAAAACAGGTGCTCTATGGTTAAAACAGTATACATGATGAGCTAACACAAAGTAATCACGATGAAAAGTTTTTCAAAGGAAACACACTCGCAATCAGTGTTTTCGGGCACTGAATCAGAGATCAGAAGTCAGAGTCCTAGTCTATGGATACGTCGGCTGCTGTACCAACACCGGTTTCCCTAAACTGATAACCACACCAAATAAAAATAATACTATTTCCGTTAAAAGAATCAGATTTCATGTTCTATGGTATAACTGACTCCTATGATACCAATTTCTTACGAACCGTCCTCAGGGACTGTTCCGTGACTTCCCCAAGCCCGCCTTCCAAAGGCCAGGGGCTAGCGACTAGCCCCAAAGGCGTAATCCCGATGAAAAGGGAAGTCATTTCCATTAATCCTATAAGACACTCTGTCTGAACAAAAGTTATAGAAGCAACAAGTACTAAAATAGAAAAGAAAAGTGTACTGAAAGTAAGTGGGTCCGTATACAAACCAAACTGAACAAAAAGTACATGTAAAAAGGGAAACTAGCTGCTAGATCATCCACCGGGGGAATCATACCTGAAGGGTATGTATAGAACTCGTAAAACTCATCCCTGCGATACGTCCCATCTAGTGAATCTCCAAGAAACCTCTGGTCCATCACCCTCATCCTTGATCACTGCGGACCGTCGTCTGCATGGTACGCAACAAGGTGCAGGTGAAGCCTGTGCGTGGGTGAGTATTACAATACTCAGTTGGAGACCCAGAGACCCCCGATGATCTCCCATAATCTACAAGTATAAACCACAGTGAAAAGATTCAATCACGAAGTATCAACCAACCCTAATTAGGTATACATGCATACATATACCTTAGTTATCAATCACAGTCCTGCTCCAACTCTCAAGACCAAGAACGACCCATTCCACAAAGGATATAGAGTTAATCACAATGATGATAATGGTTGAAAGACATGACTCAGCTCACACAGGTATACATCTTCAGTAGAGTGATAAACATGATCAGATATAGTGTATGATTCATCTAATCTGTCGGACCCACACAAGATACAGGACTAGCTATGCTGTTCGACCCACACAGGATACATGACCATCTATTCTATCGGACCCACACAGGATACACGAACAGAAGTCAGAACTATCAGACCCATGGAGGATCCCGTTACAGTAGTAATCAATTTCGAATCCATATAGGATTTTTGCACAATAGTCATTGCTATCGATCCCACAGATGATTCTGGTACAGCATCGTCGCAGTCATCCCTAGGGTTCCCACACACAGCACACTCGATTCCAGGAGGGTCCGCTCCTTGAGCCATTTATCTATAAATCAACTATCAAAAAGTCCTGAGTTGATGTATCATGTAGTTCTGCCTCATCATAAGTAATCCAACACAATAGACGGTGCGTCAATCGGACGCCCAGTCTAGGAGTTATTGGCATTTTCGTTCTAGGGACCTAGTTGGTTTGTAGGCTCAAACCAACCCAGCCATACCCCAACTGCATCAAAACATTAAGTGGAGTATACCAAAAGAAATTTCTCGCTCCATGAATTCCATCATCGTAGGTGGTACGTCAATCGAACACCCGTATCCCTAGATGTGGGATAAAAGGTGTAAACGACCATAGCGGGTCCGGGTCTGGTCTGACCTAGACGGACTAACCCGGGCCGACCCGGTCTGAACTGGGGTCTGACCCAGACCACGGGTCTGACCCGATCTAAGGATGTGTTCCGAGCCAAGGGGATGGCCCGGCCCGAAGAGATGGCCCGACTCGATGGGCGGCCCGACTTGAGGGCCGCCCGGCCCGAGGGCGGCTCGGCCAAGGGGCGGCCCGACCGTGGGCTTCCCGGCCATGGGTGGCACAGGCGAGGGCGGCCCAGCCCGTGGTGGCCCGAAAGAGGGCGGTCTAGCCAAGGGAAGCCTACCCTGGCCGCTCCAGTGGGAGGTGTTCACCCCCTTGCACACGAACTGCTTAGTCATCCGGGTAGAACTGAACCAGAGCCCGGTGGCACCGGTCTAGCCCATGCGGGACCCGACGGGGTCCCGCACCTCTTGGATGGACACTCGAGCTAGCCTCTCCCCATCACCAGAAGAGCATGACGGCACTACGCCCTCCCCCGCGGCCCGGCCTGGTCGTGGTTCCGGAACGCCGGCATGGCGCGACGGTGTCATGCTTGTTTCGTTGCGGCCCACCCTGGCCACGACCCTTCTATAGCGCGGTGCAACGGCACCGAGCCCTTCAGGCTCTGCCGCAGCCTTCTTGGACTCGACATTTATTTGCATGGTACGATAGTGGCCCTCGCGCCGCCAGCCTCTTCTGTGATCTGCCTCCGTCGTCAAGACATTGAGAAAAACAACATGGGGGGAGGGATGGACCGTGTTCGTGCGGTTTGATCCCTCCTTGTTTCATTGTTAACATTTGAAATCAATAGCACAACACACGATGAGGAAATGAGAGTATAGATCATACATAAAAATAATCCAATTTCCCCTTCCTCGATTCGATGTACGGTGTCGAAGTCGCGGAATGAGGGCGGACGTCGATTCGTTGATGTCAGGAAACGTCCGAGGATGAAGAGTCGTAGACGTTCCATACGGGCGGATCCTTCTCTTGTGGCTTGGATGAAGATCGAAGATGGTATCGTTGTTCTTCGAAGATAAAGAGCACTCTTCATCGAGAGGATGATTTTTTTCCAAGAGTTCTACCAAGCTCTCCAAGGATTATTCCAACCCAAAATAAAAGAATATGTTCTCTTATTTTAATGTTGGAATCATGAATTCAAAAGAATTAAAATCACTCAAATTAATTAATTAAGTCGTTAATTAATTTGTGTTGGCACCATTATAGGGAAGTAAAAGAGTTTCCCCTATTAATGGGGGGCTCAAGGGGTTTAATGGGGGGTTTAGAGGAGTTAAAGGGTTTAGGTGGGCCCCATCCTAAAATATCATACCAAGTGTGGTTAGGGTTTGGTGGGTCCCACCTCTAACCTCCCATTGAAGGTTTTAAATACCTTTCAGTTAAAAATATGCCATACATATTTTTATTTAACTTTTATTTAGAAACCCCAATAATTAACATTCATTCATGTTGAAACGCAACTGCGGTAAAGGTCTCATTAAGCGAATACTGGCGTTGTGAGTTCATCGGTGCCCTCAGATTTCAATTCTGAGTAGAAGTTCAAAAGATATAATATCCTGAACATACGTTTACTAAACATACCCGAACAAAAAATCATAAATTAATTTTGGGCACAATGGGACTCGGAATCAAGCGTCGTCAGAAACTACAGACTCGTAAAATTTTCATGTATTTAAAAATAAAACCCATGGAATTTCCAAGTCTTTACATGGTTTTTGGACATTATCCCTCCATCATAAACATTTTTATTCTCATGAATATTTCTAAATTTATTTTTCAGCACTACATCTTCATTATGTTCCTCCTTAATCATCACATGGATAGAGGGCTGGACATTCATGTGAGAATGAAAATATTTTCCATTTCCTTTAGGACTTATAGATACATCATTTAAAAATATAGTAACATTAGTTCATTTATTATCCTCATCATATATGAGATATCAAGATCATTCAGACTCAAAGAATCAACCACTTTGTTCTCTTTCCCATGTTGGCAATGTATTGGGCAGTTATAATCCTTTATCTACTCTAACCAACATCTCTGGAGCATGTTCACCTCCTTCTATGTGAATATATATTTCAGAATTTTATGATTAGTATAGAATAAAATATATTCTCCATAAAGATAATTAAAACATATATTTATTGAAAACAATACTATTTCTAATTTTAAATAATGATTTGGGTAATTTTTCTCATGAAGTTTTAACTATAATGAGGCATAAACGATAACCATGTTATTATGCATAACAAGACATCCCAATATATTCTTGGATGAATCTATAAATATTAAAATTCCTTCTCTATTATAGGTTAATGTAAGAATAGGTTAACATACTAACCTTCTCTTTACTTACTTGATATTTTAATCATATTCGTCTACTAGAGGAACATGACACCCTTCCAAGTTAGCTTGTTCAGCAGATTAGATAGTAGTGAGAAATCCACTACAAACTATTGATAATACCCCACAAAACCATGGAAACTACAGATCCTAGTCACCATGGTTTTTTACACCTACATTAAATAGCCTCTATCTTTTGACTCTAATAATATTCCATCACATGAGATTATGTGAACCAAAAAATGAAACTATTTTAGAAAAAATACAGACTTTTTAAATTTTGAATATTTTTTTCCTATCATAGGTTATACAGTACAAGTATAAAGTGATCTTCATGGTCTTCCCTACTCTATTAATATATAATATTATCATCTATAAAGACTAACAAAATCATTTTGACGTAATATTGAAAGACACTAGTCATCAACTCAATAAAGATAGTGTGGTAATTAGTAGGGCCAAAAGGTGTCACTATATATTCATAGTGTCCATATCTTGTACAAAATGTCATATTTGGTATATCCTCCTTCATGGAACTCAATAGATGATATCTAGAATGAATTTCAATCTTAGAAAAGTATTATGACATTTATAGTTGATCAAACAAGTCATTAATTAGAGGACATGGATAATTGTTTTTAACTATGATAATGTTCAACTCTAGCTAATCAATGAATTGATTCACTGATCCATATTTCTTTTTCATAAAAAGAACTAGTTCAACCCATGTTGTCACACTTTCCCGAATGAACCCTTTCTCATGGTTTTCCTTGTGTTTCTTCTTCAATTCCTGGAAATCAATTGGGGCCATTTAATATGGAGTAATTAAAAGTGGTGTGGAACAAGTTATGTGTTCTATTGAGAAATAAAATTCATATTTTGGTGGAAGGACATGAAACTCTTCAAAAAAAATGCATCGATAGATTCTGGAAAAAAAGGAATATTATGGATATAAATTTTCTCCCCATACATTTGTGATAGACAACCTTTTTGAATGGAAATTAAGGCCAATACCCTGGTTGTAATATCCACAAGAAGTTCATACTTATCATCACACTGATAGATGATCATATGGGTGGTTTGAAATAAAAAACTTAACTTTCCATCCTTAAATGTTGATGTGGGATTTATGTAGATAAACTAAATCCATAAGATTAAATACAATTCAACCAAAGGGATAATTTTTTTTTTTGGAAACACATTCCCACAAACTTCAACAGGAGAGGAAAATAGAGTTTTGATGAAATCATCATACTATTAGGGGTAGGTGCTTCTTAATCCAAATATAATCATTTTGGTGGAATCTTAACACCCATAGAGAATTATTTTAATATGAAATAGTGGGTGTATACTAAATCGAACAAGACATTAGTAGTTCTAGAGTGGATGGTAAGTGTACTATTCACCATGTCATTATCACACCCTTTATCATAAAAAATGATTGCATGACATATCTACTATTCTCAAAAATTAAGAGGCTACTGATATCGATCATCTTCAGCAGCCCTTGTATTTGGGAATTGGTTAGAATAGTGCCTATTCTCCTTACACTTGTAGTGCTGAATCGTGGGAGGTTCATTCTGTTTAACTTATTCTCAATTTTCATCATTATATAACTTCTTCACATCAATTAGGCAATCATATTAATAATATACATCCATTATAGACTTCAAACAAGTTACTTTAACCCTTATGTCAAATTCCTCCATGCTTATTCCCATATATGGAGCATAAATGAAAATTCATAATATATTTTTCATGGTTTTTAGTGTTTCCTTTGAACTCCATATTCATTTTCTTGTCAAAACAATGTTGTTGATATGTTACTCCAACCTCCATTTAATTATTTATTAAAAAATGAACAATATCATCATAACTACTGAATTCATGGGAGGTTCATTCTACTTCTCCTTCTAATTGATAAACAGATAGAATGAATTTATCATTCTATTAACACTGGAGAATGGATAATATATTATTGTCAGTTCGGATCCATTTTTTATAGACAAGTCTATCCAAATACCCTTTTAAATATGGTGAGTGTTTCTTTATTAAGGACTAAACATAATGTATTCCCCTATATTTATAATTTTGAAGTTCACCATGATTCATAACTTGAGGAAACATTGTGATAATAGAAACAATTTTATTCATTCCATCTCCCATAGCATTTGGGTTCTCATGATCAAAATCATTTCATTGTCTATTATAATCACTAATAACATGGTTCATTTGGGTTCCATCCATTTTCAAAAACCAAAAATCATAGATTATGAAATAGTTTTCATATTCTGAATATACATAATCATTAAATTCACTTATAGGATGTCTAGATAATGAAATCTTCTTTAATATATGGAATGTCATGTTTATCACGGGCTATTCATAGACAAATTATATTCAAATTATTCATGGAAACACGGGAATAATTTGTTAATTCGAATAGCATATCGCCTGGAGTGTCAAACAAGGTGTGCAGTAAGGCTCATTGTTATGTACCAGATTACACCTTGTCAAGACCATGACATCTTGTCTAATTTGATACCCATATGTACATCTATTCTAGATCCACATATAATTGTAGTATCCAGAGAAATATATATTGATATTAAACCACTCACTTTACCCTTCACAATAATTCCAAGTCATTTTCATATAATTTTCCATATCATTAAACATATCCCTAAACATGTCATTAGGGTTATCACTATGGTTTTCTCACCCTAGATTCCAAAGGTAAATTAGAAATTTTCTATGATACCAATTTTAGAGTCCCTATATTTTCACACATTATCATTAGATAACATTTTAAAAATTCAAAAAATATTATACAAATAGACTCCCAAAGACCATACTAGTCTACTTCCATTGGAAACATGGAAACATAAACACTGGTTCAAAAATGAGCTACATCTTCTCCAACAGTGTTCTTCATGATTAGAACCCATATAATCCACAATAATCATAAAATTTATCTTCATATATTGGGGACAGAAACAAAAAAGGGTTGATCTCAGATGCTCGGTAAGGGTAAATAAGGGAGTTATGTAAGCATAATCATTGGTATAAGTGTTTGAGAAAATGATCGTTAAAATATAATATCATACCCTGTATATCAACAATCACAAAAATATATCATGTAGTAAAGCTTCATAGTTAATAATATGTGAATAATAATAAAAAAAGAACATAATCCATTAAAAAATAATATATTATTAAAACATTGATTTTTTTTTCGACACATAAGCACGTAATATTATTTCCATGGTAACTAATGAATCATTTCCTAGACAATAATAATAGTACAGGTTCACTCCTCATACTATCTTAGTAGTGATGGTCACTCTCTTGTCCAAATTAGTAGCATGATTTTACCCCCATGCCATCTTGGTAGGATTGGTTCACTCCAATCTACATCTTAGTAGTCATGGTTCACTCCTAAAAACATATTAGTCTATATCATGATATATAAATAATTACCTAATTTATTAGAAGGAGATATTGGTCTCACATGGATCATATTAAAATTGTAAAAAAATGTTCCTTTGGTTCATTAAAAATCAATTCATAACCGATGAAATTAAAATGGTTTGAGAAATACGTAATCTTGTCATAACATATAGGAAATTATAAATGTCTCATAATCATTTCGTCAAATTAATGACCCATGAAAATAAGCGAGTTTAAAGTGATTATAACATAGGAAATGGAAACCATTTACATAAACATCATTCCATTAAAACAAATTCCACTGATAGAAATAATAAGAATTGAACCATTTTATGATTTCCCCATAAAGGAATGAGTAACACCAATGGATATCATCTTACATGGGAAATAATTTTGAAGGATATTTTAAAGAAATATTATATTGGAAAATATACTTTAATTGTATAATTTTTTTAATAAATAAAAAATATTCTAAAAAAATTATAGAACAAGGTTTTGATATAAATTAGATTTCTGACCGGAGAGAGAAATAATGTGATATTATTCAAAAAAATATATTTCAAATTATATTACATACTAAATATTTGATATATGTTACTAATAAATTGATATATATTTAGTTGATTAAGGAAAATAAATCTCATGAGTGTTCTTGATAGATAGATCATTACATTTATTCAATTGAAGCATAATCATAAAATATCATGAAATGTGAAGAGATTATATCAATAAACTATTTTCATGTGGTAACTTGTGATAATAGAATTGATGAAAGAGTAGGAAATTAAACAAGAAATAAAATATCATGAAGATAATAATATTCAGGATATGACATTTCAAATGTAATTATATACACATCTAGAAAGAATGTAGGTGAATAATAAAACATGTGTCTCAAAGAAGAGAAATCGATACAAAACTCAATTACCGATTTGGTAACTTTTGAAACATTAACCACATGAAGTAAAGATCATAAAATGGATAAGTAAATACCCATAAATTTTTCCTTTTGAATAATATAATACATTTATGGTCATTATATACACCACAAAACGGAAGGGGTGGTGAATAAGGATTGTATCACACATTAATAAAAGTGACATGAAAGTCTCTTACCATGTGTCTTTACTCTCATCATACTCATTCAAACAACCTTTATAATAAATATAAATTTATTATAAAAATTTTAAATAACCATATATTTATACCTAATAACATATATTGTTTTATTTTTTCCTTATATTTCATGTTTGTTAACCATCATATGTTAATGTTTCACTTCGTTTAATGTTCACTTTGATCTTTGAATGTGTCTCAATTTATTATATCACTTGTTCTTATACTTATATAATGTTATTGGAAATGTAAATAATTTATATTATGTTTAATTGTTTTATAATAATCTATATAATAATGATATTTTAAATGGAATGCACTTTTCAGGTATACAGTATGACGTACGTACGCTTGAATAATGTTTCCGATCTTATTTTCATATTAAAAGAAAGAAGGTAAGTGAAATTTTTTTATATATGTGTGTATATATATCATTAAATTAGTAGAATTATTAGATCTTATATTTCATATAATTTCACTAAATCTAACTTTAGTAAAATCCATGTAGTGTGTGAACGAATCACATCTCTTTGAGGGGGCCGTAGTCCAAACATCCTCACATGAAATTATCATATTTACCCTCAATGAAAAATGAACATATATGTGTTTCAAAAGTATTAATTAATATTAGAGACATAATTAATATAATATATAACTTATATAAATATTTCGTTCATAAAAATGTACACCTTGAGAAGTGGTAAGGACAAATGAACAATCATCATTTTGTGAGGAGGAAGATCACATTGCACATAAATGTTATATTTGTTACCCATTAGTTGGAGGAGTGTGTAAGTGTAGGTGGATAAATTTAATAAAAAATTTACTAGTATGTTTAAGAAATTTTTTTTATTAAATCATGGAATAATGACTATGGAGAAGGTGGAGAAAGAAAACAAATGAAAGGATATTGAGAGAATTTTTTACCTGATAATCAGGTAACTCCTTTTGGTTTGTGTCAAATGGCTTCCCCAGAATCCATTATGGAAAAGGTGAGATTATTATTGGAAATTATATATTTTGGTAAGTTTATTTAGAAAATCATGGTAGAAACTATGTTGTTTTATATGATTGATGAATGTAAAAGAACTGGTGGCCTTTTATAGGAAAGGGAAAAGACATAGTTGGCATTTTTTAGAACAAGTTAGGTGTATCCACGTTTTTTCCTATACAAAGTCGCAAAAAACATACAAAAATGAATAATTTAAATTTAATAGTCGATAAATTGATATAAAATTATTATTTTACAATTCTATGTGTAATTTTTCTCATTATGCATGAGGTTTATTCCCTTGATATACTTAATGTTTCATCAATCGTTGTAATTATTTTTTATTACATTCACTAATAATTTTGATAAATAACTAAGTAAAACTTGTTATAAATTATAAATTAATTTTCCTAAATATATTGAATCCATTTTTCCAAATTCTTGTCAAAATTATGAAGTAAATAAAATAAAAAATAATCAATCAGACGGGACAACATTGTGGGTTTTTACAGCAAAAATGATCAAATATTTGTTATGTTTTTTTATCCAATTTCATTGTGAAATTTATTACCATGAAATAAATTGTAATAATTGATAAAAATAATATCTAACTAAACTTATAAATATATTTAAAATATAATTTATCCTTATAAATATATTATAGGAAACCCATTTTTATTTTAAAATTGTGAATTTCTCACTACTCATCCAAAAATGAATTTTCTGAGGAAAATCCAAAAAGTTCTCCCTAAAACCCTTTTAAATTATAAATTAAAAAAATATTTTAATTTAAAAAATTTAATTTCAAAATATTTCGAAAATTGTTTTATTATTTTTTGCATAATGATATTAAAAGAAATTCATTTTATAAAACACTATTTGAAATATATAATGACTATAAAAATCATATAATTCATTATAAATATGATATGTTTATATAAATAATTATAAAAAATATTTTAGATGTATTTATTATAAAGAATATAACTATGTTTAAAATCTTGGTTATAATTATCTCATTAAATTGATTTTAATAATAAAATTATATTTCGTAGAAACATCGGTGATGCATTTAACGTTTTCCATGTTAGTGTTTCATGTAACATATGCCATGTTGATGTTCCGTGTAACATAACTCAAGTATTTTTTCCATGTAACAAATTCTTATTCTTTACCATGTGAATGGAATTTTGGACTTATTTCATCATAATACATAAATAAACATTTAATTTATTCAAGGAAAAAAAGTCCACAAAAACTCGTGGTGTTATAATTACAATAACTTGTGAGTAGTGTATAATGATAGTGAAATATGGGATAACATTTGAATTATAGAATAATTAATATACTCAAAATTTTATATCAAATCTATTGGAATAATAAAAAGTAAATTTAATTAGCTAATGTAATGGAAGTGTAGTTTAGAATTGAGAAGAGAGAGAAATATGACCCCTGTATTTAAAGGGTACAAGCTTGTGAAATGTGTACAATGAGAGTGGATGAATTATATTTCATGAAAAAATACCATTCAATATAATATATTTTACAATAATAATGGAATATAAAAAATAGTTATTTAAAATATATTATAACTAATTGTTGGCTCGATGAAAATGGTTGGATAAGAATATGACACCATCCTTCAATATGATAAACACATGTGAATAGGGTAATAAATGGGGGAATATACAACATATTAAGGAGAAAATATAAAAGGGTTGATATTATACATGAAATAAACTTATATAATCAAATTAATAGGGTGGTTAAAAAATGTCATTTCAAAATGACTACAATAAGAAAGTGAATTGAGAGGAATAGAAACCCATACTTTACATGAGATTCTAGTTTTATAAATGGAACTTATAACCACAAACACTCATAATGATTAAATATATTGATACAGTAGAGACCAATTCAGATAGATATGAATAGAGGACTTCAAATATTTTGTGGGATAAATGTGATGTGGTGGTGGGTATTTATATTTTTTATGAGTGGAATTCAGGAAATAAATTATTATTTATATTATTTTTTTATTATATTAAATGATCTACTACACTCATTGTGGCCGGTTACACAACATTATAAACCAAAATAATTTTCAGATCCATAACTAGTCTAAGGGAACTAAATTTTTTGATCTTTTTCATATATTCATATATATGATTCCATATTTTTTATACAATACTGTATTTCACCATTTTTACTATATTTTACTATTTCTACTAAATATTTCTAAATATTTCCACTATGGTAATTCATATATCCTTATTCAAAATATGTAACTAGTTTATTCAAATTCATATATTAAAAATAAGAAATTTGGATTCTAAATGAAACCACTAAAAAAAGTTTCTATCCGAAAGACATCAAACAAAACAACTACATTAATAAAAAAATTACTACATTATTATTCTAGTGAATTTCATAACCAAATATGATATCCATTATATAAAAATATTCCTTTAAATATGATAGAATTAACTGGTAATAAAAATAATAAAATAAATTAAAAATATATTGTGTGAAAATTTGAGTCACAAAATCATTAGAAGAAATGTTTTATTGTATGATAACATGAACATAGAATATTTTAATACTTTATGACTATGGAAAAAATACATTTAAAAATTAGATAACTATTATTAATTTTTATAAATGCCTCCAATAATGAAATTTTAATGCCAAAGTATTTTTTCGACACTTCTATCTTCTAGTGATTCATGTCAAATTCAATATTAAATTAAAATTGTATACAATAAGTTATTTCATTATTTCAAATGTTTACATGATACAGTTACATTACAATTAAAATAGTTATGACTAGATTCAATTTTGTACATTTATATCATATTGATCATATGAAATTATAAAAACTAATATGATATATATACAAAAAATGAAATCTTGAATTTGGTAAAAAAAAATTAGATTAACATTTAATGAAATAATAATTATTCTAATAATCATACATAATATTTCATTTTGATTCATGGGTTTTAAAATAACTTTTTTAAATATATTATATATTTTCAAAATATTAATAATAAAAATAGAAGCTATAGATTATTATAAATTCCTTATTTTGATAATGATATTATTTTCATACCAATAAAATAATTTCCAAGGGTCTTGTATCTGTGAAAACAAAAATCTCATTTATAGTGATATAAATATATATTCAAAATTAAATCACTAAATTATTATATAATGATAATGAATATATACTCAATGTTCATGTAACAAAAAAACAACTCAATAAGAATCAGATTTTAATTCTATAATTATGTTACATATATATATATATATATATATATATATATATTTCATGTATTTTTATATTTTCTTTATGAACGACACTTCTTATATGTACATGTTTTTTGGAGGATATACATTTATGTGTATTTTTTAGGTAATTTTAATTCTATTATTCATAAAAATGTGTATTCCAGGATTTTATAAATATAACTAAAAATTCAATCTATGGTTAATATTTTTTTGGAATAGTTCGATATTTACATCCCTTATTAGTGAGGTCTAATTTTGTTAATTTTATATTTTATTCAAAACTTATTATTGGTATATATTATTTATTTATATTTTACTTTAGCTATATAAAACAAATATTATCTATTATCGTATCAAATTATTTATTATTTACATTATTATATAACCTCTTCTTTAAAAAGAAATGTAATATAAAAATAATAATATATCAAATATACAAATATATATATATATATACATACTAGGATATTAAATTCCACCAACCCCATAAATAAAAAATTCCATGTCAAATTTTACCTAATAATTATTGTAAATACTTATAATAGGTATAATTAATTTTAATAATCATTATTATAGTTTTTTTATTGTTTACTAGAAAAACGTTGACATGAAACTACTTTTTTAATTTCATTAGATGGATTTATATTGATACATTTTTGTGGATAGACCAATATATTTATACTACCTAAATAATAATTATTACTATATATTCATGGCTTTTCTCATACCATGGTGTTATAAAAAATTATGAAAATAAGATCTTAATTCAAAAGAACTCTGAATCGAAACAAAATTCAACATCAATGATTTTTTATCAGGATAATCCCAATAATTATTTTATGTGTCAACATAATTTCATGATGAATATTAAGTATTATTATTTTATAAATTACAAATACTACCATGTTATTAATAAATAATAATATTTAATACTTTCGAAAAAATCATATAAATAGTGATATTAATATCATATATATTAAAAATAAGAAACAAATCAATTATTAAACCCATAACAGATAATTTTATCATGAATTTCCAAAATATTTATTATAATTTCTTTGTTCCTACATATTTTTTAAAAATATATTTCCAAATGACTGAAATAAACTTATTAAGATACCAAATATAACAACCTGTACTTATTCGCGAATAAATAGAGGATTATTTATGACAAGGAAATTTGAGTTTCAAGAGATCCAATTATCATGATTCATTGTATAGAAGTCACTAATAGAATAGAAACACATATATAAATTAGAATAATTTTCGTAAAATAAAAAAAATTGGTTCTTAAAGAATTTATAAAAAATCAAAATATATCCATTTATCTATTTTATCCATTTAATTTCGAACATAGTATAAATCATTATTTCTAGGGGAAATAATAAAAAATTAAAATTGGGTGATTTGGGTGATTAGTAAGGGTAAGTTTATAATGTAATATATCCTAAAATAATAATGTAATATACTAAATAAAAGGAATAGATAAATAATCTATGCCTTATAAAAATATTTGAGTCACCTAGGGACAACACTCTTGAGTCAGGTACTAAAAGCGTTATTTTTAAAATTTGCATTTAATACGAGGTTAGATAATACAATATAAGATTATATTTATTCTATATTATTTCAATATGAAAATAATAACTCCCCATAGTAATATGATAATCCCAATAAAATAAAGATTCTTTTCATGGAAGTCCAATTATATAAGAATATTATTTTATAACACTTGTGAACATTCCTGCATAATGGAAGCACAATAGACACCATTAAATAGATAACTTATTCTATACTCATCTTGATAACCTAGGAAATTGAAACATAAAAAATGTGTGATCTTCAACACTCTTTACTTAGAAAACATTATAATAATTTTTTAAGAGTTATATAATTTGAAAATGATAAAATTTGTTCTGCATAGAAATATATTATTATAAATATAATTAAATAATATTAGTTATGTTTAATTCTTGATATGATGACATGTAACCTCATGTTCACAAACAAATACCATGTAAAAAGAGTATAAAATCATGATATAATAATGAAGATTGATGGAGTTTACTCATATTAATTATGTTTCGAAATTTAACATGAACCTCTAACATATCATTATAATGATCTTTTTGAAAACAATATACATAGCGAATCATCACATTGTGATCAAATTAAATTTTTCCCAGAAATTACATTTTAAATATAATAATTCATTGAATTATGTTGTGATCAAATAGAATTTCCATTCATTTTTCTGGAAGAAAAAAATCCCATTATCATGTTTTGGAATAAAATTTATAATTAATCGGTTTTGAACAAAACAAATGTCACAATGACATGTTTTCAATGAATAAAAATTACCATGATAAATATTATTATCACATGTGATAAGAATCATTAAATAATGAAATATTGAGAATTAATCAATCCAAACTGTCTTAATGATTAATGAGGCATAAACTATATCATAATTTTATCCATACATACTTTTTCAAAAAGACTATAAATCATCCATCATTTCACTATATGTTAATTATTTTATGGAATATTAATGGGTTTTATTGAAACATCCTTAAATATTAATCATAGACATGCCGAGAAAGAAATCAGATTGTATCATGAAAACATATAAAATGTGTAATATTAGTGACATATAATAGTGATGATGTTGATGGAAAACCCTAATTTTATATTATTAGATTAATCACATTAAGAATAAATAAGAAATATTAATTTTGAAAATAAATATTTTTTTTTAAAATCAAACATTAAATTTTGAAAAAATAATAATATTTAATTTTCTACTTAGAATAAATAACAATTTAAATAATTTGATATTATAATTTAATATATGAAAAGAAATATTTTTAAAGTTAAATTTTCATAAGTAGTAATGAATCCATAAATGAGTTTTTAGAAAATGTTTTTATATAAATTGTAAGACATTATGTTATGGGTCACATTCAAAATTAGTTTTCGTAAAAGTCATGAGAGAAGTTTTGTAATAATATTACATTTAAAATGATTTATCTATAACTAGATCATTAGAAAATACATAAATATCATATTAAGGAAACATAGAGTGGAAGATAATATAATGTAAGTTATAAGGAAACCAATTTTTATATATTACAATACAAGTTCAGAATTGAAACATAATAAAAAGAATTATAAAATGCCCTCTTGAGAAAATAAAAACATAAATGTAATGATATCAATAGTTAAAAATTAATTTTTTATTCAAATTTAAATATTTCTTTTTGGGGAATATTAAAATTTTATATGAAGGTCAATACGCATAAATGTGTATGGTAGGAATTATTTTTAATAATGTTATAATATTGTTAAAAAGACATTCATCATTGAAATACCATTGAATGAAATTTAATTTTTATTCATAGTGGATGTGTAAATAAATAATAATAGAATTTTATAAATATGGAACTTATTAATGGAATATATAAGTTCAAGAAAAAAATATAATATCTCAAACAAATAATATTTTAGTTTTTAATCGGCTTTATTAATTAAGAATTTGTTTAATAAAAACCTTGTCAAAGTGAGGAATTCAAAATGGTTTTAATATACTAGGAATAATATAAAATTCATGATATTAAATGTATACCATATTTATATTTAATTACATTTATATTTAATTAGTTATATAAACAAAACATGTCTCAAAGAATGGAAATTGTGTTCAAAACCCCTTACCTTTATTCCCACATAGTTGGGAATCATTTTAACATCTTTTGTAACAAAAATAAAGATCTTTATAACTTTTTTTAGAAATATATTCATAAATTTTACAAAAAATATGTTTTAATTCATCATTAAATATTTAAATTATATTAGTTGGTTATATTTTATTTTCATTATCATATGTCATTAGTTTTAACTATTTGTTGAGTACTAGTTTCATAATTACATTATCGATTCATGGTTATATATTCTAATCTCATTGTTATATGATAGTAATAGGTAATATAATAGACTAATTGTATTCATTTATAATATTTTAATATCATTAATTATCTATTTTATTTATGATTCCAGATGATATTGTTGGTGAGGATATAGTCTTGATAATTGGTAGCAAACAAAAGGGAGGTAAAACAATAATAAGTTAAATATTTTTCTTACATTTCTTGAACCAAAATAAAATCATTATTTTCTAAATAATATATAATATCACCAATTTATAATTTTCTATAGTCTTATAAGATACAGACTTACAGAATTTATTATCAAAGAAGCTAAAATGACCCAAACTAGAATATGTTATGATATAAGAGTGAGTATGGTTAAGAAAGTCATTATTTTCTCAAAATATAAATACAAGAAAAATATAATTAAATTAAATATTATTTTATGGTGGATAATTAAATTTAAGGATAATTTGATAAATAGTAAAATACTAATGTTCATGATAAATTACCTCACATTCATAGATGTGGTAGTCTACAGATATCAATGGTTGACATATTCGTTTCTAATATATCGAGAGGAAGATATATAATTGTGTGTAATTAGATAATATAAATAATCATATAAATATAATATTAAACATTTAAATAAAAATTTATAATATTATATGTAAAGAGGTGATGAAAAATAAATCTCATTAGTCATGGAGGTGGTAGTCTGCATGTATGCATTATGGTGAATTCATTTTACGAATGGTTTTGGTGGAAGGTAAAAAATGAATAATACATTAGTAAAATAAAATTCAAAAATATTATAATCAGTTATTTTCCTATAGTTTTACAAATATAATATATTTTCGATGTTCGAGGAATAAAATTATTTACCATGCAAGGTTGAGAACACTATGTACCCCTTTCTATATTCTCCTATTTGTAACACCATATGGATCGATATCTTCATAAATTTTTAAGAAAAATACTTATAATATGTGGTTAATGTACTTAATTAATCCCATAGTTTCATATTTTACAGATTTATTTTTATTATGCAATGAAATGTGGTGGAATTACTCTAATTTTATGAGTGATCAAAATTAAATTTTCATAATATCACTTTACTTTACAATAATTTCATAACATTATTCCATATTAAAAGAACAAAAACTATAAATTAATTGATTTTTTGATTATGTAAGATCGATAATACCACTAAAATTAAATTGGTTCTATTTATTAATTTATTTTATTAGTTTACCATTAGATTATTAACTTTTCCATTTTTAACTTTGGTAATTTGTTTTTACGAAAGTTATTAAATTTTTATGAAAAAAATTGGTAACAAGTTTTTACAAAAATTTACTTTTTTTTAAGATAAATTATTAATCTATTAAATATAATTTGAACTATAAAAATGTAAAAATTATGTTTTTAATTAAATTTTAATGTATGTATATATATATATTTGGTGAAAATTGATTTTTAACTATTATGTCTTCTTAATATTATGTGTCATTATTACAAATTAAATGAATTATAATATATTAAAAATATTTGAAAAAATGATATCAAGTTAATTATATGAAATTATTAATTTTAAGTGGTTAGATAAAAATCCACATCAATAATCAAATAATGATTTGAAAATAATTTGTACACAATTTTCAGGATCATTAAATTTAATCATAATAATCATTATTTTATGCCTAAAAATGATATTATACTAATTATATAATATTTAAAATTTGATTAGAAATATGAAATCTATATTTTATATTTAATTACATTGAATAATAAAAATTAATATCTAATATAATATAATAAACACATTTTTAGAGTTCAATATTACTTATGTGTCAAAAATATTTAACCTGATTCATATAAATTCAATATAATATTTTCATAATAATTTATTTTAATTTATGAGTATTTAATTTTCATTTTAAAGTGGTTTTAAAAACATTTATGTCATTATTTTTTTTAATGTCATCAAAGTGAAGTGAATATAAAAATGTGGTCTCCTTCACTATTCACAATAAAATTAAAAATATATAAAAATTCACCCAAATAAACATTTGATGTGATGCATTGAAAAATATAGTTTATTTTAAAACATTATAATTTTAAAATCTATTTATTTATCAATATATAATGTAAAACTACATTAATTGAACAAAAACCCTTTTATAACATCAGGTGATCTTAATCTGATTCTCTATGCATTTATAATTGAGTATACTCTTTTTATTTGATACAGTTTTTAATTTAAAATTTTCATAAAGAATATTTATCTAATATGTCATTTATATTTTTATTTTAGGGTATTCTGTATAGTAATCCAGCTAACATAGTTATAATTTATAGATACAAATATTCCAAATTTCGGGTATATTGAATACCCCTCATCAAAAAATTACAGCCTCAAAATTTTAATAATCATCTACTAATAAGAATATTTATTATTTTTAAAACATTAACATGGATAAATATATTATTTCTAGTGTGAAGTTAATCTAACTATCATATAGGTGCTATTAAATACTCATTATTAGAAAAAATGTCAAAATTTAATTAAGGGAAGTATCTTAAGTAAACATGAAATCATTTTTAGTTGATAAATTGACTATTATGAAATACTGGAAATAATAATAATTTTCCATATGTCATGATATAGGAACATGTAATAAAAAATGAAAAAAAAACAATACACTAGAAAATGTGTGTGAAATCATGAGTCAACAAACACAAGATATTGAGAAAAACCACATCCATATGGAATGGAAATTTAACAAAAACATCTGACATATCATAAAAATGAAATTTTGAAAAAACATAATCATAGGTAATCAAATTATTATGATTTAATTCATTCATACACTCGCATTACATTTTGAAAAAAATACAACCAATGGAATTATAAAAAATATTCCCATGATATATTTTATGAATAAAGAAATATCATGTTATATGTTATGAACTAATAACATATACACATTCCATGTAGTGAACAAACAAAATCCAAACCATCAAACCATGATAACATTTGATATAAAACTTTAACAAAATAATTTGTGGGATTTAACAATGTTATATTATATAATGGGTTTATTTGACTCAAACCATATCTTAATGAAACCAATAAATATTTTTGGCGTAGTTCTTAAAAAACATAACATTTCGTTATAGATTAATTAACTATTTGGAATGTAATTGGATTTGAGGAAACATTTTTCAAAAATCGTCATTATAAGACCTCTAGGAAAAGAAGGCATCTAGAATCAGAAAAACATGTCCCATATAAAACATAAGGAACACAAAAGGGTGATGATATTTTTTTAAAAAAATATTTTCATATAATTTGTTTAATAAAATTGAAAATGAAAAAGTTATATCCATTTTTTGAAATAAAGAATTTCTTTTAAAAATAAAACATTTACTTTTGAAAAAGATGAAAATGATTCATTTTATTTTAAAACCTATTAGGAATTAAAATCATATGGACACCTATTTTATAACATATATTTGATGAATATAAATTAATAATTACCATAATTTAGATGAAATGAAAAAAAATTATTTAGAAAATATCTTTTCCAACAACATAAAAGACGATGACCTGGATGAAATTCCGAAGAAATTTTAAATGAAGTGAAGTGATTAAATTTGAAAAAATTTAATTTTCAAAGGTTTATTCTCTATTGGTGTATTGAAAAATAAATAAATAATATGACATAGAAATGTGGAGTGGAAAATAAATCAAATCTACAGGGAAAGAAAATCATTTAAATATATTAATGTACATTTATTAAAATATTTCATGGTAGAAAGTGTAATAAAATATCATTTTGAAAATATGAAAAATATAAATGTTAAGACCTTAAGAGATGTCACATAGTTTAGTTTATAGATTTAATGTTTAAAATAAATGGGAACAAAAAATATTTATATGGAAGACAATGTTATTACATGGGAAATATGTGAATTACTCTTCACAATACTATGATTTTCAAAGAACGAAATTAATTATACAAGGATATTTGGATTAAAATTAATTTTACCAAGAGATTAAGGGAATATAAGATATATTTGTATTTTATGGTGGAAGAAACCTATATTGGAAGGTATAAGATCATGTTTAAATATCTTATCTCAAAGAACATTTTTTGAGTTATTGATATCCTTAATGTGTTATTATTTTTTTAATAAATAACAGTGAAAGAGAGGACATAAAATTTTCATTAAAATGCCAGGAATAAAATATAATTCATGATATTATATATCCAATAGGCTTTATGAACACTATTTAAATTCAATTATATTCATAAACAATATATATATATATATAAGTAATTCGAGATGTAAAAACACATACCATTAATCTCATTTAGTCGAAACATTCTCTGACCAAATGTATAAGAATAATTATTATAATAATTAAATTTTGATGAAAATCATTCATTAAAATAAAAGTCATTAATATTAACTTATAATCATTTATTAAAAATATAATATTAAGTTATATTTTATTTTCATCATTGGATGTTATTAGAAGCAGTTGTTATTTAATGATAGTTTCTTAATGTCGATGTCAAAAAGTATTTATACATTAAAAGTTTATCATTCTAATATCTTTATATGTAATGGATTCCAATTTATTTTATTATTTATAAGTTTAAAATTTAACTTCATAAGTATTTAATTTGTGATACCCAATGTTGAATTCGATGATGATATTATTTTTGTAAATTAAAACAAACAAAAGGGTGGATTAATTATTGTCAATTAAATATTAATAAAATCATTGAAAAACATAAACCATAAATTATTTTATAATTTATATCACATAACACCAGTTGTAATGTTTCCTTAGTAATCCATTATATAAATTTATATCATTGTTCAATTATGTGTCTTAATATAGTCAAATAGGAATATGATATAATATATTGCTGACTATTGTTAGAAGGTAATTAGTTTTTAACAATATCATTATTAAATAAAACTAATTGTAATATTTGGATTTTTTATAATATTTAGTCATTTTTAAGGGATATTTAATAATAATAAAAGACTTGTGTGAAAAAAAAATATGTTACTTTTGTGGAGTTAGTAATTAACATGAACCTATGAGATCTAAATTCATTTACCATGGAAGGAGATAAAAAGAATGAATTTTTTATTATATTATAATATTAATAATTTTATAAATATTAAAATAATAATTAGAATTGTATTTCATAACCATATATATAATTATTTTAGGAAAAATCAAGCATGTTCTTCAAACAGGTGGTAGTCTGCACGTATTCAGGAGCACCCCTTAAATTTATTAATTGAATCAAGGGAAGGTGGAAAAGGTTTATTAAAAAACTATATTAATATTTAAAATTATTAAAGTAATTATTTTATAATACATTAATGTATTGAATGTAATTTATAATATCAGAGAAAAAATAAATGAGCTTGGTTGAGAACATTACCTCCCCCTTTATATATTCTATCGTATGTAACACCATAAGGCTCCATAGGTTGGTATTTTGGAAAGAAAAAATATTATAAGACATGGTTTGGGAGTTTATGGAATACTAGGATTTATTTTAGATTGATCTAACAATTTTCAATAGGTGGTATAATGTGGTTGATTTGATCTTGTTTTAATTTTGATGAAAATGAAACTTTCATAATTATTCAATACATTTCATTAATTTCATGAAACTATTCCAAATTAAAATGGTGAAAAATATATATCAATTGATTGGGTGATGATTTAGAATCAGTCAATAATCCATCATTACTTTTTATCAATTATTTAACCATGTTTCTAGTGTTTTTACCATCGGTTTCTAAATTTTATCTTTTTTGGATTCATCTTCGATAAATAGTTTTTAACAATGTAATTATATTTTATTAGAACTATATTATAACCCCTAATAAATTATTCGTTTATTATAATCGAAACATTATACTCATTTTTATATAAAAAAATATAAACATGTAAATAAATACAAAATATAATAAATAATATATAGAAGAATAGAGTTTGTTGAAAAAATTATGTTCTACCAATTATGGGTTATTAATCATATATTACATTAATTAAAACTTAATTTATTGAAAATATATTTTAATATATGTTAAAAATTATTTTAGATTCCTTATAATAAATATATAATAATAATTTATTAAATAAAAACTACACTACATTAACAATAAAATTCACGGAAAAGAACCCTATAAACACTACTATGTTTATTAACATTACTCTTAATAAAAATCCCCTAATGAATAAAAATTAAAATTATCTTTTTACATAATCTAATAATTATGATATTAAATATTAAATAATTGTTTTGTATGAAGTTTATATATGTGATGAAAATTGAATTTTAATAATATGAAATATAAACACTCTTTAAAATGTTGTATTAGATAATTTTACACAATGTTAAACAAGGGTTTTATAAAATCAATATAGTATTATAAAGTGGTCTATTTAACATTATAAAAATATAATTAATACATATATATGGTCTCCAAACAATTATATTCATTTTAGTGTTATTATATTTTCATAAAAGTTGCAGTAATAGAAAAATCAATGTTTTCACTATTCACATAAAAATGAATTATTTTTTAAAAATCTAATAAATTTTACCAATAATAATTTTAGAATGTTGGATTTTATATAAAATTTCATTTTCCAAAAAAAAATTGATTTTAAATTTATATATATATATATATAACTAACTTTATATATAAAATATAAATTAAAAATATTAAGTGTTTTTAATCAAAATTTGTATGAATTTATAAATGATTACAACCATTTAATTTTCAATAAGATTTATTATTACCAAAAATCATAATAATGTTCAACTAATTTGTATTGATTCATTATAATTTGGGATTGTGTATTGTGTAATCTATAAAATATAATATAAATATAGAGAAAAATATATTACAATATCATTGGGCGTTACAAAATAAGAATTACATAACATTCGAATTACATGAATATGGAAATATTTAACCAAGTTGATAAAAATAAATTATTTCATTGTGATGAAATTATTAATATGGGACATCATAACCATTCTGTCAATGTCTCTTCAATGAAATCATATATATATGGGTTCTCTGGTAAAAAAAATACACTAGTAACTTTTTCTCATGAGACCTACTGAAGTATCAAGATGATATATAATTATTTTACCCACCCATCACTTAATAATTATAACGTATTCGTCATATTAAATTAATGGAAAATAATAAAGTAAATAATAATTCATAAGGAACATCAAGCTTATATACAGTTTATTAAACTATAATAACATATATATCATTATTGGGTATACATATTGTAATTATTTCCCTTGTACAATGAATGGTATGGATAATTATGAGAATAGTGTTTGATAAAAATGTGTATATATAGGGTACTCAAAATGTCTTTAATGTTAAATTTATGATCAAGTAAATAGATTCTCTTAGTAAATTGAATTATCTGTCTATGTTGGTGGATAACCATAAACTAAAATAACTAATTCTAGGGTACTCAGACCATATACGACATATTGACATATGGTCAATAAAATAGATTATCATATAATGTTAATAAATACAGTTATCTAGTTGAATTATGAGGAACAATATAATGAATAATTAATCATTCACAATGATAAATAATCATGAATACAATTTGAGTAATATGGATTTGTTGTTATTGGGTACATATAAATGTTAATATGAACAATTCTTTAATTCGAATGTATATATGAATATTAAATTTTATTTGACCTATGAAATAGTATCAAACATCCTCTAAAATTTAAGACTATTTTATCACAAATATTTTATACATACAATTGTTATAAAATTTCCATAAATGGAAATCTAAAAATTTGTAATCCTTGATGAAAAATGTGAACTTATTTGAAAGAGGATTTTAATCCACCAAGGATTTAATAGATCTTCCACCATATATATTTTTATCAACATTAATTGGATATGTTTGTAAAGACCCATAAAAATCAAGGGAAATATTTTTCTTAATTTTCTTTGATATTTTTTACAAGAATGCAGTTTTTAACGGAACCTGATTCTGAGGCCCGATGTGCCTGGAATCATTTTTCCAAAGTTTAGCTCGGGTACGTTCAGTGAATGAATGAGCGGGTTTTCCTAACTTTTGAACCGGTGCTCAGAATCAAATTCGGAGGGAACCAATGGAATCACAGAACTGGTAATTGCTTAGAAACACCTTTTCCGGAGTTGCGTTAGCTCGGGTATGGTTTTTAAATTTTTGGGTTACGTAAGGGAATAAAATAAAAGTGGTGGAACCAATTTTATTTTATTTTGTTTAACCTAATCTAAGTGGATGATGTGGGACTCACAATATCCTACCCACTAGGTTGGATATTTGTGAGGTGGGTCCCACACGAGCCCCACCATTTCTTTTCTTCCTAAACCCCCTACTTTAATAAGGTAATGCATCCACACTGCCCTTTAATTGGAAGTCAAATCTTGAATTTAAACTTAGTCCAAACACCTCTTTTATTTTGGCGGTTTAAACATTTCAATTAATTCAATTAATTGGTTGTTTCAATTTTTGAATTTTAAAGAGGTTGGCTTGTGTGTTTATAAAATAAGAAAAGTCTTATTTTATTAAGGGGATTTTCTATGTGCGTGAAGGCTTGAGAGAATTTTCTCATGTTCTTGAAGTTATTCTTCCTCGACGAAGACATTGAAGAACGCCGACCTACGACGATGGATGATGGTGAGAGACGCCTTCCTCAGAGATCGACAACCTGATGCTCATCCTTTCGTTCCTTCTTTTCACGTCAAAGGAAGGGAGACAATGTTCCTCCTCGTACGATCTCCATCAACGTGTACCGAACCATCTTCCGCGACAGTCAATTCCGTGACATCCCTTTACGCAACAAACCTCATTCGATGACTATGCTCGAGGCAGGGGATTATTTTAATTGTTTTTTCATGATTACTTCCACCTACATTCTTCTTTTCAAATTGGGCTTCCTGTTATCGCTATAACAAGAGGAGGTCAGACCGCACGAGCACGACCAACCCCCCCTCCCCCTTAGTTGTTTGATATTGTTTGCAGCACGAGCAAGGCAACGCGGTGCCGAAGCACCGCATGGGAAATATTAAAGGGCGGTGAAGCGCGGCGTGACGACACCGCGCAGTTGAAGACGAACTACACCGAGGCTCCGTCGCGCCGCGCCGGAGAACCACAAAGGCACCACGGCCGGAGGGGGGCTGCGACGGAGGGGCGCGGTGCCGTCACGCCTCATCGGACGGACCAAGGCCACGGCCATAGGCCGCAGCGGAGCAGGGAACTGCGACCAGTTTCCGACCGCCGGCGTCGGAGCAGGGGGATGGGACCACCCCGGTCCCGTGGCGGCAGCAACCGGCCTGCCGGTGCGAGCCGGTCAGTCAGGGGTAAGTGCCATGGGTCGTAACCCCTGGCTGGACAACAGGAGCGGCCCCCCACATAGGGGTCGCGGTTTCACAATGCGGGGGGGGGGGGGGGAATGCCCCCCTTCCCCTCATCGCTCGGCCGTTACGGCCGAGCCCCAGGCTGTGCCACGCCCTAATGAGCCGGACCCGGACCTGGGTCGGGTCGACCTGGTTCTGGCCGACCCAGGGGGTATCGGGCCGGGCCCGAGCCCCATATTCCCAGACCTCTTTCGGTATTTTTCCCATAACGTGGGCTGCATACCTCTGATCAACACACTGTCAGCGTCAATGCGATCATTGGATCGAGATGGTCGTTTCTGTATATTCCACTCAAGGTTTAGTAGAACATTGGGTTCGGTCGGGTTGGTTCGTACACAAAACCAACTGGGCCCTTGGAGCGGAAACTCTTATAACATGAGCTACGGACATCCGATTGACGTGCCGTCGACTTATTGGATTCATTTTGGTGAGACGGACCTTTTGGCTTACTCCGCTCGAGGTTTGGATGCTGATGGAATATGGTCGGGTTGATTTTGACTTAAAAACCAACCGGGCCCCTGGGACGAAAAAGCCAATAACTCTCAGATCGGGCGTCCGCTTGACGCGCCGTCTGTGATGTTGAGTTCCTATTGACAATATGGTAATTTTGGATACATCAACTCTGGACTATGTTTCAGTTGATGTATCAGCCCCTCGGCTCATGGATCGGACCCTCCCGAATGATCTTGTTGTGTGCGAGAACCCTAGAGTTGGCTGCAACTGCGACGACGATGACGACTGTGCATAAATCCTCTATGGATTTGACAGTGATGACTATAGCACTCAGCGATCATACGAGGATCAGTGCTACCGATCCTGTGTGGGTCTGATCTTGTGCGGGTCAGTGCTCAGCGGTCCTGTTTGGCCCAACGCCTACCGATACTATGTGGGTCAGATCCTGTGTGGGTAATTGCGGGGGTTAGTACCTATCAGATCCATTGTGGGTCATTATAGGGGTTAGTACCTATCGATCCTGTGTGGGTCGACGTCTTAGATGAATCAGTGGCTACATCTGATCATCTCTATCATCTTACGAAGAAGTATACATGTGTTAGATGAATCTTGACTTTCAATCATTGTCTTCGATTTGATTGACTTGCTTTCTTGGGTGGATTGTGTTGTGCTATCATGTGTGGACGTGATCGAACTTTGTCTCGGATGTTGGAGCCGAACTGGAATTGATGACTTAGGTATATGTATGGGTATATACCTATGTAGTGTCGGATGTTACATTGTGATTGTATCATTCCTTTGTGGATTCTGGGAGACCTTCGGGGGTCTCGGGATCCCTACTGAGTAGCTTATACTCACCCCTACACGGGATATGCCCGCACTACATTGTGTTGGTTGCAGATGATGGACAACGCTGATCGTGGTTGAGGATTGCGGAGCATGTTGTTACCTGGAGGTGAACCACTGGGCGAGACGTACAGGGAGTGGACAACTGGACCCGAGGAGCTGAGGTGACTATTTGTACCCACCCTTCAAGTGGGACTACCAGTGGATAAGTCGACGTTGCAGCTTTACTTTTCAGTTTTTGTACTTCATTTTTTCAGTGGTACTTTAATTTCAATTTGGGTTTGTATTCTGGCCCACTTACTTTACCGTACTTTCTATTATACCCAGCTTTACTTAGTGTTTGCTTCTTCTTGATTGATTACTCTATGGTGTTTGTTTACTTTACAAAGGCAATGCCTTCCCTTTTTATCAGGAATTATGCTTTGGTGCAAGTCGCCAGCCCCTGGCCTATGGAAGGTGGGTTTGGGGTAGTCATGGCACGGGCCCCAAGGACGGGTCGTGACAAATTGGTATCAGAGGAGTTCGATTCTACCGCAGAACTCAGGACTCTGGTCTTTTTCTATGTGAAGCAATAGTGTTACGATTATTGAGTGTGGTTGTCAGTCCAGGGAGTCCAGTGTTGGGGCGGCGACTGACATATTCATACACCAGGGCCCTGACTTCTAATTTCCGACGTAGTGCACGAAAACATTGATTGCATGTCTGTTTAATTTTTTCTTTGTGATTACTTTGTGTCAGATCACCAGGTATACTGTATGATTGTGTCGCACCTGTCTCTTTTCACGATGGCCCCACGACGGCAGCTAGCTAGGGTTCATAGTTTTGTGCGATCCAACAGCCCACCGAGCGACGATGCCTCAGTGCAGGTCCCTTTTTCAGCAGAGGCACCGACGATACCTCTACCCGTCGAGCCACTGATGCTACCAGCCCCAGCCGCTGACGATGCACATCTCCTTAGTGCACTGCACGAGTTTCAGCGTCAGCGACCGCCCAGGTTCTGTGGGGAGACGGACTCTCAGGAATCCGAGGATTGGATAGAGGTGGTTGTTCAAGTTTTCATGTTAGTGGGGACACCAGCTGACCTCATGGTGATCCTCGCAACGATCCTCCTCCACGAGGAAACAGGCAGATGGTGGAGCTTGATTCTCCATTGCATGATGAGGCATCTCTCCTCTAGACGAACTTTGAGAGCCTCTTCTTCTTAGAGTTTGTTCTAGCCACCCTCCGTGCGATGCGCATACAAGAGCTACTACAGCTACGGCAGGGCAGCATGACGGTCGCCCAGTACTAGGTGAGATTTACCGACCTCTCGCGCTATTCTACGGACATGGTATGAGACCGATTCTTCCGGGCCCGGACCATTGAGCAGGGAATGAGGCATGAGATCAGGGCATCCTTGATCTCCCTCAGCATTCCGACGTAGGAAGGAGTACTAGAGTGAGCCCTTCTCATTGAGAGCTTACTTGATGGCCCTACATCAGCAGCGAGGCCTACCGCAGGGCGCCACGTAGCGGAGTCTTATTCAGCCGAAAGTAAACAGATGTCGCAGAGGTCCAAGCGGACCAGGCCATCGGGCGGACGACCATAGAATACTATCTCAGAGGTGCGGGGAACACGCAGGAGAGACAGTATTACGAGTGGAAGACAGTGCTATGCATGCGGCGGGCAGGGCCACATGGCTCGTGACTGCCCGACCCGCCATGTAAAAGAGTAGTAGACGGTTGAGGAACCGCCGAGGTAGAGGTAGAGGTTCGACCATGGCGGTCCGCAGGGAGCAGGTGGACGAGGCCGAGGAGCTGGTCAAGCAGTAGGTGGTGGATGACGTTTTGAGGCTGTACCACCACAACCACCACCAAGAGGTCCACCCTGACCACAGGGGAGAGCACAACTTCAAGCAGCTGAAGCTTACGATCATGGAGCTCCAGAAGCGGGTGGACATGTGCGGTACTAGCTCCCGACATGGCGGCCTTTTCCAATAATGCCTCTAGATTTGTTGTTTGTATTGCCTTTTTACCTTGTACGTTGAGTTAACGTAATAAAAGACAGTTGCAATAGAGACATTTTCTTTCCTGTCTTTTGTATGTTAATACAAAGTGGTTCCAGTTAAAAACGGTTGACTTGACCCTCACATATGAGATTCCTACTGGAGGAGACCCAGTGACCATAGACTGATTCCGATAGTGTGACTCAACCCTTAGAGGCGAGATTAATGGTTGGATCTCTTGGTAGCAGTGTCGATTCCTTACGACGTCATCCATGACATGAATTAACTGATCATGACGGGATTGCCTATATTAGTCAAGGAACGTGGTTCATCCAAGGGATGCGACCGGATTTCTTTTTTCGGCAAAGGAGAAATCTATGCACCTTTGAAAAAAGTTAAGGAAGAAGGGGAAACCCTTGGTGTGGTCAGATAGATGTCAGCAGAGCTTCCATGAGTAGAGACATAGATTGACCAGCGCACCTATCTTGAGGCTACCGAAGGAGGGAGTGGGGTACGTAGTGTACTGCGACACATCAGGGATCGGACTCAGATGTGTCCTAATGCAGGAGCGGTCAGTGATCAACTTTGGATCACGTCAGTTGAGGCAGCATGAGAAAAACTACGCTACCCATGACCTGGAGTTAGCAGCAGTGGTCTTCGCTCTGAAGATGTGGCAACACTATCTGATGGGCGAGCACATTACAGTCTATTCATGTGGCGGAGTTCATTTCTCGATGTCTCACGTGCTAGTAGGTGAAGGTAGTGCACCAGGTACTAGCAGGATTGTTTCAGCCCTTGGAGGTCCAGGAGTTGAAGTGGGACGACATATCTATGGACATCATGACTGGAATTCCACGCACTTCCAGAGGCGACAACCCCATTTGGGTGATTGTCGACCGACTCACTATGTCGGCTCACTTCTTACCCATCAGAGAGCAGGGCTCAGTGGGGAGCTTGGGACGTATCTACATTCATTATATTGTACAGATTCATGGTGTTTTATCATCTATCACCTCCGATCGAGATGATTTCTTTACATCCCGGCATTGGAAGTGGTTGCAGGAGGTGTTCGGGACGCAGCTACGTCTGGGCACTGCCTTTCACCCTCAGATGGATGGTCAGACGGAGAGGACCATTCAGACTTTTTAGAACATGGTCTGTGCATGTGTCCTCGACTTTGGTCGCAGCTGGGAGGACCACCTACCCTTGGTGGAGTTTGCGTACAACAACAGCTACCACTCCACCATCGGGATGGCACCATACGAGGCATTGTACGACAGACCTTGCAGATCTCTTATGTGCTAGACAGACCCTAGGGAGTCAGAACTTGTCAGACCAGAGATGGTCCGGGCCACGACAGAGACGGTCCAGGTCATGCAGGAGTGGATGAGGATAGCTTAGAGCTGGCAGAAGTCTTATGCTGATAGGAGGTGGAGGCCAATGGAGTTTGAGGATGGCGACCACGTCTTCTTGCGGGTCTCACCTCGATATGGATTACATGGATTTGGTCGAGACTTAAAGTTGTATCCATGCTTCATCAGACCATTCTAGGTCCTCAACAATATTAGTGAGGTGTCTTATCTCCTTGCTCTACCACCTCAGTTGCACCGGGTGCACGACGTCTTCCACGTCTCTCAGCTGAGGAGATACGTGCATGACCTGACGCATATCATTGACCATGGGGAGCTGGAAATAGATGATGGGGAGACTTTTGCGAAGGTCCCCATGGAGATCGAGGATCGATAGGAGCGGTTCCTACGTGGATGGTCGATTCCTCTAGTGCGCATCAGATGGCAGCACGAGAACCTCCAGGAGAGCACTTGGGAGCGGGAGGCTCAGATGCGTGCACAATACCCACTTTTGTTCTCCTAGTTTATGATGTATCTTTATGGGGACGTAAAGCCCTTAGGTGGGGGTAATGTAAAGACCCATAAAATTCAAGGGAAATTTTTTTTCTTAATTTTTTTTGGTATTTTTTACAAGAACGCAGTTTTTGATAGCACCTGATTCCGAGGCCCGGTGTGCCCAAAATAATTTTTCCAAATTTTAGCTTGGGTACGTTCAGTGAACAAAGGAGCGGGTTTTCCTAACTTTTGAACCGGTGCTCGGAATCGAATTCTGAGGGCACTGATGGAATCACAGCGCCAGTAATTGCATAGAAACACCTTTTCCGGAGTTGCGTTTTCTCGGGTGTGGTTTTATATTTTTGGGTTAAGTAAAGGAATAAAATAAAAGTGGTGCAACCAATTTTATTTTATTTTGTTTAACCTAATCTAAGTGGAAGAAGTGGGACTCACAATGTCCTACCCACTAGGTATGATATTTGTGAGGTGGGGCCCACACGATCCCCACCGTTTCTTTTCTTCCTAATCCCCCTCCTTTAATAAGGTAACGCGCCCGCACCCCCCTTTAAACGCAAGTTATCATCCTACGAAGAGGTATACCTGTGTGAACTATATGTTGACTTTCAATCATTATCTTCGATATGATTGACTTGCTTTCCTATGTGGATTGTGTTGTGTTGTCATGTGTGGACGTGATTGAACTTGGGCTTGGATGTTGGAGCCAAACTGGAATTTATGACTTAGGTATATGTATGGACATATACCTAGGTAGTGTCGGATGTTACTTCGTGATTGTATCTTACCTATTTGGATTATACATTTTGGATTCTGGGAGTCCTTCTAGGGTCTCGGGGTCCCTACTGAGTAGCTTATACTCACCCCTGCAAGGGCTATGCCCGCACTACATTGTGTTGGTTGCAGACGTCGGACAACGCTGATCGTGGTTGAGGCTTTCGGAGCTGGTTAGTACCTGGAGGTGGACCCCTCGGCGACACGTATAGGGAGTGGAAGGCTGGACCCGAGGAGCTGAGGTGGCTATCTGTACCCACCCTTTAGGTGGGAATACCAGTGGACAGCTCGATGTTGTGGCTTTACTTTTTAGTTTTTGTACTTCTTTTTTTCAGTTGTACATTACTTTCAGTTTGGGCTTGTATTCTGGACCACTTACTTTACCACACATTCTATTTACACAGCTTTACTTAGTGTTTTCTTCTCCTTTCTTACTTACTCTATGGTGTTTGATTACTTTACAAAGTCAATTCCTTCCCTTTTTATTGGTAATTACGCCTCGGTGCTCTTCGCCAACCCCTGGCCTAAGGAAGGCGGGCATGGGGTAGTCACGGCACAGGCCCCGAGGACGAGTCATGACAAATTGGTATCAGAGGAGTTCGGTTCTACTGCAGAACTTAGGACTCTGATCTTTTTCTATGGAAAGCAATAGTGTTAAGAGTATTGAGTGTGGTTGTCAGTACATGGAGTCCAGTGTTGGTGCGGCGGCTGACGTATCCGTACACCAGGACCCTGACTTATGATTTAGGACTTAGTGCACGAAAACATTGATTTCATGTGTGTTTCAAGTTTTATTTGTGATTACTCTGTTTCATCTCACCAGCTATACTGTTTGACCATGGCGCACCTGTCTATTTTTAGGATGGACCCACGATGGCAGCCAGCTAGGGTTCTGAGTTTTGTGCGAGCCAACAGCCCACCGAGCGATGAGGCCTCGGCGTAGGGCCCATTTTCAGCAAAGGCACTGTCGGTACCTCTACCCGCCGAGACACCGATGCTGCCAGCCCCAACCGCTGACGATGCACGTCGCCTTAGTGCACTTCACGAGCTTCAGCGTCAGCGACCACCCAGGTTCTGTGGGGAGACAGACCCTCAGGTAGCCGAGGATTGGCTGGAGGCGGTTGTTCGAGTTTTCAGGTTATTGGGGACACTAGCTGACCTCATGGTGATCCTCGCAGCGAGCCTCCTGCACGCGACAGGAGGCAGACGGTGGAGCATGATGCTCCAGGTTCACGAAGAGGCATCTCTCCTCTGGATGGACTTTGATATCCTCTTCCGCTCAGAGTTCATTCCATCCTCCCTTCATGCGGTGTGCATATAGGAGCTACTATAGCTCCGAAAGGGCAGCATGACGGTCACCCTGTACTCGGCGAGATTTACCAACCTCTCGCGCTATTTTACGGACATGGTACGAGACCCATTCTTCCGGGCCTGGACCTTCGAGTAGGGATTGAGGCATGCGATCAGGGCATTGCTGATCTCCCTCAGCATTCCGACGCAGGCAGGAGTACTGGAGCGATCCCTTCTCATTGAGAGATTCCTTGATGAGCCTACATCAGCAGCGAGGCCTACCGTAGGGCGGCACGTAGGGGAGTCTTCTGCAGTCGGTAGTAGACAGATGTCGTAGAGGTCCAAGCAGACTAGGCCATCGGGCGGAATACCACATGATACTAGCTCAGAGGTGCGGTGCACAGGCAGTAGAGCCAGTGTTACGAGTGGAAGACAGTGCTATGCATGCGGCGGGCAGGGCCACTTGGCTCGTGACTGCCTAACCCTCCATGTAGAGGAGCAGTAGATGGTTGAGAAAACACCCAGGCAGAGGCATAGGTTCAACCGTGGCGGTCCGCAAGGAGCAGGTGGACGAGGCCAAGGAGCTGGTCGAGCGGCAGGTGGTGGACGACTTTTTGACGCTCTACCACCACCACCACCAGGAGGTCCACGCTGACCACAGGGGAGAGCACAACTTCAGGCAGCTAAAGCTTATGATAATGGAGCTCCGGAAGCGGGTGGACAAGTGCGGGACTAGCTCCAGGCATGGAGGCCTTTTCCCATAATGCCTCTAGATTCATTGTTTGTATTTCCTTGTGTCCTTGTACTTTGAGTTATAGTAATAAAATCACTTGCAATAGTGACATTTTCTTTCTTGTATTTTGTATGTTAATACTAAGAGGTTCCGTTTAAAAACTGTTGACTTGACCCTCACATATGAGATTCCTACTGGAGGAGACTCAGTAGCCCCCCACTGATGCTAACAGTGTGACTCAACCCTTGGAGGAAAGAGTAACGGTTGGATCTCTTGGTAGCAGCGTCGAGGCCTTACGACGTCATCAATGATATGAATTAACTGATCATGACGAGATTGACTGTATTAGGCAAGGAACGTGGTTCATCCAGGGGATGAGACTAGATTTCTCTTTTTGGAAAAGGAGAAATATATTCAGCTTTGCAGAACATTAAAGAAGAAGGGGAAAGCCTTCGTGTGGTCAGACATATTTCTAGAGAGCTTCCAGTAGCTGAGACAGAGATTGTCCAGAGCACCTATCTTGAGGCTAACGAATGATGGAGTGGGGTACGTAGTCTACCGCAATGCATCAGGGACCGGACATGGATGTGTCCTGGTGTAGGAGCGGGCAGTGACCACCTTTGGATCATGTCAGTTGAGGCAGTATGAGCAGAACTACGCTACCCATGACCTGGAGTTAGCAGCAGTGGTCTTCGCTCTAAAGATGTGGAGACAATATCTAATGGGCGAGTGCTTTACAGTCTATTCCTGTGGAAGAGTTCTTTTCTTGGTGCCTCACCTGCCAGTAGGTGAAGGTAGAGCACCAAGTACCAGCAGGCTTGGTACAAACCTTGGAGGTCCCATAATGGAAGTGGGATGACATATCTATGGACTTCGTGACTGGACTTCCACGCACTTCCAGTGGTCATGACTCCATTTGTGTGATTGTCGACCGACTCACCATGTCGGCTCACATCTTACCCATCAGAGAGCAGGGCTCAGTGGAGATCTTGGGACGTCTCTACGTTCAGGGGATTGTAAGGCTTCATGGTGTTCCATCATATATTCTCTCCGATCGAGATGATCTCTTTACTTCCTGGCTTTGAAAGGGGTTGCAGGAGGCGTTCAGGACGCAGCTACGTCTGAGCACTGCCTTTCACCCTCAGACGGATGGTTAGACAGAGAGGACCATTCATACTCTCGAGGACATGCTCCGCACATGTGTCCTCGACTTCGGTCGCTGTTGGGAGGACCACCTACCCTTGGTGGAGTTCACGTATAACAACAGCTACCAATCCACCATAAGGATGGCACCATATGAGGCGTTGTAAGGACGACCTTGCAGATCTCATCTATGCTGGATAGACCCAGGGGAGTCAGCACTTGTGGGACCAGAGATGGTCCAGGCCTCGACAGAGAAGGTCCAGGTCATCTAGGAGCCGATGAGGATAGTTCAGAGCTGGAAGAAGTATTATGCTGATAGGAGGTGGAGGCCACTGGAGTTCGAGGATGGCGAGCACGTCTTCTTGTGGGTCTCACCTCGACGTGGATTACAGAGATTTGGCCGAGGCAGAAAGTTGTCTCCACGCTTCATCGGACCATTCCAGTTCCTCAGCAGGATTGGCGAGGTGGCTTATCGCCTGGCTCTACCACCACAGTTGCACCGGGTGCACGACGTCTTCCACGTATCTCAGATGAGGAGATACGTGCACGACCCGACACATATCATTGACCATGGAGAGATGGATATAGATGATGGTGCGGATTTTGCAGAGGTCTAGGAGGAGATCGAGGATCGAAAATAGCAGGTCCTACGTGGATGATAGATTCCTCTAGTGCGCATCAGATGGTAGCACGAGAACCTCCACGAGAGCACTTGGGAGTGGGAGGCTCAGATGCGTGCACAGTACCCACTTTTGTTCCCCTAGTTTATGATGTATCATTATGGGGACGTAAATCCCTAAGGTGGGGGTAGTGTAAAGACCCGTAAAATTCAAGGGAAATTTTTTCTTAATTTTATTTGGGATATTTTACAAGAATGCAGTTTTTGATGGTACCTGATTCTGAGGCCCGGTGTGCCTGGAATCATTTTTCCAAAGTTTAGCCCAGGTATGTTCAGTGAACGAATGATCGGGTTTTCCTAAATATTGAACCGGTGATCAAAATCTAATTCCGAGGGCACCGAAGGAATCGCAGTGCCGGTAATTGCTTAGAAACACCTTTTCCGGAGTTTTGTTTGCTCGGGTGTGGTTTTTAAATTTTTGGGTTAAGTAAAGGAATAAAATAAAAGTGGTGCAACCAATTTTATTTTATTTTTTTTAACCTAATATAAGTGGATGAAGTGGGAGTCACGATATCCTACCCACTGGGTAGGATATTTGTGGGGTGGGTCGCTCATGAGCCCCACCGTTTCTTTTCTTCCTAAACCCCCTCCTTTAATAAGGTAACGCACCCGAACCCCCCTTTAATTGGAATTCAACTCTTGCGTTTAACCATATTTTGAAACGCCTCTTTTAATTTGGCAGTTTAAACATTTCAATTAATTCAATTAATTGGTTGTTTCAATTTTTTAATTTCAAAGAGGATGGATTGTGTGTTAATAAAATAAGACAGGTATTATTTTATTAAGGGGGGTTTTCATTGTGCATGAAGGATCGGGAGAATTTTCTCATGTTCTTGATGTTCTTCTTCCTCGATGAAGAACATGATGAATGTCGACCTCCAACGACGGATGACGGCGAGAGACGCCTTCCTCAGAGACCGACAACCCGACGGTCATCCTTCCTTTCCTTCTTCCAGCGTCAAAGGAAGGGAGACATCGTTCCTCCTCGGACGATCTCCGTCAACGTGTATGGAACCATCTTCCGTGACGGTCAATTCTACGACGTCCCTTTCCGCAACAAACCTCGTTCGACAACTACGCTTGAGGTAGGGAATTATTTTAATTGTTTTTTTGTGATTACTTCTTCCGCCATTCTTATTTTCAAATTGGGCCACCTGTTATCGCAATAATGGGAGGAGGTCGGACCGCACAAACATGGCCGACCCCCCCTCTCACCTTGGTTGTTTGATATTGTTTGCGGCATGAGCAAGGAAACGTGGTGTCGAAGCAATGCGCGAGAAATATTAAAGGAAGGGTGTAGAAGTGTGGAACCGTCGCGTCGCGCCGTTGGAGACGAACTACACCGCGGTGCCTTCGTGCCGTGCCGGAGAACCACAAAAGCACTGCGGCCGGAGCGGGGCGACGACGGAGGGGCATGGGGCCGTCACACTGTGCCGGAAGGACCAAGGCTGTGGCCATAGGCTGCGGCGGAGCAGGGAACGACGGCCGGTTTCCGGTCGCCGGCGTCGGAGCAGGGGAACAGGACCACCCCTATCTCGTCGCGGTAGCAACCGGCCATCTGGTGCGGGCCGGCCAGTCAGGGGGAAGTGCTGGGGTTCGTAACCCCCGACTGGCCAGTAGGAGCGACCCCCCACATGGGGGCCGCATTTTAACAATGGGGCGGGGGGGGGGGGGGTTGCCCCCCCTCCCCCCCAACTCATCGCTCGACCATTACGGCCGAGCCACCTGGCCACGCTGGCCTGGCCGAGCCGCGCCGGCGGGGCCGGTCCCTGCCCACCGGGATGGGCCGTGCCCAAATGGGCCGACCCAGGGGGTATCGGGCCGTGTCGGACCGGGCCCGAACCCCCTATTCCCAGACCTCTTTCGGTCTTTTTCCCATAACTTGGGCTGCAGACTTCCGATCGACGCGCTGTCAGCTGCGATACAATCCTTGGATCGAGACGGTCGTTTAGGTATATTAAACTCATGGTTTCATAGAACTTTTTGTTTTGAGGGGTTGGTTCGTACACGAAATCAATCGGGCCCTCGGAGCAGAAATGCTTATAACATGAGCTCTGGACGTCCGATTGACGTGTCGTCGATTTTGTTGGATTCTTCTTGGTGAGACGGACCATTTGTCTTACTACGCTCGATGTTTGGACGCAGATGGAGTACGGTCGTGTTGGTTTTGAATTAAATACCAATAGGGCCCCTGGGATGAAAAGGTCAATAACTCTCAGACCGGGTGTCTGATTGACGCGCAGTCTCTGACGTTGAGTTCCTGTGGACGATAAGGAACTTTTGGATACATCAACTCTGGACTATGTGTCATTTGATGTATCAGCTCCTCGGCTCGTGGAGAAAACCCTCCCGAACGAGCTTTCTGTGTGTGGGAACCCTAGAGCTGGCTGCGACTGCGACGACGATGACAAATGTGCAGAAATACTCCGGGGATTCGACGGCGACGACTACAGCACTCAGCGATCCTACGTGGATCAGTTCTACCGATCCTGTGTGGGTTCTATCCTATGTGGGTCAGTGCTCAGCGGTCCTGTGTGGGCCTGCGCCTACCGATCCTGTGTGGGTCAGATCCTGTGTGGGTCATTGGGGGCGTTAGTATCTATCAAATCCTTTGTGGGTCATTGCGGGGGTTAGTACTATCGATCCTATGTGGGTATGATAGATTAGATGAATTAGTGGCTACATCTGATCATCTCTATCATCTTACGAAGAAGTATACCTGTGTGAGCTGAATCTTGACATTCAATCATTATCTTCGATATGATTGACTTGCTTTCCTGTGTGGATTGGGTTGTGCTATCCTGTGTGGACGTGATCGAACTTGGGCTTGGATGTTGGAGCCGAACTGAAATTGATGACTTTGGTATATGTATGGGAATATACCTAATTAGTGTCGGATGTTACTTTGTGATTGTATATTTCCTTTTTGGATTATTTTTTGTGGATTCTGGGTGACCTTCTGGGGTCTCGGGGACCCTAATGACTAGCTTATACTCACCCATGCATGGGTATGCCCACACTACGTTGTGTTGATTGCAGACAACGGACAACACTGATCGTGGTTGAGGCTTGCAGATCAGGTCGGTACCGGGAGGTAGACCACTGGGTGGGACGTACATGGAGCGGAAAGATGGACCCGAGGAGATGAGGTGGATATCTGTACCCACCCTTTAGGGGGGACTACTGGTGGACAACTCGACGTTGCGGCTTTACTTTTCAGTTGTTGTACTTCTTTTTTTCAGTTGTACAGTACTTTTAGTTTGGGTTTGTATTCTGGCCCAGTTACATTACCGCACTTTCTATTGTACCCAGCTTTACATAGTGTTTTCTTCTACTTGCTTGCTTACTCTGTGGTGTTTGTTTACTTTAAAAAGGAAATGCCTTCCCTTTTTATCGGTAATTAAGCCTTGGTGCTAGTCGCCGACCCTTGGCCTATGGAAGGCGGAATTGGGGTAGTAACGGCATGGGCCCTGAGGACGGGCCGTGACAATGTTCCACTATTAAAAACAATGTATCCATAATAACATTATTTCATTTCATACATATGGATTTTTTATGGGATAATATAGAATGTTTTTCCTCTTATAATAATGTTGGTATTACAATACCTCATGTAAGGTGAAAAGGGTCTGTAAAATGATAGTTTCAAACCTATGATATCATAATAAAATTATCCAGAATGATGTAAAATAGAAATTGGAATATGAGCATGGAAATTTAAATGTTTACTACAATAGAAATATAATTAGTTACTGAAAAGAGAGACAAATATGACCCATACTTCATTAGGGAAATGTCCAATGTAAATTTTAAAAATATATTAGATGGATTATGTCAAATTAAAGATACCTAAAATAGAGGTTAATATTATATTATATAAAAATATAATCATAATAAATTTTAATTTAAATGAAATTGTAACAAAATAATTATAGTATAAAAATGATAGGAGAGGAATAGGAACCATTACTTCATCATGATAACGACTTATGAAATGTGTAATATAAGAGGGAATGGATAAACTAATAGGGGAAAATATAAATTAGATAATATTATACATTAAATAAAATTATATCATCATATAAAAAATATTCAATGAATTTATTATACAATGATTTCAATAGGATAGTGAAATGAAAGGAAGAGAAACTCTTACCTTAATTAAGATTATTTTCTTATAAACAAACATTTGAAATAAAAAAACAAATCATGACTAAAAAAATATATGGTAGTGAATACTTGAGAGATATATAAATATTGGATAATAAATTTGGTGGGGAGAGAAGAAAAAGGGGTCAGTATCTATAGTTGAGGTGAGTATAATTTCATAGAATAAATTATATTTTATTATATTTTATTATATTAAGTTCGTTACTATAACCATAGTGTCCTAGTATGTCTTTTAGTTCCCTAATATAATTTTTTCGTGAAAAAAATAGTCTATGAAAGGTACATCTTTTTATCTTGGTCATCCTAACACATATATGATATCATATTTACTTTATAATGCAGTATAGTTGAATTAATTATTGAATATTACTATTTTAATGAAATATTACAAAATTTTAATCCTCATATATTTTAGATATATGTGTTTAAAATATATAATTAATTTTATAAAATTTAGAAAAAAATATTGGAAATTTGTCATTAAATATAAACTAATTATAGCATTTTTTTATGAAGGTAGTTACTCATAGCCAATAATTTAATATTATTATAGCCAACTATAATTATAGCTAATTTGTAAAAAAAGTATGACATCCATTATAGAAAAATATTTCACTAAATGTGAGATATTAATTAAAAAAAATAAAAAACTTTTAAAATTATTATTTTTTAAAATAATAAACATAACAATTAAAAATATATTCTAATATATCAAAACACACACATTGAATATTTCAATAGTTTATAAATTTATTAACAAATATAAAAAAATAAATAAAATATTATTTAATGTTTTGAATACCTAAAATTAATTACTTTGAATGTAAAAGTAATATTTATCAAACTATTGTATCCTGATATACACATAAATTTAATAAGAATATAAAAAATTAAATAATAATTTATTGTATTATTTTTCAATGATACAAGTTACAATTTGATTAAAATTAAAACATGTGTAATTAGGTTATAGAGATTGTATATATTCTAAGATGGCCATATGGAAGTAGACCTACTAAAATGAGAATTATTGTAATCAAGATGCATGAATTTTGAAATATATATATATATATTAAAAAACAATTTTACGACACTACAAAAATAAAATGTTATTAGAGGGGTGATAATTTTATTGTATTTGGTTATAATAAACTATTAATGAATTAGTTGTTGTTATATAAAATAGTTTATAATAATGAAACCCAATTTTTCATGAAATGGTTCTCTAAAAGTGTTGGTAAATAGAAGAAATTTTAATGTTTGTTATTTTATAGGGCCTGTCAACCCTTCTAAAAAAATTCCAAAAAAAATTATTTTTAAAATTATATATCTAGTATCAAAAAAATACTAATTTATTTTCATTAAAAAAATTTCCTATTAAAACCATACTTACAATACTTATAATTTATTGAAAAAAATAAACCCCTCCCATGAAATGTGTTTTCACCCTCTCTACTCCCTCATGTTCACCCTACACCCCAGTTGCTCCTACATTTTTTCACCCTATCTACTACCTTATGGGGACTCGATACCCACTCACATACACATTTCACAATAATAAAATAACTCACCATGATTAAAATGTATAACCAAAAGAGACACAACATTTTCAATTTTTTCATTTTATAACATTATTAAAAAACCAAAACATTGAGGGGTGAGAACTATACAACACAATATCCATGTAATAAGATGTCTAAAACCCTCATTCCACCTCCAAAAACACTTAAAAAGAAAATGAAACTAGAAACCAAATCCACAATCACCAACATGATTGATTATGCCTTTACCTTGTTCAAATATAACAAGATCTTCATACACCCAATGGTGTATATAGGGTTTGGGATAAAGCCCAGTATGATTCCTCTATGAAAAATAATTCATTCCATTATATTTTTTTAAAATTACCAAACAAGTTTTATGAAATAAATTGAAAACATTTCCAATAAAATGTTTTAAGGAAAACATTCTAAAACAAGAATCATTTCAAATTACCTTGAAATTAAGGTCCAATATATGCCAACGGTGAGCACCACATCACTATAGAAGACCATGGATAAAACCTATAGGGTATACAACTAGTGGGACCCTATTAACCATGTGTCTTAGTGAATATGTTATAGAAACCCTACCCACAATGTACTTTTGCATGAGCCATAATTGAGGAATATATCAAATGTTCTAGTGATCTATGATAATCATCATGATTTTGTTAGAGTTGTTGCATCAATCCAGCTAGAAGAAACCATGACTTGGACTCATCAATCAGATAAGAATACTTGTCCTAGAACACCCACCTGGATGCCTTGGATTCCCTTTATCCTCAATTTACTTTTCACATGTCACATATTTCCCCACTTACGCATACACACACCAATCAATATGAGTACACATGAAAAACTACTATTTTTTCATTGGAAAAACCACATTCAAATCTATACACACAACAAATCCATTTTGGAACATAACTCACTCTAATTTAATAATTCAGATACACATTTTCAAGCAAAAAAAAGAACAAATACATGAAAAAAACCATTTCTATTCAAAAAACTATCTTTTAACCTATACACACCATGAAACCTTTCGAAAAAACATTCCTCACCACACACATAATCCATATAACACATTTAAAAATCCAAGAGGGAAAAAAATAATATAATATTTCTAAATCTTGGAACCACCACCCTCAAGATGGGAAACAACTAGAATCTGGTGGAAAGCAACAACTGCACCTCATGAAGAAATTTTTAAAAAACAATCTAACCATAAAAATAATTATTAAACCCAAATAAGAATGGTTAAACTGATATTAGGGGAACCATCCCACTATAGAGATAAGAACTCTAGTAGTAAGGAATAAAAAACAAAGAAGTAGGAATAAATCATGAATGGATGGACATAAATGATGATTCCTTGAAGATACACACCAAAACAAGACCAAATTAGTATGCCCAAGGGATAAAGGTGGAGTGGAATAGGTACATAGGGATAAAAAAATATATTGTAGGGGAAGAAATGGGTGGAATTGGGGTTAAATTGGGGAAGTGGAAAAGAGTATATTCAATATTTTTATTAACCATGACAGGTCGCATGGTAAATTGACATAGTTTGTAAACTCATGTGGAAATTGTGTGGTATCCTCTATCAAAGAATAAATCAATCTTATAGTTTCCTTGGGATGGTCAAATGATCATGCGGTAGACCACGGGCACCAGAGAGAACCACTGGTCTATGAACACTGTGATACACAAAGCCATGTGTAAGGATGTGTGGCCTATAGAGTGCCAATGTCCAAGGTGTATGATCTATCATGGGCTAGTTCACATTTTTTACTAAATGTGCACCAATTATGTTCCATATTTTGTCTTTTCCAAAACCTAAATTTATCAATTAAAATCCAAGGAAATCCATTAAATATAGATAATAACAAAATAAACAATAAAATTACCTCAACTTGAAAACATGTATTTGATAATTCTCCCCACTATGAATACTATCCTTCCTCCGAAACATGGCTCAACTCATGATCATGGAATAAAAACATGAATCCCTCCTCAACAAAATATTCCATTTACCACATATCTTGTTCATTATTCACATGCTTCCATAGATCCTGAACCAATGGCACGGTCATCCCATTAAGCACTTTCTCCCAAAAATCCCCAACATGCACAACCCGATCAAACATAGACAAGTTGAATTCTAATTCAATATCTTCCCAATTCAACACATGAGATAAATCTAGATGATACATCTATAAATAAGATACATGGAACATGTTAGCAATTGATGTCAACTGAGATTGAAAATATAACTAGTATTCTTACTTACTAACTCTCTTGGTAATCTCCAAATGTCTAACATACCTTGGCATTAGCTACCCTTTCTTTCCAAGATAACAGAGACCCAAACTAGGACCAACAATTAAAAAACCCTATCACCCACAATAAATTCCAAAGCCTAGTTCCTCTTGTTGGAATATGACTTGTTGATACTCAATACAATTAAAAAATACATCCTGATTAAACATACTTTCATAGAAATTTCTGACACATGGCTTGATCCCAATAATAAGGTCTCACCAACCTTCATCCAAAATAATGTCGATCAGCCCAAACAACCATAAAGAACCTCAAAATTAGCCATTAGTATTATGTATTGGTAACGTTTATTATAGTATAATTACACAAATCCCAAATGGATATCCCAAAAACCTCCAAAATCCAACATATATTAATGAAAAATATCTTCCAATATATGATTCATCTTCTCCATATGACAATCTATTTGAAGATGGTATGAAATTCTCAATTTTAATTGTGACCCCATTGCCTTAGAGAGGCCTACCCAAAACCATGAGGTTAAACTGGGTTCTATTTCTAAAGAAATATTCACTTACAATCCATACATTATCACTATATCGTGAACATACAATCAAACCCCCTCCTCAATTTTGGTTGAATCGTTGATCTAGATAAATTGGGAATATTTAGGGAGACAGTCAATCTCTACTGAAAACACATTCCTCCCCCTGGTGTAAGGGGTTTTTTGATAATGAAAGTCATTGTGGGCTCATGCCATTTCTATATAGAAATGGGAAACATTTGAAGAATACTATTGGGAATTTGGGGATCAACATTAACCAGCTAACATGTATAACACCATGATTTAAAGTCTACTAGGAATTGTCTCCAACCAGGATACCATAACCATCAACACACATCATAAAATGTCTTGATGGTCCCAGTATAAATGACACATTGAGAATGTAGGTTATCCATTATTAACACAGTCAACAACAATCACACCATCACAATGTTCTTGAATCATAAATCCCCATGTGACGATAATGACCAATCACTGAGAACCACCGCACCATTTTTGAACCGCACATACTACGTACACAGTTTTTCTTATAGATTACCCTACCTAATCAACTCTAGCTGGGAGAGTGTTTGGTGAACACTATCCAAGAATGGAACACTAATATTTTCATTGGTCACCAGATATATCTGGGAAAATCCCTATCAAGGTACATTAATCACTAGACTTTTTCATAGCATGCACCAGCACCTACCTGCTCTGGGAATCTTCTACCACGTTAACTTTTTCATGGGGTGTATGTGATCTCAAAATAGAATCCCTTAAGGTATTCAACTTGTTAATGCAACCTAGAATTAAAAACATTCTAAGATAAAATTCAGTACAAGATCTTTTTAAAATAATAGACCAAACAATTATCTTAAAAAGATAGGGACGCAACATCATAAAGGCATGCATCATGACAACTAATTCCAAGTCAAGGGATGGGTTTAGAGATGGTGAGATCCATAAATCACAAAATAATCATCCTAAAAAATCACACTCTTGTGAACCTTACTCGGATCCTCGAAGAAATCCATGTACACTTTCCTCGATTCTAGAATGATTAAAATAGGGGTTGTGGTCAACAACTGCATAAACTCTTCAAAGGACATCTGACAATACATATTCAATTAAAACATCACCCCTTTCCAGTTAATTTTCATCATGGGAAAATAATTTTGAGATAAATCTATAAATAAACTCTTATAATTTCATTTTATACCGTTAAATTTTTTGATCATGAAATCATTCTTCATATACTCCCACAACATCACTACACTGATAATCTCAAGGTATACTGAATATCTTCATTATAAGATTACATAACACATGAATTTCACCCGTCTAGTCTAGAATAATCATTTTTAAATAATGGAATAGATTCATTGGTCTTGAAGTGTTTCTAAAAAAATTCTCAGATGTCGCGGTCTTCTTCGGTTTCACATTAGACTTTGATGTTTTCCACAAATACCACAATGAAATAATCAAGATACTGATGGAAAACCTTGTTTATTTTATCTATAAAGGCCACATGTGAGTTATTCAACCTAAATTGAATGAAAAAAATACTCTAAATGGATTTAAATTATTCTGATAGATTTTTTTGGGACATATTCTTCTCTGGCTATGACCTGCTGATACCTAGAACACAAATCAGTCACGGAGAACCAAATATCTCCCTTTTGCTGATAAAAAATATAATCAATATAGGGAAAGGATATTTTTTTCATGATTATAAAGTTATTCATATTTCAATAATTGATAAATAATTGGAGGGATCCAATATCTTTCTTTTGAAACAAGACAGGGATATCCTTAGGTGAGACGCTTGGGTGGATGAATCATTTGGATTCAAAATATTCCAGTTGTATCATAAATTCTCTAAACTATGTAGGGACCATATGATATGATGGAAGATATATCGGTGGTATTACCGGTTCTGATATGATGGTGAACTCTTTTTCCCACATTAGGGTTAACCCTGATAAGTCATCAGGAAACACTTTTAGAAACTCATCCCCCATAAGATTTGTTCTATTATCAAGACCATTACTCCCATTTTCCTCTAAAAGGAGTGATGAGATATGGAAAATGATATCTTCTAATTACAGATGTTTTGGTCCAAAATGTCTTAGCCAATTACCAATTCACCTTGGAAATTCTAGGTAATCCCTTCAGGTTCCATGAAACATAGTCATCGCCGATAGAAACTAATGTGTGCCTAAAAACACACAATCCAGTAAATAACAAGGATCACATCAAATGTCTCCATCTCCAAAATGTGGAAATCCCATTCCATCATGACCCCTGTCATAGTGAGTGCACATAATGTACACATGAAACCCTTATATTTATTCTCACCCAACTACGTCACAACTCCATCCCATAAGTCATAAGTCATTTATCAACATAAAAAATTGGTCCTTAATATGTTCATTATAAATAACCTTAGACATGAAAAGAACTAACTAATCAAAGTGGTTGGTGTACTCTATCAAATTATGATCCCCTTGGTGGAGATCTAGAAACTCCTTGGTCATGGAGAAGACCGAGGTCTTAGTGAAATATTGTTCATTGAACATGACCTCAGATTCCGGCCATCCCATCCTCTTTTGATTCTGATATTGAACCAGAGAGTCCCACAATCTCTGAATAGGGCATTCTAATAGAAACAATGAATACTTAAGACTAACTATATCAAAAGTATGATGTATCATAAACATATTATCTTTTTTCCCAATCCAATCATCTAAATCTCTGGTTCCATGAAACCCCAAAGGGTATGAGTATTATTCTTAAAGAAACCATGAGATGTTTCCATTCCAGGACCATTTTTGGATTTCACAATGTGAGAGGGGACAATGAAATCTCCTAGAACCAATTCTAGGACAGGAAAAACCACAGATTCAATGAGTCTTTGATCGATTAGTGAGGTAGAACACTCTTCGGCATCTCCATTTAGTTTCAAGGAATTCTGTGGTTATGAGTCTTGCTACAAAAACTGATAATAATTAGGAAACAATAAATTCAATGATCAATACAACATTCAAAATGTTTTTACCAACAACTACATATTTGAAACAATTCAACAGATTAAAAACCCATAGAAAACTCAATAACAATAAAAAACCACTTCACCCCCACTCGGTGTCTGTGCATAACATGTAGAGTGTATTTCTCATGTAGAGGATATGTAAACCCAATTCCTAACATCCCATGGATAATAAAGGCCTGTCAAGATTTGTGTTTTCTAGACACCTCACTCATAACCTGATCCTCAATTCCCAATAGTCATAGATCATTTCTATCCAAAATCTTTTAGATAACAGAATATAAAGAAGGGGGAAACCTCATTTAATACTATTTTTTCATGAATTAGTGTGAGATTTCATCCTACCGAATACCCGAACTATCTCGTGGCATGAACTGAAGCATGTTTACAATTGCAACAGGAAAGAAACTAGAGTTAATGTATCGACAATACCATTTTGGGAATTATTTCACCCATTTAAAACAACCATAAACATTTATCAATAATAAAACATTATACCATGATCAATTCCAATATCAATAGTTGGTAAAAAAATTTCATGTTAATGATTTTACAAATTTAATAAAAAACCAAAACATAGAGGGGTAATAACTGTGCAAAACAATATCCATGAATCAAGAGGGACAACAACCTCATACCATCTCCACCAACACCTTCAAGAGGAGTAAACTAACAACTGAGTCCACCATCACCACCATGATACATATTTTCTTTACCTGGGTCAAATATAAGAAAATATAAGTAAAAATGGGGTATGTAGAGCGTAAGACAAATAACAATAGGATTCCACTCAAAATAAATATTTCATGCCATAACATTAGAAGGAAAATAAAATTGAAATTTTTAACAAAGAAAGTGGAAACATTTTTAATAAAACACTTTATGGAAAAAAAATTATAAAAGAATAATGCGTTGATATTTCATTGAATGAAAAGTCCACCATATGAAAATGGTGAGCACTATAATACAATAGAGCACCATGGGTAATCCCTAATGGATAAACCACTAGTGGTACCCTTTGAGCCATGTATCTTAGTGAAGATGTTATGACAACCATTGCCCACGACAACATCATGCACAACCCACTAGAGATGAATCTATCCAAAGTCCTAGTGGTATCCAATCTTCATCAATGATTAGTTATTGTTGTCGTATGAATATTTCTAGAAGGAACTATTCCTCAACAACACTGATCTGATAGAACTACTAATCCATATCTGTACATAATGATACACTGGACTCACTTTGTTCCCAATTTCCACTTCATATGTCACACAGATCACCACTTCTTTGTACACACAACATGAAAAATGAGTACATGTAGGATACCCTAATTATTTTCATAGTAAGAACCTATATCGAATCCACACATACCAAAATTACATTTTAAGATATACCATTCACCACATGAACCATTAATTCATCCCATTTGGAAGAACAACTTGGAAAACACACATGAATCATAACCATGTCCATTAAGAAATACATATATCTACCCATACACACCTTGAGTCCTTAATAAAACACATTTATCACAACACAAATAATCCATACAAAACATTTATGATATCAAAAAATCATACCAAAATCATATAATAATGCCAATGCATGGAACCACGTACCTCAAGCATTGAATCTTCTAGAATATGGTGGAAAAACATGACAACCCCTCATTAAGAACCAATAGAGGAAAGATAAAACCATAAACCCTAAGATTAATCCCGAAAACCCATTCTTCATTATATTTTAAGGAAAAATACCACAAGGGAGAGACAATCTCAAGAAAGAAGGACGAAAACCCCAATAAAGAAGCATAAATCTAGAATGGAGGGACTTAGTTAATGATTACTTAAAGATCCCAACCAAAACCACCCAAAATTTCTAGGTCTAAGGGAGAAAGTAATAGAGGGAGAGGTTCCTAGGGTTGAAAATCCCATGTTGGGGAAGAAATTGGTCGTATTGTGGAAATATATGGGAAAGGAAAAAAGGGTAACCTCAATAAATATAATGACCTGGACATGCCACATGGATAGTCTGAATTGTTTTTTCAACCAGGGACAAAACATATGGTCTCTTCTATCCATGTGGAATCAGGATAGACATTTTTTGTGGGAGGTCACACGCTCTTATATTATACGATTCCTTTGATATAATCCCACTTTTCTGGACATACTATTAGAAGCACAATCATTAAGAAGGTTGTTCAACCTGGACACTGTAACATTCCAGGGTTCATGGTCTCTCCTGGTCTAGTGTGCGATTTATACCACCCATGTGACTACCTTGTCCCACCTTCAATCAAGTGCAAAACTCAATTTTCACAAAAATCTAGTGATAAATCTAATAAATAATAAAGGAAAAAAAATAAACAAGAATCTTACCTCAGAATAAAATAATGGAATTGACACCCCCTCTCATATATCATCTACACCTTTCACCCCCTCTCTAAATGATTCTCTTTCCTTACCTCATATGTGACCTATACCATCTCCCTACATGCTCCCAATTCTATCCCTCATACACTCCCTGTGCACCCAACCTCCATTATCCCCCTCTTATCCATCACATGTTCACTGCAACCCATCTATACTTTCTCACCCTTCCACCCCCCATAAGCAACCTAATCTCCTCTCCGAACATACACCCCCTCCCATACATCTTGTGAGGGATCCAACATCTATTTAAAAGTCCCCCATTTCACTTCATGAAATGTTTATTCCCTTGTTACTATATTTTTATTATTTTACATTCATGCTCCCCACCTTCCACTATATACCCACATCCCCACCACCCAACACCCTACACGATTCCCTCTCCTCCCTCAAACTGATTCTAATTAAATTTTATTTCTTATTTGAAGAGATATTTATAATATCCCCACAATTATGATATTAAAAAAATCAACTCTATATTCTTTAATGGGATAATTCCCACCATGATCAGTCTGGTGAAGTATGTACCCCCTCCCTCCTGTTATCCATGCACCACTCTCAACGTCCTTCCGATTCCATCCCTCTAAGGAACTATGAATTATAAAAACCAAAAATATTACAAATGAAGTTCATTTTTAAATAAATAAATTCCTTATTATATTCTGTAGTTATGGAAAACACAGGCACTACTTTGAAAATTTTGGACTGTTATAAAATATATCTTTTCAGATTTTAAAGATCAAAAAACACATTAAATATAGATAAAATAGTACCTTTATAGTGATTTTTATGCTTCGTATATATTATGGGTTATGGTATAATCCAATTGGCACAGTCAAAAGAAGTGATAACTTAGACCAATAGGATTGTACCCTATAAAGAATATTTATCAGAGCTTATTAGGGATATGGAATCATTAGGATTTTCACCTGAATATGGATGAGCCAAGATCAAACAATTATTGCTCTTCTAAAACCATTTCTTGGATATGTTTAACCTTATCAAGATCACAACCCAAATTTTTTTTCATCTAAACCACCCCTAAAAATCACCCCCATCTCACACCTTACACTTAGATCATACACTAGTGTAATATGGTGCAATGTTTGTAAACCATAGTAATATGAATTTTTTTATTTTTTATTCAATACAAAAATGACTATATTTATCATTTTTTATTTTTTATTATAAAGGATAATATAATGAGTTTGGTAATATTATATTTTCATATATGGAAATCAAAATTGTAATTTTGGGAAATATATACTTTTAATAAAGACACACTTCTTACAAATTAAATAATATTTCAACAGAATTTAATTTTAATAATATATTATTATTTAGTATAATAAAATAAAATATAAATGATTATAATGTTTATTGAGGTCCAATGTAAATATTTATATGGTCCAAAATGTTCTTAGTATTTTAAAAACTCATATTTTCAGTAAATAAGGATTTATATTTAAAACTGAAAATTATAAAATTTAGGAAATTGATTTGGTAAAATAAAAATTAATTTTAAATGTTTATTTATAAATTGTATAATGATTATTTTTTATTAATTTTCTATGATAGTAAAATTTTTTGGGTAAAAGTAATATAATCGAAATGTAAGGTATGGATTATCACATAAAAATAGTCCAAAAGTGATGTAATAAATACTATAATGATTATCCATGACCAAAATAATGTTTTAACTATTATTTAATTTGGTTTTGAATTTATCTGTATAATTTTATTAACCTTTACTAAATCCATTATAACTAATATTATATTTTATGGTTTAAAAAAATTCACTATAAACAAGACTCACCTCACATTTCAAATGGAATTATTTTCATAATATTTTCCCATGAAGATATGAAATATTTAAAAAACTAATATTTATAGTAAATTATGGGAGAAATCATGGTGAGCTTTTTATTTTTTATTATATTTTCATATAGTGTCCATAACCAATGAGTAAAAGTAAATAATGAATCCCCATATATTCTTTTGTAAGTACCGACACATCCTCTTATTCTCCTTCACTAAAAATGATGTGAGAAAGAATTTGAACACCCACCACCTCTATAAAACCATCCCAATTTTTTTTATAATCTTAAGAATTGCCTCTCAGACATTTAGAAGATCCCTATAAAGGAAAGGGATATTATCCTCTTTATTTTTATTTTCATTACCTTCATTGCACTAAACCTTTTTAATTCAATTTTTTTATATTGTAATGTATTTTTAAATATCAATTTTATTTTTTTATTCTCATGTAATGGTATAATAAATTTATCTCTCACTAATCCCATTGATGAATCTTTACATATACTTGTTATTCCATCAAAATAATTATTTTGTTTTCCCTAGAAAAAGTGTTTATTGTGACTTTCCATCCTAATTTACATTTAAGGGTATTCACCTGGACGGGCCTATTATTCATTATTATATACTTCCATACATTTAATTCAGGATACTTAATATTTATAAAATACATCCTTATTTTTTATGATCTTGGTTAATAGAACTTCTTTTACGAGATATGAATGTGATGTGTGGGGATCAATTTATATAGCATATCAAATCAGTGGGTAATGTTTTAATCTCAGTAAATAAAATATATAGTTCATTGGATGTTATCCTAAGAACAAAATATTATGATATCTTAGTGGTTATACATGACTTATTCTTATGATGACATTTTTTAAGTCATTTCCACATTCCTGTTATTTCTTTAATGTTATGATCTCATACCATGCACTAATGTTCATGATTTTGATTCTCACATTTTAATTTTATTATGTTAATCCTCTTTAATTAAATTTAGTAATTTTCCTTATGCTATTATTTTTTTATTCACATACTAGGTTTGAAAGCTCACCCCTTACTAATTTAAATCGTCATGTTATCTTATGGAGTATTTGAATATCAATGGAGTATACGGTCATGTTGTGGAGTATTTAAATAAATTCATTATATCCATGTCTTTTGTTAATATTCTATATACCTAATTTATCAATGACATTAGGCCTCATGTTATTCTGTTATTTTATTTATGTGTTTTATTATATAATTAGTCATGAATTAAGCTGTTTCAAATACATGGGTTGTCATAGATGGTATCTGATGAAGGCATAGTTATTTTGGTAATTATTATTAAAAACATTAGTTTTTACCTTAGAGATAAGATTTGAAGAAGTAAAACATCTATAAATTATATAGTTAGTTTTCTCAAAGAAATACCCCTAGCTGTATACTAAAAATGGATGTCACTCTCGAAGTATTGTACTAATGTTTAATATCCTTGAAATGGGAACATTGGTATTAGTCTCAATCATCACATAGTTCATGAGAAAAAAAATTTGATGCACTCTTGGTATGACACTAGTGGGTGTATTATATGGTTAATTAACAATCCCTTTATGAACCATTATTAAGGGAACAAAAAATGACTATAAATATTCATGATATGAAATAAACCTTGGATAACATAGTTTTAAACCTATAAATTAAAAGGTTAAATAATGTATTTCTCTTTTATTTTTTCCCATCCATATTGATATTTTTCATTTTGTATAAAGAATATGTCAAAAATTATCACCCTCAATTTTCACTTAATTCTAGTCAAATAGTAGAAATTAGAGTAACTAAGTCAACAAACACTATTAGAGAAAATGTGATGACTTCCCATGTGACATTCCCAAACTTATAGGAACATAAATTGAGATCATCATGAACATAATTTCTCTGTTAAATCATGTTTTTAATAGAAACATCAATCAATAGGAACACCCACACCACCCTAAGAAATTGAAAGTTCTATTTGAGAACTTTATGTGATAAAGTCCTCCAACTTTAAGTTGGTCTTCTAATTCCTTAATCATAGAAAAATGGATCAATTGTAATAAAATGATATTCCCTATACTTTAATGATCTATGAAAGTTATTTTAATGTCACTGTTTATCATCTGAAGGGATAATATGATCAATGTTGGATGTGGATAAAAATCATGAATCCGAATGAGGAAATACAAGTGACATAGTGCAATGGATTCCAAAAAATATTCTATAAATATTTTACCAAAAATATACAACTAAAAATTGAGAAGTTGTTCAATGGTCTCAATTAAATGGGTGAAGAATCCATTGAGTCATGTGATGTGAAATACAAAATAGGTTCATATTACACCTTCTATATTTTCATTGACCACTAATATAATGTTTAAATCTTCTTAAGTGGAATAAAACTGTCTCTGTGAAAGGATTTAGTGATTCAAGATATTAACATATATGAATAAATTGTATGATGTGTTATTAAATTTGAAATGGGGATCAATTAATCTAGTTAGTATCATGGGATAGAATATAGAGTGAAGATAGGATATTTTAGTTCAAGTGGTGTGATGGAGAAACCTCAGGTGGTCCGGAATTTCTATCATCTCACTTGTCAAATGTGTGGGAGAAACATCATTGAATCATTCTGAGTGGGTTGAAAAATGCTTTATGTGTGAGAATAATTGTCACCTAGCTAGTGAATAGTGACAAAAGAAACTATTGAATGTAATGGAACAGATTAATGATCTAATCTACCATAATTTTTTCATCCAATGATTCAACTAAATTGGATATTGACACTATGATAATCAAAGAAAAATCCATTTGTTTTTTTAAGAACTAACACCAATAACATCAATGGATTAGAGTGAAAGGGTATGTTTACACCATCACAACTACTGGGTTGGATCCCAAAACTGATGTGGTGATATGTTCAATGGATATTAATTATATAACAAAAAATGTGATATTTTATTTGTGTACTATGTAGTCTTTTAAATCACACAAGCTTAGTATAACTATTGAAAAAACACCTCACTTCTTAGAAATAGATATGTATATATATATTAAAATGGTAAGTGGGTAAATTATTTAATCCTATATATATATCTCATTCTATGTCCATTTTTTCAAGATGAATATCCTTGTGATCCTTTTGATACTCATTTCAGAGGAATTTGATGTAATTTTAGGTATATATTGGATGTCCGTATTTTATAGAACATAAACTTCAATATAATTAATAACACCCACCATAACATTAATCACCATCTAATTCAATTAAACTAATAGGAGTGGGATGTGTCTCTATTGGTATTATTATATCATGAATAGATATTATTGACTTATGTGAATGTGTTTCTAGCTCAAATGATTTAGAATAATGAATACATTTCTCTTTATCACATGGTCACTAAAAAGGGATTTACTGAATTGTGTCCAAAAAAATATCCTTATTTTCCACCAATTAATTAGGTTGAGTTCTTAGTTGAACTTATACCTAGATCACTTCCAATATTTAAGACACCATATAGATTGAAAACTTTTAAACATGACGATATAAAGAATCAATTATTAGTGAATCTTGATTATTTGTTTATATACACATGTGATTCACCATAGGGTGTGAATGTCCTCTTAATCAATAAAAAATATTGGACTTTGAGGCACTATGTTAACAATCCGGAGATAAAAAATATCATAATAATAAACAAGTATTCTATTCCATGGACTTATGATTTATTAGATTAACTAATAGGATACATGTACTTCTCTAAGGTGGATATTTAATTGGGATATTATAAAGTAAAGTTAAAGAAGAAAGATATCCCCTGTAGTAATTTTTAGATAAGGTACTAGAAATATGAGTATATAGTAACTCCATTTGTACTCATTAATGCTCCATATATTTTCTTGGACATAATGAATATAGTCTACAGGGATTACTATGATAAATTTGGGAAATTATTTAAATATGATATTCTTATATTCTCAGAATGCAAGGAGGAATATGAGGAGAATTTTGATTTTTTATATAATTCCTTGTAAAAGAAAAAATTAAAGGCAGGGTAGAAAGAATGTAAGATATAGACAGAGAAAGTAAAATTCCATAGTCACTTTATCTTTATCAAATGAATATGTGTGGATCCATTATAAAACGGTTTAAATTTATGGATGGAATAGAATAATATCTGTGACTGTGATTCGTAGTTTCCATGGACTAGAAAGCTATAATTTTTGATTTTATGAGATAATTATAACAATTTTAAAGACCACTAACCATGATCTATTAAATGGGAGTGAATTATGTTTGAAATTATTTTCATGAGAATAGTTTTAATAGTTAAATAAGAATATTATATCTACCCTTGTTCTCAAATTACTCACCAGTGGGGAAGGACATGTGATCTATAGTGATGCCTCAAAAAAGCCTTTAGTTTTGTACAAACTAATGATAATAATATAATATCCAATGCCATAATAAATTAATGATCTATTAGTAGAACTAAAAAACACATTTTGTTACAGAAAAATATATTATGTTAGGTCTCTTTTTAAATTTAACCACTTTGATTGGCTACATTTCATGCAACACCTATCTTAAACATAGAACAAAATATGATTATGTTATCATTACAAAATAACCATTAAATTTGTGGGAATGAATAGTATCAATAGAATTATGAAATTTAAATATAATATATTCAATCAAATGGTTTTACATTCATCCAATATATTTTATAGTCATATAATAAGAACAATTCTAATTTTATGCATAAAAACTATATTATTCTGAAGTCATTTTGATAGCCCTTTAATGGAACTATTGTTTTAAACCTAAATTTTGAAAATTTAATAAATTAATTTTGAAAAAAATTAAATTTTAAAAATTTTAATGAAAAAATTATATTAGAGTTATTTTTTTCATAAAATATTTATTTTCTATTCAATATTGAAAAATATTGATTTGTTTTAATGAAAATTGTATTCTAATTTCATTAATATAAAATTTAAATTTTATTTTCATATCACCGTAAAATTAATAAAAATTATTTATAAATAATCCAATTAATTGAATTTTAATTCTATTTATACCATATTTTTTGTATAACTACATTTTTAGGCATGTAATCCATTTTTCAAGAAAAATGTTTTTCATTACATTTTGGGAGATTAATTTTAAATTAAATTCAAAAAACAAATATCTGTTTTAAATTTTTAAAAATATATACTATATTTGGATTCATAAGGCTCAAATTTAGTAAATAGGTCCCTTATATTATTGGTCAATATGAATTGTATCCATGGTAATTTTTATCACAATGCTTAATGGTCAATTGGGTAATTTAGGTTAACATAAAATTATAAGGTCAAAAAAAAGACACTTACACATGAACAATTTTTATTGGATGGTTCCATTTCTTCCAGAATCATGTTATGTTTTGTTATATGACCATTTATTGTGATTCAGATGAGGATATGATATTCAGAATATTTTATAGAATTAAAATTTAAGGGTGTCATGTTCATATTTTCAATAACAATAACATTTTTAATATGGTGTTATCCAAAATATATTATTGACCATAAATAGTCCTCTATAATTTAAAATATTTATTATTAAAATAATAATTAATATTAAAATTTTAATAAAAAAATTACTTCCTTATGTTTTTGCTCAAGAGAGATGTTGTAATTATTTTACTAATAAGAATATCAAATAAATGATATTAAAAATATTAAAATAATTATAATTTTCGATAACAATTGTTATCCAATAATTTCAAGATAAAATATCCATTTTAGGGATGTACTAAAATAGTGGGTTTGAATACAGAATGTTTTACTGATATTTTTAAAAGTCAATGTAATAAATAGATTCAAAACTGACATTAATGGTATTTTAAAATTAATACTATTTTAATAAATGATATAATTTTTTTAAAAAATATAGGTTCATCTAAATTGTCTCTTAGTGTTAAAATTTCACAAATTACTTTTATAGGTTTTGGACGTTTTATAGTAACTATATTAACTCTCAAATAGTAAAACCATGTTGTCATGGTAAAAATTAAAGGGAATAAATAATGGTTAAAACAAAATGATAAGGGAATTAATTTGATCTATAGTTTTCTAAATATTATCCGATAAATACTACATTACACATATCACATAAATATTTAATTTTATCTTTTTAATGGAATTTGTTTCATGAAGACAACATATATATTATTTAAATCAAAGAAAGTTAGAAAATATCACTCTATATTTAGTATCTTTTATGAGTCTAGTAAGGAAAAAATCATTATAGGGATGAAACTAAGTTTGAATTTTTATCTTAATTAAATAATTTTTATTTTAGATATTTATTTTTAATTTTCTTTAAATTATAATTAAACTTAAACGCATCTATAATCCTAATACAATAGTTGTTTAATTGACACAAAAATAAAATAATTGACTTTAAATGTATTAATTTATACATATTTGGGATGTGTTAATGTTTATAATGATTTTTATTGATCTATATAATATATTAGTGAGTTTATAATGTATTATTTTTTATTATAAATTTTTCATTATTTATTTGATGTCAATTTATATTAAAATTCTAAAATTTGAAAATAATTACATTTTTTTTATTTTAATTTTATTAAATTATTTGAATGTATTAAAATTATAAATAATACAAAGGGGAAAATATATCATCTAAAATTTCATCCCCTATTTATTTATAGTTCATTTGTAAATATTTTTCTATCGAATTTCTATATTATATCTTAATATTGTTGTAATTGTATTATGTACCCTTCACTTCAATTATGAAAAAGAACCCCTTCAAACACATCTTTTCAACACATTTAGCCATCCAGATCGACCAAAACCTAATCAATTCCATTCCAGAAAACATTTTTTATTTTATTTTTTCCTGGTTCTTTCCAAAATACCTACCTATGTCCCTTATGAGAAGTAATAAAGGAATTCCGCCGAAGAAGATGTAATCATCCTTACTGACTCTTTAAATTTTATTTCTTCTTCTAGTTCCCCTTTATTTGTCATTTCCATTATAAAGTAAAAAAATATAGTATAATTTATTTTATTAACTTTTATTATAATTATGGGAAAACCATATTATATCATTTATCCATCCATTGAAAAATGAAAGCATCGCACATGCGTATGGACCACATTGTCGCCACCATGGGGTCATGTAATTGTCCTTTCATAACCATATTAAATGGATGGGAATAATTATGGATATAGTAGATATATATAAGGTAATTATAAAATTTATATTGATTATGGATAAATAATATATAACCTTATTCCTTACTGTTTTTCCCATAAATGGAATGATATTGTAGCTCATGTGTATGTACTACATACTTCTCTACAACATGATGTGAATCATTTTCCAAGTCCAACCATGAATAATGATTCTAAAAATGTATAAAATGAAAAAATATGATATCAATGACCTTAATATAATTAAGGATATTACATAATTCTATCCTATTCATAATAAAAATTAAATACATGATAAAACATTTATAGGAAAATGAAACCATTAACACCCAAAATAAGGATCATAATGAAATATTTTTAAACAATTGGTGATATAATTATATTATAGGATCATATATGAAAACATATATATGAATATGTTAATAGAATAATTTTTAACATGCTTTATAAAATTATAAAGTGGGTTAATAGACATTCCACTAAAGGAAACAGTAGGGTAAGGGTTTCTAATCTCAATTTAACTTTGTGAGATTTATTCTTTATTCTCAACTTATTTATTATTGTAGTATATATATTAAAATTTGATATATTATATCATGAATTCCATTATCTTCATTACATTAAATGTTTCATTTCATAATTATAATATTTATTGGGGATACATCGAACTAATTACAAGTGGTGAGGATTTGGTGTCAATTTATATTCCATTGAGATATATTTGTTATTATACACCAATTCACGTTTATGTAGTTTATACACTAAACATTTATTTATTGAATGTTTCTTATATCTTAAAAATTAATATTATTTTAGGAAAAATATTATTTTAGACTAAATATTATTCCATTTTTTAAATATGATGTTTAATTTTAAATTAACGTGGTTAATGTTGGAAAAATACATAAATCTATATCATTTATTCAATATAGATATTTAATGATAAGGCACATTTTTTATTAACTAAATATATTATTCTATAAACGAGGAATGATTTGGACTAGAAGTCACAGTTATATCCTAGTTATAAATAGACCCTTGATTCATTTTTAGTCTAATGGGATGATTTAGTTAAGGTATATTAAATAGTATTTTTCCATAGATATTAAATCATCTTCTAATAGGAGATGATGATAGTGGCTCATGTGACAGTTACATGGAATCCAATAATTAATAATTACCTACATTTAAAATTTAATTATTATTATCCAGAGGATTTTCATTATGAAAAACTATATGGAATCATTTCATAATCGGATTATTTATTAAATGTAATGTGTGATAAATTATTTACATTACCATATTGATCATTCACAACGATTCAAGTACTCGTATGTTGTACTTCACCCTTATAGAGAATTTGAGATTAACCATATCTTATGTTTTATTTTTTCCTAGGATTACATGATGTTTATTACGATTGACATGAAGAGTCAAATTATGTTTAATAATGGTATTCTTAAGTATACCACTTGTTCTATTTTATGATAAAAATGTAATTTCAATTTCAAACATGTATCTAATTTTCCATGACTACAAAACTATTTGCTTCTTTGGAACTCAATTACTTATATATTATGATAATGTAATAAATTTAGGAATCAACTCCATTATAATATATTCAAGGTAATTAAATTTGGTATTAGATAATGTTTAGTAGAAACCATGGAATTTAGATTTTGATAATCACATATTAGATGATGAAAAAATTGGTAAAATTTAGAAATATTCCCAAAAAAATGAAGACTATTATTTATAGATTAGTTATAACAAAATTTAAAATTACTTTTTTGATATTATACATTATGTTTAATATTTATATTATAATGTATACATTTTTTTGAAATATATCCCAACATAAATAATTGAAATAGTACAAGTGTACATAATCTATAGAGTAAGAATAATCATTTATTAGATGGGTTTAACGGAAATATTTTCCAAAAATTTATAAACATATGAGGAGATAGTATCATGTGATAAAAATATTGAAGTATAATTCTACAAGTCCTATGTCTTCGAAGAAAATTAAAATAATAATATGATAGAAGTGGAAAATATGGATAAAGGGAAGAACGTAATGAAGTATTGTTTTCAAATGTGATCATTCTAGAAGGAAACACCATAGTTTATATTTAAAAAGGAACAGAGTATATTTAAATTGTGTAGAAGAATCACCTATGATCATTATTATAAGGGTAAGAAACAATTCTCTATAGTTTGATAATTCCAATATATGAATATAGGGAAATACATAAATAAATTTCCAAAGATTCAAGAGAATATACATCAAAAGATGAAAATGGATAGTGTTCCATCATGAGTTATTTATTTAGTTGAATTGTAATTATTGGTGTTCTTTTGGATTTGGATAAAACAAATATCAAAATAATCATGAATCATATTATTATTGTACTGTAGTATCATTTCATTAATGATACTGGGGTACGTGATTAAATGTAACGGTAACCAAGGGAAGTGATTCTGTGGAACATATATCTTTTTCAAAAAATACACTTTTGGGAATATAACCTCAATTTTTGCATAATGTTGAGATAATAATGATAAATATATGTTTATGGGATAATACTAGTGAAAAATAAATTTTTATTGATTTGATAGTTTTTTTAAGATTAGTAAGTGTTTATATTTAAGGAAATATATTCAATAACCTGGGATTTTATCTTTTAAGTATTCAAGTTTTTATTATGGTTTTATGGTGATCAAATTATTTACATATTTGTTATATGACATTAAGAGTGACTTTATATTTTTTGGAATCTAATGTTAATTTTATTTAATAAATTTAGTGACCTTCCTTTTGAATGGTTTGACTTGCAATTTTTGATAGTTTTATGTTTGATGAGTCTTAAGGTTAACGAAATTTAGAATGGATTAAGAATATTCTTGATTGATTTCAATGTATGCTTTTAAATATTTTATATATTAAATAACCATTTTGGTTTTGATAAATATTTATTGTTTCAAATATTTACAAGTGGATTTTATAATTCATTAAAATTAATTCATACATTAAATTCATCATGAATATCCACCTACTAGTGCATAAAAATAAGCGGATATAGATATAAGCACAAAAATATCATGAGATTATGATTGTTACATAGATCAAAATTGATGAAATTTATTTTCTTGAGCATTCAATCCAAATGGAAATGGAACTATTCAAATTTTATAATATTATCTTGAAACATAAATGTTATTATATTACCTTTATATATGATGAATAATATGGTCTTTTAAATCATCACCGATTTATGGATTTGGGGACTTTAACATTCCATTGATGAGTTAATTTCTTATGATAAATATACAATATGATTATTTAAAATTATTTTTCCATATCTTCACATTCTACCGATGTGATTCTATTCGAATTACAACATTTTTTGTGAACTACAAATTTCATTTTTCCTCGTATTAAGTGGATGTTTTATTATCAATATTTTTAATGTTCGTTTCTAATAAATAATAATCAATTATCAACCTATGATTTAAAATGTGTATTTTAAAAATTATGAGGATGAATATTATTAATGGATGAGATCATTTAATACCCAAATATTTTATGGTTTTTCTTTTTTAAATCAAACCATTTTGATACCATATGTTGCACGCAACACCCATCTTAAACGGTCAATGAAATAATTTTATTTTATCATTTAAACCTATACATTAAATGTATGGTAATTAAATATATTTATCATATAATTAATTTCATATATTATATATTCAATAAATTATTTTACATTCTTCCAATACAATTGATATCCTCAAGATAAGACCAAATCCAATTTTAAGAATAAAAAGCTATATTTTTCTAAAGGCGGTTTTTCCATCATTTAATGGAAAAATTATTTAAAAATTTATTTTGATAATCATATATATTATAATTGATAAAAATATATTTTGTAATTTGAATGATCCAATTACATTAGGGGAATTTTTTTTATTTTTTGGAAAACATATTTTTTCTAGTAAATAGTGAAATTTTTTGCCTTTTTTGAAAACTATATTCTTATTTCTGACATTACAAGTTATATTTTATAATGATTTTAAAATTAAAATAAGTAAAATTAAGTTATATATAATATAATTTATTTATTTTCAACCATCCATATACCTCGTTTTGGGTGTAAGTATACTTTTATGCATAAAACGAATTATTCAAGAAAACTAGATTTTACTATGTATCTTGGGATAAAATTTAAATTCAATTCTGAAACGTTTCAGATTTTAATTTTTAAAATTTCAAATCATATATGTATTCATAGGATCTATGTTATTAAATACTTCCTCTTTATTTTATATCAATATGAATAGTAAACAAGGAAAGGATTGTTACCACTGTAAAAGGTAAATTCATTAATTTTGTTAAGAAATAAAAATTTATGGATTAGAAAGTAACCCAAAAACATGCCAAAATATTATTTTTATGATACCATTTCGTCTATAATATATTCGAGATCAATTATATAGCTACATACTGTCATTTTGATGAGTTTATTATCTTTAAATTATTTTATTTTAAGAAAAGTCAAAGGTGTCAGACACATATTTTTAAGTACAATAAAATTTTTAATATAGTGTTATCCATAAAAAATGTTAAAAAATAAATATTAATTTTTATAAAAAATATTTATATTCAACATAATAATTTGTTTTTAATTTTTCATTAAAAATAACTACCTTAAATGATTTTAACATAGTAATGTAGTAATTATTTTACTAATTGAAATATCAAATAAATTATCTTAAAAATATTATGATAAATGTAGTTATAGATAGTTAATATCATCCATGAATATCATGGATGAAATTTATACGATAGGGATGTATGAAAATATTTTTTTAATATATCATGTTCTATTGATATTTTTAAAATTCAATGTATTTAATAGGGTCAAAATTGGCATTAATAATTTTTTTAAAAAAGACATATTATATTGAATGATATAGAATTATATAATAAAATATATTCATCCAAAATATTGAAATAAGGTTAAATATTTCATTAATGACCCCTTTATGGGTCATTTTTAATTTCATTGTAAATAAATTTTCCGTCAGAAAATAAAAAACCATGTTCTCACAGTAAGATTTTAAGGGAGAGAATAAGGGTCAAAATCAAATGATAAGGGTAATAATGGGACCAAAACATGACAAAAAATATTATATAAATTCGATTAAGCCCTTATCACCCTAAGATCTAATTTTAGTTTTTAATGAGAAAGTTTCCAAGAAAATAACTTATATCTTTATTAAATCATTGATTGTCACAAAATTCTTCTCTTTGGGTTTGATGCCATTTATGTGTCCACATAGGGACAAAATCAATATATAAATGAAAATAATTTTTTTTGATCTTAATGAATTTTTTTATTATTTTATTTTATTTTTAATATTATATGATATATTATTACCTTAAACGATTCTGTAACGCAAATACCACCATTCTTTAATTAAATAAAATACAATTATTTATTTTAAAAGTATTAATATAGATATTTTTGTGATGATTTAATGTTAATAATGAATTTAATGTATATATATAAAAAATTAGAGAATTTTTATAAATTTATTTTATAATTTTTTCATTGTCTTGAAGAATTATAAGTAAAAATAAATTAATAGTACTGGATTTTACAATAATGATATTTTATTGAATTGATATTTTTATAAATGATTTCAAAATGATAAATATCTTAAATATTCCAAAGGGGATAATAAATGGTCTAAAATATTATAAAACACTAATTTATTGACCATTTGGAAATATTTGTCTCTAGAATAGCCTTATTATATTTTATTTTTTTGAGAAATTCTTAAAGTGCCCCTCACTTCAATTATTAAAGGGAAAACATTCCTTCACTTATTTACACCACATTGATCCATCTAGATCAACCAACCCAAAAACTATTTCTTCTCCACATCCTTTGATATCTTGAGGTTTAATTTCATACAAAAAACCAACCTTAGGTCCCATTAGAGCGGATATCAAGGAATTCTTCTAAAGAAGAGGTAATTTTCATTACAGACACTTTCATGTTTATTTATTATTATTATTTATATACATGTCTTTTCAACCATAATGTAATAAATACAGTATTATATAAATTCAAATATTTTATTCAGATTACGGGAAAACCATAATATACCTTATATCCATCCTATAAAAATGAAACCACTATGTGTGCATACCATAGGCTAACCGTCTCCACATCATGGGAAAATTTTTTTTATCACAATTTTACTTATATGGGTATTATTATAAATATATTGAAAATATATGGTACTTATAATATGATATTAATTCTTTTTAATTAACATATCACCATATTCCTTACAGTTTTATGCTTTAATGGAATGATATCTTCACTCGTGCGAATGTATATCATGTCATCTCCATGATGCGATGCAATTCATTTTACACATACAAACATCAATAAGAATTATAAAAATTTATCTAATGAATAAATATGATATATATGACCTTAATATAAGTTGATATTATAAGGTAATATTAGATAAGATAAATATGAATACATTCTATTATAAATTAATTACATACATTAAACTAACATACTAGAGGTTAAAACAAATTCAATTAAAGGAAATCTCATGGTATGGGTTTCCCGTCTCACTTTTACTTCTTCAAGATTTATTCTTTATTCACAACATATTTATTTATTACTGTGTATATAACATTGTTTGATATATTATATCATGAATCTAATTATTTTGATGGTATTATATTCTTTATTTTGTAATTATTATTTTTATGGGGGTATATGATTTGATTGATTACAATTTTTCTGGATTTCATTTCAATATATATCCCATTGAGACTTATTTTTTATTATTCACCAATTCACTTTTTCTGGTGTATACACTGTTCATATAGTTATAGTGAATTTAATTTATCTTAAATATCGATATTATTTATTGATAAATATTAGTATATCTTAAAAATTATTCTATTTTTGAAAATGGTGATTACTATTAATGTTATTTGATTAGTGTTGGACATTTGAGAAATCTGTATCTTTTATTTAATATAGATACTTTATAAAATGTAACATTTTTTATCAATTAGATAATTTATTTGATATAGGAGGAATATATTATACTGGAAGACAATAGTGAGGCCAAATTATTGATATCCCCTCGATGCATCATTTATCTCATGGGAAAAATCAGTTAAGTAATCATTAAATTGGTTTTTACACATTAAATTAAATGGTCTTATGAAATGTATAGACGTTAGTGGTTCATGTGACCAATACATTACTTCCAATAATTAATCATTTTCTGCATTCATAATTCAATTATTATTTTTATCCAGATTATTTTCAATATGAAAAAAATATATGGATTCATTTAATACTAAATTTATTGTTTAAATGGAATGTGTTATGAGTTATCTACCATTCCAAATTGATTATTCTCATTAATTCAAGTTAGCTTCAACTGTACTTCACCCTTACTGAGTATTTTAGCTCAACACTTTCATATATTTTATTTATCCAAAGGATTATAAGAATTTTATTATGATTGATATGCATGGTTTCACTTATGGGAATTATGGTATTATTAAAGAAAATGTTTTTTAAGTTTTATTTAAAATATAATTTTAATATAAAATATTTATCTTGTTTACCAATATAACAAAACATTTCATTCCTTTGGGATGTAGTTTCTTATATCTTATTCCAATGTAAAAAAACAAAGTCCCTATCTCCATGCTACTAGAGTCTAGGTCTTTACATATGGTGTATTAATAGTAGTAGTGGTATTCTCATAATGAATTAGAGTCATTAAATATATTGGGAAAGGTGAAACATATATAAAATTAAAATAATAAATTTATATTCTCACAAAATCAGCTCAATATAATGAAAAACATGTTTATAGATGATCAAGGATTATAATTGTTTAACCCATTACCTTCCAAGAAAATAAAATAATGCGGAGGATTACATAAATAAAAAGGATCATATAACACTCTCAATTATTAGAATTTAAAAGGATCAAATTTATTGGTATTTCAAAGGATAGAAATGGGTATTATAAAATTATATTCATAAAAAAATCCTCTAAAATGCACTCAAACATCCATTATTGAGGGGATTTTGGAGGCCTATAATGATGATAGTGTGTTATATATAATTTTAGTGAATGTTTTTGAGTTAAAGATTGCTAAAGATTGAGTTTGAATGTTTATAACCCAAATATGTTTCCAATAAAAACTTGATTTGAAGGGGTATCTTCTATTTGATGGGCATGGACCATCCTTATCAATCCATATAGGAAAAACTATGATGTATAAATATATTAATTAAAAAATTTAGAGGGATAACATAAATAGGTATGTTGTAGTTTATTTATCTAGATTATTTATATCCCAATAGGTCATGGATGAATGATAAAAGTAAAATGTTATTATAAAACCATTTTCCATAACAGTATTTAAACAGGAAAACATAACCATGTACTTCTTCACAGAACTCCCCAAGACATATAATAGAAATAATTACTTTTGGGTGGTGGTATATCTCATTATAAATTCAATGAATCTCATTTCCATAAAATATGACTTATCACTTGACTAACTCACTCATATTTATATAAGGAAGTTGGTAAGACTACATGGTGTTCTACTCTCCATTGTATCAATTCATGATTTGTGGTTTACCTCAATGTTCTTTAGAATCTATTAGTAATAATTCGATAATAATCTATGTTTTATTAATTTTTATCATCCATAGTTGGATGGTCAATCTAAAAAAAATTAAAAATCTATCGGATATGTTGAAATCATATTCAATGGATTTCAAAAGATATAGGGACCAACAACTTCCCCTTGTGGAGTTCTCGTATTACAACAATTTCAATAATAACATAAAAATGGAATCTTATTTGGATATATTTGGTAAGAAGATTGAGATTACAACATAGTGGGATGATGTTATAGATAATAAGCTTATGGGACCTCATCTTACCCAAGAGACTACAAATGAAGTTTAAACCATTCAACATTATATGAAATCAGATTTGTGGTATATCTACTAGCCCTACCACACAAGCTATCCCTAAAAAATGATGTGTTATATTATCCAAATTGAGGATGTAAACATAATACCTGTCACATGCACTTAATCCTTTGGTGGTACCTATAGAGAATGATCATTCATATGAGAAGTAGCCAGTTTGGATCCTAGATCATATAGATAACATTCTACAAAATAAGAAAACTGATAGGGTAAATTTATTTTGGAGGAACCAAAAGTTCGAGAATGAGACATGGGATATGGAAGAGGATATGAAATATAGGATCCTTTATTATATTATTGTATAAAATAAAACCTTGACAGTAAAATTTATGATGGTGGGTAGAATGTAACTACATAAAATTTGATAAAATAAATAACTTTTTAAATGAATACATTACATATTAAATAATGTAGTTATTGAACATATATGAACTAAATTTGATATTTTGGATGGTTAAAAAATATAGTTTATTTTATTTCAAATACCATTAAAAAACATACTATTCATAATATAGTTCTTGTATTGTGATCAGTATGATTAGTATATATCAAGGGTTATAATAAAATCAAATTAACAGAGGTAAAATAAGTGATGGAATCAACGAGTATAATTATACCATATAAATCCTATTTATAGGAGCTTTTGAGGGATATGGACAAATTAAAAATTTACCATGACTAAAAAATAGGTAGATATCCAATAACTAAATCATTGTAAAAAATATTTTTTACTAATGTTAAATATAATAAAGAGCACGACACAAAAAAATATCAAACAACCCCATCAAATCTCCACCATCATAGATATTTCCCATAATACTGACATTTTTTTAAGAAGTGCGGAGGCATTAGCTGGTATCCCAGTTCATGACTCCAAATGAATTTATTAAAACAAACAAGAAATATAGTACAAACATGAGGTGTAATTTGCTTACACCAACAGGGGATTAGAGGGGTACAAATGACAAACCTAGAACATGATTTTCAACTGAAAACACAACAAAAGATAAAAATAAAAACAAGAAAAAAGTGTCATATTGATAACCATCCTTCAAGGAAATGAATTTCCAATGTGAGAGTCCTGCATTGTCCAAGGAATGTGATATCGGGGAATTCTGGATAGGTATCATGGCAAAATTCCTAAAGCCTCACCGGGAAGCCTCCCCATAGGGTCCCCCATTCCATGCCTACACTTTAAAAAAAACTAAGAAATAATGAAAGGAGATCTTCAAATATATAGATCAAGGGATTTTAGTAAGTGAAAGAGTCCAATGAAATCGAGCAGGAAACTCTAGGATAACACCAAGGGCGCATAAGTAGACCAGATGTGTGAAATTCATAGTAGAATAAGAAACAAATCTTTAGAAAAAACAAAATGCAAAATTCTGCATGTGAAAAACTCTCTATCCAAGCCATTGAATACCCCCAGATCACCAAACCCCACTTTCCAAGCATGCTTCCAGGGGATCTGAAGATAAAAATCGATCTTTGATCAATGTAGGCTGATCTTCAAAACCCAGCCAACATAGAAACTCAAATCAAAGAAAAAGTAGTAAAATCAGTAGATCCGAAAAACACTAAATCAGATTAGATCAACTGATCACATATTTCCTTTAAAAACAGCCTCAACATCTCATAAATAGTCCTAAACTCCAAACAAAATCAATAGATAGGAAGAGTCCCAATCATCCAATATGAAGAAGAAGAATGCAGCAAAAATGATGAATCAAACCACCAGCAGAAAACCGCAAAGGACCTCCCAAAAGCCAGCTTCTAATAACCATTCAGATCAGTTCAACAAAGCTTGAAAAGAATAGAGAAGAATGGTAGATGAAACCATAAATCCAGAATAGAGCCTTACAATGAGGAGTAGCATCATTATACATATAGCCCTCAGATGAAATAAATAAGAGAAAAGAGTAGTGATGTTATCAATCCAAAATGAAACAACTAGCAGAGGATATCAATGAAATATTAGGGTTTTTTTAAAACTCTCTCTTAAATCTATCATTGAAAATGTCTTGTTTACTAGAAAGGTAAGTGTCTTTGGAAATATCCCCTTTTCTAAGGGAATTGTACATAATTTCATCCCTAAGTTTCACCGATGATTCATGATCTTCACAACCGGACACATTCTGCTTCTCTACCCCTTCAACATGTTTCTTGTCTTCTACATGTTGAGTTGTGTCGGTGGGGGGGGGGACTTACCTTCTTGAGATGTCCAAAGATCTTGTGATTATATTTCTTTCAATTTGGATGTAATCTCTCAGTTTCCTCATTTTTTGTGGTTGGGGGTGATAAACCCATCTGCACCAACAATTGGATTTTTTCCTTTCCTAGCCATGGATCTTAGATATTCTTCCCCAATATGAGTAGATTTATCTTCATCATTTGGTGAATCTCTACTTTCAGATGGATCACACCTCTCATTTTCAACATCCTGCAGAGTATCATCATGCAATTGCACTCTCAGTATCACCTCAGGAGGAGTGGGAGGACTTTTATGGTTATTTTCAGCCACAACTAGAGGTCAAATCTCCGTGGAAGGGAGATCGCCCATTTCCATAGTGGTATTTATTTGACCCCTCTGTAGAGGCATATTTTCCCTAGGTGCTGATATCTCATTAGGAGGCCTGGGGATATCCAAGATGTTTGTGACCAAAGTGATATCAATAGGTTTATCATCTAAGATCCTTTGTGAGTCCGTTTTTGGCATCCAAATTGACTTGGAATTAGGTTGGGGGTTCAAATCATTGGGTATCACAGTCCTCCGTCAAATGGCCAATTTTGAAACAGTATTTACAGTAAGATGGAACATTTTCAAAAACAACCTCTTGGAAGAATCATTTATATAGGGCCCCAGCCTTAAACATTACTTAATCTTGAGTTATTACAAGATTACACATTGAGGATCTGTTCAGATTTACAGTTTTAGAGAATTAGATCATAAAACATGAATTACATTCCACATATAAACAAAGTGGTTACATAAAGATAGTATTCTTCATTCCCATCAATGGAAACATATTTAAAATAAAACATGGATTCATTATTGACACTTCCTTGACACAATCATATTATCATGTACCTTTACCTTGACCTGTGAAAAACATTTCAAAAAAACATGGGATGAGCATAAAAAGATCAGTATGGGTTATATAAAAAAACATGGAAAGGAAACATGAGTTCATATATACATAAGAATGAAATCATACTTTACCCATAAATCATACCTCATTAAATCATGAATAAATCATAGAAATCATAAGACATAAAGGTAACTTGAGGAATTTATAACATTCTTACGTAGGGAGTAACCCTCTTGATTACGTTTGGAATACCCATCACAGTATATTCCCTAAATATCTTCGGAGAAACCTTAACGTTTCACTCATTCGCGTTACCCAATGCATTGGAGTGCTATATCGGGCTCACCTGCCCTTAGTTTATCATGGAACCTCTCGTCTTCATAATAATGCCCAAAAACCTCAACATGATCGTATTACAAAAAACATGCATAAAGGAAACATAACATTTCCACATTTCAATCACAAGATATCAATACAACACATTGATATAATAAAAACATTATGAAAACCATTTTCAATACCAAAATAAAAGAAAAGTAAAACATGGTATTTATTTTTCTTTTAAAAAGAAGGTATGTCTTGTAGAGGAAGCCGAAAATCAAATAATGGTCACCGCGGCGAAGAAGTCATTGTCACCGAATATGTATGACAAAAAAAACATTCCCTTTTGCCTTTTAGTAAACGCTTCGTATAAAAAAGATTCATTTTTAAAAAACTTAAATGTCAAAGGGGTTTATACACCATATAAAAGAAAGTTGTGTATAAAACAAAAAATGCCTCAATGAAAGGAGATTGAGACGAAGTCCCATACCTCGGGTCCGACTTGACTCGATCGTTCTTTAATGTCCTGAATGATAAACGTGAGTTAATTTATACATTCATATGAACCTTTTTTAAGTTCATTATTTCTTTTATATCACTTATTTCCATGTCATGAACACTATGTAATTATTTAAGTTAATAACGGTCGTTTTAACGATCATTGGTACTTGAGTCAAAAATAAGCCCTTTATAATATCAAGTAGTTCATGTATCCATTATATCCAGAATTATAATCATGATGTATATATCATATATATCATATATATCCAGTATATAAGTGCATTTATAATATTACATAATCATTGAGAGGTAAGAAATGAAATGCACCGTTCATGGAGACGGTAAGCCGTACGTACGCATGAACTCTACTTTCATTTATATTTCGTATTTTATATAATGGAATCATAATAATATAGAGGTATATTATAATTACAGTATAATATCATATATAATATCATAGTCCCATCCTTTATACGTCCCACATATGGTATTTAACGAATCAAATCACTTTGAGGGGGCGGTAGTCCGCACTTTCTTAAATGAAGATATCGCGTTCACCCATAATGGAAACCATAAAGGTATGCCCAAAATGAAAAATACATAAGCTTAAGGAAAACAGAAACATATTATATATCATATATAAATATAGTGTCATCTTAATGTCCACCTTTGAAGGTGTTAAAATAATTTTGAACAATCATCGTTTCGGGAGGCAGAAATTCGCCATCCACGGAAACAGTGTGTTCTTTAACCATTAGAAGTAGGTGTGTGTATGTTTAGCTCAAATAATTATTATAACAACATCCTAGTATATTTAATATACTGGAGTTGTTACAAAAGAAATGAATAAAAATATTTTAGGGGGTTGGAGAAGCAAAATAAAACAAAAGAACTCAAGTGAATACATTTCCTTAAAATCGGGTAACTCCCTTTGGTTTGAGCTCAAAGGCTTCCTTGGGAAGACTTCAGCCCAACGTGAGGCTTCAAGAAGTAATATAGAGAAGTGGAGAGACAAAATGTGCAGAGGATGGCCGAGCCAAATCCTTTGGGAGTGTGGGAAAGGAGGTAGAGGTGGGGGCTTTTTATAAGAGAAGAGGAGGGGCACTCTTGGAAAGTAATAAAATATTACTTTATTTGAAAATGTGTTTCGGATTTAAAACGTCCCACATTGATATAATTCGTGTATAAGGTGATAATAGTTCGAAATAAACCTATCCAATAGGTTTTGGACGTGTGTAGGTTATATAGTTTACATTATCTTCTCATTTTATTTAAATCATCAAATAATGAGGTCATCGCTGCATCATTATGATTTCATAAATAATTTAATTTATTTAATGTCTAAAAATTATACAAAAACTACTATGATGTATGAAATAGTTTTATCTTTCCAATGAAAATTTATAATCAAAAATCTGACTTTTATAACCCGATGTGAAAATTGTTTTAGTAAAATAACTTATGTTTGTGTCATTTTTACTTTATCATTAAATAAAAAGTTATTTGTGTCATTTCCCAACCAAAGTGGCTCTAAGGGGTCCCCAAGTTGACCCATGTCTTTTGTTGGTCGGCCATGACACATCCAATAAGGGTAGGACATGTGTCAAGCTCATCTCATATTATTAAAACATTATTTTTTCATTAAACTACACCAATTACCTCTAATCTCGATTAAGAACATAAGAGTTACTATTCACCAAAAAATTATTTTAATATCATTGAACCACATTTTACTTCTTAATGTCAACCATGTATGTCGGATTTTTGAAATTCAAAACACAAAGGTGGCAAAATTTCATTTAAACGGAAAATCAGTTTTTATAAGTACCACTTAGTGGTTTCACTATTCATCAAAAATTGATGTTTTTCAGAAAATTACCAAATATTCACCCTAAGATATATTTGATATTACGAATTCAAAAATGGAGTATATTTTACAAAATTAAAAACATATAAGTCACATTAATTAATTTAATAATTAATTCATACTGTATTGACAAATAGCGTGTTTTTATGAAACAATAAGTATCAAAAGATTGACACTAGTTTAAGTCCGATTTCAAAGTGAAATTAATTTCAATGGACACTATTGGATTAAATGGTATAAATATATTCTAATTTCACCTTAAATCCAATTCAAAATATAATCTAATCATATAAATAAATTAGATTAAAAATCAGTTTTGATGTAAAATGCAGTATTTTTCACTATTCATTAAAAAAATGAACATTGTCAGAAAAATACCAAAAATTCACACAAAGGAAATTTTGATGTCCCAATAATAATGAATAAGTTAATTTTGAAAAATATAGCTTATAAAATTTTCAAAAGATAGATTTAAAAATGGTTTGCCATCAAAAGGCTGTAAAACAATCTTTTAAAAAATATTAGTGTATTCCATGCTTAAGATTGGATTTATTTTCATTTTAAGCCTCTAAAACACTATCTAATTAATTAATAGACATAGATAAAAATATCTATTATTCATTACTTACTTGGGATGTTACATCCTTCCCCCCTTTAGAAAATTTCATCCCTGCAATTTATTTACTTATCGAATTAATGGGGGTACTTATCCCTCATTGAATCTGCAGATTCCCATGTTTCCTCTTCCATCATGTGGTTTTTACACAAAACCTTTACCTGATTAATCACCTTATTTCGTAACACTTGCTCCCTGTGGTCAAGAATCTGGATCGGTTGTTCCTCATAAGATAGGTTCTCTTCCAGCTGAACTACCTCTGGACTCAAAACATGAGATGGATATGGCATGCACTTTCTCAGCATCGAAACATGAAAAACATTGTGTACCTGAGATAAACTCAGAGGTAAAGACACTCGGTAAACAACTGACCCACTCTCTCCATAATTTCATATGGTCCAATGAACCTTGGACGCAGCTTTCCTTTTTTACCAAATCCCATCACACTTTTCCATGGTGATACTTTGAGAAAAACATGATCACCTACCTAAAAAGAGAGATCCTTCCTCCTATTGTCCGCATAAATATTCTACCTACTCTGAGCTTTTCTCATGTGTTTCTGTATCAACTGAACGTTTTCTGCCGACTCTTCTACCAATTCTGGTCCCATCAACTTCCTCTCACCCACTTCATCCCAGAAAGCTGGAGTTCGACACTACTTCCCATATAATGCCTGAAATGGTGCCATCTGTATACTATAATGAAAACTGTTATTATTTGAAAATTCAACCAAAGAAAGATGTTGGTCCCAACTTCCCTGATAATCCATCGAACAAGCTCGTAGCATATCCTCCAAGGTATGAATTGTTCGTTCTGACTGCCCATCTGATTGAGAATGAAATGTTGTACTAAAATTTAATTCAGTACCCAACGACTTCTGAAGGCCTTTCCAAAAGGTAGAAGTGAACCTGGGATCACGGTCAGATACAATGGAAATAAGAACACCATATAATCTGACTATATCTTTAAGATACAAACGGGAAAGTTGATCAAGGGAAAAAGTATCTCGTATAGAATGGAAATGAGCAGATTTAGTCAAGCGATCAATAATAACCCAGATTGCATTATTACCTCGAGATGTCTTCGGTAATCCCACAATAAAGTCCATGGATATATTATCCCATTTCCACTCTGGCATTGGTAAAGGCTGAAGCATCCCTTTCGGTAACTACCGCTCTGCTTTAACCTACTGACAAGTCAAATACTTCACAGTAAAATCAAAAATATCTCTTTTCATTCAATCCCACCAGTAATACTCCTGATGATCTCTATACATCTTAGTACTGCCTGGATGAAATGAAAACAAAGAACTACGAGCTTCACATAACAACTCTCTCTTCAGCTGTGAATCACAAGGCACACAAAATCTTTTCCCAAATCTCAAAACGCAATCATTATCAATGTTGAATTAGGGTAACTTACCTTTCTGAACCAGCTCTACATTTTTCTGTAACTCACTGTCTTGCTTCTGTGCATGCTTGATTCTATCTGATAGGGATGATCTCACTGATACCTGAAACAAAAAAGAAGAACTTCCTGCACCAACAACTTCTATGCTAAAGTTCATAAAATTCGTAACCAAAGGATCACGTTCCAAATTCAACATTGTTAATGAAGCATTACTTTTTTGACTTAAAGCATCATCCAGTTTATTTGCTTTTCCCGGATGGTAATGAATTGTACAATTATAATCCTTGATTAGTTCTAGCCATCTCCTCTGTCTCATGTTCAACTCATTCTGAGTGAATATATAATTTAAACTTTTGTGATCAGTATATATTTCACACTTTACTCCATAAAAATGATGCTTTCAAATTTTTAAAGTGAAAACAACAGTAGCTAATTCCAAATCATGTGTAGGGTAATTTACCTCATGAGTTTTCAACTGTCGTGAGGCATATGAAATTACCTGATCATTCCGCATTAGGACGCAACCAAGTCCTTTCAATGAAGCATCACTGTATATAACAAACACACCATTTCTGGAAGGAAGTTCCAAAACTGGAGCTTTCACCAATCTTCTTTTCAATTCCTGAAAACAATCATCACATTATTTTGTCCAGATAAACTTAACACCCTTCCAAGTTAGCTTAGTCATTGGACTAGAGAACCATGAAAAATTTCTAACAAACCTTCAGTAATAGCCTGCCAAACCAAGGAAAATACGAATCTCTGTTACATTTGTGGTTCTTGGCCATTCTTCAAAAACCTTTGTTTTTGTAGGATCAACAGTTATCCCATCTTTATAAACAATATGACAAAGGAAAGAAATTTTTTGCAACCAAAACTCACACTTTCTGAATTTTCCATACAGTTTATTTTCTTTTATGGTTTGCAAGATAACCCTTAAATGTCTTTCATGCTCCACTTTACTTTTAGAAAACACCAAAATATCATCAATGAAAACCACCACAAACTGATCCAAGAACTCATGGAAAATTCTATTCATTAAGTCCATGAATACAGCAGGTGCATTGGTTATCTCAAAAGGCATTACTACAAATTTATAATGGCCATATCTTGTACGGAATGTAGTCTTCGGAACATCTTCTTCCTTTACCTTTAGCTGATGGTACCCCGATCTCAGGTCAATCTTTGAAAAATACTGAGCTCCCTGGAGCTGATCAAACAAATCATCGATATGATGCAAAGGATATTTGTTCTTAACAGTGATATTATTCAAGTCCCGATAATCAATGCGATGCCTCATTGAACCATCTTTCTTTTTAACAAATAAAACAGGAGCACCCCATGGTGATGTGCTAGGTCGAATGAAACCATTATCTAATAACTCCTGCAATTTTTTCTTTAACTCTAAAAGTTCAACTTGAGCCATTCGATATGGGGGTTTTGAAATAGGATTAGCATCAGTAAAAACATCAGGATACTCATTTACCACTGGCACATCATTAATCTGAACAGTTCCTTTATTTTCAACGATGTGTGCAATGTAACATTCATTTCCATATTTTACAAGTTTCTTGGCCTCTTGATAAGTAATCAACAGTAAGTGTTCATTCTTGTACACAAACTGAATGTCTTTGGGAAAATAAACTTCTTTAGCTCTACAGTCCATATTAGCATGGTAAATAGAGAGCCAATCCATACCCAGGATAACATCAAACTCTACTAGAGGTAGAACAATAAGGTTTGCAAGTAGGTTCTTTCCCCATATAAGGATAAGAAGATTCTTACAAATTCTTTTTGCCTCAACATTTCCCCCATGTGTTTTTACCAGAAGTTCAGGATTCATTTGTTGAGATGGTATTCCCATTTTACTAGAAAAGGTTTCATAGATGAAAGAATGTGTATCCCCCGAATCAAACAACACACTAGCATAATATGAAAAAACAAACAAAGTACCTGATACAACTTCATTTGATGGCCCGACATCTGCTGAAGTAGTTCCAACGGATTTCACCACCCCTTTCTGCTTATATTCTAACTGCTTCTCATCAATCAAGCTCTTTGTCGGACACTCGTTTTCATAGTGACCCATCTCATTGCACTTATAAAATTTCACTAACTGTAAAACAAATTTGGTCTTACCATCAGCCTGATCTTTTTCAGTGCAATCACGAGCCTTATGTCTCATCTTACCACATCGGTAGCACTTTCCAGAATTCAGAAGACATTTTTCCAGCATGCCTTTTGCCACATTTATCACAAACTAGAAACTTAGTTTTCTTACCATCAGACTTTTTTGAATAATTCTTACCTTTCTCCTACCACCTCGGTCTCTTCTTCTGTTGTTTGTTATAGAACACCTGATCATCAGCAAACTCCATTTCCACCTTCTCAGCACATCGAACAAGCTTTTCATATCTTTTAAACTCACGGGAATCTAATGCCCTTCAATATTTTGGGTTTAATCCAGAGTAAAAAATGATTGATTTTACTATCAAGGTCTCGGATAAAATTTGGAGCATACCTTGCCAATCGAGTGAACCTTTCTTCATAGGGAGCCTCTGAGTCTTCCTCTTGCCTCAATTCCAAGAATTGATTTTCCATCCTAAGTCGAACAGTCTTAGGAAAATACTTCTCAAGAAACATACCTTTGAATTCATCCCAGTCAATAGCATCAATATCATCGGCGTCCCTGATATTTTTAAGCATAGACCACCACTGATCTGCCTCACCCTCCAAACGGTAAATAGCAAGACTAACATTTTGATTGTCTGAACACCCCATGACATCGAAAATCTTCTCTAGTGCTTTAATCCACCCTTCAGCTAACACAGGGTCAGATGATCCTCTAAATGATGGGGGATGTTTCCTCATGAAATGTTCTACCACTGACATGTTCCTCTACGGTTGATCTGGCTGATCTCGTGCATAGATACCACCACCATTTATCGCTTGATTCAACTACTCCATTACTGCAAAAAACTGTTCAGTTCCAATTTCGACCATGTCAGGATGCTGATTCGGAAGGTTATTTCCTTCTGTATGCCTTCCTAGCACTGCTTCCCTGTTTCCTCTGCGGAAAACCATTCTGAACAAACATGTCTTAGATGAAGCAACATGGTAATCTTCAAATGCTATATCACTTCAATTTGACCATAAAAAAATATTTTTGGATAATCATTTAATAGATTTCTAACTCCTAAGGTTATCTAAACCGACCTATGATACCAACTATAAGGCCCCAGCCTTAAACCTTACATAATCTTGAGTTATTACAAGATTACACATTGAGGATCTTTTCGGGTTTAGAGTTTTAGAGAATTAGATCATAAAACTTGCATTACATTCCACATATAAACAATGTGGTTACATAAAGATAGTATTCTTCATTCCCATCAATGGAAACATTTTTAAAATAAAACATGGATTCATTCTTGACACTTCCTTGACACTATCATCATATCATATACCTTTCCCATGACCTGTGAAAAACATTTCAAAAAAACATGTGATGAGCATAAAAAGCTCAGTATGGGTTATATAAAAAAAATATGGAAAGGAAACATGAGTTCATATATACATAAGAATGAAATCATACGTTACCCATAAAACATACCTCATAAAATCATCAATAAATCATATAAATCATAAGACATAAAGGTAACTTGAGTCATTCATAACATTCTTACGTAGGGAGTAACCCTCTTGGTTACGTTTGGAATACCCATCAGAGTATATTCCCCAAATCACTTCAGAGAAACCTTAACGTTTCACTCCTTCGCGTTACCCAATTCATTGTAGATCTATATCGGCCTCATCCGCCCTTAGTTTATCACGGAACCAACCATCTTCATAATAATTCCCAAGAACCTCAACATAATCGTATCACAAAAAACGTGCATAAAGGAAACATAAAATTTCCATATTTCAATCACAAGATATCAATACAACACATTGATATAATAAAAACATTATGAAAACCATTTTCAATACCAAAATAAAAGAAAAGTAAAACATGGTATTTATTTTTCTTTTAAAAAGAAGGTATGGTTTGTATAGGAAGCTGAAACTCAAATAATGGTCACGGCGGTGGTGAAGTCATTGGCCCCGAATACCTATGACAAAAAAACATTCCCTTTTGTCGTTTAGTAAACACTTCGTATAAAAAAGATTCCTTTTGAATAAACTTAAAAGTCAAAGGGGTTTATACACCGTACAAAAGAAGGTTGTGTATAAAACAAAATATGCCTCAATGAAAGGATATTGAGACGAAGTCCCATACCTCGGGTCCGACTTGACTTGATCATTCATTAATTTCGTGAATAATAAACTTGAGTTAATTTCTACTTTCTTAAGAACCTTTTTTAATTTCATTATTCCTTTTATATCACATTTACATGTCATGAACACTATGTAATTATTTATGTTAATAACGGTCATTTTAATGATCATTGGTACTTGAGTAAAAAATAAGCCCTTTATAGTATCATGTTGTTCATGTATCCATTATATCCATAATTATAATCATGATATATATATCATATATATCATATATATCCAGTATATACATGCATTTATAATATTACATAATCATTTAGAGGTAAGAAATGAAATGCACCGTTCATGGAGACGGTAAGCCGTACGTACGCATGAATGCTACTTTAATTTCTATTTCGTATTTTATAGAATGGAATCATAATGATATAGAGGTATATTATAATTCCAGTATAATATCATATATAATATCATAGTTCCATCCTTTATGCGGCCCACATATGGTATTTAACGAATCAAATCACTTTGTGGGGGCGGTAGTCCGCACTTCCTTAAATGAAGATATCGCGTTTACCCATAATGGAAACCAAAAAGGTATGAAAAAAATGAAAAATACAGAAGCTTAAGGAAAACATAAACATATTATATATCATATATAAATATAGTTTCATCTTAATGGCCACCTTTGAAGGTGTTAAAATAATGTTGAACAATCATCGTTTCGGGAGGCAGAAATTCGCCTTCCACGGAAACAGTATGTTCTTTAACCATTAGATGTTGGTGTGTGTAATGTAGCTCGAATAATTCTTATAAAAACATCCTAGTATATTTAAGATACTGGAGTTGTTACAAAATAAATGAATAAAAATAGTTTAGGGGTTGGAGAAGAAAAATAAAACAAAAGAACTCAAGTGAATACATTACATTAAAATCGGGTAACTCCCTTTGGTTTGAGCTCAAAGGCATCCTTGGGAAGACTTCTTCCCAAAGTGAGGCTTCAAAGAGTAAGAGAGGAAAGTGGAGGGTCCAAATGAGTAGAGGTTGGCCGAGCCAAAAGCTTTGGGAGTGTGGGTAAGGAGGTAGAGGTGGGGGCCTTTTATAAGAGGAGAGGAGGGGAACTCTTGGAATGTAAAGAAATATTACTTTATTTAAAAATGTGTTTCGAATTAAAAAGGTCCCAAATTGATATAATTAGTGGATATGGTGATAAGGGTTCGAAATACACCAATACAATAGGTTTTGGACATGTGTAGATCATATAATTTACATTATCTTCTCATTTTATTTAAATCGTCAAATAATGAGGTCATCGCTGCATCATTATGATGTCATAAATAATTTAATTTATTTAATGTCTAAAAATTATAAAAAAACTACTACGATGTAGGAAATATTTTTATCTTTCCAATGAATATTTATAATAAAAAATCTGACTTTTATAACCCCATGTAAATATTGTTTTAGTAAAATAACTTATGTTTGTGTCATTTTTACTTTATCATTAAATAAATAGTTATTTATGACATTTCCCAACCAAAGTGGATCCATGGGGTCCACAAGTTGACCCATGGCTTTTCCTGGTCGGCCATGACACATACAATAAGGGTAGGACATGTTTCAAGCTCATCTCATACTATTAAAACATTATTTTTACCTTAAACTACACCAATTACCTCTAATCGCGATTAAGAACTTAAGAGTTACTATTCACCAAAAAATTATTTTAATCTCATTGAACAACATTTTACTTCTTAATGAAAACCATGTATGTTTTATTTTTTAAATTATAAACACAAAGGTGTCAAAAGTTCATTTAAACGGAAAATCAGTTTTTATAAGTACCACTTAGTGGTTTCACTATCATCAAAAATTGAAGTTTTTTAGAAAATTACCAAAAATTCACCCTAAGATATATTTGATATTCAGAATTAAAAAATAGAGACTATTTTAAAAAATTCAAAACATATAAGTCACATTAATTAATTTAATAATTAATTCCCGCTGTTATGACAAATAGCAAGTTTTTATGAAATAATAATATCAAAAGATTGACACTAGTTTAAGTCCGATTTCAATGTGAAATTAATTTCAATGACCAATATTGGATTAAATGGTAAAAATATATTCTAATTTCACCTTAAAACCAATTCAAAAGATAATCAAATCATATAAATAAAATAGATTAAAAAAGAGTTATGATGTAAAATGCAGTATTTTTCACTATTCATTAAAAAATGAACATTGTCAGAAAAATACCAAAAATTCACACAAAATAAATTTTGATGTCCCAATCATAAAGAATAAGTTTATTTCGACAAACATAGATTATAAAATTGTCAAAAGATAGATTTAAAAAGGGTTTTCCCTAAAAAGGCAGTAAAACAATCTTTAAAAAAATCAGTGTATTCCATGCTTAAGATTGGATTTATTTTCATTTTAAGCCTCTAAAACACTACCTAATTAATTAATATACATAGATAAAAATATATATTATTCATTAATTACTTGGAATGTTACACTTTATCTCTATTTTGAATCAAGAAACGAGATCGAAAATCTCGTGAGATATCGACCTCAGTGCAAATTCTTTTAGTGAATAAAAAAAATTTATTTAAAATTTAATGTTCTCAACATTAGATAATTATTTTGGAAAAGTAAATATTCTTTTTAAATCAGTATTTTGAAATTATCCAAAGGCTATTTATCCTAATTTTATAAATTCATTTCCGAAATGTTTTTATTATTTAGTACCAATAATTGTTTTACTAAATTCTTAATAAATATAAAACGTGACATGTTTTTTTAATTATTCCATTTTAATTTCAATATAATTATTTTATTTACAGTAAGTTATCAATGGCTTCAAATAATTTAAAAATACTAAAAATAAATAATATCAATTATACATATGACGTTGATATCCATGTGGATCTTTATTAATCCCCTATGGGTCTAAATAAAAGATATAATAAGAAACTGAAATTGTTCTACATAATTAATTAAAACACACTAAAGAAACCAGTCGAGATCATTCCATAAGGATAGAGAAATTAGTTTTTGATGTCTTTAAAAGGATTTTATTTTATTAATTTGGTTAAATATGTGAGAAAATCTTGGTTTGGTTTATTTTAAGAAATCAGATTGAAAAAATGTAGATTGATTAGTTTTTTATAAGATTAGGATACTGTATCGGGGTTCTGTAATATTAAGGTTTATGTGCAACTAGATTTCGTGAAAATAAGTTTATCCAGGATTATTTTTGGAGTTGAGATGAGGAAGACCCAATGGTCATGGTATCCCCTCCTTGATGCATACATTCTCTATTTCCCTTTATCCAGTAATTAAGAGTGTTGTCAAATCAACATTGTCTTGATAAAAGTTTTATACCCGATTTCCCCTAAATTCGACAAAGGCCATGTGTCATTAAGGATTATCAGTTTCTCAATTTTAATATTCCATTAAAATTAAATTATCAATGGTCATGATAAAATTACAACAAAGGGATTGGTATATGAATATATTATTGTGAGAAACTAATTAATGAATAATAAAATGAAATAAATCCAACGACACCTTCCCCCTTTTATTACATCACCATAACATAAGGTAGGTTTACCCTTTCATCCCAATATGTTTATAATAGTGTGAAGGATAAATTAAAATTTTAATCATAAAGTATAAGAAAGAAATAACTTGAGGATGATACAACATCTCGCACTGTGCTTCTGTCTCTCACGGATTTAGATCTGAATTCACCTTAATAGAAACATCCTAGTCCTCCTATTAATGGATTCATATGGGATATAAAATTGAAAATAATTATTATTATTTTTTTCAATGGTGGTCTAGGGAAAATCACACATAAAATACGTGTTCAAATAAATAAGATTTGGGTAACTGTGTTGAAACATTCACGTCTAGAAAATTACACCACATGTAACTAAGTTTCACCATGTGTAATTTTCTGTCTGGAAAATTACACCATAGGTAATTGAGTTCCACCATGTGTAATTATTTAGGTTTCTTTAATTTACTTCACATCGTGTCCTTCCATTAAATACATGCTCACGTAAACTTCAAGTAATTATTACACAATGTATAATTTCATTTTAATGTTCATGAAGCCTCATTTTTCCTTAGGCGTTCCATTTTAGGTCCCAAAAGTGCTCCATCATCATCCTCAAAAGATAGATTCATTCTACTTCACATTCCTCATGGAGTGATGTTTCTTTTAGCTCCAAAATTTACCTATTTTGGTTACATTTACAAGAACCATTATACTCTTTCATAAAACATTAAAAGTGTAAAATATCTCAAACTTTTTAAAGAATAATCAATTAAAAACATAAATTAATCAATTAAAACATGATAATATTTATGCATGAATTATAGTTATCAAATACCCACACACATGAATTCATACTTTTTTTCAAGGAGGGAATCTCAACATAATAAAAAGGACATTCACTTTACCCTGATTCAAATTCAATTTCAAAAAAAAAAAATCATCAAATGAAAAAATAAATTTTTTATCATTAGCTATAAAAATTGTACCATATCCTCATTTCCAATTCAAAAAAGTCTACCAGATACTTTAGACTTCTTATATTGAGATAGTCAATTCAATTCATTAATTAATTTTCAATTTTCAACAAATTATTAATATGCATGCCACTTGTAATTTACCTCAAATTAATTTTTCCTCTCATAATCATGGTATGAATGAATATAGAGTTATGTGTAGACCACAAGATCATGTAACATTCCATAGTATTTCAAGGCATCTAACATATCCATTGTGTAAAGGCATAATCACAAGTAATCAATGGGGATTCATCATTAGGGATCAAATGACTTTGTGGCTTAGGGATGGTAGGTAAATGATATAAAAATGGCTCAAAATAAGGGATTAACTATAATTTACTTATCATGAGAATCAAAAACATTTCAATTAATGTCACATCCCCCCCTCCACCGAATATATTAGAGTAGGATTTTAAGGAGAAGAAATACAATAAATGAAACACCCTATTTTTTCGTTTTTCTAAAGTACTTCTTGGTAAAATTCTCAAATAGACCACACAACCCTTAATGATATCCTAATGAACCTATTTATAATAGTTATTACAATATCATCGGTCATGTAAATAGTTATTTTTTTATTTCTTTATTGAAACCCCATTTTTCATTGTTTGGTAGAGGATTTGAAATAAATACAATGAATGATCTATTCCCACATAAAATGAAAATTCCCCCACACTAATTCAATTGAAAATTTACATCCCATCCATCAGATACATCTTCACCTGGTTTTATGTTTGATAAACATGAAAAATATATTTAGTAATGTAGGAATGGATAAGATATACTTCTAATATGTCTCATTTCCTAACAAGGATATTGATAAAATCTATTGGCTTAATTTTTATTAATTTAATGTGTGTCTTAAGATAATTTAAATAAAATAGAATACCTCAATCATTTTTAAATTTATTTAGTACAGTCAAAGCTTCAATAAGATGCAAAGTAATTTCTTGAAGAAAACATGCCTGATTATTTTAAGAAATATACAGAATAAATAATTGAAAATATTTTCTCGATGGGTGTCTTAGGAATGAGATGAATGGTTGAGACAATCACTTATTTAAATGGATATTAATAATTAAATCAAGGAATAAAATCATATTAAATTCAAAACATGGAATAAGATTATATAACCTACATTTATAATGATTAACTTTATCCTAAAAGTCATGATTTTTCAAATCCTAATCCACATGATTACCTATTGTAATTCCTCATCCCATTTTTCACATTCAAATCTATTGACAATGAAATATAAATTTCATGTAATATTAATTATCCTAGGTAGTTTAAACATCTATGGTTAGTTGAGTAAATAATTAATCAAGTGTGGGAATGTCATTAATATTTAAAAACATCCAATTAAATGTGGGTAATATGGTTGAGAAATATATAACTAAAACTCTTAATCACTATTCAAATTCACCCTCCAAAAAGGATTGTATAGGTTATTCCATCACCTTTTCATGATGTGTAATTTCCAATCACAATGTGTAATGTTGCAACATATTATTTTGATTCTTAGTGCTTTCTTCCACCTTCGGTCTTGATGGTTATTTAGATTAGAAATAAAATGATGTAATCAGAAGACATTAATAATGAAATTTGAAATATTTTGTGTGAGATCAAGTGTTCCTCTAGAAAAATATTGAAAAAAACTCATGGTGCCTTCTAGAAGACCTTATGTTTTATTACCATTGAGTCAACCTTTCTATATTTAATTTCATCTCAAGTGAAATATGGTTGAGAAATTTTTCCTCTTTGGTGTTCATAAATGGTCTCAGTTGTGTCTTATACATATAGTTTTTCCCAATCCTACTTCTATGAATATCTTAATTATCTATGATGGTATTACATTCTCGATCTCTAATGGACCGACCATCCATTTCTTCTCTAATCCCGATTAACTAAATCAATGGTCATATTCCATCCATACCAGTTGTCATTTTTGAAATGTAGTGTTGTCAGTCACACCTTTTGTGAGAGTGGTCTTGTTCTTTAGATTTAATTTCTTCTTCAGTTGAGAATCCTTTTTCTGAATAGTATCAAACTTATGTAACAATTCAATCTCAATATCATCCTCATCTTTGAGTTTATTATCTTATCAATACTCATTATACCCTCACACAACATAGTTATTCATTGATCTGTAGGTGTTGAAACTTAATTGGTAACCTCTATTTCTAAGAAAAAGTTCTATACTTTGAACATCAATCAGCGCATTCCCTATAGAAAAAAATGGACTTCTAGGAATGGGGGTATTTCACTCTTCTTTCATATTCAACACTAAGAAGTCGATAGGGAAGAATAATATGTAAACGTTGATTAGGATATCATTGATGACCCCACTTCGGAATTTTGTTGTTGAGTATTATAATTGAACAAGTACTCTTATAAGTTTGAGTACTTCCATTCACAAACTCTTTAATTTCAAGTACAACATGATATTTAAACTCACACCTATGTCACACAAAGATTTCATACATTTGTTAGATCTGATAAATTTGTAAATTGAAAAATCTACTTGGATATCTATACTTATTAGGTAGGTTGTTTGATACAACTACTAAACATTCTGGTGTGAGTGGAATGGTTCCAATCTCTTCAAGCTTCTTATTTTATATTACCACCTCTTTCATGAATTTCTCATATGTAGTCTTGTTTGTTAGAGCTTTTGGAAAAGGTATATTAATATTAAAAATTTTAAAGTTTTCATAAAAATACTTCTTTGGACTTGGGTCTTCACTTGCAACAGTCTCTCAGGAAGTGGAATACATGGCATGTACTGAGGTGCTTCTTATTCTCCTTCTTCAACTACTTTTTCCTTTTTTTCCTTGTCTTATATTTTTTCCCCTAGTGGTCCTCCTTAAAATTATATACTACTTCAATTTTTTTCTTTTAACTTTTAAAATGTATAAAATTTAAATCTTCATGTGGGTGAACTTAAGAGCATCTTGGTAGTGTTTATTTGTGTATCTCTCTAAGGAGATAAAACATTTGTCTAACATGATGCTCCATAATCTTTAATGTGGCCTTTTGGTTTGATGGTTCTTCATTATTTCATTACGTACAACCCCAGAAGTATTCAAGAATATTGCATGTGATTCTTCCAATGAATGGACCTAGCTTGTCAGTGGGGGACCATGGGGTGCTTGTTGTTAGAAAACATGTGGTCATTGTTGAAATAAATTACCCTATTTATTTTGTGGTATCCATCTATGAAATTGATTACCACGATTGTAACTAGGATAGTCAATGTTTTTAAAATTCATACGTTTGGGTTTTTGCAGCTAGCCCATCATGATTTCCATATTCTATGTCAATGACTCCAGTTGTAATTTTATCCAGTCATTTTTGTTGAATGAGTGAGTGAATTTTCATTGTGTTCCTTCCCTTGAAATGGAAAACTATTGATCTCCATTCCATCTATTAGGTTGTAACATTCTTCCAGTGATTTATTAATTAAAAATACTCTAGCTACAACATCATGAATTGACCCATTTTATTATGATAAACCCTTATAGATAGTTTGGATTAGTAGCCACAACTCTATACCATAATTTGTGAATTTTAAGGTCATATATTAATAACTTTCCTATGCACCATATAGTGACTCTTCTTTAAGTAAACAAATTTTCTGAATATTTAACCATATATCCATTGATTTAGAAGTTGTAAAGAACTGGGTGAGGAAGTTCCTAGCAAGCTCATCCAAGGTAGTCATGGAATATATAAAAACCCTTGAATCCATTTTCAAACACACTCCCATAATGAATATACAAAGAGATGAAGTATTAACACATCACTTGAGACATTTTGGAATTTAAATGTATCAGAGATCTCAAGGAAATCTTCCATATATTTGTCCAAGTCTTCATATGGATGCATGTTGAATTGTACACTATTTTTTATCATTTAAATGATCACAAGATTTATCTCAAATTGGTTTCCTACAATGGGGATTTCTAGTATGGGGGGTTTTAATCAGGTGTTTAACATCTGATCATAGTCTATAAGAAACCATCATCCCTGATTTCTCTAAAGAACTCCAACATGTTGATTCTAATCAGGGCATTCCATGGTGGTAGATACTTTAATCTCCAAAGTTGGTTCAAAATAATGGGAGGACACGATGATGTATTTTTTGGAATCATATGTTTTGATAATCCTAAATCATGTTTCATTTATGTAAATAATCTTTTTTCTCCTACAGGATATTCATTTATGAGAAAATCATCTTTATATCCATGTAATAAAAATGTATTTTTAATCTCACATGCTCTCTTGTTTAAGCTCACAGAGCAAAATTTCTCAAGTGCAGTGGTCACAGATGTAAGGTCACCGATGCAAGGTTGCCAATGAAAAGGTCACTGATGCAAGGTCACTGATGCAAGGTCACCGATTCAAAGGGAACCGATGCAAGTTCACCGATGCATGATCACCGATGCAAAGGTCACTGATGCAAGGTCACTGATGCAAGGTCACTGATGCAAGGTCACCATTTCAAGGTCCTTGATGCAAGGCAATTGTTGGGAAGGTTACCACTGATGGATACCAATTGAAGGTTACTAATGGAGAGTTATCAATGCAAGGTTTTCATCAGAATGGTTTCCGATGAATGTTGTCGATGTGCACTTACTGTTTAATACTACCATTGTGAAGGATACTATTACCAGTCTACTATACTCTTCAGCTCCATGCATTCTAAAATTACTAAGATTATTATAATGGACATATTTGATATATTAAATGATTTAGACATTAATTAAGTATGGTTTTAGACATATCAAGATACAATATTTGGAGACAGTACGAGGTACGAGAAATAATGAACATGATGTTGTTATTCCATTTGTCGAACCGCATATATACAAAGAAGAATACCGAGGAAGAAAAGCCTGTCACATGAGTGCACGAGTCAGAATATAATAAAGTTTAGAGTAGTGATAGAGAAGTAGCGTATGTAAGAGCTTACTTGATAAATCAAATAAGAACCATTCAGGCACTTTCATTGTGAACTCAAGAACATCAAGAAGATCATTTCAGGAGAAATATTTCAGGGCTGCCTTCTGTGTCTCATCAACTCCTAATAAACACAAGAAGCTCAACACCCAATTCCTGAAATATAGAACATTGATTTTCGACACTATGTTTTGGAGACAACTTCCATAGAAATACTCAAACAACAAATTCTTTAATCCAAGGAGTCAAGACCTAAATTTCAATCACATAGAGCCTTTGAAACTCATGATTATAATCTTATCTCTATTGTGTTTCTACTATTTAAATTTTTAAGAAGTGTTTCTGCCTATTTCACACTCTCTCTCTTGTGATGAACTAAAGGATACTGAATATCCTCACATAAAACTTCACATACATCTTGTTTCCCACATATAATTGTCAAAGAGACCATATCTAGCCCTTACTTTTTGTTTTTCCCATGAAGAACTATGGTAGATGGTGTGAACCCTGGAGAGTTTGTGAAAACTGTTGTAAATCCCAATACTTGCTATGTATCAGGTTTATTGTTAATATAAATGGCTTGGTGGAAGGTGATCACTAAGTGGAGAGTACTAAGTCTCAGCTTGATACTGATCCTCTTGTTTAACTCCACTGAACTCTGTTTTTTTGTTGTACTCTGTTTTATCTATTTTTCGCAGCTTATAATTACTAAAACCTAAAACTATTTTTTCATTCAAATTGATAGTGAGTTTTGGTTATTGTGGGTATGTTTTTAATTCAGTAAACTTGTTTCAAAAGTTGAAGAAGTTTTTTTTTTCTAATTTAACCAAGGAATAATCACCCTTTGATAAACTTGTTGACAAAGTAGACATTTATATCTATACTGTCTTAATTAACTGGGCCATTTCAAATTTGGGAGGTTTTTATAAGAAAAGTTTTAAACAAAAATTCTGTATAAGAAATCAATTCACCTCCCTCTTGTGATTCTAACCATACCAACATTTAGTATCATGGGATTTTTAATTTTTAATTTTTGTGGCTATTATCTAAAATATTCTACAAGTGGTCAAATTTGTTTCAATTGTGAGTTTAGTTGTATCCTTAAGATCATAAAATTTCTGTCATATCTAAATTTTCTGTTCTTTAAAATTATAATTAACAATGGATAATAGAGTTTATGGTGTTGTGACTAACAAGTCACCTTTCTTTAATGCTGATAACTATGATTAGAGGAAATTAAAAATGAAAATGTATCTAGAGAGAATGGGACCTGAAATATGTGACACAATTAAAGAACAACATTTATTGCCTACAACTGCTTGGAACACATGGTCTCTATTTACTAAAGCCACCTATAAAAATAATTGTGAATCAACGAATTCTTTGTAATATTCTTTAGGTGATGAATAATTCAATAGAATATTTTCTTGTAAAACTGCATATGACATTTGGGATACTTTAGTTATTTCTCATGAGGGAACAACCAATGTTAATGAAATGAGATTAAATACCAATACTATTAAATATGATAATTTTAAAATGAATTCCGATGAAACTATCTCTGAAATGGATCTCAGGTTCAATGAAATAATGAATACCATGGGTAGTTTTGGGAATCTAGTGGACAACAAGGATCAGATTATGAGATTTATTCCATTCCTACCTGATAGATGGAGTGGAACATCTATTTCAATCGGAGAATCTTGTGACATAGGCATGCTACCGGGGAAGGAAATAATTGGAAGGAATATGTTTTGTGAAGAAGAGCTTTAGGTAAATCAATAAATATATGAAGAACTAATAAATAAATCTGTAGCATTCAATACTGGTACCTCAAAGTACAAAGATAATGAAAAAACTCAAGCTCTTATAGACACTTCCACCAGTGAAGAGTCTGATTCTGATAGTGATGATGACATGGCTCATCTGGAAAGGAGATTAAAGAAGTTCTCCCGAAAGAATATTTCCATTAGAAAATAAAACTATAAAATAAGGTATGGTAATAAAGGATATTGGAAAAAGGGATGGAAAATGGAAGGATAACACAAATGAGATAGTTTTTTTTTGAGTGTAAACTAAAAGGTCATGTGAAAGATTTTTGACCCAAGATTAAATTTAAGAAGAATTATGAAGACAAGGGAAAAGGATATAAAAAGGATATGAACAACACTTAGAGTGACTCTGAAGATAGCTCATGTGGATATGACACTTTTGATGCTGACAAGAACAAACATTCAAACCTGTGTTTTATGATAGAAACATCTGAGGTAGCACCTAATTCCCTTATACCTATTGCTTATCATTCTATGAATGAATGTGAATCAAATAATGACTATAATATTACTAAGGATGAAATATTTGAAAATTGTGTAATGCTACAAGACGCCTTTAATGAACTCAAGGATAAACATAATTTATTGAAAAGACAACATGATTTAAATTCCAATTATAAGCCTGATTTGGTTATTGAAAAAGAAAAAATGTGAATAGTTTTTAAAATAAAATAATAAACTTAAATTATTCAATGAGAAATTAAAATGAGATCTTGAGAAGTTTACTACTGGTACAGATACCTTCACTCAGTTTCTAGGAAAAAATATTTCACCAAATTACACAAATGGTATAGGATATCAACCTGGACAGAGAAGGATTATTAAAACTGAATTTGTTCCAAAATCTGGACAGATCCCTGCTAGTTCATGTTCTGGACCATCTTTTGAAAAATAATTCTCTAAAGGACCAAACAAAGTATTCTTGTATAAAAACATATCTATTCATTATAGGAATCTGATGAGATAGGTATTGGTTCCTAAACATTTACTTGATAACCTCTATGGACCTAAGAAAATCTATGTACCAATGTAACCCTATACTTAAACTGTATTGCAGGAAAACTGTTTAAAAAGAGCCTATAAAACAATATGGTACTTGGACAGTGGATGTTCAAGACACATGAAAAGAGGCTACTCATGATTCAAGAGACTAATTAAAGTTGAAGGTGGACATGATACGTTTAGGGATATTGAAAAAGGTAAGATCGTCGTCCTAGGCCAAATTGGTGACCCTAATACTATATTAATTTCAAAATTAGTTTTTTTATGGCTTAAAGTACAATTTACTAAGTATATCTCAGTTATGTGATAATGGTTTTAATGTTAAATTTGAAAATGACACATATAATGATTTTAATTCTAAAAATGATTTAATATTTACTACTCTTATAAATGAAAATGTATATGCTCTTTATTTGAATTCTTTATCAAAACAAAATGTTTCATGTTTAAATGTCTTTTATAAGAAAATCTGCTTATGGAATATAATATTAGGAAACTATAATGTGCACTAACTTATGAAACTAACTAGGAATGGTTTAGTTAGAGACTTACCTAAATTGGAATTCCCTCTTAACAAAGTTTCTAATCCTTGTCAAAATGAAAAACCACACAAATTATCTTTCAACCCAAAGAAATATATTTCTACTTCTCAACCACTTGATTTGGTTCACTTGGATTATTTTGGACCACTTATAGTTTCATGTTTAAATGGGTAGCACTTTGTTTATGTTCTTGTAGATGATTTTTCTATATATACATGGGTATACTTTCTAGCTCACAAAACTGAAGCATGTTCTTACTGTATTAAATATTCCATGTCTGTAGAAAGTATTCGTGGAATTATAATTAAGACCTTGAGAAGTTATCATGGAAGTGAGTTTGAAAATCAGGAACTTGAATGTTTTTTCTCAAAAAATGGCTATACATAGAATTTATCTATTCCTAGAACACCTCAACAAAATGATGTCATAGAAACAAGAAATATGACACTTCTAGGGATGGTCTGGGCTATGATAAATTCATATAATCTACCTATCTATTTTTGAACTAATGATGTTAATACAGCTTGTTACATTATCAATAGAGTCATAATTAGACATGTTCTTAATAAGTCCCCTTATGAGTTCATGAATAATAGGAAGGCAAAGGTTAATTAGATGAGAGTTTTTGGTTGAAAAGTATTCATCCATAACACCAAGGACAATCTTGACAAATTTACTTCCAAAAATGATGAATGAATTTTTCTTGGTTACTCAATCCCCAGCAGTGCTTATAGAATATTTAATAAGAGAACCAAATATATGGAAGAATAAGTTCGAGTCAAATTTGATGAGACTGATCCACATAAACCCAAAACCTCTTATGAACATATTGTGGAAGATATGCCAATTATGGACCTTAATGTTAATGACAGTGATCCCATAGTGAAAACAACTAGTTTTTGAAATTTTCCACAATATGTGCGTGGTGAATTTGAACCTATAGAAATTCATAAGGAGTCCAGTTCAACTCTTCTTAGAGGTATTATAACTCTCAAGAATCGTCCTTTATATGGTGTAGTTTTTGATTTAAATAGTGGAACAAAAACTAGAGATTCTCTGAGAAACCAGGTTAAACATCAAGCATTTCTTTCACAGCATGAACCTAAAAATTTCAATGATGCAATCAATGATGAATTCTGGGTGATAGCCATGCAAGAAGAATTAAATCCATTTGAAATAAATAATGTAAGGGAACTAGTAGAAAGACTTAATGACACTTTTACCATAGGTACTAAATGTGTATTTGGAAATAAAGTTATGAATCTATAAATATAGTTGGAAACAAGGCTAGACTAGTTGCTCAAGGATATAGTTAAGAAGAAGGAATATAGTATGAGTGAACCTTTTCACATGTCTCTAGACTAGAATCCATTATGATACTACTTTCCTATGCAGCTCATCATAATTTCAAAATTTATCAAATTGAGGTCAAAAGTGAATTTTTAAATGGGTACATAGTTGAGTATGTATTTTTTAACAACCCCCTTGTTTTCAAAATCCCCATTTTTCAAATCATGTCTTCACACTTTCAAAATCCCTATATGGTCTGAAACAAGCTCAAAGAGCTTTGTATGATAGACATAGTTCTTTCATTATTTCAAAAGGATTTACTTAAGGAATAATAAATCCGACTATTTTTATTAAAAATATTTCCAAAGACTTTTTAATAGTATAGATTTATGTAGATGGTATTATTTTTGGATCCTCTGAAAAATCTTTATTCGCTGATTTTTAAAAAATGATACAAGATGAATTTGAAATGGGTTTAATTGGGGAAGTTAAAATTTTCCTTGGATTTCAATTTTTTTGAAATATGAATGGTATTGTCTTAAATTAGAGTAAATATACCAAATATCATTTTGAACCTTTTGGTTTGGACAACAATGAAGGTAGTGATAATCCTATGACTACCACCTGTAATTTTGATACAAATGAAACTGGTAAACCAGTGGATCAAACCAATTACAGAGTTATGAATGGAAATCTGCTCTATCTTACAGCTAGAAGACCAGATATTTTGTTCAGTGTAAGATTGTGTGCTCATTTTCAATCAAATCCTAAAGAGTCACATTTAACTGATGTTCAAAGTATTTTTAAATATCTCAAGTATAATAAAAACTTATAACTATTTTATCCAAGAGAACAATAATTTAATTTAATAAGTTATTTGGATACTGACTTTTCTAGTTGTAATTTAGATAGAAAAAGAACATCTGGAACATTTCCCATTTTAGTTTAGTCACTAGTGTCATGGTGTAGTAGGAAATATAATTTTTTTTATTACCTACTGCTGAATCTGAATATATAGATGTTGGTAGTTATTGTGCTCAAATTCGGTGGATGAAACTCACTTTACTATACTCTAGAAATCAATTCAAACATGTCTCTATAAAGTGTGATAATACAAGTTCTATCAACATCTCTAAAAATCCATTATCTCATGTTAGGACAAAGTACATTGATGTGTGACATAAATTCTTGAGATATCATTATGAAAGATGTGATATCACTCTTGAATTCATTGGTACTAAACACCAATTGGGTGATATATTCATATAGCCTTTGAATTTTGAGAGGATACATTACATTAAATATGAGTTTTGTATGATAAACTGTTAACCATTGGAAACCTCACCATTAGACACCTTACTATTAGGAACCTCAACACTGGACCTCACCATTAGAAACCACACTATTAGGAACCTCACTGATATACCTCACCAATAGAAACCTCATCGTTAAGAACCTCACCGATAGACCTCACCATTAGGAACCTCACCATTGGACCTCACCGACAGACCTCACTGTTAGGAACCACGCCGTTGGACTTCATCATTAGGAACCTCACCATTAGACCTCACTAATACACATCAACGTTAGGAACCTCACCGATAGACCTCAACCATAGGAACCTCATTAACAGACCTCACCGTTGTTACCTTACCGATAGTTTATGTTCTCAGGACTTAGTGTTTTATATACCGGAATTTAAAATGTTTTATGTATTACTTATCTCTTTTATATAATTTTTTTTTCGATCCCTATGTGATAAAATTAATGTACATAACACATTTTGATCCCCCTCAAATTTTCTCTAATCTATTTCCCCCTAACCTCATAACCTAACCCTCTTCCAAGAACCTCAAAACACTTCAGACTGCATGGAAATTATGAAAAGACCATTGTTCAGGGATGAAGGGGATGTACCAAGTCCAAAGAAACCTTGAGTTGAGACTTGCTGTGGAAGTCAGGTTGTGGAAAACTGATCAAACCTCATCTGTCAAAGAGGGAAACTGTAGTTGAAAAAGTGAACAATTATGAGTGGATGCTATTGAGCATATCTCTAGTGTTAAAGGAACATGAAGCTCAAGACAGTGTTGAATTCTTTGTAAACCACAATAGATTCTATTACCCAAATTTATGGAAGGATTTATCGAGTTTTTGAAATTCGAACATACTGGGTATTATAATAGAATGTCTTCAACGGTGAATGGAATATGTATATGTTTTTACTTGGTTGAATGGGTTGAGTTTCTGAGTGTACCACATGAAGGGATTTATGATCACTACTCAGGAGTGGTGCCTCCCACTACTGACTTCTTCTATTCTGAAGAATCCTTAGCCGAACTGAAAGAGAGTGGGTTCCCTAGAAAAGTCATTAAGGTTAAGATAGAATGAGAAGACAAGATATTGTTTATGTTTTTCCAGCATGTCTTGAGGCCCAGGATAGGGGAATTGGATACATCGATATTTTCAGGATGCATTTATCTTTTATATTTTGAAGAATGGATAGAAGATTAATTTGTGTAGGATACTGATGATTCAATTAGAAGATAATTCCATGCATAGTTTCAAATCCAATGACTTATTCCATGCTACATTGATAACATTGATATTGAAGGTGAAAGGAGTTTCTAGAGATAAGGAGAAAACAATTGTTTTAAAGGACAATTTCTGCATTACAAAGGTAATTTTCAAGTTGATGAAAATAAATTGGAACCCATGGTAAAAAAGATGGGTGCATGATGAGGCTACGATTTATGAGGAATTCAATCATTTCACTAATCCTACGAAGCCTAAGGATAAAGGGGATCATATTCTAAAGCCTTATGAAGTGGAACCAGTATATTTAGATGCAGACGAAGAGGTTGCTGCTATACCAGAATGAGAGGATTATCTTATAGATGAAAGGATTAATCTAGAACATCCCTCCAATCCTCATGCTAATACTATATCCTTTGGTGAATCTTGTCCACCAAAGAGATTTCCTAGAAGGGAGATAGTCCTACAAAATAGTGATGATTAATAGACTAGTGAAGAAGAAGTGGCATAATATGTCTAAAGAGACATTAGAGAAACCACATATGTGGATTAGACCACTAAGTCTAGTCATGCTGACTTTGAGACTGCTGCTGATGTGAGTGAAGAAGAATGTCTTAGTCTCTGTCCTCTGATAGGGCATACAAAAATGGTTGAAAATTTAGATGAAGAGGTTGCTGATTCAGATGAAGCTGGAATTGTTTTAGAAGTTGTTAAAGATTATATGTAGAAAGTGGTAGTGGACCCTTTGGTTGTTGCCATTTCTCAAGAAGGTATGGAAGATCTGAATGTGGATGGTTAAGAGAATTATCCAAGTGAGTAGGAGGAACCCGTTGCCACAGGTTTAGTTGATGTAGCTCTTGGAATAGAGGATTGTTCAGAAGACACTAGATTTTGGGTCCTATGATTACATTATAAATACTATAATGACGAATATCCTATCAGAAGTCCTCTAATTCCTACTGTTTCAGAAAATACTATTGTGTAGACATTGGTTCTTTTTCCTTGTGACTGTGGGTAGAAGGATGATTTGGAATCACTGAAATCATATCTAAAGAGACACTTTGATGAGAGATTTGTTGGGTTTGAATCCGATATGACTCAAAATCAATAATTTTTAACATCTACAATGGAAAGACTGCTTTCGACCTTTCACAGAATCTTGCTAGAGGAAGTAAAGGACTATCAGAGTCAGAGAAAAACCCTGTCAGATTCAATGGAATCTATGAAAAATTCTATATCCCGATTAGACTCTTATATGGCTTCAATGGATCAAGTGGAGAATGATATTCGAGATGATTAAAGTGTGGGTTTGAAAATTATAACTGTGTTTGAGGACATTAAGAAGTCTATGGAGACACATGTGACTGGCCAAGATGATGATGTGAAAAGGATGATCAGTGGGATGACTAAATCTTTTAAGGAGACAGTGGATTTCACAATGGCATCTTTGTGTGCATCTTCTTCGTCTTCAGCTTATCCTCTTGCTGATCTAGAAGCCTTTGGGTTAGATTTTAGAGAAGAAGATGGGAAGTTATCTAGTATAAGTACCCTAGATCCTCAGTCTATGACTAATGTTATTTCCAGTACTAGAGAAATTCCTATTCTTGTGGGAAATTATTTAGGGGAAGCTACTCAAGATCAGAAGGTCATCAAAGAGAAAGTTGATTTCTACTACAAAATGGTATACACTAAGAATCATATGGATGGTCACTTCAAGATTTTATTGGAGAACTTGAGGATTCAAACGGTAACTCAAGAATTTAAGGATCATGTAAGTAGGATACTAGAGTTCAATCCTGCCTTATAGAATATTCATGGATAACAATGATGATTTTATTTCATCCATAGAGTGATGAGGGAGTATTATTATGGATTTCTGAAATATTCTTTTTCCATTTCTCCATGTGGACTGCAATCCCATTATTGTTCCTCCATCCTTGCTTTCTACATCAGCTGCTTCAGGTTTAATCAGTGCACCACCAATGATAACTCCCACATACGACCTAAGAAGTTTGAACCCTATGATTTCTCATAGATCTACATACAACAGTTCTACTGATGCTTCTGTTGTAGCTCCTCCATCCCTGCTGACTACCATCCCTCGGGCTATCCCTCCATCTTTAGAACCTATATCCTCAAATCCCAGATACAAATATTCCTTGGACATCACTAGTGTAGACTGAATAAGGGATGTCTTAATTGATAGGGATCTTTATAACATGTTTCTATATTATACTTTTGATTCTTTACTAGAAAAAGTTTTTTTTCTTCTTTTCCTCCTGTCATTTTGTTAATCTCAATGCGGGAGAAATATTTAAGCATGAATCACAATGTTACCCAAAGAGGGAGAAGCAAGCCAGGTTACAAGATAAGTTTACATTTTTAAACTTCCTAAAAGAATGATATGTTTTTTAGTTAAATTTTCTTATCTATTTGTTTCTCATAATAATAATGGTTCAAATGATTTTATACACACCTCTGAAGATATTAGAAAATATGCTTACCCTGATTCAAACATACTAACATAATTGTTGATTACTAAAAAGTGGGAGATTGTTCGACTCACTAGTTTTGATAATCCCAAATAGTCTTTCATTTATGTAAAGAATCATGTTTATCTTACAGGATAATCATTTATGTGAAAAATCATGTTTTTATCAATGTAATAACTACATAAATTTAAGCTCACTGCTCTCTTGTTTAAACTCAATGCGCAAAATTTCTCAAGTGCAATGGTCACCGATGCAAGGTCACCGATGCAAGGTCACTGAGTGAAAGTTCACTGATGGAAGGTTACAGATGCAAGGTCACCGATGAATAGGTCACCAATGCAAGGTCACCGATGCAAGGTCACCGATGTCAGGTCCCCGATGCAAAGGTCACCGATGCAAGGTCACCGATGCAAGGTCACCATTGCAAGGTCACTAATGCAAGGATACAATTGGAAAGGATACCAATAAAGACTACCAATCGAAGGATTCCATTGGAGATTTATCGATGGAATGTTACAATTGGAAAGGTTTCGATGGAATGTTACTAATGTGTACTTACTGTTGAAGCATGCCATTATAAAGGCTACCGTTACCAGTCTACCATACTCTTATAAAACATACCTTTTAAAATTCCTAGTATTATTATATAGGAAATATTTGAAAAATTAAATGCTTCTGATATTAATTATTTATGATTGTAGATATATCCCGAGACGTTATCGGGTGACATTATGATGTATGAGAAAGATCACACATGATGTACTTATTCCCTTGTTCAAACCTCGAATATATAAAAGTGAAGATCGGGGGAGTAAAGCAGGTTACATCAGAGAATGAGTCCAGATGATAAGAAAGTGAAGAGCAGTAACATAGAAGTAGCGTACGAAGGAACTTACTTGTTATATCATAGAAGAACCATTCAAGCACATTCACTATGATCCCAAGAACATCAAGAAGATCATTTTGGGAGAACCATTTCAAGGTTTCCTTCTATGTCTCATCAACTCTCGATCAACACAAGAAGCCAAACACTCAATTCATGAATCATAGAACCTAGATTTTCCATACTCTTTTTCGGATACACCTTCCATTGAAAGACTCAAACTGAAAATTCTTAACTCCAATGGGTCAAGAGCTGAATTGCAATGAAATAGATCCTTTTAAACTCAAGCTTATAATCTTAGATCTATTGTTATTCTTCTTTTTAAATTTCTTGAGAAGTGTGTCTGTCTGTTTCACACACTCTCTCCTGTTCTAAACTAGTGGATACTGAATATCTTCACATCAAACTTGACATACATCTTGTTTCCCATGTTTAACTATGGAAGAGACCTTGTGTGGTCCGTACTGTTGGTTTTTCCCATAAAGAACCATGGTAAAGGGTGAGAACCCTATATAGTTAGTGAAAACTAATATAAAGCATGATACAGGCTATGAATCATGTTTATTGTTAATATAAATGGCCTGGTTTCAATTGATCACCAATTGGAGAGGATTAAGTCTCGGCTTGAGACTGAACCTGTTATTTAACTCCACGGTTCTCTATATTTCTTATTGTACAATATTTTATCTTTTTCTCACTGATTAAAATTGCTAAAACATAATACTGTTTTTCATTAACTTTGATAGTAAGTTTTGGTTAGTGTGTGTATGTCTTCAATTTAGTAAACTGATATCAAAAGATGAAGTAGTGTTTTTAACACTAATTTAAATGAGGACTAATCACCCATTGAGAAACTTATTTACCAACTAAACATTTACATCTCTTCTACCTTAATTAACTAGGCCATTTAAAATTTAGAGGATCGTTATAAGAAACATTTCAAATAGAATGTTTAAGTAGGAACTAAATTCACCCCCCTCTTGAAATCCCACTCCGACCAACAATATTCTTTCTTCGATCATGTTTTGTAATAGGAAATTAAGAAATCTGAAATTAATAGAATGAAAACACCCAATGTATACATAGAAATTAAAATAAATTAATATTTTGAAATCCAAAAAATTAAAAAGCTACAATTCTCAGAAATGGTTCGAGATTGATAGCCCCATGGGGCATCATTAATTCCCAACGGGTCTATGAAAAAAATAATATTTATAACCACTCAAACTATGATACTTAATTAATATAAACACATTAAAGAAAAATATTATGATTGATCCTTTGGGATATAGAAACTAGTTTATTTATGACATCAAATGATTTTATTTTATTATTTTAGAAAATCATATGAAAAAAAAATTGGATAATTTTTAAAAAATTCGTTTGAAAAAAAGTAGATTGATTGGTTTGTGATCATATTTATAAAGTTTCTTTGGGTTCTATAATATTAGGGTTCTGGTGAAATTATATTTCTTGAAATAAGTTTATTTATGATTGTTGTCAGAGTAGAGATGAGAAGGTCCCAATGGCTATGGTATCTCCTCCTTGCTAAAAATTTCTATATTTCCCTTACTCCAGTAATTTAGGGCATTTTCGAATCAAGTTTGTCTCGATAATAATTTTATAAATTATTTTTTCTAAATTTGAAAACATTCATGTATCATTTAGGATTGTCAGTTACACAATTTTTATATTCCTTGTAAATTAATTTATCAATGTACATGATAAAATAAAAAATAATGGGACTGGAAGATGAATATAGAATTGCGGAAAACAAAATATATGAATAATACAATGAAATAATTCCATCGGCACCTTCCCCATTTTATTACAACACCATATCATAAGAAGGGTTTGTTCCTTAATCTTAATATAGTACCAATAGTGTGTAAGATAAAATAAAAAGAAATAATAAAGGAAAATAAATAAAGATCCTTGGGAGGGCACAACATCTCGCTCCAAGATTTGGTCTCTAGTGGATGTGGATCTCAATTCCCCTTTATAGCAGAATCCTAGCCCTCTTTTCATAGGCTTTATATGGGTTTTAAAATTGACAATAATCATTAATATTTGTTCCAGCGGCGGTCTGAGGTGCCTCACACATCAATGATTTATTCAAAAAATAATGATTTGGTGAATCTGGGTGAAACATTTCTATCTATAAAATTAAACCACATGTAACTGATATTCACCACATAGGATTTTCCATCTGACAGATTTATACCACGTGTAACTAATTTTCACCATGTTTAATTTTCTTGGATTCTTTAATTTTCTCAAAGTTGTGTCCTACCATTCACTACCTTCACAGGTACACATTATGTATTCTTTTCATGATGTGTAATTAAATTTTTATGATATAAAATTCTCATTTTACATTGGTTATTCGATTTGAGGTTCTAAAAGTGCTCCACAATCTTCCTCAGAAGCTAGTGTCAGGCTGCTTCATTTTTCTCACAGTGTGAGGTGTCTTTTAGCTCCAAAATTCACCTCTTTCTTTTCCTTTTCTAATAATAATTATAACCTTACACAAAACCTAAAACTGGTAAAATCTGACACAAATTGAAATGAATAATCTATTCAAAATAGAAATTAATATATTAAAACCCTCTAAAATGTATGCATGAAATTCAATTTTCAGTCATATAAGTTAAACTATCCCTTCATGATGTTTTTGATAATCGTAGTTCTAGAGAATTCTAACAAGTTGTATTACAGGGAATGCAAGGATTGTTGAAGGAGTGAGAGAAATAATATATAAATAGATATTATAATATCATATAAAATCTATGACTTGAAGAAGAATAAATCATTGGTATTATTAAGACTATCTTAAAATATTTATTTTTATTACATTTAATCCTTTTAGTAACAGATATTAATTATTTTAAAAAAATAATAAATTAAATGCCCAAAAAATAATAAAAATAGTTTTAGAATAGAATATATTATGGTTTTATAACTTTGAAATTTATTTTGAGGTTCACAAATGGATTTTTTTTGTTTTTAATATTTTATATATCTAAATATTATTTGTCTAGTCATGAAAATATATTTAGAAATATTTAGGATATTTTAAAATCAACATATTTTCATAAAACATAATATTCATTAAAAACCTTATATTCATCATTTTTCTCAAAATCAATTTCTTCATATAAAAACTGAATCATAAATAATGATGACAAGATTATTCCAAATTAATAATCAATTTAATGAAAATATAAGTTTAAATGATTTGAATAAAAATATTTTAATATAATTTTAAATGAAAAATTATTAAAATTTAATGATAAAAATATTTGGAAAATAATTACACTTTATTTTTATTAACTTTAATGGTATATTTAACAATTTATTTTCAATAATTTTTATTTTAATATCATTATATTGATATTTGTTTAAATTTATAATTATTTCAAAAGTTTCCAAGAATGGTCAGTAAACTATTCCAATTTCAAGGTTACTAGTCTAGTGATTATATTTTTAATTGTTACTTTTTCATTCTAATAGTCATATATCTTCCATATTCCATATATATAACTCTTTAATACTACAAATTTCATTCAATTCCATTTCCATCAAGTTTCTCTATATGGCAGATATAATGGGTATACCATATTTAAAATCATTATCTTTATTATTATAGTGGTGTTTCTTATTGTTCAATTTATGGGAGACAACTACCATATGCATTAAAAAATTATTGTAATGGTATTTAAATTTTAAAGGGCTCATTTTATTCTTAGAAATTTTATTAAAATATTTATACTTCAACTATAATTAAATATTTTTATACTATAAAATAATTATCATTTCATTTTCTATTACATAATATTTTTTAATTGTATAATTTTTTACATTAATTCAGGTTTTCAAAAAATAGTTATATAAAATTGATAACTAGAAATACTTTTGGGTAACGATATATATTAATTATAGTTTCATGTCAACAACAAAAATAATATTAAAATTCATTAATTTTATATCCAAATATTTTGTTGAACAATCCTTATAAAAACTACACATAAAAGATTTGGGAAGTTACATTTTACCACCTTAAATAAATTTTCTCATCATAATTTTTTATAAATGGAAGGATTCTATTTTTATTCACCCAATTTTAAATTAACATAATAGTAACCTCTAAAGTAATTATAAATTCCTAACATGACTAATAATACATAGAGTTTAAAATTTTAAAATATTTTTTCTTATTATTTATACTTGAAATGTTTTCCTTTAATTCTAGGAATTAACCCTATGTCCTTACCTAAATTCATTTTTATTTATTAATTTTAAAAATCAATTATGCATTTCTTTGATTGGAAGTAACATACCTCACACCCAAACTTCAAAATATCATGAAACACATACTACTATTTATACATAAACAAATATATTTATTACATTAAGTTTTTATTAGAGTCATAGGTTTAGTTTCATTTAGAACTATTAATATATTAAATAATTAGATTCATAGTGATTTATCAATTATTTTTACACATAAGCCTATATTTTTTATTTTTTGTGTGGTTTATATTCCCAAAAATTAAATCATTATTAATCTATGTATTTTTTCAATTTATTTTTCAAAATATACTTAAAATAAAAAAAAATGTCAGCTAAATGAAAAACATGTGTCTATTTATGATAACATAGTAACATTGATTTTAACTAAAAAATTCATTTTTTAAGATCCTTATGTTAAAATGATTTTATTAATTGAACTACAAGAAATGTTTAATCCAATGAATTGTGGCACAAAAGAAGAAATCATTTTCAATAAATTCTATGTTAAAAATTGTGACCTTATTTTTCTAAATGTTCCATGTATTAGGATATAATAAATATGAAATAGGAAAATTATTTATTTACTTTAGAGATAACGTGAATACCCATGACTCCATAAAATATCGAGTAAATATTATTTGTTCTAATTTTTCTTATATATATCAAAAGATAAAGTTATTATTTTACCATTAATAACTATCCAATACCTATATGACATTTAATTATTTTTTGGGAATGTTTCATTTAATGTTGATATAGTGGACCAAATCCTAAATGACTGGATTATTTTCAACCAATCGGTAGAAGAATTGTACCTAAGACATTTCATTTTAATATGAATGATTTCCACCCATTCTATAGAAATTTAAACATCTTTTGATCACATAGGGGGACATAATATAAAATCACAATTTGAATTCTCACTATGTTAAATGATATTTTATATTTTTTGTATTTATATTATTATCCTTCATATGTTATCTTATTTAAATATAGTATTATTAAAATATACCACACATTAATTCAATTGATCTTGTGTGATGATTTATATTTATGTAATAATTTCATTATTTCTATTTTCCCTTAAGCATGATGTTTTATGTATTGTATTGGTAGATAGATTCAAAAAGAAAATTTCCATTAATTTGAAATACAATTCAGGGTATCTTTCTTCATGAAATAATATTTTAGAAAAAAAATCAAGTTCCATTTTTTGATTCTTTGATGTGATTAAGATATGAGTTTTGGTGAAAATAACTTGATCATTGGTGGTGGTCAACATTCCACAATGTAATTTTTATTAAACTCTAGGAACATTCTATGTAATAAATAATTTAATAATATGATTTCAGTTATTTATAATTAATTATTGATTTGTATATATATCTCCCTTTAGTTGATGATGGATGAGGATCATGGAAATTTATTAGTTCTGAATATTTTCATTGAACTTTTTCAAATCTCAAACATTAATTTATTTTTATATATTTTTCACAAAAGCCTAAAAAACCTATAATAATACAAATATTTTTTAATTATAGTTAAATTCATTTTATTAATTCTAATTTTTGAATTCTTCCTCAAGAGATAACCTATGGGTCCAATGCTACTATAGAAATTCAATTGAAAGTTACATCTAATTTATATATTTTCAAGCACAATCTACTCTAAGACTATTGTTGGGGATAACTAATCATTTTTTTCATATTTTTAAATTTTTTGTATATATTTCAAATCATTTTAATTTTTTATGTTTTCACTATTTATTTTTCCATTAAAAAATTATCTTCCACCCTTCTTCAGACATTTTTTATTCTTCTTTCCCTCTTTCATTCACTTTCTTTTTTGTTAGTTTCATTATTTTATATATTTAGTTCGTTGATAAATAAAAGTCACTACTATTTAAAATTTATTTTTACCTTATCAAAAACTTAAAATTTCATTAAAATGATCCTAAGATATAAAATACCTCTCACTCAAATATTAATCAATTAATAGAATAATAATAAATTATCATTTGGGAATATATTATGGAACCCTAAGGGATCCCAAAACCACAAAACAATTTAATCAAATAACAATATTTAATAAAAGTGTAAAAAACATGACTTTAAATGAATTTACCACCCATGATGTTGATTACTAACCAAGATGTATTAAATAACCTGATGATAGATCCTTCTATATGCTTATATTAGGCTTCATCCACCAAATTCCAAAATTACATTTTCTTATCTATGGGGAACCACAAAAACACCTCATGGAATTCAACATAATATTTTCCCCCATAAAATACAATGTGGTGTCTACGGGCCAAAAAATTTGATAATTTTTCCCTTTATGATGTGGTCGAATACTACTTATACACTCCAACTGCAATAATTTGAGTTATTACTGAAGTTAAATGAATATTTCTATATATTTTTTCTCTTTCATCCTGAACTAAAAACATTAGAAAATATATTTTAGGAATTAATAAATAACAAGGAGACCCTACATGAATAGTGTGAGAGAATTGAATGATTTTTTAACTTATTCATACCGCTATCAATTTATCCAACACAATATAATTTTCTGCATCAATTATGGAATTTTCTTCATGTATCATTAAATTATAGATCATTCTACTTGATGTTTTATTTTATAAAAATACTACATCCATTGATCACCTAAGATGCAGTATGGCTCAAAATAATAAAAAATCAAGATTTAGTTGACATAACACACTGAATGGGAACATGAGGCAAACCATTTATTCCTATAACGAATAGTTAATAAAATTTTAAATAAAATTAATAAACATTTAGCATAGTTGGATCATGATTAAGGTAAATCAGAGAAATAAAATAGTTTAATGATGTTTGGTACTTTTAATACTAAAACAAACTTTATATATCATTATAAAAAACATTAATATTCATATATTTTTTAAGGCATATTTTCTAAGATGTATTCCAAAAATTAAAAATATCATAAATGAAAATTTTAGGATGAACCCAAGAAATCATTTAAAAAATTGCAGTACTCAGAAGGTGGAAACTCTAGCTATCCAATTTAGAATATATATCACAAAATACAAGATACACATTCTCCTTCTCCACCATTCCAAATTAACCCACCTCTACAGGTAAAATATTTAGCAATACATAATGATATAATGATTAAAAGTGAATAAAAATCCTTTAGTTCCAATATATCACACAGTCAAAACTACAACACTCACAAACTCAAGATAGATAATTGGAAAAACATTTATATAAATAAATATGAATGGGTTTAGAGAATTACCATCCTAACCTATTACCAATTCTAAATACAATGGCATTTTATGTTTGGTATGTCTTTATTTCAATAAGGATATATCACATCCCCATTTTTATTGACATATTGTATCCCTGATCATTGAAAATTATTCTTCTTAATTAGTAAAATATTCATTTTAAAATGATAATAAAATATATAAAAGAGTTATTATTAATTTTTCCCATGAACCATGCATCTATCTGATATTTCAATAAATAACTTATAAATATAGGGAAATAGTAAATAATAAAATTTATAAATAGGTTATTGATACATAAATAATGTTATAATTTTACAATTCTCTCTTGGATATATTCAAAAAAATTCCCAATAAATAATATTTATTAAATATCTTTTTACATTATGGCGGTGACTGAAGGGGAATGAGAGAGGTCACATTATAATGAATTTCTCAACCTTGATACAATTTGTGAGGCCAACTAAATTCAGATAACAAGTAATATTTTTGATACCTTTTAAAATATGGATACATTATTTTTGTATGAAATTATTGATTTTGGTTCATTATCATGAACCAACCTAGGTACCCAGGTAAACAAATAACCGAGTTGGTCCTGAAATATCCCAAAGGACATTATGGATCCCCATGGGTTGGAGACCAACACCTAGAAATATATAAAATGAAATTGTGCACTATTTTACCACAAAATGTATGGAATTAAATAAACAAGACAACATTCATATCAAAAGAAACTCCACTTGGAGAAAATTTGTAAAATCCTAGATCCGAATTCCACTCAATGGGTGCCCCTTACCTGGTTTCCACATGACCCCAAGTGCATTTCCCAAAACCACTGAGGCTACTGACTAGAAGTATATCCAAGGGTGTGATAGTGGGGAAATAGTTCCCTCAGCTCAGTACCATTTTCTCTTGCTTTTAAGTAGCATGTCAAGTACATGTAGAAGGGTTCTTTCCCTAATCAACACCTTCAACAATATAATCAGATAGGGTCCAAAAGAATGACCCAAACAAGGTGTGAGAAATAAATCCTAATATGGAACCACCAAATCCATGTTCATTTTATTCAGTGGGAATATGAATCAAGTAGTGTACAGAACAAAAATGAAGTAAACTATGAATAACTCAAAAGTGAACAATCCAAAAAGTATTTTTTTCATTTTTATTCAATATGTTCAGTTAAACAATTTAATTACATCGAATTATATATGTATTGAGATCCATCTTTAGCCCATGAATCCCTCATATAAATAATAATTAAAAAATACCTTAGATGGCTATCTCAAAAAATAAACTGAAGACCGAATCCAAGAATGTGATTTTTCATACAAGATGCGCCATAAATCATCTCATTTAAATAATATATTCAACATCATGAATGTAGGAATAAAAAAAACCCTACTCACATGTATAACCAAATCCATTCCCTCCTACCTAATGAATCCTTACCCACAAGAATAACAACTCTACACCCACATTCATAAATAATCCTTTCCCACATGTATAACAAACCTTTTCACACATGCATAAAAAATCCTCACCCACAGTCATAACATTTCAATCAAGGTCAAGCCTGGTACATCAACATTTCATCATATTATAAAACACATGTAAAGAACACTATTACAAGGTTAATATATAACAACTCACATGGGAAACAAACATATCAAGAAACAAGTGATTTAAACTATTACAAGGCTAAAACGAAAATTGGCATATCATGGGGCCAAGGGGAAATAACTAATACCCAAACCGTTAATCAAATCAATCAAAATTTAACACAATATCAATTCCATTATAATTTAATTTGTACTTAACAAACTAATAAGGTAAAATAGGGCATTCCTCATAGGCAACTTCATCATCGTATCCATAAAGAATCATTCTAAGTGAACACACCCACATTGTGGCCCTTAATCAAACCAAAAATCACAAGCATGCATAAATTAATTAAAAATCAGGAAAAAATCCTTTTTAAGAAAAAACAAGTGTCCGTTTCTATTCAATGTTACACCCTAAACAAGGAAGAACTACAATAATACACATATAAACAACTCGATAAGGATTGAAATACACAAGACCACCTACCTCGTCGTAGTAAGAATCACCTCATACAACATCATGCTTTGATTCGACCTAGAATAGGGTAAATCAAAAAAAACGAGAAAATATTTATCCACCATTGAAAACTAAATTTAGAGACTAAATCAAGATGAGAGGCTCTAGAGGAATTGAGTACTCACCGAGAATATTCCAATGGTTCTGATGGTGTTTCAATCAGAGATCAGATGGAGAAACTGGAGGCAAAAATTATAAAAGATTTTCTTGGGAACACTTCTCGTCGAATGAGGTTTCTTTTTGTCTATTTGGAAAAACTACATACTTCTCGACATATAAATAAATTAAAAATTTACACTATGTTTACTTCAATCTACAATCAATTTCTGTAAAAATTCTATCCTGAACATTATGTGTCTTTGTGCCTAGATTACATGGGATGTAGTAGAAGATTATTTGGCTATGGATTTGATGTTCTATGGTGTTCTATTTGGACTCTCTTGTACAGTGATTTTGGATTCCGATGGGTGGCTCTCAGTGGTGGTCTGGTGTGGCCAAGATATATATTTCAGGACAGGGTGTGAGACGGGAGGCGTCTCATCAACTGAGGCATAGATGATGGTTTCCGTTTTTAATTTGAAATTTGATATTTAAAACTTTTCTTTGTACTCAATGGTCAGCGCGGTGATGTGGATGTGAATATATTTGGAGTGGATGACTGGGACGTGGCATTGATAGGGATGACAGTATGTAGGCTAGGTGATTTATAGCTCATCATTATATCTTTTTAATGTATTAAGTTTGAATTTGGTATTGTGTATGTTTTGAATTTTTAAATCTATGGTCATTTGTGATTTTATCACTCATCCTAAAAGTGGATTTTAAAATTGAAAAAAATGGATTTGGAGGATACATAGAATGTACCTATAAGTACCCAACATGTAGTTCCCAATAACATCATGTAATAGGAATGCATACCACCCTTTACATATTTCCCCCTATTTTGATAAGTATAAAATGAAACGAAATGATCTGTACCTCAAAAAAAGAACTGGGTTCTTAAAAATTTCCCCCCATAAAGAAATTTGGCCATGAATTTCCCTACAACGGGTGATGAAGAAATATTTTAGAACAACTCCAGCTATTGTGATCCTATATTTGCCTCCCTCCCCCAAGTCTCATCATGTACTCGATCGTTCTTCCAAATCACCCATACCAAAAGAATATATCCACCCCAGTGAACCTTCAAGCTATAATCTAAAATATGAATGGGATCCTCCCTAAAGAAAAAATCTTCCTACAACACCAATTCCTTGGTCTGAAAGGTGGGAGACTTCTTTGAAAAGTAACATCGTAACTGAGAAATGTGGAAGATGGTGTGAATATTCCAATACTTTTGAGGTAACTACAATCGATACGCAACCTTCCTGACACTCTATGGAATCTCAAATTGAGTGATGTATCTCAGTTAAAGCATTCTGTATCTCTCGATTCTATTTTTTCCCAAAAATGGTGAAACATGCATGAAAACTTGATCCCTATCCTTGAAATATAGAGGTCATCTATGACGATCATCATAAGATTTATGAGGAGAGTGAACGACATCCATCTTCATCGGAATCTACTGGTCCCTCTTAGAAGTCTCATGCATGAGTTGTGGTCCTAGTAAAGTTGCCTCACATGCCACCAGACAGCACAGGGGTGATCAACATGTCCTACCATAAAAAATCATATTAGGTTCAATCTCTATAGTATCCTAGAAACTGTTATTTTAGGGAAATTCTACTTGGGGAATATGCTTCTACCAAAATCCTCCAAATTCTAGGATATATGCTCGCGACATGTCCTCCAGCACCTTTTTCGTATGCACTGAATGGCCATCAGTTTGTGGGTGGAAGGATGTGCTCTGAAGCACCTGTGTACCCATCACCCTGTGAAAACTCTTCTTGAAACAAGATGTAAAGTGGGAATCTCTATCTAAATCTATAGAACAACAGACCCCACAATGTCATACCACCTCACAAATATACATCTTCCCATGTTCATCAACACCAAAAGTCTCCATGACTAGCATGAAGTGAGTGACCTTCATTAGTCTCTCAACCACCACCCACAATACACCATCACCTTGTGGAGACCATGCTAAACCCATCACAAAATCTATTGCACATCATCCCATTTCCTCTCCAGAATAGGTAACTGTTGTAAAAGCCCGGCTGGCCGTTGACATTCCACCTTCACCTACTGATAGATGGAGCACATTATAACAAAACTTGCCACCTATCACTTAAATACCATCTACCATTATAGACAACACAAGTCACCTAATATCTTGGTAACTATGTGATATATGGTCCAAGAAAAATCATGAAACTCCCACATGAACTTTTCAACAGTGTCCAATGGAACCTATACATGTCCATGGGTATGTAAGATCTCATCATCACCTATCGTCCAAACAGGAGGTAGATCCTCACCTACTAGACTCTCCCATAATACTATTCCCTCATAATTTTATAGCTGTCTCATCCTTACTTTGTCCCGGAGGGTATAAGACATTTCTAAAAAACAAAGGAAGGTATGTCCAAACTTTTGTGCACCTCTAAGTGATTCTCTTAGAACAATTCCATACGCTTCCATTTTCTAATGGACTCCTTCACTGCCTGCATTCAAGTCCTCACTCTCAGTTCATTATCCACTACATTTCCTTTTCTGGGAATGTAGGTAATCTCAAAATCCAATGAATGAAGGTGCTCCACCTACCTTCCCTACCTCAGATTTACATCTCTATGAGTAAAGATGTACTCTATACTTTTTTGGTCCATGTTAACCAAAAAAACTCCCTAATAAGTAAATTTTTCAACAACGTAAATCATTAATAACTTGGGATAAATTGAGATCATGCATTAGATAGTTCCTCTCATGTGGCCTCGATAACCAAGTCCCATACACAATGACATGATAACCCTTCATAATAACTTCTCTAAGCCCAATACCTGATGCATCATAGTAAACAATGTAACTTCTACTTGGCTATCACAAAATCAGTATTAATGCTAATTTTAATCTCCCTTTTAGCGTCTAAAAGGCCATATCATAAGAATATGATCATAAAAACATCACACCCTTCTTGTTCAAGCCCGTCATCGGCCCTACAAAGAATGATAATTCCTATATGAAACACCTTTAAAAATCATCCATCCCTATAAACCATTGTACCTCAAAGATGTTCTTGGGATACTCCTAAATAACTACCGCTCTCACCTTCTCTAGGTCTACCAGTATTCTTGTCTTTGAGATGACGTGAAACAGGAAGCGAAACTGATTCATCAAGAAGTGGAACATTTGGATCTTAACATATAATTGAATTCTATCTTAGGGTACTCAAAATGATCTCAAGATATGTGGCATGGTAGTGTCGATTATGGTAATACACCATGATACCATCCACAAAAACCACCACAATAGAAACCATGTATGGATGGAAACTCAGTTGCTTAGTTCCACGAAGACCACTAGTGCATTCATGAGACCGAACGAAATAACCATATACTTGTATAGACGGTACCTGCAATGAAAAATGTTATTAGGTATGTCTAAAGACCGAACACATACTTGGTGATATCCTAGCATTAAGTCTATTTTTTAGAACACCCAGGCTCCTCGATGCTGATCAAATAGGTCATCTATCCATGGAAAGGGATATCTGTTTTTAACTGTCAATTGGATCATTTTCTGATACTCCACACATAGCCTGAGGGTACAATCCTCCTTTTTCACAAATATGACTCGTGAAACCCATAGAGAAGTACTGGTTTGAATAGACACCTTTTCCTCTAAATACTATAGCTACCAATTGACCTCCTATAACACTATCGTAGAGTTCCTATAATGAAAAATGGATACTGATGAAGCTCCAAGAACTAGTTCAACCAGGAAATCCAAATTTCTCTTCAAAGGTAAACCTGAATAGTCATCCAAGAAAACATCCTTGAAATGATCAGCCAATGGAGGGAAATCTATCTGACACGATCCCTGGTCATCCAGATATAAACTATAAATATTTGATTTCATCCAACTCAACCCCCATTTCTCAGATCTAGATCGACTTGCATGGACATCCCACTCTCTCTTTAATAGATACGATCTGCCTCATGGAGATGTAAAACTGACCCTACGGAAATAGAAATCGACAATTGAATGAAAGGAGACTAACTAGTCCATTCACATTATAACATAATAGAATTTCATCTCTAAGACTGGAGATCCTAAAAGAACCAACACCCACCAACCTCAAGGGGAACTCCATAAACTGATTCACAAATGTCGTCGTATCCCTAACTTATTTTCCAATATAATAACATCAATAGAATAAATGAAAAAGTTCCCAAGGATATATACAACGGGAATGTATATAAAACTATGTGGAGAACCTTTATCAAAGATTGGAGAAGATAAAACATTGGCACCTCTATTAGAACCTATGATAGTATAAGGTCTAGGATCCTACTCTTGTTGGGTCTGATGCACTACAAAAGTAAGGCATGTACCAAAACCCCGTGAAACTGCCCGACTACCCGGAGCTAATCCACATTGTTGTCTATAAAAACATAGAGTCTGGCTACATTGGCCCCAACCACCACCTCATCCTAAGTGGCCTAGAGTATTCTAATTCCCTGATTGGTGATAATTCGTTGATCATGCTCCTAAATGTCGAGTTGTTCTAGAACATCATTCACTTGATACTGATGGAAACTCCCAATAGTAGCGGTGTAGTAGTCCAATCCTACCACATGATCGACACTCGACTGGGTCCATCGGGCACTACGGTCTCATATTCCATGCTCTGCCACACTAATATCACCTTTCCTGGCAACCAGAAGAAACATTCGGACTGCGCATATCCCCCCGAGAAAGCCCCATACAATGCTTCTTTCTCTTGGTAGAGATAGTGCCTTATCTCATTGTTGAACCGCCCGGGTTCTCACCCCCATCTTCTATTAGATTACAATTGGTAATCAATGCCTAATTCATGATGTAATATATAGAAGGAAACCTAAAAACAGTCACCTATGATCAGATATCATACTTGAGACCATCCTCGAATCATCAAGCCCTCAATATTTCATCACCCATCAGAATAGGTGAGAATCTATGAAGATCTTTGAAATGGGAAGAGTAGTCTGTCATTGACATATCGCCCTACTCTATATGCAAGAACACCTATGATTTATTGTCCCTTAGCATATCTGGGAAATATTAGTCATAGAATATCATATGAGAATCTCCCCATGAATTTTGTTTATGATGTTTTACCAGTGTGACAACATCACCCCACTGCTTGGCCGAATCACGAAGCATATAAGTTGTGATCTTGAGCCTCTTCTCAGGAGGTGTTTCCAGATACTCAAAAATCATAATCATGGACACCATCCATGAATCTACAGCCTGTGGTCCACCATCCGGTAAAAACATAGGCAGATACTACTGCTATAATACTCACATTAGTTCTACAATAGATGTGGAAGGTTGAGGTACTCTTTAGATGGTCTGTATAAAACACATAAAGCCTTCACAGAACTATGCATCAACACCTTCATCTGATATAATAGTTGGTTCCACAACTGTAATGACTCGAGGATCCACTGGTAGCTCCTAGCCTACCTCCTCTGGAGTATGCTCATTTCCAGTCTCTTGCATAAAATTATAGGTCATCATGGTATCATTTCTCTGTAAATTCTAAAACATACACCAAGGTATAAGCTCATTTATCATTGTACACATTTCAAGAATTTGAGATATACGTAAAAGATGAAAACAATAGAATGTTCGAAAAAATATGAGTACATTGAGTATAGGAACCATACATGATATGTACACATAATTTCATACAATGTTGTGTACTCTTACTTGAAAGGGTGTATAAACACACCAAGTTCAGGGTGTATCGGGACTATGCAAGGTGTTCACCCTTTAAAACGCACATGGGCATGTAACTCCACATAACTTGTATTTGTAAAAATCGTAGGTACACAGTGTGTCAAGGTGGAACATGGTGTGTACTCAAGTATCCCCTTATGGTAATGTACATTTACATGTCCTGAGCCACACAGGACTGCCTATGAACAACTAATGGGTTGTACATAAGCTATACGATGTGTTCTGATAAAATCACGACAACCTATTTTACCTCTCACATGACTTGTGTCACTTTCACCTAATACATGGTGTGTTATACAAGTACATGGAGTATAACTAAGAAATGTTCTCTCTTCCCAAATAGAAAACCCCATGACATGTATTCATATTACCACACTCTGTGGAGTCTTGTTTTTCGGATAATAGGCCTCACAAACTTCCAAGAAGTCCATTTAAAAAAAAGAAATGGTTTTCCAAATTACCATACTTGGGGCCCATTCTCAATGTGAATCAATTCCTAAAATCCACATATAGTGCATAAAACCCAATTTTTATCCCATGGCAGAAGCATGATCCACCAAACTATAATCCAAGATTACCTATACTCCTTCTAGAAAAAAAGTTTGGCATCCCTCAACATCAACGATAACACGTACCATTACACATATCACAACAACATGAATATATATATCATGGTACCTAACACAATAGCTTTCATATCTATCACGACTTCTATCACAATATCATGCAATTAGTAATGCTCCAAAATGTCTTGGAATGAATTCAAGAAATGTGATTTCTAACGAGTGCCTACATGATTCATGATATTGAATAACCTCATCTCCTTGGGTTTCAAAATAATAGAACCACAATGAAATCAATAATGCTAGAACAAAATAATTGTGTCACCTAAATATGAAATTGAATCAACTATAACAATTCAAAATCTATAAAAATTTCAATTTCATTCAAGGTAATATTGATATTCCCTCAACATGGGGTTGCTTCTCCCAGGACAACTAATTAAAAAATTCCATTTCTTTTATATAGTTTCCAATAATTTTAGAAAACTTGTAAATAATCCTCTAATTTCAAATTATAACATCCTAGGTCTGGATTACTCTCAACTGGTGCCTTGTACCTAGTTGGCTACATGTCCTCAAGAGCATTTCCCCATATTTTAGAGGCTTTAGACTAGTAGTGAGGGCCTAGGGTGTGATAGTGGAAAAAAATATTCCCCCATTGGTAGAGTGTAACATAGTGGAATAATAATATACAATAGATTAAGTAATAAACAACCCATAAATGAAATAAACAGTGGATGAATAATAAGATAAATTACCAAGAAGAATTCAATAAAAAAGAAGATGTAGCATGTTATGTTCACTAAAAATATCCAAAATAGGTACACTATAAGAATCCACAATATATATACCAAATTTATAAGAAAAAAGGAAACTAATAATAATTGAAATCCCCATCTTGGTCTCATGCTCTTCTTCTCCTAAACAGCATATCAAGTACCTATAGAATGGTGCTTTCCCTCATCGACATATGCAACAATGTCATCTGTGTGGGTCCAAAAGCATGACCCAAATAGGGTGCATGAAATAAATCCTAGTATGAAACCACCAAATATCTATGTCTATTTATCAGTGGGTATGTGAATCATGTTGAGCAAAAAAAGGAAAAGTAGTAAACTATGATGTAGTCAAAAGTAAACAATCTTACAAGTCATGTTTTCCCTTTTTTATTCACTATGTTTAGTTCACCCATTCAATTACATTTAATCATATAACTCATGAGATCCAACCTAATACCATAAAACCCCCATATATGGAATACTAAAAAACACCTTATAAGGCTTTCTAAACAAATAAAGTGATGACATAATCCAATTTTGTGATTTTTCATAGCAGAGGAATCATATATCATTCGATTTAAATAATCTATTCAACATTTTTCCTATAAGAATAGGAAAAACCTACCTATTGGAATAACCAAATCATTTCTCTTAGGCCTAATGATTCCTCACCCTTATGAAAAACAACCCTATAGTCACAGGCATAACAAATCATTTCCCATAGCCATAACATATCCTTTCCCACAGGCATTACAAATCCACTCCCACATGCATAATAGTTCAATCATGGTCAAGACCAATATATTAAAATTTAAAAATATTAAACAACACATCTAAATTACACTATTAGATGGTTAACATATAATAACTCATATTGGAATCACATATACTAAGTATCATGTGCATTAAACTATCACAAAGCCTAAATAATAATTTCTATATCATGGGGAAAAGGGAAAATCACTAATCCCAAACATGTTAATCAAATAAATCACAATTTATCACAATTTCAATTCCATTATAATGTAATTCAAACTTAACAACCCAACAAGGGAAAAATGTATGCCTTATTTGCATCTTCAGCCAAATGGACATAAACAGTCGTTCCTAGGGAACACACCCATGGGGTGGCCATTAACAAAAATATAGCCACATGTATGATAAAATTAATTAAAAATAAAGACGTTATCATCATTAGGAAATAATAAGGTTCAATTTTCATCCAAGGTTTCACCCTAAAATGGGAGAATGGAAACAGAACACATATAAAAAAACTCGATAATGAGAGAAAGGAAGAAGACCAATGACCTCGTCGTAGTAAAGTTATCCTCGTCTAGAATTTCACTTTGATTCAATGTAGAATGAAGTAGATCTAAAAATGATAAAAAAAAGTGATCCTATATTGATAACTCATTTGATAGAAGAATTAAGGAAGAAAAACTCAAGAGGAATTGAGTGCTCACCATGGGGATTCAAACAGATCTAATAGTGTTTGAATCAGATACAGAACAATGATACTGGAGGCAAAAGAGTATTCAGAATTTCCTGGGCATGCTTCTCAACAAACGGGGTTCGTTTTGGTCTGTATGAAAAAATAACATACTAACCGACATAAAAATAAATTTTAAAAAAATACAGGACATGTACTTTAGAATAAAAACTATGTGTATACAAATTTTGTGTCGATCATTACTTGGTTGTCTATCGAGACTGCATGGCATGTAGCTAAATATACATGGTCTGTGCCTATGAGTACACAACATGTAGTTTCTAGTTATATCGTGTAATAGGCCTGAAGCTAGACCTTGACCTATATCCCCTATTTTTAAATGTATAAACTAAAAAGGAAATATATGTACATCAATAAAAGACCCAAGATCTTACAAAATTAATAAAAGTAAAATATGTCTACTAACCAAAAGTACAACACCCATTTACTAGGAAATATGAAAAATAGCCCAAGTCTTAACCAAGATGCAACTCATCAAGTCCACCGATAATCAGCTAAACCCCCTTAATGTGATCATTTTCTCTTTCTCGGTCAAGGAAGGAGGTAATCTAAAAACACTCAACGACACAAGTATTGTAAGATCCAATTATAAGTATGATTTCACCCAATGATTCTATAACAAGATTCCAATATCAAATTAACCAAGAAAGTGTTTTTTTAATTTCCAAATAAAAAAGTTTGGAATTTCAATAGAATATTTAAACAAATAATGGATTACATTTAAATGGATTGAAATACTTTAGCAATTCATGCTTCACATTTCAAATGATGGATATACATTTCAAAATCTGGAATGAACTTTAAAAAAATTCATGGTTTACACAAAATAAAATTTTGAAAAATTTCATAAATAATTACATTTATATGAAACTACTTATATAAATTCACAGGAAATATAAAATAGTTTACAATAATGGGAGATATTTATTTTACATACAATAGGGGAGAAACTTTGGAATAAAATCGAGAAGGTATGATAGTTCAAGGATATAGAGACCCCATGCTCAATTGATATGGAAAATACGTATGCACAACCCTCTGAACAAAGGAAAAAGACGACTCCAAACCATCCTCTAAGGGATGTGTTGTCCTAATATAAAGTTTTATAGAATTTTAAATCACAGTGTTCCATAAAAATATCTCACTAACAACCTATGGTATGCATGTTATCAAGTATAAAAAAATTATGGGAAATGTTTTTCATGAAAACATAAAATAAATTTCGTCCCATTCTCTATTTCAAAAGTGTCATTTTTCTCCTTAAACCCCATAATGGGGTTTTGAGAAAAAAAAACTTACATTTTTATCAAGATAAAACCCTAAGGTTTATAACAAAATCAATTTAATCAATTTCATAATTATTGATTTTAAATAAATTAACAAATAAATTTCACAATCCAATTTCATAATTAAATTCAACCATTTGAGTTGAAAAATAAATCATTCAATTTCAAAAAAATCCCCAATTCAATGAAATCCGGGTTTTCACAATTTTCCCTCAAAAATATTTCCAAAATTAAATCACAAAATTTTAATTGAAACAAATTCCATCAAATCTATAATTTAATTATTAAATTTTTTATTTTAAAAACTACTCTAAACACACCCCAATTCAATAGAAATATGGGTTTTCCAATTTCAATCCAAAACCAATTTTTCAAAAAAAACCTGAATTCAATGGAATTAGGTTTAAAAAATTGAAATATATCTAATCAAATCCAATAAATATAATTTAAATAAAAAAATAAAAATAAAAAAAGGAAATATAAAGTTAATATAAATTTGTTATCATAACTGAACCACCTTCCTTGGGATCAACAGATCCCAAATCACAAGTCATAAATTGAATACACTAATAGAGAGTGATAAAAAATAATATTTGAATCAAACCTAGGTCTAGATCCGAAATATTTGGTATTAGATCCTGAAATAGTTATAGGGATCCATGGAACCCTAGGGAGTAGAAGATAGATCATGGGAAAATTGATCGACATTAAAAAAATAACTGAGAGATGGTTGGAGGGTGTTCCTCAGGATTCAGTTCACTTGTTAGAGGGATATGACAGGCCAAAAATAATCTATGGGAGATCTAAGGATTGGATAAACTATTTATGGGTTGTACCAGTCAATCAGTGGACTAAATAGAGTGTTCAATATTTTTAATTTAAATTCACATAAATTAAAAACCCTTCTAAATGGTTTCCTATGTATGGGAACAAGGTTTAGAGAAACCATGTGCAATATGTGAACCTATTTTATGTATTATTTTTAGTTTCATATGATAGGGTTCACATCTTGACTAACTATGAACCAACCGTGTGATATCCCACTACCTTGGGTGGCATGGTTTTCTTTTAAGGAGTGCACAGTTTGGGAAACCATGCACCAACCATGTAGTGTAACAAACATGTTAAAACTCTTAAAACATAAACAGAAAACAACCCAAATGAAACCCAACCAAATCTATGTAAAATCCTAGGGATTTTGGAATACCTAAAAATATTAATAGGATCCTACAACCTCCCAACCATATAAACATTTTGTCCCCAAAAAGCATATGAAGAAACTCCCATAAAAAATAAGATTCCAATGCTCTCTCATTAGTGTCTCCCTCTCCCATGTCTTGTGATTATAAAAAACATGCTTATATAGAACACAAACAGAAGGAATCTTCTTTCTATGAAATTCCTTGGTCTTCGAATCAGATATCATGACTGGTTGTCTAGTAGTGGATAAATGAGATCCATCTTTAATATTACGCATGTTATCGATCAAATTAGTAATATTGTGGCTGAGATACATTGAACATGTTTTGTATCAACATCATATATGGATGAAGTGATATATGTTAATCAATATTCACTAACTTTCCAACAACCTCAATAGTTCCCACAAAACAAGGAAAAAGTTTACAATCTTTCCCAAGTCATCGATTACCCAACCAGGTGAATCATTCACAAACACTTGGTCACCGACCGAGAATTCACAAGGTCTGTTGTAATGATCTTCATAAGACTTATATTTTCTCAGTTTAGTCACAATTAATTGGTGAGTAAATAGGATATTTTTTTCATATCTTTGACCAAAATTGGTCTAACCAAGGAACTCCCTCCAAAATCTGACAAACACAACAAATAATTTCAAGGCTGACTATAGAAGGCCTCAAAATGATCTATTCTGATCATGGGCTCATATCTAATATTATAAAAAACTAATCTAACACCAAATGATCATCCCAATCCATTCTAATGTCAAGAATACAAGTTCAAATCTTATTCACAAGATTCTTTATAGCACATTTTCTTTTTTCCATCTAACTACAAGTGGTATGACATACTAAAATGAATGTGATATCATAATGCCTCCTACTGGCCTTTCAAAAAATTAGAAGTGAACCAAGGATCCTTATCAAATACTATAATGGATTTAACTCTATGAAAATGAAAAATCTATTTTACATAAATATTTACCATCACCAAAATGTATGTTGTATCATGGATGGGTATTATTTGAACTTATTTAGTCAAAATATCGATCAAACCTCATATATCATTCTATGTTCGATTGGTACATTGAAACCCAACCACAATGTCCACTGAGATCTCATCCCACTTTTATGAAGGGGCTAGACATGGCTAAAGCAGACCCACATATTTTTGTTTATCAACCTTCACTTGATGGAACATATACCAATGAAAGATAAACTTAGTGATGCCCCATCTCATACACGAGCACTAGAACAACCGCTACTTGTCATATAATATCTTCCTGGTTTATGGGTACACAACTCACTAGGACTATAGAAGTCTACCATAATATATTTCCCTATTGTTAATAAGGAAAAAAATGTTTCTAAAACCATATAATTCCATTATTGGAGTACGACCACTCGTTAATTTTCCCCCCACCATAAAGAGAGTCTATAATGCTACAGAACTCATCATCAAGATGAAGATCCTGAATAATAATTTCTAGAAGAGTGGATGTCAACTGCGCAGTCAATGAAGAAATCTCATCTTTTGAATCATGTACCCCAATATGTAACTATGAAAATAGGTCATTCCATTTCCAATATTTTGAATATTATTTCATGGAATGGGTTGAATGTTTCTTCCATAAAGCATCCACGATGTCATTCCCATTCCCCAGTTTATAGTAGATGTCAATGTTGAAAGATTTCAATTATTCTACCTAGTGAATCTGGAGGAGACAGAAATATTTTTGAGAGAAGATATAACTCAATCCCTTGTGGTATAAAATCTTAGTAAAAATTTCCCAGTAAAGGTAATTTCTCCAAATCTGCAATGTGTTCATAAAATCTTAAAATTTATTGAAATGGGTTAGATAATTCATCTCAAGTGGCCTAAGCTAATGATATACTTATTCAAAGAGATGATTACTATCCAAGAGAACTCATCCCAAGCCTAAACATGATGAATGACAGAATACCGCATATCTATGCCCGAACTCTAAAAGTGTCAACACTAGCACAAAAGTCAAAATTTGTTTCAACTCTACAATAGAGAACTAAAATTTATCATTATAAGATAGTATTAATCCCATTCGAGTTAGTGCACTCATTAGACATGCCAAATTTTAGAATACGATAACAAATTTGGGTAATACCCAGTTAGACCCAAGAAGATCCAAATCAGGAAAACATTCCATGGTTGTTCCCATGTCATAACAGCTTTTACCTTATCAAGGTCAACTATAGTACCCTCTTCCGATAACATGTGTCCCAAAAATTTTACATCCCAAATCCAGAAGTCACGCTTCAAAAGCATGTCATAAATTTTGGGGTTTCTCATTAATGCTAGAACTATTCATTGATTATGAAAATGATGCTCCTCAAATATAGAGTACATGAAGTGGTCATACAAAAAATCCACCATGAAAGTATCTAGATACTCAAAGAAATAATGTCTATTAATTCCATTAAAACTGCAAGACAAGTGGTAAAAATAAATATCCTAAGGGGTACATATAATGGTTTTACCTACTATGAAATGTGGTTTTTAGAATGATAGATTATTTTATCCTGATATTACAGTAACCAGAGTTAAAAATCAATATTTAAGAACCAATTATCCAATTATAATTGATTAAATAGATAATCAGTCTAGGAAATAGATTCTTATTCTTCATTGTAACTTGATTTTGGTTTTGATAATCAACAATCTAGGAATGTGAAACTTCAACTTTCATAGTAAATATAATCGATAACACCAAGGTGACACACATGCATATATAAATAATTTTTCAAGAAGATAGTCCAACTGGGACTTCAACTCATTCAGTTATGTAAGTGCAATGTGGTAAGATGGAATTGAAAGTGGTTGAGTTCTAGTCATTAGGTCTGTGTAAATCTCATTCTCCCTTACCGGTGAAAAACTCGTTATGTTAGAAGGAAACACATTGATAAACTAGGAAAATATATAGGAAGATCATCACCCAAATATTCCCACCCTAGATCCAAATAAAACATTAATTTTACTTTTCCCAACACATGAAAAAAGGTGTGTCCTTATTCATCCTTTGGTATCATTCTATATAAAATATAGGAGGCACACCACTATGTGTAGTAAATGAGACCCATTGAATAAAACAATCAATATGTTCTTTATTGGTATTGAGAGAATATATATTTATTATGACATCAAGAGGTTTCAGGTGAAGAACTAGAAAAGTCATAAAAATCTCAACATCTTATTAAGAGAAGAAACTAGTGGGACTACAGAGACCCTACTCTCTATTTGTTCCATAGTGTGTAGTAATAGACATAAATTGAGATAAAAGATCCATATGAATATTTTTTAGATTAACAACATGAGTAGAAATAAAATAAAGAGATGCACTTTTATGAAAGAGGGAATTCACTATTGATGAAGTTGTTGTAATGGTACCACCAATGGTTACTTAACCAGAATCCACTTCCTCTAGATACTATTCCATTGATTGAAGTATCTTAATTCCATATGCCTATGGATTAAACCTTTTTATATATGAAGAATAAGATTTTCCCTTTGTTTTTGGAGGATTTTATAATTCTATTCATCAATGCAAAGAATAATAAACAAGTTATTATATCTATAAGTGCCCTAAACTTTCAAAGGATCCATAGTTATTTGGTGCCTCAGCAAAAACCCTCTTTGAATAACCTATAATTCCACCCTAGTATAGAATCAATGCTCCTCATCTAGATGCTACAGGAGGAACAGAATGACCCTACTATTGAGAGCTATAATGAAAATCATCACACTACTGCTTTCCCATGAATAATCCCATGCTTCCACTATGAGAGATTGAAACTCCTGATAACATAGACTTTCCAACCCGGTCCATTTCAATTGGTTTCACATTATCAAACACATCTTCATAAGAAAGCACCATCAATAAGAATAATTGAGAACAAATATCCTTACGAAGTCCCAACAGGAACCTTACTGCCTTCATTTTATCGTTCAACACAATATCATTTTAGAAATTCACGAGCTCAAGGAAAATTGGTTTTCATAAAAAATCATTGTCCTATAATTCTACTCATGTTTGAAAAATTCAATGAATTTAGATAATATCATTAACCTTGGATATAATTATTTGATGAAAAGACCCTTGATGTCTTTCAAATATAAGCCTGTAGGATTCTTCATTGTTACCATGACATCCCACCATCACCTGATCGGTCCATCCAGTATAAAGGTGGAACACATCACCTTGAATTAATTATGTGTTTCCATGAACCCAAACAAGTGATTCATTCTTCTTAACCATTCTTCATACTCTTGAAAATCATTTCATCATATGAATGAATCTGTCATCTAGATAAGTAACTCTTAAGAACAAATCCTTACAACATCCCATTAAGGATCTAAAATTGGTGCATGAATGGGGATTTTAGGTGGTGCATGTCTCATAGCTTATACACTATGCACAATCAACTCTACCATATTTGGATCTCCAATAGTATTCACTGGTGGAGGTTTAGTAGTAGCTACCTCCCCAATCCAATTTCCATGTCTACTCAGAGTCTTGATACTACACAACATCAGTAGATAACAAGGAATACATAAATTTACACTGAAATAGAGAAACAAGGAAAATTAATCTAAATAAATAGAACAAAATGATAGGGATTTCAATCCTATAAATTTAAAAGTATGGAAAATAATTTAACTAATCCATCATATTCCATTCTATACCCACCGAAAAATAAATACAGTTCATTATGGAGGGACTCGGCAAGGAACTCATGTACAACTACCTTCTATGTCATGAAAGACATCACATTGAATACTAACTTCAAAATTTGAAGTCCATCCTATCTCAGATACCAATTTTTTATAAACCATCATGGGTACTCATGTAACCCAATAACTGATCGTATCTTAACATTTCACAAATGGGAATTCCCAATCCCTACAGGTCATCGACTAGTACCTAACACCATACAAATTGAAATTGGAAATGGTTTTCCCATAAAATTTGTGGTAGTAAAAGAAACTATACAATATAAATATCAAAATAAACTCCACTGAGTTTAATGTACTGAAATTAAAACATGTATAACAACCGAATGTACCAGAACCCAGTACAATGAAATAGGAAAAACTACTGAAGTCCCAATGTGGAAACAACTCACTAAGTCTACGAATCAACAACTAGAACCACCTCACAGTGATATTTTCCCTTTTTTGATCAGTAAATAAGGTATTATAAAAACAACTAAATTAATAAATTTCATGTGTGGAAAATCCCAGTACTATTACATGTGATGATTCCATAACTGGATTCCAATATCAGATTTACCAAGAATGTTCTGTCAATTTTCAAATAAATTTGATTGTAATTTCAAAATAATGTTATACATTTCAATCAATGGAAATAATTTATAAATTCGTGCTACACATTAAAAATGATGGAAATACATTTCAAATTATGAAATTACAATTAAAAAGTTTTTCTTTACAAATTTCCCTTTTCAAAAATGGCTTAAATAAATGATTTTTCATATGAAATTTTATATAAAATCAAAGGGCATGTAAAACAGTTTACAATAATGGAACATATTCATTTGAAATAAAAAAAAAGCGTGAAACATGGTCATATGACTAAGATGGTACGATAGTTTCAAGATAACGGGAAACCACACAAAATGTGATAAAGAAAATATGTACATACACACCTTTTAAACAAGGACAAAGAGGACTCATAACCATTACCTAAGGGAAATGATGTTCATATATTATATTTTAAATTTTTTAAGTCATAGAGTTCCATCCAAATATCTAACTTAATACCTAACGATTTAATATGCTATAGTACAAAATAATGATGGGAAATTTATTCCAATCAACTTTAAAATAAATTTCATCACATTCCCCATTTCAAATACCCCAATGTTCCATTAAAATTCCATTATGGGTTTTAATAAAAAAAGTCTTTTCATCAACATAAAACAATATGGTTTCTCTTAAAATAATTTTAATCCATTTTAATAAATAGGGATTTGAAATAATTTCACCATTCAATTTGACAAGTCAATTTCAGAATATAATTCATAAATTTAATTATCAATAAAAATCCATCAACTTTCTAATAAAACCTAATTAAATATAATGTGGGTTTTCTAAATTTTCCATCAACACCATTTCCAAAATTAAATTGATAATTTATTTGAAACAAATTCCATAAAATAAATAATTTAAATTGAATAATTTAAAATTTTCAAATTTCCATAAACATAATAAAATTCCATAAAATTTGGGGTCTCTCCAATTTCATGAAAAAAACATATTTTTTATATAAACAAATTCAATGGAACTGGATTTTATTCTAATAAAAAAATTGAAATCCATTTTATCAAAAACAATAAATTTAATATTATTTAATTAATTGAAATCTAATAATGTAATTTATGGTAAATATAAATTTGGCATCGTAATGGAACCACCTTCCTCATGATCAATGGATCTTGAATCAAAAATCATTAAATGGAAGACTCCAATAGAGAGTTATAAAAATAAATATCAATGAGTCAAATTAAGGGTTAGATCTAAAATAGTGGTTATTAGATTAAAGAATCATCACCAATATCGTTGGAACCCTATAGAGGAGAAGAGATATTGTGGGAGAAAGTGATCAGAATTTGTAAAATAACTGATAGAAGATCGAATGGTGATCCTCAAGCTTCAGATTGATTCGAGGAGGGATCCAAGGGGCTGAAAATACTCTTTTGGAGCTCTATGGATTGTGGAAATAAATTATGGGTCATACAGCTCTAAAAACAGCCAAACAATAGGATTTTCTAATTTCTTATTAAAATTCAGATCAATTGAAAACATATCTGCATGATTTTCTGGGTAGAGAAACAAAATTTAGAAAAATTGTGTGTAAGTCATGCACATATTTTAAATGGGCCACACGGTTCCTCCCAAAATAGAACACAACTTGACTAACCATAAACTAATGGTGTGAAAACACAATTCCTTGGGTTTCACTATTTTCTCTATGTCGGTGCATGGTTCTGTAAAACCATACCCAACCATGCACTTTCTCATATATTTTAAAACTCTAAAAAATTCAACCAGAAACAACCCCAAATGAAACCCAACCAATGTATGGTAAAAATGGGGGTTTATGAAGGCAAAAAATAAACAAAAAGATGTTAAATTCATCATTTAATGTGATTTATTAATATATATTATAATTTATAGTTCATAGATCATAATCCAAATAGAATTTTAAAGAAACCTACTAAAAAAATCTCTTTAAACCCAATTAGTGCGATTGAGGATGTAATCATGTGATTAAAGAACCTTATATCCCCTATAGAAATATATTTACAAGAGATGGAGGACACCCTAACTCATTGAAATTCTCATTCTATATTATTTAGTCCTATGAATAAAATATTGAAAATAAAAATAAATTATAATAGTGGAATATTTTTCACAGAGTTTTTGGGAAGATAATTTGATTTTAAACATCTTGGATTCCATAAAATACCCTATGGAATATCACTCCACCTTTTTTGTAAAATTATTCAAAATTATCCCCACTAAAACACACTCACATAATTATTCCACTGATGCGTGATCTAAATTTTCACCACACTTTAACACATCTAGTTTCAGTTTTCATTTTTATTGGTTTGTGGTATATAAAAAAGTATTACATTTATTTTAATTTATGAGTTATTAATTTTGTGGTAATATATGTCATTAATGATTCATTGAATATAAAATATTTTAATCCATTGTCTATATAGACTAATTATTTTTAGAGAGACAATTTGATTTATGAAACATTTTCAAATTCCCTACCTTAATCAAAAACCCTATAATTTTATATTAAAAAAAATACCCCAAATTTAACATAATCCAAAATTGAGGGTGTTGATAAATTATATAAAAAATTTATTGTAGCCACTATAATGAAGTATTCATGTGGCTAGATAGAGATGAGGTTGTATTTTTTTCAATAAATTTATTCCTGGAAACTTAATGTGGATTGGAATTAAGTGTCTTCCATTAATAAAGGAAAAGTATGATGGTGTTGAAGATAATTCATGGAACATCTAACTAGATAGGGTCTTGGAGATCCACCCCTAAATGTGATTATTTTGGTGGTGATAATCAAGGGTACCAAATTCGTTAATTTATAGATGAACAGATACTATCTATAATAAAATGGAGTGATTTTGGAAGAATATACCCAAAATTTATATTGTGACATTTAATATTTAAGGAGAAAAATATACCTCGATTTTGGAGATAGCCTAAATTTACTATATATTTTAAAATCATGAGTATCTATTATAGGATACTCTTTGGATGATGTTTTTTTATGTGTTTTATAATTCCATATAAAGATTTGAAGATGATTCCAAGTCATTTTAGTGAAGTATAAAATCTCTATAAAATCATAATATGGTAATGTTATTAAATAAAATGTATGTCGCAAGGTTAAACATTGAGTATATAAGAGTATGTAATATACTATAAAATAGTATGGTGTTTTTTTAGAATATTGATGAAGGAAATTTTAGTATAGTATTTTTAGGACATTATAAGTGTAATGTGCACTAGGTTAGATACTCTAAGAGTGGGTGAATCAGGGTATGACAGATTAAAACAACTTTCCCTATTGGTCTTGTTTCACTGTTAAGAAAATCTATCTTACCTCTCTTCCTTGTAGAAAAGTGTAAACATAAATTAAATCGTGCGCATGACACATCGATTTTTAATTGTTTAACCCTCACTGTGTTATGTCTAATGAGAATACACTGCCAATGTGATGGTGTACCAAATTTACTAAAAGGACACTATTGTTTAAAATGTTCAAATAAATATCATTATCCCTTCTGGTTTACAACCAATCATGATATAAAATCTCACTACTCTCTCGACTGAAGTGTGATCACTTCTTATTTAGAATATCCACACACAACTTATAGACTTATAGGTCTCTTCAGTTGAATGAATACCTGCATCCTCAACTTTAGGTTGATTCCCTATTTATGTTCTAATTTCACCCATATATTAATACCACTTTACCAAATAATTAAACATGGAATCCTCAAATTTTATGTGTATCCTTTACTGTGATTTGCGCATAATTTCCTTTCCTTTCACGCAATCCCAACTCCACCTTTCATGCAACCTCAACAATTCCTCAAAAACATCATTTTACATGCAATTTATACCTTTACTAACAACACTAGTTTTTAGGCACAACGTATACTTTTACACAGAACTCCTTTTTTTACGCGCAACACCAACTATTTTAAGAAACTCCCTTTCTATGCTTTTTACGTTCATCAAATCTCGAATCTTCTCTAAGTATTGTGATCCTCTGAATGAGGGGGTCACCTCATATTTATAGGAAAACTAGACCCATGCATGAAAACCCTTCTTGAGCGAGTAATCTTATTCATGCGCATAAAACACATATTTCACGCGACACCATATTTCACGCACCTCATGCCATTTCCATTTTTCAAGTTTCTGATCTCAAAAATCCTCTTCTGTGAAAAACCCAATTCCCTTATTTCATCCACCATTACAATATTTTGTGCACCATACATTTCCAAAAATACATATCTCCATTTTCTGATTTTCAGGCCCAAAAATATGGAAACATAAGAAAACTGTGCCACATTGTATCTACTATTTTTGCACTACCTCCAGATCGTCCATTCATTTATCGAGGTTCTTCTGAAAATCATAGCTTGTCAACAACAGCTCTTGAAACAGAAAAATCACCACTAAAGCCCCCTTTGTCAATAAACATAACATATAATCCCACCTTCTCAGAGAACAAAACATCATGGCATGCTTTGTCAATATACAAAATCTATTCAAAAATACATCAATGCTGCCTTGGGGGTTTTTCCCAAAAAAAGTTTAAATAATAACTTCCTAATGGTAATAAGGATATTGTTGAAGAGTTATCTATAACCTTATATGAGTAAATATTGACATTATAAGTATATTTTCATAATTTATAAAATTAATTTTTAACATAAAAATAAAATTTCAAAACATCATAAGATTACTCTTAATAATTTGGTAGATCATTCATGGGGTAAAGAAAAGTAGTACATTAAATTATTATAGTACATATATTGATTTTTAATGATTTCTTATAATCATTGAAATTTTATTTATATATCATACTGATAAAAAACACAATTAACTTTCTAAAGTATTAAAAATTTAGAATTAGTATAAAAATAATGTTAGGAAAAAGAATCATACGTTGATGGATACTATTCATTATGGATTTAAATATCACAATTTTATATTAAAATTTTTATCTAATTTGAAAAAAAGGAATACTACTTCACATTATAGATTGTAATATGGTACTTTGTAAATAGATTTGTCCTATAAAAATATATATTTTCATACACTTGTGGAAGTATTAACAGAATTTGAATATTTCAAATTTTGTATTCTTTCAAAGATGGAAATATACTATCTCTCAAGAGGAATTTAAATGAAAACAATATCTAGATTTAAATGATAATTAAAATTGACTATATTGTTTACTAGTATGAATTTAAATTTATATGATTAGATTGTGGGGGTTTAATAAGTGTCTATAATTCAATAATGAAATATATATTAATGAATCAAATAATATAAAAAATATAAGGTATGAAGATTTATTTAGAGGGAGAGATCAATGATATTGAAATATAAACTATAGATCATCTCTTTATCAAAGAAGATGAATCTAACTACAAGGTGTATCAAAAAAATTCATATAGAAAAATAATATGTTTCATAAATAATTCAATGATTCATCAGGGACAGTGAAATGAATTTACAGGTTTGGTGATAAAACAGTTTTCCTGCCATATTAATAAAGAGGAGAATAAAAAAGGATATAAATAATTTAAATAATAATTCATAAATGATTGTTAATTCAACCTTGTTTTTTGGAAACTTTCCTGGTAAATTTTTTAAAAAATTATTAATTTTAATTTTATTGATGAATCAAGTTATAATTAAGATGAACTTTTCATAAAAGAAATAGTTATTTTTTTATTATATGGTGAAATAATATTATAATATTATTATTATAGAATTCCTTAAAAATAAAATAATTTTTATTATGGAATTTAATGTTGAAAATTTGCATTTAAATTTGGAAGTTTAGGTTATGGATAAGGGAATGATTTATAAGATATAAACATGTGACCTTGAAAATTGATGGGAAGGATTAATTAAATAAATTCATTAGAAAAACATTATCTGTAAGAACAACACAAGGATACTACTGGTTTCTAAGATACCCAACTGTAGGACGAAGATATTAAAATGGATGACCTTGAAAATTCACTAATAAAATATAAAAGGATTCAAGTGGATAAGAATTATATTTTGAATAATGAATATAAAGATTCATTGAGATTATATGATGATGATAAAACATCATCAATCTGGTGGGTATTATACATGAAGTCAAAAAAAGAAATATAGAGGATATATATGTCATGACTTATGAATCTACAGTGAATAAGAATACTACCTAATAAAATTAATATGGTATTTTTTCTCAATAAGATTCATATTTGTGAAAATGATATAATGAAATTCTCCATTGATATTTCAACTTATTATCATCGAAATAGGTATCCCATTTTCTTACTATTTTTTTTACAACAATACAGTTTCATTGGTAACTATATGTTCAAATTAAAAATGATATAATAATGGAGAATAAAATTACATAAAATCAATTACCAAATGTCGGAGGTATGTTGGCACATCCATGAAAAATATCACACAATAAAGAGCTCAAAATGTGGGTGTTTCTACCAAAACAACAAGTTGTACTATATGGGTATATTGAAACAGGAGAAAATAAATGAAATATATTGTATATATTTTTAGTTGATTAATGTTTGGACATAGTCCCAATGAATGTGGGAATAATTTTTCTACCTTAGGGACAATATTGGAAAACAGAATTAGGTGGTATTAGAGCGGAAGTTATAATAATACCTTCTCATATGTAGAAGAAGATATCACCGAAATAAGAAAATCTATCAATTGAGAAAATATTTCGTTAAATAGAAATATTTTATTATTTTTGTAATAAAATATTCTAAAATTATGTATAAATATTGTATAAAAAAATAAAATAAAATTCAACTGCTGATATATATATATATAAGACAATTTAAAATAGAGAAAGAATTCATAAATTATAATGAGTCATCGTTGATGATTAAATAAATGAAAGTAGTTGACCAAATAACTACAAAAAAAGATACTAATTAAATTATTTAAGGATGTCACAGAATGGGAGATTTTAATTTTTTGGTAGGATTGGTCTCTTATATGAACATTTTATATTTCCCATGAATATTATTATAAAATAATGGAAATTAAAAGCATAGAAATAATCATTTCAAGAAATAAATAGTATGATTGATTTGATTGAATAAATCCTGGATATATAAGTAATGATGTTTATCTAAAATGGGAACCCTAATGTTTTGAACATATCATGTCGAAACCCAAATAACACTATGAATGATAAAATTTTATACCTCTTTTAATAGTTACATAAAATTTAAAAATCATTTAGATTAGAATATGCACTAAAAGATTAAAAAAAGAAACAAATTATTCCACATGAACACAACAACCTATGAATTGTTAATGAAATATGTGTAATGATAAATAAACATAGTCAATATAAAAATAACTTCATGACTTGGATATATAATAAAATCGAGGTTATGAAAAACAAACTTCAAGAATAACTGGTTGAATATACATAGCGACCTAAAGTAAGGATTCTTAATCATCAAAAATAGAAATATCAAAAGTGAATGAAGTTTATGATTCCTATGAATAATATTTGAGGAAAAATTGGGAATGAAACCATGTAATGTCCATCCAATACTAAATATAGGATAACTGTAAAATCATGTTATAGTGAAACTCTCATCCCAACTACTATCATTAAAGATAACAGAAGCCCCTCGTTATTATCTCATTTCATTACTAGAATTAATAACATTTAATGTGATAAATTAATTAGGGACTGGGATTAGTGATGTAATTATTGTAAAACAAATAAGTGGATTATACCACATAGGAATAGATAAGTGAGTTCATACTTTTATTTGGAGATACAAAGGAGGGGAGGTTGCCAAAAATATGTTCTCTTTTTTTCTAATTTATATTTAAGAATTAACTTAGAAATAATAAATGGTGAGGTTTTATAATCACTCATTATATCATTTCATTAATAATGATAAATCTATTTATGAATTTGGAGTGATAGTTGATGGGAAATCTAGGTATTTTTTGTATTAATATTCCTTTCATTAGAAATTTTTATGTTCTTGTTAAATTGCTTATATGTTATATATTTCATGATAAATATTCATCTACATATCTAAAATTATTATACTGAAAATGGTATTATAAGATGAACTAATTAATTGATAACTATGAGGAATTGGTGAAGTGACAAATGTTTTCTACAAAGGGTTAACGCAAATATATATTTTGAGTTGTATAACAAAATTATCAGTACTTAAAACTTTATGGACTCATCCTTCACTTAAAATATTCATTCAGTAACATTGAGAAAGAGAGGTTAAAAAATTTGGATTAAAAGAACATATTGAAGGAACATTAGAATTATATGTGAAGACCTTACCTTATTTTCATTCCATTTCATTTATTCTCAACGTGTGGTAGAAGAAAAACATTGACAATTAAAATTAAATGAGTATTTAAAACAATACCAATACTGTTGATTTAAAAAACCCATATGGATAGATAGAGTTGGGGTTATATTATTTTCATTAATTTTATATGAGAAAATTAGTTTTTTTGGGTAATTTCATCCATTATAGTGTGAAAAATAAGAAGGTGAGAAATTTGATACATTCAACATCTAGTTTTAAATGTTCTAGGATAATATCTTTTTAATGTGATGATTTTAGATATGATATGTATGGAGAAAAAGTGATTTTTTAAGGATAAAGTGTCATATTTTACAATTGTTTTTAATTACTTTGAAAGAGACTAGATAACAAATATAATTTGAGATTTTACATTTATGATCAAAATCTATTTCAAAGTATGAGAAACAATTTACTGCGAATTATGTTCTAGAAAAATAATATCAAGTGAATGAGAATACTAGGATTTTTTTGGTTTATTTAATGTATTTGTGAAATACCATTTATTATTTGAAGATATTCTGTGGGGATTTTATAGAAGTCTTCAATTTCTATTCTGAAATTTATTTTATTACATCATGGAGTACACTATACTTTGATAGAGTGACCAGTGTGTTTGAAATAGTATCTCATTGACTTTGGAAGTGTATATAATTCTATATAATATTGACAAAGAAAACATCATAATACTATTTTTAGTACTTAATATGTGTAACCATTGAAATGAAATGAGTTACAATATGACTCTAGAAGTGTGATTTAAAACTCTTAGTTACTACATCTAAACACATAATAGTAATTCCATACATGAGAATAGTAATATCAAACAACTAAGGAGTACATGAATGAAATAACTGGTTAATCCTTGAGTATGTAAAAGTAATAAATATCATTAAAATTTAAATAAGATGACATAATAATAATATCTTGTATTATTCAGAGAATTAATTTAGTTCCCAATGAATTGTAAAAATTGAACAAAAAAATATTTGAAATTCATGGAATTATATAAATAATTATTCTACAGGATAGAAAATCATATGATTCCTAACAATTTTCTGGATGTATTAAAATATAATTATTATACATGTTAATTAGTATCTATGATAAGATCAAATGACAAATCAATCACATAATGTATCATATTGTGATGTTGTTTAAGTTTCAGAGTTCCACATATAAAAAAGTTCTACATCATGATGCATGTTCTCTCATACACACATATAAGAATTATTATAATTAAAATGTTATAGATTTTATAGAGTTTTGAAATATTGTAACATGATGGTTCTTAAATATATTTTTAATGACAACCCAAACATAAATTAAACAATATTTACACAGTAATAGATTATTGACTAGTTTAAATTCAATGTGAGATGATTGAAATACTATGATTTGTGGTGTTTCCATAATTCAAATAATGAAATAGTATTTCTGATTCTATAAATAAAACAATTTTAGTAGAGGTATAATGCACGAGAGGGACAACTCATATTTCACTATAACATAGAGATAGTATGAGTGTCAAAGAAGAAGATGCCAAATATATCCAAAAAAATATTTCACTTTCGTCAAGGAAAAATGAGGAATCCCACACTTTTTTAATTTTTGTAAATATAATGAAGGTTCTGAGAATTAGATATTCCACTCTACCCTATGATATTTATATATTATATAGAACACTATTTAGGAAGATTGAGAAGAATTTAATGAATTATATAGCATTGCCCATATATAAAGATGAATTCAATGCCTTTGATATTGAATCAGGAAATAAAAATTATGTAATAATTGGGAGATAGTATATAGAATCAACCGAGATACTTGTTGGTGCCACAATTCATGACAAAAAAGAGGCACATAGACGGCCCCATTGACTGCCTCGTGAAGCCCCTTTGCGGAGTTCCCCAGCACTGCGGCTGCCACGAAGCAAGGAGGTGGGAGGCTCCACGACCACATTTGACGTTCGTTACCCCACCGCGAAGCAAGGAGGCGGGATTCTCCATGACCGTATTTGATGTTCTCGAGCCCACCGCGAAGCCACCAAGCCCCTCTTCGCATCGCGTGAGCTCCACTCCACAGTGCCTCTTGCCTAAAAATATCGGGCTCCCCCTAAGACCATGAGATTTAAAATCTGACCTTTCAGCTTCCCAGCTCCTAAATCATGAGCATCCTTCTGCTCTGTGAACCATGATCTTTGCAAGGTACTTCTGCTCCACGAAGTGCCTCCCCTTTCTCTCATTTTGATTCCCTCTTCCGATAGGGAGGCCTTTCATGAAGCCTAAGTGTCATCACGATGGAAGGGGATCCCCAAGGGGACCTTGGTCGTCATGGAGCATTTATGCTTCAAAAAACACCCTTCATGTACACATGATCCAAATGATAAGGTAGGGTCACTATACTTCGCGAAGCACATTGTATCCTGAAATATTGCTTCGCGGGGAACTTTTCTCCACAAGGCTATGCTCCGCCAATGCCCTCCACTTCGCGAAGCACCTCCAATTTTCTCCTCCACTCCATTCTAAGGCTACGGCACCCCACTTCACAAAGCACAACCCTTTGGAAGTGACCTCCACCACGTGGAGCAACAGAACTCCACAAGGCCCCTGCCTGTGGACCCCTCGGCTTGGAAAATCCTTTTCCTGTGCAACCCTCCAGGTTTGCATGAAGTGACTTGAAAGTCCCATGGACGATACCGTCCATTGTGTTTCTTCATCTAATGCTTCTTCTCATAGGCACGCTAATGGGTGTTTCTTCTTTTCATAGCCATGCTCACATGGACCCCTCGATGGTTCGCTCTGTGACACCCCCTCAGTACGGTGTTACCGATGCCTTCCCTCCCACAAGGTGCAGAGGGTACCAGTCATGTAAGCCCTAGGGGTGTAGAGTAAACCCACCTCGTTCGAGCTATAGGATGTTAAATATCCAACCACCATCTTCCTCAGCACATGATGTTAAACTGTGACCTCACCTCATGCCTCGCACGTGGGGTCCCCCCAACTCGGACATTCTCCATGCCCCCTGGTCTCCACAAGGGATCATATCCTCCTTCTGGGAGTGGCTTTTGTCTGTGAGGGAAGGGCATCCTCCTTAGTGTAAGACCCTATCTTTTCTTGTTGGAGGCAGCATCCTTGTTCCTCCTTTCATCTTCGGTCCCCAATGCCAGCAGAGTGTGTGATAGGGAACAAGGATCCTCCTTTATTCGATCCGAAGTCTTTCTCATGCCTCTATTTATCGCCATCATGCCTCCATATTAGAGTAAGTCCCAATCATTCTCTCCTCGGGCCGCCCCGCACGTAAGACCCTCTTCACTTCCAAAGGATGCACCATTTGTGATATGGTCATCAGGCCTTTGCGTCCTATTGTTTCTCAAACTGAGCATGACTCATGTGGGTTTAGAGTAAGCATCAACCATGACATCGCCCTCGTCTAGCATGACGTTAAACTGTATTCATCCCTCTCCACCCGAACTAGGAGGATTTTTATCTATGTGAAGGCATGGTACACAGGAGGCCTCCACGAGGTTCAAGCCACACCATCATGGGCCGCCTCAGAGTGTAATCCCCAATCCATCCCAAACTACGAGGACTTTGATCCATGTGAAGGCATGTTACGTAGGTAGTCTCTACGAGGTTCAAGCCCCACCACCTTGGGCCGCCTCAGAGTGTAATCCCCAATCCAACCCGAACTACGGGGACTTTGATCCATGTCAAGGCATGGTACTTAGGAAGCTTCCATGAGGTTTAATCCACACCACCTTGGGCTGCCTCAGATTGTAAGCCCCAGTCCAACCCAAACTACGGGTTCTTTGATCCATGTCAAGGAATGGTACATAGGAATCCTCCTTGAAGTTCAAGACCACTTTGACCCGGTCGTTCTGACCTCATTCACGTCGGTTCACCCACCACCTTGTGCCGCCTCAGAGTGTAAGCCCCAATCCATCCCTAACTACGGGGACTTTGTTCCATGTAAAGGCATGGTATGTAGGAAGCCTCCCTGAGGTTCAATCCCACTACCACCTGTTAGTTCTGACCTCATTCAAGTCGGTTCACCCACCACCTTGGGCCACCTTAGAGTGTAAGCCCAAATCCATACCAATCTAAGGGGACTTTGATCCATCGGACCCAAGGTCCATTTGACATCGGTTCATATGAACCCAGCTGAACTACATGGTCTTTGATCCTTACCAAGTCAAGGTATGTATGAAGCCTCTCTAAGGTTCATTCCCACCACCCATTGGTCGCTCTGACCCCCTTCACTTCGGTTATCCCCTAGCCCATATGACGTAAAATTGTATTCACCATCTGAACTACGTGGTCTTTGATCCATGTGATGGCATGGTACATTGGAAGCCTCCTTGAGGATCAAGCCCACCACCTGGTTTTTCAGACATCCTTCACGCCGGTTCGACCCCATCCAGCGGTAAGCCGTTGTGATCCAATCCAGCGGTAAGCCGTCACAACCTCATTCAGCGGTATGTCGTTTTCAACCTCATTTGATGGTAATCCATCACTAGATGAACTACGTAGAATTTGATTCCCTGCCATTGGGATACGTAGGAAGTCTCTTTGAGGCTCAATCCCAAAACTATCATCCATCCTTATTCTTACCCGGGCCGGCACATCCTAGTGAGATCATGCCACCTCATTCCCCTACACAGCATTCAGGAAGTTGCCCACGTGCTGGCCCCAATATCGGTGTTCCCTCCAAGGGTTCCTCCATCTAATCCACTCTAATCATTGTTCTGATCAGTATGATCCATCACCGCTAGACATTAAACATATGGCATACCCTGTGTTAAACTCAGGAAGCTGAGGAAAACCTCAGATACATTCCCATGTCATATGATTCCCTGCATTCGATGTGGGATTCCGCTGGCTTTCGCACTCTCGAGAAGCCATATAATAAGGGAAATAAGAGAGACACACCAATCTTCAGCGTCCAGACATTCTAGTGATGCCCAGCATGTCTGCTCCCCTAACCGAAGGTTGTTGCCCTGACCGGAGCCCTTGGAATGTCTTGACAGTAGTAGTGTAATTAACTAGTGTCCATGAAGATATAGCGCCAGGAAGAGTTTCATGAAAAACGAATTAAATATATATGGGAGTCCCAGACTAGGTGACGTGTTCCGAGGAGGAAGTCATGGAAGGAATAACTGACATCCCATCATTCCTGTTTTGGTCAAGGAGAAAACATCCATGAACAAGGAACAGATGTCGCCTGCCTTTGGAATGCGGGAATGCGGTGTAACAAAGTCGCTCCTATCGCACTAAAGAAGATGGACGTGCATGCCCTAGTGAAAGTGTGAGAAACAAAAATGGTGAAACCAAATTGATGTTTTCTCCTCAAAATGGAGATTAGTAACACACTGGGAATCCATAGATTGACGTGTCACCAGATCAAGCTATCCAGCGCCGGGTCCCGCCAAGAAAATAGAGGTCATGGCATGAAACTAAACATATGTTGGGTAATTAGAACATTGGAAAACCCATTATGCGACGTTGACATCATGGATACCTCTTACCGGTCACGGAAGTCGGGATGGCACTGGGGCATTGGTCATCGATTCCATTTTCTTTCAGCACTAACAAGTTCATCTCTGTGCTTCTCAGGAATAAGTTTTCTGCCACAGGAATGTGATCACCACCCACCCACATATGCAGGGGAAGGGGAAATGCTAGCACAGCCCCTCCACATGGCTTCACCGCTTCTGCAACGGCTTTTGTGTCCACGACCGTGGGGCACCCACACCCCATCTCCCATCAGATGTTATCCAACAAAGGCTAATTGACGACCTCGTACGTCATTACAAGGAGGAGGCCATAATCCTGACCCATGATATGTCATGCCTAGACCTGGAGGTGTCCAGGCCCCACCGTCAACGCCGCCCCCGAAGGGCGTGCAAGGATCTTCTGCTCCTCACCCCAATATACAATTGTTTCGGGAGCCTGTCACTGGAGTGCTTTGACGAATCCCTGCGTTACGCTGATGAGGTGGGAGACGTCCGGCCCAGCCCGGTCAGAGTCTCAATCTAGGGCATCCCAGTAAGAGCCCCCACCCGGTCGCATCAAAGTCACCGCCCAGCCTTTACGGAGGAGCAGGTAAGCTATGCATCTGCACGACCAGCACTGGATCGCCCGACCCGACGCTAGCGTCGTGCACGAGATGAGGATGACCTCCAGGTGGTGTCAACGTCGACGGCTGCTATGGCCCGAGCCACTTCAGACTCATATCATCAAGTCCCTGCACACACTGAGAAAGGGTGCTTATATGCCCAACTGGGATCGAGGCCCCAACTGCCCCACGGGTAGGCTCGGTTGACTCTCTAGGTCGGAGGCATGAGCGGGGGTCGTTGTGAACCAACCCGCAGTGATTCCACCCCGTACGGAGGTCCTCCTTGTACCAATACCACAAAGAGCGTGGGTCTTCCCCGCTTCAAGGATCATCTTGGAGGTATGCTCCATGCTACCCCCAATCCGAATGAAGGTATCCCCCATGGAGGTGATGTTTGGTACGGAAGCCTCTCCAGTGCCCATCACACTGGGTATGAAGTCCTTCCTCCCGCCCCTGGTCGTCGATGTGGAGACGTTACCAATCCAGTCTCTCTCCAACTTGGATGTCTTTCCTACGTCCTCTTCGTAGCTAGTGAAGGTACTCCTCACCAAGGAAACCAGAGGGGTGAAGGCCATCCTCACTCCACCTGCACCAAGCATTATGGTCCTCCCCATGCTCCCGCCGGTTCCAGTGGAGGTTTTTTCCGCACAGGTGCTACTCATGGAGGTATTCGCCGTATACCATTCAAAATTTGTCATGGTTCTCCTCGCTCCTCGACTCTCTCAAGAATAAACCCTCTCCACCCTGGCACCAGTGAGGCCGAAGGACCACATTTCGGAAATCGGCCCTTTTCTAAGGAGCCACCAGGGGTAGGAAGGTGGGTTTTCACCACCACAAGAAAAATCATGGGAAGGCCCTGAGGGAGATAAAACATGTCTGCTTCTCATACTCTGAAGTAGAGTGTGACTCATCTTATAAACCCTCCACTCGCTCATCCGAGTCCAGGGCCGGGGTAGGGACGAGTCGCATCAACCTGGTGCTCCCAAAATGTGAGGTCCACGGGATTCCCGCCTCCCACCGTGGATTTATCTAGGAGGATGAAAATCTGGTGACCCCGTAGGTTACATTCGTGCAATCACCACCACCATTGCCGGAAGTGCGTTATACCTCCACAAGAGATCACATAGAGCTATTCTGGGGACCAATGGTGGGCGAGTAACAGTGCGACTCACCACCAGTATCACTAACCCTTGAGCCAGGAATGGAAGTTGATAGCTCGTCCTACCCCAACATAGTGGCCAGGTCGCTGCACTCTTTGGAGGACAGCCCGAGAATTAGTGGCAAGTCGGCCCGTTTGTCATATTCTCCACCAGCCAACCTGTCGTCCCAGTGGTCTGCCTCCGTACCGATTCCTGTTCCTTAGCCACCCCCAGTTTGTGAGTTGGGAAATCAAGGGCTGGACCTTGAATTTGAGCATAGGATATTTTGGAGCATCATTGCAGTGGGACACTTCCCTGAGAAGTTCTGGCCCACAGTAGCATGGTATTTCTGCATACCCAAGTCCCTCACCCCATAGAAAGTAGAGTGTCTCCGCTACACCCTCTGGGAAACGCATTTCAGTATCCATCAACTGTGCATGGTTTATCCATGGAGACAAATGCATTTTGAAGACATCTGTGAGCAGTTCCCTCTAGTCAATCTGTCTGCACTCCCTGCGGCCTAGTGCCCTGAGTCATCAGGCAGCCGTGAGGTACTCCAATAGCAATGCATTCAGAGAATCAAGGTACTCCGTAAAATTATCAGGGAGGCTACCCCCCCACGTTAAAATCCGTGGCTGGGGGCAGTATTCTTTCGTCCTCTTCATCCCTATCCAGCAGCAGTCCGACTCACTGTGCGATATTGAGGACATGCCCTCAGGAAGGGTCACAGTCAACATGGATGATGTAGTGGAAAAGGAAAATGAGCAGGAGTTTCTCAATGGATACTTATCCCTTGAGGGTGTGCCACAACTGATAGACCCATCGAGGAGGATTACTCATCAGTAGAGGAACCTCCTACGTCTCCCTGCACCCAACGAGGCATTGGTGCTCATCCAGAATGTCAGTAAGGGTAAAGAGCACATCAGATCTGTCAAGAACTCCAAACAATCCACCCCAATGAAAAAGATTGTGGAAGACCCTAAGAAGTCCACGTTGCGCCAACAAACTGTTGAGAAAAAGAGGTTGGTCAACAAACTCATGGATGAATTATATGTAGAGTGATGACCCGACTATGGTGATCCTAGGATGGGGTAGTTGGGGCAGGAAAAAAATCCGCTTTGCGAGGTTCCCCCAGGAAACCTTGATCATACTGCTCCCACTGACAGGGCTGAAGCTAGAGCTCACAGCATGAGGGCATAGTACATCTCACCAAACCCTCCCGAACGGTATGGATATCCGAGGAATCGGGCTCGGGTTCCCCCAGTTTCCCAAAGGGCCTATCCACAAGCTGTTCCACAAGCCGCTGAGCCTATCTACCATGTTGAAGAGCCCGGAAACACACTCTTGGTTAGGGATCCCCTTCAAGATAGGGACCCCACCCAAGAAGATCCTATGGCGGTGCTCATATCTCACCTTGAGGAATTGGAAACATGTCAGGTGGAAATCCCACCAGATGGTAAGCCATACCCGGCCTGGGTGAATGGTATGTCGGCAGATCCGGGTTTCGGGAATCCCACAATCTCTCCCTTTAACGGGACAGGTGACCATCGCAACATCTGGCCCACTTCAACTCAAGGTGTGGGCCCATGTTGGGGACTCCAGCGCAGCAGAAGGCCGCAAAGCTCTGCTGTTTCATTCAGACACTAGAGGGGCCGACATTCATCTGGTAAAACCAGCTCCCCGTCGGATCTGTGACTAGCGAGGAGGATCTTTGCAGGCAGTTCCTCTACCAGTTCATCTCTACACCACAGATGACCAGCACCGTAGACCTCTTCAAGTGCATACAAAGGCCCGATGAGTGATTTGAAAATTATATCACCCGGTGGATGGGGCTCACATACTCCCAAGAAATGTCATTGACTCAAGAGAAATTTTTGACGATGTGCATAAAAAATGTCAAGAAAGAACTGGTTCCATCCCTAAGCACTCAGAACTATCCCGAAGGGTTCTGAGACTTCTCAGATAAGGCCCAGTACCTCGAAGAATCCCTGCAACATGCCTTTCAGGAACATCCACTGCCACTTGTAATCCCATCAAGGAGAGCCGCCAGAGCCGAGCCCGCCGCGGTGGCCCAAATAGATTCCCCCAGGCAGCTAGAATTGATACCAGTAGAACCAGACCCACATACTCAGAGAGGTTCTCCACCTCAGGCACAGCCTCCGGCTCCACAGCGTCCTCAAAATCGGTAGGTGCTCCTGCGTAATGAGATGCCACCACCCAGGTGGGACAATTAGTGTCCACCTCCTCGACAGGACCCTCCAGCTCTTCATCAAGGCCAGGAACCAAGGGATCCCAATCCAGAAAGAAGACAATATATGTACTCATTAAGTGAGAACCAGGTCCCCAGTTACTTCCATAGCGCCCTATAGTAGGGTATTTTACGCTTGCATTAGTGCAGAAGGTCGACAGAGGCGAATCTCCCTGATCGCCCCAACTACAGCCCATATCATCGGATTCTGGGGAACACCGTCAAGAAGTGATATGTGTTTATGTAATGGCTCTAAATCAAGGTTGATAAAAACATAGTCAGGCTGGGCCCAACACCAGCACATGTAGCGGGTGTCTTTGTATGTTCAGGCAGCGGTAGCGGCAGCGAAGGTGAGTGGCAGCAGGTCCCCAGTCGTAGGTCTCGAATGTAAGATGACTGGATGGCTCGTAAAACGGTTTCTCATACCCATGGAATCATTCGGGCATGCATGAATTAGCCGGAGCCTTCATAAGTTGTGACCGCCACCTCTACATCATCATCTCAACCATCCTCTTCCCAGAAGAGGAAGCATAGGTGATGCAAGAATAAGCAATGTGCCCCGCCAATGCCGTCGGCGTCCCTCACTATCAGTGTCTTCATTCCTTCAGATATGGGGATTTCCTCCAGAATCCACCTAGTGGTAGATGATTCTTCATGTGACAGTCAAGGGTATGCTTCGGTTAACACCGTCGAGTTGGTAAACCCCTATATGACTCCCGACGAGGGGGAACACAAGGCGAACCTCCCCAAAGTCCCCAGTCGACGCCAACGTCAGCGGAGTCACAACTATATGGGTCATCAGGGGATGCCAGTTGGAACTTCCAGCTAAGCCTTACATGCCACTAAGACCAGAAAACAATCCCAACGCAGAGCTCAGCACTGGCAGCCTCTTCATCCAGTGTCTTCAGGACCGCCTCCTCCATCGTTTGGGCTACTTGATCCGGCAGAACCACTTCCGCCATACCGCGACCATCATTTCCCCTATACAGGTGGACATTAGTTGTTAGTACCTCATCTGGTAGCTACTCTTCAGGATTTGACTAGTGGGAAGTGTGATATGCCTAGTACCAACTAGTTGTCGGTCCAGCCGGTAGGGCCCTCCATGCCTCCAATCATAGAGCTGCCTCCTCTAAGTAGACGTTCGTGCCTAGCATGAAAGTATTATGTCCTCAATCACCTTTACAGCATCCCAGTAAGGTTTTGCATCCTTTAATCCCTCCTTTTATTGTCAGATATGCATGAGGCCCTCACTGAGGCATTATGGAGCTCCCTCCAGTTTGAGACAGAGGTAGCAGCTTTAGATGCTTTTCATGCTGAAGCAGTTGAGACTATCAAATTCTAGGAAATAATTTTTTTCTCCAGAGAGGATTAAGGCTCCCCCATACAAAGGAATATTTTCCTTCTATATATAACCGGTTTATTTAATAGTGTGGAGGTTCGCCACTATCACATTGACACCGGCCCTAGGATCATCCTTATCCTAACGTGGACGCTGCGGAAGATGGGGTTATCTGAGGATGACCTGACTCCCTCTGATTTAAGGATCCAGGGATATGACAGGATAGATCAGACCCCAATCGGAAAGATCTATTTGATTACCTACTTCGGTGGCCTAGTTTCCAGTAGTGAATTTATTGTCGTCTCCCAAGACACCGCGTACAATGCATTAATGGGCAGTCCATGGCTCCATCTGCACGCGGCGGTCCCCTCATCATATCACCACTGCCTCAAGTACTCCCTTAATGGTTGAGTAGGCATACTCCAAGGTGATTCATCTCCTTTTGCCTCTTGTGAATCCCATTATCTGGACGCTGACTATTACAAGATCAAGGATAATCAAATTCTGGAATGTGAGGTTGAGCCTGCCACGGTCACCAGTGACCCCTAGGTAGGTCCGGATGACGCTTACATCTTCCCAATACATCGATTGGAGGCCATGAACACTGACATGGGGAAATTATTTGTTGTCTCTGGTACAAGTTGAATTCATATTTCCAAGTCCAAGAAATGGCGTAAAATAACCTCGTACTTCTACACAAACTAGGATCATGTGATCTCGGATCCTCCTACCCCCATACGGTATCGGTACGTCTGCCTCATGGAAACAATAGTACTTCATACTTGTCTGTTTTTTTGGGATGATATTAACTGGCTCAAGCCGACACTCCACTATAGCTTTGATATCCTCAAGCGTGGCCCCTTGGGCCTAAGGCCGGATGGGATTGGATCGACTTCCTTCATCACCATGGTCTTAGCGGAATGTGAATATCCTGATGCGGTTTCCACTGCTATAAAGGCAGGTATAATCCTCCCGTCTAGTTCTTTCGACCTAAGGGAAGCCTCACCCGCTGGGAATCCCTCCTCCATAAGCTAAGAAGAGGATTGGGAAGATTCTCCCCCGCCTTTGAAGAAGGCGTGTCTGCCACGGTCGATGAACTGCTACAGGTGAACGATGTTAGCGAGGTAGATCTAAGACCCACATTGATCAGTGCCACTATGTCCCTCGAGGAGCTGCAGCGGTACGTGGAATTCCATAAACCGCATAGTGATGTGTTTTGCTAGAGTTATGATGAGATTCCAGGACTAGATCTTTAGGTATCCATCCAATGCCTCGGTCTCCCGACAAACCATCGCGGTTTCAAGGAGCCTTCCAGAAAGATGCACCCTTCTCATAGTGTCATGGTAAAGGCCAAAGTAGACAAGCTCATCAGAGCCAACTTCGTCAAGGATTTCGAGTACCCCAAGTGGATAGCCAAAATTGTGCCAGTTAGAAAGAAGAACGAACAGATCAGAGTTTGTATCGACTTTCGAGATCTCAATCGTCACTGTCCAAAGGAGGATTTTCCCCTTTCGGTGATAGAATTGTTCATCGATGCTACAACCAAGTTCCAAGCCATCTCCTTCATGGATGGTTACTCTGGATATAATCAGATCCAGATGGCCCCTGAGGATAAAGAGTCCACATCTTTCAGTGCGCCGCAAGGTACTTTCTGTTAACAGGTTATGCCCTTTGGTCTGAAGAATGCATGTTCCACCTATCAGCGGGCCATGCATTGCATATTCAATCCAATCCTCGGTACATTGGTGGAATTCTATGTGGAAGAACTAGTGATCAAATATCATGAGTGCCAGGACCATCTCATGGACCTTGAGAATGTGTCCAGCTTCCTCCACTCCCGCCACATGAAAATGAACTCATTGAAGTGTTCATTCGGGGTCACTTCTGGGAAGATTCTTGGCTTTGTTTTCAGGTACTGAGGCATCAAGATCGACCTAGAGAAGATCAATGAAATCAGCCATATGCCTCCCCCGAGAAATATCCGAGAACTTTGAGTTTTTCAAAGCCACTTAGCCTACATAAGCTGATTTATTGCGAATCTGGCTTACAAGTGTAATCCCTTTTCTTGGATATTGAAGAATGGTTCTGCCTACGAATGGGATGAAGAATGCCGGACCGCATTCGAGGAAATTAAGAAGTACTTGCTCCAGCCTCCGGTCTTGATACCACCCATCTCTAGTATGCTGATAGTACTATACGTGACTAACCTAGACCGATCTCTTAGCACCCTTATTGCCTAGAAGAACAACGAGGGGACATAGAACAGTCTTTACTACCTCATCCACATCCTTCTCGATAAGAGACCAGATACTACCCCATCGAGAAGAGCTTCCTTGCGCTTGTATTTTCTATGAAGATGTTGCGACATTACATGTAGCACAATGAGGTATAGCTGGTCTCTTAGATTAACCTGCTGAAGTACATTTTGAATCACCCCATGTTGACCGACTGTCTAGCACGGTGGGCGGTAATCCTCCAGTAGTTCGACATCAGGTTTGTTCCTCAGAAGGCTATCGAGGGGCAGGAATTTGCATACTTTCTAGATACCCATCCAACCTCCACAGACCAGTCCCTGGAATTGGATTTTCCTGATGAGGCAATCCTCTAACTAGATAATGTCGTCCCATGTTGGAAGATTCACTTTGATGGTGCCCACCGGAGCCCAACCAGTAGGAGGCTCAATGATCGAAGACTTATCAAACTGGGCCTGGGTATCGTCTTCATTACCCCAGTGCAAGACATTATACCATACTCATTCCTATTGTCAGAAGGATGCACCAACAACGAGGAAGTGTATCAGGCTCTTATCACTGGCCTTGAACTAGCCCTTGAGATCGATGTGCCCCATTTTCATGTGAAAGGGGATTCTGAGATAGTCAACAAGCAAGTCAACGATGACTACGTTGTTAGAAAGCCATATCTCGAACCATTGTTGGAGCACACCCTATATCTAATGGCCTAGTTTCCTTCTCGAACTGAGGTTACTCATGTCCCTAGGTTACAGAATGGTTGAGCGGACGCTTTTTCTAGATTAGCTACATCACTTTCAGAGCTCGAGAAAGGTGATCTGATTATACATGTGGCACACCAAAGAGTCATTTCCCCCCGTCACCCTAGAGGATGAGGATGGAATGCGAGTAAGCCATCATACTACCGGATCCTCCACGTCAGGACCCCTGGGTCATCCGGATGCGGTGATCGAAGTGGTTGCTGATTGGAGGACACCCTTGGTCGAATACCTCCAACATGGTAGTATCCTGGCTAATCGAGCTGAACGTGAGAGAATCCGACGTCGTGCGCTCCATTTTACCCTCCAAAGTAGTCCCAGTCTTGAGAAGATCCTCCATAAGCGCAGTTTCGATGGTGTTATCCTCAATTGTATCTAAGGAGTCGAGATTCCATAGGGCATGAAGTAGGTTCATGTCGGTTCCTATGCTGCCCACCAGGATGGGCCAAAGCTGTCCCATCAAATCCAGAGACCGGGGTACTTTTGGCCCTCTATAATCCATGATTGTATCGACGTAACCAATATATGTCACATGTGCCATGTTCATTATAAATTCTTGCATCGTCCGTGAGAACCTCTACACTCCACCAAGTACTCTTGGCCATTTACGGTGTGGGGACTCAATGTTGTGGGACCATACCCATGGGCAACGGCTCACCAATACTGATTCATTCGGACCGCTATGGATTTATTTTCTATTTGGGCATAGGCAATTCTGCTCACGGAATTCAAGGACCGTTCTATCATTAACTTCGTGAGTTCAAATATCATCCACCATTTTGGAGTCCTGACTGTCCTCACTGATAACGGAACCAACTTCCGAGCAGTCGAGTTGAAGAAATTGTAAGCCAAGTAAAATATCCGTTCGAACCATACCTCCTGCTATCACACGCAGGAAAATGGAACGATCGAGGTGTAAAACCCTCTATAAAATTCTGTAGAAAATGATTGGCCATAACAAGAAGTGTTGGTCAGACAAGCTCCCAAATGCCTGCTGGGATTATCAGTTGAGGACTCGCAATTCCACCCAGGTGACTCCATATTCCCCAGTGTACGGGGTTGAGGCCATCCTGCCCATCGAGATCTAGCTGCCATCGTTAATCACCACGGTCTATGACCAGCGGGTGCCAGATAAGGTGGTCAAAATCTGTCTAGCTAAATTAGAAGCACTCAACGAGAATAGGCTCTGTGCCTTGCACAATCTGGAAAGGCATCAGAATAAGATGGATAGAGCCTTCAACATGAAGGATCACCTCCGCTCTTTTCTGCAAGGTGACCTGTTATTGGCCCTCTGAGCGCAAATGATCCCTGGATGGAAACCACCCAAGTTGGATCCCAAATGGGAATGACCTTACATAGTCCACATGGTTTACCCCAATCGAGCATACTCCCTGGTAACCATGGATGGTGAGAGTATAACTCCTCCCACCAATGCCAAGTTCTTCAATCAATAATTTTCCTGAACCTAAGGGTCGTGCAGGACCCTAAACTGCATGATAGTCCTGCACGACCTTAAACTGGACGGTCCCCCATGACCCTAAACTGCACGCCCGTCCTGCATGACCTAAAACTGTCTAGTCCTGTATGACTTTAAACTATGCGTCGTCCAGCATGACGTTAAACTGTGTTTTGAGAACAATGTATGGCTTAATTCCCATCCACAATGGATACGTAGGAATTCTTAGACGCCTCATCTTGATCCCAGCCTTGAGCTTTTATATCTGAATATTACCCATGGGTATAGTTCTCTCGAAGGATCCTTTCACGATATGGTGAAGGCTTCCTTATCCCCCCTCATACAAGGGTTATAATGGTCACATCATGTGCCAACTCCCATTCTTCTATACTCCCACGTCTTTACTGAATGACATTAAACTGCATGGACATCAAGAACTACATATGGCTTGATTCCCATCCTCATGGGATACGTAGGTATGCCCATACATTTCATGTGTGGGCCCAGCCCAAACGCCAGAATCTTCCCCCCCCCCCGGGTTAAGACTTATGGCAGGGGTGAAATCCTTTTCCAAAATTCACATCGATCTAACCTCGATCTGGTTGTACGTCCTGCTCCCTGGAGATGTTTTCCTCTATCATAGATGGGCACAACTATGCTTCACCCACTCCTTGACTAGGTGTCCATCACATTCACCATCCGGAAGGGCCCCTAAATGATATTGATTCTAGGCCTAAGGGCCCTCTTACCACTTCAGTACAACACCTTCGAGGATGTCAAGAATAAATTTGATACATGTCCCACTTTTCGAATAGGGTCAACGGTCGATGCTTCTTTGTTTCTCATATTTCACTTCACTATAGGGACGTTGTGGTTGGAACAAGGTCAATAGGTGTCCTTGATCGTTAGGGCCACCCCAAGATGTTACAAACATCTAGTGTTGTTGTTAATTATTCCATGTTGTATCTCCAAGCGACGAACTCCATCCAGGCGATGCCAACTATCAGGCCCCTTGGACTTTTCGGGCCCTCGTCTCATGTTCTCTCTTATGAGATTATGAGGTGTGGAATGGGATTATATCCTCATTCACGTCGGGTTTCTCACCGTGTCGTACACGTCCCCAGATGAGAAACGTTATCCTCCAACTCGTCCTCACTACAAAATGTTATATTGAAAACTGTTCAAGCCTCTGTGACCGAGGCCCAGCCTCAGGCCCCTTGGACTTCTTGGACCCCCATACCTCATCCTCACTGCAAGACGTTAAACTGCAAACTAGTCGGGACTCCCTGACCGAGGCCCAGCCTCAGGCCCCTTGTCCTTCTAGGGCCCCAGGCCCTCGTCCTCACTACAAGATGTTAAACTGCAAACTGGTCAGGACTCCCGGACCGAGGCCTAGCCTCAGGCCCCTTGGCCTTCTCGGGCCCCTGTCCCTCGTCCTCACTTCAAGACATTAAACTGCAAACTAGTCAGGCATCCCTGACCGAGGCCTAGCCACAGGCCCCTTGGTCTTCTTGGGCCCCCGACCCTCATCCTCAATGTATGAAATTAAACTGAAAATTAGTCAGGCCTCCCTGACTGAGGCCTAGCCTAAAGCCACTTGGCCTTCTGGGGCCACCGACCCTCATCCTAACTAAAAGACTTTAAACTACAAACTGGTCAGGTCTCCTTGTCCAAGGCCCAGCCTCAAGCCCCTTGGCCTTCCCGGGCCCCCGGACCTCATCCTCACTGCACAATGTTAAACTAAAAACTAGTCAGGCCTCCCTGACTAAGGCCCCAGCCTTAGGACCCATGGCCTTCCTCGACCTCAACCTGAGTTTTTACCCAGACTATACGGTATGGTGTAGGATAACGTCCTCATTCAAATTCAGGTTACTCGTCGTGTCGTACACCTCCCTCGTTAGGGTATCTTACCCCGAGCACCTTCAAGAACTATGTGTGGCTTGATTCCCATCCTTATGGGATATATTGGACCACTTGTATGTTTAGACTTCTCGCCCAGCCCCATATCCCAGAAATCTCCATTTCACCATGGCCCCTTGGCCTACCCTTCCCCAAGGAGGTGATTATATGGCATGGCATCGGGTTATGTACTCATTCACTTTCGACTTTTAACAACCACACCACATGTATCTCCCTCTTGAGCACCCTCATCGACCCTATTATTTGGTTCACCAATGTTCCTAAGATTACTCTAGTTTAGTACTTGGAATATCGGACTCACCTCGGACATGTATCCACCCGCTTTTCTGGATTTGTGTTCCCCTACATTAGGGATTCCATCAGCTTTCACACCTGAAGGGACCCCCATGTGGCATGGATTATAGGCCTATGGGACCTCCTACCATTACAGTCCAACATACCTGAGGGTCGCGAACAACACGCCGATACAAATCTCATGTTGCGAATACGGTCAGCGGTCGATGCTCAATTGTTGTTCCCATTTTAGGCTAATGCGATATGGATATTTTGTTTCAAACATGGTAAATAGCTATCCTCCATATCCATTCCTACCCCATTAAGCCCAAAATGTCAGTTAAATGATTCACATCCTTCTCCACCTCATCATTTCTATGTAGAACTTTGAACCTCTAGGTACTATTCCTCAGTGCGCATCTGTGCGTTAGGAGGACAAAATCCGTGATAGGGGCTTCATTAGGGGATCCGCACCGATTTCACTTTGGCATTCATTCTAGTTATTGCAAAAGACATCTTCCTCCCATGTTTCCCACACCAAATTTAGCTCTTGTGGTCTTAGGGATCGGGTTGAGGTCTGCACATAAATGGAGTGTTTTCACCCCATCCATGGTCTGAGATCTAATACTGCAAACTAAGATCTCGTCTAGAACTACATGTGGCTTGATTCCCATCCTTATGGGATACGTAGGACCACCTAGATGTCTCTTTTTTAGGTCCATCTCAGTTGGGATCTAGTTTCTCCATCCCCTTGGCCTCTTACCTCTATGTAGGCCCCTTGGCTTGAGGCTCCTTTCTCATAATTGCATACAGTGTAGTTTAGGATTATTTCCTCATTCTTGTCGGGTACACTATACCGCATCGTGTGCATTCCTGCATGTACAATACATATGACATTAAACTATTCTGCCTGGTCCTATCACATGACCCTAAACTGTGACATTATTGTCCTGGCCGCTCGACGAAAAATTGCATTGCCTTGTGATGTCCTCATTAAAGGGGACACCATGTTTGGTATTTGTCATACACCATACCATTTTTCAATTTATACATTGGATTGATTCTTGTGGAAACGCTAGGTCCCGCTACCCTAGTCTTGTCGCTTCACAAAAACAACCACTCACCTTAAAGGACAAACACGATTTATGAAATACCGCTTTCTTAGTGCGAGGGCCACACCCGCATGACCATTTTTTCCTTTGCACTGGTACCTTAATGTGTCACTTTAAGAACAACATGAAGCATGATACCTATCCTCATAGGGTACGTAAGAACGCCTGTTCACTTTTCCTCAGTCTTGGATCAACTCTCATTTTTGGTCCCTCGACCTAAAACCTCTCCAAGGAACATGTGGTGGTCGGAACCCCCCGTTCCCATTCACGCCGGTTTTTTGTAGTTTCCCCACCACATGTGTCCCATGTTTCCTACCATATATGGTCTGAGATCTATAACCCTAAAATAATATCTCCTTATTGGAAGGGACTCGACACCATCTATCTAATACGTCTCATTGTCATATTTACATGTGTTTGAAAAAGAGCTCGAAGTGTAGAATTTTCATAGGGACATTCCCCTCGTTCCATGTCCAAGCTTCATGAGCTCGCTATTTGGATCCTCACCCACTTCCATATCCAAAAGGACCCCTGGATGGCATGGATGCTAAGCATAAGGGATCTCCTACCATTTTGGGCCAACTTCCCTAAGGATCTCGGATGACCTTTACGACAGGTCCCGTGTTTCGAACATGGTCAACGGTCGACCCTCATTTTTCCATCCCCATTCTAGGATAACTCGATGTGAATGTTGTGTTTCCACCACTATCAAAAGTTATCCTCTATATTCATGCATCCATCATTGTGATCCATATTTTGAGCATAATTATTCACACATTTCCACTTCCTCATGTTCATCTAGAATTCCAACATACTCGTCTTTTCTCTTCGCGCATCTAGTTGTGCTACATAGACAAGTTAGCATCATTGGGCCAACATTCACCGAGCATCCCTTCTCCCTAATATGTTCCTTCCTATGTCAGGAATGTCCCAACACTACTTATTGTTTCCCACATCGAGCACAACTCACGTGGTCTTAGTAGTTTTGGTTGGATGTACACTGACATAGCCAGTCCGGTCATCGTCCCGCATGAAGTTAAACTGTGATTCTAGAACTACTTATGGCTTGATTACCATCCTTATGGGATACGTAGATACACCCCGGTATTTCTCCCAGGGTCCATCCCTAGGAATCATAAATTCATGTTCCTCCCCATTTTTGGCCCCCTGGCCTGACCCCTTGTGGAGAACATGTAACTGCAACTTTGTCCTGAAGAAGTTCGGGATTCCCCAAGATGACATTGGGAGGAGACCGCTCCCTCGCCAGAGAGGCTCTTTCTGAAAGAAGGAATGTTTCATGATCATGCTGATACGTCCATCCAGTGTGCTTCTACCACAAATGTGTAATTTCCAGAGTGTCAAATTCTATTTGAACAACACTCACTCCACATTCCACTCTTTGTCTACCCCTTATTCTGACCCTCATCATTTTTCACGTCTAGAGGAACCCCCTAACAGTATGGATGCTTGGCCTATGGCCCACCTATTGTACTAGGCCAACGTTCTAGAAGACTAACATATGACATTTTGAGTCTAGGCACATGTTTCGAATATGGTCAATGGTCGACCCTCATTTTCTATCCAAACTCCAGGCTAATGAAGTAATAATGATGTGTTTCTAATGGAGTCAAGATCCATTCTTGATTACCACCCCACCCCCACAATGTTCCGAATCATGGGTATCATGATTCAACCTTCTCATTCCCATCTGTTTGGATCGATTCAGCGCCCCTGTAGTTACCCTGTTTGTGCACGAGAGCACACTAGAAAAATGATAATTTGGCTGTTCTGAGAGCTTCATTCTCTATCCAGGTATCTCCTATTTCTTCCTGTAAATCCGGACCGGTTGTTCAGACCCCAGATACCAGAATCTTGGTTTGTGCTCCAACATTTGGATATGGTGATAAAGAGGTCACCCCTTGTTTCTCACATCAGGCCCGACCCATGTGAGCTTAAGGAACGATCATTGGACGCTCTGCGAACATCAGAAGGATAAATTAAACAAATGTAAATAATGGAAATCATGTGTGCTTCGGCATTCAAAAAATCAATGCATGAATGTACATTTAAGGGTTTTTGATCATTACAATACTCGGTGGTCGACTTCCCCCATGGACGGATTGACCTTGTCAAAGGAGCGTAGAAGCTCTGCCACCCTCTAGCTGGTGGCGTCCAGGAGTTGTCGCCACTTGTTCAGCTCCCGCTACTCCTCAGAAGAGAGAGGGCGCAATTCGTTGGATGCAATCTTGGCCCACTCCATGTCGGGCCGGATGGCGATCATCTCCCCTGAAGATCACTTCATTCCCTCTTCGGATTCTTCCAGTTGGGCCTTAATTCGTAATATTAGCTCATATTGCGCATTGAGGGAGGTCAAGTGCTCGTCTGCCTGATTCTACAGCCTTATGGAGCCTCTTGATTTTTATCTCCTTCCTCCGCTTCTATCCCATGCCAAGGCCATGGTCATACTCCGGAATATTTTCCGCCATAAGATCTCTGATGAGAATGTGAGGACGCCGGGCATCCACTCCCCCAGCACATAGTTTGCGCAGTCGTGAGTGAAGTCTATGCATCTAATCCAACCATAGTTCATTGGGGGGGGGGGGGGGTTCATTGATGATGTGCATGATCATCTTCCCCGATCAGTGACGGACTATTTTGATGTCCTCCTATACAGAGGCCATCTCGTCCTAGTATGCATGATTGGAAGGATCGTATGTAAGGAATACCCCTAGGAACTCCTCAGTCGGGTCCACATCTAGAGTTGGATCAGGCGTGGAGGGGCCTGGACTGTTTAGTTGATCCTCTTCATCGGATCACACCTCAATAATCTCGGGTGCAATCCCACTAGCGTTATTGCCAGCGATCATGAGCGATGCAGTTCGGTTAGGCCAGATGTCCTCCTCCACGACCATTGGCATGCCCTTGGGAAGGGCACTACCAGAAGCCCCGACCAACATCGACGCACCATCCCATGACAATTAAAGGATTGTACACGCCAAGAAGGGGATTTTAATTTCAGTTAATGTGGTCAGGTAATGGTAGTTGTGAATTCGGTAGAGAAGACTTACAGAGGTCAAATCCTCAGTGTCTCTCTTTGGATGATGTCGTCAGAACCCCGAGACGTGGAACCTCATATATGGTTGGAAGGCCTAGAGACTCAGTGGGAGCCACCTCAAGTATCCAAACCCCGCCAGACATGGATGTTGATGCAGCCATAGGTGCGGATCCTGAAGGTCCCGCGTCGACACCCACTGAGGGGCAGGAACAAGGTCTTTGCACAACGTCCTCCTACACAGTGCTGACGCGGAGAAGTAATCTAGAGTAACCTATGGACAGACTCTGAAGAAGGAACATTGGATTTTACCTCGAGATCCTATGTGAAATATTCAAGATATGAGGACTGATTGCCGACTTCACCCTCCTCCGGCGGACTTTCTCTACCGGCCCCGTCTCCCCCGAAGGAGTCGTCTGATTCTTTCTGTAGAGGGAAGCGCTCGCACAGGTTAGAAGCTGACAGTTGCGGAGGGACCATACGACCCAACAACACCCTGACTCGGTCTGTCATTGGGTGAAGGGTTCCCCATTAGTGGATATATTATTCCATCTCGGCTACGTATTTCTCCGACTCTACCTGGGATCCTGTAAAACTGGCACTAATAGGGACAATTCCCAGCATGTCCATACCAAGGCGGTTAAGGTGATGCCATAACTCGGATGGGCCTAGGAATTTATAGTTGACTTCCTAGAAGACCCATACCTATGGGAATATAGAATTCTATGGATTATTAATGTGGAGCAGCCGTTTCCCCAGGGCATGAGTAGAAATCTTGTGGAATCCCCTTGGTGGCCTCCCCTCTAGATGACTCTGTTCTCGTGGGACCACCAACACCACTGCCCTACTGGATACTCTACCTCTAATCCCCCTCAACTTGTGCGGGTATCACCACTACAGCAGCCCCGCCACTATGGGATTCCCTTTTCACCTTCCGGCCTCGGCCCCGAGATCGGGGAAGCTCACCCTCACTGACCAGGATGGTTGGCTGCTTCAGCATCTCCCCTGGATAGGCCGCCTACCAGCTCTGGGCATATTCTTTTATCATCCCAAGGATGGTGGTCGGTGGAGACAATACATTACACATCTTACTATATTCCAGTGTGAAAATGAGCCACATCTACCTCATCACACATGGGTGCTCCTCGTATCGCACCCCCAGGTATACCAGCGGGGTCAGCCGCTGTAGGCACCAGAATTTCTTGGCAAACCAGTGTTGGGTGTATGGCTCGCGGAGATGCTCACAGTCCACCATAGCCACCAAGAACCCACCTCTAATGTTTAGGACGTAGGCTCAGTGCTCTTTTTTTCCCTGGCCGACATCATTGAATGCCCCTATCAGAAACAGGAACAGATAGAAATTAAATTCTTCCACCCTCCACACCCGGTTCATAACCGCTGATGCGGTCAACTTATTCGGAATGTTCCCCACAACGTTCAAGATATAGTTATGGAAGTTCGACCCTGGTTGAAAAATGGGAATCAAATACTCATAAATCCCCCTGATGTGCGCCACCATCCAGCCATACAGGAGGTGTAACAGCCCGCATAACCTCTGGGGCCTTTTCCGCTCACTGATGTGCCACGACATTTTGTACAACTTGGCGAGCATCGAGATCCCTATATTGACACACCCTCCTGTCAACAATGTGGACGCCATGATGAAAGTGCTTGGCTGCACTCCCATGTTTTTATCCCTCACCGGACCAATCCAACCATAGATGAAAGCTGTGATGAATGTCGCCAGCCTGATTATTGGCGGTTGTTCAGTGCTGACACTGAACCCCCAGGTCTTCCACTTGATATTCTCCAAAAATCACCAGTATGAGTTTTCCATACTCCAGGCCCCATTTGGGAATGTTCGAGGCCTTGCTGGGAACTACCTATTTTCTGGGATGTTCTGAAACTTCTTGAACCAATGCTTGAAGTGGAAATCCCTCACTGCCTCTTTATCCTCCCTGGGAACAAGCTCCATCAATGCCTTTTCCATACTCGACATCTTCTCCGGATCCTCCCACACACCCATAGCCGTGAGGAATTCGTCGTACATCGCCCCAAGTATCGGGACCCCCTGAGATCTGACGTAGTTCCCATAGGCTGATGTCAAACTCCCTGTGATGTAGGTGGAAAGTATTGGACCCTGATAACCACCGGATCAACAGCTCCGACATTAACTGCTTCGGCTGGTAGATATGGAACTGGGAATCCCAATCTTCCCCATACAGCCCCACTCTTCTCAACTCCGCTCCAAACTCCTTGCACGAGTCGCCTACCCGGTAGGCCCAATCCCAATCATCTATAATGTTGCCACCCCGGCGTAGTTCCCATTCCTCGGACCACCCCTTTTTCGGGTTCCCCAGTGTTTCCATAAGGATGGTTCGGTATAGAGGAGGGGACATATCTGAATGCAATTCCTTCCCGTCAACATTGTTCAGATGATTGTATAGACAGTCGGCCATTACAGGCGTGAAGTCCTCCCGAGCATGACCATCAAGCGCCCTGAACCATCGATGCTGACACGACGTGCTCCAGAACCAACAAGCTGGCTCATACCTACCTACTCCAAGGAAGAAGACGCCATCCCTCAGCCCGAAGCCATACAAGGGAATCCTCTTACATAGCGGGTAGTTCTTCAGGCTCTCCGAAAGTAGCACCACCAATGAACTATGGTCAGAGTGGCTCTGGACTAGCTCTCCTAGCCCCAGACTGTTCTCCATTTTGTCCCTCCGGGCGGCATCTGCAAGGACCCCTGGGTAGATTTTTGGTGGGCCATTCATTCTATAGATATGATGTTTTTTTCTGGTTCACAAAGATCATTCTCAACACACATTTGTGAATCCCGCTCGCGAAGACTATTCGTAGGGAACTGCCTCGGCATTCAAATTCGGATTGCGGAGCGCAAAAGTGCAGTCGAGGACTCTCTATGCGTCGCGAAGTCTTGATTCGCAGAGACCACTCGTGGAGTATGCCGAGCTTCAAGAATCGAGAGCTCAAGAAGGAAAATTCACGGATATGGGAATGTAAAAAAAAGAGGGAACACCCCAATTTATAGGATATGACCTTCAGAGCATTGCGGCGTGTCCAGTTATCACGGAGCTTCGCGGCGTACTCGGCCCACGCGTCCCCTATCCACATCGTGGGCCCTCCTTACGAGTCAACACCATGAATGACCAAGGATTTTGGATATTTCCTTCAGAGTTTGACCCTTGATATCTCCACGTCTCCATGTATTAGGGGAGGCATTTGTTGGAACCAAAATTTGAGACAAAAAAGATGCCCACAGGCGGCCCCATTGACTGCCTGATGAAGACCCTTCACAGCGTTTCCCAGCACCACAGCAGCGGAAAAGCAAGGAGGTGGGATACACCACGATCACATTTGAAATTCGCGACCCCACTATAAAGCAAGGGGAGGGACACTGTAAGACCACATTTGACGTTTGTAAGCCCTCTGTGAAGCCACCAAGCCCCTCTTCACGCCACGTGATCTCCCATCCGCAGCACCTCATACATAAAAATATCGGGCTCCCCCTGATCCCAAGAGACGGACAATCCGACAATTAGGATTCCCAGCTCCTGAATCGCAAAGGATCCTTCTGCTCTGTGAACCACAATCTATTTGATGTACTTCTACTCCGTGAAGGGCCTCCCCTTTGTCTCATTTTGATCCCCTCTTCCGAGAGGGATGCCTTTCGCGAAGCCTAAGGGTATTCACGAAGGAAGGGGATCCCCAAGGGGACCTGGGTCATCACATATAATTTATGCATAAAAAAACACCCTTCATGTACACATGATCCAAATGCTAAGGTAGGGACACTTTACTTCGTGAAGCACATTTCTTCCCGACACCTTGCTTCGTGAGGCACCTTTGCTCTAAGAGGTTGTGCTCCGCGAATTCCCTCCACTTCGCGAAGCACCTCCCATTTGCAACTCCGCCCCATGATATGTCTAAGGCACCCCACTTCGCGAAGCACAACAATTCACCTGTTCCCTCCGCCACACGGAGCAAGAGAGCTCCACAAGGCCCATTCATATGGACCCCTCCACATGGATAATCTTTTTCTTGTGTAGCCATCCCTATTTGCACGATGTGACTTAAAAGTATCCTAGACGATATCTCCCATTGCGTTGCTTCGCCTAATGCTTCTTCTCATAGGCACACTAGTAGTTATTGGTTCTAGGCATAGCCACTCTAACGTGGACCCCTTAATGGCTCGCTCCACGACACTTCATCATTATGGAATTTCCCTTACCTTCCCTCCCACAAGGAGAAGAGGGTACCGGTCATATAAGCCCTATGGGTGTGGAGAAAACCCACCTCGTTCGAGCTGCTAGACGCTAAATTTCCATGAACCATGGTCCTCAGCACATGAAGTTAAACTATGTCCTCTCTCTGTGCCTTGTACATGGGTTCCCCCCACCTCGGACATTCTCCATGGCCTCTAGTCTCTACAGGGGATGATATCCCCCTTTTGGGAGTAGCGTTTGTCCACGGGGAAGTTCATCCACCTTATTGTAAGCCCGTGACTTTTCTTTCCTAAGGCAACATCCCTACTCCTCCTTTCATATTCAGTCCCCAATGCTAGAGAAGGATGTGATAGGGAATGGGGATCCTCCTTTCTTCGGTCACAAGTACCTCGCCCACTGCGCTTTGTCTCCATCATGCCTCCAACTCTGAGTAAGTCCCAATCTTTCACTCCTCGGGCCGACCCGTGCATAATCCCCTCTTCCCTTCCCATGGACGCACCTTTCATGACGTGGTCATTAAGCCTTTGATGCCTCTTGTTTCTCACACCAAGAACGACTCAGGTGGGCTTAGAGTAATCATCAACCATGATATCGCCCTAGTCCAACTTGACGTTAAACTGTATTCCTCCCTCTCCAACCGAACTACGAGAAATTTGATCCATGTAAAGGAATTGTACGTAAAAGGCCTCCATGAGGTTCAAGCCCCCACCACCTTGGGCTACCTCAGCGTGTAAGCCCCAATCCATCCCAAACTATGAGGACTTCGATCCATGTCAAGGAATGGTACGTAGGAAGACTCCACGAGTTTCAAGCCCCACCACCTTGGGCCGCCTTAGTTTGTAAGCCCCAATCCAACCCAAACTACATGAACATTGATACATGTGAAGGCATGGTACATAGGAAGCCTAGACGAGGATCAATCCCCACCACCTTGGGCCGCCTCAGAGTGTAAGCCCCAATCCAACCCGAACTATGGGGATATTGATCCTTTTCAAGGCACTGTACTTAGGAAACCTCTCTGAGGTTCATTCCCACTACCACCCGGTCGTTCCAACCTAATTCACGTCGGTTCACCCACCATGTTGGGCTGCCTCAGTGTGTAAGCTCCAATCCATCCTAGAATATGGGGACTTTGATCCATGTCATGTCATGGTATGTAGGAAGCCTCCCTGAGGTTCAAGCCCACAACCACTCGGTCGTTCCGACCTCTTTCACATCATTTCACCCACCACCTTGGGCCTCCTTAGAGTGTAAGCCTTAATCCATCCCGAACTACGAAGACTTTGATCCAAGTCAAGGCATGGTACGTAGAAAGCCTCCCTGTGGTTCAAGCCTAACACCAATCGGTCCCTAGGTCCATCTTCACGTTGGTTATTTTGCACCCACCTGAACATCGTGGTCTTTGATACTTTCCAAGGAAAGGTAATTAGGAAGCCTCCCTAAGGTTCAATCCCACCTCCCATTAGTCACTCCAACCCCCCTTCAATTTGGATTTCCCCCATACCGCATGTCGTTAAACTATATTCACCATATGAAATATGTGGCCTTTGATCCATGTGAAGGCATGGTATGTAGAAAGCCTCCCTAAGGTTCAAGCATACCACCCGATCGTTCTGACCTCCTTCTCGTCGTTTCATCCCCATCCAGCGGTAAGCTGTTGTGATCCCATATAGAGGAAAGCCTTTGCAACCTCATGAAGCGGTAATTTGTTGTCAAACTCATTCGACAGTAAGTCGTCACCAGATGAACTACGCAGAAATTGATTCACTGCCACGAGGATACGTAGGAAGTATCTTTGAGGATCAAACCCAAAACCATCTTCCATCCTGATTCTTACCCGGCCCACCACATCCCGGTGAGATCATGCCACCTCATTCTCCTCCACAGCTTCAGGGAATCTGCCCCCCCCCCCCCCCCCGTGTTGGCCCCAATATCAGTGTTCCCTCCAGGGGGTTCCACCATCTAATCCACTCTAATCAGTGTTCTGATCAGTCCGATCTATCTCTGTTGGACGTTAAACATGCAGCATACCCTGTGTTAAACACAGGAAGATGAAGAAACCCTCAGATACATTCCCATGGAATATGATTCCCCACGTTCTATATGGGATGCATCAGGCTTCCGCGCCCTTGAGAAGCCCTATAATAAGGGACAGAAGAGAGACACACCAATCCCCAGTGTCTAGACATGTCCATGATGCCCAATGTTACTACTACACTAACCGAAGGTTGCTGCCCTGACCGAACCCCTTGGAATGTCCTGACAGAAGTAGCATAATTAACTGGTGTCCATGAAGATATGGCAACGGGATGAGTTTCATGAAAAATGTATTAAATCTATGAGGGAGACCCGGACTAGGTGACGAGTTCCGAGGAGGAATCCATGGAAGGAAGAACCGACATCCCATCATCCCATTTCAATCAAGGAGAAAATTTCCATGAATAAAGAACAGATGCCGCCCGCCTTTGGAAAGTGGGAATGTGGGGTAACAAAGTCACTCCTATCACACTAATGCAGACGGACGTGCGTGCCCTGGAGAAATCATCGGAAACAATACTAAAGAATAATATTTTCAAGAGATAGCATCAAATTCATTAATCTAATATACTAAACCGGTCATGATGTGTCCAATATAATCCCCTGTGATATAGAGTTTCTGACATATATCTAGATTAATTTTTTAGAGAATGTTTTTACTTGTACACATGCTAAATTATAGTGGAGATACCACTCTATAAAATAATCACCAACCTAGAAGGGTGTGGGATCTCATATTGATGTTGAAAATTATATATCCTCATGTTTGTTTTCCTATTTTATTCTTCTATCATTTGAAAAAGTAGATAGTCCATGTTGATAACATATAAAATAAAACCGCTAATTTATTAAATAAACTCTCATAAACTACACTACCATCTCATGATAGACCAGAGTAGTTAAAAATAAAATAAAAAGAAGAAAAATGTAGAAGGTAATCAAAAATATCATCTCCATGTAGTATTTTAAGAAGACATCCAATGATTAGATTCTAACAATACAAAAAACTCATATTTCTATATAGAGATCCCATCTTATATTTACTCATATAGCCTTATCTCTTCACTCTTGTTTATCCTCCATTGAATTGGCCACAAAATCCTCCTAGATATGCACTATAATCCACATGATTCTACCACTTTATATCACTTATAAAATAAATTCTTGATCATCTCACTGGGATAGAGGGAATACATATAAATATTCAAGTTTTTAACAATATTTTCGCAATGAAAACCATATCATGTAGAAGAAACTCCACTTCTAATTCCACTATTTTCAAAGGACTGTATTGTTAGAGATGTGAATAGTCATCTTTTTTTGAACTAAATATTCTATGTAACATAAAAACATATTATATCCTCCCCCCTTATAACTAATATATTTGTGTAGTGAACATAAACTCAAAAATCCGCACATATTATATTCACATATATGACACATGAACTAAAACCCTCTTAAGAGAATCAAAATTCATGAAATAGGGGGATTTTTATCCTCACGTTCATGTCATGGGTTATTAATACCATGGTTAAAATAATTTTACATATTTATCAATATTACACTCATAAAAACTCATCCTTTGAGGTGAATGATTTTCGTTCATGGGATGACACCCAAATATTTTCATTTCACATGAAGGGATCATACTATCCTCTTTAATGTATAAAGGAAGGGAAATTATTATATCATCATCTCATTAGATTTAGTGAATATTCAGGCTTTACAATAGAAGTGAAAACATAATAGTATATTTACACAGTGATACCCGATCTTGGGAACTAAATTCATGTTAGTTACAATATTCATAATGGTGAGATTGAGTTCCACAGGTGATCGTTCTATCAATTATTTAGGAAGAAATGTGATGGGTGTTAATCATGGAACAAAATATATAGATGGGGTTATATATGATGTTGATGAAAGAGGTGAATCACGATACAACACAACATTTTTCATTATGAAATTATCCATGATATTCGTTAACCCCACATCAAAAATATGTGTGTAGGTCACTCATTTACATGTCATTTGTAAGATTCTACAACTTTGTAATCCTCTTATTGAGTAACCCATTCCATCAAGCACTCCTATTCCCTTCTCCACTATAGTAACCCATGTCCTCCCCATTTCCCCTTAACTTCAATTAATCCATGCATAATTATCATTTCCTGTTAAATGATTAGAATTCTATTTACATTAAAATAAAACAATTAATTTTCATTGTTTCAATTATGAACTTCAAAAATATATTTTTTTCCTTTTTACATATATTCTATTTTAAATTTTTTCTTACATAAAATTAATAAAAAAATTAATTCTGGGGAATAATTTTACTTAAAACTATAAAATTGAATAATCAATTTTATAAAAATATATGTATGAATTGGTAAATCTAAAAGTCTCATATAAAGATGATCCATGATGATTTATCATCATATTTACACACTACCTTTAGTTATGTCTGTTGGGAGAAAAAATTTCTATTTTTTTCCATGATAACTATGAACTAGTTTCCATCCCATGGGTACCATGAATGTCCTATGGGCCTTTCTATGGGCCAGATCATGTATTGGGTCCGGATAACAAGGGTATTATTGGGAACAAATGTTATTAAATAGAGATTTTTAAATGAGATGTTATGGTAAATTTAATATATGAATGTCAGAACTTGGAAAATAGGTACATATTTAGTATATCTACCTCTCTTACATTTGGATCCTCATGTTTCAATTTATTTTTTGGTTATAAATCATAGATTTTATCCTCTTCCCTATTTATTTCAGATGTATTTTTTATTTTGAAGGTGCTTAAAATTGTATGGTGGTTATATGGGGTTTTAAGATCTTTTCTTTATTTTATGATTAAAAGTAGTGTAAATAAAGGATACACTATTGACTCAAATAGTTTATTAAACCACTTAGTGTTCATGGATAATGTTTTGATAGAATCTCATGTAATTTTTTTCGGTTGGTGTAAAGTCCACCTAGATGTGTGAAAAAACCATGAACACACACAAATCCATAATTTTATCTTTATTTTGACCAAAGATTCTTTTGGATTACTTATTTTATGACTAGTTACCATTTCAGTTGAATTAAAGAGAGTTTTTATGATTATTTAATTTTTTTTGGATGGATTTTTTTTTCATTTTCATTTGGAAACCCCAATTGAAAATAAATTTTTTAATAATAAAAATGATTCTAAGATAATTTAAACTATGTTAAATATTTTCAATTTGAAGAATTTATATCATAAATTAATACAAATTTATAAACCGATTCAAGATATTATTTTTAGATTTTTAATCTAATTAGGGTTTTTATGACCTCTTTTAAATGTAATTTAAAATAAATACATGTTCTATTTTAGGATTTAATGGTAATTCATAGTTTTTGAAGGCTTAAACATACATTTTAAATTTGAAAATCGATTTTATAAAATTAATTAATATGGCTCTAATTTTGTGGATCATGAAAATGAATCTATATAGCAATTCATGAAGTTGTAAATAGAATTTTTAGGGTATATATTCATGGTTTAAAAAAATCATTTTTCATCAAAACAGGGCATTCAAAATAGAATCAAAAGAAATATCATAATGACTAATTATATTGTGTTAGATTACATCTTTCAATTGTGTGTATGAACTTGGTTCTAACATCAATTTTTTGTATTCCTTTATGAAATTTCTAATGAGTCTTGGTATGTTCCTGAATGAAGCATATACCATGGTCTTGAAGTGGTCTTATCTAGTGACTAACCCTACTAACACTTTAGTCAGAGTAGTATATCTATATCATTATTTATTGTAGTACCTTAATTATAAGTAATTGGTATAAATTTTACATTTATTATTTATAGGAGGTTTTATATTATTGAACTAGTGGTTACAAAATTGGTGATTGTTTGATTTTTGAAATAGACAATTATTCAACAGTAGTTTTATAGTTTCCTCGTCTAACCAAGACATATATTATGATGTTATTAGTGTGTCCATGGATGTGAGGATGATCACTTGGGGATAACCCTAATTATATATGTTTAATAGAGGTTATCTAACATTTGGGGATCAATTTTTTATATGTTCTGGTGCGTCCATCATGGGAATTCTATGCCCTCTCAGTTGAGAAAATACCTTCAACCTGTCTTCATTACTGTCGATCAAACCATATCAAAAGTATTTTGAGATATGATATTATAGATAAGATTTAGATAGTGGGTTAGTGGATCATGTTGGGGAAATCCTATCCTTCTCCCTTTTATATCATCATACCACTCTCTTTATATATTTTCAGTAGTTGTTGTTGTCATATTTTGAGATGATCATTGCACGTTTTATTTTGAAAAATTTTAAAATTATTCCTATCAGGATATAAATGTATTATTTGAATCATTATTACATTTTGAACTCCCCAGTTGAGGGATTCTTAGTCTCTCAAAAATAATTTTCATGGGTTCAAATGGATTTTTACTTGTTATATTTTTTTTGTCCTTAAATGATGGAGACGCCTACTTCTACTCTACACCATAAAATTAAATTTTTTTATATTCGGTTTTTCAAAATTTAGATGTTTTATGACTAGTATCGTAGTTAGAGAATGCTTAGTGATAATTATGTGTCCTTCCCATACAGAACCTTCAATTCATTATCAATTGATATTTTCATATATGGTCCATTGGTTTAAAATCCATGTGACGAAACCATGCGACTTCATAGGTTTTTTCAGTAAGGGGTGAATGTTTTGTACATGGTTTGGTAAACTATGTGGCTAAAACAAATGACCTTCTCTGTTTTTAAATATTTGTAATTTCGCATACTAGAATCCCCATATATAAACCCCATTTTCCCTCTTTCAACTCATTTATATGACACATCTAAAGATGATTCTTAGGAATGGATCCCTCTTTTTCACTAGGATTTTATTATTATTATTCCATTCTAATTTTATTACTCTTTTTCAGTTGTTTTTATGTGTATACTACATCTTCCATTTATGTTTCTTCTTTCTTCTCTCACATAGTTTCTATGGTGGTCAAACCCTTCGTTATGAGTTTAGTTATAACTAATGTGTTTTGACGTCTAGAGATTTTAGAGCATGTCTTGACATATTTTCTCATGTATTTTTTCAAAGCTATTTTGTTTCCATTTATTTCATGTAGGATGGTCAATGTTTAATTAATTAAATCTAAAAATTATTTTTTATTAATACCATTTAATATATAGATTAATACTCATAAAGTTTATTAATCATGTACGTACCCATCATCTTTTAAATAATTACCATGCCTTGAAAATGTCACTTTAATGGTGTCTAAGTCATGTACGGTAAAAAAACCAATTTCTAAATCCCTCTATGTGTTTGATTAAACTATAAAATTATTTAATTAAGTAATTTTGGATTTAAAATGATGTGTATAACTATTTAATGAAGTTATATATTTCTTCATGATTTATATTTTGAAAATATTACTTAGAGAAAATATTATCATAGTTATTCTAATGATATTTGGTGTTTAAAGGTTATGCTTGTTTGATTTATATTATTTTGTTTGACTATTATTCTATAAATTGATGTTTTAAGTGATGTTTTTATTATTTTTAATAAAATTATTGACGTGTTAACCAAGTAAAAAATCTTTATAATATTTTTGAAAACATTGATTTCGAAATATTGATTCTTATATTATTTTAAAAATTAATGTTCATGTTTTAATAATTGATTTATATATTAAAGGCACCATTTTATTTTTTTGTATAGAAATGGATTGAGCCCCTTGTATATTTTAGGGTCTAGGATTTATTATCTTATGGGGTGTGATATGATTTTATTAGGTTGATCTATTATGAACTAGGGATTATTAGAGAGGAGGTGAGGGTTGTTTTTATATTTCATTGATATTTATGTTTTTTTCATATAACATGCACTCACCTTTGATTAATGGATCCTAAGAACCTTAGATATTAGGTGAGGAAAAATAGGAAAAGTATGACTAGTAATGTTGTTCCATATCATCCCATGGACTATGTCATAATACTAAATAAAAATATATGTTACGTGTTTAAGGAAGCATGCTCTTTGTTGGACACTTCCACTAGGCATTGAGATTACTCTCCCTAGATAATTCACTCATTTGATTATGATTGGAATGATAAATGATATAGTATTTGGTCTTGTGCTTCAATGAAATTATTTCATTATTTCTATTACTATGAAAATGATTTACATTCTTTATCATTTTATTTTATTGTTTAAAATTATAGTTATTTACTTTCATTCACCAAAGCACCGCAATTTTTGTTTTCATTATGTCACTATTTTCCCATGTTTTAGCTAATTTTATAAATATTGATTTTCATTTATTTTGATGTTTCTTTACATATGTCTTTGTATACTATTATTATTTTTAGGGATGGAATATTATGAATAACCGGTACTTTAATGGTAAGTTGTTTATAATTTATTACTTATATATATATATATAATGTCTTATTTATAATTCTTAGAAATTTTTAAAACCAATTTTAATTTTTAAAAAATACTAAATTGATTTTAGTTTAAATTAGAAAATTAAATCCATAAAATGAAAATTATTTATAATATGGTTACATGTAATTTGTATTGATTAAAATTAAAATCTTACTTTTAGGGGTTTATTTTGAAACTAACATGAAAATAGTATATTTTTTATGTTTATGAATGGTTTATTGGGAGGATACATTTTAGTTTTTGGGATCACAGCTATAAATCAAATTTAGGCTCTACTCATATTTTTATCTATTGATAGATGATCATTTGGAATTTTTTTCATGTCTGGCAATATTAAATCTTGGAAATGATATTGGTGGGTGACCATGATTCATGAGGAGATTGTATGTTTTATATTTTACTATTTTTTCTATATATTGTATTATAGATTTATCATCGAATTTTGCCATGATGTATTCATAAAATTAGGATCATAAGGACCCAAAAATAAAAAGTTACATAATCTTGGTACTATTGAATTGATATCACTTTATTAATATTCCAAAGGCCTTTTATGTTTCTAGTTTTATAAAATTAGCTTATATATATTATAGAAGAACTCAAATATTATAATTTGAACAATTCATTGAGTAACTACTTTTTCTATAATATAATACATTTAATAATAAAAAATTATTCTTATCATAACAAATATTCATGAATTTAAACATGACATATTAATTTTTCTACTCATCCATATACATAGTGATTTTTTTATAAAAAATTGGATGATAAAAAAATCTCTATAACGGATATAAGTGAATGAAATATATTAGACTAGTGAAAAAAATGAAAACCTAGAAAATAGTTACCATTTCTAAATTACACTCCATGAAAATAAAAAAATTATATCAATGTGGGTGAAATAGTTTTTTCTCAAATGAAAACCATAAATCCCCCTAATAAGTATATATAAACCCTTAAAGGCATATTAGAGCATTATAATCATATCCCATGTTTACTCATGTTAACACAACTAGAGTCTAGATAAATTCATTAGAGAAACCTCATTGGTTAACTCACTCGTTACTTATTTTGATGACATGGAACATTACCATGTGTATTGGAGAGCTGTATCAGTCACACACATCATATAATTTGTATCGCGATCAACCGTTATCATCTATATTGATTGAGTATCATGTCATCAACAAAAAATTTAATATTTTACCTTTTCATTATAAATTCGTTGAGAAAATATTTTCAACCCATAAGAAAAAAAATTTTAGTTATAAAAATATCATTTCCTTTTAAAACCACTTTTCAAAACTAAATTACCCAAAACATTTAAAGAAGGGTATTCATCTGAATAAAATAACAAATACTATAAATTAATAAATATTAACATTAAAATTTGTATTTTTGAGAAAATTTATCAATGTCTAATATGTTAAAAAAAGTTTCTTTATCCCTTTTGAAAATAAAGTAAAAATTTTCAATATATAATATATAAACAATTCCATTTAAAAACCATTGAATGAATGAAAAAGAGTCTAGAATTTTTTATATAATTTATTTTATCTATATAAATACATTCGTAAAATAATTTTAATAAAATTTATGTTGATGAAAAATAATTATAAAATTAATCTTTTTGAAATTTATATTAAGGTTTTATGGTGAATTGTCCTTTAACTGAAGTCCGGATAACCACATACATTATTTATATTACTGAATTATAATTTTATGTTAATTATTAACTTTATTAAAAACATTTTCATGTATATTGTTCCTTTTAATATTACAACAGTAAGGGGAGGTAGAAAATAAAAGAAAATACTTATACGACTGATAAGAGAGAACTCAACGAGACTTGAACCTGAGACATCACCAAGACCCCATAGGGACAAATGTGTATTACTCTTTTTTGTCTATTAATTACCTTATATTATTTATTTACTTATTTAGTTAAATTCATGTCATGTGTTTTGATAATATTCATCTCACATTTCCAAAATAACATTGGTAGTTCAATTGTGGTTAAAAATATCACTATTATATCATTTAAAGAATCCTAAAAACAATATAATTATCATTTTAATAAATTATGTATACTTCTAAAACCAACCATGCATGGCGGTTAAGAAAAATGAATCATGTTACAATAATAAAGATGTCAAGTTGTATATACTAATGAGTAACGTTTCTATTGTTTCATTGTACATGCGGGAAGAAATATATGTATTATTTTATATTAAAAAGATAATTATTATATCATATATATCATATTATTTCCATAAATACACCTATATTTACAATCCATGTGAGGTGGTTTTGAAAAAATATATACATCAGTCTAGAAGTTTGTAGTCTTCAAAGGAACAAGATAAATGTATTTGTTATTATTTATGTGGTAAATAAAAAAGTAAAAAAAATTATATAAATTTAAATAATTTAGTTTTTATCATTTATATAATATTATTTCATTTTTATCCATTATTACAACTATCCATAATAGTATTTTTTTTTAAAAATGAAATATATTATCTTGTAAGGTAGTAGCCCATTCGTACACACAAGCAATGATTTTATTTTTCATTGGATAGTTAATTAGAATAAATAGGGTTATAAAATAAATATAATAAGTTCAAATTCGATTTAATATTCATATGATATTATTTCATCATGATTTAAGGATATATGAAAGAGGAAAAAGAATAAATAAACCAAAAACATTTGGATAACTATTATAACTCTGCTTCATACAATATAATTTTACTTACACATAAACTCATATATGGTATGTATTATTATAATAATTAAGACCTATAATACATTGGTATGGATGCCAGGAAATTATTTCATAGATATTGGATGAAACAAATTGATCTTGAAGCCTAGAGATGAGAAGAGACGGGTGTATTTTAATTATTGAGGGCGAAAACATACTTTATATTTTTTAAAATATGTAAATATTTATAAATCATTTTCCTAGAAAAGTGATAAATGATCAGTAAAAATTGAAGACTAACGTGATAAGGGAAATAATACATAATAGTGGATTTTCAAAAAATGTCAGTTCAAAACTTACCAGTTTTATTTAGCATGTGGTAAGCATGTTTAATCATTAAAAATTATAACATATTTTATATGATTCAACTATTCATTAGGAAAAAATATAATTTAAAATTATTTCCAAAAAATAATTTTTATTTCTCAAATGATTGAATCCATTTTTATAAAATTTAATTCATATAAGTGGGTGAATTTAATTTTATATTAAGCCCGCAAGACATGGTGAAAAGTGTTTATCTTGAAAAAATTTATTCATTAACATAAAATGATTCTCAAAAAAAATAAATAACAAAATTGATTCTAATGATCATGTTTGGATTATTCCTAATATAAATGAGAAAAATAACTTAAATGTTTTTTATGAAAATGTATCTGTGTAAATTATTGAAACAAAAAAGTAAATTTTACATATAAATTAATATTTCTCGTTATTAATTCAAAAAAAAACACTTTATAAAAAATATTAAATTTCATCCTAATATATTTGACATTATAAATTGGAAAATGATATTTTTTGTAAAATTAAAATTTTAAAATTTTATTTTTTAGTAAACATATATGATGGATTATAATCCAATTTGGGATAAAAGTAATTCTCTTTTCCAATGTAAATAAAAATTAGCTAACATTCTATAATTAATAATAAATCTATAAAATATAATTGATGAATATTGATAAGATATTAAAAATTAGTTATTTCAATTTTAATGTTGTTTTCACCTTCTTCCTAACTTTTGGAAACTATGTCTCCAATTTTTTTTACGATTCTAAAATTTGGGGATATCATTCCCTCATATCATTTTCTAATTATATAGTAGCCTGAGAATTTATTATAAATTTCATTTTAAATAAGTTTTATTGACAATATAATTAGCATGTAACTTTGAGCTTAAAATAACAATCCTAGCCAAGTAAAATATTATTACATGAAATCTGTGTCATTCTGAATTCAACTTGTCAATTGTTTTTTAGGTTTAAATTTTTGGATTTATCTGAGAAGAATGAATTTTCAATTAACAGTGAAAAATACTGAGTTTGTTAAAACTGTCATTTCATTTAATTAAAAATACCCATAATGATTTCAATTAAATGATAAATTTTTAATTTATAAATTTAATAAAAATAATATAATTAATGACATTTAACACACCATAATACCATATTTTATTATATGTTTATTTTTGGGACATAAAAATACAATTTCTTCATATATTTGACACATTTTAGAGGAATATTTTATTATTATTTTTGGAAGCATATGTTCATTCTATTTGAAAAATTTTATTCCATATTTTCAATAAAGAGGGTAGTTTTTTAATATTCCCCTTATATTTCTGTGCATTATGAATAATAGCAATGGAAAAATTCGACGTCAGTAAAGGGTAAATTAAGTAATTACGAATAAAATATATTAATAAGAATTTAAATTTTCCATATAAATTTTTTAACTCTAATTTTATTAATGTAGATTATCCATTTCCATACAATTCTAAAAAATATGTCCATATGATGAAATTTTACATTGATATTGACCATAATATTAAATTAAGACATGAATACAACCAAAATGTCATTATCTTGACATTAATATCTCTAATTTTATTTCTTAATTATAAATGTTATTACATTGATTTTTTTTAAAAATTTAAAATTTGTTTTTTAATCTTTTAAAATTATGTATAATATTCAGATTGAATAACTATATAATATAATGATGCAACATTGACATATTTTTTATTAAATTAATATAAAAATTTTGGATTTAAAAAAATGTATTAAAAATTTGATGTGTTATAATGATCCATGATTTTTATAGATACATATGACATTTTTTGTTGTTTTAATAAAAAAAATTTGAATAATTCTTTGGCATGGTGTATTTGATGATAAATTAATTAAATAGTGTTAGAAATGATATTATTGATATTATATAATAAATAATATTTTATTAAATGACTTAAAATTCATAACAAATTCTTTATTCATAAGATTGAATGGTACAGGATTGAAAAAATTAACCATGGTCCATTTATGGGTCAGTTTCCTTTTATTATGTCATTCTTCATCCATAATGGGTTAAAAGAATTAATATTGAAATAATTGTAAATAGGGCTAATAAGGGTTAAAAATTGAAAAGCATGAAAACATAAAAAAATTTGCCCAAATTTTATTTTATAATATTTTTTAGAATCCTAGTCATATTATTTTATAATTTTATCAATTTGCAGAAATTTTGACATGGGAAATAATTTATATTAATTTATTACATTGTGAAATACAAAGAACACCACTCCCTCACCTATAATGGAACACCACATATCTATTCTTATTAAAAAAATTATTAAGAAACATAACACAACGCACCAATGACATTTTTTATTATAAAATTTATTCGGAATGTTATTGAGGTTATTGTCTTCCAAAATGATCAACCTGAATTCCCTTATGTGGTGATTAAAAAGAAGTATACAAAAGAAGAGGTAATCAAATTTACGAACACCTTCAGGTATATTTCTTATTATACTTTTACTAAATCAATTATACTCATCCTAATATTTTAAATATAGTATCATTAATATACTTAAATATTATTATTTGGGTAAAACTGTATTGAATATTATTTTATCCTATGAAAATAAAAAAATTATCACTCATGAATACGTTTGATTTAACATCACCACGTAACAGTGTTATTTGTTTTTCATCACTACATTACATGTATTTTTTAAATGTAAAAATAATTAATATATTTTATTTAAGAAATAATTGTGTTTCTTAAAATATAATTTAATATCTACCTTTTTACGTTCTCATCAGATAGAAATTGATAACTTTGATTTTTTAAATGTGTGGACTACTACCTCCACTAAGTGATATGATCCGTTTTTTCATTTCATATTTACATAGATTAAAATTATGATAAATTTAATGAATATATAAGATAAATATTGTATAAAAATATTCCTAGAAATAATAATTTTTATTTGCCATTCATTTTTTACATCGGCAGAAAAGTGATAACAACATTTGTCCATACTTAGGAGAAACAGTCCACGAATGGTGTAATTCAATTTTCCATGTCTGTATTTTGTGGATAACTCAATAAATATATATATATTAAGTATATATAATAATTATAAGATGACTTAAATTAAGGTTTTGATATAACATTGGTCAACATGAAAGCACTGAGACTACTAAATCAAAATAAGAATGAAAAAAAAGTAGTTAACACCAGAAATAATGATAATAATAAATAATTTTTAAAAAAACGATTATATACTGTTACAAATAGACAATATATGATATTAAATATATGATTATTTATTGTTATTTGTATATAATAAATTTTAATTTATTATTGATGAGGTTAAATCACCGATGAGTAATGTTGAACATAAGGTAAGGGATTTCATCTCAATTTCTAATCCCAAGATTTTTATTTCGTATAATGAAATTTTTTAATTTGGTGTGGTGTACAAAGTTACCCCTTAATTTATTTAACATAAATAAATTTTTATTCATAATGATTAATGGATAAATTCGTGTTACTCTCTCAAGAGAAATGAATATAAGAAAATATTATCACATTTCACTTTTTGATCGAGTATATTTTTCATCCATGTCAATATTATTCAGACATAAAAACACAACTTTACTTAATCAAATGATTTATTAAGAAAATTGTATGTTATCCTCTACTTATATTTTTTTAATATATTCATCCTAATGTTTTCTAAAAGTATTATTTTTCTACTTTCTTTACCAAGAATCATATGGAATATTTTTTTTTCAAAATATATGGAATTAAAGGATTTTTTTGATTCCATAACTTATTTACTATATTTAGATTCTTCTAAATGTTTTCATGGTTATAAAAAGCAAACTCATTTAATGAATACATTTAAAATTTTCAAATACATTTTTAAAAGTTACATAATTAATTTATGAAATCTATATTTCTGATGAGTTTATGTTCATCTTTAATCTCCTATCAATATTATGGTCATTGAAATTATCTTGGAACATTAAAATTATTGGGATCATTTTCAATTGTTAAATAAAATTCTTTTAAATATCTATATTATTCATATCGTGGATATTCTTACTAACTAAACTGTATAACATTTATACATATGGTGTTTTATAATGAATGTTGTTTCATTGATTAGAAAGATATTAATATCTTGTATTCATTTCTGAAGTGTATCCATATTTGGATAAGTAATATTTTTTATAAATTAAATTTATCATTAAATATGTGACAAATACCATGGATATATAGTAAATGGTGAGGGCCAGTTTTAGATAACCCCTTGATGCGTCGATGTGTCTCATTAGACACATTAGTTGGCCAAATTAAATGTGTTTTTGGTGTATACCTACTCACTGATTAAATTTTATTCCCAAAAGGATTTGGTGTAATATATATTAATATTTCTGAGATCCTGATGTCAAATATTAATAATTCCCCTCATTGAGAATTTTTTCTTATTAACCTTGATATTTTTGAATTGCTATTAGAAATGAATTCATTTCATGGTCTAGTCATTGATCAAATGACATGCACTTTTAGTAATTTAACTTTCCATATATATTATTTTGTATGTATTTATGATATCTTCTGTTTTACATAACCCTTACTAATAATTTTTTCTCACCCATTATTTTTTACGTTTCCCCAAAATATAAAAATGGATATTATGAATAATGTCATGTATTAACACAATTTTTTCAATTTATCTTGGATTTATATTTTATAGTGGGAATCATATATGTATATGATTCTTTAACTCTAATAAAGATATTGATCATTCATAATTAGAAAAGTTTTATATTACATCAATGTTATAATGTGGACGTTAGTCGTGGGTTATAGGAGTTGGGTATTATAACTTTCTATCACATGAATATTTATTAGAAACCATTGGAATTAAGTTTAAAAAATAGCTAACTTCATAATGATGAAAATCATTCATAGTATTTGAAAAAAATATATTATATATATTTCAATTCCTAAAAATTATTCGTGATTATGATCGAACTCAATGTATTCCATTTTCATGAGATGGTTCCTTACATAACAAATAGAATAAACACCCATAGATAATGTAAAAACTTCTATGATGAGAAATCGTATACATCTGGTATAGGAACTAATAATGTCATTTATATATTAGGGTACATTACTCAGGTTGTGATGAATTACCATTCCTGAATGGTGCATCCTATTGTTTTATAATGGGATTCTCCTATATTGGATCACTTCATGTGATATAAGAATTTATATTATAATAGAAATAATAATTCATTAGGTCTTATGTAATACATTATGTATCCCAAAATGTTATTTATCCATATGGTATATATTAAAATTTAAACGGTTATTCTCGGAGTGTATTTTTTTATGTACATGTTGATCAATTATAGTCACTAATCCAGAATTATAAAGGGCATAAAGAAATAGAAATCAAGGAATATAGACTGTTTAATGTGATTTTATTTTAGAAATACATCCCCTGAGAATAATTTACTTAAATGGTGGGGAGGTACATTACTTTAATGAATTAGGAAGAAGAATTCTTTGAAGACTATATGGATAACTTTACACGATAAGTAATGAATAATTCAAAATACATATGTAATATGAAACAAAATAAATTCATTTATTTTAAGGGATTAAGAAAGGTGTTTGAAGGGAACTATTTTCTAAATCACTTAAATCGTGTAATGATTCAAAATAATGTTCCATGAAGAATGAGAAGGAATTTTCTAGAACTTATATCTTCAAGGTAAATTAAGAGAATGAGCGGTCCGTTGAGAACCAAGAGAAAGAGAACACAACAACATAGAAGAATGGAATTGAGAAATTCCTTCATGTTAAAATTATGGGAGGAAAAATATTGTGAAATGATTTAAGGTTATAAGAGTTTATTACAACAGTATAGATAAGGGTTATCTGGATAATGACTATAAAGAAATGAATGATACCACTATTGTTTAGTTTGTTAATGGTAATGATATGTGGAATTATTTAAACCCATTCACCAATTTTCAAGGAAACATGTAACAAAATAATCCATGGGTAGAAAGCCAAGCATAAGGAATTACTATATCCAAAGTAGAAATTCATAGCGATGTCATGAAAGGCACATTTATCATACACTCTATAAGTAATTTTTTTTATTAAGGTTATAACCACTCATTTATTTCTTAATTATTTTCTATATGTATCACTTCACCACCTCAATGATTAAAGGTTTTTTTGGTTGTGAAACGTCACATTACTATAATGATTTCACCACAAGTTTTTACCTCCTCTTTGATATAGGTTATTGATGATTATGCTTCCTATAGATCTTATCATTATTCCTATATTTATATTTCATGTCATCACATGAATGGATTGGATTTGATGAATATGCTTCCTATAAATCATTTCATTATTCCTATATTTATATTTCATGTCATCACATGAATGGATTGGACCTCTTAGTATAGATTCTATATCAACTGTCTAGGAAGAAAGGATACATTCCATATTATGAATCAACTTATGATAGTCTATGGGTGTAGGGATGAACATGTTCTCCCAATGGAAATTACATCATCATATGGTTTTTAAAACGTATTTAACAGGGATATTAATCTAATCTTGTTGCGGATAAATTAAATATTGATGATGTAACTATTGTATGATATTTTATTGTTTTCCTTCGAGAAGAGTTTCCATATATTCCAAAAAATCTTGATTTTAGTCATTTAATAGAATTTATACTTGGTTCTACACCTATTTCAAATATATAATGTAGAATTTTCATGATTGAGTTATAGGACTGACTGACTGAATAAAAATTAAAATTTTATTACTTTAGAAAAAGTTTGTGTGACAATCGTGGTAGTTTAAAGTGATGAATACCAAGGTAATTACCCATTGAAATGATTTTACTATCATTTAGGAGAGATCCCATATTTGAATATAAAATAATTCTCTCCTCGATGTTTCCTTTTTGGGTGAGCACATTAGCTGCAATGTTTCCTTCTCTAAAGGTATAATTGATCAGTATTCCTCACTCTAGAAAAAACCATTACTTCCTGAATGAATAAATAAAATCCCATAGGGGCATACACATTCCCTACTGAACATAGAACAATAATTTAAAGTTTGAATCAACCTACTTGATCTTAAAAATGTTTGACCTGTATAACATAATCCCGCTGATCAAGGACCATAATTCTTCCCATAAAAAGTAATTAGAACTGAACAAAGCCCTAAAACCCAATTGAACTGAGCCACTGATATCACGCAAAAGACCAACACCCCTCATCATTCCCACCATGTATGATCAATCAAAGTTCAGTTTTCACCCAGTTGATGGAGGAATCCAACACACACAATACCCCTTTAATCTATTTCCGCTACTCCCTATACTCAAAAAAAAGTTATGGGATAGACATATTCAATGAAGTCAAACTATATTTTAGGTGGTTTAAATCTCTGTGCACGGCCACAGTGGACTCCACCAAAACATACTGAAGAATGTGTGAGTATCACATTCCCTCTCATTCCTTATTCCTAGCTTCCCATAAAAACGAACATGTTGCTGCAAGATCCATAGATCAGACCTTGGACTCCTCCCCTCTAAGGGATCTCCCAAGAAACACACTTCTAGAAAATCATCCATATTATCCCCAACCCCAATAAAACCGATGAAACTACATAACATGATCTAAATCCCCATTTCACACTCACATATTGAAAATAATTTCCATGAATATTGCACACATAGAGAGTTGCAGAACCAGCAGTGGGAGTCCATCGAAATACCTGTCATCTGGATGTTTTCATCCATTAGAAATTATCTATTTCTCATTCTCCATATAAAAAAGAATCAGCTTCCATGAAATCCTCTTACCAAAATGATTATTTTCCCAGCCTTCATACCTATTGAGAATGTGGATAATGTCGTGGTAAAATTTTTCACTGATGCTCCTGGCACTCGTGGTTGGAAGGATGCATCAATCTTACATATCCATGATGAATATGTTGTCAAAAATTTATTTTTGATGGATGTCAAGGATTGAACCAATGAAATCCAGTTATGCCACAACCTCCCAGAAAGAAATATATGGTAGCCAAGAAAAATATAAAAATAGTTCCGCACCTGCCTAATTATCCATCCAAAACATGATTTGCCTTCTTCTGGAAATCCACCAAACATTTTCTTTAATGACCTCCTAAATTATAATAAAATTATAGGAACTCTTAGATGACCTGCTCGCATTATCATACCACTCTTCCCAATCATTGTTGTTTTTGGATCACCAGAATTTATATAACAGTGAGTTTTCATCCAAAATATCCCACGCTGCTTTGGATTGCATGGCTTCTAATAAGTTACGAATGTCAATACCATCATCATCAATCAGTTATGCCGACTTTGTCTAGGATGCTCAGTGATAAAGTCCATTTCTATTGGGGTCCCACAATAATTTAGTCATGGTTTTATCCAGGAAGTCGATGTTCCCTTTCATAATTGTATTCACATATAGAATATGCATAGTTATGGATGATAACACAATATTTATCTGGTTGATATATTCACCAAATGAATGAAATTTATTCATCCAACTAAAAATATGCAATGATATTTTATTCAGAACTCCCTCAAGCCAACACTTTTGAATTATTCATAGAAATGGGAGGCCCATGGTACACTTAATGATGTTGCCACTGATGTATACCTATCTATCTATTGATGATCCTTCCTCACTAATCTGAGAAACTATTGGAAATAATAAATCTACTCTTATCCCAATTGACCATCTCCCTATTGATATGTCAGTTAGACTATATTAGATTATTACAACCTCTGATATATATTTTCATGTCATTAATAAAGATAAGTACTTCATCAAAAAACCTTAAATGAGATATGAGACTATCTCCTGATTTGTTCATATATGTAATGAGAATCCCCTCATAAAAGAATTTATTCATGTGGATAGTGGGAGCCTCAAGAGGTATGATAAATAGGTAGGGATAAATAAGTTCCCCTTATCTCATACCATGAATGGTTTTGAAGATCCAAAAACTTCTCCCACTCAAAGAGATGGACAGCTAGGGAGAGGAGTAACACCCGATGAACAAGTCACAAACCTACTCTTTAAATCCCTTTTTTCACATAACCTTATTGATAAAGCACAAATATAGTCTATCATGGACTCTTTAAATATCAGTGTTAATGATGATATTAGAGCCTATGTAATTTGAGTTCATGTCATCAAATATCTCTTGATCAATTCCCATGACTTCCTGAATTTTTCCCTTCATGGAAACCAATTTTCTCTTCAGAAGAAACCATTAGAATCATTCCCTTAATTCTCTTGTTCACTAAGTTATCTAGAATTGTTTATCATAAGTTACAAATGATGATAGGATAATATTGTCTAATCAACTCTAAATTTAGTATTATCAGGATTAGAATAACTCTGAATACACCCATGGCTCCATGGAGTGCTCTCAATTTGAATAAATCATTGATAGCCTACCATACATGATATTTATTGATTTCCCAAGTCAGCAAATTGAAGGACTGTGGGAATCTATCCTAGTCTGGGGAAATTTTTCCCATTGGGATGAACACTACTTTTTTAATTTCCTCACCCTCTTGAAAGGATTCCAAAAAATAATTGTCCAAATATTCAACCATCCTAGGAATAAAATTCATGAAACAAGACTCTATAATTTCCAACACCCAGTCACAATCAATATTACCAATGATCCAACCAGTAGGTATTTGAAGTGGTCCATGTCCATTTAACCCACCACCTAGATGTCACTATTATTGGTCCCATCCTAAAGCTTGAGGTTGATACCTATAATAATATTTTTCTCAAAGATAAAGGTCTGAAAGTATGTTGTGTTTCTTTCACCCTACCTAATCCACATATCCTTTGATTATCTCTACTAACTCTCTCGATTTCCCAAAAAAATCATCTCATACTACTTATCATTTTACATCATAAAGAGGTCATCATACAAAGATTGTTGTAGACTCAAATCAAGTCTCTCAATATCCTATAGGATATTTTAATGTCTAGCATAGATGGCCAGGCCATCCCCACCCCAAGATGAAAAATTAGATTTAACCCATCATAGTATTTTCACAATATTATCCTTGGCATTCCCATCCATTTGTTATTTCCATTATTAATTCACTGTGTGTATGAATCTCTCCCTCCTTGGTTATTTATTGGAGTAACAAAATATAGCAAGAATTCATGACTCCCTCACAATGATAACCACCAGTCCAGAGGGATCTAATAGAGATCTCATTAGTTACCTTACCGATGTGCATGGGAATGAATCCATACATAGAAAATTTCCCATATATCTATCCAAAATCCTCCAAATATAGCTTTTACCCATCCTATTATTACACCATCTATGATTTCAACCTTAATAACCATGATCTGACAGCCCATTTGACACCAAGAAGTCTTTAATATTATTCATGGATATTAATGAATAATATAGTCCACCTTTAATCTCGATGGCCATCACACTAGTGTCCTATTTTTCCCTACAAACTAGGATTATATTATTGGATTATAGACTTCCAACAATCACTATTGTACCCATATCCTGAAAGCATCATGATCGCGATAGATGAATAAAAAAAACTATGAATCATTCATACTAATAATAGTCTAAATGTGATAAGTTTTATAATGAGATGTATTGTATATAATTTTTTGTTTTGGAACTTATATAGCCTATCAAAAGCATCATGTGTATCAATGTTATTTCAAAGTGTATGAGTTTTTCTAAAGCCATGCATGGAAGCCCCTGAAACTAGTTCATTTCGGTGTTCCTGAAAAAGCGTGTTTCTTTTAACAAGAAATATAGTTGAATATATCAAATAATTTATTATTGTGAAAGTAATAAAATCCATATTAAGAACCATTATCCTATACCCTGTATCAATAAACTATTTTATAAATTAAGAAAAGCTTAATAGTTTTCCATGATTGATCCTTGTTCATGATATTATCATCTAATGTTCAAAGAAGGTGGATATACACAACATATCCTTATGTACAAAATATGGACATTATTAATTTAATATGATTACATTTTGATGTAAAAATTCTCATGTTATTTTCTTGTATTTAATAAGTAGAATCATTAATGATCAATATGATCGTTTTTTAGAAGTATTGTTTGTTGATATTTTTATATATTCATAGAGAAAGACAGAGAATGATGAACATTCTATGGAAGAGGATGTTTTATTCTAAATATAAATTTTTTTATATTGGCTATAAGAAGTTAAAATCATGGGTTATATAATATCATGTGACATTATATTGATGGATACTTCCAAGTTGGAAGTTATTAAGAAATGGACTATACCAATAATGGTGTCTATGATATGATTTTTTATTAGGTTGGATGTATACTATTGATTAATTGTTAGAGATTTCTCGTGACTTTATAAAATAGTCACTATATTGAATTTGAAGGGGTTTACATTCTTATGGACAAATGAATGTGATGAGAGTTTGAAATAACAACATCAAAGGTTTTTTAGTGTGAGAATGCTTTCAATACCATAGATATGAGATGCGTTTTGGATTTATAGTGTGGAATCATATAAGTTATTGGTATGAATCTTCCTTGACAATGAAATGGTGATTTCTTAGGTGTCCTTCCAATTTAAAAATGATGATAATAATTACCTGGCTCATAATTTGAATATGGAAGAAATAATTTTTCATTAATGGGATGAAGGTATTGTTACTCTGGTGAACAGTGTTATATATATACTAAAAACAATATAAGGAATTATACATTTTTATATAAACATATCTCTATTTTCCAGGGAAGATGGTTAATGTAGATAAAATATTATTAATGATAAATATATTACAACCCTAGGAAGGAAAACAATGTGGTTGATTCTCTATGTCATAAAGGTCAAGTTATTTTTACATTACAGGGAGGGAATGATATTCAATATGTATTTTTTTTAAATGTTGGGTCTTGAAGTCTTGATTAAAGTAAAAAAACTATTCTCTTTGTTAGATGAAAAATCAACCATCCATCAATGAGTGGATAATGACGGGACCAAAGATATATTAGGAATTAAAAAAACGAGGAGATGAATGTTTTTTATATTAACCTTGATCAAGATAGAATTATAACACTTGGAAACTGAGTATGTGTCTTATAAATACCAGAGTACAATGATATATTGAGATAAAAATATATTTCCTATGGAATAAAAAAAAGTATTCTACATAATATTAATCCTAATGTCTATTGAGTTAAAACATTAATGTAATGTGATATAAATTTGAGGGGATATTAAAACCATTTCCCATAGTAGAATGGAAATGGGGAGACATTAAATTGGATTTCATTGTGAGACTCCCCAAAATTACAAAAGGGAAGATGATTTTTGGGATGTATTCAATATCATTACAAAATAATACCAATTTATCACTATTAGAGAAGATAACACTCTTGATTAGATTAGTTGGTTATACATTAAGGATGCGGTTAGAAAATATGGAGTACCACTTGCAATCATACCTAAAGGGGGTCTGAGGTTTACATCAATGTTCTTGACAATCCTTCTTCAGGAACTAGTTATAAAGTTGAGTTTCAATTAATTTTATTATACATGGACATATGGTCAGCCTGAGAGGAATATTCACACACTATAAGAATTTTAGAGAGATTTATCTATAGATTTAAATGGATTGGGGAATAAACAAATTTTTTTAGTAGAATTTTTATACAAAAATGGATTTCATTTAAGAGTTTATATGAATATTTATAAATACTAATATGGATTTATGTTTTGTACTAAAATGTGTTTGGATGAATTTGGAGATAGAAATCTATTGGGGCCTTATCTAGCTATTGAAATGGATGATAAAGGTTGATCCTTTCCCAAACACATAAGTGTATCAGACAGAAAGAAAAAAAATATACTGATAATATTTGATGAGATCAAGTGTTCAATGTTTGTGAAAATTTATTCCAAAGAATATCTACTTGGAACAAGGTTATGATATTTGGAATGAAGTTAATTTAGAGCTCTAGATATATCGATCTGCTTGAAATTATTGATCTTATTAGGATAGTAGTATATAGCTTGTTTTTCCACCTTATTTTTATCATTTTCAGGATATATTTTATGTATATGTATTGGGAAATCACATACCTAATCCTTCCCATTTGCTGAACATGTTTGTTGTACAACGAAGAAGGATCTCTATTATAAGGACCATCCAGTGGATAATCTGGATCATAGAGAGAATGTTATATGAAATAAGTCTATCATTCTAATCAAATTTTTGTGGTGAAATCATAAAATTTAAGAATCTACATGGGAACAATAAGATTTTATGATTTATAAGTATCCTCTTCTTCAAGTACGAGTGACATAATTTCAATAAATTCATATACAGTGTAGACTGTAACATCCCGTTATTTTTTATATATTTCTCATTAAATTAATATTTATGATAGCTTACCTTTCAAAATAATAGTTTTAAATAATACATAAAAATATATTTTTTATTAATATGTGGTGATTATATCATTTTATAATTCATCATCTAAATATTTTAATAGGTTTAATTTTTTTTTATTTTGCTGAAAACATTGATTTTCCATTTAATAGTGAAAAATAGTGTTTTTTTAAAACTATTAATGTTCATAGTTGGAAAATAACCCTAACAATTTAACCTCAATACAAATTTGGAAAAAAGACACATTTAGTTATAAATAATCTAATTAGTTACATTTGAACTACCATCACACCTTAATTTTTTATATGTTCATTTCTATACATAAAAAGGCAATGTTTAGAAAACCGTTTTTCATTACATTTTGTGGGATTATTATTAAATTAATTTCTAAAACCTCTGTGAATATAATTTGAAAAAATTTATTCCACATTTTTTATTGGTAGTTTCAAATTTGGTATATAATACCCTTATATATTTCACAAATATGAGTATTAATAGTTGTAAAATTTAGTTCCTTAGTGAAGTTAAAATCAAATATTTTTTGCCAACAATAATTTTATAATGAATTAAAATATAACTAAAAAAATAATTTACCATATTTTAATAATTTATATTGAAAAAATAAATATAATTCTAAAAAATATGACCACATAGTGACACTTTTCATTGATATTGACAATTTTATTTTTTAATGAAAGGAAGAAAAATAAAATGTCACCCTCTTGGATTTAATATATCTAATATTTTTTCATAAGTATAAAAGATGTTATGTTTGGTTTTAAATGTTCATTATATATATAAATTAATTTTTTTTATCAGAACATTTATTCCAAATTTTTAGTGAACAGATAATTAACATAAATGCTTACACAACATTGACATAGTTTTTATTCACTTAATAGAAAAATAAATTACATGATCTTAAATATCTTAATAGTAAAAACTTTTTTTGAATTATACTATTCTGTGAAGTATGTAGATATATATGACATATTAGAGAGGTTTAAAAGGATTATATTTTAATTAAATTTTTTTCAGGATGTACTTAAATCCAAATTAAATAAATAGTGTCAAAAATTACATTAGTAATATTTTATACAAAATATTATATCATTAAATGATTTAAAATTCATAAAAATACTATAATAGTCCAAGATAATGGAATATTTTGGAAACAATAATCCATATTCCATTTACATATAATTTTTTACTCTTATGGTATCAATCCTGGCCCATAAAATTTTAAAGGTTTTGTATTGTAGTAATTTTAAAAAGGGTCAACGTATGTTGAAACAAATAGATAGAGGTAAACACATAACCAAATCTTGCTAAATTTAATTTTATTAGATTATATCAACTAATTCTCATCAAGTAGTTGAATTATATCAATTTGGAGACATTTTTAATTTATAAACAATTTATATAAATTTTATACATTTAAAATTTTCATTAGTTGCCTTCCCCCACATATTAAAGAACACATATTCTCTCTTTTCATTACCCACTTTCTACTACCTAGATAGATAAAACCCATCCAATATATGTTATAAAAATATATTTCTAAGTTTTTTATTTTATGACTATTCCAAATTCTGACCTCAATTCCCATAAATGAAGAACTAAAAGATATATTTTAAAAAAGTGGTAATCATCTTTATCAACTCTTTCAAGATTATTTGTTTTTATACTTCATATAAATATGTTAAAAACCCTTATATAATAAATCATTTATCATAAATATACATAAATTTTATTATTATTAAACAATTGTTTTCAATCTCTTTTTTATCCTATGCAATCCCAAAAACATCGTTCAGGTGTACATAGGGATTATCATCAAAAATATCAGTGTAATTTTATTTTCATTCCCAATTTGCATGCATTTTGATAAATATAGAAATAATGGAAATATATGATATTTATAACACTGTAATTTTTTTGAAATTATAATATCATATCTACCTTCTTACCTTTCAATCGATTAGGAATGAAAAATGTCACTTGTTTGTATGTGTAGACTACCACCTCCATGAAGTGATGAAATCCATAATTAATTTAATGTTAACATTGATGCTAATAAGGATAGATTTAATAAATATATAATTTATATCTAAAATTAAAATAATCATTTAACATTGAATTATTATTTACATTATTTTCCTTCTAGTAGTTAAAATATAAAATAATCATTCGTATGTAATTACGCGCTCCCATCTCTATGAATGGGGTAATTCATTTTTCTATCTATATATTTATAGATTATTCTAAATATAAATAATATATATCTATTATAATCATATCTTTAATAACATTCTATATATGATGGAATGGTAGAAATATGAAAGGACTATGATTATAGAATCAAAAATTACATGAAAAACAATGAAATTTACACTAGAAATAATGTTCATAATAAAAGAAGTTCATCAAAGTGTGCTAGAAGGCTATAAATGGATCATATATGATATTATATATATTAATATTGTTATTACATGTAAGTATAATAAATTCTTTTTTATAATACCAGAGGTTAGAGAATATATGAGGGAGTTAAAACTTCATCTAAGTGATATCATCTCATTTTCCACAACATTGAGACTTATTTATTATTTTGCACCTATTTTCATTTATCTGATATATACACATCCATGTGTAGTTATTTAACATGAATATATATTTATAGATTAAAGAGAAATGTACAAAGGGCCGATACTAAAACAACTCAGATCGTGGTGGCCTAAAATGATGAGGGCTAAGGGCGTCATCGACAATAGCTTGATTAAAGCTCTTTAGGAAGGAACCAATGTGATTGTAGATAATTGGGTCCTTTTATTCTATCCCTTCACGTGCCAACTTATCCTCTACAAAGTTTCCTCCGTGCCAAACATGCTTGATAGAGCCGCCTTGGCTGATGTAACTCTTGCATTGCCTAACTAAATAGCATTGATCCCATGGCGGCTCAAATTTACCTTGTAGAAAGATGACAGACGCAGTGGATTCGGATTTAATATCCTCCACATTGACTTCGAAGCGGTTGCGCTATGATAAGCCCATGTTCATGGCCCTAACTTCCAAACCTAAGGATGAGCCCGGACCATAAAAGGTGTTGAAGGAAAAGTTGACAAAGCCATTCGTGTTCTTGACCAGGACACTTATCCTCATCTATCTATTCATGAAGCATCCATCAATGTTGAGCTTTAAACCATTTCACGGTGGTAACCACCGTACCCATCTTCCCTAGTTGCTAGAGCACGTGCTTTTAGAGGGGAGCGACCTGTGGAGAAAGATTTTGATAGAGGGTGATGCCTCGAAGATGTGGAAAAACTAGCGCCGTTTGGCCACCCTAGACCGAGTCCTAACCTGATGAGCAGTGTGAGAGGGATTCGTACCTTCTCTGGCCTTATTTCTTACCACCCACAGAACCCAGCAAGTAACTTCCACCACCGTTGAATGAATTTTATTTTTGATATCCAGATACCCAAAATCACAAAACCATCTCATGAAAACATCCAGAAAAGAATCCCATAAAAAGCATCGATCATGCAGATCCACTAGGTGAATGGTATAAAAGAACATCTTCTATTAGGGTAGAGAATGGTGTACATATAACCAGGATAATCTCTTTATGAACCTAGACCATAACAAAGACCCTGCGATGATTTCCCACGACAGTCGCGCCTACTTAGACTACATGGATTCAACCACAATGCTTAATCTCATAACTTTTTCCTCAAATGGGTTTTCCATACGACTCGATAATACCATCTAATTAGAATCCCATAAGAAGGAAGACATGGTTTTTTTAATCTTTGCAACAGTACCCTTGGGGCGGGCTAATGATCGAAATCATGTGTATGGGAATCAAAGTGAGCACACTATTGATGGTAGTAACTCTACCTTCGAATGAAACGAACTTGTTCTTCCAAGTTCATATCCTAATAGTCACGCGATTAATGATGTAATCGAAGAGACTCTTTTTGATTCTCCCATAAACAATTGTAGCTCCAAGGTAATTCATTGGCAGGTGGCCTCTATTCATTCCCAAAACATATTACATCACTTTTTATCACATCCGAGAGCATTTATTGGAAATGAAAACCATGCCCTTCCAAGAGTTAATGAGTTGGCTGCTTTCCTCCCCTTAGGCCTCCAGGATCCCCATGAGATTTTGAAGCCACCTTTTCCTACCATTAGTCAAAATTATGATATTATATGCGAACATATGGTGAGATATTGAGTTAACCTCATATTTGGGGAAAATGTCTTGATCCTTCCATCCTCTAGACTACAGTGCATTCTAGATGAGGGGGCCTCCTAAGGCAATTGAAAAAAGAAAGGGAAACATGGGATCCCCATTCCTCACACATATTATATTTTATAGGAATCCATCCCCTTGCCCATGAGGCAGACTAAAAGCCATGGGGAGGAGAAACACCTGAAGGAGAGATCACAAAAACATTCCTGAATGTCGAATTTCCCCATCACTCGAAGGATGGATCCCCTTGAAGTCTGTCATAAGATCTGTCCATTTCAAATTGAATAATAACATTAGACACCACTTTATGTTTTTTCATGTCTCACACCAATTATTTATCAATAACAACCGCCCATAGAACGCTTCTCCCCTTCACATAACCATGATGCTTAGTAGAGACGAGTCTCAGAATGATATTGATCAATCCATTGGAAAGGAGGTTGGATAGAATTTTGTAAAATAAGTTCCAGATGCAAATGGACCTGTACTGGGAAATGCAATTTGGGTCCTTCCATCTGGGTATGAGCACCGAAAAAGTACTACAATGCTCAAACAACATGTTTCTTCACAAATTCCCACACTATAACATAAAAAGCACCAAGAAACCCATCTGGACCTGGAGCGATGTCCAATTTAAACTGAAAGTTTCTTCTTCACCCTCCTCCTACATTGGTATTTCTATAAGGGTTGCATTGTCTCTATTCCCCATCAACTCATGAATGCCACAAATAGAATGTTCTCCCTATTACCCGATAGTGGATTCTTGTTCCTAGGAGCCAACGGGTCAACCAAAAGATTTTTGAAATGAGATAATGCCATGTTCCCATCCACATCAACGTCTGAGGTGTAGGACCCATTGTTCAGCTTTATTATAATGCAATCCTTCCTCCTTTTTTCTTTCAAACATGCATGAAATTATGAGGTATCTCAATCCCATCCCTCATCCAACGAGCCATTGATATTTAGTATTATATACTCAAATACAAAAAAAAATCGATAAGCCATATTTTTTATGTATTATATTGATAATTGAATATAATATCGACACATTAGACATCTGGTAATCGGCATGGAATGGTTTTAAAGTGCCCCTCTATGCATTGATGGGTCTTAATAGACAAATCAATTAGGCAGTTTAAATGGGTTTCTGGTTTATACCAACCCATTGATTTAACTATACTGCCAAAAGGATTTGGTGGTACAAATATCTTGATATTTGAAATCATAGAATCCAATATTAATAATTTAATTTATTGAAAATTTATTAATTAAAATACATTAAATTATTTCATTGTCATTATCTGCGGATGCATTTCTTTCTCAAGTTACTGATTAATTGGGTTCTAGTTTCAGCAATATATCTTTCCATATTGATTATGCCTTATTGATTCAAGATAAATTGAAATGTATGTAACCTTTATATAGCATATAATCTCACATAGTTTTGTTTTAATTTCTCTAGTATATGAAGAAAGATATTATGAATAATCTTAATGGTTATGGAATGTTAATTTTTTGTTGTTTATTTTATATTTCCAATATAATAATAGAATCATGTATATATCTACTTCTTCGTGGCTAATAAAAAGATTAGTATATTAGAATGATATCTTTTTTTCTTATACTATTGTAATAATATATTCCCTAGCTATAGGTTATTGGAGTTGGAGTACCCATAGATTCCTAGGTTTGTAATTTAATTATACGTTTTTATATAAAACCATTATATGGTAAACAACATTATTCCAAAACACATACTCTGTTGTCAAGATTCTATACTGGTTGTTTCTTATAATAAATTTTTACTTTCAATTGAACTAATTGATGGATAAAAAATAAGATGCATTTGGAAAATATTTTCTTAATAATAAAACATGAAATATGTCATATGCTAGAGATAAAACACAAAGACATGGAAAATTGGTAGGAAATTGATCCAAATTTATCTAGTATTTCATATAGTTTAGTGAACCATGGTCATAACGTTCCTTTAAAAAATGAAAAATAATTTTACCTAGAGATACATTAATAATTACATGATATCTTACCTCGAATGAATGATCATTCCTTTTATTATCTATATATCATTTCTTCCATTTTTAATGCATCATCATATATAATAGAACCATCTTCAGCTTCTCAAACATTTCTTCAACCAATTATGTTTCCAAAAAATTTCCATACCCAACTAATTCCTATCAATCTATAGTCGAATACCACTTTCCATATAATTCTTTAAATGGTGTCATCTCTATACTGTAATAAAAAATATTATTATAGGAAAACACATCTAGTAAACGATGATGATTTGAATATTCTTGGTAATCCATTGAAAAAACATGAAGCATATCTTCCAAATTATGTATCATTTTCACTAACTATCTATCATATTAAGGATGGAAATTCATACTAATATTAAATTTAGTACTCAAAAACATTTTATGGATTTCCAAAAATTATAAGTAAACTTGATATCATGGTTAGATAAGATTGAGATAGGAACTCTATATAACCTGACCATTTCGTTAAGATAATGTTGAGAAAGATTTTTTAATGACATTGTATTTTGAATGTGAATGAAATGTTTAGCTTTAATCAATTGATAAATAATAATCCAAATTTCATTATTAACCTGACAATTCTTTGAGAATATAAAAATGAAATCGAAGGAAATATTTTCCCATTTCCACTTTGGTACTAGAAAAGGATGAATCATCCCTTTTAAAAAATCATTTGATTTTAGCCTACTAACAATTCCACCATTTCTTGGTAAATTATATAATATCATTCTTAAAACTTTCCCAAAAGTAACAATACATAATGTATCTATATATCATAGTACTTCCAGGATGAATAGAAAATACTGATATGTGAAATTCACAAAATAATACATTTTTCAAATAAGTGATAACATGCATAAAAAACTGTTATCCAAATACCAAGACAACTTCCATTGAAATGTTAAGTTGAGGTTACTTACATTTTTTCACAAGTTCCTCCTTTTAATTCAAAACATTATCTACATTATATTATTTCTTAATTTAATCAAAAAATGAAAACTGTACTAAAACCAGAAAAAGGTGGTAGTTCTTACAAGTTCAATTTTTAGGCCATCATTCATTAAAATGTTTACCAAATGATCATTTTACAAATTTATCATGGTTAATGATGCATTATATGTTCATGTCAAAAAATAGACTACTTGGTTTTTTATTCCTAAATAGAAATGAATTATATATTCATAGTCCTTTATTAGTAACATCCATTATTTATACCTTTTGTTGAACTCCTTCTTAGTGAGTATATACATAAGAAATTTATGATTTCTATATATTTCACACATTACGACATATAGATAAGTAATCAATTTTTTATAAAAAATAACAACATTATCTTGTTCTTGATCATTTTTAAGATAATTTTACTCATTAGTTTTAATTGATATGATGAATCATAAATACATGATCATTATATATCAGAACAAAACCATGTCCCTTCAATAATGAATCAGTGTAGATGAAAAAAATCAATATTTCTAAACGGATGATCCAAAACTAAACAATTCACCATTATATTTTTAGTTACTAGAAAAAAGCATCACACTCATTCATTAATATAAATTTAACTCCTTTTTCAGTTAATATAGTTTGTGTTCTAGATAACAGAAATTTTTTTTCAATAACCAACAAGTATTAACCCACCAATTGAAGAAAATTATGAATATCAATGAGATTTCTGTTGTCTTCAAAATCCACCAAACCAATTTAGTTTTTCAGAGACAATTGTTATTCCATTATTAGAATTAATATTCGTCAATGATGAAATTCGATGCAACCAATATTTACATTTCCTAAATTTATGGTATAACATAATTTATTTCATGGTTTGAGAAATAACCCTTGTATATGTTTAATGATCATCATAAAATTTCTAATATAACAAAATATAATCAATAAAAACAATCAAAAACTTATCGAAATATTCAGGGAAGGATCCCTTTATAAGAGGTAGGAATATTTCTAGTACATTACAAAACCAAAGTTAATAACTTCGAAATCATAATTCATATATGTAGTCTAAAACCTCATCTTCATAACTTCTTCTTACTTCACCTTCAACTAATGGTGCCCTGACCTATGATCAATCATTGAAAAATATTGTACTCCATGGAGTGGATAAAAAAATCATATATTTGTAGTAATGGGAGATTTTTCATAATATTGATGTCATTTAAATCTCAATAATTAATTAAAATCCTAATTAAAATATATTTATCATTAAAAAATAAAATAGGATCACCCCATGGTGAATTTCTAGGATGAACGAAAACATTATCTAAAATTTACAACAACTTCTTTTTCAAATTCCATATGTTTCATTTGAAAAATTTCAATAAGGTGTCTTATAATTTGATGAGAAACAATAAATAATTTAATAGTAAATTCAACCACCTTATTAAGAATAAAACAAGGAAAATAATTAAGAAATACATCCATATATTCATTCAAAGCTAACACACCACTAATCTGAAAATTTTATTCTCTTCCACAATATGATCTGGGTAACCTTCACATCCATTTTTAATCAATTTCATAGGTTCTAGAAATGTAATCAAAGGTATAAAATCAATGAATATAAAATTCATATATCTATAATATATTATATCATAATAATCTGAAATCCAATCAATAACAAGAATAAAATAAAACTACACTATAAATAGATCAACAATATTTGTAGAAATAAACATCCCCTCAATATTAATAATATTACTATAAATATAGGATTCTTTAATACTTCCTCTTATAGGTATAACCAAAAGGATTACTTAATTTTTATGAGGTGATATTCATATTTTATTAGAAAATTTATCATAAATAAATTAATGTGAAGATTTAGAATAAAAAAATGAATCTCTGAAATTTGAATAATCAAGAAACATACCTCTCATTACTTCATTAGATAGCCCAAAACTCATCATAGTAGTTGAAAATAATATTTCCAGAACATTTTTCTTTAGATGTTGATGATATCTATCATAAGTAACTATCTTCAAATGCATTTTACCATAATTACCCAACTCATCACAAGTAAAAAATATCTCCATACCAATTGCAGCAGTAGAAAATAATATTTCCACAACCTTTTTCTCTCAATGTAAACGATTACCACACTGAGTACCTAACATCAGACACATGTTATCATAATTACCGAACTCATTCCATGTAAAATATGTCTCTATTGACTCACTATTTTTACCCACTTCTTCGATTTTTATAAGCTCTTTTCTTTCATATTCATGAGTTGTATGACTGAATTTACCAAATTGATAACAAATTATAGATCATTTCAATGATTCCATTTGATTTTTTAACTACACATGTAACTTGCTGGGGGATTAAGTAACAATCGTTCCCCACTAACAGCACATACACCCCACCATAACATGGTCATTGGGTCCTGGCCCGCTTAGTACCACCAGTTTCCCCAAATTCACATGGTCCCCACCCTCGGGTCTACCCACATGCCCGAACATGTCATCTATCTAATGATTATCCCTATTGGCCAACACATGTTCTTTCCAATGTGCTTTGTCTGCACTCTCTCACACCCATGGAAACTTCCATGATGTCACCCATCATGATCACTACTCTAAGCCAATCACTCTTAACTGTGGAGTTATAATCAGGTAGGCACTCAAAAATAAAAGTGAACCTTTTTGACACAGATCATATCATTTAGTCATTTCATGCTTTAATATTACAAGGTGTTACATTCACCCCCCACCCCACACACACCCCTTTACAGAACAACATTTTAATTGTGGACCCTATATATCACTACAGGTAGTGCCAAACACTTAAGGCTGAGTTCCTCCTCTAATTACAAATTTAACAACTAGGGCCTGCTGACAACATACACACCTCATCCTACCATGGTCGTCGGGTTTTGGCCCTCCAAGTACCCCCAGTTTTCCCGTATACACATGGTCCCCACCCAGGGGCCCACCAACATTCTCGAATGGGTCATCTAACTAATGAAGGTTTACATACACCAAAAAATCTTTTTTCTATTGTATTTTCTCCTCACTCACACAATCCTTGGGAATGATCACAAAATTTAACCCATCCTGATCACTACTCTAGCCCAGGTATGCATATCTATGGAGTTCTAATTAGGTAGGATCATAAAAAAGAAAGGTTCCCCTATTAAAATTATTCATATTTTTTCATTATTGAACCCTTTATCATTCTAGGTTGTTCAGATTTCCTCCATATTCTTTAGTTAATTGCTTCTCCATTTGTTGAAACCTCTACCACTTGTTACTATTATCCTAAAAAGGAACATATATACTATAAAACTCCCTCAAAAATTTCTCAACACAATTAAAAACATTATGTTAACTTTTAAATTCATGTGATGTTAATTCTTGTCATAAATTTGGTTTCGGTCTAGTATAAAATCTATTAAAATTATTTTTAAGTTCCAAAATAAAATTTCACACATACCTAAAAAAACTAGTGAAATTTACATCATAGGTGGATACATATTCCACCTCATTTTTACAAAATTCAAATAATTGTTTCTCAAATCTATGTAAAACAGCCTGAGGAAAATATTTCTCTATGAGAAAAATTCATAAATTTATCTCATTCCTTTCCATATATCTCATATATATATATATATATATATTTAGTATTCAAAACTATAGACCACTACATGTCACATGCAACTTTAAAATATTAAATATAAACAATTTTATTTTATAATTCTGAACATTCTATAGATTCAAATAGCATTTCCAAATCATTGATCCATCATTTTTCTCCTATTGAATTTCAATTTACACCAATAGAAGGAGGGTGATGTTACATAAAAATTATGTACAATATTTATGATCCTATTTTTTAAATGTATTTTTTATCTAACATGGATTCCAAAACAATTTATAACCTTTTTTAGCTAATCCACCACTATAAAAAATTCCTCAGTTCTAATTCCAACCATTCTGAGACACTGATTTATAAGGATATTATCTTATTAGTTCCATCCCACATCTAATTCATTATTTTCTATATGGGAATACATTTAATCTAGATATTTTTTAGATTAATCCACATGGCATCCTTAAAATTATATATCAAAAAACAAATATATTAGAATCCCTTAATCATATTTACTTATATAATCATATCCTCTAAAATTATGTAAAGACTTATCTAATAAAAACTATAAGGAAAAAACAGTAAAACATTGCAAAATGTTGAATATTTATACTAGAAATCATATTCTTACAATTCCAAAGACCCTATAGGTATACGGTTTCTGATAATTAGGTCATAACTCATACATAACATACTCAACCATTTTAAGGTGAACACATTTACTAAGTAAATTTTTTTACCTCAATACATAACCATAAATATGAAAAACATGTTAGTTCCTTTAAAATTTATAATTAAATTAAATTAAATTATAATTTAATTTTTTTCAAACTTATACCGTTTGATAAAAATTTGAATACGAGGTGTGATCAATGAAATCAATTGTATAAAAAATAAAGAAAATAGTCACTCTAATGAAAAACATGAATATGAATAAAAGTTTTATCTTTTAAATATTACCATTATATAATATAAAATAAATTATAACTATGTAGGAAAATATTTTTTTATCATAATATAACTGTAAAACCCTATAGTTATAAAAGTAAAATCTATGTAAGAATCTTTGAGTATTATATTCGTATGCTATGTTCAGTCATGTTAGTAAAAACTGGAGAACAGTTAAACTCATAGGAGAAGAATCCATGGTTAACTCCCTCATTATTTCGGTTTAAGATATATTAAATTATCCAATTCATTGGAGAGCTGTATCAGGCTCACCCTCCATATAAGCTATATGGGGCTCACTCATCATATAAGTCGTATCAAGCTCACGTAAACTATAAGTAGTATCAGGCTCACCCATCATCATATATACATCATATGTACCATATCAAAAGTAAAATATAATAATCTTTCACATTTTAATAATATATCCCTTCAAAATCACTTTTGATCCCATATAAAAGACACTTTCAAATATCAAAAGACCCTTTATTTTTATAACTTCGTTTCCAAAACTAAATTACCCATAAAAACTGAAAGATGGGGTTTTCATGGAAAAAATTATAATATTTTAAGGAAATAATAATATCCAATATTAGTTTTAGAGGTAAGAATAGTGGTCAATGTCATATATGTTTCAATAGAATATTATTTATTCCTTCTGTAAATAAATTCACAACATGCCATATAAAATATTGAAAAATATTAATTTTTTAAACCATTAAAAGGGATTCAAAGAAATAAATATTTATCATTATAATTAATGTATGTCCATATAATTAAATACATAAATTAATATTGATAAAATATACATATAATAAATATATTACTAAAATAAATCTATAACACCATAAAATCAAGGATTTAAGGAAAAGTTTTGCATAACAAGAGTCCAAAATGTCATAGAGTTATTTGTATTCGTGAATAAAAAAATATATTAATTTTTTACATTATTAGTAACATATTTTATGTTTATTATTCTATTAATTGTTTTTTACAAGGTTATATTCAATCACATTAAAAATTATTTTCATGTCGGACATTTTGATGACATTCGACTCATATGATGAAAATGAATTTGGTAGATCAAATATAGTCAAAATGATCATGATTATATAATTAATATAATATTTATAATGATATAATTATTATTTATAATTATTTTTTAATCTTTTACAAAAAAAATGTAATGTGGTTGGGGAAAATCAATTGTATTATAGTCATAGAGACAGTAAGTCATATATAATCATGAGTAAGATTTCCATTTTTCAATGAACTTGATAGAAAAAGGTTATTATTGTTTTATCTTTATATAATGATAGTTATTCCATAAATAATATATTTTTTCTTTAAATTCAACAATATAAATAATAAAAGTGATGTGGTGTGGAAAAATATAATGTAATTTATTCTGGGGTGGTAGTTTGTATGTACAAATGTGTGATGTTTTTATTTTTCATTGGATGGTAAGAAATGAAGTATAATAGTAATTTAAAATTATAGAATAAAATTTTATCATTAATATCATATTGTTTTATTTTTATACATTAATATGACCACCAATAAGATTCATTAATGAAAATTTATATAAATCCTCGTGTGAAAAATTTCTCTGCACATACACACCTATGTATTTATTTATTTTTATGACATTATTAAGATTATGAAAATGGATTAAAACATAAAAATAAAAATAGATAAATATATATATGATACTTATTATCGTATTTCATAATGTTTTAAGAATACTTTTAGGAGGTAAAATAAAAAATAAAATAAAATCATTTAGTTAGTAGATTCACTACTATAATATCAGCCTTTAATAGTGGTATAAAATTCCTTAATTTTTAATAAAAAATTCCTAATAATTGAAGCGTAGTTAAAAGCCAGAAACATATATTAGTACTAAAAAATGTTGTTAAATGACCCATTTAACAGCCCTAAAAAAGTATATTAAAAGGGAATATAATTTTTTTCACACCTAACCCAACCCCTTTTATCACTGCTTCCCTCCCCCCATTTATCAGTATCACCCCACCCATTTATCAACACTTTAGTTATTCCTAGCCTCCTGCACATTCCCTTAGCTCCAACGAGTTTTGAACCCTATACCTTTAGCATATACACTAGTAACATTACCACCCCATTATTCATTTTTATTTTGAATTTTATGATATATCTATATATATATATGTATTTCATCACACTGTTTTATACATATGTTTATTTATATTTTTATATATATTTTTATATATTAATAAATATATTTATTTGTAAATATGGTTAATTTTTTATTTATAAAATTAAATTTTTATGTGGGAATCTATAAAAAATATGTATATATTGTTATATATTTGATTATATACAAAATTACGTTATGAAAAATCGATAAAATGTAAAAGATAAAATAACAATATGAATGTAATCTGTAAGAACAAAGATCTTTTTTCAGGTACGTTTATATTTTTTGGTAGTTTTCGATAAAAATAGGAGTTTCAAGATATTTTAGGAGTATATGTCGTGTACTTTAAGTACACATCGTGTACTCGGTTTCCACTGGTGACTGTCTGTAGGCCGTGTAATTGCTGAGCACATTGTCGTGTTTGGTGACATGGAGACCATCTAAAGAAGAGGATGAATAAAGAAAGTTCGCATCATGTACTTTAAAAGAACACACTGTATACCTTAATTTTATTTCATTAAATAGACCAGAGTCTCGTCCAATTTACAGAACTTTCATCTTCCTCTCTTGTCTCATCCAGGAGCATCCGTATGACACAAATCTTCACCGAGCCCCCAACTCACTGTCGGTTCTCCGATTCGACCTCCGTCTATTACGTTGGAATCACATCGGGGAGTTCTCCTTTCTTCTTGAACTTCATTTCTTGGTTTCTTCTCTTTCACGAGTTATCCTCGGTTGAACGTTTTTAACATTTTTTAGATCTACATTGTTCTAGGGAGATTCAAGACCTATGGTTTTCGTATATTGATCTCATGAAGCCGAGGTAGGTGGTTTGTGCCTTTCGGTAGTTAGTCATTGGGTTATATGGGAAAAATTTCCCAATACCCTTGTTCGGGGTATTGCGTGTTTATGATTTTAGCCATTTTATTTTCATTCTATACCTTGTTTGATTGGATAGGGGAAAATTGTTTGAGAATATGGTTATCTTTTCCAAGATATTGATGATTTCCTATGTTTTCATGATTTTGATCATTTGGTATTGCTTTGCTTATTAGGGTGCTACTTTCTTTTCTTGCCTAGTATTGTTACGATGGAGTGATTTTATCTAGAATTTTGTGAGATACTGTAGACTATTTAGGCAATTAGCTCAGGATGATTACTTTGAATGCAAAATATCGTTTCTATATGATTAACACACACAGGGCTATGAGAACCTGGTGTAGTAGACCATAGGGAGAATGGACACTGAGTGATTCCTCAGAGTGTATTTTACTTTTATGTTGTGAGATTATAGGGGGGATGGGCGTTGTGCTCGTTCAGATATTCTTTAGTTTCTTAAATTTAGGAAAAAGGGGGAATTGGACATTGAGTGATTCTTTAGAGTGCCTATTAGTTACCGATATGATCCCACATGGGGAATTGACGGTGTGTCCTTCATCAGATAGTCTTTGCTAAAGCTGAACCAGAGGGGTTAGACTGTGAGTACTTCCCAAAGGGTTGCTTGTATTTGTTTGGACGAACCAGAAGGGTTATGTTATGAGTATTTCCTAGAGGGTTACCTATTTTTGATTAGTTTCTTAACTAATATATGAAATATAATGCAATTAAACTGTAGGACTGTTATACTTTTGAGTACTACCTTGTTTACTGTGACTTTTAGCTTATTGTCTTCCATATATATTCATTGACTATTAGGAATATAGCTTTCAGTGGTTGCCTTCTGGGATTAGTCTCACACCCAGTTTGGGTCTTGCTTTTGGGCCCAAGCAGATTATATTCCTACAGGTATAGAAAAGGGAAAGCACTGCACTACTTCAGGTACCTGATTACTGTGAAGCTGAAGAGGATGGGACCAAGATGAGTCTTGTGATGATGATGAGTTGTTTACTTCTTTTTCGTGTAATATGGATTAGTACTATTTTCTAGGATAGTGATATTGTTTAGATTCTTTCCTAGAAATATGTTTCATGCATCATTTATATATGTGCTACAATCATTTATTTCATTCATTCTTCCATTGTTTTCTATAGTATAGTATTTTTATTACTTCTATTATTGTTATCTGTTTATTTCAACAATGTTACTATGCTAATGAGGGAATATTTTCCCCACTATCAAACCCAAGGCCCTCACTACTTGTCGGCAACCTCTAGCATTTGGGGAAATGTGCATGAGTCCATGTGACCAATCGGGTATGGGGCACCTTTGGTCGACATCTGAAACTGGGATGATACAAAGTGGTATGAGAGTAATTCTATTCTTCTTGAAAAACTGTTCGGAGCCTATAGCCTGGGATAGAATGAAAATAGGTACTTGGTAATAAGATGTGCCAGGGAGTAGCTAACTCGTGTACAGGAAAAAGCCAATTTACCTAGTTATTGATTTGTTTTGGGTTTTTCAACATCGTAGTTGATTTGAGTTCAATGTTTGGTCATTCACATGTTTTGTGCTACTATTGATGATAGTATTGAGGTTCTATTTCTATTGCAACCCTCGGAGATGAGGGTATTCCATCTCAGGCATTATATAGGAACTTGCTATAGATCACATGTCATGCTTTCTTTCTATGCCATTTACGGAGCATTACTGATTGCATGTTGTTCTGATAGAGGTTGTATTTTATATGCATGATATTGTGATAGATGACTTAATAGAATACATGTTATTCTACTGGGGATTTATAATATGTAATATTTAGTTTTAATGAATTCCAAACATTGTTTCTGGAGGTTTTATGGGCCCTCATGGATCAGAACTTGTTGGATTATTACACTTTTAAGCTTGAATATTTCATGAATAAGATTCCAAGATTTGATTCGCTGGTAGTATGGGCCCCCAAGGGTTGGAATTTGGAACTTTAATGTTAATTTTAGTTTTTTCATGGTTCCGGAGTAGTTTCTGAGGATTACTGTCCGAAGAAACCTAGAATTCATAGCATGTAATGATGAATACACTCCATGTGTCCTTCTGTTCAGAAAGAAACTGTTTTTCTTAAGTACATGTCGTGTACTATATTTATACGCCATGTAGTCTCTAACCATGTCAATGGTGGTGTGGGCAGTGACACGGGGTTGTGAAAATATTTGTATGGACATGCCGTGTACCGGTTTTACACGTTGTGTTGTAGAGACTTTGTATCCATCCATGTGACTAACAACACATGTGAATGCAAAATCATGAAGTACACTCTTTGTCCATCGGGAACACACCATGTATAGTGAGCCTTGTATCCGACCATTTAACGAACAACATGGAGAAATGGAAATAATTCTTGAACACACCTTTTTTGTCATAAACACACCGTGTGGAGTAAACCGTGTGTCCACCCTTGCGGCTCACAACACGGGTCAGTGAAGTTTGCCTAGTACACATTGTGTCTCGCAATAACACGCAGTGTAGTCTTGTTCTAGGGAAACAATGTGGCTTAGATGTGTAGAAGAAATAAGGTAGGGTAAGAGTATTCAAGTACACATCGTGTGATAGGACAACAAAGAATTTTTATAGGGTGTTACACGACTTGGGTTGACAAAAGTACCCTCCCATGTGAAGGCTTAAGGGAACACGCCGTGTAGGCATTATACACGCCGTGCATCCATGTTTTAAAAAATGTGAATGCTTTATTTCCCTTGTTTCCTTCTTACACATCTGTGTTTCATTCCTTGTTAATCTCTATCTAAATGGTGTGCTTGACCTTGTAGAGTCATGCCATCGAGACGTCCTCTGGTTTTCTACCAGTTACAAGGCCGTGATCAGACACTGAACATGGCAGATCAGGAACTACTAACAGATCCTCCAGTCTTGCCCAACTTTCTACCTACCATTATCCCAGATACATGTGTCTATGAATAGTTCTAAGAGGGATTTATGACATTCATGCTGAACATACAGGGAGTACCACATCCTGCCACATCAATGGAAGTGTAGAGGCGAGTTTTCCAACAGGAGCATCCTCCCACCTTCACAGGGGAAAGAGGCCATCAGGATGCAGAGTCATGGTAAGAATCCATGAAATATATCTTCGAGCATCTAGAGAAACATCTAGAGAGATGGGTGATGCTCTCTACAGACATGCTTCGAGATTCTTCCAAGAGATGGTGGGATGTGATCTCACTGGAGGGATACCAGTAGGTTATGCCTTGGGATGAGCTCCATTGTGTCTTCTATGATTACTTCTATCTATGGAAATTGAGGGCCGATTGTGCCCAAGATTTATTGAGTGTAGAGTAGGGTACTCTTTCAGTTATGGAGTACTCTTCTCTCTTCACAGATTTGTAGTGGTTCAGTTCTATTCTTAGATATGATGAGTTATTTCATGGAGAGGGGGTTTACGGATTGTCTCAGGAACAACATCTGATGTCAGTTGAACATCTTCCAGTTGACATCCATCACTTCTATAGTCAACCAGGCACTAATCACGGAGCACAATATGTGGTACTCTGGAGTTGTGTGATAGGGTGTTTTAGAATCTAGAGTTTTTACCCTGCTTACTAATAACAGGAAGCGCCATAGGGAGTCTACACGTAGAGATTGTAGTTGGCAGGATACATCTTCTAGTGGTCAGGTGGTGTGCTACCAGTGCAGGAAGAGCGGGCATATAAGGCCACATTTCCCAAGATACCCATTTGATTGCCAATCTAGTGAAAAATGTGTCATCTTCACTGCTTTTATCAGTTCTTCTCACCAACAGCTAGTGATGGGAGTTCTATTATGACTCCACATTCAGGAGCACCACCACAGGTTTTTTATAAGTCTAGGAACTAGTGTTCTTCGGGAAATTTTGGCCGAGGTGAATATCGTTCCCACAGTGTTCAGACACATAGTTTTCTATAGCCACATGATGGATCAGCTTAAGGATATCAGTCTGCGACACAGGGTCGTGGTGCAGGACATGTTTTTGTGGTAGAGCAGACCTAGCCGGAGCAGGATCCCAGCCACTCTACAGTTTGAGGTACAATCATAGTTGCCACAGGTTTAGCTTCATCTCCTTTCGATATAGGGGATTCCAATATCTTTATATCAATTGCGGTTTTGTAAATCGTTGGGCTTTTTATATTTTCTTCCACTAATGTCTTGATGCTAGAAACTCATTTGGGAATAATAACAACTAGTGTATGTCAGTGAAAGGAGTGCTCTTTAGAGGTTGGTGGGTATCACTTCTTATAGGACCTTTATGTATTAGAGATGACAGGATATAATTTCATTCTCGGAATAGACTGGTTAGTTTCCTTACAGGCTATTGTCGACTGCTATCGTCATAGTGTCAGTTTCACATCACCAGAGGGGAGATCGTTTCATAATAAGGGTGAATGGGATGTCCAGGCGAGCAGAGCGGGACCTGATCTTCGTGGGTTGGGAGGTGTTGCATCCCATATTTCTAGTCTATATGTGGATGACCAGGAGAATTCACAGACAAACATTCCTCCAGTGGTGGATCATTTTAGGGATGTATTTTCGAAGGACTTTTCATGTTTGCCTCCAGAGCGAGAGGTAGAATTTTCTATTGAGCTGGTTCAAGGAGAGGCACCAGTGTCCATTACTCCTTATAGGATGGCTTCAATAAAGTTACATAATCTCAATAAGCTATTGGAGGAGTTGCAGGCAACAGTTTTTATCTATCCCTATACTTTTCCATGGAGTCCTCTTGTCATGTTTGAGAAAAAGGTGAATGGTAACCTCCGACTATGTGTGGATTATCGGAAGCTGAACCAGTTGATGGTCAAGAGCTGATATCCCTTTCTGTGGATTGATGATCTCTTTGATCAACTTCGAGGAGATTGAGTGTTCTCAAATATTTTTTTAGATCTGGTTATCATTAGTTGTGCATTAGACCATCTGATATAACTCTTACTTCCTTTCAGAGCAGGTATAGTCTATACGAGTGCGTGGTTATGTCGTTCGGTCTCGCAAACACGCCTGTTGTCTTCATAGTACTAATGAACCAAGCCTTCCTTCCATACTTGGATTATTTCATGGTGGTCTTTGTGGATGATATCTTGGTGTACTCTCACACTTGACACGACAATGACACAAATCATGATATTATTTTGAGTACACTAAGAGAGAATAAGTTATATTCTAACCTCTCAAAATGACACATTGGGATGGACCAAATTCAATTTTTGGGTCATGTTATCTTAGAGACAAGAGTATCAGTATACCTAGAGAAAGTGAGAGCAATAGTTTCCTGGGAGCAGCCGAAGAACATCTTTGAAGTACGATGTTTTCTAGGGATGGCTGGTTACTACATGAGTTTCGCACTGGACTTTTCACGTTTAGCAGTGCCACTGACAGGTCTGACATAGAAGGTTGAGAAGTACTTGTGGTCATATTCTTGGGAGTATGACATTTAGGAGTTGAATGGGAGGTTGACATCAGCACCAATACTAGTTTTTTCAGATCCGTTCAAGAGTTATACTATGTACTGTGATTCATTTAGTATCGGGATGGGAGGTATGATTATATAGGGGGAAGGAGTCATTGCGTACTGTTCTCAGCAGTTGAGGGCACATGAGAGGAATTAACCGACACAAAATCTGGGGAAATCTATAGTTGTTAATGATTTACGCTGTTGGAGAAATTATCTTTTGGGAGACAATTTTTTGGTTTTCACCAACCACAAAAGTCTCAAGTATATCTTCACTCAATGCAATCTGAATTTGAGACATTAAAGGTGGATTGAGTACCTTCAATCCTTTGACTATGAGATTTCTTACATGCCTGGGAAATGCAACATTGTGGATAATGAGTTGAGTAGGAGGACTCAGATACAGGTAGTTCAGGAGGCCAAGTGTGAGTGGTAGCTTATGGATCTGTTCACTGACATGTATATGGTGGTGCACGACAGATAGGAGAAGATTTTTCTATCTTCTGTAGCTATTACCTCTACTATTCATGATCAAATGAGAATTTGGAAGATATCAGATTTAGAAGGCCTAGTCATACAGGAGAGTATGCGTGGAGAGGAAACTATTCCAGGATGGGCAGTAGGTGGGGATGAGATCATGCGTTTTCATGGATGCGTGTGGGTGCATGTAGACATATGCGAGGAGCTGATGTAGGACTTTAATTCCTCATTTTGATCATTTCATCCTGGTGTCACCAAGACTTATCAAGATCTACACCATCATTATTGGTGGACTGGTATGAAGAGATATGTTGCTTGTATTGTCATGAGGTGTTCCACCTTTCAACAGTTGAAGGTGGAGCATCAGCGACTTGCAGGGCTTTTGCAGCAGTTACCCATTCCCAAGTGGAAGTGGAATGGTGTCGCGATGGATTTCATGATAGGTTTTCTAAGGTCACACTCGATGGAATGATGCAGTTTGGGGAGCCATTAACAGACTCACGAAGGTAGATCACTTATTTTCGATCAAGGATTCTTTCAGTGTTAATGATCAGGGAAGGTTATACATCTGAGAGGTTGTATGTCTACATGGGGTTTCACACTCTATTTTTTCATACAGGGATGCACATTTTACTTCTCAGGTCTGACAGAGCCTATATAGGGCTTTGGGTACACATGTACTTTTGAGTACAACTTACCTCTTCCAAACAGATGGTTAGTCCGAGCGTATGATTCAGGTGCTTGAGGATATTCTTCGAGCATGAATCCAAGATTTTGGAGGTTCTGGGGAGAAGCACATACCTCTAGTGGATTTTTCCAACAATAATTTTTTTCAAGCATCTATTTAGATAAAACCTTATGAGGCTTTGTATGGTATACCATGCCAATCACCCTTATGTTGGCTGGAGGTAGGAGAGGCACCTATGTTGGGACCTCGTCTTGTCCAAGAGACCATATAACAAGTAGAGTTGATTTGGAAGAGGATAGAAACTGAAAAATCACAACAGAAGTCTTATTCTAATTGATAGAGATGGTCTATAGTGTTCTAGGAAGGAGATTAGGTTTTCTACATGTCACACTGAGGCAGAGACATAGGAGGATTAGAAGGAAATGTAAGTTTTTATCGAGATACGTAAGGCTCTTTGAGGTGTTGGGGAGAGTCGGGACGGTTTCCTATCAGTTGTGGTTACCTCAAAGGTAATGGGCTAGGCATGTTGAATTCCATGCTTCTCATATTCAACGTCACTTCCCAGACCCATATCATGTTTTCCAACCTAAGGAAGTTGAGCTCGAGGTGGATGCCACATTCAAGGAGTGTCATGTCCGGTTTCTTGATCGTAGTGAAAAGGTTCTCTATGGCCGGTTTGTTCCTCTGGTCTGAGTTATATGGAAGCATGAGTGAGTACTGGAAGAGACCTTGGAGAGGGAGGTTGATGTACGATCAAAGTGGCCTGAGCTGTTCGAGGTTTCATCTTCTATGCTGCTTTGCAAGGGAAATTCTTAGAAGAACTTATTTAAGGGGGGATGTTTATAAGAACTTGAATCTTCTTTATGTACATTTTTCCTTTCTGGTTTTTTTAGAAAAAGAGGAGTTTCTGGAAATTTCAGCAGTACAAACTGCCTACTTAATGTACACACATTGTAACTAGTTGCTACTAGTGATCGTTTCCTGGTCATGTAACGGTTGAGCACATGGCTGTGTGCGGTGATCTTGAGACCGCCTAAAGTAGAGGATGGATAAGGCAAGTACACGCCATGTACTTTTAAAGAACACACTATGTATTTTCCTTAATGTTTCATTATATAGACAAGGGTCACATTTAGTCACCATGACCACATTATTCTTCACCTATCTCATCCAGGAGCAACCATACAATGTGAATCTTCTACAAGACCCTTACTTGTCATCCGTTCTCAGATTCGACCTCCACCAGTTGTGTTGGAATTACATCAGTGAGTTCTCATTTCTTCTTGAACATCATCTCTTGGTTTCTCCTCTTTCATAGGTTATCCCCGGTTGAACATTTTTAACATTTTCGTAGATCTACAAAATTTTAGTGCAATTAAAGGCATGAGGTTCATGTATATCCTTCTCACAATGCCGATGTAAGTGGTTTGTGCCATTTTTCAGTTAGCCTTTGAGTTATATGTGAAAAAGTTCCCAATTCCCTTGTTCAGGGTATTGTTTGTTTATGGTTTTAGGCCTTTTATTTTCATGTTATGCCTTGTTTGATTGGATTGATGTTAATTTTTTGATAATAGGGTTATGTTTTCTAAGCTGTGAATGTTTTTCCCATGTTTTCTTGATTTTGATCGTTTGCTCTAGATTTTCTTATTAGGGTGCTACTTTGTTTTCCAAGCCTAGAATTGTTAGGATAGAGTGATTTTATTTGGAATGTTGTGAGATACTATAGACGTTTTTCACTAGTAGTTCATGAGTATTACATTGGTTTCCACATATCGTTTATTCACAATTAACTTACATAGGTTTATGAGAACCTGGTGTAGTATACCCTAAGGAGAATGGATGTTGAGGGCTTATCCAGAGTGACTGTTTTACTGTTAAATTGTGAGACCATATGGGGGATGGACTTTGTACTCCCTCAGAGTGTCTGTAGTTTCCTTGATTCAGGACATAGGAGAAATTGGATGTTGAGTTCTTCCTCTAAGTGCCTATTAGTTAGTGATACGAGACCACAAAGGGGAATTGAGGGTGGGTGCCTCCTCAGAGAGTCTTTTCTTAATCTTAACTTGAGGGGTTAGACTGTGAGTTATTCCTAGAGGGTTGCATGTGTTTGTTTGGTTGAACTAGAGGGGTTAGTCTATGAGTAAATCCTAGAGGGTTATGTGTTTGTGATTAGTTTCTTAACTAATATATGAAGTTTAATGCAATTTAACGGTAAGATTATTTACTTTTGATTACTTACTTGTTTACTGCTTCTTTTTTTTATTGCCTTCCATATATATTCACTGACTATTAGGAACAATTATTTAGGTGGGTTCTTACTAATATTATTCTCACATCCTATTTGGGTCATTTTTTGGGCCCAAACAGATTATATTGCTGTAGGTATAGATATGGGAAAGTGCCCTTCAAAATCAGGTACTTGATTGATGTGGAGATGGAGAGTATGGGACCAAGCCGAGATTTGAGATTCTAAGAAGTTGTCTACATATTTGTCTTGTACTTTGGTTTAGTACAATATTCCATCATTATGACTTGTTCGGATAATTTCCTAGTTATATGTATCATTCATCATTAATATATGTGCTCCAGTCATTTATTTCTTTCATTCTATCATTGTTTACTGATGTATGGTATTATTATTACATTCGTTATTGTTATCGGTTTATTTCAGCTGCTTTAATCTACTAATGAGGGCATAGTTTCAACACTATCACACCCAAGGTCCTCACTACTAGTCGGAATCCTCTGTCATTTGGGGAAATTCGCATGAGTCAATGTGACCAACCGGGTTTTTGGAACCTCTAGGCGATTTCCAGAACCAGAACATTACATAATACAAATGAATAAATTCTATATAGACTGAAAAGGGGAAAATAGAGCCACATAAACGAGGCTTAAAACCAATTGAATGTTAAAACTAATGGGGTATGCTGATTAAAAACTCAATTTTTGAGGTCTTCTATCCCTTAATTGTCCTTGAAAAATGTGATATAAAGTTTCCTTATATCTTTATCATCCACAGTTAATCACATGCTTAAATTTTATATGTGGTAGATCCCAAATGGACACCAAAATCAAATGTTATGGTCATTTGAAATTAGTGTTACCTTTTCAACCTAAATTTGATATTTTTATTGATATTTGGTATCCTCTTATTGATATTAAATTACTATTAATAAGTAATAATAATCAAATTATTAATTAAAAATATTTTTTAGTTATTTTTTAATCTATTCTCACTAAATATCTTATATATTACCTATAAATTACTATTTACCTAATCTATAAACATATTTTAAAAAATGAATATTATATTTATATCAATATAAATATATTTATATATCAATATATTATTTTTAGTGAAAAATAAATTGTTTTAAGTATACATCAATTAGTTCTTGTAAATAATCACTCAAATAGGTGGGGCATTATTCGTGCTCTTAAAAAAGCATGGATAACCCCCCCCCATATCATCACTATTTTACAAGCGTTGATAAAATATCTCAATTATCCACACCTATAAAAAAGAGATGATAACTGTTCAACATTAACATTTGTTTTATCACACTCCAAAACAACCCCTTCAATAGTTCTAACAAACAACTAACAAAGGGGGTCTTTAGCAGTGTTTTTAGCTTGCGCTGTTAAATCCAAAGTGATGGATAATCCCAGTTTTGTAGTAGTGATGGGACTATTCTTGAGAAATATTCATTTAATTTCACATTAATCCCTATAAGAATGGTATTAATCCTAAAATAAGTCCTCAAATTATTTTTTGAGTATTTTGGGAAAGGATATTTTTAGGTATTCGTATAACTCAATTCTTTTATAAGTGTTGAATATAGATGAGAGGGAGTCTCTTTTTTATGCGAGCGAGAAGGAAAATATGGCATTTTTAATGGGATTTAAATATTATAAAGTCATATTCAAGGTAAAGTGTCCCATAAAAATATATTTTTCATGTCAAAGATTCTAATGTCTAAAATATAACTTTTCAAAAGGATTTACACATGTTTTAATTTCATCATAACTAGTGTCACCTAATTTTGACCCCCAATAAACATCATTTCACCTTAACATTGGTAACATATTTTAACTATTTTTAATATTCATTAAGAATAAAAATTATTTTTTCATTCTTTCCTAATGTTAATTATTCTAATTAAAAACATGACATCCATTTTATTATATTAAATTCCCAAAAGTTGAAAATTTTCATTTAAAATAAATCCTGTAAAATGAAACCAAAATTTGATTTCTAGAAACAATTTATTTTTATTTATAAAATGATTGTGTATGAAAATAAATAATAAAATTCATTTAATTACTATTAATTATAATTTTTATAATAAAAATTAATTAATGTTTCATTAAAACTATTTTAAAATAAAATTAATTATTATAAATACTTGTTATAAAATTACAATTTAAATAAAATCAGTATAATTCAATATTCATTTGAAACTCTAACTTGTCATTGAATTATAAAAAATTAACCATAATATAATTTTATCATTCATAATTAAGAAATGATATCGTTTTTATAATATTATAATTCTAAAAAATTTGAAAACTTATTTTCAAATAAAACAACTTAATGCATGAAAATAAATTTTTTTAGAAATAATGATTTTTCCTTTAAACTAAAGAATTATCTAACAATATATTAATAAAAATACCTCTATAAAACATAGTTGATGAATATTAATATGATATGAATATAAATTATTTTAACTTTACTTAGTTTTTCATAGAGTTTAGTTTTGAAATATCAATTGTATACATTGATATGGGATGCTTGTCTACTATTAATTATGTCTCATTTATGTTATCATTTATTTTAAAACTACTAATTTGGTTTTCTAGAAATAAAAATATATAGATGAGTCAATAATAATTATCTGAATGTTTTCATTATGTTTTATGTTATTTTCATGGGTATTAATCCTTCCCCATTGTGATTACATCATTCCAAATCACTATTTTCTATCTTGTGGGTATCATGAATTCACATTAGGCGAAGAAACGGGCAGGAAAATGTATTGGTTCCACATAACTCATATTGGATAATGATACAATGTGATTTACAATAATTAGTGGTTCTACTAATATAAAAATATTATTTTCATAGATTTAAACAACTTCTAAATTCATTTTTTCATGCCATTTAGAAGCATTTATTCTGTTAAAATATTTTATATTGAATACTACTAGGTAATTTTCTATTAATTATAATTCACCATCCTAAGTGATAAGTAAATCATATCTCTCTAGTTCTCTAACACAGCTTAATGACATTCAGAGAACAACAGTCTATTCAATACCTTCTAATATGGTATTTTTAATAACATATTCTTATTCCACCTATTTTTCATTATGAACCTCGACATCATTAGAGTCAATATTTCCACAACTATATACATTGGATATGTTATCTATTTAAATAAATATATCCCCTACCTCATCTATTAATTTCTTATCAGAGTAATTTTATATTTAATATATATTTATGTCCTTTGGATGTCCCTTCTCTATCCTTAAAAAATGTTTTATATTCATTTATTTGATTGTGTGATAAGAAAGGATTCTTAAAATAACATAATTCATATGGAATATAAATATACATATTAGTTAGAAAATGGTCAATTGTTTTCCATTTATTATATATAATATCCCCAAAAGGAAGAAATATATATTACACATCATTGATCTAACCATATAAAATATTATTTTATGCATTCTTTCAATCATAATATTCCACTAAGATGTATAAAGAGGTGTTAGATTAGATATAATTTGACACTTTTTAATATTAATAATTAATTCTTTGACAAGATATTATCCATAAAGGTCTAATTATATTTTTTTCATCTTTTTACCAAGTTTATCCTTGAATTATCTTTTGTATTCTGTGTATTTTTCAATGGAATATGAACTAATCCTCATCAAATAGAAATATCTACAACAATTAAAATAGTCAGTAAAAGGGACCAAATAAGTTAACACTCCACTAAAATCTTTTTTAAATGGTTTATATACATTTTTATGTTTTATTTATTTGTGATTTTTAGCAATTTTACCATTAACTCATATTTATTTATAAACTAGGGTAGAATAAATCCAGTGGAATCAACCCAAAAGTGTTTAAGTACCATTTTTATTGTTTATTTTTTAATCACTTCTATTTTTTATTACATAGACAAGAAGGCTATAATTTGGAATACTAGGAGTTGTGTGAGTTTATTCCATCATTAGATAAAAAATATAATTTTTATTTCATTTATATAAAAATCAATTTTTAAACGTGTCATATGATAAATTATATTATGATTATAAAATTATTTATTTTTATTTCAAATCATAAAATAAAATCCATTCAAACCGAATCCGGATTGATGTTTTTATGTTACTATTAATACATGGAATATAATGACAATATTAAAATAATAGAATCATTTATCTACAAATATGATATGGTATTCTAGTATATCTTATCCTGTTATTCTACCCCTATTTACATTTCAGACATTTACCAAACCACTAAAAATAATATAACATTTACTTGATTCAAGTATCTAGATTCAATTTAGTGATCTATAAGTAATATAATATCAAATATATCGAATTTGGTTTTTTTAAATCAATTAAAAACATACCAGAATCAAAATCATCTCCTTGATTCATACTTTCTTCCTTGTGGTTCTTCATTCATTAAACATCCATGACATATGAAATAAAATATCCATCTCCCATTTTTATCGCTTGAAATATTTGGATTAGGATATCGATTTTTCAGGATTTACTAGGATTAAATGCATCATCTATAAGATTTTACATTATATTTCTCATGTTCTATATAATAAGTGAATGTTTAAGCCACCTAATATTCTTATCATCCTGGTAAACCATAGTCAATGTATCTATGAGTGGTAACTCTATAATGTTAATTTTAATTTTAAAAAAATATAGAATAAATATGGTCTAGATAAATGTATTTAATGATCTCGGGAATCCAAAAATTGGAGACCATTACAAATAACTATATTCATCAGTTTTAATAAATAAAATCTAAAGATATTTATGTAAAACAAATTTCTAATTTGAGATTACCATTTCAAATATAATACATAATTAATTTAAATCCAAGAATTTCCAAAAACCTTAACTCTTCTTATTTTTTATCAATATATAGAGTAGTCATCATAACGTTTTTCTAGATAATAATTCAATCTATAATTTACTAGATGTAGCCACATTTTCACCCTAAATCTATGAATGTTATCATTTATCTGTTGGGTGCTAGCGTAGTGGAACCAAATTCCATACATCATTCATCAATAAAATTTAAAATTAAGTATTCTATATCGACTGAATTACTTAATTTTTTCTCGATCATGAGGGGGTGGAGAATGAGTTCTCCCTATGTTTTTTAGTATATCTCCCATTCTTGAATTAATTCCCTTGATATAATTTAATATGGATATCAAATCACTCTTAAATTTATAGATTATATAAATCAAATTACCCACATAGGGTTAAACAATTTCTAAATAATAAATTATTTGTTATTTAATTATTTTTTATATAAATTTAACCTAAATTATAATAATAATAATTATTATTATTACTATTATAATAATTATTATTATATTCTATAAACATTCTCTAAATTCAATTATTAGAATATCATTTCCATATGTCCCATAACTTGGATTTTTAATCATTCTATTCGCTTATTTTATATATTTTAGTAATTTTTTTTATAAAAAATAAATATTATTATTAAAGTTTTCAAGGGAAATATAAAAATTATTTTCAAGAGACTTTATAATAAATATTTACTAATAATATTCATGTAAATAACAAAATATTAGCTTCAAAAAATAATTATTTATTTTCTTATGGATAAAAAATAATATAAAGATATATATTATATTCTATGTCTCATAAATAAAATTTATTTAATATTAAACTCACATATATTATAAACTCAAATATATTTACAAATGGAATTTTTTGATTAAAAAATATGAATATATATTATTCCACACATTTAGAATAATAGTTATTCTTACTATTAAATTGAAATAGATTTTCACTATGATTATTGGATATATATACTCTGTGTATTGTTTGGGCTCTTTCATAGTGTAATTTATTAATCCTTCCAAAAGTTTTTGATGAGAATCAAGAAATATGTCAAGGCACCCATAGAGAATGTAGTTCAGGTCGAAATTAAAAAAACTTCATATTTTTATCCCATGAATTTTGAATACCTAGAAATGGAAGGTAAATCAAGGGATGTCTATTTATTTAAATAACTCTCATAAATGATCTTATTACATAATTATTTGGTAAACTCCATCAATTAAGACTCATATAATGAGGTAAAGAAAAATCATAAGATGTATGTAATATTACATGGTTTATTGAAACCTGAATAATCCAAGGAGTATGCAATGGTTTTGTGTTGATACACATGGAAAAATAAAAAAAATATATTTTATAATAATTTGAATTGGACACACTAACACGTTAGTTTTGAAAACATAATAATAAAGGAAGAACACACTACTCTTTCTATAATTGAACTCTATACTCTTATTGTACACTTTTTTTCTTCTGTGAAAAAAATAGAAGTCACACTAAGGAAGATGAATAAATATTCATTAGTTTCATCCATGTGATTAAATATATTATCATCTCTTTTGGTGCACTAATATAAAATCTTTCCTGATTTCTCTATAACTTTCCACCACCTTTATTATAAATCCTCATATTATCTTATTTTCAATCCTTGAAAAATATCAAATACTCTCCCTTATTTAATGCATTTTTATTGTATGATCCTTTTACATCTCCTTCATTACAAGTAAAATACTTCCTATATATTTTTAATATTTCTCTCATATCATTCATTTCATTAATAACATCTAAATCCAATTTCTATGTAAAGTCCCTTAAAATATCAAGTTATCTTCTTCCACATCCACAAATTTATTCTCATTTAAAAACTATTAACCCCATTTGGAAATGACCAAATCATAGTTCAAATCTATATTAATTATATTATTTTCATACGATTCTATATTAATGAATTTTATCCATTTCAAGACATTTATAATTCATTTAAGTAATATATCCTATCACAACATGGTAACATTGAATACAATAATTTTATCGCATACAAACAATGTCTTTGTGATGTGATCTCTCTAAATGGTGAAGAAACCTCTATAAAAATAGATAAACTAAAATACACCTCACTCATTGTCATGCTGTTCCTTTTTCATGGAGCCCTGTGGTGGCGGAGGCCTCTTCCATCCTCCAGGGGATCATTTTTTCCCGTTCAAAAAATTGGCCCATTGTTTTGGTGGAATCTGACTGCCTCGAAGTGGTGGACGCTCTAGCATCAATGAACGATGCATCTCAACTGTATGGACTTATTTTGAGGAAGATAGGGTCATTAACCGAAGGCTTTGATGCATGCAAATTTTCTTTTATCAAGAGAGTAAATAATGTGGAAGCTCGTTGTTTTGCTCGTTTTGGAAAATCATGGGGTGATCATTGTTGGGTGGACTCATTTCCTGATTGGCTTCTTAGGCCCGATTTTCTTGATCAATAATATATCTCATCTTTTCTCAAAAAAATTCATGTAATAGACATATTTTCAATTGAGTGACAAATTTTGTCCTTCATGGATAAGGAGATATTCTTTCATATTATTTTGACATCTATAATAATGAATCATTTTTATGGGGGGGATTTTTCATCTTTCCACCTATAAATCCCCCCATAGTACAATGTAGGTTCTTTAGGAATTACCGACATGTTGGGTAAAAAATATCATCATATCTAATTTAGATGGGTCTTATTATGGAAGTACTCATTCTATGATGCAACCTTTAAAACTGTATCATCTGCTATAGTTGGGTCATGTCATAACCATAGTTTTCATGGAGTGAATCATGTTATGCATAAAATAGAAAAGTGTAAAACCAAATTTATGTTATCAAAGACTATTAATTTGAATTTTTAATGATAGATATGTATATTGGAAACTCAAATCCATTTTCAATTTACATAGTAACTGAAATTCTGATCTGGATTATGATGTCATGATCTGATTTTTTTCATATAGACAAAATAATTGTAACTTAATTGAGACAATTATAAAACACCTATAGTCGTTATAAAGACATTGTAAAATATATTGGAAGTCCATTAATTTAATAATAAATATTTATGACCAAAAAATGATCCAATATAGTTATTTCTAATATTGTTCCCCTTTAGGATTATTAACAACCCTTCCAAAAATATTCAGCATCATCTTATCTTAGAATATTATAAGTATACTGATCCGTAGTCTAAACCCTATCATATAAAGATAGTGCTTCATTAATTAGTAAATAATGAACTCTAAGACCATATACATTAATTTCTATATTATAAAACAGAGTCAACTTAAAATTTTCTCCACTAATAACCATATTAATACTCATTATCTTCAATATTCTAGAACTAAATTTCTCTCCCTAAATAGAAATGAAATCACCCACCCCATTCTCAAACACCAGTATAGTATTTATCTCCCATTTCCAATATTAATTCAAAACTCTCAACATTTGTAATTTTGGAAATACTCTCCCATGTATATTATGAATAAATTCTACCCCATTTTCAATGAACCCAAAATGAACGTCTTTAAAATATCAAAATTGATGGTTAGAAATTCAATAATTAATTAGAGAGAGAGTCACAACAACTTCATATAATTAATAAATCCCATGAAGGAGTTAGTTTTTATATTTAAACTATATAGATATAGTGAGATGTTATTAAAATAATATAGAATTAATGATTCTCTATAATAGATTTTCGCAGTGGCTTGATCATGATGCCTATAATCTGATGTTATCTTTATATATACGTCATCATCCATATATAAAACCATGTTATTTTAAAATAATAGAAATATATTTGAAAATATATATGGAATGAACCAAAAAGATAATAATATAATTTAACATGATTATTGTTTTTATATAATAATTTTTTTAAAACATTTTGTATCTTTAATAACTTGCAATGCATACAACACTTGGTTTAAGAAAAACACAATACACTTTTACAATATTACAATTAAGAACATGACTTTTAAAACATACCCATTAACTTGGAAGGTTTGAATAATAATATCAAAATTATGAAAATTATTTGTTTTAAACATTTATAAAAAAATTCACAAGTTATTTTTTAATATAAATTGAATAAGAATCTATCAAAATAAAAATAAATTATTTCTGAAAAACATTATTTTTCTAAAAGGCGGTTTAGTCATGCTCTGTACACATAATTTAATATTAATATTTACCAAATTTAGAAAACTATTAAGAAAAAATAGAATTAATTTTGATTATATTATTTTAAAATTTTTCATTCAGTGATGTCTTGAGAATTTTATGAAAATATTTTTTTTTGATGTAGTGAAAAAAGACGGATTTTTATTGAAAATAGTCTTTTAGTTTAAATTATTTACAAGGTTAAATAATATTTTAGAAAGTTTTTAAATTTAAATAAGATAACTTTTTAAAAAAATTAAGTTATATATCTCATTTTAATCAATTTTTTTTTGAATATTGATATAAAAAACTTTTTAAACGTTTTAATGTTTTTACTTTTGAAAATTGATTTTTCATCGCATCTGTGGGAATAATATTGAATTTAATTATAACCCATATGTTAAATTAATTTTCAAAAATTGATTCCATATTTGGAATCAGGATAATTTATATTATCTACAAGATAATCACAATTTTTGACCATAATTAATAGTTAAAATAGTAAAAATTAATTTCGACAATTAAGGAAAGAACTTATTTATTGATTGTCAAACTAGGAATATAAAGGTTAAAAATGGCCAAAATTTTTTGAAACTCCAATGTTATAGGAATATATAAAAATTAAAACCTCTAAGTTATGATAATGGGACATCTTTTTAGGCTTGATGGATGTGAAAAATGCCGGCACACATTATTCATTTCAAAAATTCCATTTGTGTCCACTCTCACACTTATAAAAGGCCACTCCCTAACTTCACTTATTTACACATATCAAGCCCATTTTCTAAAAAAACCCCCTATAAAAATATATTCTCAATATCCTTTTACATATTATAAATCGTTTATTATTCCCAAAATACCAACCATAAGGTTATTAATACTATATCCATTAGAGGATTACCTAAGTGAAGTTCACTTCCTTAACGAATCTCTTCAATTTTCATTCTTTTATTCCACAATCAATTATGTATTTACACATAAAAATTAATTAATATACTATCTAGAATATATTTATATATTATTATGTTGATTTAATAATATTTATCCTTCTACAACTGTATAAAATGGGTAACAAAATTGATGGTCAAGTGTAATGTGGACTACCACCTTGAAAAACAATGAAATTAGTTTACCATCAATATATATAATGATTTTTAATAATTATGGATATAATGTATATAAAATATATATAATATTATTATAATTATGGAATAATATTATAATATATATATTTTTTCATTCCAGGTTTTTTGAAATTCTATTTCATTAGTCATGTGTTGGAAGGAATACCGCCCCGTGGAGCGATGTGATTTGTTTTTCACATATTCATTACATAGAATGTAATATAGACTGATATAATGAATATTTGTGATATATATGTATAGATAATTATTTTTCAAAATTATTATACTATACACTTTATTACCATTTCACTTTTTAATGGTATGCTATCATTGCTCGTACAGATATACGTCCTACCCTCTCCACAAAGCGATGTGATTCAATTTACATGTACATACTTAAATAATTATTATAACAATATATAGAATGATAAAAAAATATTAAAAAATTATTACTATCTTGGATATTATTTATCTATATCATATTCTTAATAACCAAAACATTCATGAAATAACATATATGAAATAACAAGTCAATTAACACCTGAAATAATGAATATAAAATAATTATAATCAAAAGGATTATAAAATATTATTAGATGAATATATATGATATTATAAATACTATTATAGTTATTATATAAATTAATAACATTATTAGAAAAATTATACATGATGTAAGTGCACATTCAACCAAAATGAAGCGTAGTCAAGGGACATTATCTCAATTTCCCCTCATTGAGGTATATTATAATTTTATACACCTAATTTATTTTATATATTATATATAATACTCACATGACATGTAATATCATTATTATATAATTATTAATTGGATTTGAGGTTTTAATTTAAATTATTAAAAATTATTTGACTAAAAATATTCCATGTGGTAATGAATTTCATAACTCAATTTATTTCCATTGGTTTATATTATTTATCCACTATCATTGATATTATAAGGTAATGTTTGTAATGCATATGTTATGTTTTATTCTCCCTTGTTTTATGTAAATTTTAATTTTATATAAATAATTGATTCATTGGTCAACTCACACTTCTATATTATGATTTTTTAATGGTTTATTTCAAATTCGCATTTTAATCATGATTTATTATTTATGAATTTATATTGAATGAAGATAAGTATCATTGGTTAATATTACTATTTCACTTTCTTATCCACTATTTATTCATGATTTTATCCTGTAAGAGTACCAATTTTACACTATTTGGAACTTAAAATGATTGATTAAAAGATTTAAATAAAATATGACAATATTTCATTCTTCGAACGAAAAAATGTATTTACAAAAACCATGTTTTCAAAAAATGTTTCCAAAAATATTTCTAAAATTATCCAAATTATTTTTTATATAAACTTTTACCCATTTTTTCATTATTTTAATTTAATTAAACGTAATATTCATGTCATTTTACAAACAAGGCCTATTTGACTTATACCAAAAACATTACTGGAGTCATTGTTTTAATGTGCATTAAATGTATCAAATTTTCCATATTCGTGACCACTAAATATTGTAAATATTTAATTATATATTTCAAATTATATTTTAAAATAATATTATTATCAATATATTTTATGATCATCTAGTTTTAGAGTGATTTTCATGTAAAAAAATGATATTTCCCCCCAAAAAATATTTTAATGACATTTTTGTGGTTTTTCTATTTGTCAAAGAAATTGACAACATATTTTATTTGTAGTACATTGGGGATATGTTGTATATATACCTTCATTAATATTTATATGGATATTTTATGATCATTTTCACCATGGGATATATTGAGCCTCTCTTTATTGTTTTTATTCTGTAGTCATTAACATTTCCTTAAAAGATTCAATTTCTTGTGATATTTTGACATCCAATTTCCCATAAATATCAATATTATTTATCATGTAAATTTTTATCATATAAACGGTGTATAATTTATATGTAGGGATTTATAAATTTAATTTTAATTAACTATGTAGGGAAATATTTAAATATCCACACTCCTTACTCATTTTGGATATTTTAATATAAGGTACATTATTCATGAATTTGAACCAAATAATCGATATATGAGGAATTCCTTGGAAATGAATATATAGGTGGGTAATATTTATAGATAAAGCTCTATGCATCAGTAATATCTTGAGACTAATCAATTGGATAAACATATTAAATTGAGTTTACAAATTATTTTGAAATTTCCATAGTGTAGATGAATCATGATGCTTGAGATCATTACATCTAATAATTAATTATTTAATTGAATAAAAATTATGTTATTTTTATCCCTGATATTTTCACATGGATATTTTCTCACGATGAATTTCTTTCTCATTTTAGACATTAAACAGAATGTGTATTCAGTCCATTACCAGTCCATATTGATTATATGTTATACAATGTTGATATCTAAATTATTAATTAAATATATTATGTATTCAAATATTTACCTTTCTATATTGAGTATTCCTTATAAAATAATTATTATAAAATTATTTAAATGGAATGTGTGTTCATTTATTTATCTTACCTTATTGATTATGTTTATTTATTCCTAGTACATTAATATTTACATAACTATTACTGAGAATTTAATCAAGCCATAATTCTTTTCCCTTTCCCAGGAATCCAAGAAGTGCACGATAAATAATATGTCTAGATATTCAGGAAGGAATTATGAAATTCTCAAAAAATAGAAATTTTTGTTTTTAGTTACAATGAAAGTCTACTGTATTTATCTAGTTTACCAATATAATTAAACTATTCACCCTTTCAGGATGTAGGCACATTTATATTATTCCAAAATTGTAATTAATAATCGAATCTAGCCTACTGGGGTTGGGGTCGGGACCGTTGATATCATAAAACGTTTTAATGAATCCTTGGGAACTAGATTTAGTGAATCATAGATTATATAACATAACCCTATGATATACATGAATTTACGTATATAAGAACATTATAATGTTTTTGTAATGTAGAAATTATGCTATTAATTTTAGAAATAAATCAATTTATAGATACAACATGTGTATTTTGGTTCTCTCATAGATATACCAAGGGGTAATAAATCTAAAAATGATGTATTGGTCTTGACCTAAGAATTACATGGTATAAGATAATGGGCCAGCCTATATAAATACTTTGAAACTCTTTGTGATATTTTTTGGATAATTTACATTTTATTTACAAACTATTATAATGTATTTGAATTGTTGATGATAGTGAATGACATAGGTTTTTCCTATGATGTCTTATACTCAAAATAATTTTTCATGATTTAGAAATTATATAAGTAATTCTTCATGCTTATGTGGTTTCCCACTATGATTATTATTTCTTGCACTATGATTTTTGGTTTTATGCAATGGTTGGAACCTGATGAAATCATGTTAACATTGAATATGAAGGATAATAAGGGAGAAATGAGAAATTGGATTGGACTATAACTAGAGTGAATGATATCATGATTATGCCTAATAAGTTATCTACAAAAATATAATTAACAACATATACCAAACCAACTCCCAGACTCACCATATAAATGAATATTGGAGTTTGTTAAGAGCTTGAGTGGTGGAGTCCTTATAGGATAGAAGCCTCAATTTTTCTTCAAGCCATAAATATAAAAAGGGACACACATTAAAGTGTCTCAAATGAATTGGAAAATGTTTTATGTGTGGTGAATAATCCATAAAGTGAGGAATTTATGAGAAAAAATAATAGTATGATGGAAGGAAATAATGTTTAATCTATGGATCCAACAATATTTCTTCTCTAAAACCGAGAGAACCTAGGAATTATCTGATTCGATTCCAGATTCTAAAATATTACCCCTAAAGAAAATAAAAAACTATGTTGAAATAAAATCACTGTTGTATTTTTGTATTGGGATTCCATAATTATATTATTTATATATTTTTATCAATGGAATTTTGGTTATAAGAATCATGAAATATCTAAGGATTATATTCAATTTTGTAAGAATATATGTCTTCATAAACTTTGGAGTTATGAATTCCATCATGGGATTTTTTGTTTAAGATTGATCCTATGTTCGAAGTATTAAAAACTATTATTTAGACTTTATGTGGGGGATTCTACTATGATAACTGATATTTTGGGAGATATGTATTGAAATAAAACCCATTGTTTTAGTATTTATTTTTTGAAAAACTTTTATTTAATGAAAATCTAACTTACATTTGTGGAAATATGTTTAAAGGTATTGTTGACCACTAGGGTGTATCTTATTTTTGAGGTTGAGGTAATATTTGGTTGTTACACTTTGTTAATATTATTGAAATTATATTAATATGGTTTTATAAAAAGGAAAACCCATATGCGGGCTGACAAACTGTTCCATCAAGAAGGCCAGAGGGCTTGGACCCAAAACCTAAGGGTGGTAAGGGTGTTCTACATACCACATGATTATGTGACGGTCTGTAGATATATCATTTTCTTTAATTTAATGATATTATGGATAATTATCACTGTTCAATCAGGGGTTTTTCTATTTATTTTTATATATTAAAGTATTATATTTAGATAAATTGTTCTTACAAAAAATTATTGGAAAATATTTAAGGCCATACAGAATGAACCTTCACTCTTTAATGAATTTTATGATCTATTAAAATTTAATTTTTGTGCTTCATGTATAAAAAATTCATTTTTTAATTTTCATATCCTTCAGTATAAAATGAAGTTGAAATTGATTGAAGCACAACTAAATGATGAAATTGTGTTATGAAATCTAAAGATATAGAGTAAGTATATTTTCTAATGTTCATGGTCAAGTTGAAAAAGTAATTCATCACCATTAAAAAATGGATCTTGAAACAAATTTTTTATCAAATTACCTTCATATTTAATGAATCAAATAGTTCTCTAAATCAATATATATTTATTATTATTTGGTCCATAAATTTCAATTGGCCATTCAAATTATTTTTATCAATTATCTCTATCAACGTCTACAATTATTTAAACATTTATTTTATTTCTATATCATTATTTTCAACCAATTTTATCCTATTTAAAAACCAAGTATGTGTTATTCCATGTGAAATTTAAACTCCCATTTCAATATTATCAATAGGATGTTTTATCAAACACTTTAATTTTTTGGGTGTAAAATAATGGAGTTTTTTAATTTTAATCCCTTTATTTTTATGTTTGAGATTAAATGTTGAGTATAAAATTTACTTAAGGGGTTGAATTTAACATCCATAGAATTTGAAAAGAATAAAATTGAGTTCAAAATAGCCTATGACATGAAAAGAGAAGATCATATGACAATTTAACTCCCTAAAACATTTTGATAAAATTATTTTAAAATTAATTCAATCTGATTGATATATTTTGATTCATGTAACCCCTGTATTAAATAAAACACAATACTCTTTTGAAATATTATTATTCACAATGTTCCCATTATGACATAGTCGTTATGTTGGTGGGTATGGATATTATGAAATAAAGTATGAAAATTTTGTGGTTTATGAATTTATAAAAAATGGTTATCTATTCATTATAAATAAATTAATAATCATTTTAAAGAAAAATAATTGTTTTCTAAAAACATTATTTTTTTCAAAATGTGGTTTATTCTCACTTTGAGAGGATATTTGAAAAAAAATTACCATTTTTTGTAAATTTAACTGAATAAATAAAATATATTTTTTAAATATACATTTAAAAATAATCTTTGTGTTATTTGTTAACAATTTAAGAGAATGATATATTTTTTGGATGAATTGTGAAAAAATTAAAATTTGTTATGAGAACTTCATTTTGTTTAAAATATTTAAAATGTTAAATTGTATATTAAATTTAAGATAAACTAAAATTACCTCAATTATAATAAAATGTATCTAATTTCATTAATTTAATCACTTTCATTTTTCATTTTTTATAAAAATTATTTAATATTTTTAATTTTATTATAGTGGAAAACTGATTTTTTATCACATCAACATGTTTATTTTTAAATATAATTTTGAATAATTTGTTAATTTAATTTTAAAAAAATTGATTTTATATTTGGAATAAACATAATTTATATTATATAAAAATATATTATTAATTTTTTTCCTAATTAATAATTACAATATTAATAATTACTTAGTGTAGTTAAGATAAAATCAATTTTTCTGAGGATAAACTAAAAAGGTAAGGGTTACAATGGAATTAAAAATATCTAACACCCATTTTATTGACATATTTGGTCCTTAAAAAATATAATATTCTAGAATCGGGCCTTTTTAATCATTTTTAATATGAAAAAGGTGGATACACTTTATTATTTTAAAATTTTCCATGTTTGACCAATCCCCCACTAATAAAATTCACTCCAACCTTTCACATATTCACACAAATAAATCCATTTTCTTGACAAAAAGATACAAAAAATTTTACCCAACATCCATAGAAACATTATATCTCACTTTTCATTCCTAAAAGACCAACGTTGTGGTCCAAAAGTGGAGATCCCAAGGATATTTCTCAAAGAAAAGTTAACTATCATAATGGGGATCATTTTTTTATTTCATATTTTTAAACCATAAATTTAGTTTTAAAACATAAAAAAATTAAATCTAATATATCCCATGTATATGGATTTGATTATAGTTATATCATTATATTTATCCATATTCACTTCCAATAAATGGGAAACAAAATTATCGATCATCTTTATGGGGAACTATTGGCTCATGAACTGATGTAACTAATTTCCCATCTACGAAAATCATGATTGGATATAATTATATATTAAATGTATATACAAAATAAATAATATATTATAATAATTTTTAAATTATAATATTAAATATAATTTTTAATCATTTCCATTTCATTTAAAATATTATAATATTTCTCATGTGTATGGAGGATTACGACCTCACGAAGTGATGTGATTCATCATTCCTTTATTGTTCACATGGAATCTAATAAGGGTATATTTAATGGTTATATATGATACATATTACATTTTATAGGTTTTTAAAAGTTAATATACCACCCAATTCATTACCCTTTTACTCGTTATGTGAATGTTATCATCTCTGGTGTGTACATACGACTTATCATCTCTACCAGGTGATGTGATTCATTTTCTAGGTCCATCCATCAAGAATGATTCTAAAAATGTATTAAAAGTTCAAATATGGAAATCATTCCATGATTATAATTCTGTATATTTTGGATCTATATCCTCTGAAAAAATAGTGGATTTTTTATGAAAAACACACACAATAAATGAAGCCAATTAACACAGGATAAAATGAATATAATGAATTATTATTAACAAATTGATGTTAAAATTTTAGAAGATTATAATGTATGACATTAAAAATATGTATATAATTAATTAATAATTAATATTATTCTTAAAACTATTATATATGAGTTTATGTCATTTTCAACCAAAAGTTAGTGTAAGTTAGGGGACTTTGACTCAATTTCTCTTTAATGAGGCATATGGTAATGTCATGAACATAATAAATTTTATACGATGTATATAATTACAATATATAATGTAATATCATGAATACTTTATAATTAAGGTTATTTAATGTTTCATATTTAATAATTTAATGGTATTTGACTTAAATGTAACCATGTGAAATATAATTTCATAACTCAATTTCATTTCATGGGGATATATTATTTTTTCATTGTATTTGATATTCTAAGAATATGTGTGTCTTAAATTTCTTAATAAATTATGTTTTATATCCACTTGTTTTGTGTTTATTAAAATTTTAAACTCTTAATCAGGTCATTGTATAATTCTCAAGTCAACATCATGATCGTTATCAGTTTTTTTCGCAATCTCATTTTAATAGAGGTTGTTTATTATTAAATTTCAACTGAAGGAAATTATTTGCTAATGTAGACAATGAACAACTTTAATTTTCCACTCCACTAATTAGTAATGATGTATTCAATTAATATCACTTTTTTTCCAAAACATGGTACTTAAAATTATTGATAATGTTTTATAAATAATATATGAGTTCATTTATACCTTTAGTTGAAAATAATTTTACTTTCAAAACCAGGTTTTATATAAAAATAAAATATGACATCAAAAATTGTCCAAATTATTTTTAATTTTTTTTAACCATCATAGAAATTTTCAAACATGTTTTTATATAAATATTCATTTCATTTTAAAAATAAGTGTTTTTGAAATTTATTGAAAATATGAAAGGAATATTTATTTTAATGCGTACAAAATTTATAAACATTCCAAGTATGATAACGGCACAATGTTTTAAAGATTACATAATAAGTTTGAAAGGTTATTTTTAAATTAAATATTTTTTATTTTACTTTTTCATCTTTTTTTAAAAAAAATATTCTTAAATTTAAAATGATATATTCCTGAATAATATATTTAATGAAATGTTTATGGTAAATCAATTCATCACTTAAAACCATTTATAAAAAATATACTCCACTAGTGATGTGCTATATTGATATCATCCTTATTCCACCTATGGATGGTTTAAGATCACATTGACCAAAGAATGTATTGACATTTACATTCATGATTCATTTTTCAATAATTAACATTCTTTCCAATGATTCACTTTTCAATAATGATTGGAAATTAAATTTCTTCTAAATATCCATTTTATTTATCATTGATAATTTTATTTATAAACCCATATGTCATTTCTATATACGGTGTTATATATTGAAATAAATATAATTATCTATTTAAATATGTAAAAATATACATTCCTTACCAACTATTTCTATTTGATAATCACAAAAAAAATTCATGAATTAAATCAATTATTTGTTATATGAGGAATTCATTGGACAAGAAGATAATAGTGTTTAATTAATATAGATATCCTCCTAATCCAATGGTTGTCTATGTATATGAATCTGTTGGCTAACCATAATTAAAAGTTTTTTGGTGTATACATACCAACCAGTTTTATATTGTCTCATGAATTGTATTTACTATAGAGGTACCAGGATGTAGAAGATATTTACATCCAATAATTAATCATTTCGTTCATTAATAATTCATTAATTATATTCCATGGTATTTTCAATGATATTATATCTAAATAAATTCTATTATTAGTTTATTTATTAATTGGAACATATTTTCTATTGTTCACATTGACATATATATTATTCCTTATCTATTCATCATAATCAAGTTATTTATTAAATGGAATATTTTGTGTATTTTTAACATTCCATATTGATGTACCTTATCATACCATTATAGTCAATTTTTAAATTAAATGTTATGTGTTTTATGATATTTACCATTCCATATTGATTATGCATTATCTAATTAGGATAGTTAAGTTATTGATTAAATGGAATGTGTGTTCAGATATTTACCTTTCCATATTGATTATACTGCATCTAATAATGATATTTAAATTGTTTAAATGCAATTTGTGTTCAGTTATTTACCTTTCCATGATAATTATTCTTATTGGTCCATGATAGCTTTTGCTTTATGCAACTATAACTAAGAATCTATGCTGAGCATTATTTTTTCTTTTACTAGTTATCCTGGAAGTGTATTATGGATGATATATAGGGATATACTAGTGGGAATAGTTATATACAAAAACTATTATGGTGTTACTTGATTTTTCAAATGTAATTCAAGACTCGAATATATATCATGTTTATCAAGACTAAAAAACTATTCGCTATTTTCAGACGTGATAACTTGTATCATATACTAAATATGTACTTCTCCGACTGAACCTATGATATTGGTGCTAGTTTCTTTACACCCCGTCCCTTCCTCATTTGTCTTCTTGATAGAAAGATAATCTACCTTGATTTTCATATTCCGTGATAGACATATAGGCTTTTAAAAAGATTAATAACACTTAATTTTTCACACTTGATTGGAATAATATATTTTTCATCAACTCCAACATACCCAAATTGTATTTTTATCTAATCCAATTGACTAAAATCATGATTAGTTAAAATATACTCATCTTTGAAATTAATAAATTAAATTTTGTCTTTCGACTTATGTAACATCTCAAACTCTAGAATCTCGGATATTGTAGTTATATTACAACATTGTTTTAGAACAAAAAGGTTTCATGAGATCAATTATTTTAGTCATATAGGATGTTTATTTATATACTTATGTTACATTTGAATAAAAATTATTCAAAAAGATCATATTTTATGAACAATAGTATCTCTCCCATCATATCCTTTATTATTAATAATAGTTATCTTATAGGTTTCTTGGGTAAATGAAATCTAATAATTCTATGCATAGAAGATCTATAAGGAGTAACATATTGTGTAAGATATCTTGAAATAAACACAGAAAGCTATATTGAAAAAATAAAAAATCAAGATGAAAATATAATCTGTAGAAACAGGGGACATGAAATATCAATTATAATAAAAAAACATACATAATAATAATCATCGATCTTAACACGATGGAATTAAGAATATAGGATAGGAAAACATTTTATCAAGGACTTATTCCAAGATACAATAGTAAAATGGGGAGAGGTATATATCAAATCCAGAGTTGTTTTATCTCATTAGGAATGTTGATACATTCACTAGCTATATAGTTTTGTGACCATCCCATCACATGATCATGTCAAATCCATTAACCATAAGAGTCAAAAATACCATTGACACCATTCCATAATGGATTCTGGTTGAATTATAACATGATTATCAATATAATATGAAATAATAAAAACACATATTTCCCCATTAAATAGAATAATGTGGATGTATATGATAAAATTCAATAATCCACTTAGAATCTTTTAGGTATTCGTCAACGTAATATGACGTTCCCTTATCAATGAAATATCACAAGGATATTACTTTAAAGTTGATGGGTTATATATGAAAGATAGTAATTGTGTTAAATACATTTCATTATCATGATACCAAGGAAAATTAAAGATATATTATTCATAATGTTTCATTAAGAGCATGTAAATATTCCAAATCATGTCCCCTAGGAGTTTATAGCCAGGTGTGCAGTCTTAGATTCACTCAACTTGTATCTAGGTCATGATTGATTCAATGATAAACTAATAATTTAGAGGGTGATTACTACTATGTTTATATGTTATAAACCCACATCCACATTCTTATATCCATACAAAAATTTAATTTCTTGGAAACTACACACACATCTTCCATTCCAAAATTATGAGGGGTTTTCCACTGTCCACAATGTTGACTTTAACAAAGTTTATGGAAACTCTTGATTCAAACGAATATGAGGGTGGTATTACTATATAAACTTGTAATTTAGATAAATTTAGTGACTCATATGGTTAAAAGTATTCTACAAAAAAAATTTGAGAATAAAAAATTAAACTGTATTTGAATATAATAAGAGTCAAAATTAAAGACAATTCAAATGGAAAACCCCTAATTATGCCTCAAAAATAAATTCATTCGAATAATAATAAACAAGAGATATTAAAATTAATATAAAATAATATCTTGGTATAACATATAAAATAGGTATTATATACACTATAAAAATAAAATTATGGGTATAATACTAAAGAGGGGTTTTGAAACAGAAAACGCATACTTCTTATCCAAGATTGAAAAAATGTACTTTAAAAACACATATTAAAAATTATAAATAAATAAACATATTATAAAAATAATAATATACATTTTAATTTATATTCTTCATAAATAATCATTATCTATATGAATTCTATATGTTTTTCATACCAGGTGGTAATAGTTTTAATCGTTTGTACTAGTTTCATGTAAAAGTGTTTGTAATCATTATTATTCCAATTTAAATACATAATAAATATTTAATTTAACTATTAGTGATGTTTTATAATTAAATAATATGTTTTAAATACATTTAATTAGTTTTTTAGTTTTTTTCCTTGAAGTTGAAATTGACCACAAACATATTTAGACGATTCTTGATAATAGAAGGTTGTTTTATAAATTTGTGAATGAACTAAAAATGTAAAGACTATTGAAAAAATATATACATTTATATTATATTATTCTATAATTTAAGTTCCCATAGATATTTATGATACATATTCATCCAATATTTTAACTAGTTGGTCAACTCGACCAAAACATGAACATAACAAGATTTAGTGAATGATTATAAGGTAGTTTTGTAATAATTTAATATAAAAGATGCATAATGATCTAATTTAGTGTTTATTGTAGTCATATATCATAATTTCAAATTATATATAAAATTATTTATTTGATATGAAAATACTTTATAAATTGAATAAATCATTTTTCTCATTATATGTTTATTTTGTACTATTCAATTAATGATGGTCATTAATTAATCATATAAAAAATATTTTACAAAATTTATCATAAAGGAACCATTATTATAAGATTAAAATCATATTTTATTACTAAATAAATTGAATTAAATATAAATTATATATGGTGAATAAATTTGATTTTTATTGCTCAAAGTTCTAGAAGACCGTACATTTGCAAAATTGATGATATCATTTTTATTAATGGATAAATAAATGAATAGAAAATTCTATTATAATTATATAGTAAAATTAAAGTGTATAAATGATACTATTATCATTATATTAGTGTTTGTGTAATAGATTTTAATGACCATAACCATGGACAAAAGGCTATGTAGTTGATAATACACATGCTAAGGACGTGAATTTTCCATGGAATTGTTCTTGAAAATTATATCTAATAAAACATATTTCTTACTATACTATTTCTATTTATGTAAAATATTCTAGGGTATATTTTTTTTGGTTTTCAAAAATAAATTTTATGTTAGGGTGAGTCTTGAAGCGTTCTAGATATTATTCTTTTATAAGTGACGATAATGATAGTTTTAGGTGTAACTCGTACATTTTCAATAATGTAAAGGTTATATTCAATGTTTATTAGAAAAAAAATAGAAAAAGTAGTTGGGAATGTGGTTTTGGGTTCAAACTCACCTTTATCACTCTTTTGTCCAAAAATTCATTATTTTATAGATTATTATATTGTCATTTTTACTTTTACCATACTTTACTTTTACCTTGATAATTAATTCGTAACTATAGTAAATAATTTTAATGAACAATAAGATTAACCAATAATCCTAATTTTATATTTCTCATTTAAATTTTGGAAATAATTTTATCAAATAAATTTTCAAATCATGTAAAATACTAATTTAAAATAAACATATATAATCAGGTAAAAAATAGTTTTATAGAAAAATATTTAATTTTATATTTAAATTTATATATAAAATAAAATTATACTGTATATTGATTTTAATGAACTAAATGGATTTATTTAAAAAAAATAAAAGGTATTATTCATTCAAAGAAATAAAAAATGAATCATACCTTGGAAAAAATATTGTTGGAAAATTTCAAAAATATATTTTTTTATTAATGTTACATTATAATATGTTAAAAAATTATTTGAGATACGAATTATATGTTCAAAGAATATTATAAATTTCATAATGTTATTAAATTAATATATATTTTATTACATAAATAGTTTTTTATGATTTTTTATTCTTATAGCTTAGTGATTTCATGAGGGTCACGATTTTATAAAAAATAGTTTTCCATGATTTCCCTATAAATATTTGTTTTTAAAAACAAACAAAATATTTAATCTTATGTTAATGAATATATAATGAATTAAAAGATGGGCTTTATTTTTTAAAAATAAAATTAAAAAAATTTTCATTTTAAAATATAATCTGTAATTAATGATCTTTAGAGTCTGATAGTCTATTATATAGTATTTAACTACTATAGTTGGGTCTTGGGTATTACATGCTCCCCCAATCATTTCATACAAGCAATTAGGGTATATATCACCTATTGAAAAATTTAGACATTCCTTCCATATAAATTAAATAGTATCCGTTATGGAGTATTCTCATTTGTGATTTCAATAATGGAATTTCAAAAATTGAATTATTCATTTCCACAACATTTCCCCCACTAGTGTCAATAATCTTGAAATTATATTCATTGTAGGACTTGTTAGACTTCAATTAAATTCCATCATATATGTGAACAAGCATTTTAATTGGCATGTATTTCATCGATAATGAAACATTAAAGACGTCATATACATTAAAAAGGTTAATATGGATATCCAATCAATATGCTATGCCTCCAACTCACTTTAGTGTTTCAAAAGTCCCAACATACCTTGGGACTAAAATCAAATTTATACCAAATATTACAACTCCATTTTACAGTGAAACTATCTACAATACTAGATCCCCAAAAAGAAATTATAGTTCATTCTTTTCATTAACATCACTGATCATTTGAATTATCTTGGAAACATGAAAATGATACTAAATAGTCCATATATTATTATTCGTCTCCTGGAAAATCATTAGGCTAAATAGATTTCATTCCAGAACATCATCCCATCATATTGGAGTATAAAAAATCTTCCCATAAAATATTTCATTTGATTCCTTATGAATGCTCAAATCAAATCTATTTTTTACTCAAAAATAAAATAAAGTTAGATAGAAATTCCACAAACCTTCTAATTTCTGAGAATATTATATTTTCATGTATTCCAGTAAATTTATAGTCTTTTTAGACATTCCATTATTTTTTGGTTGAAAAGATATAGTTAAATGTATCTTAGGGTTTATCTCCTATTAAAAACTATTTAATTTTTTTATTATAAATTCACAAAAAAATACAATCGATTGAGATAACCCATGAACCCTTAACATTTCATTGATATATAGTCTAGAATGAATATCAAGATGTTGATATTATCTTATTGATAAAAAATGAGTTGTCTAAGTAAGACAATCAATGATGAAAAACATATCATTTTTATTCATTTTGACTTTATAAATCCACTTATAATGTTCATTGTAATATTCCGAACTTCTATATATGAATATGAAGAGGTTTCCGAACATCCTTAGGATGTTGCCTATTAGCCTTTACCTAAAACCATAATAAGAATATGGGCACATATTCCATGTCATTCAACTTCATACCATCATAATGGAAATGATATCAAAAATCCTAATAAATCATTATGGTATCAAGGTGTATTGATAAATTGGGTATATATTCTTCATATATCTATTCCCTCATAACCTCTCATTTTTATAGAGTGAATAAAATCTTCCCAAACATGAACACCCCATATCTATTAATGATTTTTATAAATTTTTTATATTTTATACATTAATTTTATTTATATGTTAACAAAATATGGTGGGAAACTGTCTATCATTTATAGTAAATATATTTAATCAATTTCACGGAAAATTAATGATGGATCCCCTTGGCTAAAAATAAAAATATCTACGTATACTATAAATTTTTATATTTGATCCTTATTAAACCTCATCATGGTAAAAATTTCATGGTCCCTCTTATTCAATGAATCAACCATGTATTTTTTTCAAATTGCTATAGTGTATTGACATATCATATGCCTCAATTAGTTTTAACAATAATCTATCTCGTGTTGATAACTTCCTAACAGAAGATATATGTCAAACCCTTGTGGCCCGTATATATATTTGTATTCTTCCACCAAAGAGGTAATGTCTCCATATTTTTAAATAAATGAATATAGATTTTATCTCATTTTCATGTGTTACATAGTTATATTCATGTATTTTTAATTTTCAGGATTCATATTCCATAAACTTATCATTCTGTATAAGGATACAACCATGTCCTTTCTTCAATGCTTCAATATATATTATAAAATATTCCATGACTGGTGGTAAATTTAATACCAGTGAATTAATCATTTTCCTCTTTATCACTTCAAAACATTCACCGAATGAACTTGAAAATCTCATTTTAACCAATTTATGAGTTTTATTAGATAATGGGAAGGAAAGTCCTGTAATATCTAGATAAAACATCCAATAGTATCTTGCTAAACTGATGAAATATCATATCATATTTATTTTTGTATGTGTATCCCATTATTTTATATTCAATATCTATGAAGATTCAATGAATATTCTATACTTAGAGAGAATATTCCCAACAACAAAACTTCATTGATCCATATTTTACAAAAACTATGTTTCCCATAAAATTCCTTTTTCTGAGGTTCATCACAATTTTTTTCAGATAACTCTCATTCTCTAAAAATACGATATATTCTATTAATATATCATCAATGAAAATATAAAGAAAGGTGTTAATATAATCCTTGAACACTATATTCATCATATCCATAAATATATAAGTTCAATTATTGAATCAGAAATTCATTACCATTAATAAATAATATTTAAACCTTGTTCAAAATGAATCATTATTATATCGTCCTTCATCCCCCTTAGCTGATGATAACCTGAGTGTAGGTACTTTTATGAAAATTATTGAGAAAATTGAAGATAATCAAATAAATTATCAATGTGTCGTAAAGGAGACTTATTCTTTATATTATGCTCATTTATCACCAAATAATCAATAAATAGTATCATAGAACCATACTAATTGTTCATGACTAAAATATGGTCTCATGATGGTGAAACACTAAGGAAGATAAATTTCATATCATAAAAAATATATAGATGTTTCATTACCACTATAAAATCCACTAGTTTTAATTTTTATAGATTTTTAGATTTTTTTCTTTCATTATGAATGAGTTCAGTGGATATGTCAACATCCATCTTGGGTGGATGTCTAAATTGTTATTCTAGTAGAAAATAAAGGAACTTTTTGAACATGGGTTCATCCTCTATTCTTTGGATTTCTACCTTAACTATGGAGTGCTCTTGATCTTCGTCTATTTCCATAATTTCATTAAGGAGATTTACTAAGTGATGATTGAAACATGATTTAGATGATGAATTTTCACTACAAATGAAAGGAGAGTCCACCTCACATTCATGAATTGTAATCTCTTTCTCTTGGAAATAAATTCCATTAATCACACTATAAATGAAAATCTATACTAAGGATGATATCAATTTAAACCATATGTATAATAACTACTGTTTATAATTGGTTATTATCACATATCATTATTAGAACATCTTGACACATCTATGGTGAAATGAGATTTATATTTACTGTATTAATTGATAATTCACATACTATGGTTCAAGTTTAATATATACTGTTTTTAGAAAACAATAAAGGTATAAAAGATTTCTAAGATCCAAAATCAAATAAAAAATTAGCCACATTTGACACATTGATGAAATTACCTACCACCAATTCATTAAGATATTATACATAGTTATGGTAATACATAAGCCTAGTATCTCTCCCTCAACTATTTATAATGTAAATCACATAGATATTTAGGCATTCAATAAATATAATGTCCCTTATCGTAATAGTTAAAGAATTAAACATAAAAAAAATTCTCGATTTCCTTTTTATTCCAATGATTGATGACATTTTACTATGAACTTGTAACTAACTATTGTTCCATTTCTATAATCTCTATGGATTTTTATCTAATATATATCATATATGGGAAATTTGATCCTTCTTTTCTTCCCATTGTCTATAATACACTTCCTTCTATGCTCAATCGACAACATATTCTCTTAATTTCCATTGAATGTACATATATTGAAGAAAATGTTTTCATTTATAATGGTGCTTGATATTATAAAATCATACAAAAAAATTTTCTAAGAGACTAATTACAATTGAGGGATCTTCTTTAACTCATAATAGAAATAATAAATATTTATTTCTTATTTACTGACATAGTCCATGGAATGACTTTCGATGCTTGTAACATTATCCTTATAATCAACATCATTTACCTCCACTATTTGTCTAAGATAAGGGAACATCCTATTTATTTCATCTCATTACCCAAGAAAAATTTATTTCTCCTAGAATGAATCCTTAAATTTTCCAAATTAAATGAACATTATATAATCTTCCGCTTTTATGAATTAAATTCATTACCACCATTGGTCCAAATCTCCCTTTAGATGATGTATCATCAAGCCCAGTTATTATATTTCAATACTTCCAAAAGAAAGAAATATTATTCCTAGGGACTTCATATATTGTTCTACTACAAATTGATTAGTTGTACCACTGATCATTAGAGGTTTCATCCCATAAATTAGTCCAATATGGATACCCCATATTACAGATCAGCAAGTTTCACTATGAAGGAAATATTATTTTTTATAACCTGGGTAAACTAACCAAATATGGTTATGATCTAAATAACCTTAACTACTAATTCAATGACATATATAGGGGGATCATTACATAAATAAAATGGGTATTGATATAGTTCACATTCCTATCAATATTCATTATCATTATACAGTGGCATACACAAGATGATATCATGATATTGAATTGTAATATATAGTTCATATATATATTTCATGATATTTCCCTATAAATATTGATTTTTTTCGTATTATATGTTCTATCTATGTAGGTTCCTCTAAATATAATCTTAAAGGTTCCCACTAATATTTATTTGATACTAACTATAAGATACAAGACTCTAGAAACCCATAACTAGAAGTTACATTATATTATTTATATAGAATATACAAGTTACCAATTGATCAACCTACTTGGTACCCTAGGAAATACAAAGATATACATACATTATATTGGAAAATAAAAGACAAATTATGATCACATTTTTATAACTTAATTTTACATTCCATTATATCTCTGTAAATTTAACATATTTATCCTGTAGTTTTCATAGAGAAAGGGAAAAGGGTGAGCTAAAATTCTTTGTAAAGAGTAGAATACAGTGGAACTAATCATAACATAAAAAATGAATAAGTGATATGGCATGAAGAATTGAAACATATATATCCACAATTAACTAGAAATGATGGCATGTTATATCAAATTAAATAAATGAGTGCAACAATAATTAATCTTTTTATAACGCCATGCATAAAAACCAACATCAAAACATACTACCAATACTTGTGATAGGAAACTATATTGATATGTGTGTGGCTGTTTACGCTCTTTTTCATCAAATTGTCTAAAAGAATGGAAAGGGAAATTACTTAGCACAAATCGATTCAGTCATTGAAGAAAACATCAAAAATCAACAAAGGCATGAACAAGGCTTCAAATGCACATGCACCACGCAAGGTCCCTTACTGTCGCACAATTATACATGCGCGCCGACTAATGGTCGCACAAGTGACTTGTGCGACCTAAGTGATAACCGCTTGGGGTCTTCTCTAGCCTATAAATAGACCCTGTGGGCCCCCCATTTCGGGGGAAATTTTTCCAGAATTTAGATATAGAGCTCTGAACGCCCAAGTCTCTTCTTCACGTCTTCCGAACACTTCTAAGGGAATTCTTTTCCTAGAATGGAAGGTCTAAACAAGTGGATTAATGTCTAAGTGTTATAATTCACTAACACTTGCACGCCTAAGGTGTTTTACCTTCAAGGGAAATAAACATACTTGCGCGCCGCTTTACTTCTTCACCAAAACTTGCGCGCCTCTATTCTGGAAGTACCTCAGGATAATTATAAAGGCTTTGGTCAAGGATCACCCAAGAGTTACCCTACTGGTTAACAATCATGCAAGTACCCATGTGTCGCACAGGTATACCTGCGCAACCAGGACTTGCGCGCCCACGCAGTTCCTGCGCGCCTACCAGGACTTGCGTGCCCCTGCCTTTTTGGGTGCCCTTCGTGACCATTTAACCTTTCTTATACCATTCCACATCTCCTATTAATGATTCAGCCTTCAAGACATTCTTTAAATCCATTTATGGAATGATTTCATGATTTGACTTCCTTATCTGAAAGGAACTCCGTGGAATATGTCTCAAAACCTAGTGATTTAAACATCTTTATGTCAATAAAGTTAGAGATTTCATTCATTCAACCTCATCCTTTAAGATGAGAGAATCATTAATCTGGGCCTCCTTTTCAGGAATAAGCCCCAGTCATAATTCTCAAGAATGGGAATCCTCCTTAGGAGTATTCCCCACGTCATCATTAACATGGTCCTCCTTTTCAAGAATAATCCCCAGTCATAATTCTCAAGAATGAGCATCCTCCTTAGGAGTAATCCCCATGTCCTCATTAACCTAGGCCTACTTTTCAGGAATAATCCCCAGTCATAATTCTCAAGAATGGGAATTCTCCTTATGAGTAAGCCACTAGACCACTATAACCTGGGCTTCCTTTTTAGGAGTAATCCCCAGTCTCAAAGTTCACAAGTATGGGCATCCTCCTTAAGAGTAAGCCCCAAGTCCCCTAATCTGGGCATCATTTTCAGGAGTAAGCCCCAGTCTTAAAATTCCAAAATTTGGGCATCCTCCTTAGGAGTAATCCCCAACCATAATTCTCTTAACCTGGGCCTCCTTTTCAGGAGTAAGACCCAATTCCTCATTAACATGGGCCTCCTTTTTAGGAATAATCCTCAGTTTCAAATATGGCCATTCTCCATAGGAGTAAGCCCCAAGTCCCTTAATTTTCTCTTAAACAGTCCTAATTTACTTTTTATTTGGGCTTCCTTATCAGGAGTAAATCCCAATCATAAGTCCCATCCTAATGTGGGCCTCCTTTTCAGGAGTAAGCCCCAAGTTAGAGTATCCAAATCTCCATAAAGTACATATACCATTATGGAACCTTTTCCTGGATTTCATTCCTGAAGTAAATCTTAATCTTCATCTATTTGGGCAGTCATACATACATAAGCCACACATCATTTCTTATGATTGCATCTTTCATGGCACAATTGTCTGGTTTTTACCAATACCTCTTGTTTCTCACACCGACCATGCCTCACGTGATCTTAAAGTGAAAAAGTACTTATGACATCTTTCTTTGATCCACCAATCATAAACATCATACTCTCTTACATGAACTAGGTGTGTTATGATTCCTTTTCCAAAATAAAAGATACGTAGACAGCCCATCCGTGGGTACGATCCCAACATCGAAATAATCCATGTCCTTATGAATGACAATAAACTTCAAGTGCCCCACTGAGTGGCTTTAAAACCAGTAGGGTCATCATAATGACCGAGAAACATTTATGTATCAAAGGCTACCATTGACTAAGAATCCCTAACAAATACAAATGATTCTCTATCAATGAAGAACCTCAAATACATATAAAATATTCTCTAAATTTCCTACATATCGATCATTGATTGTCAAATCTAAAGGAAAACTCATTTTATACTTGGTAATTTAATAAGGATTCATGAACATAACTTAAATCTATAAAGAGAGTCCCGGAGTGGACAACGATTCCCCTAAAAAAGGTGCGATGAGTCCGACCTCCCATCCTCTAAACCAATGAAAATTCATAAGCCTCATCATTCCACAACTAATGAGTCCCTACCTTTGGAAAGTAGTTTCAAATGGATATGGAATCATTGGATGTTTTCGGTTCTACGAACAGACCTGTTAGAAACTGCTTGGAATGTTTGAATCCTAAATCAATGATATCATCCCCAATTCCAGAGGGAAACAAAAAATGGGGAACCTGACGTGAATCCTAAACCAATTTAAAAAGTTGTTTTACTTATTTGTTGGTCCCCTATTTAAAACTCAATGAGAGGGCCAACAAGAACAATCATGGACATATGTTCTCATCCAAAAGATGTAGTGGCTGAATTTATCTTGATAACGTCTTTTATATCAAACATGCACTCTTTTCCAAGATTATCTGCATTCTATGAAATGGCTTCTCTCAAGTTTACACCTGTGAATACCGCTGCTGCGAATGCCACTACTGCTACTCCTGCTGGATAGTCTTCCACTTTGACGACGACATCACCTACTCAGCATCTTCAACGCTGGGTATCAAACGTGCTAGTTAAGGAGTACCATCAATACGGTACCATTCCAACTTGTGAGGCTGCCCGACAAGCCCTCCAAGTGAACAAATCACATCGATCGTCCGGAAAACGAAGACTGGTGATCAAGAAGGAGGCGGTGCTAACCACCATATCCAACCGTTTCGGGTCGTTATCCTAGGAATGTAATCACAATTCGCTCCCTTATTCCGGGGAGGTGAATGAGCATGTCTCTCAGGGCCTTAATTCAAGCAGACATGAGTCCTTCCCGAGGGCTCCCACCAACAATTGTCGCCAGGCTCATGAGGCAGTGCGCCCTCAACATGATTAGGGTACTGACTCCAGGCGTTCGGCTTAGGTTTCTCGAACCAGAGAAGGAAAATTGAATCGCCAGAGGCGAAATCCAGTTAACATTGAGCAGGTTCTCATCTCTGCCATCTCCGGAAAAGTCCACCAACCTAACTTGGTGGCATGAAACGAGCGAGCACACACACCTGCCCATTTTAATTTCACTGTCCAGCAGACTCATCTTGAAGCATCACGCCAATCCTGCTAGGCAATTTCGGCAGAGTATTATAGGCAGGAACGTACACCTGTTTATACGTCATCAGCTAGTCAGCAGGCTCGTCTGACTACATATGATGGATCTCGTCAACCACGTTTGGCAAAGTTCAATCAGCAGACACATACACCTGCTAGTATTGATCATGACTACCAACAGACTCTCTTGGTAGCATTCGGAGAAGTCAATCAGAAAGCTTCGACAACAAATAGGAGGCAGACTCAAATTTCTGGCCCCACACTTGAGTACTGTCAGGACTCACTGACAAGAAAAGGAGGACAAGAGCAGGCACATACAACTAATCCAAACACGGAATGGATGTATATCCCCGTCCCGGCAGCTGACGTCACCAAGAATATTCTATAAATGGTGAAAGAGTAGAAGAAAATCCATGTTCATATTCTGGATGCTTTCTAGGATATTATAATAGTTTCAGAAACATCTCTGGGAAAGACAAATAAATCTATCCCTACTAGTGGAGTGACACATCAACAGTTCATTCCGGAACAGACACACACACTTGTTTCAGTCCAAGAGGGTTGTGGGGCATACTCCCCATATCATACGAACAACCACGTTTGGAACATATACCTGATTTGAGTGGGGATTGTCAGCCTATCCTGGCCATCTCTCCCAATCAGGCACATAAACCTGCTAAAAGAATCCACTTTCGTCAACAAGTGGTTTCCAAGGTGAGTTAGAAGGCGTCTAATAAGAAGACCCGCCCAGCACAGTCAAGAGATCAAGAGCTCATCTGTAACAAGGCATTGCTTGATGCTGGAGTTCTTGAAGCCCTCAGACAGTTATCTGTTGGAATTCAATATTCTAATCCCCCATTTCCCAATAGTGGGAACATTATTTCTGAAGGTCTTCAATAGACACATCCTCATTAGGCTTGCTTCATAACAATTCGGTCGATCTCGAAGTTTCATCTTAAGATGAGATCCATAGGAACCCTCTGTGTGGTCAGAAGACCAAGGAGAAATAGATCTAATATTTTGCTATTACCCACCATGGTGGTCCTCCCCATGATGATGAATTTCGCTGCGAAATTCTTCTCTGTAGTAGTGATGCACATTGCCTGGAAAATGCTCTAGTGGACAATGTAGTGCCGAGAAAGCCCTCTTATATGAAGAAACTTTCAAATGAGAAACCAGTCATGTCTAATTCTTCATCGCTAGTAGGTGAAATACTTTCTTAATTGGAAGATAGCCCAGGGTGTAGGTCATTCTCGGAACCACCCCTAAGTAATGCATCTTCTAGTCTGATCAGTGATTTTTCTACCAATCTTGTTGAATCCGATGAAGCAACAAGGAAGCATCAGCTCTAGTCAAATCAGTTAGAATAATCTTCATTGAATGATAAGGAGGAAATACTGAACATGAGAAAACTATTGGAGATTGGTGAAGTTCTAGTCATGTTTTGGCCTCTGGCTGACTCTCACTATGACATTCTAGAGATGTTGATGGAAGATGGAATTCATGATATTTGTCTCAACATATAGAAAAATCTTTGTCAGTTGAAAAAGAAAGTATTATCTTATGATTAATATGAAAGTAATGTTAAGATAATATAAGGGTTAAAATTCCAAATTGATTTGGAATCTCTATCCGTCTCTCGATATACAAAGACTGAAAAGCAGTAGAGAGACCTTCAATGTTCATGCCATGGAGCACAAAGAAGATTGCGCCAGTTAATTGTCAATGCCCCATCTAGTATTCATGTCAGAGGATGGGGTGCTCATGGATCACTATATTTCATTGTCCTCTCTAGTTAGCAAAGCCCGCTGAAAATGGTGTCATGCAATGTTATTGCCCGTGTCCAACAACAGTCAGTGAGTTTTGTTTGTAATCAAAAGCCTGCCCAAGAACATGCCTCAACTAGTTATTCTCAAAAGCAAGAATACAGAGAAGAAGTTGTTGAATTTCTCCTGCATCAAGAAAACAAGAATATTGAACATGCCTCTCGTATGGAGAAAGAAAATCATCAAGTTCCATAAGTGTCGTAAATCATCCAACGGTATTTCTAGAAAAGTGATAAAAGTGGATGTCGGTTGATGAATCCAGCTAATTTATAGACTATGGTCCGCCAGATCAGTAGAGCTTTTATGAATGTCTCAGACATAACATGTCAAGAGCCAGCCCATCCTGCCAGACTGGGGACTCTTTTAAGACAACCTTCGGAATCAACAAATGGGATTAGAAGAGTTGAGCAATGACAGGAGGAATAGCCCCAATCCACTGGACTGGGGACTTTTTCAAATCATCAACCCCCTCCATAGAGAGATTAGGTCTTTTCTCTATCGGTTATGAAGCCTCAAGAGGAACGAAGAGACAAAATATTAGGAGATTCTCTCTAAATTACGGTTCATTGAGAAGTTCCTGAGGGATCGAATCAAAAAAAGGCAATGTCTCATCAAAGACATGGAAGGAGACAATATCACAGGAATCCTGATAGGAGGGATGCAATGAATTATGCATCAATCAATGTCATCAATGATGTTGTTTCTGATCTACCAGATGAGGCTTACTCAGAGGGATTAGATGAAGAGGTTCATGTTGAAGAAGTTGTATGCACAGACACAAATGAAGAAGGTGTGCGTACACGAAATCAAAGGATTACTCAGAACCTAGGTATTCATTCAAGTAACCCACTCCCCCCTCTTCGAAAGGGATAAAATAATGGGAAGGGAAAGAATTAGGTTACATATTCTTCCTCTGAAGAAGGCCAATCTCTCTCATTAGATAAAGGAATTGCGCAACAGGAGGAAGAGATGAAGGAATTGAGGAGGTTGAATGCAGAACTATTTCAAGGTAGTCTTCCTCCTAAGCGTGATGGAGTCAGTCAGCCAAGGGAGTTTGTTGCAGATACTGAGATGGATCAAGAATATCCTCCTTTATCAGTACACCCTCAGAAGTCTAATCCTATGGGTCAAGTGCAACAACAATTGGCAGTGCTTCCATCAGTTGCAGAACCAGCTGCCATACCTATCCAAGCTCCTGTCAGTGCACCTGCCCAAGTCCAAGTTCAAATGGATGTTTTTCAAAAGTTAATAACTACCTTTGAGTCATTAATAGCTGGGTTAGAGAATATGGAAGGGATGCATGCACAGGTTCAACCAAAAAAGAGAGATTACCCTGAATGGGTATATTCAGTCTCTCCCCCATCAAGTTTTGGAAACCTTGTATTCCCTATTTTCAATAGATCAGGTGATCATGAACATCATTTGATGCATTATGTGTCTTTTTTCAATCCTATTATGGGAACACCGGAGAAGTTCGAAGTAGTGAAACTTAGATACTTCATGAGAACCATGCAAGAAACAGCCTTTGTCTGGTACAAAAGCATGAAATCCTGGTCAATTACCAGATGGGAAGATCTCCCTCAACGATTTATTCTTCAATTCAGCTAAACTTTTCCAAAGACAATAGTTTTCGATCTTACAAACTGTAAGAAAAGGGAGAATTAAAGGGTCTCATATTTCATTGCTCGCTGGAAGGGGTTAAAATATTCCCTAAGTTTAGAACACCCTCAGGAATAATTGTTTCCAATTTGTGTGGAAAATCTGCGTGAAAAATTACACACACCACTGATCCCTGTGAAATACACAGGAGGGTTTCGAGACCTTACTTCAATCGCTCAACAGATTAAAGATTCTCTTATACAGACTATGGATAAATCTCGTGTAATTCCATCAGCTCTAGGAAGGAGAATGGGTAAAGCAGAAACTGCTACAGTTATGCTTAAACAAGCACCTGTACCTACTTCTACATCAAAACCTTCATCTTCTCGAAGGGCTCCACTTCCAGAACGTCAACAACAAAGGCCATTTCTTCAAGACGATCAATGATATCAATGACAAAAACAGTTTGAAGAGTTGAAGAGTAATGATTATTCTTTCTGAAATGAACAATTTCATTGTTATTTCATTTCGGCTCTAGAAAATAATTTGGTTCAATTGCCGACGTCCAAGAGTCCAAACAAGGAAGGAGATGAAGATCGTACCAATTATTGTCCATTTCATCAAATGTTGGGGCATCCCATCCAGGAGTGTTTTGACTTAAATGACCTCCTGAAAAAGATGGTAGATTTGGGACAAGTCATACTAAAAGGCTCTTCCGCCCAGGTAGCATGTGTTACTGCTACAGTTCCAGTGGATGAAGGTGAGTGGCAAGAAGTCAAAAAAAAAATTCACAGAAATATGATGATTGGAGTGTCATGAAAATGATCAACTGAACTCATGCCATTTTGCGAACACAATTGAAGAAACCAATTGTTCCTTCTTCCATATATGCCGTAACAAAACCCTCTTCATCAGAGGTAAAATATTCAATTAAACGGCACAATTCCAAGGAGGAACAATCAGAAGAAGATGAGTATGTGTCAAAGCGTAAGCTGTTTTTGAGTCTGGTAGATTTCATGCCATCTACTTCGAAGAAACAGGCACTGTCCCACCAAATAGCACAACCTGAATTGGCTAGTCAGGTGGAGTCTTCATCAGATGAAGATATTATCTTTGGTTCTGTTAATATGATTCACTTAACAGAACCTTATGCTAGTCGGGGTTTTGATTTTGATGAGCCCGAATTCCCTATATCAAATAGAGGAATCAGAGGGATTTCCAAGGGTCTGGATTATAGGGGATGACGTGGATATACCAGAAGCCACTATTCCAATTATACCCCTACTAGAACCGTGTATGCAATAGAAACTCGTGGAAGACCCCTTCAGCAAGCTCAGAAAGAAGAAGCAAGTTCTTCTACCAATAGAAAATTCTTTCCTGGCAGAGTTATTATGGAAGACCAGTTGAAGGTTCCATATTCTTCCTCTCAGCAAGTAAATGTATCTAATCGGCCTAATATTCCAAAACCAGGAATATTGCAATCTCCTATCCCGATACAAGATGCATCAACATCCAAAGCATCTGCTTCCTAGGCACCTGTTAAACCACATGTTCCTATTGGAAAACGCAGATCTCTAGATCAAAAGTATGATGTATTGAAACACCTGCCCCAAGTACAGGCCAAGTTATCACTTCTGGTTGCTTTGAATTTATCAAGGGATCTTCAAGAATCACTCATTGAGGCTTTGTCAAGTCCTTAGGAGTTTGACACAGAAATCGATGCAGATGAAGTCTATCACATAGAGAACAATCCTGCAGAATGCCCTGCAGTAATATCTTTTACTGATGAAGATGAAGATGATGTCATGCATGGACATATTAGACCTTTGTACTTATCTGGAAAGGTCAATGGCATAGAAATTCAAAGAGATTTCATTGATTGTGGTTCAGGAGTCAACCTCATGCCCATTCGTACACTTTGTCGATTGGGCCTCATGGAATCTGATTTATCTCCTTCTACCATGATTTTACAAGGATATGATAAAAATGAACATGGAACACTGGGCGAAGTTACACTCAGAACTCAGTTTAGAGATCTTGTATCCTGTTCAGATTTCAAGGTTGTTGATCAAGACTTAGCCTTCAATATCTTTCTTGGATGACCCTGGTTACATTAACATGTGGCTATCCCTTCATGATACCATCAATGTCTCAAATATTGTTTCTATAGTCAATTTGGGAAATTGTATGGTGATAAGGCCCCATTCAATACATGTGAGTCTCAATACATTGAGGCGTAATTCTATCACATGAAGGGAAAGGATAAATCCACAACCATTGATATTTCCAACATTAATGCTCCATATGGTTTGGAAAAGATTCTAGTAAATCCATTTGCGCATGTGAGTACATATTATGTGTTGCCTATCAGTCAAATTGACAGGGTAGACCCAAATCAAAATACTCTTATGGAAATATGCATAATGTCAATTACGGGAATCAAGCCAGACAACATGGGAGAAACTGGTAACCCACCAGGAAATGATGAAAGCTCAAATGGAGATGTCTTCGTTTCATCTGCGGAAATCCAGCAAGTCTATATTTCACCAACCAGGCCAGAAGAAGTGATAGCGACGTTAGAGGTGAACAATGATTTCGATTCTCAATCCATCATCTCCTCTTTATTACCCAAGGAATACCCTTCATTATCAATTGGGTCAGAAATGGAAGCCTCTTCTTCAAGATGTTCAAATTTTATCATCTCTCTTAATCATGGAAATTTTTCTTCATCATCTACTATGCATGTAGAAATGGAAGAAATAACACATGTTGAAGAAGAAGAGGAAGATCTCAGAGATGGTCATCCACCATTTGAAGAGGGTATCTCTACCACTGTGGATGAACTCAGAGAAATAAATCTCGTTACAAAAGAAGATCCACGCCCCACTTTAATCAGTGTGGCCATGACTCTTGATGAACAAGAGATGTATATTTCCTTTTTAATGAAAATCAAGACATATTTCCTTGGAATTATACAGAGATGCCCGGTATTGATCCTGATGTTTCTACTCATCATTTGGGTTTACCAGAAGAGCACAGAGGATTTAAGCAAGCCGCGAGAAGAACACACCCAACTTATGCTTCCAAAATTGAAGCTGAAGTTGATAAGATTATAAAAGATAACTTTGTCATAGATGTTTAATATCCCAAGTGGTTGGCTAATATTGTCCTTGTGAAGAAGAAGAATGGAAAAATTAGAGTTTTCATCAATTTCAGAGATCTTAGTCGGCATTGTCCTATGGATGATTTCCCAGTTCTGATTACAGAACTTTTAATTGATGAAACGAATGGCTATGAATCACTTTCCTTCATGGATGGATATTCTTGATATAATCAAATATGAATGGCCCCAGAAGACGAGGAATCCACAGCCTTCAGAGCCCCTCATGGTGTGTTTTTCTACCAGGTAATTCTCTTTGGCCTAAAGAATGCAGGTGCAACATATCAGCGTGTCATGCATCGTATCTTCAAACCATTTCTAGGGAAGTTTTTTGAATTCTATGTGGACAATTTGGTGGTCAAATCCAAACAATGTTCTAATCACTTGGATGATTTCGAAGTCATATTCCGCAATCTTCGACAACATAATTTGATGATGAACCCCTTAAAATGTGCTTTTGGGGTAACCTTAGCAAAATTTATTATCTTTGTTGTACACCATCGTGGTATTGAAGTCGATCATGAGAAGGCCAAGTCAATCCTTGGTATGTCACCTCCTATAAATTTGAAAGTATTAAGAGTTCTTCAAGGACACTTAGACAATATTCGGTGTTTCATCGCCAATTTGGAAGGAAAAGGTTTAACCTTCGCCAAATTGATGAAGAAAGGAGTCACTTACCAGTGGACTGAAGAATGTCAAGAAGAATTAGATATTCTCAAGAAATACCTCTTCATCCCACCGGTACTTATGCCACCTATTGAAGGAAGGAAGATTATCCTTTACGTGATAGCATTAGAGCGATCATTGGGTGCCTTTCTAGCTCCGAAGAATGATGCGGGGATTGAAAATAGCCTCTACTACCTTAGTCGGACTATGCATGAAGCAGAAACCCGATATTCAAGTATTGAGAAGTGCTGCCTGGCATTAATCTTTGCAGTTCATAAGTTGATACACTACCTGCAACATCACGAGTTCCAATTGGTATCTCGCAATAACCCGCTCAAATTAATCCTTAGTTGTCCAATACTTACAGGACGTTTGGCAAGGTGGGCAGTTATTTTGCAGCAATTTGACATTCAGTATGTGTCTCAAAAGACAATAAAAGGCCAATCTCTGGCTGATTTCCTTGCTGAACACCCTTCAGTGGAAGAAACATCTTCAGATATTGAACTCCCAGATGAGGAAATATTCTCAATTCATGAAAGTCCTCATGAATGGGAAATGTATTTTTATGGGGCTTCCAGAAGTCCAACCGGGAGGAAAATGGAAAATCCAAAATTCATCAAATTTGGCTTAGGAATTGTGCTCATTTCTCTAGAAAAGGCAGTGTTACCTTATTCCTTCTTATTGAGGGAAGGTGGTACCAATAATGAAGCAGAATACCAAGCTCTCATCACAGGCTTGGAATTGGCGCTTCAAGCACATTTGAATCACTTAAATGTGAAAGGTGATTTAGACATGGTAATAAAACAATTCAATTGAGATTATGCCATCAGAAAGTAAGAATTAATCCCTTTTTATGATTACATCAGAGAGTTAATGTCAGAATTCTCTTCGGAATCGACATTTTCTTATGTCTCGTGATCACAAAATTCTCAAGCTGATGCACTGGCTAATATATCCACAGCTATGGAAGATGCAAATCAGGATGAGACAACCATCAATATTTCCCACTGTCATGCAATTTCACCTTATATTCAAATCAAAACAGAGGAAATTAATGAAATTAGTCCCATTCCTGAACCGTATGGTCATATTACAAGATGGATATCACCTATCATGGAATACCTTCAAAATGGAACAATTCCACCTAATAGAGAAAAGAAAGAACAAATCTGACGACGTGTGGTCAATTTTACCTTTTATGATAGCCCAGATCACATAGAGAAAATTCTCTACAAACGTGGTTTTGATGGAGTTCTCTTTAGATGCATTGATGGTGAAGAGACAATGGCTGTCATGAAAGAAGTGCATGTAGGAGTCTGTGGTGCCCACCAGTCTGGACATAGACTGTCTGATCAGATTCAAAGGCTTGGATACTTTTGGCCTTTAATGATACAAGATTGTGTTGATTTCACAAGGAAGTGTCATTCATGACAAGTACATTCCAACTTCATCCATCAACCTCTAGAGTTACTTCATACAGCTAAATAGTCATGGACATTTTCCACATGGAGAATGGATGGGGTGTGACCTTACCCATCTGCTACGTCCAAGCAGTTTAAGTATATTCTTACTGCTACTGACTTATTTTCCAAATGGGCAAAGGTAATGCCTCTTAAGGAAGTCAGTTCTAAATGCATTGTTAGCTTCGTCATGTCTAACACAATTACCAGATTTGGTGTCCCTCATACAATATTGATGAAAAATGGAACCAACTTCTTTTCATCTGAGGTAAAGAAGTTGTATCAAGAATACAATATCAAATCCAACAATTCATCTTAGTATCATGCAGCGGACGATGTCCAGAAAGAATACTTCAACAAGAATCTTTCAAATATACTGCAAAAGATGGGTGATAAAGATAAGATATCACGAGATGATAAACTATTTCATGCTTTATGGGCTTATCGGACTACCACTCGCACTGCAACACGGTCAACTCCATATTTCCTGGTATATGGAATGGAATCCGTCTTTCCCATTGAAGTTAAACTACCCTCACTCAGAGTAGCCATTTGTGATCATTCATCTACAGATAAACAATATCAAAAGATATTTAATGAATTGGAATGGTTAGATTAGAATAGATTGTTCACTTTGCACCACTTGGAAGTATATCAGAGACGAATAACACAAGATTTCAACAAAAAAGTCCATCTTCGTTCATTAACTCAGGGAGAATTGGTATTAGTTCTCAGAACTCAAATGATACCCGGAAGGAATCCTCCCAAGCTTGAGCCAAAATGGGAAGGACCTTATTTAATACAGAAGGTCTACTCCAATGGAGCATATTCATTAATATTTATGGATGGAGAACTCATCACTACTCCAACCAATGCCAGATTATTGAAGAATTATTTTGTATAACCACAAAATATGTCATCAACGGTCCAGTATGACCTTAAACTGCACCTTGGTCTGGTATGACCTTAAACTGCACCACCGTCCTGCATGACATTAAAACTGCTCATCATGTCCATACAACAAGACATTAAACTGTATCCCCTTCATCGTCCTTTCTATATGACATTAAACTATACAGAAATGGTCCATACATATGACCATAAACTATTTGTATTACTATCGTCCCACACGGCGTTAAACTATGATGTTCTAACTACATGACGCTAAACTTTACAGAAGTCTCTTATGTCCAGCAAGACATCAAACTGCATAACCAACCGTCCATGCATATGACCTTAAACTATTTGCATGTCCCATACATCCAGCATGACGTTAAACTGCACCATCCAGGTTCAATGAATACGACCTTAAATTATTCAAACTTTTCGTCCAACATGACATTAAACTATGTCCCCCTTCATCGTCCTTTCTATATGAAATTAAACAATATAGAAGTCCCATACATCTAGCAAGACATTAAACTACATAACCAACGGTCTATGCATACGACCTTAAACTATTCACACTTATGTCCAACATGATGTTAAACTACATCGTACCTTTCTCGTCCAACATGATGTTAAACTGTTAAAAAGTCCCTAATACGTCCAACATGATGTTGAATGTGGTACTCTTTTATCCTCACTGCATGACATTAAACTGCACAGCCCCCCATTTGTTCAACATGACATTAAACAGTATTGTCCCCATCATCCTAACTACATGACGCTAAACTATATAGAAAGTCCTCTAATATGTCCTACATGACGTTAAACTGTATTTTGTCCCTGCTACATGACACTAAACTGTGCAGCACCAATAGTCCTAGCTGCTTGACTTTAAACTGCATAGTCCCTTAATAAGTCCTACATGACATTAAACTGTGTATCGTTAGGGTTTTTTCTACCTCTTGATTGTCACACCGAGTATGAATCACGCGAGCTTAGAGAAAACATCAACCATAACACTCTCTTTGGGCTACTAACTATGTGTATGTCCCAACACTATTTTTTAGGTCGTTGTCCCCAAGGACAACTTGATCACTAATTCATTCTTTAATTGAACTACACAGACTTTGATCCTTTCCTTCTAGGCTGGGTATGTAGGCAACCTCCCAAGGTTCAAGCCCAAAACCAATCTCTTCACATCGGTTCACCTCCATCTCATACGATGTTGATTCATGAAACCACCTCTGGAATCAATATCTTTACATTGGTTCACGTTCATTCTTTCAATACGACATTACACTATACAACACTTTTTTCCAGTACGACAATAAACTATAATATTATTTGATACCCTCACATGAGATGGAATCATTATTTACATTGATTTTCAATCATGTTTCATTTCAAAAGACTATGTACAATAAATGGCAATACCTAAACCTTTTATCTTGGGTTAAACCATCATAGCATTAAAGTCCCCTTTCACCCTTCACATGAAAAAACCAAATTTGTACAGAGGGTATTTCTAGAACTATGTGGGATTCATTCCCATCCTTATGGGATATATAGGAACGTTTGAGTGTCCCTTGAATCCAGTCCCATGTCTTTTTGGGCCTAACCCCAAATTCCTCTTTCTGTCCCTTGGCTGAAAAGTCCCAATGAAAACACACACTGTGTATTTATTATAATGGTCCAAGCTCTATGAACCCAAACTATGATATCCATTGATTTTCCCACACAACATTAAACTTTAGTTCAAGAACTACGTATGGCTTGATTCCCATCCTTATGAGATACACAGTGAAGTCCATCATTTCTATTCCGGACCCAGGCACAACATGATTATGGTTAGCATTGATCTATGTATCTCTGTATACATTGGACAATACCCATCTTTATGTGTCATAATCCTAACCTTAAATATTTTCATATCTTCATAACCATTTTCTTAACTTCTAATCACAAAAGGCTTGAAATACTGAGAGTTCTTTTTCCTGACCATGCCGCACATGACCTTAGGCGGCCTTGCATAAACAGTCTACATAACGGACCTGTCATCCAAAAGATTCCATTTATTTGACTATGAATCCAATGCCCTTAGGTGGTTCTACATAATTCAATCTCCTAACAGGTTTTTTAAACAGTGGTAACTTAATTCTTGGGAGGAAATCCGCTTTTGTCCTTATTTTTTTAACGAAAATATGTAGGGATCTGAAAAAAATATCCATCCTTAACATTATTGTCCCATATCCTTTTTAATGATCTGAAAGTATTCAAGTCTATGGTTTATATTCTTCTTCCCTACATTTGGGTCAAACCTTCATAGGAGTGATATCCATCCAGTTCTTTGATAATATTGTTTGGAAATATCTTCTCCATATTCAAGTACACCTTTCCATAAAGAAAACTCTATACTTTGGAAAATTTGAAACTCTATAAACTTCCACTGGCTTTTTAGCAATAAGAAAGTAAATTTCTGGGAGTTCTTTTTCCTGACTATCCAGCACGTGACCTTAGGTGGCCTTGCATAAGTAGTCTATATAACGGACCTGTCAGCCAAAAGATGTTATTTATTTGACTATACAGCCAATGCCCTTAGGTGGCCCTGCATAATTCAACCCCCTAATGGGTTTGTTAAATAATGGTAACTTCATTCTTGGGAACTACTTCTTCTAATGCCATTTAGATATTTTTTAAATCATTCCTAATATTCAAATATTCTGAAGTCATAGTTTACATATTTTCCATCATACTTGAGTATGGTAATATGTTTTCAGATGACTTGTCAAGGAATTGAGTCAATTCTAATTCATTCGGTCAAAGCTATTTCGACCTTAAACATTAGCCTCTTTATTTCTGACGTGCATGACTTTAAACTGCCTACAAAAGACAAAGGAACTCTGAATAAAAGTCAAGTTCCATATCACTAAACTTATATTTTTGTATGATTTATGTAATATTGAGAAATTAAAATATTCAAAGTTTGTAGGGTTATTTATAAAAATCCTAGTAAAAATGAAACTATGCTTACTAGGCCCATTGGCTTAGGTAAGCTTTAAAGAAGACAGAAAAAGAGAATGCATGTACAAATGATTGTAGGTGAAAGTGTTTTTCATTGATGCACAAGAGTTAGAAGGACATCCATAGACTGTAGTCTCTTCTCTTTTTTAGGAATTACAAAAGTCTTTCAACATAACTCTTCATTTTACTTACAACATCCCGATATTCATCAGCAGCCCCCTAGAATTCATTCATTCAACTAGATACCATAAGAGATGCAGTGATACCAGCTCTTCATGGAACAATTGTAAAAGAATGTTCTAGAGTGTGGTTTGAAAGTATTTTCTGATGATCAAATAGTGACATTGTTTCTGTCCAAGAGACTTGGAAGATGGACACATTGATTTTAGAATGAAGCATTGGAAGTACAAAGACATTTGGAGAGAGTACTCTTTTTAGATATTGTTCTAATACCATATTTGTCTTCTCTCCACCAAACGGAAGTGTAATACATTTCAGCCCATGGGTTTCCCATTATTATATCTGCAAGGAAATGTCATGCATGAAAAATATGAATGTTCATGCCAATGTTGTTTCTCTTAATGCACAGCATAACCGAAATAGAGGAGTAGCAGTACAGCTGCATCTCGAACATATAATTCATTGCATCCGGAAAATTGACTCCTTGAATATGACCATGACCAAATATAAGTAGGTAGATGCTCTGTGGGAAATTAAGATGATATTTATTCAAGTACTTAGCCAAATCTGGGAGAGTGTTGTCGCAGATATCATAGTAATCTTGTCCAATGATATCCATTATGTCATCAATCCACTTGATAGCCAGTCTATCAGTCGTTCCGATTCTCTTGGGTGCCATTAAATATGCACATGAGTTGAATAAATTAACACTAAAATGGATTGATTTTTCACAATCATTGTGAATAAATTTGAAACAAATGGCTAAGACATTGAGGCGCGCAAGTCTAATTTTGACGCGTAGGTATGGATGTGTCTCGCAAGTTTTTGGCGCGCATGTATCACCGCGCAAGTCCAAATACCTATACAGCAGCGCAATAGAAAAGAAACATTGGAAAACAGAGAAACTTGTGCGGCAAAGGTGACCTGCACGTCGAGAGCTCGAAAGTTTGAAATTCGGATGCTTTTTACAGATATGAGGTTGCACCCTTGCGCGCTGATGCCTGCGCGCTCAACACTTGCACGCCGCCCTCTGTTCCCTAAACACTTGTGTGCCACCTTTCCTTTGGTTTTCTTCTTTTCCTCAGAGTCACATCCTCATATCTTCCGGATCCAACTCTGAGGGGGGACTTTTGTTGAAGCTCATTTTCATCACGTTGTCTAAAAGAATGGAAATGGAAATGACTTAGCACAAATTGATTCAGCCTTTGAAGAAAACATAAAAAGCCGACAAAGGCATGAACAAGGCTTCAAATGCACATGTGCCACGCAAGTTCCCTTACTATCATGAAAGTATACTTCCGCGCCGACTAATGGTCACGCAAGTGACTTGCGCGACCTATGTGATAACCGCCTGGGCTCTTCTCCAGCCTATAAATAGACCCTGTGGGCCCCCCATTTCGGGGGGAATTTTTCCAGAATTCACATATTGAGCTCTGAACGCCCAATTCTCTTCTTGAGGTCTTCCAAATACTTCTAAGGTATTTATTTACATAGAATGGAAGGTCTAAACAAGAGGAGTAAGTTCTATGTGTTAGAATTCACTAACAGTTGCGCGCCTATGGTGTTTTACCCTCAAGGTAAATGAACATTCTTGCGTGCCGCCTTACTTCTTCACCGAAACTTGTGTGCCTCTCTTCTGGAGGTACCTCAGGATAATTCTAAAGGCTTTGGTCAAGGATCTCCCAAGCGTTACCCTGCTAGTTAATAATCGCTCAAGTATCCATGTGTCACGGAGGTATACCTGCGCGACCAGGACTTGCGCGCCCACGCAGAACCTGGGTGCCTGCCAAGACTTGAACACCCCTGCCTTGTTGGGTGCCCTTCTTTCCCATTTACCCTTCATATACCATTCCGCCTCTCCTATTCAAGATTCAGTATTCAATACATTCTTCAAAGCCATTTATGGAATGATTAATTGATTTCACTTCCTTATCTGGGAGGAACTCCTTGGAATATATCTCAAAACCAAGTGACTTACACATATTTATGTTACTAAAGTTAGACAGTTCATTCACTCAACCTCATCCTTTAAGATGAGAGAATCATTAATTTGGGCCTCCTTTTCAGGAATAAGCCCCAGTCATAATTCTTAAGAATGGGAATCCTCCTTAGGAGTATACCCCAAGTCCTCATTAACCTCGGCCTCCTTTTCAGGAATAATACCCAGTCATAATTCTCAACAATGGGCATCCTCCTTAGTATTAAGCCTCGTGTCCTCATTAACCTTGGTCTCCTTTTCAGAAATAAGCCCCGGTCATAATTCTCAAGAACGGGCATCCTCCTTAGGAGTAAGCCCCATGTCCTCATAAACCTGGGCCTCCTTTTCAAGAATAATCCCTGGTAATAATTCTCAAGAATGGGCATCCTCATTAAGAGTAAGCCCCAAGTCCTCTTTAACCTGGGATTCCTTTTTAGGAGTAATCCCCAGTCTCAAAGTTCACAAGTATGGGCATCCTCCGTAGGAGTAATCCCCAAGTCCCCTAATCTGAGAATCTTTTTAACTAGTAAGCCCGAATCATAAAATTCCCAAATATGGGAATCCTTCTTATGAGTAAGCCCCAACCATAATTCTCTTAACATGGGCCTCCTTTTCATGAGTAATTCCCAAGTCCTCATTAACCAGGGACTCCTTTTCAGGAATAATCCCCTGTTTCAAATACGGGAATCCTCCTTAGGAGAAAGCCACATGTCCCTTAATTTTCTCTTAACCAGTCCTAATTTACTTTTGATTTGTGCTTCCTTCTATGGAGTAAAACCCAATCATAAGTCCCCTCCTAATTTGGGCCTCCTTTTCAAGAGTAATCCCCAAGTTAGAGTATCCAAATCTCCATAAAGTACATATACCTTTATAGACCATGTTCATGGATTTCTTTCCCGAAGTAAATCTTAATCTTCATCTATTTGGGCAGTCATACATACATAAGCCCAACATCATTTCATATGATTTAATCTTTCATGGCACAATTGTCTCGTTTTTACCAATACCTCTTGTTTCTCACACCGAGAATGCCTCATGCGAGCGTAGAGTGTAAAAGTAATTATGATATCTTTCTTTGAGCCATCGATCATAAACATCATACTCCCTTACTTGAACTACGTGGGTTCTGATTCCTTTTCCAAAATAAAGGATATATAGGAAGCCCATCTGCGGGTACGATCCCAACTTTGAAATAATCCATGTCCTTCTGAATGACAATAAACTTCAAGTTCCCAACTAAGTGGCTTTAAAACCATTATGGTTATCAAAATGACCAAGATAATTTTATGTATCAAATGATACCATTGACTAAGAATTTATAACAAATGCAGATGATTCTATATCAATGAAGAACCACGAATACATATAAAAGATTTTCTAAATATCCTATATATCAATCATTGATTGTCAGATCTAAAGGAAAACTAATTTTATACTTGGTAATGTAATAAGGATTCACGAACATAACTTAAATCTTTAAAGAGAGTCCCAGAGTAGACAATAATTCCCCTAAAAAGGTGTGATGAGTCTGACCTCCCATCCTCTCGACCAATGAAAATTCCTAAGCCTCATCAGTTCCCAACTAATGAGCGCATACCTTTGGAAAGTAGGTTCAAATTGATATGGAATCATTGGATGTTTCTGGTTCTACGAACAAACCCATTAGAAACTTCTTGGAATGTTTGAATCTTGAATCAATGAGATCATACACAATTCTAGAGGGAAATAGAGGTATACACCAGGAAAAAATCATTTTTCCATGATACCAATTGATGCATGAGTGGGATATATAATTTGGGTTCCCACCCTCCATATTATTAACTCTAACGCACATTCCATAAGAGTCAATATATACTTTCATACCATTCCTAAAGGAACATATTAATGAATACAAGTAAATATTTATATTGGTACAAATACTAAAAACAAAAAATTATATAATCTATTGAATAATGGGGATTTATATTATTACATCCCTAAGACAACATAAATATTGTAGGTTATTTTATAAAGTAACGTGAAGGACCATTATCTATTAAATATAGTGGTAAGGGTACATTCAATGCGCTATGTTATTCATGGATGATAGGTATTTTGATCAGTAGCTTTCACGAGTAGGTCAAAAAGGTAGTGATGGGAAAAATAATTCATTGCGGTTCACTAAGAAATTGTGAAAACTCCAAATCATATCCCTGGGGCAAGTCTAGTTTGGTGTCTTGAATTTGATCTACTCATCGTGCATTAGGGTAATAATTAAGTCAATTCTCAAAAAAACCCTATTCAAGTTGATTATACCTTGGTGGATATATGCCACATCTATATCCACATTCTAGTATCCAAATAAGGATTTATTTTCTAAAAATTTATAGACTCTTATACTTTACAAAAATTTGAATGGATTTCCCTCCATGGAAAAGATTTAGTTTTACAACGGTTTTTATAAATATTTATTAAAAAGTATATTATGGATGAATAATGGTAAAAAAAATTAAATACATTAATTTTAATGATTAATGAGGTATAACATATTACATGCAATGTTGTGTACTACATAAAAGGAAATGTTTTTTGAACATAACATGATTATTTAATAATGATAATTGAGATGGAAAAACATTACTTACGTCTTGTGGAGAAATTAAATAAAATAAAATTTAATGATAAGGTATTAAATTAATCTTCACATAACCTAAGAAAATTCATTAAATGATATAATATCTCATGTTTCAATTATAAATACCAAATAAATAAATAGATCTATAATATCAAACATGCCATAGACAGATGAATTTCTAATGAATAACCCATACCTCTTTTCATGAATTCAAAAATAATAATTTAGCCACCTATATCACACACAGAAAATTTCATATTCAGTTAATGCATAAATTTACACATTTACATTTTTATTAACATTCTTCAAAAAATAGTCATTCCGTATATGAATAGTTTATTTTTTCCACATCAGTTGTTTACAGTTTTGATTATTTGAAAGTGTTTCATATTGGCTGTGTTGGTTTTAATTATATATAAAGATATCATCATTACTAGGTCAATAAATATACTTTTATAAATGTATATATTTATTTAGTATGATCATTTTAGTCTTTATCCTTAATGATGAAATCGATAACTGGCATATTTCTGTGTTTCTTCACATTCGTAGGGTATCATCTTAATTATTAAATTAAATATTTATATAAAATATTAAAAATAAAAATATCCTTATTTATATATTTATATTCATATAATATGATCTATTTCCCTATATTAATTTATGATTCAACATCATATTTTTGTTCTAGTAGGTGGTTAGGCTGACCCAAACATGAACATACACCGATTTAATGGAGTATTATGAACTAGTTAGGTAGTAATATATTTATATGATAACCATAACGATATTATTTAGTTTTTAATAGTGTTATATATTATAATTTCAATGGATTTATAATAATTATTAAAGGATATAAAAATATTACATATTTTTAATAAAATAATTTCACCTTAGTATCCATATATTTAAAAATAATGATTTAACAATGATAGTTTATTGATCATATATTTAATATGGTCTATAAATTATGATTCTAAGAAATTAATGACATGATAAAAAAATAATATTTCCTTATTAAATTTATTCTAGGTACCATCGATTATAGGTGGTAGTAAAAATAATTTTCTTGTTTTTAGTGGTTGTAGTCACACATATGCACGAGCAGAAATTTATGTTTCACTAATGGATTCAAAAGAAGACTCTAAAATAAAAATAACCTTACTATAGTATCATTATAGTATAAATATTATAATAATATATGTATATTAGGGTTTCTATAATAAATTTTAATTAATTTAATTAAGAGGAATTGATAAGTAGTTTATAATACTCATGAAAGTGGACTTCAGTTTTCAATAGAATTAGGCAAGGAAATCAAGTACTTATGCTAAATAATGGTGAGAATAATATTTTTAATTTTGGACTGGGTTATATGTGGATAAAATAGAATGACTTGCAATGATAAACTCAATGTTAAGGCTAGTCATTGAGTCATGTATATGTTACACATTTAATATTTAGGGGGAGGGTAGATTTTAAAGTAAACCTAACATTTTCAATAATGTAATGTTTTTATTCAATGATCAATGGAATTGATTTGAAAATAATAGATGTCTAAGGTCGGTTAGTGATTGAAATAAACTCAAATACTCCTTTTTATACCAATATCTTACTTTTATGTATTTTTCTTTTATCTTTTTAACTTTTACCATAATTTACATTTATCTTGGTAAATAATTTTTAGGAATACTATGTTTTTTAATAAAATAACAAAATTAAAATTTTTTATAATTTATAATTATATTTTAAAACATTAAAATCATTTTTTCATATAACATTTCTGATGGTGTGAAATGTTAAATTTAAAATAAACACATTTAATTGTGTAAAACAGTTTTTAGAAAAATAATATCCTTAAGATTTAAATTTATTTATAAATTGAACTCATTTTTTATAGTTATTCTAATGATGTAATTTTTTTATATAAAAAATAAAATTTTATGATTGATTAATGTCAATCCAAAACTAAATCTCCACTTGAAAATATCATACAAAAAGAAAATCATGGAAAAAACATTTTATGAAATTACCCTTTTGATTAGTTCAAAAAATGTTAAATATGGTATATATTATTTAAAAAAATATAATAAAATGAATTATTTTATTCCATAAATTAATATATATTTTTTAAATAAAGGGTTTATTAGTTTTATTTTATTCTCAAATCCTAGTGATGTGGTAAGACTAACTATTTTACCAAAAATGGTATTTGAAATATCAAACTAAAAACTATCTTTTTAGAAAGACCAAAAAATATAATCTTAAGATAATATCATTATGATGAATTTAAAATGATGTTTATTATATTTAAATCATATTCTATCACTCATAAATTATTATTTTTTCTAAATATACCCACAGATAAAGTGCCTTTAGAGTGTTCTAGTCTAAGATATGGTGTCTACCAGATAATTATGCTACCACTATACCTTACAACATGGATGTGGGAGAATATTAGTAGAGACTTTATCACTAGACTTCTGAATAAATCTAGTGGAATCAATTACATATGGGTGTTTGGGTATCTTCATACACTATAAACCCCATTTGTCATAATTAAAGATAACTACTTACTAGATAAACATGCATGGATATATATCATAGAAGTAGTAAGACTATAAGGAGTACCAATATCTATTATATCTGATCAAGATCTGAGATTAACCTAAATGTAATAGAAAAAGAATCCAACATTCTCCAAGAACAGATCATATCATTAGTACAACCTATTATCTTCAAATTGATGGCCAATCTGAAAGAACTATTCAATGACTGGAAGACATGGTGGGAGTGTGTTCTATGGAATTAAAAGGTGAATGGGACCAACAACATTAACTTTTTGAATTCTCTTACAACAATAGTTTCCAATAAAGCATCCAAATGGATACATATAAATACCTTTATGGGAAAATATGTAGAAGAACATAATTTTGCAATGAGGTTAGTGAACTTAAGATATTATAACCTGAGATGGTCAATGAAATGAAAGAGAAGCTGAAACCCATTTTGTAACACATCAAAGAATACCAAAGCTGAAAAAAGAGTTATGTAGACAATCGTTGACGTGGCCTAGAGTTTAAGGTTGGGGACATGGAATTACACTGCATATCTCAATGGGAGAAGATCATGATATTTGGGAAGAAAGGAATGATAAGTCCCAGGAACATCGTCTCCTTCAAGATCCTTGATCATGTTAGAGTTGGGGCATGTTGAACAGCACTTCCACCTACCATTTCTCAAGTAAAAGATGTATTCCACGTATCAATATTAAGAATTACATACCAAAATAAACACATGTACTGAATTAAGAGGTGGTATAATTGTAAAATGTTCGCTCATATGTGGAGAAACTAATGAAGATTATGGATCCTTCAGATAAAGTTCTACACAACAAGAGAACTCTCCTAGTATAAGTACTATGCTAGAACCATAGGTTTGAAAAGGGAACAAGGTAACCTAAGGAATTGATTATGGGTATGTACCGACAAATGTTTTTAATAAATAATGTAAAATGAAATTGCAAGTGTGAAATTTCATAAGGGAGGAATACTGTTATGACAAAAAATTTACCAAAGTAAATTCACTTTTTAAAATTATAGAATATTGTATAAATCACATTAAGAACACAATGAAAACTAAATAAATGATGACATAATTAAATAAGAAGTATTTTTAGATGTTAAGAAACATAAACCGATATAATAGTGACATAACCTTTGGAATAGAAATATAGACCTTATAAATCATTAACCTTTTGTTGGTATCATAGGATGATAATTGGGAGGGATTTTATTGCTCTATCACACTTATTTTATGCTGATGACATGCTGATATTTAGAAGAGAAAACAATGGTGCCATATCTTTCATTAAATGCATTTTCTCACACTATCAAGAGGTTGAAGGCCACATCATTTATTGGGGAAAATCATCTTTCATTTTTGGTGATGGAATTTTCATATCAAGGTAATTCTATGAAGCATCGTTTTAACAAATGATATCTTCCATTTACTTACCATTTTTTACCACTTTTCTGGGGTAGAATCAAAATATGTGACATGGAAAATAATGCCCTGAAAATCACCAATAAATTTTCAATATGGAAATGGAAAAATATGTCTTATGAAGGGAGAATATATCTGATAAATTTAGTCATTACATCAATGTTTGTATACTATTTTTCCTTGTATAGGTGGCCCTGAACTCTAAATTAATTGTTATGTGGAAGAATCAAAAACTTCCTATGGAATAGCTAAATTCATGAGATGAAATTGGTCATAGTTTTCTAGAATGACTATATCAAAATTTTATAAATGGGTTTGTTAGGAATTAATGATATCATGATTTTCAATGACACTTTGATTAAAAAATCTCACATGAAACCTTTTATCAAATTTTTATTCCTTTATGGATTTTCTATCAAATATATTTGTTTGGAAATTGAAGAATGGGTATGTAAATTACATCAGATTCTCTGTCTGGACTGCCTTAAAGAAGGCCTACTCTGATCTCATAGCTTTCTCAAAATGGGTGGTGTTTAAAGGGTCCTCATTGAATTTCTGGACCACCACATGGTTTTCATAACCCATGTGTAGTGGGATTACCCTTCCACCATCTCTATAACATAAAACTATTTCAAAGTTTTTTGAGTATCTAGAACTTTATGGAATTATATCTAGCTATTTGTGCATTGAATCCACTAGATACTATTTTAATGATTGTGATGTACTGGTTTAGATTCCCATCTTAAATGGAATCTTCACCAAAAAGGAAGGCTATAATTCTCTTTGTGTTGATTCACTACATCCCCCAAACAATGTTACGAGTTTCTATAAAGCTTTTATTCATCCATCTCGATATCTTCTTTTCCTGAGAATATGGAAACACAAGATTCCACTACTTTCCAGGTGGAAACATTCTGGAATGCATCAAGATGTGGTCGATATTTCCCTTTTAGAAGAAGATGAAACAATATTTCACATTATTTATTTCCTTCAAGTCTGCTAGCAGGTTCTGGGCTTATATACAGGGTATCTTCCAGTGTAGATTCTCCTTCTGATCTGTCGATGGATAGTTATAATCCATTTATAGGGTTGATTGTAGTGAGAAGGTCCATTATCCTCAATTTTCTATGGAAGCTACTATTCTGGAATTCATATGTAATTCATAAAATGACCTTATCTAAAATAACATCAAACCTTATTTTCATGCTGGTGTACTATCTATGTATCATGCAATATGAATTGATCCTAACATTCAAACTGCTTCTATGAGGAATGATGTTTCAAACATTATTCTTTTGAGTTCTCTGGGTGTTAATGGTAGGACGAAGAATCCATTGATGGTGAAATATATTTTATGGATATCACCTCTCCCACGGTGGATAAAGGTTAATGTAGATATGGATGCTTCTGGTTCTCCATGCCCCTCTGGATGTGATGGTGTCTTCCGTACCTTTGGGGGGTTTGGGAAAGGTCTCTTCCTCCAATATATAAGAAATGGATTTTCTAACGAAGGGGAGCTCTGTGATATGATTAAAGCTATTATATATGCAATTCATTTTGGTTGGTAAGATTTATGGAAAGAGTCAGACTCGTCTGTTGATGTTTAAATTCCAAAATATCATTCATGGAATATTCCATGGAATTTGTTAATGGTATCTAATGGCTACCTTCAGCTTCTAGACTCACTATCCCTTGAATTCACACATATTTACCACAAATCTAATCTAGTGGCAGATGCTCTTTCAAAAAGGGAAATCTTTGAGGTCACCTCTAATTGGTTCTTTGTGTTACCTGAGTACTGTTCTTGTATTTTTGGTACTGATTATTGTGGTGTGGTTTACACTTGTCTTTGTAGAGAGGATTTGTGATGTTCTATCATGGACATTATGATTTTTTCATTTTATTTTCCAAGGTGTAGGCCTTCCTAACTTATAATATTCTTTACAAATTAATTAAACCATACATAATTTTTAGAAGTGTTATAAAATATGTTACAATTTTAAAAACTCTATTTTTTGATTAAATTATCTTTTTTATTAAAAATTAAACTTATCATATTTATAAAATTATTTTCATAAAATTTAGGTCATTTTTGAATTTGACATGTAAAAAAATGTTTACGGTGATTTTTTTGAAATGTTTTGAAACAGTTGAATTTTTTGTGATTGGTAAAATATGGTAATTTACTTGATATATATATTATAAGTTAAATACACTATTTTATGAATCATCGCTGACGTAAGAACCCTAATCCATAACTTACTTTCAATATTTTATAATATTTTATTATAATCCTCATAAAATTCTTAATTTGAGAAAAAACAAAAAACTAATGAATTAAATTATTAGAAACCACCCCTTTCCTCACATATAAATACCACCCCTCACCACCTCATCTCTTCACACCTATCAATTTTTATCATTAAAAAAATTATTTTTAAATACCTTTGAAAACCTCTCCCCATCATCTAAGATATCATGGAATCATTAAAATACAAGAACCTTTTTCCCAAAGGAGTTTCAAGGAAAAGGAATTTAAGACATAAATTCCACATCCATATTCTTTTATTTTCTTTTCATGTTCTTTTCTTTTATTATTCTCTCTTAACCTCCCCTAATCCAAATGTAATGAAAACTCCAATACCATACATACAATGTAATTTTAGTATTCTAATTTAATAATTAATTATCAAACCCCTTCTCCTCTCCCTTTTTTTCAATAAATTAAAACATCGTTCATGAGGTGTAAATTCATCGCCTTCGACGATGGAAACTTTAAAATTTCCATTAACGCCATCTAGGGTGGAAATAAAACCATTTTATGGTTAAAAAAATTAATATATATATATATATATTACATCCTATTTAATGTTATTTAATCATCTTATAAAGTGTCAAATAATAAAACAAAGCATGTTCATTCTGAGAAAAAAATAACCAAGATAATCCAAACGATTATCAAAAATAGTTTATCTAAAGATTCATCCTCATAACACATAATTATTATTTATCAGATAATTTAACCTTATGGATGTTCCTTAATAACTAATGACTTAAATTCTGGATTTCAATATCTATTTTACATGAACTTCCATACTCTTATATTATCAATCCAATTATGAAAACTAAGAATATGAGAACTACCTGATGATGAAACTAAACACTATAACTCATGAAACATTCCATAAATTAACTTAATAAAATTATTAAAATTAAAATATATATTGAAAAGTTTCTATACTTCTAAATTAATGTATCTAATTTTATTATTCAGTACATTAAGATCAAGTTTGGAACTATTTCAGACATATGGTAAGGGATTAAACCTAAAACTCTATTGTTCTATTGGGTTACTCTTTCTCTCTCTTTACCACAATGTAATGATTATTTATTTTTATATAATTATTATAATTTCTATTTATATTTTATAAACTCATTCATCAAGATCTGATTATTCCTCTTTGATGGGGTAATACATGTTTTAGAATCGTCACATTTTCAATTCTCCCGGATAAGCAATCTTGATTCAAGGGAACATCCCTATTTCATACTCGCTTCAAAGTGTACTCAATTATATGTTTTAATACACCATAAATTTTATAATATCACTCATTTGATCTAGGAAGGCTATCATGGTTCATTTCTAGTTTTCTTAAAACATATATGTCTTTTCCGCTTTAAATTATCTTTAATATTTCCCTTAAAACATTCTAAAATTTTTCATTTCTAAAGTTCATAGACTAATTTTAAAAGTATTCACTTAAATTAGACAAATATTATCCTAATACATGCCTATTTTCCCTAATTAATGTCCATTTATTTTTTTAAACTATTCATTCATGGACTCGTTTTTTATATACACATTTCTTATTCCTTGTGAAAAATTTTCAAAAAAAAAATCTCTAGAATCATTTTTTCCTTCTATGTGTATCATTTAGGTTTATTCTCTATATGGAACAAATATTCAAGAAAATGTAATGATGGGTGAGCCGAAATATCACTCCAATTCATTGGTAAATGATTATTCTCTTGAAATTTGTGGTTAGGACATGGAGTGAACTAGATTCCTTTATGAGACTTTGTTCACTATGTCATGGTTTGTAGCCTTGAACCATGTTTATGCCATGTTAAATGTTGTTTCCAATTTCTTATGATTCCATTATTATAAATTACTGTGTTATAATGGTTATTATTCCTTATGTTTATTCATATTATATTTCGTTTATTCCATCATGTTATTCCTTCCAACCCATGTTCTTTGTTTTATTACTATACTTATTTCCTCATTATTATTTATATCATACCCCTTTGGTTCATGTATTCCCTAGGTTATCCAATATAGGTATAGGAGCTATATGGATGTGAGGATCTCATTATGGATATTAAATAATTTATGCAGCCACGATGTTTCTTTATGTAACTAGTCTTTTAAATACACATGATTTTATAATCATTGTATTTTAATTTGATTGTTAATTGTAAATAAAATCATGTAATGATATGTATAAAAAGATAGGGTCGCTATAGTTGGAATCAAATGAAAAGATTAGTTACTTTTGTATTGCGAATAAAAAAATCTAGATAAATCCTTATGGATGAGACTACATATAATAAAAAATACATGATGTTTGGTTAGTATAGAGTATGTTGTTTATAAAGAAAATATATCCATGTCTAGATACTACAAGTGGAAGTAGTTTTGGAAAAGAGGAACTGTGGTGTAACAACTCTAAAAAGGTGTTTTGGTCTTGACATGTGGTTACCTAGTAAAAGACAATATGCCTTACATTGCACCAATTTTGACACTCCCAGTGTATTTTCCTTGTAAAATTCACAAGATTATTATAAAACATTATTTAGGGTTAAAAAGAATCCCATCAGAATATTTTTTAGGAAATAGATCATGTAAACCTTGATTAAAACCTTGGGAATCACAAGTTAGGATATAATTTTAATTTAACATTTTATCCTTCTATGTTCAATGTATTATTTTTATATTCTTATTAGATATGTATTAAAGCCTAGTAATTGTACTTTCATTTTCATAGTTAATGGATTAAAATATAATAACTTTTGAAAATAATCAATTTTATTGGTAATGTAATGATTACCCTAATTATATTCCATGTTTGATGTTAAGAGGTCCCCAAAATTTATGATAGTAATTACTGATCTGGCTCAATTTATGATTAATAACATGAATCATGTTGAACTCCCTCCTACAAATGAAAAAAAGTTGGCATCATATCCTTCATAGAGAAAAGGCCTCCAATGTTTTGTGGATCTTATGATTTACTACACACAGAACAATATATTAACTCTATTAAAAAGATATTTTCTTTCAACTATTTCCCCAAAGAAGAGAAATTTGTTCAAGTGGTCTATTGTTTTTTTCAAATAATCTGATTAGTGATGGACACTGATTGATAACACGATTTCGAAGAAAGAAAAATATTACAAGGAATTGGATGATTTCAGGAAAATATTTTTCAATAAATATTTTACTCAAACCGTCCCTCTCAATATGGAAAGAAAATTTCGTAGACTGAAGAAGAAGTAAGATGAGTCTATCGAGTCATATGAAGAAATCATCAAAAGTCTTGCAAGATATGCCTCTAAAATTGTCCAGAATAATGGATCAAGGTGGATTTCTTATTTAGTAGTCTAAAGAAGACTCTATAAAAATAGTTATTGATTTGATAATTCAAAAATTATCAGTAGATCTTCCATTGGGGACTCAAGGTTGAAATGGATATCGGAGAATCTCAGTGGTCTCATGGGCCTGTTAAAAAAATGTTGAAGATGGATTATAATGTAATTGATAAATCCCATGACTAAAAAAATACCCTACATAATACATGTAAAATTTCTAGAAGACACATCCTGGAAAATTATTAATGGGTACCTATAGATTTATAAAATGTGGAAGAGTATGGAAAATGGATAATAAATACCAAAGAGATATGAAGAATCACACTAATTTGGAAGAATAAAGGAAGGTTTAGATCCACACTTAACATATAGTGTAGTGTTTCAACTAAAAGATACATGAGAATTATGTAAACCATTTCTCTAAAAAAAATTACATTGGAGGATATACAAAAAAACACCAAGGCAGCATGTAAGGTCATATTATTTCACTATAGCTGATTTAGATCCCGATAACGATGTGGTGATAGGTATACTGATTATTTGTTCATGAATAGTGAAATAAATATTTGATTACAAATCTATTATTTAATAAATATCAAGAAAGTTTAGTATAAAAATTCAAAAACCATAACACAATTTTGAGGTCGATTTATCTGGGTGATTGGAAAATGAGGAAATTGTTGCATCCATGTTTTATAAAACATCCTATTTAATTTATGTGTACTAAACTTCCCAAAAAATCATGTCGTACTCCCTTTGATAGATATTGATTCAATTTTAAGCATGGATTTCATGTATTTATGAAAATAAATCATCAGATTTCAAGAAATCAAGATCACTCTTTACTTCTCAAAGTATCATCCAATCCTATACATGTTTAAGGAGGAAGATGAATCTCTTTCAAAATAATTATCTCAAGTGTTGATATTTTTTTCCTTAGTTGAAAGAATATGTAGTTCGAATGATTGAGAAAGAAAAATAGAATCATGCTCCAAGACATACCCATCATGAGGGGTTACAGATATGTCTCCCATGATGTTTTTCGTATTATTCCTCACGATTTATAGGTTTAGTTAAATGTGGAATATATTCATGCATTCCTTCATATATAAAATATGCCATATATAATGCCCACCATTGAAGTGTAAGAACAAAATAAACAATTACAGGATAATCTAGACTTGGGTTTTATATTCCTGAGTGCTTCATCATGGGGTTCTCTTGTCCTGTTGATCAAGAAGAAGGATGGATAAATGCGACTCTGCATTTATAATCATCAGCTCAAAAATGTCGTGATAAATATTATGCATCCCCTTCCATTGATAGATGAGATATTTTATTTTCTACATGGGTCCAACTATTTCTCTTAGGGGGGGATTTGTTTGGGATATCACAAATTACGTGTTTGGAGGGATGATTCACCCATGATAGTCTTTCGAAAAAGGAATACAAAGTATTTTTTTCACAGTTTTTCCCTTCTAACTCACTAATACCTTAGAAATTTTCATGGAAATAATGAATAGAGTCTCTGGAGATTACCTAAAAAATATTTAGTAGTATTTATAGATAATATTTTGATAAACTGCAAGAGAAAGGATGAACATGAGAATAAGTTAAATACTATGTTGAAGACTTTTTTATCATGGAAACTATATGGAATGTAAGTAAATGTGAGTTATGGATGAAGGATGTGTGATTATTAGGTCACTTAACCATCATAGAAGGGATATTTATAGCCCCTTCCAGGACATAAGAAATCAAGGAGTGGCCTAGGACAACATCAGAAATGATGATGTGTAGCTTCTTTGGTCAGGGTTTCTATTACCAAAAATTTCAGAATAACATCTAATGATTTTCAAACCCACTAACAAAAATAACTTACAAAGGCGTAAATATGGTATAGACCAGTGAATGTAATGATTAAATCAAAGAGTTGAAGTAGAGGATTATAACTCCACCATTACTCATATATCCATAAACAGTGGAACTAATTATGGTGCACAACTATGCTTCAAAAAACGGATTAGGCTATGTACTGATGAAAAATTATAAATTGATATGCTATGCCTCAAGGAATTGAAAATTAATGAGAAAAACTATCCCATAAATGATCAATAGTTGTTATCTGTGCTCTTTGTAATGAAAATTGGGTACCATAATCTCTATGGGGAGAAGTGTGTGACATGAAATAATCACAGGAGGTTGAATTATATATTCACAGAGAAGGAGAATAATATGCACCAGCGAAAATGGTTATAGCTCATAAAGGATTATTCCTTCTCAATAAAAAACCATCATGTTGTGGAAAATAAGGTAGCATATGCTCAAAGTATAAAGGATCATGTATCTTTATCAATTATGATAATTTATAAGGATCCAATAATCATATATTTGAAAAATAATGACATGGGAATCATTAAAGAAATAACATAATCAATCATTTCTCAAATTATTTATCTTCTATCCCAAATAGAGAAAATAAAGGATGCTCAAGGAAATGATTAGGAATTTTAGAAAAAGGTGGAATCTATGAGAAATGTGAAATATGTAGGGTTCATAATGGATGAGGAAGGAGTCGTGAGGTTTTGTTCACGATTATGTGTACCATTCAATCTAGAGATAAAGAAGGAGATTCTTAAATACGCACATAGATCAACCTTATATATTCACCTAGGGACCATAAAGAAGTATTGAGGTTTCTAAGAGCACTAATTCTGGGACAATATGAAAAATATAGATCACTGAATATACATCAATGTTCTTGGTAGGTCACCAATTTAAGGTTGAAAGGAAAAATTATAAGAAGATGATACAACCACATGCCATACCACCATGGAAGAGGAAGAACATTAGAATATATATTGTCACTAGATGATGAAAGACATCCAAAAGAAACAGTGCTATATGGGTGGTTAGGGATATTCTTAAAAATAAATCCCACTATATTTAATTTCAAGAGGATTTCTCAATGTATCATCATTGCACATATTTATATCAAAGAAGTTGTGAGGCTCTGTGGATTACACCTATTGATTGTATCCAATCAAGATTTGAGATTCACCTTGATGTTATAGAAAAGTATCAAAAAGTTACTATTCATTAAGATAAATTTTTTATAGCCTATCCTTATAAAATAAATGAAAAATTTGAATGGAATTTCCAACAAACTGGGAGACTTGATGAGATCATGTTCAATGGACAACAAAAAAGGATGGGACTAACATCTTCCACTGGTCGAATTCTCCTACAAAAATAGTTTCTACTCAAGGATCCATATGGATCCATATGAATCCCTTTATGGGAAATTATGTAGAACATCAGTATGTTGGGATGAGGTCAGTGACTGTAAGCTTCTGGGGCTTGAAATGGTCGATTAAATAGTAGAAAATGTGAGAACTATTTAGAATCACATCCAAATATCTCAAATTGGACAAAGGGTTATAATGAAAATCATTGATGAGGACATGAGTACAATGTTGTACATATGTTATTCCTCTGCATATCATCATTGAAGAGGATTATGAGATTTGGTAAGAAATGAAAGTTAATTCATAGGTACATTAGCTCCTTCAAGATCTTCTACCATGTTGGAGTCGTTTCATATTGACTGGAACATCCACCTACCATGTCTTAAGTAAATAATGTCTTCCATGTATCCATCATAAGTAAGTACATATCAGATCCTTCACAAGTACTAAATTTTTATGTGGTACGGTTAGAAATTTATCTCTCATATGAGGAGGCACTAGTGAAGATCATGGATCGTAGAGATAAAGTTCAATGAAACAAGACTAATCAGTTTATCAAAGTTATTTGGTAGAAATATAAGTACATAGAGGAAACATTGGTACTTGAGAAATAGATTAATGATATGTAATGATATATATTTCCAACATAAAATGTAAAAGAAAATTTCAAGAGAAAAATTTCATAATGTGGGAAGAATGTAATCACACAATATTTTTATCAATGAAAATTCCTTGCTTATAATTACGTCATATTGTCTAATCCTCATTATGAACACAATAAAAATATAATAAATGAAGATATAATAAAATAAGAGGTATATCTTGTGGTTAATATAACATTTACCAAAGGAATAGTAAATTGGCCTTTGGAATAGAAATATGACCCTTATGAATAATAATGTGTTTAATAGAATAGTAACCTCACACATTAAATTATTAATAAAATTTATTCCTCTTATAAATGGTAATATTATATAATAATATCACAGTATATAATATTTTATAAATAATTAATTTTGTGTTGACATTTTTAGAAAATATAAATATTTATTTTGAATTTTATAATTAATATAATGTTTTAAAAGAAATTAATTTCCCTAAAATGTTCTCATAAATAAATATTTAGTTTTACTATGATTATAGGATAACTTTATGAGACTTCACATCATTTTCAATGGTGTTATAGAATCAGTTATAATTTTAAAATCAGTATTTTTTTAGTAAATTATGATTTTAATTATAAATTAAATATCTCATATTTGGAAAATTATTTTCATGTATTTTATTTTGTTTTTAATTTCTCTACATAGAAAAAATGGTTAGGGTTAATTTTTTTAATTTTTATGAAATTGATGAATTTCTTGTGATTATTAAAATATGGCAATTTACAATATATATGCATTCTATGATAAATACGCTATTCCACGACTCATCATTGATATAAGGAACATTATATTGAACTTAAAATAATTATTTTATTATATTTTGTGATAATTATCCAACTATTTATAGTCATAAGCTAAAAAAATAAACTAATGAATTAAATATTGAGAAAACACCCCTCTCCTCCCATATAAATACCATCCCTCTCCACCACTTCTCCTCTCACCTGTAAAGCATTGGGACTTATCCAAATTCTTCTCAAATACCTTCCCATACATTTACCCCATATCCATGATCTCTTGGTCTCACTAAAATCCCAAAAACATTTCACAATGGAGGTTTTCTTGAGGAAAAATTAAAGTGGTAAATTCCTCACTACATTTATTTTATTTTTTGTTTCTATTATATTCATTTTGTATTCAATCATAATTTAACCTCATACTAATGGACTGAAAAATACATTAAATTAAACATTATAAAATTTGATTATTATAATGGAGTATTCAATTATCAATCCTCTTCTCCTATCCCTTTTATTCTAGAAATGATAAAGTCGTTCATGAGGTGTTAATTTATCACCATCAGGGAAGAAAAGTTTTAATTTTCCATTAATAAATTCAAGGATGATCATAAATATTTTGGTTTAAAAAAATTATTATATATTTATTACATTCGATGTAATGTTTTGGAATAATTATAAACACATGATGGTAAATAACAAAAATTACATGTTCATTGTGAGGAAAATCCACCCAAGAAAATCCAAATGATTATCACTAAAATTTTATATAACGATTAATGTACCTAACAAAAAATAAAATGATTTATAAGATCATTTTACATTATTTATTTTAATTAATAAATTATAACTTCAATTTTTGGATTTATATTTCCATTTTATGTAAACTTTTACACTCTTATATAAGAAAAATGATCATGAAAACTAAGAAAACGAGCACTCTCGAATGATGAAATTGGACACTATATCTCCTAAAAGGCCATAAATTAATATAATAATATTATTGAAAAATAAATGTAGAAAATTTTCAAGACATATTAATTAATGAATCTAATTTGACTGTTCAGGACATTAAGATCAAGTGTAGAACTATTTCAGACAAAAGCTATGGGATTCTACATGAACTTAAATTTTTCCATTGTGTTACTCTTTCTCAATCATTATCAAAATTTAATTATTCTTTATTTTTATATAAATGTTATACATTCTATATATATTTTACAAACTCATTTATCAAGACCAGATGATCCCTCTTTGATGGGGTAATACGTGTTTTAGAAATGATCCCTTTTCAATTGTTCCCGACATGAAAACCCAATTTAATAGAAGTTGCTGATTTATTAACTTATTCCAACTGTACACCATAATATGTTTTAAATCCCATAATTTTTCCTAAATAAATAATTTTATCAGGAAAATATATCTTGGTTCATTTCTTGTTTTAGGAATACCAATATTCTTTTTCCTCTTTAAATTATATTTCATTATATCCTTAAACTACAATAAAATGTTTCATTACGAAAGATTATTATTCCTTGTGGTTACATGTTTTATCATCAATTAGTAATTCCATTTCATGATCCATGCATATTCTCTATTTGAAGGTCCTTGTATGTTTGGAAATTATTTGGTCATGGAATCATTTTTTATATAATCATTTTTATGCCTTGTGACATGATTTTGATACCCATTTCATTTCATGGTTAACCATGATATTTATTCTTAATTTGGAACTCATATTCATGAACATGTTATGATGTGTGCACCTAGAAATCCTTCTAATGCATTGGGTGATTTTTAGTCTAATTATACATAATGTTGGTATAGGGAGTCAACCTAGTAGCTTTATGAGACATTGTCCACCATGTCTTAGCGATTATCATGGACTCATGTTTATGTTATGTTATATATTTTTTCCACATTCCTATGATGCCATGATTATATGTTCACATGTTAAAAATGTAATTCATTATTATATTTTTTCATGATCAATTCCTTTTATTCCCTATTTTTATGCCTTTTAACCCATGTGTTATTTTTTATTCCTATTTTTATTTCTTTACTTGGATTTTGATCTCACTATTTTTGTTAATGTATTCCATAGGTTATTCTATGAATTTGTTAAAGTTTAGTGGATGTTAGTAGAACAATATGGTACATAAATAATTAATGTTTTCATAATGATTAATTATGTACATATTCTTCCAATGACAATATAATTTAAAACCCCTATCTTTTCATTTTATGGTTAATTATTTTTAATGGTATATGGAAAAAGTAAGGTTAAATATATATTTCAATTAATTTGAACTCAAGTATAACCAATTTGAATTAAAATGAGGTTGAAATATAAATTTATTACTACATCTGAAACATTTGAATTGTAATGCCCATAAAAGAATAAGATCAAATTAAAAAATTAAAACCATTTGAATAAAGTGATTAATTACAAAAAATATCGAAATTTGTATTATATAAACAATTCAATGTAATATGTGGTTAATATTTTACATGTATCACAGAATTAAAAGTTAGATGAGAAATCCTTATAACTTATTCAACTTCCATCATTTGTATCTAAACCACATTTATAATAAAAAATATTTTATTATATATATATATATATGTTATAGAACCATACTAAGATATCTCATATAAAATATTATTTTCTTATAGTCTTTTATCCCCAATTTATTAACTATTATTTATTAAAATAACTTTTTCTGTTATAAATGATTTGTTTTTAGTGTATTTTAGTTTAGGTAATTTCAACCCTTTTAATTTGGTCATAGTTAAAACATAAAAAGAATATTAAACATGATATAAATCACATATTTATATTTATATTTATTTATTTGATTATAGTAATTTAAATGTTTTTTACATAGAAAATGGATTTCACCATTCATATGGATGGTAAGTCCACTACTACAAAAACGGGAAAGGGAAGAACCTCCTTATATCAAAGCTAAGAAAAAAATGCTAATAAATAAACACATTTAGCAACGCTAAAATTTAAGCGCTAATACAAGGAATCTTTGTCAATGATTTTCATGCACTGATAAAGTACTTCTTTATCAGAACTAGAAAATAACTGATACAGGGTTTCATTGTCAGCTCTTTTTTAGTTATTATAAAGAATCTCTTTATCAGCGCTAGAAAGGAGCTAATAAATATTCCTTGTATCTGTGCTAAATTTTAGGGATGATACAAGGTAACCTTTATCAGCGCTAAAAAATCGCTGATAAAGAGACCCTTTATCAGCACTAGAAAAGCAATGATAAAGAAGGCATGTATCAGTGCTAAAATTTTAGCATGCAAACAGAAAGTATTTATCAGAACTTTTGAAGCACTGATAAAGGGCCTCCTTATCAGTGCTTTTTTAGCACTGACAAAACCGTAGTCTTAGATTTTATGAAATCAGTCACATAGTGTCCTCAGTTTATCATGACCTAATGCTCTCGCGGTACTGTAACCCTGCAAATCCCCTCCATCGCCACCCTGATATTTGCGTTACCAGACATCCGCCGCCCTCGATCTTCACGTTTCCAGACCTCCACCGCTAGCCCTTCTCCAAATCCTCCCCATTGAACCCCTTCGACGGACCATCCTCCCTGAAAACCCTACTTCTCCTCCTCTTCACTACCCTACTCCCCGCGAACCCAACTCCTCCATTTCCCTTCGGATGGCGGCTCCTCCCGTGCATATCCTCTCGTGCTCCTCCAACTCTGGAAGTTTCCAATTGTGTGGTAAGTGATTCAATGATTTTACATTATTAGATGATTTTGATATGCTTTCTTAGTTTTGTGAATGTGTTCTATGGATTATTTTTTTGGAGCGAAATATGTTTTGGAAAGCCTTTGAGATCCACATTTATGGTTGGAATGTGTTGAATGTGGATTTAATAAGAGAACATCATTTTTGTAGCATGTTGTATTCTTTTAGAACATGATATGGGTATTTGAATTGCGAATGTGATTTGAAACAGGTTATAAAATGGATTTTATGTGAGTATGAAATTGAAAGGGGATTTTCGCATGGAAACGGTTGGATTCCATATGTGTTCTTCTTTTTGTGTTTCCAAATGTGTTTCATCAATTTTAAAAGTGGTGTGAAATGTGTTTCTAAATGGTTTTAGTGTGCATGTGAAATGGAAAGTGGATTTTTTTTTGTAAAATAGTGGTTTTGGTGTGATATTTAAATCATTGGATCCATGTGAAAATGTGAAAATGTTAAAGTGGTGATATCCTTATGTTCTTATGATTATTAGAATTTGTATGTGAAGGTGGTGATATAGTTATAGATAAGATAAATGGGGTCTTAGATTAAAAATAATCAAAGAAATGTTTTACGGAGTAATTATATCTAGATTTGTTGATATCGGGTAAGTCCATGGAGTTTCTAAACCTCATCTAAGGTTATTAGACCTTGACTTAATATACTAATAATTTTTCTAAACATGATCAGTTTCACTTGAAGTGATTTCAAACAATAATCCTATGTCCTAGAGGTTTTATATGGGTCTTAGATCAGATATCCAATATCAAGTATTTATGATAAATTGTACCTAAAATTTTAATGTTCTAGATAGGTATGTGATGGATGAAATTGGGATGACTATTATGTTATGGTTAACTAGAGTTACATATATTCCCTGTGGTATTTTTATTAGTTCCTATAAGTGGAATAAAAAGTAGAATGAGCCTCATAGTGAAAATAGTTTTGGTGGTATTTTATAGAAAACAACCTTCATATCATCTTTAGTGTCTATTAAATACTAACTAACTTTTTACAATGTGGAAAGATTGATCAATCAAAGCTTTATTGCATAAAATCATTGAATATTTACGTCTCGTATAGACATTAATCCCACTTGAAGAGGTTTTTACATGTTTTTACTACCTTGTGTAGTAGAATGGAATCATAAATATTGAGAGTTTCCAAATCATAGTAATATTATTCAATAACAACTGGGATCTTAGAAACACGTATTAGGAACAAAACTACTTCATGTAGTGGATTAATCTCCAGTAAGAACTGATGTGGGTCATTCAATAGTCAGAGGAATCATTTCCATTTATTTTTCTTTAGAGTATGTTTTATTTTATAGTGGTTCCCATCATTATTTCATATAAAACATCACTATAGTACTATTGAAACTTATAATAGAGATCATGGATTATGTGATAGAGATTGTAACATATCTCTAGATAAATAGGGAGTAATTTCTATGATTCCCATATCATGCTTTCTATTTTTTAGAGATTTAGATCATATGATATTTTTGTAGTTCTTAAAAAGATTCCCCTATATGTTATTCTCAGAATGGACTAGATAGTTTTTAATAAATCTTGGATTTACTATTATCATCAGTGGGTGTCTTTCACTGCTCCTGATGGGGAATTACATGTTTTCCAAAGAGAATGAGACCTGAGGTCTAGTCGAGATAGACCACTTCTTCCAGAGTTGAGTGGGATGATATCCTTGTATGCTATTGAACTAGAGTAGGAAGACTATTATAGTGAACTTCCCCTAGTAGCTATTGAATTTCCCAAAGTGTTTCCTTTAGTCTTTTTTCATCTACCACTAGAGAGGGAGGTGGAGTTCTCTATCAACCTGGTGATGGGTAGAAAACCAATATCTATTCAATCTTACCATATAGAACTAGTTAAATTGATGGAACTAAATAATTAGTGGGATGAATTAGTTTCCAAATTATTTATTTAACCTATTTTTTCCATTGGAAGAACTGGTTCTTTTCACCAATAAGGTCATTGGAACCCTTCGCTTGTGTGTTGATTACCAGAATCTCAATTGGGTTATGATCAACAAAATGTATCTGTTGACCTATATTCATGATTCATTAGAACTTCTAAAGGGGGGAGTGGTTCTCTAAGATCGGTCTTTAGTTTGGTTAACACCAGCTCTGGATCAATGAGTTTGATATTCCAAAGACCTCATTTAGGAGTAGGTATAGCTACTATGAGTAATTTTTTATGCCATTCAGCTGAACCAAAACTCCATATATATTTATGGTGATGACGAATAGTATTCTCCACTAGTATCTAAACTATTTTTATGGTATTTATGGATGACATCATGGTTTATTCTAAAACTGTGGATGATCATATACCTAATTTGATAATAGTTTTGGACATATTGAGGAATCACCAATTTTATACCAAGATTTCAAAGTTTCAATTCTAGATTCAGGAGGTGATTTTTTTGTCATGTTGCCTGAGAACATGGTATCTCTATTGATATGAAATGTATAAAGCTATCATGTCTTGGTAGGAACCATATAATGTCTATGAGATTTAGTACTTCTTGGGTTTCATGGATTATTATCACTATTTGGAGATTTATGTGTTACTATATACTTATTATATTTTCATATTATTTCTTACACACAACCACTTGGGTCGAGTAACTTGATTTAAATCAATATGTGTACATTGGTTCTAATGTGGATATGGTTTTTTATGTGTTTGTGACATGTGTATGTTTAGATATATGGGTATTTATGCATGATGATATTGAATGTAAGGCAGAGACCTAGGAGTGGTAGATGTATCATTATGGATTATTCTTGTTTTTGGGATTGGGTGATTTGTGGAAACTATAATGAATCTAAAGTAATTATATTTAATGAATTCAATATTGTAGAGATTATGAGAATACATTATCTACTTATAGAGTTGGCTACCGGTTTTCATCCATATGTATTTTAGGTTGGTGAGGTATAAAAGGATGGACTAGTTGAACCTAAAAGGATTGACCCGATAGAGGAAGATGAGCCATAGAGGATGATGTCGTGTGAGTTTTACCTTCTATGACCCAAGTGATTATCCATGTGAACCCCTTTGTTTTTGGAAACTACAACGATTTTCATGGGGGGCTTATCCTGGTCCGGTTGATTTCCAAATATTTATTGTAAATGGTTAGGCTCTATTAATATATTTTATATAAGGAAGTGGTTATCTTCTACTTTATTTGGAAGTCTTGTTTTTTTTACTTGAACCACAAATACAGATATTTGCGATTGAAATAGGATGGAGATGAATAAATATTGTATGGATGATAATCATTTGACAATAGGGTATGATAATGGATTGAAAGAGTTCATGAAGTTTGAAAAGGATCAAGCAAAGGATCCTTATCAAATCCTTTGTCTATGTTTACCTTGTTGTAATTCTAGACAACTTACTCAAGAAGAGTTGGAAGAACATTTGATATGTCACGGAATAGATCATATTTATAAATGTTGGAATAAACGTGGAAAAAAGAGAATGTATCTACTGGCTGGGATACAACTTTGTTTTATGGATTATCAAATATGAACACAAATATGTATAATGAAGAAGACCATATGGAGGATGTGATTACAGATGTTAATGATAATGAAGATCGTATTGAAGAAATGACAGACAATTGAAGATTTACGCTTGATTGCCCAAAATTATTCGTGAAGTTAAAGAGTTGTACAAAGACGCCATTGTATGCTGGTTGCACTAAATATACATCATTTTTAGGTATACTGATGTTGTATAAACTTACAGTAGGCAATGGGTGGAGTGATGTTAGTTTTACGGAACTACTTTCTCTCTTGAATGACATGCTCCCATAAGAAAATGAGCTCCCAATCCAGACATATAAAGCTAAACTAAGGCTACGATCAATGGTTATGATTTTGGAAAGAATACATTCCTACTCGAAAGATAGTATATTGTTTCGCAAGGAGAAAAAATGACTTACAGAATTCCCAAAGTGTGGTGCTTCTTGATACAAGAAATATGAATCCAATCCTACGAAAGTTGTATGGTACATTCCAATTATTCCAAGGTTTAGGCATCTTTATGGAAGTGAAGAAACTGCAAGACAATTTTCATGGAATGCAGATAAATGAAATAAAGATGTGAAATTACGTCATCTGGTCGACTCTACTCAATTACAAAAAATTGATCATGAATATTTTGAATTTTCAAAAAAGAGCCGAGAAACCTTCATCTTGGGTTATCTACAGATGGAGGGAATTATTTTTGTTTTCAAACCAGCACTCATAGTACATGGCCTATTATGTTGGTAAATTATAAATTACCACTCTGGTTATCCATGAAGTGTAAATTCATCATGTTATCTATTCTTATATCAGGTCCAAAACAACCAGGTAATGATATTGATGTTTATCTGGATCCTTTTATCGATGATTTGAAGTTATTGTGGGATTTAGGATTTATATTGTATGATGCTTATAAAAGTGAATACTTCACGTTTAGAGTGATTTTTTATGGGACAATAAATGATTTCCCTGGTTATCTAAATTTTTCAGGCTGTATAATTAAAGGAACTCAAGGGTGTCCTGTGGTCGAAGAAGACACAGAATCAATTAGGTTGAATCATTCATCGAAACTTGTTTTTCTTCGACATCGTATATTTCTACCTCGTCAGAATAAGTACAGATCTTGGAAAACACCATTCAATGTATGTTCAAAACAATGTGCAAAACCATCTCCACTAAAAGGTGATCAGCTATTTGAGAATGTAAAATATGTGAACAATATTTTTTGTAAACCATTTCTGAAAAACCTTATGATAATCTGTTGAGAAAAGAGATCATTTTTTTGTATTAAAATACTGGAATTGTTAGTACATCAGACATTTTGTTGATGTGATGCATGTGAAAAAAAATTAATGGGATAATGTTATCAGAACAATGCTAAATGCCCCTAAAAAAACAAAGGATGGAATTAAGGAAAAGGTGGGCATGGTAGACATGGGAATACGAGAAGAGTTGTCTCTCGTGAAGGGAAAAAATCGAATGTTTCTTTTTTCGACTGCTTATACTCTTTCTATGGAGGAGAGATATCAGTTTTTCTACTTCTTCAATGAGGTAAACGTTCCAGAGGGGTATTAGTCAAATATCAAGAACATTGTATCAACGAATGATTTAAAGTTAAAAGGTTCGAAACCACATGGCTTCCATGTTTTGATGAAATATCTAATTCCTATAGCTTTACATTTCTTGTCTCCAATAATTTAGATCATATGTTAACCAAAATTTGTTTATTTTTCAAAGCTATATGTATCAAAGTTTTAAACCCTGCGAAATTGATAGCTATGGAAAAAGAAATTTTCATCATATTATGTGAATGAGAAATTTTCTTCTTGCCAACATTATTTTATTTGATGGTTAATTTGATGATTCACATGGTGAGAGTGATTCGACTTTGTGGTCCTGTGCACTATATATGGATGTACCCTATTGAACGGTAAATGAAGATTTTCAATGGGTATGTCAAAAATCAAAGTCGGACAGAGGGTTTTATAGTAGAGTGATATATTGTTGAGGAAGCCATTGAATTTTGTACCAAATACCTATCTGATATAGAAAGCATTGGTCTCCCAAAATCTCGTCACACTGGACGCATTGTGGGTGAGGGAATTTCTGGAAGAGATGTTTTGACAATCAGTATTATAGATCCGAAGCAAGACCACCTTTATGTTTTGTATAACAATTGGGAGGTTGCTCCATATATTGAAACTCAGAAAGAAATTATTAGGTAGTTGAATCCATCAAGGGATGAAAAATTATTATCAAATACACATAATCATCAGTTTATAGGATGGTTTCAGGACTATATTTTTACGCAGTTGGATGAAAATATGAATTCAATTTCATAACTACTTTGATGGCTAGCCTCTAGACCCAGTGTGTATGTATTATCTTACAATGGTTATATAATTAATGGTTATAAATTATAAACAGATGAACATGATGAAGATAGTACCCTGAAAAATAGTGGAGTTACACTAGTGGATGAAGCGATTCATGTTTTTGGTAGTAAGGACAGAAATCTAATTTATGAAAATATGTCATAATTTTCCACTATCAAACAAATATGGGAGTTGAATTATACGACATTACAATTGCTGATTTTTCAATGCAAATTGGTTGATAACAACAGTAGTGTTAAAATAGATGAATGTGGATTTTTGAAAGATGATTTTTGTAAAGAAGGGTACACAAACAAACATTTTGTAAAGGCATCAGAAGCAGGTCATGTTGTGTATGTTCTAGATCCCACAAACTGAAAGTGGTCAATTGTTTTGTTATCGTCCAAACCTATTGAAGGGTCCGATGATAATTCTGTTGAGGGCGATCCTTTCAGTGGTACGTCGCAATAATTTTGCAGTGGTTCAAATGTAGATGACACTTTTTATGTTAGAGGAGACCACAATTAAGGGATTTGGATAATTAGTAGAGGTGTCATATCCCTTCAGCCTTTGAAAAAAAAAAGAGAGTTCAATAAACATGTTATATTTTGTTTGTAATATAGATTTTGTTATCTAATGTTATTATTTTTTAATTAATGAATTTATTTAATCTAAAATAACAGTTCAACCAATTTTTCAAATAATGACTTCTGCATGATCTGGGCTCCTAACCTTGAGGCTGATCAAGTCTCTCAAGCAGTTTCTGCTGCGGCTGCTGCTGCTCCTGCTGCGATTGCTCACAGTGCCGAGCGACAAAACATTTCTGAACCTGTTGTTTCCCCTAGTGTTGAGGTTCAACAACCATCAACGCATGTTGTTAATACCATTTCAAATGAACATATAGATGATGTTGATATCGATGAAATGGTCAGGAATGAAGGACCTACGTCGCAGAAAACACAGGTGTGTTTGTAGTTTGACGGCATTAGACAAAGTTCTTAAGGAGAAAAGAAAAGTCATAAAATTTGATGTCGGATGGAATGCACGAGAAAAACATGTGAATCCCAACAAGGCAATGTTTAGTTGTTACATTGGAGTTTTCACTCGGCAACACGTGCCTATTGACAAAAATTCATGGCACCATGTTTTTTCGGGGTTGAATGTTGTGATCTGGGAAGAAATTACGGTAAAATTATGATATTATTTCTTTAATTTACTAGAAAATAAAAAAATGAAATAATATCTTACTCTTCTCGATCTCTTACAGAGTACATTTATATTAGACGATTTACACAAGGATTATGTACTGAGGCTTTCAGGAAGGATTCATCGAGGTTTTCATACTATTTTAAGAAGTTTTCATTGAAAGATTTCAAAGGTAAAATAAACCCACACCCACCCATTTTCAACGCTCATCTGATATACCAAGAAGAATGGGATGAATTTATTGGACACCATGGGGATGAGAAGTTTCATGTACATTATGGGTTATAATACGTTGTTTGAGGATACGCGTATTCATTACTTTGATTTTCAATATTTCATTTACGAAACAGTAACTCTGTATTGAAAATAAGGAATGTGCATCAAAACCAAAATTACACTATTGTGAAGCAAGGATGAGTTATGCTTCACTAGAAAAGAAAATGGAAAGTATTTTAAATTTACAGTAATATTTTTAGGTGCCAATAAAAAACATCATAATTATCATTCTATATTTATATGTATATTGATGAGTGTAAAACCAAAGACACTTACATCCCACATCATGTGCTATGGTAGGAGGAATGTGTGAATAAGGGAGGGAAGCTAGTAGATGGGAACACACAAAAAGTTTGGAAAATACGTTTAAGTATGACTCGACGATAAAAATATTTGTTTTAAATTGTTATTACCTAAAAAAATTAGTTATTTTCTTATATCTGACAGTCACAGGAATCTGCTACTCCTGTAGCGGATGTAGTCCTATTACAGATGGATTAGAAGCATCCATAACAATACGGTCATGTTAGATGTGTGGGGTTTGGGGTGACACCCTTAGTATATTTTATGAACAAATAAAAACAAATGATAAAGATGAAAAATTGAAACAAATGAGAGAAATACTAGAAACCATTGACAAATGATTGCAATGGAAGGGAGAGTTTCTAACAACTTTTATGGGTGTGAAGCAAGGAGAAGTCACAAATCAAGAACAAACAGTGTGTGAAGATCCCGCCCCACCCTCCACTAGATTTTTGGTGAGCCATTCCCCTCAAAGATCTATCTTAGCTGTGGTTATCAATATTCCAATAATTGTTCCCATGAAATGTGAATCAGAAAAACACTGATACTTTTTCTGTACTGGTCTTCTACAGGGTGATAATTATTGTGATTTATATCTTTCAACACCCACCTATCACCTAGTAGCGAGGGATACACTGTTCAAAATCAATGATGACACACTCCATAATAGACAACTTCCGAAAGATCATTTGAAAGTGACGATTACTGTATCTCTTGATCCAAATGAAGAGATACCTATTCCACTTGATGATGATGATATTCACACGGTCTGAAATGGCTATTGGGACATTCATTGCTTGGCCATCACAACTTTTAAGAGTACATGAAGACAAAGAGGTATTAATTTCCTTCTTTTCAAGCTAAACCATTAACAATTAATGAAAAAAGGGTCTAAACCAATGAATGTTATTATACACAGAGAAAGGGAAGGGGGTGACAAATGTCAGCTCAAAACCATTTAAAGGATCGACCAACCGATCCCAAGGAGCTGATGAAAGCACAATAAAACCACATGTTCTCTATCTACATTTAGTAGCATTGAAGACTCATGTGGATACTAAGCTAAGAGGTTGTAGTAGTCATATAGTAGTTTCCAAAAAGAATATATACGGAGTGGAAAGTCAAGATTTCATTGCTACTGAAAATTTAAATGAGATCCTTGGAAATGGATTGATAGGATTTATAGTTGTAAATATATATATATATATATGAGGTATTCATCATGAATTTATTTTCAAAAAAGTTGATCTAATGTGAAAACTATGACTAAATGCATTTTATATTGTTGACATACATATATATGAAAAAGAGTTGAAGGAATTTTCCCATGATCCAAAATTTGGACTCGTTAGTCCTCATACCACATCAACCCATATAAAAAAATTAGAGCCATCAAAAAAGAATGAAATAGTGAACGACTTGCGGAAAACATTTGAAGGAAAAATTAAAGTTGATAGACTCTTCCTAATACCAACCACGCAGGGTAAAAACTCTACGATTAAAAAATATCAATTAAATTTTCACTTATTTTATTAATTATTCCTTTTTGTGTCTTTAGGCAACATTGGATTCTAGTTGTATTGAACTTAGATACTATAAAGATTTATTTTCTGGATTCAAAGCCAGTATATCCATCAAACTAACCACACTTGATGGAGTTTGTGAATCTGTAAGACACTACATCCTATGTTTTAGGTCTAAACATCATGAAATATAATTTATATTATCTTTTACTATGGATTTTGTTATTATATGGAAGTGTATCATTATCTTCTAAAAAAGGAATGAGTACAGGGGCTGAGCATAAGGAGGCGAGCAAGTACTACGTCTGGAAAAATATCATGGTATATATAATAAAATTTCACTATCCAAAGGCATATCAACACAATTAACTTATTCTCCTAATGATCAATTTTTTTTTAGTGTCCAAAACAACCAAACGATAATGATTTCGGTTATTATGTTTGTAAATTTATTAAAGAGATCATTTTTCGTCAATAAACTAGCATCCGTAAAAAGGTATTTTCAAAAAAACTACTGGTTCATTTAATTTATTTATTAATTCCTATTTTTTATATTTTGCAGTACTATTCTAACTGCCTAAAAGCCTTATACTCATAAGATGATATAAATGTGTTCATAAATAAGGGGGTTGCATACCTGATGGAAGATTTTATATAAATATCATGAAGATCTGACTTGGGGATGTGTACAATTGGTGGTCATTTTTGAGAGGGGTTAAAGGGATCAAAAGATAAAACATTGTTGTATGTAAATATTCGTTGGAAATTGTAATTGTTATTAAATAAATCATCCTTTCTCCAATGTGTCATTTTCCAGTTTCAACAGGTGATATGCACCAGAAACATGCAATAATGATGAACCACTCAAAGTGTTTCTCTTTTGTTTAAAATGAATATATTTTTAAAGGAAAACAACAACAGAAATACGGAAATCCAACCAAATGCATTTGTATTGTATTGATCCACTAGGAGAATAATACATGGGTGTGTTGGGGTTGTGTAAGAGTCAAACCTGCCTCAATACAAGGCACGGTGTGGCCAGTATCACTCAAAGTATCTATCTTTTGTTTAAAATGGACACAATTTTATGTGAAAACAACAACTGACCTACGAAAATCTGACCAAATGCATTCAAATTGTCTTGATCCATTACAAGAACGATCCATGGGTCCTTTCTGACATGTACGAGTCAACCCCGCCTTAATCAGAGGAACGATGTGGCTGGTATCACTCAAAGGGTCTCTCTTTTGATTAAACTATACATAATTTTAAGTGAAAACAAAAACTAATGTATGTAAATATGACCAAACGAATTCAGATTGTGTTGATCCTTTATGATAATGATACATGGGTCCTTTTTGATGTGTATGAGTCATCCCTGTCTCAATCCAAGGCACGGTGTGCCCAGTATCACTTCAAGGGTCTCTCTATTGTTTAAAATGGACACAATTTTAAGTGAAAACAATAATTGATGTACAGAATTACAACCAAACACATTCCGATTGTACTGATACTATAAGAGAACAATACATGGGTACTTTTGGACATTTAATAGTCAACCCACATGAATCTGAGGCCCAGTGTGGCCGGTATCACTCAAAGTGTCTCTCTTTGTTTAAAATAGACACAATTTTAAGTGAAAACAACAACGGACCTATGGAAATCCAACAAAACACATTAAGATTGTATTGATACATTAAAAGAACGATACATGGGTCATTGTTTGACATGTAAGAGTCAACCCTACCCCAATTCGAGGCACGGTGTGGCAGGTATCACTCAAAGGGTCTCTCTTTTGTTCAAAATGGACACAATTTTATGTGAAAACAACAACTGACGTATGGAAATTTGACAAAATGAATTAGTATTGTGTTGATCCTTTAGTAAAATTATCCATGTATCCTTTTTTATGTGTATGAGTCCACCCTACCTCAATCCAAGACACGGTGTGGCTGGTATCACTCAATGGGTCTCTTTTTTATTTAAAATGGACAGAATTTTAAGTGAAAACAACAACTGACATACAAATATCCAACCAAATGCATTCTTATTGTGTTTAAACTTTATTAAAATGATCCCTGGGTTATTTTTGATGTGTATGAGTCAACCTTGCATAAATATGAGGCACATTGTGGCCGGTATCACTCAAAGGGTCTCTCTTTTGTTTAAAATGGACTCAATTTTAATTGATAACAAAAACTGATGTATGGAAATATGACCAAACTCATTCGGATTGTGTTAATACTATAGTATAATGATCCACAGGTACTTATGGATGTGTACTCATCAACCCCTCCTCAATCTAAGGTCTGGTTTGGCCGGTATCACTCAAAGGGTTTCTCTTTTGTTTAAAATGGACCCAAATTTAAGTGAAAACAACAACTGACCTACGGAAATCCAACCAAAAGCATTTGGATTGTATTTATCCTTTAGAATAACGATACATGGGTCCTTTGTGATTTTTATGAGTCAAAACTGCCTCAATCTGAGGAATGGTGTAGTCGGTATCACTCAAAAGGTCTCTCTTTTGTTTAAAATGGACATAATTTTATGTAAAAACAACAACTGGCATACAAACAAATGACCAAAAGAATTAGTATTGTATTGATAATATATGATAATGATCCATGATTCCTTTTTAACGTGTACGAGTTATTATCACCTAAATCTGAGTCCCACTGTGGCCGGTATCACTCAAGGGTCTCTCTTTTGTTTAAAATGGACATAATTTTATGTGAAAACAAAAACTGACCTACGGAAATCTGACCAAACACGTTAGGATTGTATTTTTCCTTTAGTTTAATGATCCATGGGACATTTTTGAAATTTATGAGTTAAATATATCTCAATCCAAGGCACAGTGTGTCTGGTATCACTCAAAGGGTCTCTATTTTGTTTAAAATGGACACAATTTTAAGTGAAAACAACAACTGACATATGGAAGTATGACAAAATGCATTCGGATTATGTTTATCCTATAGGATAAATATCCATGGTTCCTTTTTGATTCTTAAGAGTCAACCCCTCATCAATCTGAGGCCCGATGTGGCCGGTATCACTCAAAGGGTCTCTCTTTTGTTTAAAATGGACACAATTTTAAGAGAAAACAACAACTAACCTACGAAAATCTGACAAAACACATTCGAATTGTACTGAAACATTAGGATAACGATCCATCGGTCTTATGTGATGTATAAGAGTCAACCCCACCTCAATATTAGTCACGTCGTAGCCAGTATCACTCAAAGGGTTTCTCTTTGGATTAAAATGGACAAAATTTTAAGTGAAAACAACAACTGACGTATTCAAATATGACCAAACGCTTTCGGATTGTGTTGATCCTTTAAGATAACTATACATGGCTTCTTTGTGACTTGTATGAGTCAATCCTGCCTCAATTCGAGGCCCGGTGTGGCCGGTATCACTCAAAGTGTCTCTCTTTTGTTTAAAATGGACCAATTATAAGTGAAATCAACAACTGACCAACATAATTTCAACAAAATGCATTCAAATTGTGTTTATCCTTTAAAAGAAATACCCATGGGTCCTTTGGGACATGTACAAGTCATCCCCGCCTAAATCCGTGGCACAGTGTTGTGGGTATCACCCAAAGGGTCTCTCTTTTTTTTTAAATGGACACAATTTTAAGTGGAAACCACAACTGACCTACAGAAATCTGACCAAATGCATTCAGATTGAATTGATCATTTAGGATAATGATCCATGGGTCCTTTGTGACGTTTATGAGTCAACCTTGCCTCAATCCGAGGCACGGTGTGGCCGATATCACTCAAAGGGTCTCTCTTTTTTGTTTAAAATGGGCACAATTTTATCTGAAAACAACAACTAACATACAAAAATATGACCGAACACAATCTTATTGTGTTTATCCTATAGTATATAGATCTATGGGTCCTTTTTTATGTGTACGAGTCAACCCTGAATCATTTTGAGGCCTGGTGTGGCCCGTATCACTCAAAGGGTCTCACTTTTGTTTAAAATGGACACAATTTTAAGTGAAAACAACAACTGACATATGTAAATATAAACAAACACATTCAGATAGTTTTTATACTATAGGATAATAATACATTTATCCTTCTTTACTTTTATGATTCAACCCCGCCTCAATCCAAGGCACAGTGTGGTCGGTATCACTCAATGTGTCTGTCTTATGTTTAAGATGGACACAATTTTAAGTAAAAACAACAACTGACCTATGGAAATCTAACCAAACGCATTTGGATTGTGTTGATCCATTGGTATAATGATACATGGGTCGTTTTTGACATGTACAAGTTGACCCCACCTCAATCTGAGGCACAGTATGGACGGTATCACTCAACGCGTCTCTGTTTTGTTTGAAGTGGACACAATTTTAAGTGAAATCAACAACTTACCTACGAAAATCTAACCAAACGCATTCGGATTATGTTGATCCATTACGATAATGATAAATTGGTCTTTTGTGACATGTAATTGTAAACACCTCCACAATCCTTGGCATGGTGTGGCCGATATCACCCAAAGGGTCTCTCTTTTGTTTAAAATGGACAGATTTTTAAGTGAAAACAACAACTGACCTATGGAAATCTGACAAAAGCATTTGGATTGTTTTTATCCATTAAGATAATGATCCATGGAAGTGTTGGGGAAGTTTATGAGTCATACCCTCCTCAATCTAAGGTCATTGTGGCTGGTATCAGTCAAAGTGTATGTCTTTTGTTTAAAATAGACACGATTTTAAGTGAAAGAAAAACCTTACCTACGAATATCTTACCAAACGCATTCGGATTATGTTGATACTTTAAAATAATGATCCATGTGTCTTTTGTGATGTGTAATATTCATTCCTGCCTCAATCCTGGGCATGGTGGGACGGTTATAACTCAAAGTGTCTCTCTTTTGTTTAAAATATACACAATTTTAAGTGAAAACAAAAACTGACCTACAGAAATTGGACTAAATGCATTCAGATTTTGTGGATCCTTTAAGAGAATGATACATGGGTCCTTTTTGATGTGTTTTAGTCAAACCTACCTCAATTCAAGTCATAGTGTGGCCGGTATCACTCAAAGGGTCTCTCTTTTGTTTAAAATGGTCATAATTTTATGTGAAAACCAAAACTGACATACGCAATTCCAACCAAACGCATTCAGATTGTGTTGATAATATAGGAGAACGATCCATGCGTCCTTTGTGATGTGTACGAGTCAAACCCATATCAATCCGAGGCACGGTTTGGCCCCCCAACCTCTGGACTCCCCCACCCCCATTATACATCACCCCACCACCTATAGACCTCCGCCACCCCCCTGGACACCCCCACCCCCATGGACAGCCACCCCCACCCCCTTGGATACCACCCACCCCCCTTTGACAGCCCCACCAACCCCCTGGACTTCCCCCACCCCTTGGAAACCAACCCACCCTGGACACCCCCACCCCATAGAAAGCCCCCTCAACCCCCTGGACATGCCCATGGATAACTCACCTCCCCCACCTCGGATAGACCCCAACCCCCCTGGACACCCCCACCCCTTGGACAACCACCACCCCTTGGACCCCAACCCACCACTCTAGACACCCCCCGAAGCACCCACCCCCCGGAATGCCCCCCCCCCCCCCCGACACCCTGGACACCAGGCCATCCCCTGAACACCCTATAGACAGCCCCCACCCACCTGGACACCCCCCTCCTTGGACACCACCCCACCCCCTTGGACATGCCCCCCAACCACCAGGACCACCCCCAACCCACCCTCCCAGACACCACCCCGCCCCCTTGGATATCCCCACCACCCCCTCGACTGCCCCGACCCCCGGACCCCCCCCCCCCCCCCCGAAACCCCCCAAACCCATAGAAATCCCCCCCCCCCCCGACACCCTGGACACCAGCCCACCCCCCTAGACACCCCCCATGGATAGCCCCCCCCCCCCACCTGGACACCCCCCTCCTAGACACCACGCCACCACCTGGACACCCCCACCCCATGGACACCCATTTCCCCTCAAACACCCCCATCCCCCCAGACACCCCTACCCTCCCTTGGACTACCACCCCAAACCCCTGAACAGTCCCACAACCACCTAAATTTTGAATTGAATTCTTTATTTATTTAATTAAATTATGAATTATGTGTTAATGGTGTATTTGTATACTTGTTGTATGAGTATACATGGTGTAAATAGATTATGATTTATGTGTTAATTTTTTAAGGGTATACTTGTTGAGATGCTGAATGTTTTGTAGGTGTTGATTGGATGTACTGCTGCTGAATTTTTTGTTGCAGCAGACATGGAATCTATCAGAGCTTTTTTGCACTGATAAAGGATCAGTTCATCAGCGCTAAAAGAGAACTGATAAAATCAAATTTATTAGTGCTTTTCAGTGATGATAATGTTGTCCTTTATAAGTGACTTTTTAGCACTAATAAAGTCTCCCTTTATCAGTGAATTTTTAGCACTGATAAAGGTGTAATTTATCAACTCTTTTTTAGTGCTGATAAAGGCCCCACCTTTTTCAGGGATGATAAAGGCCATTTTTTAGTAGTGTTCTTATGTATGCATGAATTACATTTCCATTTTTCTTGATGTATTGAATAAAATAAAGTTAAAAAAATTTATCACCATTTTATAGTTATTAGGATGTAATATATATCACATATAAGAATTAAATATATCCTTAGTACCTCCCATGAAAATAATTTGTGAAAAAGAAGTCACATCGCTTCCGGAGGTGATATTCCATTGTATACAAGAGTGATATTAATGTATCCTCAATAGAATGGAAGGTAAGATAATATATGTGATATCAAAATTATATAAATTTAATAAACATAAAATTAAAATTTATATATATATATATATATATATATATATATATATTATATCATTATTACAATCCCTTTAAAATGGAAATGTGAAAAATACATCACATTGATTTGTGATGTGGTAGTATGTCGTACACACGAGCGAAACAACTTTTTTCAATGGGTTAGATTGTAAGAAGATAGATGTGATATGATAATAATAGAATTACATTAATTAAAAAATGTTATATACATATTTTAAATCCTTCATTATATCCAACCATGATATGTGGTGATGGAAAACTAATTACATCTGTTTGCGAGGCATTAGTCAGCCATACCCACGATCGACATTTTTGATTACTATTTGATGTAAAATGAAGTGGATATCGTTTATCCAATTAAAAAAATGATATAAAAATTTATGATTTTTTATTATTATATCATAATTATATATTAATATTTCTGGGATGTGGAAGAAGAAATAAAATAAACAAGCTTTTTTATGAACAATACCTCTTCTTCGGATAACTTCTTTAGGTTTTCAACAAAATAAATCCTGGTATTTATGTATGATCAAACAATGTCCTAGAGTATGTTATGAAAGGATTAATTAATGTATTAGAGATGGTATTTTCTAAGCCAAATGTTTTTATATGTGTGAATAATGGAAGAGGGGCCAACTTAATTAAGTGAGGGAGAAGGCACTGATGAAATTTTTAAAAATAATTAACTAAAACCACATTATTCATATAATCAATTCCTAAAATAATTCATTATAGAACCTTATAGTTTCTATAGTGAAGTAATTCATATCCATTTGTATTAGGGTAGTTTTTCAATCATTTTATCCGTTATCTTCGTAGCTTAACCCCTAGTAAACCCATTATAACCTTAATAGTGTTGATTAGTTTTTACTATTTTCACTTGTCATTTTGGAAAAATATTAGGTATATGTTATTATATAATTTAAATTATTTTCATTCCAAATATGGAATCTATTTTTTAAAATTAAATTCATATAAATTTTCTACATCAATTTAAAATTAATTTCACAGATGCGTCAACAAACGGGTTTTCCAAAGAAAGAATTTCCAATATTTAAAAAGTTTTTATATCGGAGTTTAATATTAAATTTATTAAAAAGATGTTAATTTGTTAAATTATAATTTAATTTCAATTTAATTAAAAAAAATTAAGTAAAATTTAACTTTGTAAATAATGTAAACGAAAATACAATTTTGAATGAGAATTTTTATTTTTAACTATTCATACAAAAATTCTTCTTTTTATAAAATTTTCACAATTACCCCAAATGTTAACTTTTACATTTACATTTTTAAAAAGAAGTCTTATTTTTCATATAAATTTCTAATTGTAGTACGAAATAATTTTTTATTATGTGCTAAAAGCATGAATAAACCACCTTTTAAAAAAATCAAAAATGAATTGATTTTAATATAATTTGTTAGTATATTATATATAATGAATATTTGACTATTTATTTTACTCTATAAATGTGTAAAAAATCATGATTTATTTATTCCTAATAAGACCCTCCAATATATGGGCTGTGTTATAATGGTCATGTTTAAATAATAATATTTTAATAAATTATTCTATTTTTTTTAAGTCATAATTACAGGAATCACCAGATATAGAAGAGATCAAATTTAGTTAAAAAGAAATATATATTAAAGTATTATGGTGTTGAATTTTATTCTAATATTAGTGTTGTTCATTATATATTCTTTTGAACATGATTTTTCTATTTTAAAATATCATAGTGTTACAATTCAATGACCTTTAAAATAGAAGGGGGAAACATCATATAGGTATAACTCAATAGTGGTTCAAAAGAATGGATACCTAGGTTGAGAAGTTACATGAAAATCCAATTAAATTTAAAAAATATTATTTCATTGAAAATATATCATATATTTAATTTTAAAATTTAATTCTTGTTAATTAGTTTTTAGAAATATAATTTATCCAAAATTATGTTTTTACAAAAAAAAATTGAATAAATATACTAACCCATTTTTATTTACACAAAAATAGAAGTATTGTTATTAAATTTATGTTGTGGAGAATGTAATATATAATTCTACTTGAATAAAATGAATAAAAAAATTTCATTTAAATTTCAACAATGATCAAAAAATACTAAAAATAATAAAATAATAATAATAACATTTTTATTGAGAATATTTACATGAATTATTAGAAGAAATATTTGGTTTTGTTCTAGAATTTTTATATCTGAATTATTATTTCTGAGACTATAGATCTATTGGATTCATGTCAGGTAGTTATTCCCTAATAATAGGATACCTAGGATTATATTTTTGTAGTTATCTATTCCATGTCATGTGACGTGGAAAATAATTATCATTGTATTTACATTGAAAATACAGTTTTAGTTCAGTGAATGATTAATAATTTAAAAATTATAGATATATGACACCTCTTAAATCACATTAATATTTTATCACTATTTTATAAAACATTACCTAAAAATATTCATTAAAGACATTAATAAATAATTCATATATAGAGATAAAACTATAATATTCATTATGTTTTAAATGATACAATTCTATAAAAAATAACATTTAAAATCCATAATATTTACACCCACTAAATATAAATTACATAAAACAAATAATTTATAGTATTTCTTCAATGATAAAATCATAAACATTTCATTTCATAAAAATCATAGGAAAATATTAAAATAATGGAAAGGTTGATCTAATTGATAATTAGTTAAGAAAAATCATTGATATCTATTGATGATATATAAGAAATTACGGGATACATCATAAAGTAATAAACTTGTGAGAAACTAGTTTATTTAAAGAAAAATAATGATTCATTGAAATAAATTTTGAAAAATACATAATTTAATTCCACCATCATAAAAATTAAAGTGCATTTTCCCACATGGGGAGCCACTAAAATAGTTCGTTGAGTAAGAGAGTCACATTGCCTCAAGGGAACCTCCCCATAAACTGGAGTCTTTTAACTAGAGGTGATTTTCCAAGGTGGTATGGTGGAAGGACTAAACCATTTTATTATAGTGGGATATTTGATATAAAAAGGATTATAAATTATAGAAGCGTGAAAAAAATATAGAACATTGGAAAACATATACAATAAATGAGTTGTATAACTATAAAAATCCAAGGAAATGAAATAATAATCAATATATTTGAAGAATGATATACAAAACTTTGTCTTGAAATGGTGATATAAAAATGGGGAACAAGGCATACAAAGTATACTAAAATACCACATAACATACAAAAAAATATAAAATACCAAAATAAATCTCTACCTAAAACAAGATCATAATCCGGATCCTTTTTTCCCATTCTCTATGATATAAGAAAAAAAATAAAGCATATGTGATAGGGCACATTCCCTTATATACACATGCAGTCATGAATTCTACTCTAGTACTAAAGGCGTCATAAATAGGGTGTGAGATAATCTCAGTAGGCCACCAAAAATGGTGTCCAAAACAATCCATCTAGTGCATACAATATTCTACTCTAAAAGTTTATTGAATGAAAAAAAATTCAGGAAAATAAATACTAGTCGGCCCAGTTTCTGATAGAACACATGGAATACATTTCCTGCTTCAAAATATGTGGGAATAATTCTAATCATTCTATCATATATAAGTAATCATATGTATATACACGTTATATTTATAAAGGTATATTCAGTATGTATGTGAGTAAATTTATAGGCATTACTTGGATACTTTTTTTAATAAGACCTGAGGCATAACACATTCATACATAACTAGTTCAATGACCAATGGTATCCAACAATGATTACAAAACCTAAATATCATATAATTATAAGACCAAATTCCCATCACTGGACATAGAGGGGACAGTGTTCAAGAACAAAAGTCGATACAATGGAATGTTCCACATTTGTCCCATCATCAAAATTGGGGAGACAGAGTGATACACCACGATCATCACCCAACATAATGGATCTTGAAATTACATGCTCAATAAACCCCTAACTATTGATCATTGGACAATATCCAGGTTCCACGAATAATAATAGTATATATTCTCTTCTAAAACATTTATTATCCTTTAACCAATATTAAACACGAGTTTAATTGATTTTTATAATTATTCAACATGTGGTGTGGAATTTACACTCAATTCCATTCAATTATGTTAAACCAATTCATTCGTAAAAAAATGAAAATTCCATTTAATGTTCAATACTAACCACTAAGATTGTGGTTTGGTCAACTAAAAATATAGCTCACGGAGGGAAATTCAATTAACATAACCAATGGGGTGGTATCAAATAAGCATTTAATTTATAAAAATTCAATATGGTTCTATGGTGATACCTAACATGGTTGAGTTTATTTAAATGGTATATTCACAAATTATGGTTATTTTTTTAAATTCTCAGTAATTAAGAAATTTTAAAATGAAATAAAAAAATTGAAACTTTTGGGGAACATTTCTAGACCAACTACCTTGGGTTCATGGTCTACCAATCATCAAGTATCATCCTTTGATTTGACGAAGAACATAATAAATATGATGAGCAAACTAATTCTATGAAAACATGTCATATGATCTCACAAAAAAATGGAACGAGAGACAAGATGATGAATTATGAATGGAAGAATGTTGATTAGTGAGCTTACCATTATAGATACAATGTGACTGACGATGATCAACTCAGAGTTCGGATGTTGGAGTTATCAATGAACCTAGAAAAAGAGGAGGGACAGATCATGGGAGTGGAAAAGGTGTTTTTCCAGTAGAGGATAAAAAAGGGTAATGGGATAAAAATAAATTCATGGTATAATTGTAAAATCCTTCCTCAAATAAGTGGTCTCATAGTATGGCTTCAAATCGTGTGCTAACCATGCACTAGCCACTATCCTAGATCCCCACTCGCACGGGATAGGTACAAGGATTAAATAACCTTGTATAATTTGTGAAAAAATCCTATTTAAAAATTCTAAAAATTATTTATGGGATTGCATCTTTGGTCTAATGGTTTTGGAAAACCATGTGGCCACCTATTTGGAACTGTATGCCTCGCATGGATGAGTTGCATAGTTATCCCTAACCTTGTACTAACTATGTGGCCAAATCTATCTCTCTAATTTCCATAAATTCAACCACCAAACAAGCCCTGAATTCTCTTAAGAAATTCATTAAGCCTTATGGAATGTTTACCAAGGTAGAAAATGGAATTTTAAAAGGAAAAAATGATCTATACCTACATGAAAATATAATTCAATACAACCTCCCCCCTTAAAAAATCATCATTTAGTTTTCCATCTATGTGTAAAGAAGAATCAGTTGAGAAATGCTTCAAACATTGAGCAAAAACTTCATCATTATAACCTCATGCACTATCATGTTCTCGTTCATTCTTTCATACCACCTATACTAGATAAAATGACATGCCTCAGAGATACATTTAATTCTAACCCACAATACACACTAGGTTATACTCAATGGAATAATCCACCTCTAAATCAACCTCATTAGGCTATAAAACATTTTATGTGTTTAAATCACACCAATTCAGTTGAGATGCGTGAAATATATCACGCATAAACCAGTATCGGTATGTGGGTGTTATCATGCAATACACTGGCCTAATTCTCTATATGATCTTAACAGTTTCGATGAATTGAGGTGAACATTCAACCTATCTATAAATCTACGTTTGGCCTATATTGGGTGAAATATGCAAGAAAACCCAATCTCCACAACGCACAATAGAATTATTTGATTTCGGTTAGAATAATACTACTACCTAGACTGTGCTGTCAACATGTACTTCAAGGTCACCTAATCCTTCTATAAAGTCACTTGAATGAAATGTTCTCTAAGAAAATATGCCTAATCTACCAATAATGATCCCCTATGTGATTAGAATGGACTACAATATAGGGTCCCACAAGGGGAAGTATGGATGGAATCTGGAAATGTTTTCTTGTAAGTGAACACAACCATGGGAATATGTTTCTCCCATGAATCCATAATGTTAAGGAAAATTTCATGGAGCATATCCTCTAACACCTGCATCATGTGCTATGTATAATCATTAGTATAAGGGTGAAAGGATATGCTCAGAAACACCTATTTGAAAAAGTAATACTGTAATTCTTTCAAAAATAATGATGCGAATTGTGAAACCCTATCAAATATGATAGATTGAGGTTCTCCATGGTGATTTATGACCTATGAAATGTATTATCTCAATAGATAATATACTGAGATAGTCTTGCAAATTGGTAATAAGTGTTTGTCATTTTTTATCCAATTAACATCTATAAAAACTAGGTTGTTACAATGGGGAAATCGGGTAAAACATCTCACAAAGATTATAGACATAATCCCATTTCTACTCAACAATGAAAAAAGGTTTTTAAAGTCTCATTGGTCACTACTATTCTTTTTTCACCCATTCACTAGTGATACACTGAGTAATAAAGTCGGTTATCTCCCATTTTATTCTGTTCAAAAAATATTGGGGAAGTATTTCTCAAAACAAATTTGTGACTATAGGATGTACAACCCAAGATGAGGTATTATATTTTTATATTAGGTCCTCTTATATGTATATTTGGACCCAAAAAATTCCCATATATTCATAATATCTCATCCCATCCTATGTTCCATCCTGGTGAAGTATCCTTATTATAGATACACTCCCTCAAGACTATTTCCTCGGGATCTGAAATTTTCATAAATGTTAATATTCGAGAAGGGTAAATGTTACTGGTAATGTGAAGAGGACTATCTCGCCAGGATACTCCTAATCCTCAACATGCAATTTTACAAATAGGTATATATGCTTCCACTCACCACTAGCATCCAGAATAGAATAAGACTACGTCATAGAACATAGAGGATCATCTCCTAAATCTACTTTTTGTGGTGTATAGAAAATCACAATATCAAAGGAATGTAGGTATTCAAACCATATATACCACTGGAGATTCAAAACATGATGCATGATGATATACCTGAGAATTTTTTAATCAATTAATAACTCAAACTTCTCACCAATAAAATAATATCTTGTTAGGTCCACTATGTCAAATGTCCTAAGTTGGGGTTGAATTATGGTATGACAGATTAATAATTTCTCATGTTTGGATATTGATTTTTTTTAGAGAAAACTCAATTCCTACTTCCTCCCATAGAAATATATGACCAGATATGAAATCATGCAAATGACACAACAATTTTTACTTGGTTCACCATCACTAGGCTACATCAAAGGAGCATACAACAACGATGTTCCAATGTACAAAATTCACTAATGCTCACAGCCAATAATGAGGACAATATTTGGTCTAGATCTTATATGCCCAGTCTCACTGCCTTTACCGACATTATGGTCTTCTCACTGCATTCCCAAGGGTCAATATATGTTCCCCTTTCTTTGGCTCAATATCAGTGGAAAGGGTCCCAATCTTACTCTTCTTTTGCTCACTGCTCTTGGAAAGTCATCCACGCACTATTTAATGACTTTTACATCAATCACAGATTATTGACATGTAGGTCCCTTCATTTTCATGAATTCCTACATCCTCAACTATAGGTGGATTCTCTGTTGAATTTTCTTTTTCAACCTTAGATGAATTCCACCATCCTGGGTACTTCTAAATACCATAAAATACTTTTCAAAACTAATTTGAATCCTTTTGAAGCATCCATTAGTGTTTGGATATCCTACCTTCTCCTCATAGTACTATATACCAGTTATGGTACGTGGAAAACCCCCTCTGTGTATCGCTTCCACTTTCACAAACCTCCCATCTTCTGCAGAATTCCTCAAACCTTTCTATCTCATACCGCCTCTATGTACCGACTTCGTGAACCTCCTATGCAAATCACCCTATGTTTAAAATTTGTTCTCTATTTTTGGAATTACTTCACTAAATACCTGAAAACCACACCTTATTCCCCACATTAAATGTTCTATGTGGATTATAGTTCATCAAAAACATTTGGATGATTTTCTTCTGTGCGAACCCTTCAGCATTCACAAAATTCTCCAACACAAAATTCCTTCAGAATTTACCGAAATCCCAGAGAAAAAGATGTTCTCTAATGATATTCATTGTCTATTTTAATCTTTGGGATTAGAAATTATTATATAGGAAAAGATATATATAATATATGATAATCTAATATTTAGAAAATCATTAATTCGTTACAGCCTACACCGCATACTGACCATCCAACCACTGCGAACCGCACCCATTCCACGCACTTTTTTTTTCAGATCATCCATGTACTGTATTTTCTTTTACTCGGTAAATCTCCTTTAACAATGAAAATCCATCCCACAGACCTACATCCTTCAGCGTACCATAAGCCTTTCGCTGCGAACCAATGCTGCGAACCATTTTCAGTTTTGCGAACCGCTACGGCATATCGTTCCTGACTCTCCACATACCACCCAAAAAATACTGATGCGACAACTTGAGTGATTTTTTCCAACATATCTAAAACATCAAAATCATGATAAATATCCACTATCTCAATGCAATGTGATAGGTAATTATGATCAAGAGGCCTCAATTATAAATATATATACACTATGACTCTACTGTCCTATAACAAAAATTCCCCAATCCGGATACTTGAGGAATCATAATAAACAATGTATAATTTTCAAGACTCCATGAGAATCCAGATCAGTACTATAGACAACTGGAATTTCAATTCATAAAAGTCTCTTTCACATGATTTTGACCACATAAAGTTTACACCAATTTTAGAAAATCCCATAAGAAGAACTGTAATGTATGATAAATCCTAAATGAAGAGCCTCTAATACACATATATTCCTATGAAATTATTTATATCAAAAATGTTGTTGGGTTTTTCCAAGGAAACTATGTATATCACTTTCACTAGTTCTGAAGATAATCCAAACTCGAGGAGGACTTGGCATATGAAGTAGACTTTGTTGATCCAAAAGTGGAATTTTATTATAATTTCATAAAGATACTACTATCTTAGTGTATTTATATTGATCTTAAGATGTTAGTATTAGTCATATCAAGAGTGATAATACCATAAGATATCATATATAAATATTTCCATCAATGAATATCGATAAAGGTGAAAAACACAATTCATTAGAGCTGTTAAAACTAATATAAAATTTATTAGACAAAAAAAGAATTACCAGATACTAATAAAGACCACATGAACATCGAAATTTTATATGCGGTATATCGGTAGACTTTTCTTGTAGCAGATGATATCCAATCATCAAATCAATTATTGAAAACACCCTCACTATTTGAATCTTATCAAAGAGTTCATCTATTCTAGGATTTGGATATTAATTCATAACTATAATCTTGTTCAAATGTCGATAACCAGCCCAAATCTTAAGGGTACCTTATTTTTTTTGGAAAACAAGGAGTGTTAAACCCCCTAAAGATGTACTAATTCTAATAAAAGATATATCTATTAGGTATTCCAACTTATTTCTGAGATAAAAAAGCATTATACTTATGAAATTGTATAGAGGAAAGGAAACTATTTCCACTCTTGGAACTAGATCAATAGTGAATTCTACCTATGTTTTTAGAGGTATCCTAGAAATGTTATCATGTAATATTTCTTAGAAACATTCTACCATAAGTGGGAAAAATATTATGTAACCCCAGAACATCAATGAATAGAATGGTAATGTTGGATGGAACTATACCCAACCCTTAATGATTTGGAAATCATGAGATTCATGGACATCCCATTATCCATTTTGAACTTGTATTCCACCCTCAGGTTATCAAAACATCACCCTTAATTGATAACAATCAATATGATCTTGATAGGTAACAAACCAATAATTCCTAATAATTTCATCAAACACTATCTAATTTAGGATTAAAATATCTTAGATGGATAGGTATCCACCTATCTCAAGGTAAAATTATGTAACATGGAGAACACTCTTTGATCGGATACCCAATTGTGTGTCATGTGTCCATAAACCACATAAGTGACCTATCTCGAGACACAGAATCTCTAGAATTCCCATAGATATAAATGAGTGTGATATACCTTTTTCAAATAAATCATATACTAAAGTAGTGGATTCTATAATAATACCTAGAATAGTAGAAGGGATTCTACTCTGCTTTTTTAGTATAGGTTTCACTACATGTAACTCACATGTACGACAACCACCACTCACAACCTGACTTCCCTAAACTGGCTTGCTCTGCTAGTGGTGTTAATTCAATGTCTGATTTACTCAACATTGACCACATCCTTGCCCTCAACAGCTCGTTGTATTATATTGTCCTTCCCAGTGAGGTACTAATTCCCCACTCCTAAATTTGGAGTAGGATTAGATCCCTTCACATGTTTTATTATTAGAAAATTCGTATAGAAACATTAGATATGGCCCCATCATGAATTATCCTCTGTACTATACGAGGTATTTCTTAAATAGGGGTTTTGGGTGTCCCAACATCCTACACTACTGATATATATTGAATATGTAAGTATGAGATGTGTGACTACTACTAATCCCATGAGAAACATCAATGTTGATGTTTCCCCCCTCTAGACGAATCATATGCAGAATTATATTTGGAACCACCCAGGATCTCACCATCAGATTCCATCAAATTCCAATCTGTAATGAGGGCCTGGTTGAAAATCTCATAAATAGTGTTCAACTAAAATATGTTACCCTATGACTGTATGGACTAAACCTCCCCATCCTCAAATCTCATAGTGCTCATAATCTCATCACCAGATAAAGTCTGACTGGATCGTTACATCACGGTTACAAGTGCAGAATATTCCATCATAGATTTGACTTCCGACCACATGTTCATGAAAAGTCAATATCTGTTATCCCTCAACAAATTTGTAAAGAAGTTACAATAAAAAATTGTATGGGAATCCCTTGATATCATTTCCCAATACAGGTCCTCCTGGGTAATGACATCCCACCATCTCCTAGAGGAATAGTTTATCATATAGGAATTGAGCTTGACCATATGTTATGGAGGCATCTATGGATTCTCAAATATAAAAGGCATGGAATCAAAACATTACTCAACAACATGTAATATTCTATCCCCCTAGAATGTGTTAGTATGATAATTCTAGAATATCTGATTCAATTCTGCAGTAGATTGGGAAGGTCGAGAATCTCCTTGCATAGATTTCACCATAGGAAGTAAACCCTCCCAAAATAGAGGGTTCATCACCCAAATTCAGAATAGAATGTGGTGACATGGGTGGAAGTATGTGAGGTTTTAGTAGAGGTTCTATATCAACAATATCTAGAGAATATTCCTCACATCCTTCTATGTTTACGACCAGAGGCTGTCATGGTGGATTGATTCTACAATGCGAAACACTTGACTCAGAAAATAACTTTTGAGTTGGAAGATTGCAGCAACGCAATAGTATAGGTACATATCCTTCATGAGAAAAAAATAACACCCTATTACTACTACAAATTCATGTTTTATGTGATAAATTAAATCTATAAATGTATATAAGTGTTATAAAAGACACCTCAACTACCCACTACTCTGGCTGGCTTATTATACTGGTTTCATATCGCATAGCAATGGTTCTGGTATATGGATTGTGAACTATAAGGTATAGTTCAAATACCAATTTACTATGAAATTGGATTCCCATTTATTGTTAATAATCTTATTTAAATGTTTATGTTCAGTTAAGTTTTCACATATATATATATATATATACACGTATATCCCAGTCTAGTTAAATATGTCACCATCCCTGATATATAAAAGGAACAATCAAATAATTTTAAATTTTAATTTTTATATAACAATGACATAGGATTTACATCTGTTATTAGGATGCGACATGTTATACAAAATTATTTGATTAAAAAAATTACCATTCGGAATTTATATATGTACATGCTTTATATGTTTTCATTACCAATCAATAAATCAGATCAATTAACATTATTTTGATCTATGGAACTAGTAGGTCCATAACCCAGAACATGGTATAATTATCCAACTATGGTGTCATTCTATATCTTTGTGGGAAACCCCATTTATTTTTATGAATAAAATTTTGTTAATCCAATTATCAAATTATAGTAAGAATCATTAAAACATTCCCAATACATATCAAGGAAACGAAATATATGAAGCTATAAATGCCCACTGATATTAAATGTGCCATGAAAAAATTCATAGCATATGATTCCTAAAGTCAATATGATGAAGAATTAGATAATAACTCTTTTTAGGGAAGTATGAGGAAATAATACTTAATAGTAATATTATCAATATTATTAACATCAAAAAACATGTTCTTAAACCAAATGTGAAATCAGTGCAACCATAACCTGCATGTATTAGAACAACAACAACCCACCTCATGTAATTTGAGTTTACCCTACATTTGGGTCGGTCACTCCCAAGAATAGGATCATTACCAAATTACATTAAAAACAATTATGATGTATAATACCCAAGTTGTATGCCAAATAGAAAAAATAAATCACTGAAATAGATTAGCAACATCCTGACCTGGGATCCACTAAAATGGTGCCCTGAGCTAGTGGGTCACAAGGAATAAAGTGTGCCTATTTTTACAAAAAAGTATTCTAACTAGAAGAAACTATCCAAGGTGGTATGATGGGGAGAGCATACCCTCTTCTCAGAGTGACACAAAAGATATAAAAATTTTAATAAATTGTAGAAGCATGATATGTCACACATCATAGTTAAAAAAGACACCATTAATGATCATCAGTAGTATAAACATCCAAGAAACTAAAACAATTATAAATAAATAGGTAGAGTTATATAAAAACTTATTTCATGGAATGATGATATTAAAAAGGATGAACAAGGGATACAAACTTTAGGCATATAAAACATTCCATAAAAAAAGAAAAAAAGCCATCTCCCCTTGAATCGTGAGCATACACTTAGTCCTATTATTCCATAATCAATTATATAAGAAACAAAATCAACCATAATTTATAGGGTTCAATCCCTTATGCCCACATTCATTCATGAAGTTCACTTGGGTATAGAAGGAATCCTATGTATGGTTTGAGGTATATTCAATAGTCAACCCCCAACGTTGGTAAGAATAATACTACAAGTGCATATAGTATAATAGTGTGAAAGTCTAATGAATGAAAAAATGATGGAAAATAAATACTAGTCTGCTCATGTTTCTAAAGAAAACCTAGCAATCTTTACCTACGTTCACATTAGCTCGGATTAGTCCGATCTGTCTGTAAAATATAAGTAATCATATATAAATACATAATAAGTGTATATCTATATACACTATATATATGAGGAAAAGTGTAGTTATATACCTTTATACTAGGTGATATATGGACCTGGGTGGAATTCAAGCTTCCATAACTATTCGGATGAGCTATAGGCTGCAACAATTGTTACAGGCTTAGATTCCTAGATGAATGAGATACATCATTCCCATCACTCAAGATTGTAGGTCTAGTAATCATGCCCAACACCCAATACAAGGGCACATGGATCATCATTCCCATCTTCCAAATATATTAAATAGTGTGAGACACCATGCCCATCACCAATTGTAAGGGAGCATGAAATTCAATGCTAAACATATCTATTACCCATTTTTCACAGACCAATATCAGTGGTCAAATAAAAATAATAATAAGGAGGGTGAAAATCTAAAATATTTCTAACAATTTAACCCATCATAACCTTAGTTTTACCATTTAAAGTGTTGATTTTTGTATTAATTAAACATGTGTCATGGCCTTCCAACCAACTTATATTCAATTAAATCAAACCATTTCATTTGTAATTAAAGGTTAATCCATTGGATGTTCAATCCATTCCACATAGAAAGTGGTTGGGATAATTATTCATTAAACACAAGGATAGAAATTCATTTCAAAAACCTAATGGTGTGGTATATGATAGGTATGAAACCTTTAAAAATAAATAATGGTTTACATGAGTACCTAAAATGGTTTAATTTTTTAAAAAATGTCATTAAAATTTTGATGTTATGCATTAGAATTTACTGTGTGAAGCATATACAAAAATCAATAAAACACCTATTTTTTTTTGAATGTTTCTATACTACCTACATCAGGTCCATGGATGACCACTCATTAGGTTTCGGCCTTTGATTCGAAGATGATCAGATGAAATTGGAAGAACATAACAATTCCATGAAAATATGTCATGTGATATTGAACAAATATAGAACAATATATGAAAATAGGAATTATGAAAGGAAGAAAGATGTTACGGGATCTTAAGGTTACTGATCTTACATGACTGATGATAATGAAATTAGATATTGGTCAGGGGAATTACTAATGAACATAGAAATGGAGGATGATAAGCTCATGGGAGAGGAAAAGGTTGTTTTTCATCGGAGGAGGAAGAAAAAAGATGGTGGGGTTAAAATCATCATAGAGGTAATTGGTAAAATCTTTGAAAAATAAGGGGACATGTGGTTTTCTCACATAGATGGTGAAACCATATGCTAATAATGCCACAACCATTGTGCAAGATTCCCACTCACATGGGTATGGTGCATGATCTGACAAATCACGTTCAAGCCAAGTGAAATGCGTTTGTTAAAGATTCTATAGTTTATTCATGGGAGTGAGGCCTAGAACACCGGGTTATGGAATATCATTTGGCCTTATACTATGAAATGAGTTCCCAATACAGTTGAGTCTCATATTTATCACTAACCAAGCACAAACTATACGACCCTATTTTTTTTCAATTTTCAGAGATATGAGCTTTGAATAATATGTGGATGCTTATGAGACCTTCTTTAGGCCTTAAGGAACATTTACCACGATAAAAAGGTAATTTATTTAGAAAAAATGATGATCTATTCCATCATGAAAAGTCATGTAGTGACATTTATTCAATCTACTATTACATCTTAACATGGTAGTTTAGGATTACTCTATATGTTCAATAAAAAATATAATGATATGTATTGTATACCCAATTCATTATAGATATATAAAATTAAAGGCCCACTAATAACATCCTATTATTTCCATACTTGTGTTTTCTATATTGGGATAAAATAATATAGGTGATTATACATCACTCATAATGTATAACAAGATTAATCTTTGAAAAATAACAAGTTACAAAACAATTACAAGAGATATAACTTAGGAGAAAACTAATGAGATTGAATGATATATATCATTTATTTCCATATAATAAATAAATAAAATTATATGTTATGTTAAAATTATTTCATCTAAATAATGTACAATATTATAAATATATACGAATAATATTAAAGAAGAATATTTAAAATTATAATACAATACATATATAATTTTATTGTCAATTTAATTACATTGGAATAAATCACCAAAATTCATTAATTATTTAAATTATATTATAAAAATTAAATATAAGGAATAATATTTTTATAATAATAAATATATAAAAATACCCAAATAATGATTATAAAATGGTTTAATTTTATAGTAAATAGTGATTAGTATGAGCACAATTATTCAAATTTATGAAGAATGATTCAATGATGGTATAATAAAATAAAATCCTTGGAAAAGTAGAAAAAATATCATAAAATATAAATATAGATTATTTATATATATGAATTATAATTTGAATGAAAATAATATAAATGAGTATTACATTGGTTTTTTTGTTTTGACAAATAAATGTTTTGATGTCGGATATTAATTAGTGTTATATTTTTATAATGGTTATGTTAGTACATGATATTGAAATTTTATATGGTATATGAATCATTGCAGATGAATATTCAAATATATACCACATTAATAGATTTATTATTTTAGTAAATATCATAACTAGTTATCATGATCAGAAGTACTAAGTAATAGTAAAATATTTTAGAATTTCATAAAATGGGGTGGAAATAAAATAATTTAAAATATAATAAAATGATGGTAGGGATTAGGAGAAACTCATTTGTTGGAAACATTATTTTCTTCATCAAGATATTTTACATTATGGAATTAGTATTCATGATTTTTTGGATTATTTGGTGAAATTATGTTATGTATTGAAAACATTTTATAAAAAATATTTATACCATTTTAATGATGTTATTGAAATTTTTAACCAAATTGTTTTATTGAAAAGGTTGTTTTCTTGTTGGTTTAGTCATTTCATGGGAAACTATATGTTTTTTAATGCATTAATGTGAAATCAATTTACATAATAATTTTCTTTATTGATTTTGAATTTTGAATTGAATTTAGTTTATATTTTATGTTTGGACGAGATATTTTTATTTATCTTTTATAATTTAATTTTATTTTCTTATTTGAAATAAATGGTTTTGCCTAAGTATTTTATTGATATTGATGTTTTCCAAATATTTATGATATAAAATATTTTCGAAGAAAACATGTGGTTTTACAGCTTTTTTCTTTTTTGTCATTGTTATTTAAAAACTATTTGTTATTTTATATTTTATTTTGATTGGTTTCATTTATGGTGGTGGAAAAGTGGTTTTTAAGTGTTATTTTGATAGAATATATTTCATGGAAAACATAACATTTTATAAATTAAATGGGTTTCAAAATAGGTTTCCAATATTTTATTTATGTTGAATTTTTGAAATAGAATTTATAATTTTCACTAATTTAAGGAGAATCAATTGTTGAGTTTATTTTGGTTTTAGTTATATTTTAAAATTGTATTTTATCAAAATTTATTACGAAAATTGATTAATTTGAGTTTTTTATGGATTTAATATTAGTGATTTTTTAAAACCCATGGGGTTGTTTGTATTACACATAAAATGTTTAAAAAGGTTTTTATTGAAAAATAATTTATTTAAAATTTTATAAATATATTTATTGGTTATAAAAGTGATATTTTATAAAGATTAGTCTCTTTTCAAAATTATGTGAGAAGGGTTTTTCCAAGAAAACATGTTTTAACATTTTTCTTATATGTTTAATTAAACCAATGACTATGTTATAGTAATGTGATATTGGTTTTAATTTCTCAAAAGGAATGGTGACATTCCTTTGTATAATGTATTAAAGCCTGGGGTGGTACGGATTTTATCCATATATTTGTTGTTTGTTAGGGCGGAGTTATCCTATGGTGTAATGGGTTTTCTACTTGTATTAGATATTAATAGTATGGAGGTTTTCCCATGGTAGATTAGTATTGAAACATGGATTTATTTATTTTATTTATTTATTGGTATAATAATATTAGTTTTGGGGATAGTTCAATCATTCAAATGAAGTATAGGTATTTATCTATTAGTAAATGATACTCCAATGATATTTGGAGAAACTAGAAAACTACATTAAGAATTATAATATAAAAACTCACTGATAAAATAAGGATTTGAGTTCTATTATGTATAATTTGGTTGTGGTATCCTAATTTCTTGATGATGTGGTCTATGTAGGTGTACACTAATTTATGGCTCAATGGGTGATTTTTAGAACATCATGATCATAACATGTTGTATTGTCTTTATTCAAGTTTCACATATCATTTTACACCCCATGAATCATATTGATTAAAGGGACTAATTATAGTAGTTATAATACCCTTATACTGTATAATGAGGACTATATTTAATAGTGTGTAAGATAGACAATTTTGAACAAAAAAACAACAAAATGTTATTATTTAAATATGACCATTATAACCTAACTGCTGATTTAGAAGGAATGCATAGGGTTATTTTCTATAGAATTTATAAATTTAATTTCATAATATGTGTATTATTTTTTAATTTATTATATATAAATTATCAATGTATATATTTTATGAATATTTTGAAAATTTCTATTCTTTAACGAATAGTGAAAAATATTAATTTTTATTTGAAAGTATATTTTATTTTAAAGTATTTAAAAATTAATATTCTACTTTATAAAAATTTTATAATTTAATTAGTTAATTATTGTTATAAATAATCCAATTATGTTCTTTTTAATTAAATTTATATTTAATTTTGGTATAAAAAATTTTATGCATAAAAATGGATTTTCTGAAAAACTGTTTTTCAACACGTTTGGATGGTTTAATATTATATGAAATTAAAAAATATGTGAACTGATTCATAAAAAATGGATTATATATTTTTAATTATAAGTTCAATTTTTTATATAGGTTCCATTTATTTATTTTTATTATCAATAGAAATTATAGTCAATATTTATCACCTTGTTAAGGGAAACCCAGTAATTAAGTTTTCATAAAATTTGTTAAAAGCTAAAAAACAACCCTAAAACATTACTTTATATTATTAGATTAATATATTGTATCCTTTTCAAACCATTTTTTGAAATATGGATTATTTGGGTCATATTTTAAAGAGTTTTACATTTACTATATATAAGTAAAATATAATGTCAAAAATGTCAGTTTCTTTTTTTTAATGTCTATAACATTTTCTGAACAATATTAAAAAATAATGTATTCTTATAAATCAATAAATTAATGGTAAATTATTTTTTACCATAGTAATTTATTTATAATAATTTGTTATAAAATAATTTAATTGTATTCTTACACATCACCAACAATGTATTTATTCAATTATTAGAAAAATTAAATAAATGATTTTAAAAATAAATTAAAAATAATATATTATGAATTAATTTTTCTTACCTAAATTGTTTGGATAAATATAAAATATTACATATTTTTTAAAGTATTTTATTCTAATTCCCCTAATTTCATGTTGTTTTCATGGTCAAATCAAATGAATAGTTCCAATATGTACATTAATAATATTTTCATAAAAGATGTAAACTTTCAAATAAAAATACTATCATTAACCAAGATATTGGGATATGGTATAACATAAAAAAAATGTACCATTATTTTGATAATTTTACTTTGATATTAACAATATTAACCCTAACTGGTTAAAGGGCCTTGCTATTTTTGTAATCATCAAAAGTGATAATTGGGGGTAAAATAAAGAGATAAGTGTGAGAAAATAATTTAAAAATCTATAAATTTTATAGGATGATATTATTTTGCCTCATATGCAATATATTATTTAATTATATTATATTCTATTTATTTTTTCACGAAAAATAATTTACATTACTTTAATATTTTATATTATTCAAAGAGTGCCTCTCCCTTCAATTATAAAAGGTGACCTCCCCTCCTATTTTCATCACACATAAAAATAAATTTGGTTCCGATTAAACTATATAATTACCTTAACTAAACCTCAAAAAACATCCAATATGCATTTTTATATTCATAAATATAACCAAGGAAGGATTTACTTAGGGACCTAAAGATGTTTTCCAAAGAGGAGGTATGTTTTTTAACAAAGCTTTTTCATTTTATTTCATCTTCTATATCCATAAAATTTTTTCCAATAATAATTTCATAAAAAAATAAAAATTAACCATATACTAGTATGTTATTGTGGTAATTTCATGACCTATATCAATATCATTTTCTATCAAAGGGTAAATTAAACGATCATTCAAGTGTATGATAGAGTACCGAGTTGCAAACAGATGTAATTATTTTTCCATCACTACATATCATAGATTGTTATAATGATGGTTTTTATGTATATATATTATATTTGGGAAATAATTATCAATAAAAAATAGTTATATATCCTCAATTTTCATGTATTTCCTTTTATTTAAAATTAAAAGTGTCAATCGTGTGGTGGTGGGGGGTACCACCTCCATGAAGCCATGTGATACGTTTTTTATCCCCAAATCACATGGATGAAATATATAACTATATTTAAAGAAATAATATGGTATTTATGTTATTATTTAAATTTTATGAAGACGAATTTTTACACTCCATCTTTCTATTATGATAATTTAAAATATAAATGTAACATATACATACATATAGCATGTCATATTCATGATTGTAACGTAGTTAATGTTTTGTAACCAAACATAGTTATTGGTTTTAAATGTATTACTGATGTATCAAAATTATAATTATGACATTATTATTATTCTTGGTATGATGGGTTAATTTACCCATTGACTATAGTCACCTACCGAAGTTATTTTTAAATAATGTGTTGAATATCTTCAAAATGTCTAACGTGATATTTACTGATTAAGTAATTGATTATAATAAGAAAATTAAATTAATAATATTCATATAAATGGTTATTTTAAAAATATTATTACCCTAATTTTATGATTTCATAATATAAATAATTTTCCTGATGATTCGTACTCGAGTAAAGGGACATTATACAATACAAACACCATTTTCAATATTTTAAATATTTATTTTCTAAATAAATTTATTTATTTTTCATAATCATAAATTTATTTTATAGATTTATTTATCAATAAATTAATGAATTATAAGTGATATTTTATGTCAACATTTTCTTTTAATCACTGTTTTTAAAATGGAATATTTGAATTTAATTATATCAAATGTTTTGAAAAAACCAATAGAGGATTGTTCCATTTTCACATATATTACATCTTTGGTTTTTAAATCAATAATAATTTTTATTTGATGTATTTATTTCATTACAATATTTCATGATTTTTGAAATTAAAATTCCACTTTTTATTTTTCTTTAGTAATTTCAAAAATAGTGTGAAATCCAATAGGTATTTCGATATCCAGAAAAGTTTTCTTATGGGTGAAATGAATAATTTTATGAATATAATGTTGAATATATATATATTTTATATCTAATGAATATTTTATGGTTATAGGGAATTATTTATGATTATGTACAATTACATTAAAACCTAGAATGGTTGGTTATGTTATAAACCAAGGAAATGTGGTTCCGTTATAAACCATGTTCTGTATGGTTTGTGATAGACCTCCAACACATTAGGTATGAATTTCATTGGAAGTCGATCGTATTAGTTTTTTAACCTAAAAGAGTGCTACGAAAATTATTTCCAAATTTACTGTCATGTTATTTCTATCATTTATATTGTGATTTAAAAATCTATTATGAGTTCACATGTTAAGATAATGAGATTTCATATATAGTTATTTATAATAATATTATTAAGGGTGATAAATAAAATGTTGTGAAAAAAATTTCATGTGTTTTTCATGATTTCATAGAAACCATTATGAATTTTATTTTCCATTTTGGATTTATTATGAAATTATTTGTGAAAATATTTGGGCAAAGAACAAGATTTCATAAGTAATGAAATTTTAATTTTGGTATAAAATATTATTTTGAAAGTGGAAAATTTTCATAAGTATTCAATAACTAACATATTTATTTCATTCTTTTAATGACCCTCACAGTGATGTTTATTCTCATAAAAAACAAGGACTAAGGATTTTTAGAAATTATATAATGTTCCAAAAAAAATTTATGGGGAATCCTCATTAGATAATAAAACTTTTTTTAATTATACATGGTTTTAAATTTCTATGGTCTTATTTTTTTAAAAATGGATATAGAGTGAAATTTAAACCTTTTAATATATATTTTTTATTCAAAAGATACGTCTTAATTATATAAATATTTAAACCCAAATTATCTTCAAGAATTACAAAAAGTGAATTATTTACTAAAAACTAAATAGAACATAATGTTTATAATGGAGTCCTTAAAGTTTGTATCAAAAGAATATTAAAGATAACATTAGAGATTAATTTTTTTATATGAGTTTAACTTAAAAGTTAAGGAAACCATAATAGTTTTATAAGTTTATGTATGATCATAAGTTAAATGGTATATAAATCTCTTTTTAGGTCTTATGTTATATGATTTTAAGTTGATTGATCATATTTTGGGTGATGTTTTATTAGGATGAGTTATATATAACTCTTAGGTTTAACATAAATGATTATTTTGGAAGAATACTATCACATTTTGAAGGATGTAAGCTAAACTGAATGAGATAAGATTTTAAGCTAAAACATTCCTTGGTATTGATGTTATGAAGGTTATTTTTTTGATGATCAGCATATTTGTGAGATTGTAATAGATATTATATTAACATAGTTTAGTAAAATTAATACTCTCCAAATCCATTAAATTTGTTGGGATTAAACGTGAAACTAAAGGGTTATAATGTTCAAAACCCATCCATTTTCCTACATGTTTTCATGTTTAGTGTGAAATAATTTTATTATACATCGATTTTTTTAGATAATTATTTAGATGATTTTGGGAACATATTTTTTATTATATAGATAACTGTGGAATTTAAAAGTTATTTGGTGATTAAGTGGTCAATATTATTTCATTGAAAGATAACTATATCTTTGTGTAATACTATATGAATAAGATAAGTATATTTTTATGGGGTTTTATTTGAGTATTAATGGTTGAATTAAATATTGATATTATATATGATTTTAAATTGGAATTATAGTGATTTAGATTTTTTATGGAAATGGTTATCATTTCATTAATATTATATAAATAGGGAATACAAATTTTTGGAATGATACATTAAGAGTGATTGATATTATATTTATAAAAACATTAAATTTATTGAGGAAAAGTATATGATAATGTCATTATAATAGTTTGGATTCAGTCATAGTTGGAAATATTTTGATGAGTTTTGTGGATAATTATTTGTAAAATGATATTTGTAGAAACTTGGGTGTTTTTATTGGGTATTTAAATATTAATATTGGATTTCTTCTTATGAAGGTTTATTAACATTAGGAATTTTGTTAACTAGAGCTAACCATTTTAGTTTTGGATAATGTCTAAATATAGGGGGAATATATTTTTATCCTTTTTTGTAAATATTTGATATATTAGAAGTTCATTTAAATGATTAATTCAAAACGATTCATCTTCAATACTCATCGTTTGTAGAAAAAGATAAGATTGTGGAAGAAATTGATTAAAGGATGAAGTTTCCATTGTCAAGTATGTAAAGTTACATATCATTTTATTACATATGGTAATTAAATTTATAAACATTTTGAAAAGGGTCTTGAATCAAAAATTAAATCCAATTACCTTAATTTTCTAATGAATATATTGTTTTTTACACCACTTTTGGATAATATATTATGGTAATTAAATTTATCATTATCATTTAATTTCCTATAATAAATTTTCTATGTCAGTCTCCATAATTATTTTGAGAATTATATTTTATTCTATATCCATATATTAACTTCCCACTAATTTTCATTTGTTTTGGAAGCCAATTTTTGTTATTTCATATTACCATTGTACATTCCATTCACTATTTTCAATAGGATGTTTTGTTAAACCTTTTTATTATGTTGGGTTTAAATAAAGGTATTTTAAAAGTTCAACCCATTTATTATCAAAATAAAATTAAAAATTTGAGAATCAAATTTATTAATGGGGTAGAATATAATAACCAATGGTCTTAAAATAAATACTATATTTGATAGAATAAAAGATATGAAAATCTCATCTTTAATTAACCATACATTATTATTATTTAAATATTACTATAATAATGTACCAATTGAATTTGGATTAATGAATAGGATTTACCATAATGAGAAAAATTAATATTCCTAATCAATGTACATTTATTAACTAATTCTTAAAAAAAACACAATTTTTTTGTAAAGCCTTTTGATGATTCAAAAATATGTTTTCATCAAACAAATATTCCAATATATGAGAAAACATTATAATTGATTTTTTTAAAATATAATAAATTGACTTTGATGAGAATTATAATGTTATTAAATTCATTATATAGAAATTATATTAGGATTTATAGTTGATATTTTTCTAAAAGGATTTATTTTTCAATTATTAATGAAAAATTATGATTTTTATTTAAAACTATATATTTTATTTAATTATTTATAATTTAAAGTTCTATTTTGGATTAGTTTTAAATTTTAATTAAATAATTTTTAATAATAATAATCCAATTATAGTATTTAGATATAATTGTGAAGATTAATTTAGTCTAAAAAATATTATACATAAAAGTCAATTTTTAGAAAAAACTACTTTTCATTGCATTTGGAGGGATGAATTTGATATTAAAATCTAAAAAATATATTAATAGAAGATAAAAAATATATAACATAGTTGGAATAATAATTCTATATTTTTTAAATAGGTCCCTTAATTTTTTTTCATTATGAATGGTAAGCACAGAAAAATATTTTCACCTTGGTGAAGGTAAATCTGGTCAATATGGACAAAAAATAATATGATAAGGACTAAAAATATCTCCCTAAAACTAGATTTTATCTGATTGGATGAGTGGTGACCATACTTTTCAGTATATGTTTTGAAAATATGGAATCTTTTTTCCACATTTATTTTATTTTGACCTTAGTAATTTTAATGTATAAGATAATGAAAAAAATGTCACTTTCATGATGTTAATATATATTATATTTTGTGATGTATATAAAAAAACTACATAGATGGTTATAAATAGAAATTTAAATGAAGAATTATTTATTTATCATGATAATTTATATTTAATTTTTAGTTATGAAATAATTACATTAAATTCTTACACCTCATCGATACAATATTTATTTAAATAAGTGTGTGGGAAATGGATCTCTGCTTTAAAAAATTATGTTATTGACTGATATAAATGTGTGAGACATGGATTAATGCTTAAAAATACAATATGTGATAACAATAGGATGTGGGACATGGAATGATGTTACAAATAGCTATGGGGTGATAGACATGTTGATCAAGGCCTAAAATATTTGATTTAGACTATTATTCAATTTTACAGAATATGAATTGAAATTAAATGGATAATAGAAGCACATGTTATAATGAATTTTTATTCCCTATGTGAAATTGTTTAGACTTCGGCATAGTCCAAAGTAGGTATTTATGGTTCAGTTGTCATTATGAATCTGGGTTATTTATGTTGTTAATTAAAGAGTAATGAAATTTGATAAATGAATGAATTATTATAATTTTTTTATATTATTTCATTGTAGCCAACTGAGTTATACTCACACCCTACTCAGGTTGACTGATATCTAGCTAAATAGACATAATGTTTATTGGACATGTTAATGGAAATACATTTGCATTATATGGATAAGTTGGTATAGAGAAAAGATGAGAGAACAAAACTTGATTCATGGAATAGATTAGGGGTTTTCAATGTGTTTTTTTTTGGATTTTCATATTGACACTTGACACATATAGGGAGTTTTTATCTACTGTTTTGGTTTAATTGTTTTATTTTTCCTTTGGTTATCATGTGATGCTGGTATTATTCTAGTTATGGTCCTTATCATTTTGTTGTTGTTTATGTATTTCCTTTTTTTGTGTTACTTTAATAAAAATGGTATATTTTCCCCATATTTTATATTTGACCCCCATCGCTAGTAAGAAACCTTGGTGTATAGTGAGGTGCATCGTAGGTCGTGTGACCGATCAGCTTAGGGATCCAATGTATGGCCCCCCGAGTTAGGATGTTACAAAGTGGTATCCAATCACATGATTTTTTTATTTTTTCTATTATTATCTATTTTAATATTTGGGAATGATATACATGATATTAGGACGATTTGGACCTTTGTCAAGTGATCATGCATGGGTGTAGCTAACCCATTTATGATGGTAAAACCATGTACCCAATGTTGGATTGTTGTTATTGATTCTGGTCATCATAGTTGGATATTATTTCACCTCTACTAATTGACTTGTTGTGTGATGTTATTGCTTTCTTATATTTTATTTGTGGAATGGTATTGAACAATGGTTGTGAGTAAATTAATTATTCTAGGAACTCAAGATTTATTGTTACATATATCATTTTTAGAAATGCATCAAAAAGAAGGTTTTATGTGATAATTATAAATGAAAATGTGTTTTCTTTACATATATAATTTAAATGAAAATGGTCCTTAATATAAAATTAGAAATTGAAAAAAGATGTTGAATATGGTAAATGAAATTGATTAATGGGTGTCTAAAGGGAACATTGAAATGTGAATATGTTTTAACTAATGTGATCCATGACCATGTGTGATGGACAGTTGAGGGTAGTGATACTGTTTTAGTTTTGACCATGTTGTGGGTAATGGGGATTGAGTTGTATTGGATTTAAGTGAATACCTCTTACGTAAATGTTATATTATATTTTCAGGTTTCATAAGATGTGTTTGGAATTGTAGAGATATGTCACCATGACAACACTTGTTGATAGGACTGTAAGTGGACAAGGATTAAAATGTGACCCCACTACCAGAACCAGATGCTCTGATACTTTTGGGTGAGGATTCCAGAGAGTAGTTCCAATAGGTATTTTCTAGGTATATATAGTTTATGGAAAGATAAATAGGGATGGTTTTGAAATGTATGTATTACTTGACTTTGGAGTTCCAAATGTTCCACACTTCAAATTTAATGGGAGAGGGTGGACCTGAGGAACCAAATTTCTGGATTGAGATTATCAAGAAGATAGGTGACCATCTAGAGACTCCTACGAGGAATAGATTAAAACTGGATACTTACACGTTACATGTTCAAGTGAATCATTTGTGGGACATCATTACTCGATGTGGAAAACTAGTGAATATAGTGTGGAAGGAATTTTCAGAGATGTTATTTGATCCATTTAATCCAAAGACACTCAGAAAATAGAGGGTAATAGAGTTTATGATGATGACCTAGGGGAGTATTATTGTGATGATCTATGAAGGAGGATTTTAAAAAATATAGTTCTTTGATATAGGATTGGATGGAGATGAGTTGACTGCCCGAAATAAATTATGATGGGATTAAATGTAAAATTTTAGTCCCATGTTAACTTATTTATATTGAAGAAGTTCAATGAGGTAGTGAAATAGACTCTCATATCATAGGGGAACCTAAAAAGGATTTCAGGGAAATGCGAGTGGTATCTACTAGAAAACCATGACATATGTTTTCCAATAGTAGGAAGAATCACTTTGGGAATATTAACCAAGGAGGTAGAAATCATAGTGGAAAGGGGAAGAATCAATTACTCAAGACCAGACCTCAGTGACCAGCCACGGGTATAGTATTTTGGGACCTGATAATAGATAGTTCCCCAATTAGAGATAGAGAGATTCCCTTACAATAGGATGGTACATCTACATCAGTTTTTCTAGAGCCTACAACACAAGGGTAATTATGGAGGAGTCAGATAAAATTATATTGATGTAAGGGGATATTCTACACTATATCAGTCTGAAACATATAGTTCTACATTATGTGGGAAGATAGGTTGTGTATGTGGTATTTATATGAATTATCAGTTGTATCAGCATAGAGTTGCAGATACACCTTTGGGCCTATGCACAATAAAAATCTATTTGCGCAAGGGATGTTCTATAAATAATAGGGAGTATAATTTTCGATTATATATTTAAATTCATTATATGGTGGGATTTAACATTATTTTTTGTATATAATGGTTAGTTTCATACCAATACCACAATGATTTTTACCACAAGAGAGTGAAATGTACGTTTCCTGAGGGAGACAATTATGTAAGTCAAGGAGCGGGGGATATCCTGGAATTCCATGCATGGGTAGTTCATTAGAAACTGGCGGAGAACACCGCCTAGGATTCATGTCTATTTTTGTATGATGGGTGCTATAAATCAAGGTGTCTTCATATATGTAGTGGATGAATACAAATAAATGTATCACGAGGACTTCTTAGGGATTCCACATGAGATAGATGTTGAATTTAGGATTTATTTGATTGCTAGAGATGAGCTAGTTTCTATTCCACCATATATAATAGAACCAGTAGAGTTATAGTTTCACAAGACTGAAATGGAAGAGTTTATTGGTAAGGGGTTCATCTATTCGAGTACGTCACCTTTGGGTTCTCTATTTTTTTATAAGAAGGATGATAAGACATTGTACTTATGTGTTGGCTACTTGAAGTTGAATCAAATGACAGTGAAGAAGTGATACCATATTATTTGTATCAATGGTAACATTTACATATTGGGAGGAGAATGTGACTTCTAAATGATTGAATTGAGATTAGGGTTTCTCTAGTTAAGAGATTGATCTTCTGATATACCACATACAACTTTACGAATCATGTATGGCCTTTATGAGTTTTTTTTTATACCTTTTGGGATGATGAAAACTCCATATATATTCATGTACTTGATAAATAGAATCTTACACCCATCCTAAGATTATTTTTGCGATTGTTTTTTAATTACCTTAACTTTTTGAAAGATATTTGTTTCATGAAAATGTGTGTTACATTTTATTTATTCAAAATAAAACAATGTTTATTTTAACGAAGTAAATATAAATGGAAATGTTACCATATGGACTTAAACATTATATGACCATTGGTGAATTATGACTATTGTTCCATAAGAATTATGGATGAAATAATAATTAATTTAAACTAATATATTACAAATAATGATTATTTTAATGAAATTGTAATATTAAAACACTCTATTTTAAAATTAAATTCATAAAATATATATTTTTTCATTTCATGGGTGAGAAATATTACTATGCATTTTTTATCAGTCATTATTTTTAATAAATAAGTATTTATATATTTAAATGTTATATATCCCATACTTATAGAATTTTTAAGCTAAAATAAAGACAATTCATTAAATTTGAACATCTATAGTTGGTTAGGGTGAAATTATGAGAATTTTCTAAAATATTCAATTTTTTGGTGAATTGTAAAAAAGTAGTTATGTGTTTTTGGTAAGTTTAATGACTTCATAAATATCTCATAATGATTTATTATTTAGTTAACCATAATTAAAGACTCAAAAAAATTATTATATTAATATCAGCTATTATAATAGATTTTAATCAATTAAAAAAATTATAATTTATGTTCCAATTTCTAAAATGGAAATGTTAACAATAAAAAAATTATTTTATGAAACCATTACATTCCCCTTCCAAAATAAGTAATATAAAATTATGGTAGACTCTATTAATTTAAAATATGATAAAATGTGTTCCAAGTGTCCAATACCATGTGTAAGCAAGTGGTTTTTCATTTACCACTACCTAGGCGTCCATGGAAATTAATAAATGAATCGTCTTATTTTTTCTATAAATAGTAACCAATTTATCCATTATAATTCATTTAAAAATAATCCCCCTTGAATATTTGATATTTTTAGTTCATAAGGATTCATAATATGATGTCTTCAATCCCCAAATTCCCAGTATTCATTTTTTATGATTTGGCCTTCAATGTAAGGGAAATCACAACATCTCTATTCCTTCAAAGTTCCCATTTTTATATAGTGTGTCATTCAAATTAAAAAAAAATTATGAACATTTTATTCAATCCCTTTAAATTAATAATTTTTTTTAATTTATTACCCCTTACCCTCTATTTTCATAAATTTATGAAATCTTTTTTCATACCCGTTATGCCGACGAATGTTCACCTCAATATTTCTCTCATTTCCACAAGAAATTGTCTTATTTTATTTTGTGAAAACCCAAACATCTTCCCTTTCTATGGGGATTCAACTTTACTTCATAATGATATATTTTATTATTGTATTAACATAATTGAAACCCTACATACCTTTTTTTGGTTTATAATTAATAAATGATCTTATATTTAATTAGTTTTTTTAAATTCCCTGATTTTTAGGTTAAACCAATTTATTTTATTCTCCATGTGTTATATGTGAAATTTATTATTATTAAATATTTGGATCATGATAATTAAGTCATATTGAGGGGTTTATCTGATAGTTATCCATTTCCTTTATTATATAATTTAATCCCTATAGATGACATTTTTATGATACCTTGTTGAATAACATTGGTAATTTTTATGACACCTCGGTAACAAACAATGGTGATATGCTTATGAATGTCTAAAATGAATGTTTTACCAACGTTTACATGTCATGATTATTGTTATTTTCTTTATTATATTGTCCATGTTCTCCTTTTCATTCCATAATGATATTTCTCATGTTCTTATTGTATTTTTCTTCAATATCACATGAAAACTGTTTCTCTAGTTTTCACTTACAAAGCCTTATGAGATTCTCTAATTCTACATAGAATGAATCTACAAGGAAACCAGTCATGTTTATTAGAATAATAATTTACATTTTCAGGGATTATTCCCCTTGTTCATTAAACTAAATATTGATTGATCCAATATTTATGTACAATCTAATGGAAAGATTATAAAATAAAAATATTCTGATGTCATAGTTGGTATCAAAGGATGATTTAGATATTTGTGGTTATTTGGATTTGAAAATTTTATAAATAACCTTATGGAATAGTTATTCATCCTATTATATTAGTAAAATAATATGTAAGTGATTTCTAAGAAGAGAAAACCATATCTAGATACTAATAAGTGGATGTGGTTTGAAACGAATGTACCCAGGGGTAACTACTATGACAAGGTGTGTCATGTCTGACTCGGTGTAACCTAGTACATGACAACGGGCCTTACTGCAAATCTGTTTTGGAACCCCCTGGGGATATATTTGTCCAATCAAAATATTTTTCTTACAATTGTGAAGTATCTATAGACAATTTAATTATTTCAATGAATAACATACTAATGACTTATGATACAAAATAAGTCTAGAGTTATAAAATTATTAAATGAACCACGTTTCTCACTATTTTTTTCTTCTTTTATAAAATGGAGAAAAATAAATAGAACTAGGTAAATAGTGAGAATAATATACTAGGTATTTATGTCCCACTAATGGAAGCCGAAATTGAAAAAATATGAGAATAATGAATCATCTTACTCGGGTTATGAACAATAACATAGGTCAAGCTGTGAGACCATATTCACCATTAAGGGAAAAAATTACCATTTAGTCCTTAATGAATCATGGACCTCCTTATTTCAGTGGATATATTGACCCTTTGATTCTTAAAATGTATTAGATCAATTTTAAAGATCTTTAATTTACTCAATTTTTTAGATCATGAAAAACTAACCCTGGTTCTTTACCATATAGAAGGACAAGCTGATAAGTTGTGGAAAATGATTGAAAACATGATGAAAATAAATAATATTGATGATATGGAGTCGAAAAAGTTTAAGGGAACATTTTTCAAAACATATTTCCCCTATTTGATGTTAATAAAATAGAGAAGGAATTCCTAATGCTGAAGTAGAAGCAAAATGAATCTGTGGGATGTTATAATATGAATATTTGAAATATTTCTCAATAAACCTCGAGATTTTTTATGGATACTAATGTAATGGTTTTAGATTATTAATTGTTATATATCCTCATCTATGAAAAAATATAGTGAATTGAGACTATGATAGTTATGAATAGATAGTGTGAAGTGACGTGATGATTGAGTTGGAGCTTGGTGAGATGAAGTTGTATCACAAATAGAATGAAAATAAAAGATCTATATATCAAATATTAGAGAGTAACATTGATCAAAGAATAGACAGAATGAAATTGAATATTCCACATGTAATAAATTAGTGAAGATGCATTAGGGGAAATTCTTTTTTGGTAGTTGGAAATGATACAAGTGTATAAGAGATATTCATATTTCTCAGAACTGCCATAGTGAATTCCATCTTCAACTTCTCAACACTAATGATAATGAAAAGATGTTGAAGGCTATGGCTGAAGTCCAATTCTTCAAGTGTGGACAACTTGGTCAATTCTCCAATCGTAGACCAAATCTGATGTTAATGGAGTGGAATAACCATCCACCTCAGCCAAGGCCAATAGAGAAAGTTAGATATTTTTCTATCATGATAGCTGAATTTGAATCTTTAATTGAGGTTTTGGAAGGTAATATCATTATTCTATAAAGGATAGACATTACATTGTCTAATTATGGTTCTACACATTCCTTTATTTCCACCAATATTGCAAGGAATAGAGAATCCGTCCCTAAACCCAAAAAATTAGAGTTATCTAACAATTTTCTAGGAGGCATTATCTACGAGTCAACAGTGTATGGAACTATAGTATTCCAATTTTCACGAACAATATCATGTAAATTCTATTTTTCATTCCCATTCGAAAATTATACATTATAAAAGGTATGGACTAGCTCTCAAAGTATAATGATAATATCAGCCTCACATGTAATGAAATACTAGTGGTATTGAATGATAAACCAACTGTTTCTTTTAAAGAATATATATCTCAACCTGAGATGTGTCTATAATTCCCACCAACAGCCTTATTTATGGATATTATTGATGTAGATGAAAAAGGAAATGAATATATATGAATAAAAAGTGTCCCTCTCATTCTGGATTACATAATCATATTTCTTAAGGAGTTACCTATACCTCCCTAAGAAAAGGAGTTAGAGTTCTACATTGAGATCATTCCCAGTTCTAAGCTTATATCAAAGACCCCATATAAAATCACAAATGTGGAGATGAGGTAATTAAAGAAACAACTCCATGATATTTTGGATAAGGGGTTTATTTGACCAAGCATGTATCCTTGGGGATCACCTTCTCTATTTTTGATAAAAAAGGATTGATCAATGCAGCTATGCATTGATAGTAGATAACTTAATGGGATCATAATAAAGAATAAGTACCCTCTTCCAATTATTGATGATTTTGTTAACCAGTTTCGTGGAGCTCAATTCTTCACCATGATTGATCTTTGATATGGTTTCCAATTATTGAGTGTGATGAAAGAAGATATTTCAAAGACTTCCTTCTAATTCAGATTTGGGAATTATGAGTTTGTTGTTATTCCCTTAGTCTTGTCTAGTGGTAATTCTATTTTTATGGATGTGATTAATTGATTATTTAATGACATCCTTGATATCTTCATAAAAGTTATTATTGATGATCTTCTATTTTATTTTCAAATTTAATAAGAGCATTTGGATATTATAATAGTTATATTATGAAATATGAGGAAGGATATGATCATTGGATAGTTCAAATAATTGGAATTTTTTTACAAAGAGTTAATTTATTAGGGAACATTGTAATCAATGAAGAAATCTCAGTTGACGCTGCTTATAACATAGTAGTAGAGGAGTGGCCTTATCCAACAACATTAACTGAGATTTTTTGTTTCCATGGTTATGTAGGATATTATAAGAGTCTTGTGATAATATTTTCATGAATTTTAATATGCTATCCAAGTTAACTACAAATATGTTACAGTTCATCATGAAAAAAGAATGTGAATCAAATTTCATATTGTTGAAGAAGAGATTGGATACTGCACCTAAGTTAACACAACTATTTAATAGAGATGGATATGTTCAAAACAGAAACAAATGTCTATTTCCATGGTTTATAAATGTGGGAATGGGCCCCAAAACCATGGCCCTAGGCAATGTCCACAGTTTTGGTCAACCGTGGCCATAATCGCCATAACAGTATGTCCCTACCTATTGCCACAGTTTTAACTATGGAAATAGGCCTCCAAATTTGACACTGTGGTGGTTGACCTATAGCCACGGTTTAAACCATTTCTATAATAGGCTATTTCTAGGTTTTTAACTATATAAATAACCTCGGAATACCATGTAAATAGCATAAATAAAAAATTTCCCCAGTGGATTTCGATCCCTGCACCTCCACATGGTAATCCAGCGCGCATATGACTACACCGCGACATAATTCAGATATATATATATATATATATTATGATATATATATATTATGATATATATATATTACTAAAAATAGTGGGAATAAACTTCAAACTATGGTGGTAGGGCTTCCCGCAGAAGCGCGGGAACCCTCAAGCCCCGGTTTTGGAAAACTATAGTTATAGGGCGTTGAAAAATTGGCCTATATCCAGGGTTTAGAAAACTATGGCCATAGGCCAATAAACTGTGGCTATAGAACATAGAAAATATGCATATATCCATGGTTTTAATACATTAGATATTCGAAATAGAACCCTGGATATAACCACATATATCCACGGTTTTAAAACCGTTGCTATGGGTTCGTGGTAGTAGCTCTATTTTCTATTTGTGGTTGTTTTTAGAAATTCATCTCTGAAAGGGATTGGATACATCCTCATGAAAGAATAAAAAGAAAATTTCTTATACATATTGATATTGTATGACACCCTAGTAGAATGTTTTTCACATTACATGGAGCTGGTGGTAGTTGTTTTTTACTCTAATGATATATGGGCATTATATTTATGAAAAAAATGTGATATATACACAAATGACCAATTTTTTAACTATAATTTCCTAAAAAATTAATTGAACATTAGATATTGGAGACTTTTATAGATTATTAAAGTCTTTGATTGTTCGATTCATTATTATCCCAGAAGATAAAACAAAGTCAGTAATGGATTAAGTTGGAAAGACACACTTTTTTTGATTATGATGAGAATTTGAGAAGATCCTTTGATCAAAGATCTATTGAAATGGACATAGAAATTTTAAGTTAAGGGAAATCATCAACAATATCCCAAATTATTTCTCAAGAATCATTACTAAAGAAGGTCATGAAATCTAAATGAGATGATCCTTTGTTGCAACGAAATACAGGGCTATGAAGGATGAGAAGTTTCCTGAGTTTAATATTTACCAAGAAGGTGTATAGAATAATCGTACAAGGATATGTTTTAATACTATTCTAGAAATAAAGAAGTATCTGAAATATGTATCTCATAGCTCTACATTCACTATACATATTGGATGAACTAAAATGTATAAGGACCTACATGATCATTATTAGTGGGGAAAAAAGAAAGGCGAGATTGTCGACTACACTACGAGGTTCGTGGTATGTCAGCAAGTTATGGTGAAGGGACAACTTCTGAAAGGGATATTACAACAACAACCCATACTAGAATTGAAGTGGGACAATATCAATATGTAATTTCTCACTTGTCTCTCCTAGACATCCAAAGTAAACAACATGATCTGGGTTATAGTGTATTGTCTCCCCAAGACTTCTAATTTTATCTCTCATTAAGAAGGTTTTTCCCTTGGACCACAAGCCAAGTTATACATGAAGAACATGGTAAAGATGCATGGGGTACCACACTCTATCATATATGATCATGATCCAAGGTTCACATCAAAATAATGGAGGAGCCTTCTAATTGCACTAAGTACCGAATTGAATTTCATTACGACCTATCAGCACCAAACTGATGGAAAATATGAAAGAAATATTTAGACACTAGGGGATATTCTGAAATCATGCTCAATAGAAATTAAAGTTTCATGGGATCAAAATCTCATGTTATTTGAGTTCTCGTACAATAATAGATTCCATTCGAGTATCCAAATGGAACCCTATGTAGCCCTATATGGAGAGCAATGTTAAGATCCTAATTTTTGGGATAATGTTTGTGAGATAATGTTGTGTGCGACTGATTTAGGGGAATAGATGATAGAAAAGGTCTATTCCATATGACAATATGTAAAGGCTTCTTAGAGTTAGCATAATAGCTTTGTTGACAACCATAAAATGGGCTTTCAATGTGATGCTGGAGAAATGGTGTTCCTTAGAATATCACCCAGGAAGAGTGTCATGTGTTTTGTAAAATAAAGGGAATCATAGCCCAAAGTACATATGACATTATGAAATCATTGATCATATAGGATCAGTGGACTACCATCTTGAACTTCCAAAAAATCTATGATAAGTCCATAATGTTTTCAACATATCTCTCCGGACGTAGTATATGCATAACCCTTCACAAGTACTAAACCTATAGGGGGTACAATGTGAACATGAACTCTCTTATGAGGAGCCTCCATTAGAGATGCTTGACCATAGAGACAAGGTTATACACCAGAATGCTACCCCCTACCCATCAATGAGTTGTGGAGAATCCAAAAATACAATTAAGCAGTGTGGGAACCAGAGGAATCAAAGAGATAAAAGTACCCAAAACATATCAGAACTGATAGAATGAGTTGAAATTTCAGGAATGAAATGTCTTTTTTTATAATGTAATGACCTGATATTTTTTAATGATATTTGTTTATTGAATTTTTTTGTTACATTTTTTCCCACCCAAACCATGTTTATTTTAATGAAGCTAATATAAAGGGAAATGTGACATTTTTTTTGAACATTATATGACCATTGGTCAATTATGACTATTGGTCAATATGACCATTGGAAATTATATACTATATTTAATAAAATTATCATTATGATTAGTTTTTATAAGTAAACATTGGAAAGAGGAATATTTTTATAGAAAGAAGAGTCGATGGCATCAACTAGTAGATTTATTCCTTTTGAAGCCCATATTTCATAACATGGGTGGGAGATGTCATCACTGCGATTCATATTTAACCAATCCCATTTTTAGCTTCGATAGGTGAGGCATGAAAGAAATCTCCTAATCTAGAAGATGATGTTATTGGATATTACCACTCAGTAAATGTTTGGTGAGGCACCCCAAGAGTGTACAACCATTGCACACCATACACTGACAATATTTGGGTGTTATAAGGGGTTACATTTCCTCACTCTAGTGCGTAATTCCTTTGTAAAAATAAATTTTTTATTCTGTCATTTTTATTTGATGAATAATTTTTCATAATAAAATCGATATGGAATTTGATAAATTGAGTTTTCAGTAATAAATTATAAATTATAAATAAGAAATAATTTTTATAAGAAAGTAATATATTATGAAAAAAAATATTTTAATGAAATAATATTATTAAAAGAGTCTTATTTAAATTTAAATGATAAAATAATTTTTTATTTTCCAAGTGTCATCAATTTTATTGTGAATTTCAGTATATGTTTTCTATCAGTTGTCATTTTTAATAAATGATAATATTTATGATTAAAATTTTAATTTCAAATACATAGAGAAGTATTATGATAAAATAATCATAATTTTTCAAATTTTTACACAGAAATTAGGTTAGGGTGAATTTATGAGAATCTTTAAAAAAATTGTTTTTCAGTGAATTGTAATAATAATGTTTTTAATTTTTAGTAAGTTTTATGCATTAAAAATTATACAATAATGATGTAATAATGTTTTAACATCATTAAAAGACTCAAAATATGTTATTTTATTAATATAAACTATTATAATATATTTTAACCAATTTTAAACATTATATTTTACTTTCTAATTTTTAAAATGGAAACATTAACATTAAAAATATTTTTTTTGTGAAAACTATAATCTACCTTGAAGAAATAAGTAATATAAATAATGGTGGAATATTTTGCATTAAAATATGATACAAGTAGTTCCAAGTGTCTAATAGCATGGCCAAAAACCTTGTTCAATCCCATGTTATTTATTTACCACTATCTATGTGTCTAAGGAAATAATTAAAAAAATCCTCCTCTTTTACTATAAATACCCACCATTTTCCATTACATTTCATTCCCAATTCATCATCCATGAAACATAGATAGTTTTAAATCCCATTGATTCCTCCCAAGGTGTCCCCCATTGTTTCTTGAATCCCCATAGGTCCCAATCTTCATTTTTAGGAGTTACTCTTTAAGGTTAGGGAAATCTAAACTTCTCTCTTCCTTTCAAGTTCCCTTTTTAGGAAGTACGTCTTTAAAATTTCAAAACAAGGTTCTTAAAACCATTATATTTTACCCTTGTATTATATTAAGAAAATTTTATGAATTAAATACCCGTTTAAAAATTATTTTTTCTTATTCAAAACCATGTTTTAAACCTGTTATGCTACAAATATTTCATATCTAAATTTATATTTTTTCCTCTAGATTATATTATTTCCTTTTTTCAATACCCAAAAATTTTATTTTATAGGGTTATTCACCAAGATTTAAAAATGATTTATTTTTTTATTATCATACATTAAACCCTCATTCCATTTTCATGGGTTAATAATGACACAAAGATATTGTTTTTAATCACTTTTCTTTAAAATGCTATGATTTTTATATAATTTCTCTGCATATATTCTCCATGGGGTTTTATGAAATGTTTTATAATGAAATATATATCTCAAAATAATTAATTAATATGAATGTCCAACCTATATAGCATTAAAATTCCTTAGGTAATAAATTAAATCTATAGAGATGACATATTTTATGATACCTTGGTGAATAAACGTAGTATTTTTTATAAAACCTTTGTGAAATCCCAGTGTGATATGTTTATTTATGTATAAAATAATTGTTGTAGATACATTTCGATGTTATAATTGATGTTCTTATATTTTGGATTTTCCTCATGTTCCCTTTTTCATTCCATAATGATATTCCTCACGTTCTTATTGATTTTTTATTCATGATCACATGTAAAATGGTTCATTATTCTCTTTATTGGGCCTTATGCTAACTTTTACATTAATTTATGTACCTTTGTTATGAGATAACTACTTTTATATATTATTAACATTTTATTAATCCATTTATATGGATTAAAATACTTTTTTATTTTTTCTTGTCTTTTGTACATATTTTTCAAGAAACTGTAATATAAAATATCCTTTGTATTTTTACGATGTAATGAAAATTTATTAAATAAAAAATGTGTTATTATATATTTTTTATGGATGAAATGTTATTTTACTCATAGACTCATGATGATCATTCCGAATATCTGGACATCGTCTTGAGTACACTGAGAGAACATCTTCAATATCCCAAGCTATTTAAGTGTTCATACTAAATCAATTGTATAAATTTCTTGGATCACATATTCTCTGAGGGAAATGTTTCATTAAACCCTATGAAAGTTGAGTCAATGGATTATTTAGTTAATCCCTATAATATCGTTGATATCTATTATTTTCTAGGACTCGTGGGTTATTATTGGAGGTTCATCTAGGAATTTACCAACTTGGAATCACCACTTTTTTTATTTGGTAGGAATGAGATAGATTTTGAATAGACTAGAGAATATGATAATTAAATCCATTAGTTGATGCATTATTTGATAATTAATCCTATTTGATCCTATACAATCCTAGGTTAGGAGTATATAAAGTTTGGTGACGCATCTAGTATTCATCTTAGAGAAATTATGATGTAGGGGATCGAGTTGTGCCAAATGAGTCAGGGCACTTGAGTCCAGATAAATAGAATTACCCAACACATGAACTTGTATTAGCTACAATGATATATGATTCGAAGTGTATTAGGAATTATGTATTTGGAAAATAATTACTATATATAATGTTCATAATAGCTTAAAGAATATCTCTTAAAAATGATGCTTGAACCTCTTACTGTGGAGATGAGTTAAATTTATTCAGTCATTTTATATTGATCTAGATTATATAAAATGGAAAGGAAATAGTGTTTCTGGCCTTTTGAGAAAGAAAAATATGACCCATTTTTTAAAGAGTCTAGTTCTTAGTGGAAGATGATTACCATGGTTATAGAGATACATCATGTTGTTCAGGAGGGCTAGGAGCTGATGACCAATATATCTGTATATGTTGAATCCACATTTTGAGATGGATCTGAAAGTGGAATAATGAGGATTTGTTGTGTATAGCCATGAGGAAAATCCCTGGAGGTGGGGAGTCACCCTCCAATTTGAAAAAGGATGTGGGTGAGATCATCTATGTCTAGGTCCATGTTATTGTGAATATGAGTATGTGGTAAGAGATGGTGTGTGAATTTCATGGCTCGATGTGGTAAGTATATCCTAGTTTGACTAAAATGTAACATGACCTACATTAACAGAATTTGTGGTTGGGCAGGAAAAAATGATATTAGAGGGTTCGTGACATATTGATACACCTTCAAATAGGTGATGGCCAAGCATCAATGACCTGAGGGTTTACTAAAGCCATTTCCAATACCAGAATAGACGTTAGATGTTCTTACCATAGACATAATGGTGGGTATCATTATTATTAATTATATTCATGAATCTATTTTTATGGATTTGGATCTACTGATGAAAGTAGCACATTTTTTACAATTACGTGAGGCTTTTTTAATGGTTCGGTTGATAGACTTATATAATTGGGGTTAGTCCATCTACTTAGAGTACTGAATATTTTAGTTTTAGACCGTGAAGTGTGTTTCACTTCACACTTCTGGAAAGTATTATAGATGGTTCTTGGTATGCATGTATTTTTTAGTATGGATTTCCACCTGCAGATAGAAAAGTTGTCGTAATGTTCTATTCAGGTACTTGAAGATATGCTACGAGTGTGATTTCTAGACTATGGTTGGTCTTGGGAGAACAAAATGAGATCATTGAGTTTTCCTATAATAATAATTTTCAGGATACTATTTAGATGGAACCATATGAGGATCTTTATGGTAGCCTATATAGATCTACTCAATTATTTACAGAGATAAGATAGTTTGAGCTGTTGGAACTGAGTCTTGTGTAGGAGACATCATAGTAGGTTCAGTTGATTTAGAAATGCATGACAATATCTAAAAGTAGAGAGAATTATAATGATGTGTACATTGAATATCCCTCATATTTATAGTGTGTGATCTTTTATTCCTACAAATGTCTACAAGATTGGATCATTATAGGATATGGTAGCAATGTAAAGTCAGCGCTTTTGTTTGTTGGACCTTTTGAGGTTTGAGAGAGAATCAGGATCGGAGCAAGATGATTAGATTTTCCACATATCAATAGTGCTATGGAAGATATTTTTCAGTTATGATATCATTGATGGTATCACCCAAACACTTCTTGTATGATCTATGTTTGATATGTTGAGCTTAAGACCGATGTGTCCTTCAAGGAGCATCTTATGGATGTTATGGATCACAGTGAGAAAGCGGTGCGGGGAATGACTATGTCGATAGTTTGAGTATTATGGAAACATTGCCTTGTTCATGAGGAAACATGTTAGAGGGAATTAGGGATGTGGGATATGTGGACCATCCTATATACCTCAGAATCATAGAGATTTATGGGAGTATATTTTGAGTGAATGAAGTTGTAAAGTGGGGAGATTGTAGAGTCCCATTATTTTTTCAGGGTCATTCCCTTTTTTGTTTTCTCCTTAGTTCTATGGTTATTGAGTGTTTCAGTTTGGTTTGGAATGATTTAGTGTTGATCATATCTTTTATGAATAATTTTTTTTATACTATTGCACATCGTGTAATATTTTATCGGGATAAAATCACCCGAGGAGATGTTTTTTTGGTGTAGACCATTAAAAATAATTACAAGACTTGTAATAGAATTAAATGTCGTGTAATTCCATGAGTAGAAAATTAAAAATATATATGTTGTTAATTTTGGTTTAATTCAATGATGAAGCCTTCTTTTTCTTCGAACTCGGGAGGTTCTTAGCAGTTTTAGAGTGATTTATTTATCTACGATCGTCACATATTGGTGTTTGATTATCAGCCAAACTTTTATTAAATATTTTCCTTCCATTACACATTATTCTAATGCAGTGGTGGAAACTCTCTATTTTCTGGGGATTTGATTTAATCTTGATCCAAGTTTATGATGCTAGATATCTTCTACAATTTTTGAAATGACCATTCTATATCAATTGAGGGTTTTTTGGGTGAACATTAAACAATAATCATGAATTAGGTGGTCTATTTATCAATTCAAAATATCTTGATTTCAATTATTCGTATGTAATTTTGATGTTTCTATTACAAATTTGGAAATAGTGTTATTAATTAAATTAATTAATAAGTGAATTAATTAATTAATTATTTGTAGAATTTATTGATAAATGGGGTTATGAAATTGGTCAACATTGTATATTTTGGAATTGGTTGGTTAATAGAATGTTGAAATATTAGATAAATGGGAATAATGTCACGGTTGGATTAACCTTAAAGGGTTAATGGTTTATATTATTAAATATTGATTTATGGATTAATGGTTATTTTTAATATTATTCCCTATGAATTAAATTGACGAAATATTTTCGTATAATAAATTAAAATTTTAAATACCTTGAACCTAGTATCTCTAAGATGGTGGCTTACATTATTACATTGGAACTATGAACAAGCATTCTCATCTCAATGGACCAGATAGTTTAATAGATTTGGAAAACTAGGTAGATATATCTGATTTACATTATAGATTTAAAAGAACTAAGACATAGAAACTCCATTGGAAACACCCATACACCCAAAGATTATCCCTACAAGTAATTTAAAATATACATCTTCGCATCCTTTGGAAGAATTAGACATATGAATGGGGTGACATTAGTTTCTCAATAAGGGTAAAAAATTACACCAGAATATAACATAAATAATAATTAATAATAAGGCAAGGTGAATAAATGACAAATCATTCCATTAAAACATACTCTTGATCCTAATATGGAAGGAATAAAATAATAATAAATAATAACATGTAAATAATATTATGCGAATGAATCTTAATCATGGATATTATATTAGTAGAATAATCACATAGATTATCAATTACTAATTTCATAATGATGGAAATCATAATGTTGGATATCTGAAACAAATCATCAAGGTATCAAGAAAAACATATGAAATCAAAATTTTAAGGCCCCATCCAAAACCATATCTGAAAATAAATTGACACGGCCTCATCTATGTCTCAATATGGTTTGTCTCATGAAACCTATTAATGCATAGAGGGGCTATAACAGGCCTTTACCATTACATAATATGTTAAATGAATTCCTTATTTTAAATGGGTTTAACATAATAAAAATATATATTTATATATATACTATCATATGATCTTTAAATAGTATTACCAATCAGGAAACATAGTCATAAACTATCCATAGTAATGTGGTCAATGGTATCTTGACAGAACACCCAGATTAAAATAATTCTAAACCTTTCAATAAAATATGTTTGATGGAAATATAAGACATCAATATCAATTATGAATAATATTCAATATAGTTTTTTTAAATATATGAAAATACTCTTATAAAATCATTGAGATATTCTTGAGAGAAATACCATTTTTCTGTGGAAAGTTGAATTCTTTTGGAAAATAATTTTTATTTGTCATAAAAATTAATTGTAAGAACAGATATAACTGAAATTAAAAGATAATAAAATTATATTTGTGGAATATTAATTCTAAAAATTATCAATTTAAGTGATAACATATTAAAATAATTTCAAATAAACATTAGAGGTGAGCCACTTCAGTGCGGTTTAATAGAAATATAAATGAGTATTTAATATAAAAAAGTCCAAAAGTGTTGGCATAAAACCAAAAATGAAAAAAAATATTTTTTTCATGATAAAACAATTTATTATAGATAATATAGTGGTGTATGAAAATATATTTTGGATGGTACATGAAAATGGGCATGAAATTGGGATATTCCCTCTAATAGGGATTGCTTATAAGAGAAATTGAAAAAGTAACCTTATAAAACATGTATTACCACAAAAAAGAAAGAATAATTAATCTAGTTACATATATACGGATCATAAACACATAATATATGAGTATTAAATTATGATAATTAACAATTACATATCTGTAAGGGGAGAAAAAGTGTATTCTGAATGAAAATGTAGGTTCGGGAAGAAACCCTTACCAATTTGAAAATAGTCAACCGTATTCCACCATAAAATTAATGAACATTAAATAAAACATTTAATAAAATTAAAAATAATTATATTAATGATAATAAAAATTAATGTGGACTATACATACACCACACATGAGAAATAGTGGTGAATAATACATATCTCACAGAATTGAAAATGAGTTGGGAAAACCCATAAAATATGTATTAAAGTGTTTTCCGCGTGTACATAATGTAAGGGATAATGATATTAGATTCAATAATAAATTAATTAAAAACAATTTAAACATGTTTTTTATTTATTATAATTTATTTTCGTCATTTATGGCTTTTTATATGAGCTATTAGATTCAATTTCATTGTTCGAGAGTGTTTGTTTCCTTGGTTTTAATGATTGATTCACCTATATGCATGTATAAAATATCATGTAAAATTGGAATAGTTTTCTAGAATTTGAATTATATGTTATTAATTAAATTACATAAGGTTAAGTTATCTTTTATAGCATTTTATGATATGAGTATTATTCACATGACAGAATGATAATTATAAACATATAAATTATTTTTCCATATTTTCATCATCATGAACTAGTTTAATATTATTAATTAATATTATGTATATATGAAAGGTATAGAACATTAAATAAGTTTTATTAAAAATATTAATTTAATTTTTAACCATAAAAATTGTTTCATGAATGGCCTTGAAGGTATAAATGAAAAACAAAAACTCATTGTCCACAATGGCGGGAAATCGGAACCTCACGGAATATGTTTTAATTTTTAAAATAAAAAGGGGAATAAAATATAATTTAGCATTGATATAAAAATAAATTTATAAAATTATAATAAGAAAAAGATATTTGTTTTACCATGTCACTGTTTTTAGGTGAGGTGAGTGAATGATAAGAAAAAAATTGAATGAAATAGAGAGAGAGAGAGAGAATGTTTTACTTCTTTAGTGTTTCTTTCTTGAGAACCTCCCTAAGGGACATGGAAATGGTGTTATGGTAAGACGATATCGATAATAACATGGTGGAGACAATTTAGAGAATATATTGGAAAAATATGAACAATATTCAAGACTTTTGAGGTGTGAGGAGAAGTGGGGGTGAGGGATGGTGCTTATAGTTGAGGATTTCAGAGTTTTTTTATTATAGTCATCATTAGTTCATTATATTTACTCAATAATATTAATAGTTTTTATTAAAATGAATAAATAATGTAAATAAATAATTTTAGTTCTATATTATTTTTCATTCATCAAAAATGACTCATGAAATAATTCATTTAACTTTTATAGTTTATATACGGTACATTACTGTAATTCAATATTCAGAAAAAAAATTAAACTATTTTTTAAAAATCCCAAAAATTCACCCAAATATTTATTCAAGGTTTATAATTCAAAAATGGACTCCATTTTATGAAAATAATTTACTATATATCTTGAATTTAAATTTTAATTAAAATCATCATTTATTTGAAAAACAACGTTTTTTAAATTCTAACTAATTTCATGGAAACTTGAAAATATTATTAATGTACAATTAAATTATATTATAATAATAAGACAAAAAAATATTAATTTATGAATCAATTTTGTGAAAATAATTTATTTATAATAAATATATTAATTATAATATAGTAAAAAAATATTTACGCTTTTGAAAACTTCCAACACATAATTTAACCTTTTTAAAATACTTTTTTACTTATTATATGAGATAAATATATCATATTTTTATTTATATGATAAACAATTTTATTTACACTTCAACTATTGAGGTTGCTATTCCAATCAAAAATATACTTTTAATATACCAGAAATGACATTCTTATAAACATTTGATTTTTCTCCATTCACTTGAAAATAAATATTTTTAAAGAAATTGAAAATTTTCACCCTTAGATAATTTTTACATTCCAATTTTAAAATTGAAATTTATATTGTTCAATATAATTTATTAAAGTTTCATAATTTAGTTTTTTATCATGTGTGTCATTAAAAGGTTGTAAAATCTCTTCTTAAAAAATATATCTTTTTAGATTTAAAATTGGATTTATTGTTATCTTAAGCCTATCAAAGTAATTGATTGAATTTAAAAATATTTGATTGAATATGTAATATATAAATTTCATTAACATCATTCATTAATTGTGATTAATTTAATTTTAATTAACTTTATAGTTATAAATATAATTTTTTTATAAAAACACATCCATTCTATTCAATTGGTTTTTATTTTAATTTTTAAGAAATTTCAAACAAATTAATTTATTTTATAAACACTTGAAAACAATATTTTCATAATTTACATTTTATATTAAATTTACTCTATTATAATTACATAATAACTTTCAAAATATTAGCATTTAAACATTTTTTATGCTCAGTCACAGATATAAAATTTTGGCAATTCCCACAGACCTATATCCATAGTTATGTGGCTTATAGCCATGTATTTCAAAACTGTGGATATAGTACATTTTTCGAAGGGGTATAGAAACAGTTTTACTAAAACACTGGCTATATCATAATCCAATAGAAATATTTTTCAGAAATGTTGCAGTAGTTAACTCGCCAATGGGTGGGAGAAAAGTTTTCCCTTGGAAAATAGAGCAGAAAGCTCTATTGAAATTGTTTTTTTAATACCATGGTTTTAATAATATATATAACATAATATATATATATATATATATATAGAAAAATCTCTATGTGTTTTAGTGGTTAGGTGGCTAAATCCTATGGGTGAGTTATAGAGATCAAATTCGACTGGTCGCATATTATTTTGGGGCTATATCCAATGTTTTCAATCATGGAAATAACACCAATGACAACGGTTTAAACCCTTGAAATAGTTTAAACCCTATTTCTATAGTGATAGTGGCCATGGTTTAGGAAAACTATGGTCGTAGGCTATGAAAACCATTTTAGGACCTTTCCATGGGTTTCACCCAAGAAAATATCCTAATTTTCTCGTTCAGAGTGTTCTTTGTAATATACACTATCAAAGAACAAAAATTTAAAAAGTGACATATATTAAATATTGGGATGTTATAGAAAAGGTACACAATAATTAAAAATCTTTATAATAAGGTTAATGGTGATTAACCCTGATTTTTATAAAATATTGATAGTATTATACTTTTTTGGTATATGGAATGATTCTTAAAAATTCTATATGTGATTTAATAATATAAGTGTGTCAGACATGGGCTTATGATTCAAAACCCCAAATTTGATAATAAGTAGTTTGGGACATGGAAGAATGATTCAATTACCCATGGGGTACTAGACATAATGTTATCTATCCAAAATGTTGGTGTTGGACAGTGGTTCCATGTATACGTGATATTAATTGAAATTAAATTTATAATAGAAGCCCATGTTGTTCTGAATTGTGATTCTCTATGTGATATGGTTCTAACTCTGGCATGAGAAGAAGAATGTATTAAGGGTTAGAGAATCATTTTGATCCTAGTTGATTAATGTGGTTACATAAATAATAATGAAATTTTATATTTGATTACTTTATGGTACATTATTCTTTATACAACTCTATGCACTGTTAGAGACTGGATATTGTTTTAAACAACGTTGGTACCTACTAATTTGTAATCACAACCTACTTCTACCATGTAATCTAGACATGAACAAAAATCATGTATGGAGTACATGATTATAGAATGAGTCCTATGATATATGGATGTGTGTAGATAGAGTGTGTATGAGGGAACTAGTCCTGAAGTCATGAACCTCTTTGGGAGTTTTTAGTACGTCTTAATTTGGGGGTTTTCATGTTGACACTTGACATGTATATGGCATGATCTATCTACTATTTTTTGGGTATTGTATTCATGTTTTCTTTATCATGTGATCCTAGTGTTATTCTTGGTTGTGGTCATTATCATTTGGATATTTTTTTATTTATTTCCACTGTTTTATTTTCTTTGATAAAGACTTTAAATCCCCCCATTTTATATATTTGACCCTCACTGTTATTCATTATCCACCGACATATATAGTGTCATGCTTGAGGTCATGTGATACAATGAATGTGGAAATTGTTGTGTGGAACCTAGGTTAGGACATTACAAAAATTCCTTCCTTACATACCCAACAAAATCCTATAGGCCCTTTCTTATTATAGAGATAATCAATCAAGGATTTATTTATAAACCTAATGATGTTGTCCAAAGAAGAGTTATGGGTTTTTAATAATAGTTATTATTTTAATAAATTAGGAAAATTAAGAAACTATCATCTGAATTAATGGGAATGAATATGATTAACTATTTATGAATTATATTTTTATATAAAATAAATATTGTTTTCATGTGAATTAAATTAAATATTTCTTACCTAAAAGTACTCATAGGATCATTTATTATTTAGAAAAGTACTATTTTGAAAAAAAAACATCATTTATATGACACAATTTCATATATATATAAACATATGAATAGTTGTAAATCATGTCTTATATTAATAATTTTTACTACCAATTTAGTTGGTGTATGATATGAAATGATAATAATAACATTAAATATTTGAAAATGTCATTTTCCAGTTAAAAAGGTGCATTAATTGTATTTTGTGATTTGGTTCATCAAATAAATTTATCAATTTAATATATTGAAATTATTAAATATGATCTTGATTTTTTTAGTTTCTAAAAAAAATATTTACTTAGTATAAAATTTTGTTCTTCTTCTAAAAAGGATCGGTTTTACTAAAAAATACAGTTTTCATGAAACTTGTAATTTATATGACTTTACCATTAAATAATAATGAGCTGTAAATTTTTTAAACAATATATGTAGTTAAATATTAATTTTGTAAATAATAATATTCATTTTAAAATATTCATTTATCTTTGAAAAAATAGGGGAAATGTTTTTATAATTAATTAAACTATTACTATAATATGAAATATTAATCAAATATTTACTTTATGTCGAGTATATTTAACGGGAGATTTTGTTTTGGCTTCACCTTAAAGCCTCATGTAAATTATCTCATTTATAATAAATCAATTTATTTTAATTAAAAATTATCAATGATAATTTTATCTTATATATAAATTTATAGTTTAAAAATGATACTTCTATTAAATTAATTTTTACATGATTTAGTATATATATTTTAAAACTACCTTTTTACACCTTTATAAAGTTTTTATGAGAAAATTACACTCAAAATTTAGTTTATAATTATATAATTGGTAAATAATTTCAATATTAATATTTGAAATTAATATTTATTACATTGGTTTTGAATACAATTCAAGATAAAAGGAAAAGGGGTTACTTGAGTCTAACCTATTTTCGAAGGTATAAAAAATTTTAAAACAAATATATGAATTAAATGGATGATTTTTGGATATAATAATTCACATTTACTCTATACTGAATTCTATGTCATGGTTTGTTGAAAATTAAATTTCATTATTGAAGATAATAAATGTAATTCCAAAATCTCTAATACATTCACTTAATAAAGCATACAACTTTCCACTATAAATATATATTTATCCTTATAATTGTTCTCTAAATATCTACAGTATATATCTCCTAATAACCATTCCCCTTCAAAATAATCCCATTACTACTCATACTTAACCTAATCCCGTCAAATTCAAGGATTATTCTATGAAAAAATCAAGTCCCTAACATGATAATTATCAATTACCCAGTTTTTCTTTTTAATTATATTCATTTTCAATTTATATATAAAAACTAATAAAAATATATAACTCTAATTTTTATACATTAATATTATTTTACAAATTATATTATCATAGTTTATTCTTATACGCAATATGTTAAAAAACATATAACTATGTTCATGTGTTGTGTGGACTACTGCTTCCATGGTGTAACATGAATAATATTCCATTAATTACTTATAAGAGTGGATTTAAGGATGTTATTAAATCATATATATTATTTTTATGATATAATTATGGTTCATGAATGAAATATTTTTGAACCTATTGATTATATGAACACCAACCAAGCATTGTTAATTTAATTATTTAAAATAAGTGTACAAAAAAGATAATATTTTACAAAAAAAAATTAATAATTTGATATCAAATATTTTTTCTTATAAATTCTTCAAATTATAATGTTTCATGATAATAAATAGTAATTTAGATCATTGTTCTTTTTGTATGATTAAATTAAATAAAACCACCTTAGTCACATTTATTAATTTTGGATATATTCATGTTTCGGTCAATAGAACCACCTCATTGAACAATACTACAAATTAATATCAAGAATGGATATGGGAACATATTTACATTTATATTGTCATATAAATGATTAAATAATTATATTGTTTTAGTTTGGTATATTATATATCAATATTTAATCTATTAATGTAGATAACACACTTTCATTGTTAAGAATCACTAAAACATGCATGTTACCAATTTCATCTTCAAGGATAAAGAGTGATACACTCATGAAATGAGTTTTAGGTATTATAAATTATGATGAATCATCCCAATTTGTAAATGTAATGTTCTATTAATTCCTAAATATTAAATTATAATGAGACAGGACACCACTCATATGAAACTTGTACAAATTATCAAAACAATAGATTCCATGTGTTGAAAATCAGAAAAAATTCATATAGTGAGTGAATATTTATGAAGAGTATAAATGAAAATAAATATGCAAAATGTTATCAATTAACTTATTAATATATATATATATATATTGTGCTGTTAAATTATATTCTTGTAAGCTTATAACAAGAGGTAAGTGTTTCATTTCCAATTTTCATTCTTTGAGATACTCATTCTATTTTTCTCAAAAGTTCATTTATGTGGTGTATATATTACCAAATTGAGATATAATATCATAATTATCCATTAATAATGGTATTACATGTTTTTAATAAGATCCCTCATTCATGGGGTTTTGATTTAAGTGTTACTCAATATGGAAGTGTTTTTGGTGTCAATTATTATTCTTTGATACATGTTCCATATTATTTACCATGATCAATTTTCGTGTTGTTTTACTGAATTATTATCCACCAAATGTTATTTCCCTTGTATATCATGGAATTTACTCAAAAATATTTGTTTCTTTATTCAACTAGTTATTGATTTATTTTTTTCACCAATTTTTTTGGAATCTTTACTTTCGTTCATTATGATATGGTCATTATCTTTAACTTATATCATTTATATTTGGTAAATTATATCATTTTATTAAATTATATGTTATTAAATTATTATATTCCTGTGATATACATTCCTTCAAAAAAACCCTTTGACATTTATTTATCACTTCTTGGGATATGTTATTTTGAAACCATCTACTTTATTTCTTTAGATAGATTATGTTCATTTTATTCTAGTATTAAGTTATTTGAATATTGATTTATCTATATGGCGTGGAAATAAAATTGTTCATAATTCTAATTTTATGATGTTTTCATTGAAGGAATAATATTTTTATTACATAGGGAATATTAACACTATTTCTAATATTTTTATTAAAATTATTGGAAATATGATTATGTATCATTTTACAATCCACATTATTTATCTAAATGATTAACATGTAAAAAGTGTTTACATTCATGATGATTATTAACATCTAAAAATGTTTAACTATGAAATTATTTTTATATTCCTCAATATATAAAAGTCGATGTTTTATTCAGTAGGAGGTTCCCTATGTGTTGATATAAAATATTTAATGATTATTATAGTGATTTCATTAGTGTTAATTAGTATATGGGTGAAGTGTGTAATTATAATAACCCTTGATTCATCGATAGGTCTCATCAGAAAAAAAAAATTGGAATTTGGTCTATACTGACCTAATTCAGAAATATTTATTCATTTTAGTCTCAATGGAAATTAATCTTTCTTTGTAGGGGTTCTTGATATTTTTTTTAATGTCTCACATCTTTCATTTCCCCAATAAGAGATCGGTTTTATTGATATCCATTTGTTAATGTTTTATGATAGATATAATATTCTACCAGTTTCACATATATTATGGATTCATTTTTATAACTATTACTTTTATAATATTTATGATTTTTTATGCAATAATTTCATTAGTTATATTTTTACCTTACTGATCAGGTCTAACATGCAATTTTTGGAATACTGGTATCACAACTCAGGAAGTGGTGGCTTAGAGAGGATGGCTCACATAGTGATTTTGAAAACAAGTTTTTGGTGCTTGTGGTGGGTGAGGAACAAGTGGCTTCATGAGGGGATATCCTTGTCCGGTCATGTGATCATTACCAGGTCAAAAAACTACTTATCGACCTGATCTGGGTGTTGGGAAACATAAGGGAGGCTCCATCACCGTGACATATAACTACAGGCCCCATTTATTCCCCTGTGGGTGGTGGACTTCCGTCGGGAAACTGGGTATGCTGGAATACTTTTTTGAGGGGGTTGAAACATAACAATCCTGGCTCATGCATTTCAGGTGTGATTCATGGGGGCAGGGTTGTTCTTGACAACATAGGGTCTATTCACTTGGTCATCTACATATGTCTGGGTCATGTTACAACCCTCCAAGATGAAGCATTACCTAGGATAACTTGCCTTAACATCTGTACGAAGAGGGGATTACACATCACAAAGCTAGAAATAGATTCAATGATTATGCACAACATGCTTCATGGACTCGGGATAATTCCTTGGTCAGTTTCTTGTGACATAAAAAACTTCAGGGACATCATTAGAGAAGACATTAAGGTTAACCATAAATGGAAGGAGGGAAAAAATGTTGCGGACTACTTGGCCTCTATTGTCCCTGTGGACCTGATTGGGTCCTTTTTCGAAATTTGGATTTCTTGAAACTAGAGGGGGAGAACATTAGTAGAGGGGATTACCCCGACCGCCATTTCTTCGGACCCTCGTAATCTATATTATAGCCTTTCCCATTTTTATTTCTCTCTTGAATAAAAATTTACATGATGATGAATAGAAAAAAAATCCATTACTTAAGAAATTAAAGAGATTTATCATTTTATTATGTATCCTAATTCTATAAAGCTCTAAACTAGAAATGATACTTTATATGTAATATATTCAATAATCATTTTTATTTTTTTATTATATATTATTATATACATTATTTTACAAATAGATTCAATTAAAGTATGTAAATTATGTTTATACAAGAACCGAATTCAGGAGTGAAGGTTTGGGGAATCACATAATCACTATCCATGTGAAGTGGTAATGAAAAATGAATCATATATCCTTATAAAAGATGGTAGTCAACACATACAGATGAGCGGTGTAGTAATTTTCCAATGGATAGTATGGACATAAGGTCAATAATATATCATATTTAATTAATTATAATTATATTATAAATATCACATATATTCATTCAACCTAGTGTTTTTACCATCCATGAGTGGCTGTGATGAAAAATAAAACACATCACTTTGTTAATATGATAGTTTGTTCGTATGCATGAGTGACACCTTCATTTTTCATTTGATTCACAAGGATATTAAAAAGAGTTGTAACATACACATAATAACAATTTAGTATATTGTAGAAGATGATTTGATAATAATTGAGTAGTTAAAAATATGTTTGAATAATGTAGAAGAAGAAACAATCATGAATGAACTCAACTAAAAAATATACCAATTCTTTGTAAAACATCATTTGGATTACACCTTAAGCCCTATTAAGATGGTATTTGGGATCAAAAAGCTCCAATAATATGTGATGAAGTAAAATGAGTAATTATTTGTTAATTTATTGTATATGATAGAGTGGTCAATTTTTTTTGTGTAAGAAGGGATAGGATTTTACCTATTATAACTGAGGGGAGTGGGACACTTATAAATATCCTTAACATTTAAATACTATAAATTACTTATGCAAGAGGAAGTGGACCAAAATGGCTTCAATTTACAAGATATAAATATATGTGTGTAAATAATATTACACAATAACTGTTAGGATAAAAATTTTCCACCTTATCACTTATTTTTTACCTTAGTTATCCCATTTTAACTATTACCATGGTAACTAGATTTTATCATGGTAACTATTCAATACTAAAAAATATAAAATTTAAATTATTACAAATTTTAAAAATAATTATTAAAAATTATAAATATATATATTTCTATTTTGAATTTTTAAAAGAGGAATCAAGTAATTTAAATAAAAGAACACAAAAGGAAATGAAAACCAGTTTTTTAGACAAATACATTTTAAGCCTAAAAAAATTCAATACAAAATCGTGTATAATGATGAATAATATGAAATTAGTAGGATTAATTTTAATTAAAGGGGACTAGGTTATATTAAAACCATTAAAAAATTAAAGGTACATTTAAAATTGTAGAAAATAAATGATAATTTTTATTAAATCATTATTTTTCACTATTCACCACAAAATTCAATCTTTCCAGAACAAATCCAAACAATCACCCACTTTAAAATTAGATATTAGGAATAAAAAAAATATATTTCATTTTATAAAATACTTTAGGATAAAAATATTTATTTTGATGCTTAGATACAAGAGGGGGAAATTTCTATGTTTAAAAAAATCAATTTTATCCTTAAGGAAATCTTTATTTAACAAAGTTAGTCAAATCAGATTCAATAAAACCAATTTTTTAATGTTAATGAAAATTATCTTAGGTTTGATGATGAAGTGTAAAGAAAAAATTACATATGTATACATAAAAAATATTCTAATTTAAAAACTATAGAATATTAGATCATATTTACTAGAAAAATAGAAATTATAAGAAAAACTTTTTTATTGCTAAAAATTACAATGGAATTTAAAAGTACATATAAAAGAGTATAGGTATTATAACAAAATGGTAGGATATATATCAACCTTGACTAAAATTAAATTGAATTATAATTTCAATAATTTTTTGTCTTACCCACACCAGGGTAAGCCCTCGATCCACGAATGATCGACATCTATCTTGTTATCCCTGAAATCGCATGATCTGTAAAGTGCTGGGCACCTCTGTCTTCCAATCCGTTGAAGCCCTCGATCTATAATGAGATTGGTGTCACAATAGAATAATATAGATTCATGAATATTTTATGTATATCAAACAATATATTCAAAACATAATCTCTTCAATGCTTTTATGCATAATAATTTTCACCGATCTCTTGTAGAGTATCAATTATCCAAAAAGGTCACCACATCGAACTCGTTCAAATGGATGGGTATTTATAGGAAATATCTAAAATGGTTGAATTTTCCATAAACACTAATATTTTTCATGAAATTTTATAGGGACCTATACATCTAGAACTTACAATGGTCATACAATAATAGATTGGCCAACATCATTTAGTACAAGAAATTATCAAGAGAAACATTAGGATAATATGATTCTTCTTATATAAAAAATTTTGTTAATGAAAAATATTAACATTAAGACAATTATAAATTCTTATTCATAAAAATAAGAGAATAAGATAAGGAACTATGATAATAAGATCTGAGAAAAATTGAGAATCGAAAATGAGAAACATGAATAATCAATTTTTTAAAAACAATCCGAATAAAAAGTGAGAATGTGAGAATCTGCTTCAAAATTTTTTGAGATTCCGAATTCAAAAAAAAATGAGAAAAAAAATTATTTTATATTTATAATTAATAAATATGACAAATTTGAATCAGGATTATAAAGGAATCGTAATTGAGAATCATAGAATCTGAATAACAATTTAGCACGATTGAAAATTGAGGAAGTGAATCGTATTTGATTTTCGATGTGATTGGGATTTGGGAAACTGGATTAATTGGATTTGATATTTAAGGTGACTCCGAATTGATAAAGTGAATGACTTTATGTTTCAATAAGGATATGATTTTTTCTAGTAGTTTTTATATGTTAATAAAATAATTTTATACATAGTTAAAAAAGATAAATATATTGCATATAAATTTTTTTACAGATATAAAGTAATATTAATGAAATGTGTTTTGGATTTAAAACTTTAAAAGAAATATAAAAATTCATAAGGAAACGTTTTACTTAATAATCTTCCCCTATTTGGAGAGATTAAACTATTGATTTATTAATGGACCATTAAGACCAAAATACTTCATATTTTAACTTAAAATAAAATGTATATCCCCCTTAGTTTAGGACTCAATATTAAAACAACTAACTCCCCATTAGGTTATGAAAACACCTATGGATTGTATTATTATCTTTTTTTATTTTTCTTTCGTTCTTAATGGAATAATATCCCCCTTAAATAATTATTTATTCTTTTATTATTCCCCCTTACATTTTCCTCCTTAGAATAATAATTTTTTAGAACATTTTTTCCCCATTTATGATTTTAAAAAAGGTATGAGGAAATGTATAATGTACCCATCATGTGAGGAAACAAAATATAAAAAAAAGATAGTATATGATTATCATTTAAAATTATTTTTACAACAAAATATCATAAATAAAATAAATATAAGTCCTTTTTGGCAACAAGGTTTTGACAATGGACATTAAAATTTTCATCTCCTTGTGATCATCTTGAAGAATTTCTAGGAGCACGTCCTGGTATTGACTCTTCATCTTATGGTTCTAAATAATTTATTACTATATCATAATATTTTTTCCGATGACATAAGCTTTTAAAATACCTCATATTTTTATGATTTTAATCTTTTTACCTAAACTATGAGAAAATTATGTTTCGCATACAAATCCTTATATTCTTGAATGTGAATGGCATGTTTTACATTTATCATTTATGAGAGGTAGTCTGAATGATTTTTTATTTGGAATTATTATTATTTTAGGTAAAACTTTTGTGATTCAAAAATATAATTGAAGAACATAATATCAACACCAATTTTATTTGACTAATTTTTCATGTCTCTGCAGGAATTCTTTTGAGAAAAAAAAAATCAGAAGTTTTTTGAAATCAGCATCATATTTTATGAGCACTTCCATGAAAAGGGTAGTTTAATTGGAGTTCTGATTTATGGATACATCAATAATATAACATATGTACTCATGTTTGGGAAATAAGGAATGGAGGTCATCAGCTTCTTCAATGATCGAACAACAAAATCTTATCCTATAGGGGAGGAAGATATTTCAGACTCTGATTCATCTTACTTAGATATTCCAAAATATAATTTCTTATATTTGTATTTTACTAAGACTAATTTCTCTATTCTATGATTTAAAATCCTATAATTAGAAAAATAATCAATATCATCATTATCATCATCATCATCTTCATCTCCACCAACATTCCCATCACCACATTATTTTCCATTATCACCACCATCATCATCATCTATATTAGAAGGAATTTGATGTACTTTAGTATCAATAACACTATCTTTATAAAATGAGGGAGTTTTATGAAATGAATTTTCTACTGAATCGTGTTTGGATGAGGAGACATGAGAGGTTCATGATGAAATATTTTCATATTTTCATATTCCATTGATTTTCTCCAATTTCATGTATTTTATTTCCATTTCCATTTTCACTAATATTCTCATTTCCTTATTTCTTTTCTTCTTCAAAAACTAGAACTGAGCGTAGAACAACTTCCTTTCATTTTACATTTGGAGTAACCTCCACTTCCCCTTTTTGTGAATGTTGAAGTATTTTAGTTTCTTCAAAAAAGGACTCAATAACTTCAATGTTTTTTTATTCTTTGGATGTAACTTTTTACAAATTCTAAATGATCTCTACTTCCTTTATATTTTCCTTCAGATTCTTCTCCATTTATTTTTTCTCATGCTGTTGGGATTGATGAATATTTAAATATTTTGCATCAAATGGATCGATCCTAGACAATGCATCACTATTTTTTCTTATCCCTTTTTCTTGTCTCCACTTTTCAACAACTTCTTACTAGTAGTATTTTTATATCATTGTCATTGGTGGTTCAGAAGCATGAGTTTTTTTCCTAATTCTCCCAAGATTGAGAATTTCTATTCTCTAGTAACGCTTTCATAGATCTTTCTTCAAATTACCTTTATTTACTAGATAGATAAAAAATTTAATCTATTTATTACTAAAAAAATCAATTATTTTTAGTGTATCCTCACTTAAAAGATGAATCTTTAAATTTTTTTTCTTCAACATTCAAGGTATATTTTAAATGCTTAAATAAAATTCTATATCTTTAGATAGGGTTTCTATAAACAAAATTATTTATGACTTGATCGACCCATCCTTAATCAAACTGATTTAGAGAAATAAATACTTTTCCCAGTTAATCTTTATTATATTGACAAGAAAATACACTATGAAGATTTCAATTATTTTTATGGTGTCTTTACCTATATTCCATGTCATTAAAAGTCCTAGAATCTGTAATTTCGTAATCTTGATGTTAGCTGAAATATTAGAAATATGGGTCTTCTTTATTCTCTACAGAATTACAAAATTAATAACATTAACTCTATCAATAAATCCTTTTGAATCAAGAAAAATATTGGATTGATAATAATCTTAACCATCATATGGTATCACAATGATATCTACATATTTTTTTTATAGGACATTGAATATGTTTTTCTATAACTATTATTCTGAATAATTTACATTGCACCTTCATCGAAGAATTGAACTAACACATAACTTTAAAAAACATGTCTGCATACAATGGATCTTATTCTCCCTTATTTTTAGAAATAAAAACAGTTTCCTAGCCTTGAAAAATTATGATCATCTTCATTAAACAATCATTCTTATTGTAGAAATTCTAATCAACTAACCTTTCTCTATAAATGAACTAATCATTGATCACTTTGGAAAGAAAATATATCTGATAAGATATCAACAAAGAAATATGGAACATAAGAAAGTGATATGAAACATAAGAAAGAGATCTTGAATTTAGAACATAGACTTTGAAGGGTGGAAGAAAATTCGGGAAAAATATCTAGAAAACGATGTGGTACATGGGGTCCCTTACATTATATACGGATCGAGATAATGGTTTAACTTCTATGAAATAATCCAATGGTTGCAAAAATAGAGATCTAATCTAATGGTTTATATCAAACTCAATAGTATTTATACGTTCCCATCTTATTAGGTTTTAAGAAAATAAAATGGATTCAAGGAAAGAAGAATCTGTTAATTTTTTTCTAAAAACAGGATTGAATACCACAAATAGAAAATAATGTTTTTAATTAATAGGTAAGATAATGTACATATTAGTATTCTCATAAGTTTTATTAGGTATTGATAAAATTCTTCTTAAAAAATTTAGATTAAAATTTTTTTGTTTAAAGTCAAAAAACTTTTTATAGGTTCTAAAAACATTTGATAGATTCAAAAAAAGATTGTTTAAGGAAAAATATCTACTCCCCCTATGAAATGGATTATATTAATTATTGTATATGGTTTAAAAAAAATTCTGATATGAATTATTACCTTACAATTATCATTCTTAACATTTGTTTAATGTATTCAAATCAATCAGAAGGTATTTATTTTGTAAATATATCATCATTTGCACTTGAATACCAATGAATTGAAAAATAATATCCCCATTATGTGTTTTATCTCTAAGAAATTGATTCCTAATATCTATGATCTTTTCATGGGAGTTATGTATAATATTTTTTCAAAGGGTATCAAAACTAGTGTTATCACATAGTATCTGACTTTTAGTAAAACTCATACCATAATTAGTGAGTGTGTGTTGCATCCACAACACTTGAGAACAACAACTTCCAAATTCTATATATTCTACTTCTATAGGGGAATGTTATACAAAATTTTGTTTCATACATGACAAAGAAACTAATGAATCTCATAAGAATTGACATGTTCCATATGTACTATTTTATCCATTCTACAACCGTCAAAGTTAGTATCTGAAAAAACATTCAAATAAATTTATTCCTAAAGAATAGAAATTTCATAAATCTATAGTTCCATTTAAATAATAAAATAATCTTTTCAATTCTTTCAAATTGGTTTCTTCTGTATTAGATTTATATTTGGAACATAAGCATACTGAAAACAACACGTCTAGATGACTACCTGTTAATCATAGTAAACATTGTATCATAACTATAAAAGTTGTTAGATCCACTTGTTGTCTTGCTTAATCCTGATAAAGAGTGTTCTATGTACTGATTGGTGTACTTATACTTTTAGTTTTTCACATCCATACTTTATAATAATATATTTAATATACTTTTTTTTGACACATATAGGTTCTTTTTTGTTATTGAGGTATTTTAAAACCAAGTAAAAATGTTAACTCTCCCATCATACACATTTTAAACATATATTTTATAAGATTAAAAAATGAATTAGTTAGGAATTGATGAGTTTATCCAAATATAATTTTATCATTCTAAATTTGAACAACCAAAACATTTTTGTCTTCTTTATTTATAAAAAGTTTTGGATTAGCATTTCCCTTAAAATAATTATTTTGTAACTAGAATCTTGTATGTCTATCATAATAGACTCTAGGATATTTCTTGAGGCCATATAAATCGTTGGTATGATTAAAAACATTTCCATGATGTTTTGTGTCTTCAAAAATATGGGTTTATTGAACAAAAACATCCTCTAGAGCATATTTGTTAATGAAATCATACTTCTGGTCAACTTCAAAATGTTTTATGTTATAGAATGTTGCAAAGGATAAGAGAATTTTAAAAGATTCATGTCTAGCTGATGGAGTATAGGTTATGTCATAGCCTATTTCATCTTATTGATTATAGACATTGGCAACTAATATTTCTTTATTTCTTACTATGATTACATTTTCATAAATTTTGTTTTTAAAAACCCATTTTACACCAATAATATAGGTTTCTATATGTCTTTTAACAAAGGTATATGCATTGTTGATTTTAAATACATTTAGTTAATATTTCATAGATTTAATACAATCTTAATGATCTAAATATTCATCAATACTTTTAGTTTTGATTTGGGATTGCAATTTTAGACTCTCTAAATCAATTATTAATGAACTTATAGTCCTTATATATTGATTTATGTCACCAATGAAACTAGCACTAGGATGATTCCTTAAAAATGAATGAATTTGGTTTAATAAAACAATTTTATCATCGTAAGGTATAAAATAACCTCGAGTGAATACACCAGAAACCTTTTCCTTTGTTTTCTCCTGGTAAGAAGAGTATATATCAAAGATTGATAATATGTTTTGGAAAGAATATCAGATGATGTATGTTGGGATTGTTTAAAAAAATTGATCAGTTTCATCAAATTTAACATGTACTATTTCCTCAATATTACAATATTTTTTTTGAAATATCTATATGCCTTAGAGGTAGTGGAATATCCTAAGAAAATACCTTCATTGGATTAGGGTGAAAATTTTGGTAAATTATCTCTTTCATTCAAAATGAAATCTTTGAATCTAAATACTCTGAAGTATGATGTTTTCGGTTTTCGGTATGTCTATAACTCATATTGTGTTTTTTAAAAAATGGTCTAATTATAACCCGATTTATAGTATAACAAGAAGTACTTATAGATTAAGCCCACAAATGTGGAGCTGTTGAGTATCCACTCAACATTGTTCTTGTTATCTCTTTAATAATTGTTTTTTCTTTATTTAACCACACTATTTTGATGAGGAGTTCTTAGATATGGGAAGTTATGAGAAAAGCCTGTCTTTTTTAAAAGTGTTTCAAAATATGAATTTACAAATTCTCCAACATGATTACTACGAATAGTTATCAAGGGAAGGGTTTTCTAAGTTTTAACTTTATCTGAAAAAGTATTTGAAATAAGAAAATGCTTCAAATTTCATAGCTATAATATAGGACCTATAAATCTTGAGTAATAATCAACTAAAACAGAGGCATAAAATTTACCACCAATACTTATATTTTATATAGGACCAAAAAATATCATGTGCACTATATGTAATGAAACATATGTTGAGACTTCACTTATATATTTGAAGTTTGACTTATGTTTCTTACCATATTGACAAGGGTCATGGACGTTTGAAGAAGAAAATTTAAGATCAGGAAGATCCATAACAAGCCTTTTCATATATAGTTTACATAAGTTCTTAATATTATTTTTCCATTGTCTTTTGTTGAATAATCTTGATTGGTCACCCATTGCACCATGTCAACATAATCCGGGGATCCTAATGGTTTCTAAGTCAAGTGCATAAATATTCTCATGCCAATGGTAAGAAAGAAGTAACTCCACCTCGGTATTTTTCACTGATCATTTTTCATTCCTCAAATTTACAATGTAAACTTAATCAAAAAATTTACATAACCTTATAAGGTTTTTCTTGAGACCTTTAACAAAGAAAAAATTCGAGATTAAGATTCTTCAAATAATGAGATTGTTAAAATTAACAACAATCTCTCCTTGAGCTTTGTATTTGAAACCGACTCTTCCATAATTCATCATAATTATCTTTTAAAGGATTTTTTTAACCATCAATGTGTCAGGAACATACAGTTTCCATATACCATGTATTTTTTTGTTATTTCATTATTCTCCTAAAAATAATATAGTTTGGATTTTGGGATCGAAACATTATTGGATCTGAAAATTATAAAATGTAAAATATTAATAATGCACAATTTCATAGAAAATTTTTCTTTATTAAATCCTAAAGATTGAATTTTATTTAAATAACAATCCTTCTTCATGTGTCCCTGATTTGGAAACATTTAATATAATGGGGTACTTTTAGGAAAAATATAGTTTTGACTGAAAACTAGTTTTCAGTGAGAATAACCAAATTCCGAACAATTCTAGAGAGAAATTATTTCTGAATAAATTTTTTCAGAATTCACTTTAGAATATATAAATTTTTTTAAATGTTTATTTATGGAAATAATTTCATATTTTAGTATAATGAATAAATTCTTATCCTCATATCCATTGGTTGTAGGAAATAAGCTTGTCTCTAAAACATTTTTCTTAGAGATACCATTTTCAAAATCCTTATACTATTTATCCTTTATTGAATTAATATTCTTATGGTTTTTAGAAAGAGAAAAAATTTCAAAATATCATCAATCTAGAACGTTGTATAGATATGATAATTATTTTTTAAGAAATTAGTTCTATATTTTTTCTTATCAATGTTCTTATTAATCATACTGTTATCATTTTCACGCAATATGGAAAACCTTGATACTTCTTCAAAATATGGTAAGGTTTCATCTGATAAATAATATTCTTTATCTAATGATATTGAATTTTCTTTATCAGTATGATTATAACATAAGGATATATTAGTCAATGATTCAGTGGTGTGTACCTTATCCCTGAAACATTGTTTTTCAAAAGGTAATCTGCCAACAAGATCAACATTCTTTTGTCTAGAAGATTCATTATATTAAGATTCATCTGATGGGTCCTTTCCAATTGAACTCTATGAATAATTTTCATTCGAGAAATTATTTTCATTATACTTTTAATATATTTTCTGATTTCTCCATGAATTTATATCTCTCTTATACGTTCATATAAGCCTCGTACAATCGGGTTTGTTTTGTCCCGCTTTCATTCATTCAGAATGTGGGACTTACGAATATTTCTTACAATTCCATTCCTTTTTCCTATATTGGTATTGGAATAAATTATTGAAAAAAAATATTGTTCATCCTTCGAGCAAGATTATCTAACTCATTCTCTAAATATTCATATTCACTTGAGTCGGACAAAATAATAATTTTCACAGACTTTTCTTACTTAGAAAATTTTTCAGTATATTTGTATTTTGTCTGATTTGAAGTATTAGTTAAAGAAACAGTCCCATTTTTCTTCCTTATATTTTCATAATATCTCTTTAATCATTTCTCATATTGTATGAGAGTTCTAAATAACTCATCAGGTGTAAGATTTATAACTTTCAATGACTCATCAATTGTAGTCTTCTTCAATTCCCATTCATTCGGAATGACAAAATTAATGTTTTCTATAAGAATCTCATAATATAATACTTTTTATCCCATTAAATATAAACTATTTACTGTAGTCATAAATATCTGTTGGAAATCAACTATAGGTTCTCTATAGGGAAAACATAACCATGATAATCTTCTCTGAGCATGGATCTTTTATTCTCAATAACAATGGAAGTAAAAAAATGGGTAAATTTAGGTTTCTTTAATATTTTGTTAGATTCTTGAAAATAAAATATTTGGCTGTTTATATTCCTGGTCATATACCAAATCAATGTATCATGTACTTTATAGATTTGTTTATATTCGTTCATTTCATGGTTAGTGAAAGTTCTAACATCCTTATCACGGTTTTTTAATCTCTAATAAGCATAAAAAATTATCCACGCTAGTATTGATTATAATAGTAATCATTATCTATCTCCAGTATTCATCATCATTTCCATTAATAATAGATGGTCTTGTAGGATTCAAGTTGTATAAGGATCCAACATTCATTCATTCCATCTTGAAATAAAAAAATTCCTTTTTTCCGCAACAAATGTTAGAGTACAACAAATTTATAAACTAAAAGTTTATAGACGAATTATAAATAACATGAAAAAAGTAAATAATGTTTTAGTAAAATGGGAAGTGAAAATAAACCATTGATACTAAGTATAATTATCCGTATCATAGATACATACTTTGATACCAACAGTAGGATCAAAATATATATGTAGATACTCAATTACAAGATTGCGGTGAATTGTAGGATTAAAAACACTCATTTATAAACTTAATGAAATATTTTTTTTAATAAAGTTAAACTAAACAGATTCAATAAATCCACTTTTTTATTGTTAATAAAAATAAATTTTTGTTTGATAAATAATTGTATAGAAATATGTACATAGGTACACTTAAACATGATTCTACAATAAAAAATATAGAATATAATATCATAGTTATAACTAAAGAAAATGTATGAGAAACAATTTCTTATTATTACAAATTTCATCATAAATTAATAGTACATATAACAGAGTACAAGTATTTTAACCCAAATAGTAGGGTTTCCAAATTCCTTGGATAAAAGTACCTTGATTTATACTTTTAATAAGTTATGTCTTACCCACACCAGGGTAAGACCTCGATCCCTGAAAGACCGAGGTCTATCTTACTATCCTCGCAAACCATCGATCTGTAAGGTGATCATTACCTCTATCTTCCTAGCCTCACAAGCCCTCGATCTTTAATGATATTAGTGTTTCACTATGAAAAACAAATATTATTGAAGATTTTATGTATGTTGAGCGATCTATTTAAAATATTATCTTTTCAAGGATATCGCACACATTAATTTTGGAAGAGTTCTCATAGAGTATCATTTCTTTCAAATGTTCACAACATCAAACTCGTTCAAATGACAGAGTATTTATTAGTGATATCTCTAACAGTTAAAATTTCCATTAATAGGCATATTTTTTCTGAAATTTCAGATGGACCTATACAACAGGAACATATAATGGTCATATAATAACAAATTGGATGACATAATATAGTAAAAGAAAATTTCATAAGTAATATTAAAAGAATATGTATACATTTTTATAAAACATTATGCTATGAAAAAATAGTATCTTTAAGAAATTTATAAAAATGGATTCTCACAAAAATGATAATCAGATAAGGAACTATAAGAATCTTATCAGAAAAATATTGAGAATCAGAATTGATAAACATGGTAAATCATATTTGAAAAACTTAAAAAATAATAATTTAGAATGATAGAATTGGATTCTAAAATTTATGACATTCACCATTGAGAAACATAGAATCTGAATCACAAATTTTTTATATTTGGAATTAAGAAGCATGAAGAATCAAAATCATGATTCGAAAAGAATTGGAATTGAGAATCATATAATCAGAATCAAAATTATAGATGATTCATAATTGCAGATGTGATTTCAAATTGATTTTTTTGTGACTTGGATTCGAGAAATATGATGAATTATATTCAAAATTTTAATTGAATCGTAATTTATAATGTAAAGGATTCTACAAATCAACAATGATCTTATTTTTTCTTGTAGCTATTCTATCTTAATAAGATAATGTTATACATAGCTAAAAATGATAAATAACATTCATTTAAATTTCCATATAGATATTAATTATTATTAAGGAAATGTGCTTGTGATTTCCCAAACATAAAGAAATTCAAAAGGTCGTAAGGAATCATTGGACATAAAAAATAATTTTTTTAAATTTATTATAAAACAATTATAATATATATGCACAAACCACAAAATAAAATTAGAAAAAATGTAATTTTTATGCATTAAATGAATTTATTCTAATTCATTTCACTATAACAACTATTAGATGATTGTTATTTTATTTGAATAAATATATTATCAATTAATGTCATCAAAATAATTAATAAATATAAACTAATATAAATAAATAAGTTATAAATATATTTAAATATTCAAAATAGTTTTCTAAAAAATATATTCTTTTTATATAAAATCAATGTATCTTCATTTTTTACAAATTTATAATCAATGTATGAATTATTATTAAATAGGTTTAATGTATAAAAAATTATTTTTCAGTAAATTTAATACAATAAATAATAAAATATTTTCATTAATATTAATCAAATAAATTTTAAATAAATTCTAAATTTAGTGATAAATTCTCATTTTGACCATTAATTGTTCTTAACATTATATGATTTAATTCTTATCATTAAAAACCAGGTACTTATTTACAATTTAATATAAAAGCAGTATATATTAGGATAAAATTTATACATCTATTTCAAAATATGGTTACTCCTGTGCATACCCTCTTATCTAGTAACTAGGTTATAATGATCAGATATAAATAATAATATTGAGGTTTATTTGATTTTTTTGATGTGTGTTTGACACACTATAAAAAATTTTATTCATTTAATGTAATATATATTCAATATTCTTGGTTAGTTGCATCTTTAGCGAGGACCAATGAGTTTTCATATTTTGAGTAGTTGCAAACCAAGTGGGGAAGTTCTTTCATTCAATATATTTTATAAGAAGTGAACATAGATGCTTTTTTACACTAATACACATGAGTTCAATTCTCTTTATGTATACCATAGTGTGTGGGATCCAACTAAAGTAACATATGTATTTATTATTTGTTCTTTTTTAAAATCATGGGGGTAGTTATGTTTTGTATAGTCATGAGATATGGTCTTTTAATGTGGGAAATTTTAATTCACATACCCCCATTCACCAACTCAAGTGATAGTTATACAACTTGGAGAATATTTTATCTCATTTTGTAAATAGAATAGAATGTAAGAACAAAATATTTTGTTTGTAAAAATGTTTTGTTTTTTTCAAATCCAATACTATGAGATGAGTAATTTGACTTCATGTAATGTCTTATAGGAGTATTTTGAATTTTAAAGAATAATTAGAGGTAATTTTATGAAATAATAAAAAAATGGTGTAACCATATTGTATATTTCTTGAATGGGAAGTGTAATAATAAATTAAAGTGTTGGTATCTTAGTCACACCCCAAAGGAGTAGGATACATAGTAGAGAAAATATCAAAATGTAATTCGTGTACCTTACCTTGATAGGATATTGGTATTCAGTGATCAAGTATGAATCACACAATAATTGGAGGTTAATAAAATCTTCTCTGCCTCTAATTACCTCTAGTATAGTTGATCACACTACAATGGAGAATATCACACTTCAATGATGTATTTTTAAGATAATTGATAGTGCTCACACTATAAGTATGACCTAGTTAAAATTATTCTTAAGGAATTTGATCATGGAACTTGTGTTATGACACAATTTATGTAGTTCCACAATAATAATGGATTATATACCCCATGTTTTTTAACCCGAGAAAAATTATTGTGACTCTATGTAACATTGTTTGATGCATCGTGATGTTTAATCATATGTATTTTATAATACAGTTGGTGGTTAATGTATGACTTTATAGTTGAAGCACTTCATGCAATTGTGATAATTTTCATACTTCAAAGTTAAAATCCATATTATTTCAAATATTTTAATTTCTTTAAAAATTAATTTATTAATTGATTATTGGTATGTTTTAGCACGACCCAATTAGAAATTTTATTTTCCCAATCATAAGGTGACAAGTGGAAGACTAAATATTTAGGGAATTTAAATGATTCCTAATGATGGTAAACAGTGTAAGGGAAGATAATACTAGAAATATAATGTAATGTTTTATAAATATTAATTTTGATTGGGAAAAATTAGTTTTTAATAGTTTTTAATCGAACATATAGAATTATTAATAGAAATTTGAGCATAACTAAGGAACCCATTTGGTTGGTGTGGTATATTTTTTGGAAACTCTTGTAAGTGATTGTGGTATCATGACTCAAAGTATTGTGATTTGAGATAACTAATTCAAGTATCTATAAGATCAATAATGAGACATTACCAACCATTTACAATCATAATATTTCTTAGTGGTTCATCTAGAATAGATACACATCCTTTATTTTTTATCCATTTATATTTCATACAGTATTGAACTATGTAAACATTAATGTGTTCTTGTTTTTAATTGTCAGTATTTGTATTTTTTAGTAGTTCATTTGATAATGATATTTTTATAACATTATTAACAATTTAAGAAAAATTCCCATTTAGTTTTTGATGTAAAAAATTCAAAAACCAATTAACACATCTCGCCTTTTTGTATGTGTGGGATTTTATAGTTAAAAAATGTTTTATTAGATCCATAACATTAATATTTGTGAATATAATACCATAATATGTATAATATCGGAAATGTGGGGACAGTTAATGGAGTGCCATTGTGTTTTTGAAGAATTTATCATATATGTAAAGTAAAATAAGAAGGAATTTATGATCTCTCAGGCATGCGGTTTAAGTACATATAATAATATATAATATATTAGAGATTTTATTTTGTTTTTTATGACTAAATATAACATTAAATTACTTAATGTTTATGAAATAGAAAAATACTTTTTCTGAATCCTTGTAAATTTGGATTTACATGATTATAATGAGTATCTTATCTGTAATGGAAATTTTTGATAAGTTGTGAAATGTTTGTGTATAAGATATCATGATGAAAAAGTGGTGTTTTGAATTCCAACACAATATATTTAAAGATTTTATGATGAATTCAATTGAGAATATTTATTCTTTCTTCACTCAGAACATTGAGGTTATTAGATACATTAATATACTATGATATGAGTTGAAGGATATGGATATTTTAAATAAAATTGTAAGGATATCACCAAATTGGAAAAATTAAAATGTTTTTCCTTCTATAAGAAGAAAATATTTTCATGTTATCTATTACTAATTTATATAGCATGTTGGTGGATAATAAAATTCATGTAAAGATAAAAATTATTATGTGACATGAAATAAACCACGAGTTATGTTTGGTTCATTATCTTATAATTAAATTAGGTTTAACTAATTATATAGTTTTTTATTATATAACATGTACAAAACCATAGTATTTTAATTTATTTATGTCATAAATAACCCATAAGGTTTAAACCTATGGAGAACCCCTAACGTGAAATTTATCTTCCAGGTGGATTATCAAAAAACCCAAATCATGTTTTCCAATTATGACCCAAATATCATATCAAATAAGGGGTAAAATACTTTAAAACCAAATTATTATGGGGAATAAACAATATTAGTTCACCAAATTTTCACATTAGGATAGATCATAAAAACAATGATAAATACTACCTAGAAATTAATTAAATACCAATTGGTATAGAAATATTTTCAATATAATCAAAATGGAATAAAGGTCACTATATAGTTTCATAAAAAATCACAGAAATCATTTTTCAAGTTATACCAATATAAAAATTGTAAAACATTCTTTAATATTTTCAAAATATATAATAATATTTATAAATAACTTATAATGAAAATAGGGGTAATTAATGTTCCAGGGATAGACTAAATGTGTCTATATTAGTTGATTCAACATACCAATATCCCAATAGAGAATTAACACTTCTGACAATCAACAAGAAACACCTAAGGAAAATAAAACCCAAATCTATAATCAAAGGAAACCAATTTTCAAAATCACTATAAACTAGTTACAATTAATATATATTAAAAAATGAAATAAACCTCTATAATTAATCCAAGAGTATGGAAACATAAATCCCCAAATAACTATAGGTAATCATTCCCAAATTTCACCATCCAATATAAAAATCATTAGGTCAAATTACACCTCATTCTCACTCCATACATGTAGTAATGAATTAGTGGTGGAAAAACTAAAAATTCTTCCTTTAAAAAAGAGGAGAGAAATCCAAAAGATTTTTTAACAAATATACCAGGATTTTAAGGAATTAAACTCAAAATCCTTATTAAAAAAATATATATTCTATTGAAATGTATATAAAGGGAATATGGGAGATGAAATCTACACTTGAATTTGATATAAATAAAAAATATGAACCCAACATGTATCCCGGGACAACATGGAGGGGAAGATGGGGATAAAGAGAGTATGTTAGGGAATATCCCTTTGCCTATAGGATTAAAGAGCTTAATATGGAAGGTATGTGGGGTAATATGGTATATGGTAGAAAGATGAAAAGTCCTAAATACAAGATAATAAATAGGCTACCAAGTACCTAGCTAATGTATATTGGGTACTCGGTGGTAGTCTCAGGACACTAAGGACCCTAAAAGTTTTAGAGGGTGCTCAATGGCCACCCATTGGGTATCTAGTGTCATGTACAATTCTAAAATGTAGGTTTAAAATGTACCAACGCCCATATGAACTCTTAAACTCCCAAAAAAACATCCATCCATGCCTGAAAAGACTAAAGAATATATCCTTAATAATAAAATCCAAATACTCAAATAAAAGTTCATTAAAATAGGAACTGATAACTCACTGCTAAATTACTAAGGAATCCACCAAAACCATATTGTATAACTCCAAAAGGGACCTTAAATTACAAAACTATGACGAAATCATCTTTACATGACCCAAAATAAAAAATAATTCATATCTTCAAACATAAATCCCCCATCCAATTCATAACTCCCAAATCTAATCTATTTCTCTAATTCCACTAAATAATTATATCCATAAACATAACACAAATACTAATACCAAACCCTCATCAAACTATTAATACATGAATCACAAAACCAAAGAATGATATTAAAACCCTATATAACTTTAAAACTAAAGGATGTATATTTCTCGTGGATTTCATACCACGTGATGGTTTTTTTATTTCCAAACGGTTTCCAATGGGTGTGTTCATGGAATTAGAAACACCCAATGGTTCTATATCCATGAGGACATACTTTCCAAAGGTTGGTTATTATTTGGTGTTTTGACCTATATTTTTTATGAACATGAATTGGTCGGGAGGATGGGAGATTAGGATCATCAAACCCTTGGGGGTGGTTATTGACAAGTTTGGGACTCTCTAGTAGATTTTTGATATGTCCACGATTCATTCACATGTTCCAGAGTATGATGTGGGTCATCCCGTGATAAGAAATAAACTATTTTGCATATGTGGAATTGAGAATATTTTGTATGTATCTGAGGTCATCTATTAATGGACACATATTTTTGTATCTGAGGTTATCTATTTATAGAATCCTCTTATATACTATATATATATACAATATTCGTTACTTTGATGATGAAAGTTTTCTAGCCACAAACTCTATTGTCATCATGATAGATGATGGCCACTCTAAATATTATCATCCTCTGTGAATATGAAGGTTTTTTATGTTTGTATCGAATCCATAAATGGTCTTCCTACATATCCTTGTGAAAGGAATGAATACCCACATAGTTTGTTGCCACTTAATTAAGAAATTCATACCTTTTAAGGCCATGTGATAAGGGCCTGACTATACTGTTTAACATCATGTTTCAAGGGAATCTAGGAGAAATGTGCCATGTCAATGATTTGTGTGGGACTTTTATTGAAGAATCTAATGTAACCTATAAGGGAAATGAGCATCCAAGTTGAAATAGTCCTTGTAATTGATATCACCCAGAGAGAACATGTTTGATTTGTGGTGTTTGGTTTGAAACTCAGGTAGGCTTCTTACATGTCCCATTTGGATAGAAACCAAATCCCATGTTGTTCGGTTGGTCTCACAAGATATTATGACCCTTTGAGATAAAAAAGATAGGGAATACTCCTAGAAGATGATTCCCTATTAAAGGGGCGATTAGTGATGTATTATCTCATGGTGATTTGGAGGCTTACTTGGAGCTTACACCTAAAGAGGAGGCCAATTTGACTAACTAGGGTTATGGTTTGGGATCAAATTATGAAGAGAATGTCCCTTGATCTTAGTCCTTACAGAGGCATCGTATGTATCCTGGTTATTGTAGAAATTAGAGTTCTCCTTGTTCAATCCTTCTGGTGGATTGTGTGGATGTTATGAACACAACTATCCACTAATCCCACAAGAGTAATGCATAGTGTGATAATCAAGAGGAAGTGTAATATTTGACAAAAAAGAATTTTCCTCCTTTACTAGTGGAAGAGGATAAGATACAGTGGACGAGATCAGGTATATGAAACCTCCCACTGGTCACTTTACATTGGATGTGTTTCCCAGGTAAGGAAGGAATTAAGGTTAAGGACACTATAGTAGAGCGGAGTGGGGGCTTACTCCTAATGAGGATTCCCATTTGTGGTTTTGTTGGGGATTACTCTAAATGAGGTTTCACATATATTGGTTAAACCTACAATAGGAGTTAGGTGATTAGGTTTTTAGTATTTTATTGAGGAGAGTATTGACTCAAGGTACTCCGGGAAATCTGAGAGGAGAATCTAAATTTATAACACAAGAAAGGGACTAAAAGGAGTACGTTAACATAAGGAATTTCAAGGTGTGTGGGGGAGTATCTCAAATCATGGTATTTTAGTGGGGGATGTTGAGGCCATATAAGGAGAAATCAAAAAAACAATTAACCTAGACCAAAATTTTAATCGTGTAACACCATGTTTTTCATGTGTGTCGGTGACGTTAGTGAAGGGACCATCTTGGAGGGCTGGGACATCAACCTAATAGTGATCCTGAGCAAGGGTTCCAGGGTGATACACCTGCGGTATGGACTAGCGGGTTTATATAGATGGTTCACCCTGGTGGGATACCTAGATGGGTCGCCCAGGAGGGCCACACATATGGGTTGTGCTGGCACTCTACCAAGTTGGGTCACAAAGGTCGTTTGCAATGTTGGTTTGTGTAGGTGCTCTGCAAAGGTGGGTCACGTCAGTACTCTTATAAGGTACTTCACCCAGGTTCATTGCCTATATATGAGTTTTCCATGTACGGGTCTCTTAGGTATTAGGTTGGGGGCCTCTCCATAGTAATGGTAGGAAATGGTTGGTTGCTCAAGTAGTAATGGACTATTTTGGAAAAGGAGGGTCAACCCCGAAGCCCACTCTGGAATTCGTCGTCCATGATTTTTCCAAACGTACTCTAAAAATTTGAGGGAGAGGGATCTATTTATAGACCTTGGTGGACCCATGTGGATGGCCCAATGTATATGGGCCTATATGGATAGCACAAGCAGAGGTCATGCACAAATGTATTATATGGATGACATTCATGGTGATCCCATTCATTTATAAAATGTTACCATCTATTGTGAGCCATAACATAGGATACATGAGCTGATTTGGGCTATATGACTAGAAATATCAATGATATATAAGATATATCCACCTTATTGATATGATGAATACAATAACTACTCTTATAAGAAACATGGAAAATACAATTTTATCTATCTAAACCATTTCAACATCGATCATGGAAATCACCAACTAAATCTTGGAGAGGGTTTCTTTCCACTTATCTCACATTTCGGAGTGGTCTTCTTGAATACATAAATATGGCTAGAATATTCTTTTGGAATTCATAAAAATTCGACTCAAACGTGAAATTTGTTTTCTATGACGAGATATCGTTATTAATTCCTTGGAAAAGAACATGAAACTTATTTTTAGGTGTCAAAAAAATACCTCCATTATAAATAGATTCATTATGAACGAAAAGAGCCTAGATATATGGTAACTATAGGGAACATTGATGCATACCAAAATCATTTAGTGGAATTATGAGCTATCTTAATTGAGGAAAGATTCCTTAATTTTTTTATAATACATGGGCCATAGCGAGCTTGATATGACTAATTCTAGGATTATATGGAAAACTAGACAAACATTTTGTCATTTGTTTTATCACCCAAATTTTTTCTTGCTCTCAATATGGAGGAGACATAGAGGATGTGACTTAAATTTTTCAAAGTCCACCATTTTCTGTTTTTCATATTAACAATATTTGTGTTGTTTAATTTTTTAATTTCTCGATCGTGCCTAAACTATACAGAGTGCAGGTCAAGTGAGTTGAGACTCATCTTTTGTCTGTAGTGCCCTATGTGAGATTTCATCCTGGTGAGTACTATATTTCTTATTGTGGAAAGTTTAAAGTCATTCATGTTAGATTAATAAATCAAGTGTTTTAGGTTGAACTCCATTGACCGTAAGTTTTGAAATGATAACCCAAACTAGTCCTGATGTATGTGAATGTTCATATATTATTTAAATATTACCATGGTGAATATTTATTAATGATTTTTATGGTTTTTAAAACCCAAATGTGTAATATGGGAATATAATATGTATCTCATAAGGATGAAGTTACCTATATCTAAAAAACTTGTTTTGGGGGCTGTCTTATTCAAGGAAAATTACAGCACATATTGAGTATTAAAGTAGTGGTATACTTACTATGACATATCCATTATGTGGTAAAATTCTGCAAGAAGAATTGGGTCATGTACTGTATAGTCAGGTAAAGGATTTATCAATAATTCTAACATTATATACCTCTTGGGTGAAGGATGTTTTTGATTCAGATTTATCTAGACTATAGTATGTGTGTTTTCAAAGGAAATATGTCTATGAATAAAGGGAACTTTTGTATTTCCATTAGCGATGAATAGGAAGCCACTCCTATATGAATTTTATGTTTGAAGGAGGGTAATTATTTTTAGATAACTAATTTCTTGGTAATAAGGCCCCTTTTCTGAAAAAGGATGAATTTATCATGCAGTGTAATGTTATGCGACTAAGAAATTGACTATATAGTTTAATGTCATGCTAATAGGACATTATGTTGTTTAGTTTAATATCATGCATTAAGGAAATTATGTTGTGTAATTTAAAGTCATTTAGGAATGAAATTATGTTGCATAATTTAAATTCATATAGCAAGGATATTAGGTTGTGTGGTTTAATGTCATGTAGGATGGAAATTATGTTGTGAAATTTAATGTCCCATTGTATGTAAATTATGTTGTAAAGTTTAAAGCCACGCAACAAGAACATTATGATGTGTAGTATAATTTCTTACAATAAGTACATTATGTTGTGTTGTTTAATTTACTATTGCAAGGAAATTTTGTTGTGATGTTTAAATTCATGAATCAAAAAAATTATGTTCTGTTGTTTAACATCATGCGGTGAGGACATTATATTGTGTAGATTAAAGTCAGGAAGCATGGAAATTATGCTTGTAGTTGAATGTCATTTAGAAAGAACAATATGTTGTGCAGTTTAATGTCATCTAGTACAGACCTTATTTTTTGCAGTTTAAATTTGTGTAGAAAGAACATTATGATAGCTTTAATTTATGGTATCTAGCTTTGACCCAAGGTTTTATGATTCTCTGATTCTCGGTAAATTTTCTAGAAACATGATACTATATTCAGGTATAGAATGAGATAATTGTAAGGTGTGATCTAGTGATTCCCATATCTGAAGGGTGGCATGGGGAAGAGGGATTACAGCGTTAAAGGAGGGATTTCCTAAGAATGAAGTTACCACTAGTTGACAAAACCATTATGATGGTTACATTATAAAAGGACCATTATGGAACATATTTCACCATCAATAGTGTAATCCTTCTGGATGACTGACCCATTTTATAGGAAACTTATCGAAGGACTACTACTGAACTTTCGGAATGGTTAGGAAAAGGTTCTCTCAAGAAATATATTATTCTATCCATAAAATGTTATTAATGTTTATGGATATTCTGATCTTCCCATGCATAGATTTTGGTTTGTATATATTTTACCTAAACAGAGAAGGGGTATTTTAAATCATGATTTCCAATGAATTGGGGGAATTGTCACTCTACGAAGGTCTGGCCCAAGTGTAGGAATCATGGTCCCTATAATTTTAGGTCATACAACTAGGACCATAATATTATGGAAATGATGGATGATATCTAGTCAAATGGCCCAAAGTTATCCCAATATTCTTTGACCAAATGAAGGGGTAATGTGTAAACCAATGTATTGGGGGATTCAGGTTGGGAGAAAGGATATGTGAAAAATATCAAGGGATGACCATAGAAATTGAGTTGTAGGTTCCAACATACCATAATCCCCGATTAAAGGGATAGAATATAATTATCCCAAGGGAGAAATTACAACTATTTGAAAAAACCCATTATGGGGGTTGTTTTATACATGACCAATAAGGGAACATACTATATGGTAAAAAAGTGGAATACTTATCCTGAAAATCCCATTATGTGGGTAGCTTATGCAAGGAATAGTAGGGAACGTATTGCATAGTCTGGTAAAGGAGCTCTTATGTATTTGAAAATATTACACCAGAAGACAAAAAATGCTTATGAATATATGAAATTATTATAGATTAGGAGTATGACATGTAAACAGGGAATTTTCAAATGCCCAATGGAAATATTTGGATCGCTATTGGCCATGATTTTGGGATCCCTTGCATTGATCTAACACATATGTAGAATGGGGACATTTCATTTTTCCTTTGTGGACATTCTATGGGGAGGACCCAAAATAAAATCTCTTGCATAGATTTTTGACTGTATGTTGGAGAGGGGGGATTTTTTTAACCATTGGTTATGACTATTATTTATGTCCTTGTATTTATTATGTATCCTTATTGAATGTGAATCATTCCTTGAATTTTTTCCACGGTATTTTCAACATTAAGGTCATGTGGTGAGGACATTGGTGTCTTAACTTGAAGTGTAGTAGGATAATGCAGCTGAACTAGAGAATAGGGCCCATGCATCCCTCGGTATATTGACAGAGAAAGAATCAAGCCACACCTTTTTCTAACATATATAGGTTCATGAGTAAAATTAGAACTCGTATTGGATCTCCTCATGTATATCAGACTCGTACATGGTAGATTATAGGCATTTCCATGTCCTGAAGTGATTGGGCCCTGGACAGAAGATCTATACGTTACTATGTATCTCATTGGAATGAGAAACAATCCATATGTAGTTCATGGTGTTCCATGTATTTTAATGTCATATGCTAAGGAGAAAAGTGTTTCAGATGTGAAATGGAATATTACAGCTTGATAGGGGAATTGAACTCAGGAGTCACTATGTATTTTTCCAATGCATGAATCAAGCCTGAACTATTTCTTGAAAATTACTCCATAAATAAATTTGGTTTGGATGTGAGTAAAATAAAATTTTGATAATTTGTAGACTTATGTTTATGCCTATTACATGAATTAAATGTATCATCCTGATTTTCATTTTAATTAGAATCAATCAATATATTGTGTAAAGGTTCTTTTTGGAGATCTGATTCATGCACGGGGAAAAGAATGAGGTTTTCATTTCCAAAATTGTTTTTTGGAACCAAGATTGAATATCTAGGCATAACTATGTATCTCATTAAGATGAGAATAAATCCATACATAGTTCTTGGACTTCCATGTGGTTTAAAATCATGTGGTATGGATGATGATGAGTGTTGACGCTCCTTTCCATCATATAATCTAATGATTGAAAAAAGGGAAAAGCTTAGAATAATGACATTCATCCTTGTAGGAAACATCAAAAATTGACAAAGGCAAGAAAAAATATTCCTTTAAGAAAGGGTCGCACAAGTTTAATCATGGTCGCAAAAATATACTTGCAAGCCACATATTGGGCCTGAAATTCACCTGCGTTCCCTATTTGATTTTCTCCCAAGGTCTGTAGTAGCCTATAAATACCCATTTTGGGCCCCCCAATTTGAGGATGAAAAATTCCAAAAGTCAGATTTGAGCTCTCGGCGCTATACTCTCTTATTGAAGTCTTCTGAACACTTCTAATGTATTTTCTTACCTAGAATGGAAGATATAAAGAGGGGGAACAAGGCCAAAGTGTTCAAATTCATCAACACCTGCACGCCTAAGTGTCTAACCCTTAAAGGGAAATTAAGATACTTGCGCGCCACCTTATCCCTTCAATAGAACATGCGTGACACCCTTTTGGAAGCCTCTAGGGATATTACTAAGGGTTTGAGCCAAGCCTCGCCCAAGTATTACCCTATGGGTTAACCATCGCTCAAGTACCCATGTGTCGAGCATGTATACTTGCGTGACCAGTACTTGCGCGCCCCAACAGTACTTGTGTGCCTACCTCTTTTTGAGTATCCCTCCTGTTTATTCAATTCTTTTCTTCAAATCCACCTCTCCTCTTCAAGATTAATCCTTCAAAACACTCTTCAATGGCAATTATTCCATGGATATTATATTGGCTTCCTTATTTGAAAGGAATTCTGTGGAACATCTCTCAAAACCTAGTGATTTACATATATTTATGTCACTAAAGATAGAGATTTAATTCAACCTCATCCTCTATAGATGAGAAGATCATTAATTTGGGCATCTTCCTTAATAGTGAGCATTTTGTTCCCTAACCTGGGCCTCCTTTTCAGGAGTAATACCTAGTTAATGTTCCCTAACCTGGGCCTCCATTTCAGGAGTAAGCCCTAGTCCAAGTTCCCTTACCTGGGCTTCCTTTTTAGGAGTAAGCCCTAGCCCATGTTCCCTAATTATGGGAATCCTCTTCAGGAGTATGCCCCAATCATAATTTTCTTTAAAAATGGGCATCTTCATTAGGAGTAAGCCCCAAGTTCCTCAATTTGGGCCTCCTTTTAAGGATTAAGTCCTAAGTTATGTATCCAAATCTCCATATAGCACATATACCTTAATGGACCTTGTTCCTGGGTTTCATCCCTAAAGTAAATCCCAATATTAATCTATCTGGGTAGTCATATATACATAAGCCCCACATTAATTCATATGATTGCATCTTTCGTGGCACAATCGTCATGTTTTACTGATACCTCTTGTTTCTCACACCGAGCATGACTCACTTGAGCTTAGCGCATAAATGTAATTATGAAATCATTCTTTGGTCCATCAATCATGCATAAAACTCATACTTCCTTACTCGAACTACGTGGGTTCTGATTCATTTTCTAAACAAGGATATGTAGGTAGCCCATATGTGGGTACGATCCCAACTCTGAAATAATCCATGTTTTTCTGAATGACAATAAACTTCATGTACCCCGCTGAGTGGCTTTAAAACCAGTATGGTTATCATAATGACCAAGAGATATCTATATAATGTATTGAAGGATACCATTGTCTAAGAATCTCTAACAAATACAGATGATTCTCTATTGATTAAGAACCTCAAATACATATAAAAGATTCTCTAAATCTCATACATATCAATCATGGATTTTCAGATCTAAAGAAAAGATCATTTTCATACATGGTAATTTAATGAGGATTCACGAACATAACTCAAATCTATAAACAGAGTCCTGGAGTAGACAATAATTCCCCTCAAAATGGTGTGATGATTCCAACCTCCCATCCTCTCGAACAATGCAAATTCATAAGCCTCATCAGTCTACAACTAATGAGGACCTACCTTTGGAAAGTAGGTCTAAATGGATATAGAATCATTGGATGTTCCCGGTTCTATGAACAAACCCGTTAGAAAATGATTGGAATGTTTGAACCTTAAACAAACGTGGTCATCCCCATTTCTAGAGGAAACAAAAAATGGTGAACCCAACATGAATCCTTAACCAAGTTAAAATGATTTTTAACTTATTTGTTAGGCCAATATTTAAAACTCAATGGGAGGGCAAATAAAACAATCAATAACATATGTACGCATCCAAAATATGTAGTGGACGAACATATCTTGATTATGTCTGTTATATCAAAAAGGAACTCATTTCCAAGATCTCTCTACATTATATAAATGTCTTCTCTAAAGTTTACACCTATGAATGCATCTGCCGCTACTCCTGCTACATCTTCATCCACTCTGAGGACGACATCACTTACTTAGCTTCTTCAAAACAGGGTATCAAATGCACTAGCTAAGGAATACCGTCAACACAGTACTATTACGGCTCTAGAGGGCGCTCGACAAGCCCTCCATGTCAATAATTCAGCCTGGTTGTCCTGATAGTGATGACCAGCAACCAGGAAGCAGGTGTTTCCAACCAACATCTTCAACTGTTTTGGGTCGTTATCTATGGAATGCAATCACCAGTCTCTCCCATATTATGAGGAGGTGAATGAGAAGGTCATTCAAGGAATTAATTCAACGAATTAATTCAAGGATATAAGATTCCTTCCTATGGACTGCCATCAACAATCGCCGTCATACTCGTGCGGCAGTGCACACTCAACATTATGATGGTATCGCTTTTAGGGGTTCGGCTCAGGTCCCTCAGACCCAATCATGCAAGACGAACCACTAGAGGTGAAATCTGGACAATAGGGAGCATGTTCTTACTTCTTCCCCCTATGGAGATATCCATCAAGCCTACTTGATGGCAAGCAATGAGCGGAACATACACCCGTCTGTCCTGATGTTACTGCCCAACAGACTCGTCTGACAGCAACACAACAATCCCTCCAGGAAATTCCAGTTGAGTATTATAGGTAGGAATATACACCTATTTATAACTCGTCTTCTAGTCAGCAGGCTCATCTGACTACAACCAATGAAGTTCACCAATCTGATATGGCGGCAAATGATAAACAGAAACATACACCTGTATACAATCAACAATTCTGCTAGGAGTCTCATCCTCCAGTATTGAAGGAAAATAATCAACCATACATGATGAGGAATACATATTCGGCACATAAACCTACCAATATTTATCAAGCCTGTCAACAATCTTGTTTGGTAGCATTTGAAGAAGTCAGTAGGAAAGCTTCGATGACAAATTTGGAGCATAATCATCTCTCTACCCCCCCCCCCCCCCCACATGAGTACTGTCAGAATTCACTAATAGGAAAAGGAGGACGTGAGAAGGAATACACACCTACACCAAGAACGGAATGGATTTATATTCCTGTTCTGGCAGCTGAAGTCACCAAGCACATTCAAACAATGGTGAAAGAGTAGAAGAAAATTCGTGCACATATTCAGGATGCCTGTCAGAATATTATAACAGCTTTAATAGAATCACAGTGAATGAAATGAAAATATATCCCTACTATTGGAGTGACACATCAACATATCACTCCAGAACAGATACACACCTCTTTTCCAGTCCAAGAGGGTTGGGGGGAATACTCCCCCATGTCATACGGACAATCAAGTAAGGCACATACACCTGATTGGAATGGATATAATCAGCCTATCCATACTATTTGTCCTGAGAAGGAACATACACCTGACCACAATAACCACTTTCATCAACAAGTGGTTCCCAAAGTGAGAAAGAAGGTGTCTAAGAAAAAGACCCATTCAGCACAGTCAAGAAATCAAGGGCCAATCTGTAACAAGGCCTTGCTCGATGCTAGAGTCCTTGAATCCCTCAGACAATTATCTATGGTAACTGAAGATTATAATCTCAATTTTCCCAATGGTGGGAACATTAATTCTGAAGGTCTTTATTAGACACTTCCTCATGAAGGCTTGCTTCATGACAGTTCGGTCAATCTCGAAGTATCATCTTCTGATGAGAGCCACAAGAACCCTCTGTGTGACCAGAAGATCAATGAGAAAAATGTTTCATCTTTTGTTGTAACCCACCATTGTGGTCCTTCCCATGATGATGAATTTAGCTGTGAATGTCCTCCTCGCAGTAGTAATTCAAATTGTCGGGAAAATGCTCCAATGGACAATGTAGTGATGAGAAAGCCCTCTTATCTTGATACACTTGAAAATGTGAATCCAGTCATGTCTGATTCTTTACCACTAGCAGGTGAAATACTTTCTCAATTAGAATATATCCCGGGGTGTAGGTCATTCTCTAAACCACCCCTGGGTCTTTCATATTTTTGTTTGATAAGTGATTTCTCGACCAATATTGTTGAATCTGATGAAGCAACAAGGAAGAACCAACTCTGGTCTAATCAGGTATAAGAATATTCATTGAATGATAAAGTGGAAATGCTGAATATGAGAAAACAGCTAGCGAAAGGTGATGTGCCAGTCATGTGTTGGCCTTTGGCTGACTCTCATTATGGCAGTCCAGAGATGTTGATTGAAGATTGTATTCATGATATTCATCTCAACATGTGGAAAAAACTTTTTCGATTGAAAAAGAAAATATTATCTTATGATGAATATGAAAATCACGTCAAGATAATATAAGGGTTACCACGCCAAATTGATTTGGCCTCTCTAATAGTTTCTCAATATCTGATGGCTGAAAAGTAGAAGAGAGAACTTCAGCATTCATTCCTTGGCGCACTAAAAATATTGCATCAGTTAATTGCTAATTCCCCATCTATTATTCATATCAGTGGATGGGGTGCTCACGGAGAACTGCATTTCACTGTACACTCCAGTCAACAAAGCCCGCAAAAAATGGTCTCATGCAATGTTATTTACCCTGGACATCCACAAAAAATTGGCTTCGTTTGTAATCAAAGGCTTGCTCAGGAACATGCCTCAACCAGTTCTTCCCAAAGTCAGGCATACAAATAACAAGTTGTTGAATTACTTTTGCATCGGGAAAATGAGAATATTGATCATGCTTCTCATTTAGAGCGAGCTCATCATCAGGTGATTGATGTGTCAGAAATCATCCATTGTTCATTTGAGCCAGGTGATTTGAGTTGATGTAGGTTGATGCATCCGGCCAATTTCCGGACTAAAGTCCGCAAGAGAAAGAGTGATTTTAAGAATGTCTCTGATGTAGTAGCTTATGAACCACCCAATCTTGGCAGACTGGAGATTCTTTTAACCCCACCGTCAGAATCAACAAATAAGATTCGAGGAGTTGAGTAGAAACAGCAGGAATAGCCCCAGTCCACCGGACTGGGGACTTTTTCAAATCCCCAATCTCTTCCTCAAAGAAGGTCAGTATTCTATCAATTAGGGAAGAAGCCACAAGAGTAACGCAGAGCTGAATTATTAGGAGATTCCCCCCAAATCATGGTTCGCCAGGAAGTTCCCGAGGGATCAACTCGACAAAATCCAATGTCTCATCAAGGAAATGGGAGGAGACAATATCCCAGAAATACTGATAGAAGGGATGAAATGTGTTATGCATCAATAAATGTCATCAATTCCATTTTTTTTGATCCTCCAAGACATGAGGCTCATTCAGAGGGATCAGATGAAGAAGTTCCTTCTCAATAAGTTGTACACATAGACACAAATGAAGAAGGTGTGCGTACACGAAATCAAAGGCTTACCCAAAATCTAGGTATTACTTAAAATAACCAACTTCCCCCTCTCCAGAAGGTGTCCAAAAAGGGGAAAATAAAGAATCAGGTTACATACCCTTTTTATGGAGAAGGCCAATCACTCTCACTAGAGAAAATATTTTCACAACAAGAGGAAGAAATGAAGGAATTAAGGAGATTGAATGCATAACTACTTCAAAGTAGTCTTCCTCCTAAGCGTACTGGTGTCAGTAAGACAAGGGAATTTGTTGTGGCTACTAAGATGGATCAAGTTTATCCTCTTTTACCAGTATACCATCATAGGTATAATCCTATGGGTCATGCGCAACAATAATCCGTGGTGCTACCATCACTTGCAGTACTAGCCACCATAACTATCCAAGCTCCAGTTATTGTATCTGCTCATGCCCAAGCTCAACTGGATGTTTCTAAAAATTTAATAACTAATATTGAGTCATTAACAGCTCTGTTGGAAGCTATGAAAGGAAAGGGTGCACAAATTCAACCAGAAAAGAGAGCTTACCCTGAATGGGTTAATGCAATTCATCCCCCATCAAATTTTTCAAGTACCACATTCCCAATATTTAATGGTTCGGGAGACCTAGAGAAACACTTATCACATTTTGTTTCTCATTGTGATCCTATGATGGGATCCTCTAATCAAAACGAACCAGATAAGCTCAGGTTTTTTTTACAGTCATTACAAGGGCCTTATTTTGTTTGGTATACAAGCTTGCAATCCCGGTCAATTACCGGGTGGGAAGATCTTTGCAAAAGATTCCTTCCTCAATTTAGCTCAACGTTGCTAAGGAAAACAGTTTATGATCTTAACAATTGTAAGAAAAGGAAGAATGAAAGGGTTTCAGATTTCATTGCTCACTTAAGCATAGCACTCCCTCAAGATGAATTGTTTCCAATCTGTTTGGAAAATTTGCATGATTAATTACACAAAATTTTGATCCCTTTGAAATACAAATGAAGGTTTTGAGACCTTACTTCAATCGATCAACAGATTGAAGAGTATCTTACGAAGACTAAGGATAAAACTCGTGTAATTCCATTAGCTCCAGGAAGGAGAATGGGTAGAGAAGAGACTGCTACAATTACGCCTAAACAAGCACTTGTACCTGCCTCTACTTCAAAAACTTCATCTTATTGGAGGGATCCACCTCTTGAGCGTCAACAAAAGAGGTTGTTTCATCAAGATGATCAAAGAGATCAAAGATAGAAACATTTTGTGGATCTAAGGAGAAATTGTTATTCTTTCCGAAATGAACAATTTCATGGTTACTTCAATTTGGATCTATAAAATAATTTGGTTAAATTACCAAGGCCCAAAAGGTCGAACAAGGAAGGATACAAATACCATCCAAACTATTTCCAATTTCATCAAATGTTTGGGCGTCCCATTCAGGAGTGTTTAGTAGTCAAATACCTCCTGCAAAAAATAGTGGAATCAAGAAAAGTCAAATTAAAAGGTTCATCAGCTCAGGTAGCATGTGTTACTGCTACTGATCTAGAGGAAGAAGGCAAGTGGAAGGAAGCCAAAAGAAAAAATGCACAAAAATATGATGATTTGATGGTCAGAAAAACGATCAACCGATCTCATTCCATTTTACTAAAACAATTGAAGAAAGCAGTTGTTTCTTCTGCTATGAATACCACAGAAAAACCCCCTTCCTAAAAGAAAAAATCCTTAAAGAAACAACATAATTCAAAGAAAGAGGAAAAATCAGAAAAATATGAGATCGTGTCAAAGGCTAAGTTTTCTTTGACTCTGGCAGATTTTATCCCATCTACTTCAAAGCCATGGGCATCGTCCCACCAAACGACAAATCCTAAATTCGCTAATCATGCAAAGTTTTCATCCGATGAAGAGTTTATCTTTGGATCTGTTATCATGATTCATTTAATAGATCCTTAGGCTAGTCACAGTTTCGATCTTGAGGAACAGGAGTTCCCTATATCAAACAGAGGAATTAGAGGGAGTTCTATAGGTCTAGGATATAGAGGAAGACATGGATATCCTAGAATCCATTATTCCAATTCTACCCCTTCTAGAACTGTGTGTGCAGTAGAAACTCGTGGCAGAGCCCTTCAGTGAGCTCAACAAGAATAAGAAAGTTCTTCCATGCATGGCAGATTCAGTCCTGTCGCAATTATTCTGGATAATCAATTAGATGTTACACCTTCTTCCTCACAACAAGTAGATAAACCTAGTCGGTCTAATCTTCCAAAGCCAGGAGTATTTCCAAATCCTACCCCGATACAAGAAGCATATACTTACAAAGAATCAAATTCTAAATCACCAGTAAAACCACATGTTCTTCTTGGGAAACACAGACCTTTGGATCAAAAATATGATGTCTTGAAACATTTTTCCCATGTACTGGCCAAGTTATCAATTCTGGATGCCTTGAATCTATCAAAGGATCTCCAGGAGGCACTCATTCAGGCTTTGTCAAGTCCTCATGAATTTGAATCTAAAATTGTTGTCGATGAAGTCTAACTTGTAGAGAATAATCTTGAAGAATTACATTCAGTGAAATCTTTCATAGATGAAGATGAAGATGATGTTGTGCATGAGCATATTAGACCTTTATATTTATCTAGAAAGGTCAATGATGTAGACATCCGAAGATCTTTCATTGATATTGGTATAGGATTCAACCTCATCCCCATTCATACACTTCTTCGATTGGGACACACCGAATCTTATTTATCTCCTTCTACTTTGTTCTTGCAATGATATGATTAAAATGAACAAGAACCATTGGGCGAGATCACACTCAGAACTCAGTTTGGAGATCTTGTATCCAATTCAGATTTCATGGTTGTTCGTCATGACACACCAACTAATATTTTTCTTGGAAGGCCTTGGGTATATCAACATGCGGATATCCCTTCATCATACCATAATGTCTTAGATATTGTTTCAATGGTCAAATTGAGACATTGTATGGTGATAATTCCATATCCAAAACAACTGAATCTCAAAACATTGAGGCGGAACTCTATCACAGAGAGGGTAATGAGAAATCCAACATAAGGGAGATTACCAAGGTTAATGTTCCACATGGTTTGGAAAAGATTCCAGTAAACCCATTCATACATATTAGTACAGATTATGTGTTTCTTATCAGTCAAATTGACAGGATAGACCCAAATCCAAATACTCTTATAGAAACTTCCATAATATCAATTACGACAATCAAGCCAGACAACATGGTAGAAATCGGTGATTCACTAAGAAGTGATGAAAGCTCAAATAGAGATGTCTTCATTTCATCCGCTGAAATTCAGAAATTCTATACTTCACCAACCAGGCTAGAAGAAGTTATAACAATGTCAGAGATGAATGATGATGTTGATTCTCAATCTATCATCTCCTATTTGTTACCGAAGAAAGACCCTTGATCATCAATACGGTCAGAAATGGTATACTCTTCTTCAAGATGTTGAAATTTTAACATCTCTCTTGATCCTAGATATTCTGATTCATCATCTACTATGCTAGTAGAAACAAAATAAATAACACGTGTTCAAGAAAAAGAGGAAGATCTCATGGTTTATCTTCCAGATTTTGAAGAGGCTATCTCAACCACTGTGGATGAACGTAGTGAAATAAATCTGGGTACAAAAGAAGATCCACGCCCCACTTTAATTAGCGTGGCCATGAATCTTGAATAGAAGGAAATTTATATTTCATTTTTGAAGAAAAATTGAGATTTATTTTCTTGGAACTATATAGAAATTCCAGGGCTTGATCCCGATGTTTCTACACATCGTTTGGGTTTTTCAGAAGAACATCGAGGATTCAAGCAAGCCGCAATAAGAACACACCCAACTTATGCATCAAAAATTTAAGTTGAAGTGGATACGATTATAATAGCTAACTTCATCAGAGAAGTTCAATATCCCAAATGGTTGGCTAATATTGTCCCTGTGAAAAAGAAGAATGGGCAAATTAGATTTTTCATTGATTTCATAGATCTTAATCGGCATTTTTCCTAAGGATGATTTTCTAGTTCCGATTACTGAACTCATAATTGATGAAACAGCTGGCTATGAAGCACTTTCCGTCATGGATGGATATTCAGGGTATAATCAAATCTAAATGGCTCCAAATGTTGATGAATCTATAGCCTTCAAAGCCCCTCAGGGGTGTGTTTTTCTATTGCATAATTCCTTTTGGCCTGAATAATGCAGGCGCAACATATCAGCGTTCCATGCATCATATCTTCAATCCCTTTTTAGGGATTTTTGTTGAATGTTATGTGGACGATTAGGTGGTTAAATCCAGACAACATTCTAATAACTTGGCTGATTTGGAAATCATATTCCACAAACATTGACAACACAATTTGAAGAAGAACCCTTAAAATGTGCTTTTGGGGTAACCTCAGGAAAACTTCTCGGCTTTGTGGTACACCATCATGGTATCGAAGTCGATCCTTAGAAGACAAAGTCAATCCATGGTATGTCCCCTCCTAAAAATTTGATGGAATTGAGAGTAATTCAATGACACTTGGCCTATATTCGGTGTTTCATCACAAATATGGTATGGAAAATTTTACCCTTCACTAAATTGATGAAGAAGGGAGTCACTTACTAGTGTTCTGAAGAATGTCAAGAAGCATTAAATATTTTCATGAAATATCTCTTGAGTCCACTTTTATTAATGCCACTTGGTGAAGGGAGACCCCTTATTCTTTATGTGAAAACTTCAGAGAAATCATTGGGTTCCTTCCTGGCCCAGAATAATGATACTAGGAATGAAAACAGCCTTTACTCTCTCAGTCACACTATACTTAAAGCAGAAACCCGATATTAAAGTATCGAAAAGTGCTTCCTAGCATTAATCTTTGTAGTTCAGAAATTGATACACTACCTGAAACATCACAAGGTCCAATTGGTATCTCGCAATAACCCGCTCAAATTCATCCTTAGTCATCCAATGCTTACCGAACGTCTGGCAAGGTGGGCAGTTATTTTATAGCAATTTGATATTTAATATGTGTCTCAAAGGGAAATAAAGGGCCAAGATCAAGCTGATTTTCTTTCTGAACACCCTTTAGTAGAAGGTACATCTTTAGATATCGAACTTTCTGATGAGGAAGTCTTTTCTATTCTGGATAATCTTTAAACATGGGAAATTTACATTGATGGTGCTTCTAGAAGACTAATAGGGATGAAAATGGGAGATCCTAAATTCAACAAAGTTGGGATAGGAATTGTACTTATTTCCTCGGAAAAGGATGTGCTACCATATTCCTTCTTATTGTGGGAAGTCTGTATAAACAATGAAGCAGAATATCAAGCTCTCATCGCAGGATTAAAGTTGGAACATCAAGCACAAGTGAATCACTTAAAAGTGAAAGGTGATTCTGACCTAGTAATAAAACAGGTCAATGGGGATTATTCCACTAGAAAAGAAGATTAAATCCCATTATATGATTACATCAGAGATTTAATGGAAGAATTTACTTCGGAACTGACATTTTCTTATGTCTCGCGATCACAAAATGCCCAAGATGATGCACTGGCTAATATAGCCACAGCTATAGCAGATCCAAATCGGGACCAAAAAATCATAATTATTGCCCACAATCATACAATTTCACCTTATGTTCAATAAATAATAGAGGAAATTAATGTAATTAGAACAATTTCGAAACCATATAGTCATACTATATGCTGGGTGACACCTATCAGGGAATACCTTCAAAATGGAACACTTCCAACAAATAGAGTTGGGAAAGAAAAAAATCTGGTGATGTGTGGTCAATTATACTCTTTATGATAGCCTAGATCACCTAGAAAAAATTCTATACAAAAGATGTTTTGATGGAGTTCTCTTCAGATGAATTGATGGTGAAGAGACAATGGATGTTATGAAGGAAGTACAAGCAGGAGTCTGTGGTGCCCACAAGTATGGACATAGACTATCTGATCAAATTTGGAGGCTTGGATACTTATGGCCTTCAATGATACAAGATTGTGTGGATTTCATGAAGAAGTGTCATTCATGAAAAGTATGTTCCAACTTAATTTATCAACCCCCAGAGTTGCTTCATACAGCTAAAAGCTCGTGGCCATTTTCCACATGGGGAATTTATGTAGTGGGACTTTACCCTTCAGCTACAACCAAACAGTTTAAGTATATTCTTACTGCCATTGACTTCTTTTCTAAATGGTCTAAGGCAATACATCTCAAAGAGGTTAGTTTTAAAAGCATTGTTAGCTTCATCAAGTCTAACATCATTACCATATTTGGTGTCTCTCATACCATATTGACGGACAGTGGAACCAACTTCTGTTCATCCGAGGTAAGGAAGTTGTATCAAGAAGACAAAATCAAATCCAACCATTAATCTCGGTATCATGTAGTGGCCAATGTCCTGATAGAATCCTTCAATAAGTCTCTTTCAAATATACTGCAAAAGATGGTGGATAAAGATAATAAATCATGTCATGATAAAATATTTCATTCTTTATGAGCTTATTGGACCACCACCGGCACTGTTACGCAGTCAACTCCATATTCATTTGTATATGGAACAGAAGTAGTCTTTCCCATTGATGTTCAATTACCTTCTCTCAGAGTAGACCTTTTTGATCAGTCATCTATAGATTATTAATATCAAAAGCTATTGAATGAATTACAATGATTAGATGAGAAAATATTGTGCACCATGCATCAATTTCAAGTCTATCAGAATCGAACAGCATGAGCTTTCAACAAAAAAGTTTGTCTTTGTTCATTCATTCAAGGAGAATTGGTATTGGTTCTTAGAACTCAAATGTTACCAAGAATGAAACCTACCATGCAAGAGACATAGTGGGAAGGACCTTACTCAATACATAAGGTCTACTCCAATAGAGCTTACTCTTTAATCTCAATAGATGGAGAACTCATCACAAGTCCAACCAATGCATGATTCTTGAAGAAGAATTTTGTGTAACACAAATACCCAATCGTCCAACATGAAGTCAAACTATGTTGTCCTTGATAAAAGACTTTAAACTGAACAGTCCCTTATACGTCCAACAAGACATTAAACTGTGAAGTCCTAGATACATGATGCTAAACTATATAAAAGTCCCTTACGTGTAGAAAGACGTTAAACTACATAACCATTGTCCTAGCTACATGACGCTAAACAATATAGCACTCCATTGTCCAACATGATGTTAAACAGTGTTTTACTTCCTGCAAGACTTTAAACTACACATTCATTTATACGTCCTACATTACATTAAACTATGACATCCTAGATACATGATGAAAAACTATAAAGAAGTCCCTTACGTCTAGAAAGACGTTAAACTGCATAACCATCATCCTAGCTACATGACGCTAAAATGTATAGCACTCCATCATCCAACATGATGCTATACTAAGTTGTCCATCCTGCAAGACTTTAAACTGCATAGTCCCTTATATGTTAAACATGACATTAAACTATGACATCCTAGCTACATGATGCTAAATTGTACAGAAGTCCCTTACGTCTAGCAAGATCTTAAACTGCATAACAATCATCCTAGTTACAGGATGCTAACTGTATTGAACTCTATCGTCCAACATGACGTTAAACTGTGTTTTCCTTGCTGCAAGACATTAAACTGCACAGTCCCTTATACATCCAACATGACATTAAACTATGATGTCCTAGCTACATGATGTTAAACTGTACAGAATTCCCTTACGTCTTGCAAGATGTTAAACTGCATAACCATCATCTTAGTTATATGATGTTAAAATGTGCACGTCTTCGTCCAACGTGATGTTAATATATTTTGTCCTTGCTACATGAAATTAAACTACACAGTCCCCAAAGTCCTTACTGCAAGAAATTAAACTGCATAATATTCTCTTACATCCTAGCTACATGACGCTATGATGTACAACACTCCATCGTCCAACATGACGTTAAACTGTATTGTTCCCCTTTCGTCCAACATGACGTTAAACCGTGTTGTCCTTACTACATGAAATTAAATTGCACAGTCCCCAATGTCTTTACTGAAAGACTTTAAAATGAATAATATTATCTTTAGTCTTAGCTACATGACACTAAACTGTACAACACACCATCGTCCAACAAGATGTTAAACTGTTTTGTCCTTCCTGCAATACTTTAAACTGCATAGTCCCTTTTACTTCCTAGATGACATTAAACTGTGACGTCCTAGCTACATGATGCTAAACTGCATAGAAGTCCCTTACGTCTACAAAGACATTAATCTACATAACCATTGTTCTAGTTATGCGACGTTAAACTGTGCACCTCTTCGTCCAGCATGACGTTAAACTGCGAAAAAATATCTAATACGTCCTAGCTACATCACGCTAAACTGTACAACACTCCATCATCCAACATGACATTAAACTATATTGATCCCCTTTTGTCCAACATGATGTTAATCTGTGTTGTCATTACTGCATGACATTAAACTTCACAGTCCCCAATGTCCTTACTGCAAGACTTTAAACTGCATATTCTTCTCCATTGTCCAACATGAAATTAAATTGTATTGTTCCTCTTTTGTCTAGAATGATGTTAAACTGTGCTCAGTCCCTTGTACGTCCAACATGACATTAAACTGTGCATCGTTAGGGTTGTTTCTACCTCTTTTTTCTCACACCGAGTATGAATCACTTGAGCTTAGAGTAAACATCAACCATAACACCCTCTCTGGGCCACTAACCATTCATAAGTCCCAACACCATTTTTAAGGTCGTTGTCTTCAAGAACAACTTGATCACCAATTCATTCTTTAATTGAACTACACGGACTTTGATCCTTGCCTTTTAGGCTAGGTACGTAGGAAACCTTCTGAGGTTCAAGCCCAAAACCAATCTCTTCACATCGGTTCACCTTCGTCTCATACGATGTTGATTCGTAAAACCACCCCCAGACCCAATATTTTTTAGATTGGTTCACCATCATCCTTGATATACGACGTTAAACTATTCGCACTTTTTTCCTGTACGACAATAACCTACAATATTCTTTGACAACCCCACCGATGAGAGAACCATTATTTACATTGATCTCCAATCATGTTATATTCCAAATATTACGTGCATACATGGCAATTCCTAAACCTTTAATCTTGGGTCAAACCATCATTGCACGAAGGTCCACATTCACCCTTCATATGTATGAACCAAATATGTACAGAGGGTATTTAAAGAACTACGTACGGCTTGATTCACATCTTTATGGGATATGTCGGAACATTCGAGCATCCCTTGAATCCAGCTCCAAGTCTTTGGGCCTAACCCCAAATTTCACTTTCATCCCCTTGGCTGAAAAGTCCCCCTGTGAAAACATGAATGTGGTATTAAAACCCTATTCTTCGTTCACATCAGGTTTATAAAACGCACACTATGTATTCATTATTGTTGTCCGAGATCTATGACCCTAAACTAAGATCTCTTATACTCTCATCCCACATGACGTTAAACTGTACTTAAAGAACTACATTGGGACTGATTCTCCTTCTAATGAGATATGTAGTGAAGTCCAAGAACCCAATTCAGGACCCAGCCACAACATGATTATGGTTAGAATTGGTATGTGTATCTCTACATGCATTTAACAATGCCCATTTTTATGTGTCATACTCCTATCCTTAAATACTTCCAGATCTCCATAACCCTTTCTTGACTTCTGGTAACAACATTTCTGATACCCGAGAGTTATTTTTCCTGACCATGCAGCACGTGCCCTTAGGCGGACTTGCATAAACAGTCTACATTACGAACCTATTAGCCATAAGATGCTATTATTTGAATATGGAGTCAATTCCCTTAGGTGGACCTGCATAATTCAACCCCATAACGGGTTTGTCAAGTAGTGGTAACATTATTCTTGGGAGGAAAACCTCTTTTTTCTTTATTTCTCTTAATGACAATATGTAGGGATCCACAAAAATAACTATCCTTAAAATATTTCTCCCATACTATTTTTCATGATCTGAATGTATTCAAGTCTATGGTTTATATTTCCCTTCCCTACATTTGGGTTAGACCTTCTCAAGAGTGACATTCATCCAATTATTTGACAATCTTGATTGGGAATATCCTCTCCATATTCAAGTACCTCTCTCCATACAGTATAATCTATGCTTTGGAAAATTTGAATCTCCATAAACTTTCACTGGCTTTTATAGCAGTAGAAAAGTAATATTTCCGAGAGTTCTTTTTCGTGACTATGCAGCACGTTCCCTTAGGCGGCCCTGCATAAGTAGTCTACATAATGGACCTGTTAGTCAAAAGGTTCTATTATTTGACTATGCAACCAATGCCCTTAGGTGGCCCTGTGTAATTCAACCCCATAACGGGTTTGTTAAATAATGGAAACTTTACTCTCAAGAAATACTTCTTCTAATGACTGTTGTCAATTTTTCATATCATTCCTCGTATTCAAAATTTATTAAGTCATAGTTTACATTTTTTCCCCATACTTGAGTGTGGTAATATGTTTTCAGATAAATTATCAACAAATTGAGTCAACTTTAATCAATTAGGTCAAATCTATTTCAACCTTAATCATTATCCTTTTTATGTCTGATGTACATGACTTTAAACTGCCCAAAAAAGATAAGGGAACTCTAAACAAAATTCAAGTCACAGCTCACTAAACATACATTTTGTATGATTTAGGTAATACGGAGCAAATAAAAAGATTCAATGTTTACAGGGTTATTTCTTATAATCATTGAAAAAAATAAAACTATTTTTACTAGTCCCATTTTCTTAGGTAAAAGTTTTAAGAAGGTTTCAAAAGAATTCACGCACAAATGATTGAAGATGAATGTGTTTTTTATGGATGCAAAAAAGTTAGAAGGACTTCCACAGACTGGCGTCTCTTCTCTTTTTCAAGGATTACAAGAGGATTTCAACATAACTCTTCATTTTATTCAAGAAATCATGAGCTTCATCAGCAGCCAAAAGGAATTCATTCATTCAACTGGATATAGTAAGAGATGTAGGGATACTGTCTCTTATTGGAGCAATTGTAAAAGAATGTTCTCGAGTGCGGTTTGAGAAACTTTAATGATGATCAAACATTGACTCTGTTTCTGTCAAAGAGACTTGGAAGATGGATACATGGATTTGAGATTGGAGCATTTGAAGTAAAAAATCCATTTGGAGAGAATTCTGTTTTTAGATATTGTTCTAATGCCATGACAGCCTTTTCCCCACCAACCAGTAGCTGAAAACATTTTAGCCCATGGGTTTTCCATTTTCATATCTGCAAGAAAATGGCATGGAGGAAAAATTTCATAGTTCACACCATTGTTATTTCTCTTAATGCATAGCATAACCAGAATAGAGGAGTATCATTGTGGATGCATCTCAGGAATGTAGTGTTTTTTCTCTGGAATGTTGACTTCTTGCATATGACAATGCCCATACAGAGGCAGGTAAATTCTCTGTGGGAAATTAAGATGATACTTCTTCAATTACTTAACCAAATCTGGGAGAGTGTGGTCAAAGATATCATAGTAATCATGGCCAATGATGCTCATCATGTCATCAATCCTCTTGTTATCCAGTTCATTAGCTATTTCAATTCTTCTAGGATCCATTGAATCTTTACAAATATTGAATAATTAAATCTTAAGTAAGTTGTTTTTTCATAAACATTGTGAAGAAATTAGAAAAAATGGCTAAGGAATTAAGGCATGCAAGTCCCATGTTGGCGCGCAAGTCCAAGTCAGTCACACAAGTTTGGGTGTGCAGGTTTCACCGCTCAAGTCAAACTACCTCTACAGAAGCGCAACATGAACAAAAACAATGAACCGCAGAAAACAGCACCTGTATGGACGAGTGGAATGCCGATCAGCCTACATGATTAGAGCAGGAAGGTTTGAAAGATGGATTTCTTTCTGCAAGAATTACCACATATTTATAGGCAAAGAACATACCCATCATGCTGCTACCTGCACGCTCAACACCAGTGCGCCGATCCCTAGGCGCTCAAAACTTGTGCACCGTAGTTCCTTGGTTTTCTCCTTTACCTCAGAGTCAAATCCTCCTTCCTTTCGGATCCAACTCTGAGAGGGGACTTTTTTTGATGCTCTTTTCCGTAAAAGAATATAACGATTGAAAAAAGGGGAATACCTTAGCATAAAGAGATTCATCCTTTGTGGAAACATCAAAAATTGACAAAGGAATGAACAATGATTCTTTTAAGAAAGGGCAGTAAAAGTTTCAAAATGGTCGCCCAAGTATACTTGCGTGCCACATATTTGGTTCGCAAGTCACATGCGAGCCCTATTTGATTTTCTCCCAAGGTCTTCATTAGCATATAAATACCCCTTGTGGGCCTCCATTTTGAGGACGAAAAATTCCAAAAGTCATATTTGAGATCTCATCACCCTAGTCTCTTCTAGATGTCTTTTAAACACTTCTAGGATAATTTGTTACCGAGAATGGAAGATCTAAAGAGGGGGAACAAGGCCTAAGTGTTGAAATTCAACAATACTTGTGTGCCTAAGTGTCTAACCCTTAAGGTAAATTAAGATACTTGCGTGCCACCTTATCCCTTCAATAGAAATTGTGCTCCACCATTTTGGAAGCCTCTAGGGATAATACTAAGGGTTTGATCCAAGCCTCGACCAAGTATTACCCTATGGGTTAACCATCACGCAGGTACCAATTTGTCGCACAAGTATACTTATGTGACCAGTACTTGCGCGGCCCGACATGACAAGCGCGACTGCCTATTTTTGAGTGTCCCTTCTATTTATTCAACTCTTTTCGTCAAATCCACATCTCCTCTTCAAGATTTAGACTTCACTACACTCTTCAAAATCAATTATGGAACGATTCCTTTATTAGATTCCTTATCTAAAAGAAATTATGTGGAACATATTGTAAAGACCCGTAAAATTCAAGGGAAATTTTTTTCTTAATTTTCTTTCGAATTTTACAAGAGCGCGGTTTCAGACGGCACCTGATTCCGAGGCCCGGAGTGCCCGGAATTAATTTCTGAAGTTTAGGCTCGGGTACGTTCAGTGAACGAACGAGCGGGTATTTCTAACTTTTGATACGGTGCTCGGAATTGAAATCCGAGGGCACCGATGAACTCGCAACGCCGATATTCGATTAAAGAGACCTTTTCGGGAGTTGCGTTTGTTGCGGGTTGAAAGTTAGTTTTTGGGTTTTTAGTTTAAGTTAAATAAAATTTGTGAGGAACAAATTTTATTTTTAACTAGTTAAGTCCTACCAAAGGGAGTTGGGAGTGGGACCCACATCCACTTAACCTCCCTTGGGAGGATTAAGTGAGGTGGGGTCCACACGAACCCCAACTCCTCAAATTCTCTCAAAACCTCCCCTTTAACTCATTTCTTTAAATGTTGTCAACTTGAGTTACTTAATTAATTATGGGAGTTTAACCTTTTTGAATTTCAAACTTTTGAAATTCTAATGTGTATTGTAATAATAAAATAAGAAGTTGTCTTATTTTATTTTGGGTTCTTTGTTTGTCTCCTTGAGAGCTTTTGGAGAGCCTCTTCTTCTTCTTCAAACTCAACGAAGAACGCGAAGAACGTCGTTCTTCAACGAAGAACTTCTCCGCCGAAGAACACGATCCATCCGCGACGCCGTATCCGCGACGCGACGTACTTCTTCTGCGTCATCTCTTCCGCGACGGTTTTCCGCGACGAACGCCATCGACAACGACTCTTCCTCCGACGTCAAAGGAATCGACACCGATATTCCACGACTCCGTCAACGTGCGACTATCAAGGTAGGGGTTCTTGGGTTTGTTGTTTCCATTTTATTTGTTTTTCCTCAAGACTTGACGTAGAAAGCTCAAGTTTCCGACGAAGAACGCCGCTCCGCTCTTCTTCATCTTCGGTGTCAACGAGAGAGAACACCACACCTTCCTCGGACAACCTTCGTCGGCGTACAAGGATTCTCCAACGACGTGCCTCTTCGGACGCGCCTCTTCGTCGTTGAATTTGACGAACGACGACCGCGTCGCCCGACCTCCGCGACGTCGTCTTCCGCGGAACGTCGAACAATCTTCGAACCTTATACCAAGGTAGGGGATGTTGATTTGATATTTAATTATCTCATTCTTGCTCGTGGTTCGTATAACTAATGTGAGGATGTTGTTTTTTTAATGTTGCGTTATTAATTTAACGTGAGGGGGCCGGACCGTCCGAACACGGCCGAACCCCCTCCAACGTTCTTGTTTGTTCTTGCGGGTGGAAGCAAGTGGCGTGGTGCCGTCGCACCACGCGGTTGATCGTGCATTTATTTTACGCAACGCCGTCGCGCGCACACCATGGAAGAAACATCAAGAACGCGACGCCGTCGCGCCGCGTTGAAAGAAATTAATGTGTGGCGGAGGGGCGCGGTGCCGTCGCACCGCGCCGGATGACGAACGCCGCGGCCGGTTCCGGGCCGCGGCGGAAGAGAAGACCGGCGGCCGGGCCGCCGGCGTCGGAAGCCGAAGAGGGGACCAGATTTTTCCGGTCCCGATGGAGAAAACCGGCCGGCCAGCTGGCCGGCCGGATGCCAATAAACCGGGGGAATTAATCCCCCGACCACCTCATGAAACCCCCTCTTAAAGAGGGGGCGGTTTTCTTGTGGGGGGCAAACCCCCCGTTTCTGCCAATCAAGCCCCCCCCCCCCCAACATGGTGGGGGCGGTTCTTTGAAGAGAGGGAGGGGGGGCAGCCGGCCCCCCGGTTCGTTCCAGCAAGCCCCCCACGAGCGGGGGGGCGTTTTTAAATAAAACGGCGCGGCATAGCCGCGCCGCCAGAAGAAAACGCGGGGCTTAGCCCCCGCGTGCCGCCGCCTCGCGGCAACTGGCTGCCGCGGCCCCCGCGGCCTCCGCACCGCCGCGCCGCCCAGGGGGGGTCGGGCCGGGTCGGCCCGGACCCGGACCCCCCCGTTTCGAATCAGAATTGGTTTGTGGCTCATAACATGAGCCTCGGACCTCCGAATGACGAACCGTCTGCGGCAACGCGATCCTTGGATCGAGACGGTCGTTTCGGTATATCGCACTCAAGGTTTCAGATTACTTTGAGTTCGGCCAGGTTGGTTCGTTCACGAAACCAACCGGGCCTTCGGAGCGGAAACGCTCATATCTTGAGCCACGAACGTCCGATTGACGCTCCGTCAGTCGCGTTGCGTTCCTCTTAGTGAAACGGATCTTTTGGCATACTCCGCCCGAGGTTTGGACGCAGGTGGAGTACGGTCGGGTTGGTTTTGCCTTAAAAACCAACCGGGCCCCGGAGACGAAAATGCCAATAACTCACTGACCGGGCGTCCGATTGACGCGTCGTCTGTTTCGTTGACTTCCTCTTGATGAGACGGAACTTTTGACATACTCCGCCCGAGTTTTGGATGCAGTCGGAGTATGGCCGGGTTGGATTGTACCTGAAATACAACCGGGCCCCTGGAACGGGGAAGCTGATATCTTTCAGACAGGACGTCCGTTTGACGAACCGTCAGCGGCGTTGGTGGTTACGTTGAGTAACGGTCCTTTGAGTTTACCCTATGGGAGTTCGGGGTACAGTTGAGATACGGTCGGGATTGGTTCGCACTCGAAACCAACCGGGCCCCTGGGACGAAAAGGCTAATAACTCCGAGACCGGGCGTCCGATCGACGCGCCGTCTGTTGCGTTGAGACCCCTGTGACGAGACGGACTTTTGAGTTACTTCTTTGTGGGACTTTGTGATACTTGGAGTATCGACCAGTAGCTCGTGGAGCGGACCCTCCCGGAGACGAGCGTGCAGAGTACGGAGACCGTGTAGCCGGCTGAGACCTGACGACTGCTTGACCGACTCGACTTGGAGTGAGTCGACTAGCCCAGTGGACGGAGCGCCCGGTATTTGGCGGCAGACCCACGACGGACGGAGCGCCTGGTAGTTGGCAGCAGACCCGCGGTACTCGACAGGAGGAGTACCTCAGTAGGCTATCTGGGTAGCGCCCGGTAGTTGGCGACAGACCCTCAGCGGACGGAGCACCCGGTAGTTGGCCGCAAACCCGCAGTACTCGACAGGAGGAGTACCTCAGCAGTCTTAGGTTAGTGAGCAGTACCTCGGAGTCGTGACAGGACCACTGTACACTCCAGAGACGGAGCTCTTCAGCAGTTACAGTTGCGATAATGAAAATCCTGGTTTGAGCTGAGACTTTTGACCTTGTGTTTACCTCATGATTGAGATGGGTTACTTGATAACTTAGGTATATGTATGGGCATATACCTAAGTAGAGTTTATCTGTTGTGATCTTCTTGTGGTTATCCTTGTCGGTTTTAGTGAGACCTTGAGGGTCTCGGGGTCCCTACTGAGTATCGTTATACTCACCCCTGCACGGGCTATGCCCGCACCTCGTTGTGTTGGTTGCAGACGACGGCCTGTACTGACAGAGGCCGAGTGTTCGAGGACTGGACGGTACCTGGAGGTGGACTATACGACGAGGCGGTACCCGGAGGTGGACCACTGGGCGGGACATACTCGGAGCGGATGGCGGGACCCGAGGAGCAGAGGAGCTATCTGTACCCACCCTTCAGGTGGGATTTCCAGTGGACATCTCAGCGTAGCAGCTTTACTTTTCAGTCGATGTTTTCTCTTTCGAGTTGTACTTTACAGTTGGGCTTGTATTTCCGGCCCCTTTTTACTTTTCAGCTCTTCTTTTTGTACTTAGTGTTTTACTTCCGCTTGCTTACTCTGTGATGTTTGTTTACCTTTCAAAGGCAATTCCTTCCCTTTTTCTGGGATTTACGCCTTGGTGCTAGTCGCCAGCCCCTGGCCTATGGAAGGCGGGCTTGGGGTAGTCACGGCACGGACCCCGAGGGCGGGTCGTGACAAATTGGTATCAGAGGAGTTCGGTTCTACCGCAGAACTTATAACTCTGATCTTTCTTTCTGTGAAGCGATAGTGTTAAGGGTACTGAGTGTGGTTTTCAGTTCAGGGAGTCCAGTGTTGGTGCGGGCGGCCGACGTATCCATACACCAGGACCCTGACAACTGATTTCCGACTTTGTGCACGAAAACACTGATTGCGTGTGTGTTTTCAAAAGTTTTTCCCCTTAAAACAGCTCAAACCAGGTCAGCTCACCAGGTATAATCGTTTGATCGTGTTACGTTGTTTCTTTCAGGATGTCTTTTCTCAGACGACCAGCTAGAGCCCGGAGGGATGAGCGTGCTGACAGTCTGTCGAGCGACGAGGCTTCGGTACAGGGCCCTCTTGCAGTTGAGGCACCAGCGGAGGCACCAGCGGTACTACCATACGTTGGGCCACCGATGCCACCAGCCCCAGCAATAGGCGATGCACGACGCTTGAGCGCGCTGCACGAGTTCCAGCGCCAGAGGCCACCCAGGTTCCGGGGAGAGACGGACCCGCAGGCGGCTTAGGTTTGGCTGGAGGCTGTGGTGAGAGTCTTCAGGCTAGTGGGGACGCCGGCAGACTTCATGGTGATCTTTGCTACCAGCCTCCTTCAGGCAGCAGCAGGTAGGTGGTGGAGCCACTTGTTTCAGTTTTGCGATGAGATGAACTTCGCATGGGAAGACTTCGAGACCTTCTTCAGGGTGGAGTTTGTGCCAGTATCTCTACACCCCGAGCGTGTACAGGAGATTCTGCCTTTGCCGCGTGTTTTTCGATCAGAAGCCGAGTCATCTGTGGGCAGTAGACAGATGATGCAGAGGTCCAGGAGGACCAGACCAGCAGTTGGGCGATCTCGGGTTTTAGGACCGGTGGTGCGGGGAACCCGAGGTGGGATCAGAGCCAGGCGTGCCAGAAACGGACAATGTTACTCCTGTGGCGGAAAGGGTCACCTGGCACGTGACTGTCCGACTCCTCGATCCGCAGGCTTGGAGGGAGCCACCGAGGTTGAGGCAGTGACAAATGCTGAAGCTCTGGGAGCAGGTGGACAGGGGAGGAACTAGTGGATACGTCTTTTGTACTTCTAGTTCCATGTTGATGTTGCTTTTGTGTAGCGTCTTGTAATATGAGCTGCAATAATAAAAGACGCATACCTTTGTGATGTTTTCTTTCCTGTCCTCTTTTGTGATGTTACTAAGAGGTTCCAGTTGACTGTTGACTTGACCCTCACTTGTGAGACATCTACTGGAGGAGACCCAGTTACCACACACTGATGCCGACAGTGTGACTCAACCCTTAGAGGCGAGAGTAACGGTTGGATCTCTTAGTAGTAGCGTCGAGGCCTTACGACGTCATCCTTGGTATGGATTAGTATCATCCATGTTAGGATTGACTGTTTTAGGCAAAGAATGTGGTTCATCCAGGGGATGAGACCAGGTTTCTCTTATCGGCAAAGAAGAAATCTTGCAGCTCTTGTGGGACCAGAGATGGTCCGGGCCACGTCAGAGGAGGTCCATGTCATCCAGGAGCGGATGAGGACAGCACAGAGCCGGCAGAAGTCATTCGCTGACAGGAGGCGGAGGCCACTAGAGTTCGAGGATGGTGACCACGTCTTCTTGCGGGTCTCACCTCGACGTGGTATTCGGAGATTTGGCCGAGGCGACAAGTTATCTCCGCGCTTCATCGGACCCTTCCAGGTTCTCAGCAGGATTGGCGAGGTGGCTTATCGCCTGGCTCTACCACCTCAGTTGCACCGGGTGCACGACGTCTTCCACGTGTCTCAGCTGAGGAGATACGTGCACGACCCGACACACATCTTTGACCATGGGGAGCTTGACGTTGACGATGGGGTGACTTTTACGGAGGTCCCGGTGGAGATAGAGGATCGACAGGAGTGGGTCCTACTTGGGCGATCGATTCTTCTTGTTGCGCAACAGATGGCGGCACGGGAATCTCCAGGAGAGCACATGGGAGCGGGAGGCTCAGATGCGTGCTCAGTACCCTCTATTGTTTCCCTAGTTTTTGATGTATCTTTACGGGGACGTAAAGTCCTGAGGTGGGAGTAATGTAAAGACCCGTAAAATTCAAGGGAAATTTTTTTCTTAATTTTCTTTAGAATTTTACAAGAGCGCAGTTTCAGACGGCACCTGATTCCGAGGCCCGGAGTGCCCGGAATTAATTTCTGAAGTTTAGGCTCGGGTACGTTCAGTGAACGAACGAGCGGGTATTTCTAACTTTTGATACGGTGCTCGGAATTGAAATCTGAGGGCACCGATGAACTCGCAGAGCCGATATTCGCTTAAAGAGACCTTTTCGGGAGTTGCGTTTGTTGCGGGTTGAATGTTAGTTTTTGGGTTTTTAGTTTAAGTTAAATAAAATTTGTGAGGAACAAATTTTATTTTTAACTAGTTAAGTCCTACCAAATGGAGTTGGGAGTGGGACCCACATCCACTTAACCTCCCTTGGGAGGATTAAGTGAGGTGGGGTCCACACGAACCCCAACTCCTCAAATTCTCTCAAAACCTCCCCTTTAACTCATTTCTTTAAATGTTGTCAACTTGAGTTACTTAATTAATTATGGGAGTTTAACCTTTTTGAATTTCAAACTTTTGAAATTCTAATGTGTATTGTAATAATAAAATAAGAAGTTGTCTTATTTTATTTTGGGTTCTTTGTTTGTCTCCTTGAGAGCTTTTGGAGAGCCTCTTCTTCTTCTTCAAACTCAACGAAGAACGCGAAGAACGTCGTTCTTCAACGAAGAACTTCTCCGCCGAAGAACACGATCCATCCGCGACGCCGTATCCGCGACGCGACGTACTTCTTCTGCGTCATCTCTTCCGCGACGGTTTTCCGCGACGAACGCCATCGACAACGACTCTTCCTCCGACGTCAAAGGAATCGACACCGATATTCCACGACTCCGTCAACGTGAGACTATCAAGGTAGGGGTTCTTGGGTTTGTTGTTTCCATTTTATTTGTTTTTCCTCAAGACTTGACGTAGAACGCTCAAGTTTCCGACGAAGAACGCCGCTCCGCTCTTCTTCGTCTTCGGTTTCAACGAGAGAGAACACCGCACCTTCCTCGGACAACCTTCGTCGGCGTACAAGGATTCACCAACGACGTGCCTCTTCGGACGCGCCTCTTCGTCGTTGAATTTGACGAACGACGACCGCGTCGCCCGACCTCCGCGACGTCGTCTTCCGCGGAACGTCGAACAATCTTCGAACCTTATACCAAGGTAGGGGATGTTGATTTGATATTTAATTATCTCATTCTTTCTCGTGGTTCGTATGACTAATGTGAGGATGTTGTTTTTTTAATGTTGCATTATTAATTTAACGTGAGGGGGCCGGACCGTACGAACACGGCCGAACCCCCTCCAACGTTCTTGTTTGTTCTTGTGGGTGGAAGCAAGTGGCGTGGTGCCGTCGCACCACGCGGTTGATCGTGCATTTATTTTACGCAACGCCGTCGCGCGCACACCATGGAAGAAACATCAAGAACGCGACGCCGTCGCGCCGCGTTGAAAGAAATTAAAGTGCGGCGGAGGGGCGCGGTGTTGTCGCACCGCGCCGGATGACGAACGCCGCGGCCGGTTCCGGGCCGCGGCGGAAGAGAAGACCGGCGGCCGGGCCGCCGGCGTCGGAAGCCGAAGAGGGGACCGGATTTTTCCGGTCCCGATGGAGAAAACCGGCCGGCCAGCTGGCCGGCCGGATGCCAATAAACCGGGGGAATTAATCCCCCGGCCACCTCATCAAACCCCCTCTTAAAGAGGGGGCGGTTTTCTTGTGGGGGGCAAAGCCCCCCGTTTCTGCCAATCAAGCCCCCCCCCCCACATGGTGGGGGCGGTTCTTTGAAGAGAGGGAGGGGGGGAAGCCGGCCCCCCGGTTCGTTCCAGCAAGCCCCCCACGAGCGGGGGGGCGTTTTTAAATAAAATGGCGCGGCATAGCCGCGCCGCCAGAAGAAAACGCGGGGCTTAGCCCCCGCGTGCCGCCGCCTCGCGGCACCTGGCCGCCGCGGCCCCCGCGGCCTCCGCGCCGCCGCGCCGCCGCGCCGCCCAGCCGCCGCGCCGCCGCCGGTTGCCGCCGCCGGCCGCCGCCGCCGGCCACCGCGCCGCCCAGGGGGGGTCGGGCCGGGTCGGCCCGGACCCGGACCCCCCCGTTTCGAATCAGAATTGGTTTTTGGCTCATAACTTGAGCCTCGGACCTCCGAATGACGAACCGTCTGCGGCAACGCGATCCTTGGATCGAGACGGTCGTTTCGGTATATCGCACTCAAGGTTTCGGATTACTTTGAGTTCGGCCGGGTTGGTTCGTTCACGAAACCAACCGGGCCTTCGGAGCGGAAACGCTCATATCTTGAGCCACGAACGTCCGATTGACGCGCCGTCAGTCGCGTTGCGTTCCTCTTAGTGAAACGGATCTTTTGGCATACTCCGCCCGAGGGTTGGATGCAGGTGGAGTACGGTCGGGTTGGTTTTGCCTTAAAAACCAACCGGGCCCCGGAGACGAAAATGCCAATAACTCACAGACCGGGCGTCCGATTGACGCGCCGTCTGTTTCGTTGACTTCCTCTTGATGAGACGGAACTTTTGACATACTCCGCCCGAGTTTTGGATGCAGTCGGAGTATGGCCGGGTTGGATTGTACCTGAAATCCAACCGGGCCCCTGGAACGGGGAAGCTGATATCTTTCAGACAGGACGTCCGTTTGACGAACCGTCAGCGGCGTTGGTGGTTACGTTGAGTAACGGTCCCTTTGAGTTTACCCTATGGGAGTTCGGGGTACAGTTGAGATACGGTCGGGATTGGTTCGCACTCGAAACCAACCGGGCCCCTGGGACGAAAAGGCTAATAACTCCCAGACCGGGCGTCCGATCGACGCGCCGTCTGTTGCGTTGAGACCCCTGTGACGAGACGGACTTTTGAGTTACTTCTTTGCGGGACTTTGTGATACTTGGAGTATCGACCAGTAGCTCGTGGAGCGGACCCTCCCGGAGACGAGCGTGCAGAGTACGGAGACCGTGTAGCCGGCTGAGACCTGACGACTGCTTGACCGACTCGACTTGGAGTGAGTCGACTAGCCCAGTGGACGGAGCGCCCGGTATTTGGCGGCAGACCCACGGCGGACGGAGCGCCTGGTAGTTGGCAGCAGACCCGCGGTACTCGACAGGAGGAGTACCTCAGTAGGCTATCTGGGTAGCGTCCGGTAGTTGGCGACAGACCCTCAGCGGACGGAGCGCCCGGTAGTTGGCCGCAAACCCGCAGTACTCGACAGGAGGAGTACCTCAGCAGTCTTAGGTTAGTGAGCAGTAGCTCGGAGTCGTGACAGGACCACTGTACACTCCAGAGACGGAGCTCTTCAGCAGTTACGGTTTCGATAATGAAAATCCTGGTTTGAGCTGAGACTTTTGACCTTGTGTTTACCTCATGATGGAGATGGGTTACTTGATAACTTATGTATATGTATGGGCATATACCTAAGTAGAGTTTATCTGTTGTGATCTTCTTGTGGTTATCCTTGTTGGTTTTAGTGAGACCTTGAGGGTCTCGGGGTCCCTACTGAGTATCGTTATACTCACCCCTGCACGGGCTATGCCCGCACCTCGTTGTGTTGGTTGCAGACGACGGCCAGTACTGACAGAGGCCGAGTGTTCGAGGACTGGATGGTACCTGGAGGTGGACTATATGACGAGGCGGTACCCGGAGGTGGACCACTGGGCGGGACATACTCGGAGCGGATGGCGGGACCCGAGGAGCAGAGGAGATATCTGTACCCACCCTTCAGGTGGGATTTCCAGTGGACATATCAGCGTAGCAGGTTTACTTTTCAGTCGCTGTTTTCCCTTTCGAGTTGTACTTTACAGTTGGGCTTGTATTTCCGGCCCCTTTTTACTTTTCAGCTCTTCTTTTTGTACTTAGTGTTTTACTTCCGCTTGCTTACTCTGTGATGTTTGTTTACCTTTCAAAGGCAATGCCTTCCCTTTTTCTGGGATTTACGCCTTGGTGCTAGTCGCCAGCCCCTGGCCTATGGAAGGCGGGCTTGGGGTAGTCACGGCACGGACCCCGAGGGCGGGTCGTGACACATATATCAAAACCTAGTGATATACAAATATTTATGTCACCAATGTTAGAGATTTCATTCAATCTCATCCTCTAAAGATGAGAAGATCTGTAATCTGGGAATCTTCCTTAGGAGTAAGCCCCATGTTCCCTAACCTGGGCCTCCTTTTCAGGAGTAAGCCCCAGTAAATGTTCCCTAACCTGGGCCTCCTTTTCAAGAGTAATCCCTAGTCCAGGTTCCCTAACTGGGGCCTCCTTTTCACGAGTAAGCTCTAGCCCAAGTTCCCTAAATATGGGCATCTTCCTCAGGAGTAAGCCCCAATAATAATTTTCTTTAAACCTGGGCATCCTCTTTAGGAGTAAGCCCCAAGTTCCCCAATTTGGCCCTCCTTCTCAGGATTAAGTCCTAAGTTAAGTATCCAAATCTCCATAAAGCACATATACCTTTATGGACATTTTTCCTAGGTTTCTTACCGGAAGTAAATCCTAATCTTATTCTATCTAGGCATTCATACTACATAATCCCCACATTATTTCTTATGATTTAATCTATCTTGGCTCAATTGTTAGGTTTTACAGATACCTCTTGTTTCTCACACCGAGCATGACTCACGTGAGCTTAGAGCGTAAAAGTAATTAGGAAATCTTTCATTGAGCCATCAATCATGTGTAAACCTCATACTTATTTAATCTAACTATGTGAGTTCTGATTCATTTTCTAAACAAGGTTACGTAGGTAGCCCATCTGCGGGTACAATCCCAACTTTGAAATAATCCCTATCCTTCTAAACGACAATAAACATCATGTGCCCCACTGAGTAGCATCAAAACCCATATGGTTATCATAATGACCAAGAGAGATATATATATATATATTGTATTGAAGGAAACCATTGACTAAGAATATCTAACAAATACAGATGATTCTCTATCGATGAAGAACCTCAAATACATATAAAAGAATCTCTAAATCTCATACATATAAATCATTGATTTTTTAGATCTAAAGGAATGCTCATTTTCATACTTGATAATTTAATATCGATTCACGAACATAACTCGAATATATAAAGAGATTCCCGTAGTAGAAAATAATTCCACCCAAAAAGGTGTGATGAGTCCAACCTCCCATCCTCTCGACCAATGTAAATTTTCCAGCCTCATCAGTCCACAAGTAATGAGCACCTACCTTTGGAAATTAGGTCCAAATGGATATAGAATCATTGGATGTTTCTGGATCTATGAACAAACCCATTAGAAACCAATTGGAATGTTTGAAACATAAAAAAATGATGGAATCCCTATTTCTGGAGGAAACAATGAGCTGACATGAAAAGACAAAAATATTGCAGTCGGGATAAGGTGTAGGACATTGGAATCACTACATATCTTGTTAAGGAAAGAATCAAACCACATGTATTTCTTTATTAAGTTCCTCACGTTGGCTTGATACATGCAATAGGAGTGGGGGGTTTCTTGTTTTTAAATTGTAGTTGGACCTGAGTGAGGAGATCTAGAAATCACTACGTATCTTATGTGAATGAGAATTAGTCAACACATAGTTCTTGAATGATGGTTCCCCACACCAACTATGGTTTTATTTGAGTATCTTGGCCTTAATATATTACAGATATCTACTAGAATCATGGTTGGTCATAAGATACAAAATGGTATGAGAAATAAGCCATATGTTCTAGAGGAGTTCCAAGTATATATTTGGATCATACACAATGAAAAGGGAAATTGTTTCATTATGGTTGTGTTTGGGCTTGATATTGTGAATCTGGGAATCACTACATATCTCATTGGAATGATAATCAAGACCCACATAGTTATTGATGAACCATAATTTTTATCATCATGCGGTTAGGATGGGGATCACCAGACATGAAAGAAAAATTAGGGTTGGACTAGGGGATAACACCCAGATGTCACTACTTGTCTTTCTAGTAATGAAGTCAAGGAACATGTAGTTCCTGACAGTTATTCCACGTGTAGTTATGATCCAAAAATAGATAGAAATGGGTCTCAAGTTCAACTAGGGAGTGATAATGATGTCAGTAAGTTTAATGAATGGATGTCAGTAATATTTTGAGGGGCCAAAAGGAGTTTCTAATCATGGTTCATGGGGTATTTTATAACATCAAATAAGGGATATGTTAACCATATGGTTTGATGTCATGTGGTCTAGAAAAATGGTGTGTTTCAGTTTTACGTCGTGATACATGGACCACATGTCGTATAAATTATCATCGTTTAACAAGGATGAGGATGTTACATAGTTTAACATCGTGCAACAAGGATTCTAATGTTGATATACAGTTTAACATACTACAATAATGAAAAAACTGTTGTGATTACACAATGTAAATATTTAGGAACCGTTCAGTGGTTGGAGTTGTACTGACTACCCCATCAATTGAGATTATGGAATATGCTCTATTATAGCGGATCTTATTTATGGAGTGTGTTCCCTTAAACTTTGACTCAAGAATCAGAGGATTATTTTCTAGTGTCATCAGAGTCTTAAAGACAATTAAAAATTCACCATATAACAGTTAACATAGATATAACTTCCTATTATAGGCCTATGATATCTAATTCAAATATACCTCCATGTAAAGCAAGGTATGAAATCACTTTTAGTCTAGTCATTCCAACTCATCCAGACGTTTTTAGGATTTCACATCTATTGATATCTAGTCAGAAATGGAAACATAGAATGATGGAAACTGAACCTCAAAGGGATAGACTGCTTTTGTCCCTTATACAAATGGGTATAGGGTTTCCTGCATTGAGTATGATTTGTAGACTAATAATCCCATAAGGTATGCAAGATATTGTAAGGCCAAGATTTCTTAGCATTTTTCACCATTTTATAGAGTATTATTGATAGCGTCTCATTAGAATCCTGTAACTATCCATTGGATTAAAAATAATTGCGGGATAAATGGTTGTATTTGATATTTTATTACTGATATGGATTCTCTACCTCAACAGAACATGAATTGAAGCTATTTTTCGTCAATATCGTATAAGGGAAACCAAATCTGGAGATGATGTTCACATTGAAAAAACTAACAATTATTGTGGCTTCGACTTCTTTTAGGTGTGTTTCCTTAATTTATTTTGGGAGGAAATAAGTAGTAGTAAGGATGTACATGAACCGGTTAGCTGTTCCTAGAGGATATAGTCCAACAACATCTATTCCCCATGTGGAAATTGGCTAAGAGTATTTATCTATATTTAGTAACATCAGTGATTGATGAATGAAATTAGAATTCACTTGGTATTAATGATATTTAATAGTGAATTCTATGCAATCCTTCTTCATCATAGTCAAGTTGTATCGAAGCCTTCATATATGATCAAAAACCTATAAAGTGATTGGTGGGAACCACATGATCCCACATTTAATTCTTCAATAACAACCACATTCTATTCTCCATCAACACAGTTCAGAAGTATTCCAACAATGCCTCACTTGTAGAGGGCGTTCTGGTGAGTTCGGACATCATAAATAATGAAATTAGCTACTCATCGCTATATATTCTCTATGCTAGTCTTATATGTTGGAAGTACTCTGACTTTAAGATAATCTATTATGGGTTTTTTACCTCCCATAGTAATACCATATAGATAAAAGATGGGACTTATTACATTGATTTTTTCTTCTCTAATCTGAAAAATGTAGAACCATTCAATGATGGAGCTATTGATGACTATTTCTTCCAAATTTTTGTTTTCCCAAGCTGTAGGTTCATTTTCCAATTCATCTTACATAGAATTCTATGGTTGTGGGATGTGAGTAGATTTTGGATCTAAGGGGAATTTGACCATCAATCTTGAGACATAATCACAAAGTGTAATTAGCTCCCCTTTTCTAGTGGCATAATCTCTATTGATATGCATCATTGTCAACTCCGAATCACCCTTCACCTCTAGGTGGTTCATTGGTACATGGAGTGCCAATTCGATGTCTGCAATGAGATCTTGATATTTAGCTTCATTATTGGTACCACCTACTGTTAACAAGAAGTATTGTAGCATAACTACTTTCTCCATATAGATAAGTTGAATTCATAGCCCATCTTTTTTGAGCTTCATGTCCTCCAATTTCCTCCTCGTTGGACTCTTGCAAGAACTATAAAAATACATTTCACATTGTCGAGTGTTATACTAAATAGAGAATATTTAATCATCAATAAGTTAAGTATTTAATGACGTCTCTTCGGTAGATGGTAGCTCAATAAAGAATTCTTCCATGTACTGGCCTTTAACATCATTCTGAGGTCCAAACTGTATATTGAACTCATGTAAAATAACTTCCCACTTTTCTAGATGTCTTATCAACATCAGATGAGTGAGGATAAACTTGGGTGGGTTATTTTTAAAGACAATGTATACCTCATGTTGTTATAGATAGTTCCTTTGTTTTTCAACTACCACTATTAATGCAACTATTCTCAATATTTGAAAATCGAGTCTCTATGTTATGAATTTTCAAACTGAGATAAAAAAGAGATGCTTTCATTCCCAGATTCATTCTTTTGCGTAAGGAAGGTACCCAATGATCACTCTATATTTTTTCACATAATAAATGAGTTCTTTTACTTCAATAGGTGAAATCAATATCGGTAGGATGAAGATGCATCTATGGAGGGAATCCAATGATTCTTGATAGTTTTGTGTCCATTATTGTGAGACCCACTGTAACACCCCATGGTTTTCTAAAAATAAATTGAGATGCTTGAAATTTTGTTTAAGTAAGATATTTATAAGTATCCTTCAAAACTTAATATTATTTCTTCTATGTTTTGAATTTGAAGAAACCGCCATATACAATTTTGTTCAGTATGTTATTTAGAGTCTGATGAAACCAACTTGTTTTTTTGTGTGAATAGTTACATACCCTTATGAATAGTAATAGGAATAGTAATATGAACCTAATGAATAGAAAATTTTATTATTATTTTATTATATTAAGGCTAGAAGATAATAACATCATGGTCAATTTTTCGTTGTGATAAAGAAGTAGTTGTAGAATTAGATCTGTAAATTTTTGAATTAAGTATGCTTTTATTTAAAAATTAAATTAATAATATTTAGAAAATTATTTTTAAAAAAATGTATATCATTTTTTAATTCTACACGTCTAAAAATTGCAAGGGTAAAGTTTTGGGAATTTTCTGAAATTCACGAATTTTTGATGAATAGTAAAATACGATAAAATACAATAAATGCTAAATACTTGATTTATTGCATCATAGGTGATTGAATGATGATGTAAGACCACTTGGATCGAAATCACATTCCATTATTACTATTTACGGTCACATGCATTGAGATTATTCATAGTCTTAATAAAAATATTATAATAATGATTAAAATAATCTAAAATACCTCCCCTCCTCCACTATAAATACCACCCTCATTGCCCTCTTCCTCCCACACCACTCAATCCCTAAGAATTGTCTAATTTCTGAAACAATTCTTCCCAAATATTCTTCCCCATGACCTAGATCTTCTGGTCTCACCAAAAGACCAAAATCAAAGCCCTTAAGAAGGATTTCGAGGAGAAGGGATCAAGAGGTAAACAACCTCTTTTATTTTTGTTCTTTTCTTTAATTTTATGTTATTCTCTTCCATTCCCTTTGTATTGTGTTGGAATATTTCATTAAATATTTCCCCTTAATTTCCATATTATGTATGAATTATGAGATATTTCATCCCTCTCATCAATCTTGTTTTTATGAAATTTTAAGAGATGCTGCTAGGCTGCCGAATTTTCCTAAAAAATTTCTCATGTTTTTCTTTTATGTCATGATTCCTTTTTCTTCTTTCCTCACCCCCTCTTATCCAAGAGGAATTAAATATCCAGAATCATTTATATTCTGGATTTTCTCATGTTTATGGAATATTCATCATCACTATTATTCTCCTCTCCCACTTATTTAAGGAATAAAAACATTGTCCGTGATGTGTCAAATTACCGACATCGTGGATGATGTAATTTCAATTTCCATTAATTCTTATATGTCTGGTCATGAAACCATTAATATGGTTTAACCATGTTATAATATATTTTTTATGAGTCATCCATGGTTTTGGAATTCTTTTTTACTCATTGTTCTAATTTATCAGACTAAATGAGGTTGTTATTATCAAAGAACCGCTTAAATGATCTAAAAGAACATCATTATTGTTTTAACTTATGAATCATCCACATATAAAGAATCAAAGTGATAAATGGTATAAATTATGGTATTGAAAATATGTAAATACTACTCCATTCCAATTCTGGTGTTTCACTTTCAATCGACAAGAACAACAATCATAAACCAATCATGGAAATCATGTGAAGAACTCACCCAAAAACGGTGCAAAGAACAAAATAATAACAATTAATGGGTGAAATGATGTAATGAAATGACCATATAATATGTTATAAACATGAAAATGTCTCATTAAAATACTAATAACAATATTTTAACCATTATACAGAATGTTTAAACAAGATTTAAGTAAGAAAAACCTGAGGTAAGGGAATTCTTAACTCGATTTCCATTCTTTGGGTTAACCTTATACTTCATTTTTATGTGCTATTTAAATTTTTTGAGTGATGGGGTTTGTTTATATTATATTTTATTTTGTGTATTTAAAGTATATATTCATCCTACATCTACACTATTAAGTCTCACGTCATGTATATGATGTTTATAAAGGGACTTTTCTTCTAAAATCCTCTTTAAAAATTATGTTTTACAAGATTCAAAAGCAATGTTTTTATGCTATTATTTATGTTGTATGATTATGTTTTGGTTATTGGGAATTGTTAGTGATGAGTGGTGGGACCTGTATTTCCCTCCAATGCATTGGGTATGTGTATGTTGGAGGTCGGCCGTATGGTTACTCCAAGTGTAACTGTGATGGTTACACAAAATATAAGGTAGCCGTGAGGGTAACAAATTATAAGGTAGATGTGATGGTTACAAGATTATGTAAGTAATGAAACAAGATACCTTTATTGTTCTACTTATTTTCTTATGTATTTGTGGAAATATTATTTTTCACAAGGTAATTATTTATATATATACATATATATATATACAGGTGATAAGTAAGTCTTTTGAAAATGATTTCGTACGTTACAAGTTTTCTTGGACTAATGTGGTCTTTCCTTATTTTTCTGACCTTACGGAACTTTTGTGATCATCCCATATTTTTAAATGATTTTCACGGGTTAATGGATGATTAAGTCAAAGAATTAAGCCATGTAAAATGTAAAAGAATTATCAAGGAGTCTTGTTTAATTTTTAAAGTTTTATATTCTGGAAAAAATGGAAACTCTTTTTATGGTATCCACTCTGTAAGAATGTGTAATGTTATTAATGTATTGTCCTAATTCTCTAAAGCTCTAAACTTGAAAATATACTCAATGTAAAACTAAGTGTTTTCTTGACTAAATTTGAGATTATGTATGTAATAAGTCCGAGTCCATGTAGTTGGTATCAGAGGATGGTTTAGATAACTTTAGGGGTTAGGCTCGTGTTAATAGAATACCATAAATGATTTTCACTCAATGTTTAATTTCAAATTCTATAGCATTTAATTATTACCATGTTGCTTCATCTAAGAAATGATTGTTCAGAATGGTTGTCCTCAGAAGGAATATGGATAGTGAAGAGGAGAGTAACCGACAGAACGACATCCTTTCGGATCTACATCCCAGAATGGTAGAGATTGGAATCGAGTAGTTTGTGACAGTAGTGGCCCATCTAACACAGGAAATAAATGGTGGTGGAATCCATGCAAGAGAACCAGTAGAGGTACCACAATGAAACATGACAGTAGTGGAACATTTTTTGAGACATCATCCTCCTGCATACAACGGATCTTCTGACCCAGTAGCAGCTGAAGGATGGATCAAAGCCCATGAAAATATATTCGATGTTATGGGATGTTCAGAAAATAAAAAGTTATGTCTTTGCTTTTATCGTTTTGAAGGGGAAGCTGATCAGTGGTGTTCAATGGTAAGGAATATCAGGGGTAGAGCGGATTTTGATGCCTTAGAGTGGGATGAATTTAAATGTCTTTTCCTTGAAAAATATTTTACTAAGGTGGTGTTACATAGAATGGAGAATCAATTCCTTGAATTGAAACAGAATGATGAAGATTCAGTGGTTGTGTATGAAGCGAACTTCACCTGACTGGAGAGGTATGCTCCAAATCTTATTATGGATCACAATAGCAAAATAAACTTTTTTACTCAGGACTGAATCCAGGGTATCGAAGGGCATTGGCCTCCAGTGAATTAAAAAGTTATGAGAAACTTGTTCGATGTGCTGAGAGGGTAGAGATGGATTTTGCTGATGATCACGTGAATTTTGGAAACAAAGAGAAGAAGAGGTCCAGTTGGAAAGCAATGGGTAATAATCAACCAAATAAATCTGTTGGTCAGAAAATCCAGTTTCTAGTTTGTGAAAAGTGTAGATGAAGCACCCTAGGGAATGTCTTAGAAAAACTGGGAAGTGTTTTAAATGTGACAGGTTTGGACATATGGCCCGAGATTGCAATGAAAATTATCCAAATACTAATCTTGATAATCAAAATGTAAAGTGTTTTAAATGTGGTGATATGGGTCATTATGAAAACGCCTTCACAAAGAGAGATCTGAATGATGCAAAGAATCCAGCCATCAAGAAGAAATGTGTAGTTAGATCCATTGCGATTATGTCAGCAGATGTCGGGCCATCCAATGAAGTTGTATCAGGTACATTGTTTTTTCACTCATATTTTTCTAAAGTTTTTTTTGATATGGGGTCTACACATTCCTTCATCTCTGAGAAATTTTCTGGTAATTTGGAATTATCGCCTCAACAAGTGAGACATAAACTTGTTGTTAAAACACTAGGGGGAAATGTTATAGAAAAGAGGAATTATAAGAATCATTCTATTGTCGTATGTTGAATGAATTTACCTGCAAACCTTGTTATTTTACCCATAGTCAAGTTTGATGTTATTCATAGGATGGACTGGCTTTCTTATTATCATGATAAGATTGACTGTAGAGCTAAAGAAGTTATTTTTCAAAAAGAGTTTCAATTTGTATACAAGAATGAACTCATACAATTGATAACATATCAGGAAGCTGAGAAATCATTGAAATATGGAAATGAAAGTTATCTTGCTCATATTATTGAAAACAAAGGAACAATTAAAATTAATGATGTGCCAGTGTTAAATGAAAACCTTGATGTTTTTCCTGAAAAGTTAACCGGTGCCATACCTGATCGAATTGTCAAATTCACAATTGAATTAGTTCCTGATGCTAAGACAATTTCAAAACATCTTTATCGTATGGCTCCAATTGAACTTCTTGAATTGAAAAATCAGTTGCAGGATTTTCTTGACAAAGGATTCATTCATCCTAGCACTTCACCTTGGGGAGCTCCTGTTTTGTTTGTTAAAAAGAAATATGGTTCCATTAGACTTTGCATTGATTATAGAGCTTTAAATAACATCACTATTAAAAACAATTATTCTGTGCCTCATATCGGTGACTTGTTTGATCAGCTCCAGGAAGCTTAGTACTTTTCCATGATTGACTTGAGATCTAGATACCGTCATATAATGGTGAAGGAGGATGAAATCTCGAAAACAGCATTTCGTACTAGATATGGGCATTATGAATTTGTTGTTATGGCGTTTGGATTAACTAATGAACCTACTGTATTTATGAATCTTATGAATAGAGTATTTCATGAGTTATTGGATAAATTTATGGTTGTATTTATTGATGACATTCTGGTTTTTTTTAAAAATAAAGAGGAGCATCAAAAACATCTAAGGGCTATTTTACAAACATTAAATGAAAAGAAACTGTATGGAAAATTCAGAAAGTTTGATTTTTGGTTGAAACCGATTTCTTTTCTTGGGAACATTGTAAATAACGATGGAATAATAGTTTATCCTACCATAACGAAAGTAGTTTATGAATGGCCAAGACCCACAAATGTTACAGATATTCGTAGTTTTCTGGGCTTAGCAAGTTATTACCGATGGTTTGTTAAGAACATTGCAAGGTTATCATGCCCGATTACTAAGTTTACACGAAAATGGGTTAAACTTGTTTGGACAGAATTATGTGATGTTTGTTTTCAGGATCTGAAGAATAGATTGTTCAATGCTCCATTTTTGGCCTTACCTTACCTAAATGGTGAGTTTGTCATCTACAGTGATGATTCATTGAAGGGACATGGTTGTGTTTTGATGCAGAATGATTAGGTAATTGCCTATGCTTCGAGGCAACTTAAACCCCCATGAGATAAATTATCTCACACATGATTTGGAATTGGTAGCTGTGGTTTTTTCTTTGAAATTTTGGAGGAATAATTTATATGGAGCCAAATGCCAAATATATACTGACCATAAAGTCTAAAGTATATATTCACTCATAAGGAATTAAACATGAGGCAGAGAAGATGGATTGAATTGATAAAGGATTATGACTGCACAATCAATTACCATCCTAGAAAATCAAACAAAGTGGCAGATGAATTTAGTCGAAAACATCATCCATCATTAACTATGATACATTTGGAACATGATCCCTTGATTAATGATTTGATGGATTTTATCTTAGAATTTGTTGGTGCATGGAATACATCTGTTTATTTTCAGGTTTCAGTGCAGTATTCGTTGTCAGAAAGAATTAAGCGAGCAAAGAATGAAGGATGTGAGCTACAGAAAAAGTTAGAATTGGATAAAGTGGGTATGTTTCCAGAATTAATCCTTGATAAAGATTGTGTTTTAAGATTTTGTTAAAGGTTGTGTGTGCCTTGTGATTCCTAGTTAAAGAAATAATTGTTGTGTTCATCCCATAGTTCTCTATTTTCTGTTCATCATGGCAGTACTAAGATGTTCAGAGACCTTCAGGAGTATTATTGGTGAGATGGAATGAAAAGAGATATTGCTGATTTTACCATGAAATATTTGACATGTAAGCAGGTTAAAGAAGAGCGGCAGTTACCGAATGGTATGCTTCAGCCTTTTCCAGTGCCAGAGTGGAAATGGGAGAATGTATCCATGGACTTTTTGGTGCGACTACAAAAGACTTCTCGAGGTAATGATGTGATTTGGGTTATTGTTGATCTGCTAACATAGTCTACACATTTTCTTTATATTCTAGATACAATATCTTTGGATCAACTTTCTTGATTGTACCTTAATGAGATTGTCAGGTTACATGGAGTTCCTCTTTCCATTGTATCTGACTGAGATCCAAGGTTCACTTACAACTTTTATAAGGGACTTTATATGTCATTGGGCACATAGTTAAATTTCAGTACAAGCTTTCATCCTCAATCAGATGGGCAGTCAAAACGAACGATTCCAAATTTGGAGGATATGCCTTTAGCTTGTTTGAATTGGCTACCTAGGAAGTTGGGATCAACATATCTCTTTAGTTGAGTTTTCTTATAATAATATTTTTCATTCCAGTATTCAGATGGCGCCTTTTGAGGCCTTGTATGGGAAGCGGTGTCGGACTCTAGCGTTTTCAGAGGAAGTCGGTGAAAGAATGTTGATAGGGTCAGAATTAGTTGAAGAAGTGACTGAGAAAGTGAGGATGATCCAGCAGCACATGTGGACAGCTCAGAATAGGCAAAAAAGATTTCTAGATAACAGAAGGAAATACTTCTCTTTCGAGGTAGGTGACCATGTTTTTCTTAAAATCTCTCCTTGGAAATGTGTGATGCATTTTGGTAAGAAAGGGAAGTTAAGTCCAGGGTTCATCAGTCCTTTTGAAATCATGGAGAATGTTGGAGCAGTTGCATACCGAGTAGCTTTTCCTCTGAGTTTGTTTCAGGTACACAAGGCTTTTCATGTTTCTATGTTGAGAATGTATGTGCCAGATTCATCACATGTCTTGATCCCAGAAGCAGATCAGCTGAAAGAGAACCTTTCTTATGAAGTGATACTAGTTTAGATTATTGTTAGAAGGGAACATGTATTTTGGAATAATGTAATCCACCAGGTAAATGTTTTGTTGAGAAACCACATGGTTGAAGAAGAAACATGGGAGTCTGAAAATTCTCTAAGGGAAACATACCCTCACTTTTTTTATATGTAAATAAAATTGCGAGGACACAATTTCCAGAAGGTGGGGATAATGTAAAACCCCATGGTTTTCTAAATATAAATTTAAATTCTTGAAATTTTGTTGAAGGTAGATATTTAGAAGTATCTTTTAAACATAATTTTATTTCTTCTATTTTTTGAATTTAAAGAAATTTTCATCTACGATTGTGTTCAGTATGTTATTTAGAGTCTGATGAAACCTACATGTGTTTTTTTGTGAATAGTAACATTCACTTATGAATAGTAATATGACCTTAATGAATAGTAAATTATATTATTAATTAATTTTTTTAAGGCTAGAAAATAATAACATCTTGGTTAATTTTTCTTTGTGATAAAATAAGATGTTGTAGAATTTGAACTGTTTATTTTTGAATTAAGTATTCTTTTATTTAAAAATTAAATTACTAATATTTAGAAAATTATTTTTCAAAAATGGACTTCATTTTTTAATTATACACGATGAAAAATGGTAAGGGTGAATTATTGGGAATTTTCAGAAATTTAAGAATTTTCGATGAATAGTAAAATATGATAAAATATGATAAATGCTAAATACTTGATTTAATGCTTCATAGTTTATGAAAGGATGATGTAAGACCTCTTGTATCGAAATCACATGCCATTATTACTATTTTGGGGCACTTTCATTGAGATTATTCATAGTCTTTAGAAATATATTATAATAATGATTAAAATAATCTAAAATACCTCCCCTCCTCCACTATAAATACCACCCTCACTCCCCTCTTCCCCCCTACAACTCTCAAGCCATTAGAATTGTCTAATTTTTTCCCAATTACCTATCCAATCTTCTTTCCCACGTCCTAGAGCTTCTGGTCTCACCAAAAGACCAAAATCAAATCCCTTAAGAAGGATTTCGAGGAAAAGGGATCAAGAGGTAGACAACCTCTTTTATTTTCTTTCTTTTCATTCATTTTATGTTATTCTCTTCCATTCCCTTTGTCTTGTGTTGGTATATTTCATTAAATATTTCAACTTACTTTCCATATTATGTATGAATGATTAGATATTCCATTCCTCTAATCAAGCTTGTTTTTATGAAATTTTAAGAGACACCGTTAGGCTGCCGAATTTTCGTAAGAAATTTCCCAAGTTTTCTTTTATTTCATGATTCCTTTTTCTTCATTCCTAAACCCCTATTATCCAAGTGGCATGAAATATCCAGAATCATGAATATTCTGGATTTTCCCATGTTTATGGAAAATTAATCATCATTATTCTTCTCCTCCCTCACTTATTTAAGGAATAAAACCATTGTCTGTGTTGTGTCTAATTACCGACATCGGGGATGATGTAATTTCAATTTCCATTAATTATTATATGTTTGGTCTTTTAACCATTTATATGGTTTAAACATGTTATAATATATGTTTTATGATTCATACATGGTTCTAGAATTCTTTTTTAATCATGGTTATAATTTATAAGATAAAACGAGGTTGTTATTATCAAAGAACTGCTTAAATGATCTAAATGAACATCATTAATGTTTTAACTTCTGAATCATCCTCATATAAAGAATAAAAGTGATAAATGGTATAATGTATGGTACTGGAAAAGTATAAATACTACTCCATTCCAATTCTTGAGTTTCACTTCCAATCGTGAAGAAAAACCATCATAACCCAATCATGGAAATTATGAGAAGAACTCACCCAAAAGCGGTGCAAGGAACAAAATACCAATAATTAATGGGAGAAATGAGGTAATTAAACGACCATCTAAGATGTTATAAACATGAAAATGTTTATTTAAAATAATAATAACACTCTTTCAACCATTATACATGATTTATAAACAATATTGAATTAAGATAAACCCGAGGTAAGGGAATTCTTACCCCGATTTCCATTCTTTGGGTTAACCTTCTACTTCATTTTTAGGTGCTATTTAAATTGATTTTGTGATGGGTTATGTTTATATAATGTTTTATTATGTGTATTTACAATATATATGCATCCTCCATTGACTCTATTAAGTCTCACTTCATGTATTTGATGCCTATAAGGGATTTTTCTTCTAAAATCCTCTTTTAGAATTCTGTTTTACAAGATTCAAAAGCAATGTTCTTATGATATTTTTTATGTTTTATGATTATGTTTTGGTTATTGATAATTTTTAGTGATGAAGGGTGGGACCAATATTTCCCTAAAATGCATTGGGTATGTGTTTGTTGTAGGTCGGTCATATGGTTACTCCAAGTGTAACTGTGATGGTTACACAAAATATAAGGTAGCCGTGAGGGTAACAAATTATAAGGTAGTTGTGATGGTTACAAGATTAAGTAAGTAATACCCAAAGATATCTTTATTTTTCTACTATGTTCTTTTGTATTTGTGGAAATCTCATGTTTCACAAGGTAAGTATTTATATATATATATATATATATGTACAGGTGATAAGTAAGTCTTTTGAAAATGATTTCGTACGTTACAAGTTTTCATGGACTAATGTGTTCTTTCCTTATTTTTAATACCTTACTGAGATTTTGTACTCATCCCATGTTTTTAAATTATTTCCATAGGTTAATGGATGATTAAGACAAAGAATTAAGCCATTTTAAATGATGAAGAATTGTCTAGAAGTCTTGTTTAAGTTATAAAGTTTTATATTTTAGAAAAATGGAAACTGTTTTTATGGTATCCACTCTGTAACAATGTGTAATGTTATGAATGTATTGTCCTAATTATATAAAGCTCTAAAAAAGAAAATATACTCAATGTAAAAGTATTTTTTTTCTTGACTAAACTCGATATTATGTATGTAATAAGGCCAAGTCCTTATACCCACTTCTTCAACAAATTGGTGAAGGGTAAACACTTCCCTTGAAGGTTGGCTATGTAGCATATATGTAGTCCAAGTGTCCTTGAATTCCACTAAACTCTTTCTAGTTTTGATGATGTGACATGATAATGATAGCTTCTTTCTTCTCGTGATCAACATCGATGACATGGTGGTGTAAAATGATGTAGATAAATTTTCACAAGGTTAACCCAAAAACACATTTAAAGGGATCATATTCAGATTATTCTATAGAAGAATTTTGAAAATGACCTCTAGTTATGATAGATGATCATAACATTTTTGGTATTTTACCACTAGACCTTAAATATAGAATTCAAAAAACATCCCCAAAAAGGGTTTGAAGATGTGGTTCGTTACATGTTAGTGTCTGGTGCTGACATTTTTCAAGACAAAGGGAAATACCCTATAAACAGATATGCCTTTATGGGATCTAAAGTCTATGGATTATTAATATTATTGGGACATCATGATATAGTTTTACTAAGAGTAGTCATCCATGAAAGAGAGGTATCAGTAGCTAGTTGTTGAAACAATAAATAGTTTAGTGATTGGAACTAGGAATTCATATTTGAGACAGTGCAGGGTGAGATATCTAAAATAAATGAAAAACTATATTTTCCCATTTCCTTTTTCATAAGTACAATGTTGGCTATCCATTTTGGGTAATTCACCTCTTGAATGAAGTAATCCTTCATTAGTTTATACAATCAATCCTCAATCATGGAGGTGTGGGTTGAGTGTGCCCTCTTGGCTGCATGTGTGTATCCCCTATGATTTTCTGGAAAACCAAAGTGATGGGTGGAAACATCAGGGTAAATGACAAAAATATTTTTTTAATTATAGGAAAAAACATCCATGTCTGATTTTGAAAGGAGGTGTATAACTCTTATTCTTCAGGATTCATGACCAAATTAATCAGAGTTTGTTGTGGTTCTTCTGTTTTACCAATATTTATTTCTATGAGTTCCTCCATAGTATTGGAGACACCTTCATCAAATGATGGAGGTTCATCCTTGAGATCATATTCTTTGTCCTATTCTTTATTATTTACTTTTTGTGCTCTTCCAGAGGAGGAAATCAAAAACATGTTCCTAAAAAGGTAAAAAATGAGGGAATATTCATTTTAGATTTCATTATCATTTGGAGATTAGATAACCTCTTCAGTGCCATCAGGCTAAACAGTCATGATTGAAGTTATACAAGCTACTAAATGAATTCCTGAATTTTGGGCAACACATTAAATTTGATTAATCGGAGCCACCTAATCTACACTATGTTAATTAAAATTCTTTTTTGTGATTATCTACAGGCTATTTGGGGAATTTTACGAGTAACTTTATCGGTCATGGAATGCTTTTCTCCATTGTGATGGAATCCTTCATTAATGTACTACATCTTGTAGGATTTTAACATGGAATTGTAACTATAAAAAATATCTATTTTACGATTGATAAAATAATTGAGAAACTGGTGGTATATTGAAGTAACGGTTGTATGTGGATGCAACCAAGGTCTTACCAGCAAAACGTTGAAAGCTATATCATGATGGAAAACAATGAATTTCTAGTGTGACACAAGATCCCTAAACTTTGTTCTGAGTGTAATCCGTTTAAGCCGATCTTACTCGTTCTTTTAGTAACCCTATAACATCAATGTGGAGAGAGAGAACTAAGATTCATTGAGATCCATTTAACAATGTTTCCTAACATGAATGAGATTGACTCATAATCTATTGACTATGAAGGATTTTTAGACATCAATGTCATATTTAATTTTGGATATATACAATGGTCTTATAGGTTCTTGTATATAATCATCCTCAACATGGTCAGTGAATTAAATGACCTCATGCCATTCCACAACATCATTCTCTTCATGATTTACTTAAGTAGTAGTGACCTCAACATAAAATTATCATGGCTTGACAATGCCTCAATGATATCTTCCAAAAGGTATTTGGATACACTTAGAGAATCCATGATTAATAACTTCGCCAGAATTTGGTAAAGTTACATCAAAATATCATATTATTTATCCATAGGTATGTGTTTTCATGTATGAAGATTATTTTTTCCATGTTCTCTAGGAACTGATTTTCCTGATGTGGATGTACTATCCTTTAGAACATAATCTAAAACTGCTTATGCTCTTGGTGGATTTTGACCACTAGGTCTACCCACCCACCGAGGAGGCGGAGAAATATCCTCTAATTGTTCTTCCAAGAATATCATGTTAGGGTAGACCCGACCTTGTTGGATGAGTTCATTTGTTCATACTGAGCTCGCTGGATGGATTTCCTATGAGTTTCTATTTTATAGACATTTTGAGAATGGGTGTTGTTGAATTAGTTACTCCGAGCATGACCAAATATTCCCCCATAACCTTGATCATGACGAAATATTCCCCTAGTTACCTAATCAAGTGTAGGAAAGATAGATTTATAATTCGAATCATCATTTTAAAATGGAACTTTTAAGTGAATAACATTAAAAAAACTAAAGATCGACTCCTCATCTGACGAAGATTCTGGCTAATAGGGAAATTTTTTTATTTTCATTTTGTGTGGTGATACCCATGATTTTGATATGGTCATCATGAAATACACTTTGGTCGAGGAAATATTTTTCACAGACAACACCTCAATTTTTACTATTTTTTTCTTATCCTTCTATCCATGTCACTTCATTGAGTATTTTCCTTCAGATGATGAGGCTTTTCTTGATGATTACATTACTATAGTCGAATTGGCATTAAGCCATGTTTATTGTTCTAATTGTGTCTGTAGAATTTCACAAGCCCAATATATTTTTAATCTAAACATATTTTCACCAAACATCTATGAATTGTCCCTCTTAGCCTCTTTCCACTTTCCTTTCTCCAGATTGGGAATTTAAATATATGCTTCCTAGGATGGTGAATTCTTTAGTTTATCTTTACTATATTCTACCATATTTTATAGGAGGTCATTGAAAATAAAACACTCTTATATGGGATGCCATAACATTTGATGGAAATGGAAATAGTCTTGGAGAACCTCATTAACTTATTTGTTAAGATTCATGGGCCTTATATCTATAATGTGTTATTTTTGAATCCTAAGATGAATTTTTTGAGGGATTGATCATTTATAAAAGAATATACCTTATTTTTTTACTCCTCAAACTCTCTCTGCCAATGATATCATTGATCTACTGGACGATGCCATCATTTTTTGGTGAATAGTATGTGAAGACCTATGCTATAATGTAGGAATTGAGGCAGGAGTGGGTACATGGACATGAATTTGTGTACCTGTAGAATAATCTTCAATTCATGTTCATCATCCATGAGCTAATGGAATTACTCGGGACATGGATTTGGTCTCTGTGATGGAGTATTCTACTTGTTGAGAAATTGTAGCTAGATCCCAAAACACTCTTGTGTATTTCAGGGGGACCAATGGTGTGTAGAAATCATCATGGATATTCAATATATATATGGGAAACAATTCTTCTTAAGGGAGTAATAGGTTTAAGAAGTATGTATATCATTTACACATATAAGTGAAATATGTGACTCATTCATTCTCCCATTTCTAGTAGTTTGTGATATCAAAGTCCAATTTCTTCTATAGTGTGGTTCAGAACATGTAGAGAAACTACTGATGGACATCTTCTAATATGGTGCATGATTGTGACAAAATACTCATGTACCATTCAAGGATGGTCGCTATAATGATTTCTCAAAACATCTAAGTTTCACTACATCCTATAGTTCAGGGGTCACCATCATGGGATAACAATGAGATACACAATGCACCAAGTGATGATCCATATCTATTGATCTATAAAAAATTATAAAATTAGGATTACAAATGTTTGGCAGGGAGGTGTCAGAACTACCTATTCGGGTAATAATTATTTTCTAATTGTACTTGTGCATTCAAAACTTTTATAGCTTCCAATAGAGTTTTTAATTACTCAATGGTTTTCATAAGAATTCGAGGAATGTCTAATTGATCTGGGATCTTAATATGTGTGGTGGTTGGATCTTGAATGATTGTAATGACTCAAAGAACCAATTTTGGTGGAACTAATGGTATTTGTCATGGGTAACCAATTAGGGAAGGAATGTAAGAATGTGTCTGACCATAGTCTAGCTATGTTCCCAATATATTGAACACATGATATTCTCTTTTGGGATCCAAATATATTTGTGGTTGATGCCCCACATTGAGCGTATGTTCCCTGTCTACCATAGAATTTTCGGAAAACTCTCCTTGTTGAAGTGTTATAAGTGGATGTATGAGTTTAGGGTATTATTGTGAAGCATAGCATTCATGAAGACTACCTTTTTGTAACTCTTCATTTAGTTTTCTCAAATCTCTCATTTCCTTCAATTGTTGAAAATATATTTCTTCTAGAAAAAAGAATTGGCCTTCTCTAGTGGAATGGTGAGACGTGGTACGACCCTTTCCTTTTCTCCTATTAGATGACTTTAAAGGAGGTAGAGGTGGATTATTTGAGGTGATACTGACATTTAGGGTGAGCCCCTAGTTTTGGGTATGCACACCATCTTCATTCCTTTCCATGTCGACCGTCTCATGAATAATACCATCATCTTCAGAATCCTCAGAATTATTTTTCTGTTTGGGAGGATCTTCAACAATATTATTGATGACATTCATATATATGTAATGAATCATATGAATTCTGTTGGAATATCATTGAGAACTCCTTATTTTGTGTCATCCACGAGACCAGGTCCACTTTTATATTGGTTCCCTATGATATATTTGGTGGATAGTAATCCAAAGGAAATTTATAGATAATTCTATCATACTTGTTCTATGTGAATGTATTCGATCACGAGATTAGAAAAATTAAGAGGATTCACTCCATTTCATCTTCCCTAATCGGTAGAAGATTGGTTCCCCCTAAGGAGGGGATTGTTGAGGTGAAAAATCCCTTATCCCTCTGACTGGGTATATTTATGTTCTTCCTTCACAACCCTTGAGGCATAGTTTGCTGATCAAGTGGATTGGGTTAAAAGATCCCCCTACCCTACTGGAAGAGGTTATTCCCAAAATTTTGTGACTAATAAAACTACAAAAGATCGTCTGATTTTATGGATTTTTTCCTAAACTTTGGTTCGGTGCATTATTCGTCCCTCACATAAATTTCTTCTTTTGGAATACCATTTTTCTATTTCCAAAATTTTGTCAATATGATGGCTTACATCCTTTAAGTGGGATTACTAATCGATATAATCATATACATAATCCAAAAGTGTCTCAATAGTCAGTTATATTTTAGCTAGACATTAATTAATGATGGTCAGGGGATGTTCTTGTCATATATATCTTTGGTTATGAATAGATTCCATCTGCTGTATCCAGCCTAAGGAAATGATATTGCATGATTGCAATTTTGATGGCATTGTTTTTTCTTGGGAGTGTAATGATATGAAATTTTCTATTTACACCCTATACATTAATTATAACAATGAATGTGGCATCATTTAATACCTTTATCAACCTCATTAATGTAACAGGGCATTCATGTTGAAGGGATCACTACTGCTTCTCGATCTTGTGATGCCAGGAATCCAAGGGAGATGCCAAGTCAATTTTACACTGTAACCATTCTAGTGCCTTAATGTAAGTTTGATACTCATAATATGGTAATACCATTCCTTTTATGTTACGATGAGTTTTCCATATGTTGATGTGGATTTCATGCATATAATCTTTCTCCAAAACCTATAGAATGTTGTATTGAGAGGTTTCTAAAGACCAAAAATGACTAGAATGTCATATTTACCTAGTTTCTTCCTCATGATTTGCATATCTTCTACATCTTTCACATGAGATTCCTAAAATAGGTTTGACCAAAGGGGATGCTTCCTGATTTTTTACTACAACCATTGGGATTAGTTGAGATTCACTATGCTAAGTTGGATGGAAAATGAACCATGGGTGGTTTATAGAATAACCATATACATAGGCTATATTTCAGTTGATAAAGGATTTCAACTTCCCTTGGTAAGGCATCAGACAATATTGGACTTGTACTTTAATGTGCCTCGTGATTTTTAGGCTTTCCCATAACTACATTTTCACTTGGAGAATTATTTTCACAATGTGAATCACTACTAAGGAGAGAACTTTTATAGTGATTCCCATCATAGGAAGGACCATCACAGTGGATTATAGAAAGGGGTACCTCTTTCACATTGGTCTTCTGGCCACATGGAGGGTTTTTGTGGTTCTCATCAAGTGATTAGATCTTGATATAAATCAAATTTTTTCTAGGAAGAAAGACTTCATTATAAACTGTTCAATGAGGACATTTAGAATTACTACTAATTCTCCTATAATTTTGTAATTGGAGGGTAGGATCTTGAGATTCCATAGTTAAACATCTGAGGGATTCATGAACTCTAGCATCAAGTAAATCTTGTTCATATATCGACTATTGGTTTTTAAAATTTGGTTGCTGAGGATTATATTTAGATGCATTTTCATGAGAAATTAGGGCCACCTAATTGGAGAAGTGGTCATCATGGGAAGGTTTTTGTAACGACCTTTGAGTGTCCATTGGGATATGCTGATCACCACTGATTAGGGTAGGTTTATGTTCATGATCCTGATATACATATAATGGGGGAGTTCTCCCCATGACCCTCTTGGATGGGAGTACAGATATATATCTAATCTGAGGGGACATGGTGATCAGACTCACTACCCTTGAGGATAGTGTTATGTTTCCTTCCCATTGATATTTCTTTTATTTCCATGATGATATCTTAGAAGGGATTTTTGTCTTGCCTTTTACCATTTAAAATATATTTCTGGTGACTTCAAAAACTGCGACGGGTATATATATCCAATCGGTCTCTGGAGGAGGTGTATGTGCTTTCTCCTACCATTCATTTAATACCATTGAATATTGATAGTACTCATGTGTGGGGTATGTTAGTTTAGTCTGACCTATTCTTATCATCAGGACTTTCTAACCTTCTTTTATGTGTGCTTCTAGATGAGGTCGTTAGTAAGGTTTTTGGGTATAGGTAGCTACATGTTTTTAATCGAAGGTTTTCTCTGTATTAGGATAATGTGCTTCTTTGACTTTGACCAGGTGAGTATATTGGAATGTTAAATGAAGGTGAATATATTTATGTGCCCTATCACTGATTTCCACCAAACTATGTCTATGGTCTTCACTAGTGGGGAAACATTTGTGAACCAGCTCCCAATTGGTCAGTTTTCATCCTTGGTGGGCCGTCTTGTTTCCCAGGTTTGAATAACATGGGTTGGTTAGTCAAAGGTGATAGCCTCATCATGTTGAGGGTTCACTACCGCATTGTGTTAATGATAACTATTGTTGGCAGGATCCCTAGAAACATACCACTATGTCTTTGAGAGGAGGTTGTAGGTGACCTCATGATCCACCTCCATAAAAAATGCGATAAACTATAGGTAGAGTTATAATGATAAGATACCAAAATATTTGATGATGGGAATTAGTGTTGTCTACTTCTATACCAATGTCCATCACTGTTGAGAAAATCAGTGGTGATTTTTGAGTTTGAGGGCTTGTCGGGCGGCTTATATGGGTGGAATTGTACTATGTTTAGGCCACTCTCACACCAACACATTATGCCATAAAAGTTGAAGATGTTGGGTTGGTGATTGTGTCCTTCACATGGAAAAAACATCCAGCCTGAGTAGAAGCTAGGGAATTCATTTGTGATAACATGAAAGAAGTCATTGGATCAAAGGGAGTTATGGAAAAAAGTTCATGTATATATGAAAAATAAAAATAATGAACTTCTATAATGAATCATATCATTTGATTGAACACAAGCATGATTGATTTCCCTTTCTGATCCTCAATTACATTGATAATGGGAGTGGCCTAATAGGTAGGTGACACCATCATCTTGTTTATGGATTCATAGCACATTCACCATTTATTGTTTCTCTTTTATTTCATGCCCTGGGACAGTTTTCTATTTCAAAAAGGTTTAAAATGGTTTTTTTGTTGAACTAGAAACACCCAATGGTCCTGTATCCATGGGGAACTTCTTTCCAAAGGCTGGTTCTCATTAGGTGTTTTGATCTATGATGCTTAAGAACTAACATTATGGGAGAGGATGGGAGGTCGGGCTCCTCACACACTTTTGGGTGGAGATAAAGCCTACTCTAGGACTCTATTATATTTTTAATATATTTTCATGAATCCTTCATTAATTTACATTTATGATGTGGGTAATACTAAGATTAGAAATCAATTATTTATCATGTATGTAATTTAGTATCATCAGTATGTATATTATGTTCTTTATCAATTGATATTTTTATATTTATCTGAGGTTATCCATTAACAGTATCAAATTATATAATAAATAGAGACTATTCGGTCATTACTACGATGATTATATTCTTCTATCCATTTATTTAGGCACTCTGGAGTGTATTTTCATCCATGTAGATGAAGGACACTCTGATTTTTATCGTCATCTAGGAAGAATATGGTTTTTTGATGTTGGGATAAAACCCACAAATGGTATTCATACATATCCTTGTGATAATAACCATTACACACATAGTTTTATTCCACATAATGGGGCACATAATTCCTTTTAAATTTACCTGATAAGGACATAACCATATAGTTTAATTCCATGTGGCAAGGACATATAGGTGTAGGGTACCTAGTGTATGTTTTGCGGGGGACTTATACTGGAGTAGCCAAAGGAACATAGATGGGACATGAGCATCTAAGTAAAATTAGATCCTACTAGGGATATGGCCTAGTAAGAATAGTGTTGATTTTTTGTGTTTAGGTTGAACCACATGGAGGATTCGAACATATCACATTTGTATGGGAATCAAAGCCCATCTAGTTCTGTAGGTCTCATAGAGGGGTACATCCCTTTGATATAAATATGTTAGGGATTAATCTTGAAGTTGGTTCTTTATAAAAGGTTTCGTGAGTGATGTATTGTCTCATGGTAATTTCAATTCATTTTTGGGGATTACACCTAAGCAGTAGGCCTATTTTATTGCTTGGGGTTATGGATTTGGACTAACATCAGAGGAGAAAATCCCTAGATCCTGGGCCGTATAGAGGCCTCCAATATATCCAGGATGTGGAAGGAATCAAAGTTCACATAGTTCAATATTTCATGTGTATTGTGTGTATGTTATGATAATCACTAACATCAAAGACCATGTCAGTCATGGTTGGTATGAGAAATAAGAGGGAGATGATGATTCTACAAACCACAGACACTTAATCCTTCACTAGTGGTAGAGGTCAGTTCAACAGTTTAAAAGGTTATTTCAAGGGATCTTCCCTCCCTTCACATTACATTGGGAGTGAGTCCAATGTAACAAAGGAATGAATTATAGGGACACAGTTGTAACGCCCCGACCCCAGTTACCCAGAGTCGGTGCATTAATTACATAACATTTGCATGATCGCAAGAAAGATCAAATCTCGAAAGACCGATTGGTTTAGTAGCCTTGGAAACACTAGATATATTCATAAGTTTTACATTACATCATAAAATGAAAAACTACTACAGCAACATAATGTTTCCACAGTCCACACTATAATCCCCTCATAATATCCCTGCAGGTCATTCATAACTTACATCTTCACATCCTGGGAAAAATAAAACATAGGAAAGGGGTCAGCTCAAACGCCCAGTAAGGATAACAATATAGTGGAACATTCAAAAATAAGCATAAACATTTAAGGCAATGAATTAATAAAACAAAAGCCTTTTAAACTTGAACTTCAACATAGTATGGCAAAAGTAAAATGAAACAATGCCATTTACTTGTTCACATGGATATTCTACTAATCGAATAATCACATGCAATATCAATGACCACTTTCATAATGTTGGAATGCATAATGCCAGACTATCATAACCACATAGCCAAGGCCTCGTACCAAGACTACAAATAAGATTTTGCCAAGGCCTTGTGCCAAGACACTAGTTTGTCTCATGAGACCTACCGATGCATCGAGGAGCTATAGCGGGCTCCACCTGTCACATATTAAGTCCAATGCATTCCCATATGAAAAGGTTTAAACATAACATAAACATTCGTATTAAAACTAGCATACGAAATGTCAATAATTTCACCATAAACTATGAATGGTATAAAAATAGCACATCCACAGTCAAACATATCATAAAACCTTCAATACAATATAGAAGTTTTGTATCATAATAAATCAACTTCAAATAAGCGTAAAATCCATCAAAGGATGATGACATAGATGAAATAAAAACACTTTTTAGAGAAATATCTCTTTCTATTTTTGAAATCATTTAAGAGCCATATAAAATAAAACATTTTCTTGAAAATGTTCTTATAAGATTTTAAGGGAAGCTTTGACGATTTTATAACGGCGGAAAATAACCGCACCCGCCGTATAAGTAAAAAAATCATTCTTACCTTAATTTTGTCGAAAAGGATAAAAAGGTCCTTGTTTGGAAAACGATGGAAAGATTCCCTTATAAACCTCTTATAAAAAGTCAAACAAGGGTATAAATGACTTTAACCCATATTATTTTAAATATTAAAAATGTTTTGAAATACATTTTGAAGAAACATGGATGTGGATGATAACGAGATCCCAGTAGATTATTACGTATAAACAACCTCGGATAATGAAGAGATTGTGAAATAACCCTTACCTTGTACTTTTCCTTTGTTGGGGTAGGTTAACCTCCTGTATAATGGTGAAATAATTATTATTAAATTATACAATAATCATATACATTAATATGATATCATATATGATCTTTTAACATTGCTTTATTAATAATATCTTAGTATTATCGTCATTTCGGGTGATAATCGATTCGTTCTTCTTAAATGTTTGGTTACGTAAGACATGTTTTTAATGGATAGATTATATCTTATTCATAATCAGAATGATATTAACATTATTTTTAACCCTAAAATGAGAATAATACTTGAATGGATACGATGGAGAATGAATCTCATCGCGTTCGTGGAGACGGTAGTCCGTACGTACGCACGAACGCTACTTCCATTTAATTTTTTTTAAAGAATCAAATCCAAATGATACATAGGTATATTACTATTACAGTATAATATAATATTTTATATATGTTACTTAAGTTCATTAAAACCATCCTTTATACGTTCCATGTCTGGTATGAACGAGTCATATCATTTTAAGGGGGCGGTAGTCCGCACTTCCTCAAATGAAATTATCGTATGTATATACAACATGAAACGAATAATGATATGAAATAAAATGGAATTACAGAAGATTATATATAAAATATATATCATTAATATCATATTTAATTACAGTGCCATCATAATGGCCACCATGAGAGGCGGTAAGATGTATTTGAACAATCATCGTTTCGTGAGGCGTTAGTTTGCCATCCACCGAAACATTATGTTCATCATCCATTATATGGAGTTGTGTGTATGTGTAGTTTGAATCCTTATTATAAAAACATCCTAGTATACTTTGGATACTGGTGTTGTTACAAAAGAAAGGAAATAAAAAGAGTTTGGTGGGTTGGAGAAGCAAAATAAATGAAAATAATTTAAGAGAAATCGTTACCTTTAATTTAGGTAACTCACTTTGGTTGGAACCAAAGGACTTCTTGAAATGCTTTCTGCCTAAGGGGAAAATTCAAGGAGGAGGAGAGGTATGTGGGGAGATTATTTGGGTAGGGTTTAGACGATCCAAGTGGCTTGAGAGGTGTGAGGAATGAGTAGAAGTGGTCTCCTTTTATAAGGGAGAGGAGGGGCTCTTTAGGAAAGAGTGAAAGTATTACTTTATAATATAATTATATTCTGTTTATAATGGTAAAAAAATCTTTGAGGTCGAAGATAAGATGACTCATATTCTAAATAACATCAACCAATAAGAATTGGACAGGTTTTAGATAATATTATAATCATTATAATATTATTTATTTAAATGATTTATTAATGAGGTAAACATTGCATCATTATTGTGTCATTAATAATTTAAATTATTTGATGTCTAAAAATTATAAATAAAATATGATTATGTAGGAAATCGTTTTTTATTTCTAATGAATATTTATAATTGAAAATCGAACATGTATAACCCTATGTAAAAATTGTTCTTCTAAAAGATGTAAGCTTATGCCATTTTTATTTTTATTTTATCTTTATTAATATAATATGTCCCTACCACATACAAGTGGCTCCAATGGATCCCCAAATCGACCCAAGGATTCCCATGGTCGGGTATGTGTCCACCAATAAGGTTAGAACACGTTTTAGGGTAATTTTGTATTATTATAATATTATTTTTTAACCCTTATTTACCGGATTTACCCTTAACCATGGTAAATAAAATATTTACCACAGTAATTATTCAAAATGTCTAAAAATAAAAGTTACCTATTTAGAAAATTTGGACATCCTGATTCCAAATATGGAATCCATTTTTCTAAATTCAAAACACAGAAGTGGCAGAAATTAATTTAAAATTAATTCCCGCTGTCAAAACAAAAAGCGTGTTTTTAAGAGGTAATAACTATCAAAAGATTGACACTTGTTTATGTTCGGTTTAATTGTAAAATTATGTCCAATGACCAACATTATATTAAATGATAAAAATATATTCTAAATATACTTTAAAACCACTCAAATTCACAATTTGTCACTATTAATTATTTTGATTAAAAAAGTTGTTTTTAATTAAAATTTAGTAATTTTCACTATTCATCAAAATATAAAAGTTATCCAAAAAGTACCAAAATTTTACCTTAGGCTAAATTAGATATTCCAAATCCAAAAATGAAGTCCATTTTGAAATATTAAATATATAATTTTAAAAAGTAGGTATTACTATTCATAACGGCTAGTTTAATTAGTTGTCGTGTGTGTTAGAACTCGAGGTTGCGTACAACACACGCTATCGCATTATTCGAAGGGAAACGTACCGTGGAAGCTTGGGGTGTTACATTCTCCCCTCCTTCAAATAATTGCGTCCTCGCAATTTCTAGGGTATTACTGCATAAAAAGACTCGGGTGGTTCTTCATCATAAGTTCCTCGGGTTCCCACGTTGCCTCTTCCATCTTATGGTTTCTCCACAAAACTTTTACCAGACGTGTCGTCCGGTTTCTCAGTACTTGTTCTCTCGTATCAAGAATCCTGACGGGCTCTTCACAATAGGAAAGATCGGGTTCCAGTTCTAATTCTTCATAGGTGAGTACATGCGTTGGATCAGGCATGTATTTCCTCAACAGAGATACGTGGAACACATCGTGAACTTTGGAGAGACTTGGCAGCATTGCCAATCGGTAAGCTACAACCCCAATTCGTTCTAGAATTTCGAAAGGTCTGATGTACCTGGGACTCAATTTACCTTTCTTACCAAAACGTATGACTCCCTTCCATGGAGATACCTTCAAGAAAACATGATCACCGACTTGAAATTCCAAATCCTTCATTCGATTATCGGCATAGCTCTTCTGCCTACTTTGAGCTGCTTTGATGTGATTTTGGATTACTTTCACCTTTTCCACCATTTACTCCACCAGTTCTGGGCCTACAAGTTTTCTTTCACCAACCTCATCCCAACAGGTTGGTGTACGACATCTCTTTCCGTATAACACTTCATATGGTGCCATCTGAATACTCGAATGGAAGCTATTGTTATAGGAAAATTCTACCAGTGGTAAATATTGATCCCACATACCATGAAAGTCAAGTGAGCAAGATCTCAACATGTCTTCTAGGGTTTGAATAGTCCGTTCTGATTGTCCATCTGTCTGAGGGTGGTAAGCAGTGCTCAAATGAAGTTCAGTATCCAGGGATTTCTGAAGACTTTTCCAAAATCTTGAAGTAAAACGGGGATCACGATCAGAAACAATCAATAGGGGTACTCCATGAAGTCTCACAACTTCATTAATGTATAGTCTTGCTAGACGTTCCAGGGGTAGATCTTCTCTTATAGAAAGAAAATGTGCTGACTTGATAAGACGATCAACAATAACCCATATTGCATCGTTCCTTCTATTAGTCTTTGGTAGCCCCATGACAAAGTCCATCGTAATATTGTCCCATTTCCACTCCGGTATGGGAAGAGGTTGCATGACTCCTCCAGGCTGTTGCCTTCCAGCTTTCACTTGTTGAAAAACTATACATCTTGACACAAAATCAGCAATATCCCTCTTTATGTTGTCCCACCAAAAATGTTCCTTCAAATCTCTATACATTTTGGTTCTCCCAGGGTGTATAGAGAAATTGGAACTATGAGCATCATCCAGCAATTCCCTTTTCAGATCAGGTAAATCGGGAACACAAAGTCTCTTCCCTAATTTCAAAATTCCATCTTCATACACAAAGTCTCTCAATCTCCCATCATTCACAGCTTTAATCTTCTTCTGAAATTATTCATCATCGGTCTGAGAACTCTTAATCCTTTCTAGTAAAGATGGTTTGGAAACCATTTGAAAACGCATTGATGTTTCACCTTCCCTGGTTATTCCCATGTCCATCTTCACTAGATCCATGAAAATTGGATCCCTTTCAATTCTCATCATGTTCAAAACTCCATGGTCTTTTCTGATCAAAGCATCTTCCACCTTGTTTGCTTTCCCCGGGTGGTAGTGTATTGTGCAATCATAATCCTTGAGTAATTCAAGCCATCTCCTTTGCCTCATGTTGAGTTCTTTTTGTGAGAAAATATACTTCAAACTCTTGTGATCAGTATAAATCTCACATTTTTCACCATAGAAGTAGTGTCTCCATATCTTCAAAGCAAAGATCACAACTACTAACTCAAGATCATGAGTAGGATAGTTTTGTTCATGAATTTTCAACTATCGTGATGCATAGGCAATAACTCTATCATTCTGCATAAGGACACAACCAAGTCCTTTCTTTGATGCATCACTATAAATAAAGAACCCATCATTCCCCGATGGTAGAGTAAATATAGGAGCATTGACTAATCTTCACTTCAGTTCTTCGAAACATTATTCACACTCTTTTTTCCAAACAAATTTAACCCCTTTACATGTGAGCTTCGTTAATGGGTTAGCCAATCGGGAAAAATTCTGGACGAAACGTCGATAATAACCTGCCAAACCAATAAAACTACGTACCTCAGTTATACTCGTAGGTGTTGGCCATTCTTGGATTGCCTTGGTCTTAGAAGGATCAACAGAGATTCCATATTTAGAGACAATATGGCCAAGAAAAGAAATCTCCTGAAGCCAGAATTCACACTTGCTAAACTTCCCATATAATTCATGCCTCCTCAGAGTCTTCAAGATAATGCGCATGTTATTTTCATGATCTTCGTAGGTTTTGGAGTATACCAAGATATCATCAATAAATACCACCACAAATTCATCGAGGTACTCCTTGAAAACTCTATTCATCAGATCCATGAATATAGAGGGTGCATTAGTCAATCCAAACGGCATTACGGTAAACTCGTAATGCCCGTACCTGGTTCGAAATGCTGTCTTCGGAATGTCTTCCTTCTTTACACACAACTGATGGTATCCAGATCGAAGGTCAATCTTTGAAAAGTATTGAGATCCATGCATTTGGTCAAATAAATCATCAATACGAGGTAGGGGATACTTGTTCTTTATCGTTATAGCATTGATCTCCCTATAGTCGATACATAACCTCATAGATCCATCTTTCTTTTTAACAAAAAGAACAGGGGATCCCCATGGAGAAACACTAGGGAGAATAAATCACTTATTACTCAATTCATCTAGTTGTTTCTTTAGTTCGACTAATTCTACCGTGTCCATTCTATAAGGGGTCTTCGATATAGGCCTTGATCCAGGAATCAAATCAATGGAAAACTCAACTTCTCGTTCTGGAGGATGTCCAGGTAAATCTTCCGAAAATACATCTACAAATTCTTTCACAACAGGTACATCCTCCATTTGAACATTCCTTTCCTCACCGATAGTTATTTCATTCTCTTCCTCCCCAATAATTGAATTAAGTTGAGCTATTGGGGGTGGATCTAAATAAGAATTAGGTGGTGACGATTCTGCTCAAAAAATAAGGTGTTCCTTATCATTATCATCAAGAATCGTAACCTATTTCTTCTTACAATAAATCTTCACATCATAGTCCGAAAGCCAGTCCATACCGAGGATTATATCAAACTCAATCATAGGTATGACGATGAGATCAGCAGATAAAGAAAATTTATGTGCTCTAATGGGGACTGATTCACAAAACATTGTTGCAATGATACTTCCCTTAGGAGTTTTAACTGACAACTCCCTTATTAAATCAAATTGGAAATATCTAATTTTCTTAGCAAACTGGGAAGATATGAAACAATGCGATGATCCAGAGTCAAATAATGCATTTTCTAAACTTGAGGAAACCATTAAATTACCTGCCACCACGTCTTTCGGAGCTTCTACCTCAGCAGTAGTGATAGCATAAGCCTGGCCTTGATCCCTTGGCCTTTTCTGAGGTAATTTCTCCTGATGCTTAGGACATTCATTTGCATAATGCCCCATCTCCCTGCAATTGTAGCACTGAACGTTGGTAGCTTCCTTCTTCCCATTGCAATCACGAGCTTGGTGGACTTTTTCACCACACTTGTAACAGACTCCCATTCCCTTCAAGAAAGTACCAGGGTGTTTCTTCCCGCATTTACCACAGGATTGATATTCAACCTTTCCCTTCTTCCCCTAATCTCCATTCCCAGATTGATCAGCAGGTCTATTCTTCTCTTGCTTTGCTTTAAAGTCATAAGACTTAGAGAATTCCTTTTCGGTCTTGATAGCACATGAGACAATGTCTTCGTACGATGAAATGGATTGTGAGACTAATGCTCGACGGAGAAATGGTTTTAACCCATCAAAGAAACGATCAATATTACTTCTTTGGTTACGTATATAATCACCAGCGTACCTTGCTAACCTTGTAAAGTTAGCCTCATATTTTGCGACATTCACATCCTCCTTCTGTCTCAGACTTAGAAATTTCCTTTCCATATCTGCTCGATGGTCGCGAGGGAAGTATTTTTCTAAAAAGAGATCATTGAACTCCCTCCATTCCATATTTTATACTTCGTCATCTTCCTTCATGTTTTGAATCAATGACCACCATTGATCAGCATCTCCAGTGTGGCGGTAAACTGCCATGATAACTTTTTCCCTTTCACTGCTCCCCAAAGCCTGAAATATTTTCTCTAGGGAATTTATCCATTGCTCAGATACTGTGGGATTTGTACTCCAATTGAACGTTGGTGGTTGTTGCCTCATGAATCGATCTAACATTGATCCTCCACGCTGCGGATCAGGGTGCTCCATACGGGTAAGGTTATTATTCATAACCTGAGTAAGTTGTCCCAGTATGGTGATTAGCTGATCGGCACCAGTTGCATCACCAGCCCCACTATAATTATCTTGAGCAGGAGGGAAATCCCTACATGGAGTGCGTGCATTGATACGGTTTCCATTTCTTCCACTAGGTGCCATTTCTAAACAATGGCATAAACTAGATCAGTTTATGAATCAAAATACATAATCCCATACTTATAAAACACTTAACATAAATTGAACTATTTATGGATATAATCCATAATCATAAAAATGTTTTCTTTGAGGAAGTATATACTCATAAACCCTTCATAATGATTTGTAAAGAAAATGAGAGTTATCCTAAGCATATCCCCCAACCAAGAGTGCAGCAAGGCCCGTTGTCGTGCACTAGTTCCCATTCGAGTCTAGCTCAAAGCGGTGTTTTCGGGTTTTACCCCTAGGTACATCTGTGCCAGAGCCGCCTCTACCTGCTCGTATCCAGACAGGGATGTATTGCTCGGAAAACTCACAAAATCTCTACAATACCAAAATTCAAGGAATTTCTTCTATACTAATCCTCAATGTTGATCTTAGGTTTACATGCTCTAATCAGAGTTTATCTAAATATAGCTGCCAAGGTTTGTACTAAACTTCCTCTGATACCAACTGTAACGCCCCGACCCCAGTTACCCAGAGTAGGTGCATTAATTACATAACATTGGCATGATCGCAAGAAAGATCAAATCTCGAAAAACCGATTGGTTTAGTAGCCTTGGAAACACTAGATATATTCATAAGTTTTACATTACATCATAAAATGAAAAACTACTACAACAACATAATGTTTCCACAGTCCACACTATAATCCCCTCATAATATCCCTGCAGGTCATTAATAACTTACATCTTCACATCCTGGGAAAAATAAAACATAGGAAAGGGGTGAGCTCAAATGCCCAGTAAGGATAACAATATAGCGGAACATTCAAAAATAAGCATAAACATTTAAGGCAATGAATTACTAAAACAAAAGCCTTTTAAACTTGAACTTCAACATAGTATGGAAAAAGTAAAATGAAATAATTCCATTTACTTTTTCACATGGATATTCTACTAATCGAATAATCACATGCAATATCAATAACCACTTTCATAATGTTGGAATGCATAATTCCAGACTATCATAACCATATAGCCAAGGCCTCGTGCCAAGACTACAAATAAGATTTTGCCAAGGCCTTGTGCCAAGACACTAGTTTGTCTCATGAGACCTACCGATGCATCGAGGAGCTATAGCGGGCTCCACCCGTCACATATTAAGTCCAATGCATTCCCATATGAAAAGGTTTAAACATAACATAAACATTCGTATTAAAACTAGCATACGAAATGTCAATAATTTCACCATAAACTATGAATGGTATAAAAATAGAACATACACAGTCAAACATATCACAAAACCTTCAATACAATATAGAAGTTTTGTATCATAATAAATCAACTTCAAGTAAGCATAAAATCCGTCAAAGGATGATGACATAGATGAAATCAAAACACTTTTTAGATAAATATCTCTTTCTATTTTTGAAATCATTTAAGATCCATATAAAATAAAACATTTTCTTGAAAATCTTCTTATAAGCTTGTAAGGGATGCTTTGACAATTTTATAACGGCGTAAAATAACCGCACCTGCCGTATAAGTAAAAAAAACATTCTTACCTTAATTTTGTCGAAAAGGTTAAAAAGGACCTTGTTTGGAAAACGACGAAAAGATTCCCTTATAAACCTCTTATAAAAATTCAAACAAGGGTATAAATGAATTTAACCCATATTCTTTTAAATATTAAAAATGTTTTGAAATACATTTTGAAGAATCATGGATGTGGATGATAACGAGACCCCAGTAGATTATTACGTATAAACAACCTCGGATAATGAAGAGATTGTGAAATAACCCTTACCTTGTACTTTTCCTTTGTTGGGGTAGGTTAACCTCCTGTATAATGGTGAAATAATTATTATTAAATTATAAAAGAATCATATACATTAATATGATATCATATATGATCTTTTAACATTGCTTTATTAATAATATCTTAGTATTATCGTCGTTTCGGGTGATAATCGATTCGTTCTTCGTAAATGTTTGGTTACGTAAGAAATGTTTGTAATGGATAGATTATATCTTATTCATAATCAAAATTATATTAACATTATTTTTAACCCTAAAATGAGAATAAGACTTTAATGGATACGATGGAGAATGAATATCATCGCGTTCGTGGAGACGGTAGTCCGTACGTACGCACGAATGCTACTTCCATTTAATTTTTATTTTAAAAGAATCGAATCCAAATGATACATAGGTATATTAATATTACAGTATAATATAATATTTTATATATGTTACTTAAGTTCATTAACAACATCCTTTATACGTTCCACGTGTGTTATGAACGAGTCATATCATTTTAAGGGGGCGGTAGTCCGCACTTCCTCAAATGAAATTATCGTATGTATATACAACATGAAACGAATAATGATATGAAATGAAATGGAATTAAAGAAGCTTATATATAAAATATATATCATTAATATAATATTTAATTACAGTTCCATCATAATGGCCACCATGAGAGGCGGTAAGATGTATTTGAACAATCATCGTTTCGTGAGGCGTTAGTTTTCCATCCACAGAAACATTACATTCATCATCCATTAGATGGAGTTTTGTGTATGTGTAGTTTGAATCCTTCTTATAACAACATCCTAGTATATTGTGGATATTGGTGTTGTTACAAAAGAATGGAAATAAAAAGAGTTTTGGGGGTTGGAGAAGCAAAATAAATGAAAATAATTTAGGAGAAATCGTTACCTTTAATTTAGGTAACTCACTTTGGTTGGAACCAAAGAACTTCTTGAAATGCTTTCTGCCTAAGGGGAATCTTCAAGGAGGAGGATATGAATGTGGGGAGCTTATTTGGGGAGGGTTTGGACGATCCAAGTGGCTTGAGAGGTTTGCGGAATGAGTAGAAGTGGTCTCCTTTTATAAGGGAGAGGATGAGCTCTTTAGGAAAGAGTGAAAGTATTACTTATTAATATAATTATATTCGGTTTATAATGGTCCAAAAATCATTTAGGTCGAAGATAAGATGACTCATATTCTAAATAACATCATCAAATAAGAATTGGACAGGTTTTAGATAATATTTTAATCATTATAATTTTATTTATTTAAATGATTTATTAATGAGGTAAACATTGCATCATTATTGTGTCATTAATAATTTTAGTTATTTGATGTCTAAAAATTATAAATAAACTATCATTATGTAGGAAATCGTTTTAGCTTTCTAATGAATATTTATAATCAAAAATCCAACATGTATAACACTATGTAAAAATTGTTCTTCTAAAAGATGTAAGCTTATGCCATTTTTATTTTTATTTTAACTTTATTAATATAATGTGTCCCTACCACATACAAGTGGCTCCAAGGGGTACCCAAATCGACCCAAGTATGCCCATGGTCGGGTATGTGTACACCAATAAGGTTAGGACACGTTTTAGGTAAATTTTGTATTATTATAATATTATTTTTTAACCCTTATTTACCGGATTTACCCTTAACCATGGTAAATAAAATATTTACCACAGTAATTATTCAAAATGTCCAAAAATAAAAGTTACCCATTTACACAATTTGGACATCCTGATTCCAAATATGGAATCAATTTTTCTAAATTCAAAACACAGAAGTGGCAGAAATTAATTTAAAATTAATTCCTGCTGTCAAAACAAAAAGCGTGTTTTTAAGAGTTAATAACTATCAAAAGATTGACACCTGTTTATGTTCGGTTTAATTGTAAAATTATGTCCAATGACCAAAATTATATTAAACGGTAAAAATATATTCTAAATATACTTTAAAACCACTCAAATTCACAATTTTTCACTATTAATTATTTTGATTAAAAAAGTTGTTTTTAATTAAAATTTAGTAATTTTCACTATTCATCAAAATATAAAAGTTATCCGAAAAGTACCAAAATTTTACCTTAGGCTAAATTAGATATTCCAAATCCAAAAATGAAGTCCATTTTGAAATATAGAATATATATAATTTTAAAAAGTTGGTATTACTATTCATAACGGCTAGTTTAATTAGTTGTGGTGTGTGTTAGAACTCGAGGTTACGTACAACACACGCTATCGCATTATTCGAAGGGAAACGTACCGTGGAAGCTTGGGGTGTTACAACAGTAGTGGAGAGGAGTGGAGGCTTACTCCTAATGAGTATTACCATTTGTGGTTCAGTTGGGGATTACACTTTAGGATGATGCACATGTATTACTTCAAGATGTAATAGGAGTAAGGTAATGGGGTTTTTAGAAGTTTATGGAGGAGTGTATCAACTTAACATACTTGAGGAATCCAAGAGGATAATCGCAAATTGTAATAAAAGAAAGGGACCAAGAGTATTATGTCGACATAAGGAGTATTAAGGAGTGTTGAGGAGTATTTCAAATCATTGTATTCCAAGGGTGGATGTTGAGGCCATATAAGGAACAATCGAAGTTATCCTTGACCCAGACCAAGAGGTTCATGGTGGGACTATCAATTTTTCAAGGGGGTCAGTGATGGTAGTGATGAGACCGGTGAGGATGGCCAGGATTATAGACTGACAGTGATCTCAAACAAGGGTACGGGGGAACAACTGCTATGGTATGGACCAACGATTTTGTGATGATGGGTCGCATGGGTGGGTCACAGAGATGGGTCACCTAGCTGGGTTTCGTAGATGGGGTTTGAATGCCATATTCTATGTCGGGTCATGCAGGTGCTATGCACAGGTGGGTCGTGTAGGTGCTCTGCAATGGTGGGTCGTGTAGGTACTCTACGAAGGTGCTTCACTCAGGTTCTCAATTAGGTATGGGTCACCTGGGTATGGTTTACTTAGTTACAGTTTGGGGGCCTCTATTTAGTGAAGGTTCTCCATGGTTGGGTTTCCATGTAAAGATGGACTACTTGGGTGAAGGAGAAATGCATCAATAGCACTCTCCAGGATCCATTAACTGGGAGTTCGACCATCTACCTATAAAATATTGATCGGAAGGGGTCTATTTGTAGTCCTTTTTGGACCTTTGTATATGGTTCTATGTGAATGGGCCTGTGTGGATGGCCTTAAAAGAGGTATTGTACAAATGAATTGTGTGGATGACCTATGCGGTGATTCCATTCCTTTATAAACAATTTTTATCATTTGAGTGTCATAAATTTTGATCTTTGAGTCTATTTTGGCATCAAAACCAGGAAAATAAAATCTCTGGAAGATAACTACACGTAGTTGGTATAGTGAATGCAACAAATACTCTTAGATAAAACTCAGAAATTGAATTTTTAACCATTAACACCTTTTCATTGAAGACCATGGAAATCAAAATCCAACTCCTTGAGGGTGTATTTCCAATTATCCTCCATTTTCGAGTCATCTTCTAGAATATGTAAATCCATCCAACATCTTATTATACCATGAATAAACTTTCTACTCAAACTTGACATTTTTTTGAATGTGAGGATCACATCATTAATTCTACAAACAATTGCATGAAACCATTTTATGATGTCAAAAATGTACCACTATCCTTATAATCCTCTAGATAAGTACTATGGTAATCCCCACCATACTATTCATCTACTGTAAAGTTATTCTATAAATTCTATTAAATTCCATTTCATTTATCTATTGTTATGTTGTTTCGAATGAGAAGTAATATGGGAACATGTACAATGTTTTAGTGTAGTGAATGGGGCTGTGGTGATGATGTTTGATGTGTAAGAATGAAGTTTTTATGGAATTGTTTAATGGAATTTTGTGTTGGTTTGGTTATTTTTTAGTAGATATATGATAATCATGAAACATAACATGATAACGGACATGGGAGAAATTGATGTTACCTAAAAAAGATCACATGTAGACTGTAAAATGAATTTCATTATAAAAATATATCGATGAAATGGTGAATATAATAATTATTTTGGTTATAAATATGAAATTAAATTTCTAAATAAGAGGAAGTCAGTCTGTAAATAGAAAATATAAAAACATTGGTCAGCCTATGAATTTGAATATAATTACTCATTCTATTTGGTTTATTTTTCTGGATGGTTTTACAGGGTTATAAAAGAAATTTTGGTGTGAGTTTGTGTAAATGGGGAGGTTGTAGTAGTTTAGTGATATGGTTGTGTGCTATAACAGGTAAAGATTCTATGTAACTATTATATATTACAATTTCCATGGTATTTATATATGCACCAACAAGAGTCATGTGTTTACACCAACATCCAAATATTTTGGGTTCCATGTGCTTTCCACAAACATTGATGTTATCAAGGATGAATGGATAACTACCCCATCTTCCCTTATATCTATTCCTTCTGAGAATATTATACATGGGTAATGATGGATTGCAGATATATTTCACAATAAGTGATTTTTTATAGGGGTTATTTGGTTTATAGTCGGGTAATTCAGTATAAAATAATGGTACAAGATTGATTTCCAACAAGTACATGATACCTTACAATTATAGTTGATGGAAGTCATTATATTATGTTGAAGATATTATGATAGAAATGGGTTGAGATTAGTGGATTTCATGTTATGAAAATGTTGATAGGTGTTGATGGGATAGATGAACTAGGGCATTTGACATGTGTGAATGAGAGAGGAAAATCAATGGGGATAATGTTTGGGGTACCCATTTTATTGATATGCATATAATTATAATATAATTATTATATGTGTTATTTAGAGAGTATGTCTTTGTGTAGTTGGGATCTAGTTTACATGATAAGTTAATGTTGATTTTTTTGTTTGTATACTGGGGTATTAGTATTCTCCTATCAAAATTTCATGATATTTTTTTGTTAAAATATTACAGAGTATAACTTTTATTCTAACCTTATATATGTATAATATTGTTTTGATTATTGAGAGGGGAATGGAGACCTAGAAATACATGTATAACTTAGATCTTGGATTTGTTGTTGAGATTATTCAATAAGATTATCTTTGTTATTTTCTATCTTGGAAGATTTTATTTGTATTAATATGCAATTTTGTGAATTTTAGGATGGTTTTGGTTTTCCTTTTTCTTATTTTATGATATATATTAACCACATTATTAATCCTATGTTCTGTTCTTTATTATATAATTGAGGGAAATAGCATCCATATGTTAGATTTATATACCCTCCAATGTATTCCCCAACCCGGGGCTTACTAATGGTGTCATTTAGTGGTCATTATCCCTCCCCCTTCATTGCCATCCCAAGGGGGTACCTATTAGGGATGGTGTTGTGAAAATGGGGTGTAAGAGGTTTTAGTCGAGATATCAGATGGAGTTTGGAGTTAGACACTATGAGGATCTCCTAGGTCTGGTTTTGAAAGAGTATATTTTTATCATTGCGTGTTAATAGAAAAGGGATACCATCTAGTAAAGAGTATTTTACGATGACCTTAGTGATCCCATATAAATATTATGTTCCTATTGAATGAACTATTGAAGATGTGTCACCTGGATCGTAGATGATACACCCTGAAACCTGTTCTCCCTAATTTGGTGATATAAACATGATTTATATTTTTTCATATAATTTTTTATGGAAAAATATAAATTCCTTTATACACCAATTGATATTTGTAGTATTGGTTTTAGAAGATTTTGAAAAATATTACAATATATCATAATTTTAAAATATTATATAAAAAATTATCCGACTTCACCCAAGCTAGATCCTTAAACAAAACAAACTCATTCAGAACCTCTAATGATCCTATCAAAATAATTTTAAAACATAGTATGAGCTTAATATTTCCCAGTTAGGGGTTTTAAAAACTAATGATATAATCATTTTCCCATAAATAACATGAAATATTCTTCTAAAACATGTTAAATTTTATAAAAAATATGTAATTTTCCATCGAGTATGAATGTATTATTTTGAAAATATTTCCTAATAAATATTTTTTAAAACTTCTAAAAAACGTCCCAATTTAATTTTCTATTTCATGATATAATAAAATATTAAAAATAATCATTGAAAACATCTTGAAATATGTACATATTTTCTTTTAAAATAAAAACTTTTTATGGAAATCAATAATACTTGGTTAAAATTAATAATTACATGAGGCCTCTAGTAGTATAAATTTTATGAAAACATTCCATTAATATTGTGTGTTCACATCCCATTCCAAATCATCATATACGATATCCAATTCCTTAATTATTTATAAAACATTTTTAAAACGTTTATCTTTCTCATTATAATTCCATGAAAACTAGCTCTAAAAAAACGAAATGTAATTTAATTTCCTAAATAATATAAATAATAAAATCATAATATCTTTTTATGTAAAATAATTTGTTATTAATTTAATATATACATTTCAAATCCATCATTTAAATATTCTTTATGTAAAATTAAACCTAAAAAATTTCAATTAATGATATACATGGAATGTTATTAACCACTATAATGTATGGTCATGCTTATAATCATAAATAGCATCAAGAAATTTTTACTAATTTTTTTGGAAAAGAAATTATTTTAAATTTTTTGAAAATAAACCTTAAATTGATAATTAAATTTCTTGAAAAAAAATTCCTTAAGAAATGAGTTTATAATCTACAAAAATATTACCATAAAATAATGGTTTTAAAAACATTGTAGTTAGATTTTAAAAATATTTCTCTAACTATAATGTTTTTAAAGTAATATATGATTTATTAAAGTAGAATATTTAACTTATAATAAAAATGTTTTTATAAATATATTTTTCACAGGTTTAGGGATTTGATAAATCATAAATCATGAATTTTATAAAAAAATAATTTTCCATCTATAATAAAATTTACATATAAAATTAAATAAAGATTATATAGAAATTTAGTTATAAAATAATAATATAAATATTAATATTTATTTTCTAGAAATATTATGCAAATAGAGAATTTATTAAAAAATAACCCCCTTACCTCAATCTGAAAACTAAAAAAATATTTTATGAAATATCCAGTACCATTGTTTCAAAATATTGAATATGCGACATGGGGAAACATAGGTTGTTTGGTTTTTAAATATTAATAATTCCTTTATATATATAACTATAATTTCATAGTAGGGTTTAAATAATATGAATGAAAATGTTGATTTTATATTCCAATAAAATTCTAGATTCTAGGATATCCCAATTAAAATGACCCCTATACAAAAAATATATTTCCCAAGATATTTATTTAGGTTTCATTAATTTAATTTTCCAAAAATTCTTAAATTGAATATTGGAGAAATTATATTTCCTCCTATTTTGTGGATAAATATCAAAATATGTTATAATATTCAATGTGAATATATATATATACATCATCATTATCACTAATACAGACCCTAGGAGAAGATGATGAAAACCGGCTTCCACTAGCATGTGCATGTCACTATAGTAAGATGTATATTTGTATTAATATATATATATATATAGTATATTACAATGAAAATATTGTTAAGAATCATCAAGAAGCCTCCTTGAATATAGTAACAAGACCTATATTTTTTACATAGAAAATGGTTATGGATATTTAATTGAATTATGTGTTAAATTTCATGATGTCGACATGAATGTTTCATGAGTCTCATCACTATAAATTGTGGGAAATATTCATCAATGGGTATTTTAGGGTGGGATAATCTCATATGTCTGGTTTCTTGGTTTTCAAAATTGATGAACTTAGGTTTTTCAAATGAAGATGATAATTGAGATATAATAATGAGTTGTGTTATGAACATGTGGTTGAGGAAAAATAATTTTTGGATGGAAATGAAAGGGATGAAGAGGATGGAGTTGAGGTATTGAATTAATATTGATTTAGAATATGATCATTCTAAAAGATAGGATATTTGGATTTGATTTTATTGAATAGTTATAATATAAATGAGAGTCTATAAGTGGAGCTATAGTTCCCATTGTATCCAAATACCACATTGATGATTTAATTAGATGAGTGCTGGAGTATATTCGAACCACTCCATTAGTATCTTTTTGTATAGAAATAGGGGATCAAAACCCCAAAAAAAACTCTTCACACACATAAAAAACATGTACAAAAATGAAACCCGATACACCATGATTATACACTCACCTGATCACTCTATGTGGGTGCTTTTCTTATACATTTAGACACCATGTAAAGCACTAAGTGCTCACCTTTCTCAAATTGTAGGGTTTGCTTAGTTGAACCATAAATAAATTGGTTGACCACCTATTCCCACATGTGGAAGATGACGGTCCTTTGTGGGCTCAAATCCTGGCCATTTTTAAATAATTAAATTTTCAATTACAAAATAAAATTAAAATTAAAATTATAATGATAGTTTTCTCATGATTATTTTATGTATGTAAAAAAATTATTCATATTAACATTATAAAAACTTATTAAGATAATTATATATATATATATATATCATTTTCAAATTTTATCATAAAGTATTAATACCCATTGTATTAATATTTATACTTACCATTCTTAACAAATGTAAAATTGTTAATTATAATTTTAATATTAAATCAACACTTTACTTCTACTTAAAGTAAAATATTATTAGCACCAAAATAACTATGGATTATAAATATCTTAAATGATTTATATATTATTTCTTGACGAAAAACAATAATAAAATTAAATGTATTTGAATATAATGAGTTTTAAAACTAAATTTTTTTAAATAAAAATAAAATTATATTTAAACAACATAATTATTAATTTCATGAAATATTTTAAATGTACTATTTTTTACTTTTATAAATAGTAATGTTGATTATGAATAAAGAATCAAGTCTCTCTGAATGAATATATATTTTAAATTTAATGTTTACATAAAATATAATATATTTACATTGATAAAATAAAATACGATTTAATGTTTTTAGAATTGAAATATTTTTATAACCAAAATTTAAATTTATTATAAAATGGAATTAAAATTTATATCAAATAATACCTTTGTTTATTATAAATCTAGAAAATAAATATACATTTAATTAAATGAAATTTATTCTTGAATTTTAGGGGATGTTTCAATAGAGACCTAGGAAAGGTATATTAATCATCATTATTTCTTATTTTTATGAATGGGGTGAGTTTGGAGGTTTAAAAATAATTTCATTAATTGAACATAATATTCAATACTATTTTTTCATAGTAAATCCTTGTATACCTTTTCAATTATGGTTCGTGGATTTGATCCACATATATTTTTGGCTATTGAGCTATAGTAAGCTAACCAAGTTGACCACAAGAGAGTTGGACCAGGTAAGGAGAATTAGTAGTGGTAGGGTATATTATATTCCTTTCAGTAGAAAACTGTGGAAAGTATGATGGAAGAATCTCTGATTAATATATAGAGTGTCGGTTGGAGGATTTTGAGATCGCAATTGGTTCGATTCAATCCTTGTTAGAATATTATATTTCCCTATTAGTATGTCACATCAGTGGTGTGGCACATCAGTGGTGGATGTTATATCTTAATTATTGGAATAAGGTAGATGTTTCATTGAAATATTAATATATGAATTCTGGGGTAATTATTACCATCGACCTGAAGGAGACAAAAAGTTCTGTGATGCTTTCTCTTCAAAAATGGTGTATGTATCTGTAAGATATTCAGATATAGTTTGAGAATATCTTTTTATTAACAACTAATAATTTTTGTGATGAGGAGACTCGTGTGAGGAATATTGAGTAAGTGCTCTAGTTATCTATCTGGTATGAGGTTACTCCATTTATGTTCCTCATCTATTTTGAGTTAATGTATTAAGAAGAGTTGATCGAGAGGATACACTCACATAGAGGGATGTCATCAGATGGGACCAAATGGGGTTCCATGTGGAGTAGAGTTAGTGGTGTCCAATATTAGATTATGAAGCCTTTGAGGTTTCGACCACTGGAGAGGCAACCTCTATAGTTTTCTTTTTAGTTCATAAAATCATTAACTATCATGATTTTCAAAGGGGCTCTATAACATTTTTCTATATTTATGGGTTTTTGGTGATCACCAATATCAATTATAACTTGTCTTTGGATATCTTTATAGTGGTGTAATATTGATTCAACACTATCCTAAACAACAATTACCTTCAGGGTCATATCAATAGTTGGGGTAGCATGTCTATTCTTTACATAGAGGAGATGGACAAAATGGGGAAAACCCTAAAGATATTCTAGGTAATTAGTGTCCACAACCTAATTGTGTCCATATATGTGGTCGAAATTAAACGGGAAATGGACTTGGGAGTGGTCCATTCCACGTTGTAGAGGTCCTAATAACAATAGGACCAAATATCATCATAGGTATTCTTAGCATAAAATGAGACCATGTGTATTAGTTGTTTGATTCAAAATCCCAAAAATCCAATGATGTTCCAACCTTGGTCTATACAAAAAGATTGGATGTAGAGATGATTCTTATTCTCCTGGTGTGGACTACGCCAGGGATATAGACTATTGATGGGGTATCATGATTCATGTGGGGATTCATTATTGCAACAAATACAACTATATAGTTTCATCCCTGAATTCGATCGGTTTTATATTTTGTGTGTGGTTGTTGAGTGCATATTGTGTGGAGTCATGTTTCATGATGTGGATGGTCAGTGTAATTTTTTATCGGTGAGAAACATTATCGGATGGGTTGTAGGTTCATGGAGCCCCAAAATACTTTAATTGAAAAATTATCATTGTTGTTGATTGGAAATAAGGTAGGGTATCCTCCCCGAGTCATGAAGGATTTTCTAAATTATTTTCCGAATGACATTGTAACACTACCCACTCGATATGACGTTGAATTTATGATTGAGGCATTATCATATTCCTCACTAATTTAAATGGATCCTTATCATATAAAACATTCTGTGGTCGATGAGATTGTTATTAATATTGATTATCTAATGATGACCATTTTCAATTATGATAGAGTCTTTATCTTGGGTTATCTAGTGTTATTCATTGAGAATTTAGATGGTTGTATATGGATGTAAGTATAATACTAACAGTTGAATTAGATGATTATATGAAAGTTTTATCTTCTTCCAATGATTGTAGAACTTTTAACCTAGCTGATAGGTGCAAAACAATTTTATTGCATATATGGTATGTATTTCATCAGGTGAGGGTGATTAAGGTAATCATCTTGGAGATTAACTTCCAGTGCCTGTATGAGGACTTAATGTTTTGGGCCATACGATTATATTTCATTAATACACCGACTATATGTATGGGGCTCAGGAAATTATTGATCGATGAGTTTCTTGGCCAATTTGTAGTCAGGCTCACCAATGAAATATTCATCTACTCAATATCTGAAGAGGAGTTGGCATATCATCTTCAAGATATCTTATAGGTTCTTTAATTCCTCTATATATATATATCAAAATATAAAATTTTATTATTTATATGAGGAAGGTGAATTTCCTATGGTATATAGTTTCTCGGTTGCATGTTTTCATTGACCTAACAATGTTTGAGGTAGTTTTTCCATTTGTAGTACCCAAGAATGTTGTCGCAGTTCACAGTTTCCTCACTCTAAAGAGTTTTTAATGAAGATAAGAAGTATCATTATTCATGTATTATGGACTCAATAACAGACATGAATATGAAATATAATGATTCCATCCTGATTGATCTATTCCAGGATGCTTTTGAATACCTAAAAAGGTGATTTATCAATTCCCAAGTGCTTTGGTTTCCATTATAATGGGTGATACAAGTGGTTTTGTATGATTATTTTGTTATTGTATTAGTTTACATATTTATGAATAATTATTTGGTAATATATTTTGGTTATAGGATTTTATTTCCCCATGAGTGTAACTATACCACCCATGTTCTCGATATAGAAGAGGTAGTGTTTGCACTGATGCATTGACAAAATTACCTCATCATCGAATGATTTCTTTTATTTACAAATCCCATGATATTTTGGATTATTTTATCTCAAAATTAATATAATCTATGATAATGTATGTTGATGTATTTTATTTAGGAATCTACCTTTGATATATTTTAGACATTGGGAAATGGAAATTTAATTGTTATTGCACTGAGCATGTAGTCAAAAAAATGTTGTTCAAAAGTTTGTGGATAATTAATGAGACATATAGGAGTTAAGAACTATTAACCATGAATTATGTATAGTTTATGGAATAGAATTATTATTTTTATAAGGCCCCATCCTTAAACCTTAATTAATCTTGAGGTATTACAAGATTACACCTTGAGGATCTTTTCAGGTTTAGAGTTTTAGAGAATTAGATCATAAAACTTTCATTACATTCCACATATAAACAAAGTGGTTACATAAAGATAGTATTCTTCATTCCCATCATAGGAAACATATTTAAAATAAAACATGGATTATTTCTTGACACTTCCTTGACACTATCATCATATCATGTACCTTTTCCTTGACCTGTGAAAAACATTTGAAAAAAACATGGGATGAGAATAAAAAGCTCAGGAAGGGATATAAAAATATGGAAAGGAAACATGGGTACATATATAAATAAAAATGAGATCATACTTTACCCATAAAACATAAGCACTTTAACATACCTCATCAAATCATGAATAAATCATAGAAATCATAAGACATAAAGGTAACTTGAGGCATTCATGACATTCTTATGCAGGGAGTAACCCTCTTGGTTACGTTTGGAATACCCATCACAGCATATTCCCTAAATCTCATTGGAGAAACCTTAACATTTCACTCCTTCGCATTACCCAATGCATTGGAGAGCTATATCGGGCACACCCGCAATTAGTTTATCACGGAACCACCCGTCTTCATAATAATGCCCTAGAACCTCAACATATTCGTATCACATAAAACATTCATAGCATTTCCACCTTTCAATCACAAGATATCAATACAACACATTGATATAAAAACATCATGAAAATCATTTTCAATACCAAAATATAAGAAAACTAAAACATGGTATTTATGTTTCTTTAAAAAAAGGTATGGCTTGTAGAGGAAGCCGAAACTCAAATAATGGTCACGGCGGCGGAGAAGTCGTTGTCGCCGCATACGTACAACAAAACCTTCCCTTTTGACATTTAGTAAAACGCTTCATATAAAAATGATTCCTTTTGGATAAATGTAAAAGTAAAAGGGGTTTATACACCGTATAAAAGAAGGTTGCGTATAAAACAAAATATGCCTCAATGAAAGGAGATTGAGAAGAAGTCCCATACGTCAGGTCCAAATTGACTTGATCATTCTTTAATGTCCTGAATAATAAACTTGAGTTAATTTATACTTTCTTAAGAACCTTTTTTTAATTCATTATTCCTTTTATATCACTTATTTCCATTTCATGAACACTATGCAATTATTTAAGTTAATAATGGTCGTTTTAATGATCATTGGTAGTTGAGTAAAAAATATACCCTTTATAATTAAATGTTGTTCATATATCCATTATATCCATAATTATAATCATGATGTATATATCATATATATCTACTATATACCTGCATTTGTAATATTACATAATCATTTAGATGTAAGAAATGAAATGCACCGTTTATGGAGACGGTAAGCTGTACGTACGCATGAACGCTACTTTCATTTCTATTTTGTATTTTATGGAATGGAATCATAATTATATAAAGGTATATTATTATTCCAGTATAATATCATATATAATATCATAGTTCCATCCTTTATACGTCCCACATATGGTATTTAACGAATCAAATCACTTTGAGGGGGTGGTAGTCCGCACTTCCTTAAATGAAGATATCGCGTTTACCCATAATGGAAACCATAAAGGTATGCCCAAAATGAAAAATACAGAAGCTTAAGTAAAACATAAACATATTATATATCATATATAAATATATTTTCATCTTAATGGCCACCTTTTAAGGTGTTATAGGAATGTTGAACAATCATCGTTTCAGGAGTCATAAATTCACCATCCACGAAAACAGTATGTTCTTTAACCATTAGATGTAGGTTTGTGTAAGTGTAGCTCGAATCCTTCTTATAAAAACATCCTAGTATATTGAAGATACTTTATTTGTTACATAATAAATGAAAAAAAAGAGTTTAGGAGGTTGGAGAAGCAAAATAAAACAATAGAACTCAAGTGAATACATTACCATAAAATCGGGTAACTCCCTTTGGTTTGAGCTCAAAGGCATCCTTGGGAAGACTTATGCCAAAAGGGATGCTTCAAGGAGTAAGAGGGAGAAGTGGAGAGAGAAAATGGGCAGGGGTTGGCCGATCCAAAGGCTTTGGGAGTGTGGGTAAGGAGGTAGAGGTGGGGGCCTTTTATAAGAGGAGAGGAGGGGCACTCTTGGAAAGTAAAGAAATATTACTTTATTTGAAAATGAGTTTCGAATTTAAATGGTCCCACATTGATATAATTCGAGGATAAGGTGATAAGGGTTCGAAATACACCCATACAACAGGTTTTGGACATGTTTAGGTCATAGATATTACATTATCTTTTCATTTAATTTAAATCCTTTATAAATGAGGTAATCGCTACATCATTATGATGTCATATATAAATTTATTTATTTAATGTAAAAAAATTATAAAAAAATACTATGATGTAGGAAATATTTTTATATTTCCAATGATTATTTATAGTCAAAAATATGACTTGTATATCCCAATTTAAAAATTGTTTTCGTAAAACATATTATGTTTTTTCATTTTTACGTTTTCATTAAATAAAAAGTTATTTATGTCATTTCCCAACCAAAGTGGCTCCATGGGGTCCCCAAGTTGACCCTTGGATTTTTTTGGTCAGACATGACACATCCAATGAGGGTAGGACATGTTTCAAGCTCATATCATACTATTAAAGCATTACTTTTACCTTAAACTACACTAATTACCACTAATCGCGATTAAAAACATAAAAGTTACTATTGACCAAAAAATTATTTTAATCTCATTGAACCACATTTTACATCTTAATGACAACCATGTATGTCGGATTTTTGAAAAACAAATCACAGAGGTGGTAAAATTTCATTTAAACGAAAAATCAGTTTATTTAACTACCACTTAGTGGTTTCACTATTCATCAAAAATTGATGTTTTTCAGAAAGATACCAAAACATCACCCTAAGATATATTTGATATTCTAAATTCAAAAATGATGTATATTTTACAAAATTACAATCATATAAGTTACATTAATTAATTTAATAATTAATTCCCGCTGTCATGACAAATAGCGTGTGTTTATGAAACAATAAGTATCAACAGATTGACACTAGTTTAAGTTCAATTTCAAAGTGAAATTGATTCCAATGAACACCATTGGATTAAATGGTAAAAATATATTGTAATTTCACTTCAAAAACAATTTAAAAGATAATCTAATAATATAAATAAATTAGATTAAAAAGCAGTTTTGATGTAAAATGCAGTATTTTTCACTATTCATTAAAAAATGAACATTGTCAGAAAAATACCAAAACTTCACACAAACTAAATTTTGAAGTCCAAATCATAAAGAATAAGTTTATTTTGACAAATATATATTATAAAATTGTCAAAAGTTTAATTTAAAAAGGGTTTTCCATCAAAAGGCAGTAAAACAATCTTTTAAAAATATTAGTGTATTTCATGCTTAAGATTGGATTTATTTTCATTTTAAGCCTCTAAAACACTATCTATTTCATTAATAGACATAGATAAAAATATCTATTATTCATTACTTACTTAAGATGTTACATCCTTCCCCCCTTTAGAAAATTGTGTCCCCGCAATTTATTTACTTATTGAATAAATGGGGGTACTTATCCCTCATTGCATTTTCAGATTCCCATGTTGCCTCTTCAATCATGTGGTTTTTCCTCAAAACCTTTACCTGATGAATCACCTTATTTCTTAACACTTGCTCCCTGTGGTCAAGAATCTAGACCGGTTGTTCCTCATAAGATAGGTTTTCTTCCAAATGAACTACCTCTGGACTCAAAACATGAGATGGATCTGGTATAAACTTTCTCAACATCGAAACATGAAAAACATTGTGTACCTGAGATAAACTCGGAGGTAAAGACACTCGGTAAGCAACTGATCCAACTCTCTCCAGAATTTAATATGGTCCAATGAACCTTGGACTCAACTTCCTTTCTTACCAAATCTCATCACACTTTTCCATGATGATACTTTGAGAAAAACATGATCACCTACCTCAAAAGAGAGATCCTTCCTCCTGTTGTCCACATAACTCTTCTGCCTACTCTGAGCTGTTCTCATGTGTTTCTGTATCAGCTGAACTTTTTCTGCCAACTCTTCTACCAATTCCGGTCCCATCAACTTTCTTTCACCCACTTCATCCCAGAAAGCTGGAGTTCGACACCGCTTCCCATATAATGCCTGAAATGGTGCCATCTGTATACTAGAATAAAAACTGTTATTATATGAAAATTCAACCAAAGAAAGATGATGGTCCCAACTTCCCTGATAATCCATCGAACAAGCTCGTAGCATATCCTCCAATGTCTGAATTGTTCGTTCTGACTGCCCATCTGATTGAGGATGAAATGTTGTTCTAAAATTTAATTCAGTACCCAACGACTTCTGAAGGCCTTTCCAAAAGATAGAAGTAAACTTGGGATCACGATCCGATACAATGGAGAGAGGAACTCCATGTAACCAGACTATCTCTTTAAGATACAAACGAGAAAGTTGATCTAGGGAAAAAGTATCTCGTATTGCAAGGAAATGATTAGATTTGGTCAAGCGATCAACAATAACCCAGATTGCATTATTACCTCGAGGTGTCTTCGGTAATCCCACAACAAAGTCCATGGATATATTCTCCCATTTCCACTCTGGAACTGGTAAAGGCTGAAGCATCCATTTCGGTAACTGCTGCTTTTCTTTAACCTGTTGACATGTCAAACACTTCACAGTAAAATCAGCAATATCTCTTTTCATTCCATCCCACCAGTAATACTCCCGAAGATCTTTATACATCTTAGTACTGTCTGGATGAACTGAAAACGGAGAACTATGAGCTTCACATAACAACTCTCTCTTCATCTGTGAAACACAAGGTACACACAATCTCTTCCCAAATCTCAAAACGCAATCATTATCAATGTTGAATTCTGGCAACTTACCTTTCTGAACCAGCTCTACCTTTTTCTGCAACTCATTGTCTTGCTTCTGTGCTTACTTGATTCTATCTGATAGAGAGGATCTCACTGATACCTGAAACAAAACAGAAGAACTTCCTGCACCAACAACTTCTATGACAAAGTTCATTAAATCCTTAACCAAAGGATCACATTCCAAACGCAACATTGCTAATGAAGCATTTCTTTTTCGACTCAAAGCATCAGCCACTTTATTTGCTTTTCTCGGATGGTAATGAATTGTACAATAATAATCCTTGATTAATTATAGCCATCTCCTTTGTCTCATGTTCAATTACTTTTGAGTGAATATATACTTTAAACTTTTTTGATCGGTATATATTTCACACTTTACTCCATACAAATGATGCCTCCAAATTTTTAAAGTGAAAACAATAGCAGCTAATTCCGAATCATGTGTAGGGTAATTTACCTCATGAGTTTTCAACTGTCGTGAAGCATAATCAATTACCTGATCATTCTGCATTAGGACTCAACCAAGTCCTTTCAATGAAGAATCACTGTATATAACAAACTCACCATTCCTGGAAGGTAGTGCCAAAACTGGAGCATTCACCAATCTTCTTTTCAATTCCTTAAAACAGTCATCACGTTCTTTTTTCCAGATAAACTTAACACCCTTACGAGTTAGCTTAGTAATTGGACTAGATAACCGTGAAAAATTTCTAACAAACCTTCGGTAATAGCCTGCCAAACCAAGGAAGCAACGAATCTCGGTTACATTTGTGGGTCTTCGCCAGTCTTCCACAACTTTTGTTTTTGCAGGATCAACAGTTATCCCATCTTTAGAAAGAATGTGACCAAGGAAAGAAATTTGTTGCAACCAAAACTCACACTTGCTGAATTTTCCATACAGTTTCATTCCTTTTAAGGTTTGCAAGATAACCCTTAAATGTCTTTCATGCTCTTCTTTACTTTTAGAAAACACCAAAATATCATCAATGAAAACCACCACAAACTTATCCAATAACTCATGGAAAATTCTATTCATTAAGTCCATGAATACAGCAGGTGGATTGGATAGCCCAAAAGGCATTACTACAAATTCATAATGGCCATATCTTGTATGAAACGCGGTCTTCGGAATATCTACCTCCTTTACCTTCAGTTGATGGTACCCCGATCTCAGGTCAATCTTTGAAAAAAAACTGAGCTCCCTGGAGCTGACCAAACAAATCATCGATATGAGGAAAAGGATATTTTTTCTTAACAGTGATGCTATTCAAGGCATTATAATCAATGAAAAGTCTCATAGAACCATCATTATTTTTAACAAATAAAATAGAAGCACCCCATGGTGACGTGCTAGGTCGAATGAAACCTTTCTCTAATAAATCATGCAATTTCTCCTTCAACTCTAAAAGTTCATCTTGAGCCATTCGATAAGGGGGTTTCGAAATTGGCTTAGCATGAGGAACTAAGTCAACAGTAAACTCAACTTCACGATCTGGTATTATTCCTAGAAACTCATCAGGAAAAACATCAGGATACTCATTTACCACTGGCAGATCATTAATCTGAACAGTTCCTTTATTATCAACGATGTGTGCAAGGTAACATTAATTTCCATATTTTACAAGTTTCTTGGCCTCTTGATAAGTTATCAATAGTAGGGGTTCATTCTTGTACACAAACTGAATGTCTTTCTGAAAATAATCTTCTTTAGCTCTACAGTCAATCATAGCATGGTAAATAGAGAGCCTATCCATACCCAGGATGACATGAAACTCTACTAGAGGTAGAACAATAAGGTTTGCAAGTAGGTTCTTTCCACAGATAAGGATAGGAAGATTCTTATAAATTCTTTTTGCCTCAACATTTCCCCCATGTGTTTTTACCAGAAGTTCATGAGTCATTTATTGAGATGGTATTCCCATTTTACTAGAAAAGGTTTCAGAGATGAAGGAATGTGTAGACCCCGAATCAAACAACACACTGGCATAATCTGAAAAAACAAACAAAGTACCTGATACAACTTCATTTGATAGCCCGACGTCTGCTGAAGTAGTTGAAAAGGATTTCACCACACCTTTATGCTTATAGTCTAACTGCTTCCCATCACTCAAGCTCTTTGTCGGACACTCGTTTTCATAGTGACCCATCTCACTGCACTTATAACATTTCACTAACTATAAATAAAATTTCAACTTACCATCACCTTGATCTTTTTCAGTGCAATCACGAGCCTTATGTCCCATCTTACCACATCGGAAGCACTTTCCATAATTTAAAAGACATTCCCCAGCATGCCTTTTTCCACACTTATCACAAACTGGAAACTTAGTTTTCTTACCGTCAGTCTTTTTTGAAGAATTCTTACCTTTCTCCCGCCACCTCGGTCTCTTCTTCTGTTGGTTGTTATAGAACACTTGATCATCGGCAAACTCCATTTCCACCTTCTCAGCACATCGAACAAGCTTTTCATAACTTTTAAACTCACGAACAGCTAATTCCCTTCAATATTTTGGCTTTAACCCTGAGTAAAAACAATTGATTTTACTATCAAGTTCTCGGATAAAATTTGGAGCATACCTTGCCAATCGAGTGAACCTTTCTTCATAGGCAGCCACTGAGTCTTCCTCTTGCCTCAATTCCAAGAATTGATTTTCCATCCTAAGTCGAACAGCCTTAGGAAAATACTTCTCAAGAAACATACCTTTGAATTCATCCCAGTCGAGAGCATCAATCTCATCAGTGTCCCTGATATTATTACCCATTGACCACCACTGATCTGCCTCACCCTCCAAACGGTAAAAGAAAGACTAACATTTTGATTGTCTGAACACCCCATGACATCGAAAATCTTCTCTAGTTCTTTAATCCACCCTTCAGCTAACACAGGGTCAGATGATCCTCTGAATGATGGGGGATGTTGCCTCATGAAATGTTCCACCACTGACATGTTCCTCTGCGGTTGATCTGGCTGATCTCGTGCATGGATACCACCACCATTTATAGCCTGAGTCAACTGTGCCATCACTGCAACAAACTGTTCAGTTCTAATTCTGACCATCTCGGGATGCTGATTCAGAAGGTTATTTCCTTCTCTATGCCTTCCTAGCACTGCTTCTCTGTTTCCTCTGCGGAAAACCATTCTGAACAAACATTCCTTAGTTGAAGCAACATGTTAATCTTCAAATGCTATATCATTTCAAAAAATATTTTTGGATAATCATTTAATAGAATTATAACTCCAAAAGATATCTAAACCAACCTCTAATACCAACTATAAGGCCGCAGCCTTAAACCTTACTTAATCTTGAGGTATTACAAGATTGCACATTGAGGATCTTTTGAGGTTTATAGTTTTAGAGAATTAGATCATAAAACTTGCATTACATTCCACATATAAATAAAGTGGTTACATAAAGATAGTATTCTTCATTCCCATCAAAGGGAACATATTTAAAATAAAACATGGATTCTTTCTTGACACTTCCTTGACACTATCATCATATCATGTACCTTTCCCTTGACCTGTGAAAAAAATTTCAAAAAAAACTTGGGATGAGCATAAAAATCTTAGTAAGGGATATAAAAATATGGAAAGGAAACATGGGTACATATATACATAAAAATGAGATCATACTTTACCCATAAAACATAAGCACTTTAACATACCTCATCAAATCATGAATAAATCATAGAAATCATAAGACATAAAGGTAACTTGAGGCATTCATAACATACTTACGTAGGGAGTAACCCTCTTGGTTACTTTTGGAATACCCATCACAGTATATTTCCCAAATCTCATTGGAGAAACCTTAACGTTTCACTCCTTCGTGTTACCCAATGCATTGGAGAGCTATATCGGGCTCACCCGCCCTTAGTTTATCACGGAACCACCTGTCTTTATAATAATTCCTAAGAACCTCAACATATTCATATCACATAAAACATGCATAACATTTCCACCTTTCAATCACATGATATTAATACAAAACATTGATATAAAAACATCATGAAAACCATTTTCAATACCAAAATAAAAGAAAAGTAAAACATGGTATTTATTTTTCTTTTAAAAATAAGGTATGGCTTTTAGAGGAAGCCGGAACTCAAATAATGGTCACGGCGGCGGAGAAGTTGTTGTCACCGCATACGTACAAAAAACATTCCCTTTTGTCATTCAGTAAAACGCTTCGTATAAAAAATATTCCTTTTGGATAAATGTAAAATTCAAAGGGGTTTATACACCGTATAGAAGAAGTTTGAGTATAAAACAAAATATTCCTCAATGAAAGGAGATTGAGACGAAGTCCCATACCTCGGGTCCGAATTGACTTGATCGTTCTTTAATGTCATGAATAATAAACTTGAGTTAATTTATACTTTCTTAATAAAATTTTTTTAATTCATTATTCCTTTTATATCACTTATTTCCATGTCATGAACACTATGTTAATTATTTAAGTTAATAACAGTCGTTTTACCGATCATTGGTACTTGAGTAAAAAATAAACCCTTTATAATTACAAGTTGTTCATGTATCCATTATATCCATAATTATAATCATTGTTTATATATAATATATATCCAGTATATACATTCATTTAAAATATTACATAATCATTTAGAGGTAAGAAATGAAATGCACCGTTCATGGAGACGGTAAGCCGTACGTACGCATGAACGCTACTTTCATTTCAATTTCGTATTTTATAGAGTGGAATCATAATGATATAAAGGTATATTATAATTCAAGTATAATATCATATATAATATCATATTTCCATCCTTTATACTTCCCACATATGGTATTTAACGAATCAAATCATTTTGAGGGGGCGGTAGTCCACACTTCCTTAAATGAAGATATCGCGTTTACCCATAATGGAAACCATAAAGGTATTCCCGAAATGAAAAATACAGAATCTTAAGGAAAACATAAACATATTATATATCATATATAAATATAGTGTCATATTAATGGCCACATTTGATTGTGTTAAAGGAATGTTGAACAATCATTGTTTATGGAGGCATAAATTCACCATCCACAGAAACAGAATGTTCTTTAACCATTAGATGTAGGTGTGTGTAAATGTAGCTCGAATACTTATTTAACAACATCCTAGTATATTGAATATACTGGATTTGTTACAGAATAAATTAATAAAAAGAGTTTAGGAGGTTGGAGAAGAAAAATAAAACAAAAGGACTCAAGTGAATACATTACCTTAAAATCGGGTAACTCCCTTTGGTTTAAGCTCAAAGGCTTCCTTGGAAAGCCTTCTGCCCAAAGTGAGGCTTCAAGGCGTAAGAGAGAGAAGTGTAGAGACAAAATGAGCAGGGGTTGGATGAGACAAAGTCTTTGGGAGTGTGGGTAAGGAGGTAGTGGTGGGGGCCTTTTATAAGAGGAGAGGAGGGGTACTCTTGGAAAGTAAAGAAATATTACTTTATATGAAAATGAGTTTCGGATTTAAATGGTCCCACATTGATATAATTTGAGGATAAGGTGATAATGGTTCTAAATCCACCCATCCAATAGGTTTTGGACATGTGTAGGTCATAGATTTTACATTATCTTTTCATTTTATTTAAATCCTTTATTAATGAGGTAATCGCTACATCATTATGATGTCATAAATAATTTTATTTATTTAATGTCAAAAAATTATAAAAAAATACTATGATGTAGGAAATATTTTTATATTTCCAATGAATATTTATAGTCAAAAATCTGACTTGTATACCCTCATTTAATTTTTTTTCGTAAAACATATTATGTTTTTGTCATTTTTACTGTTTCATTAAATAAAAAGTTATTTATGTCATTTCCCAACCAAGGTGGCTCCATGGGGTCCCCAAGTTGACCCTTGGATTTTTTTGGTCGGCCATGACACATCCAATGAGGGTTGGACATGTGTCAATCTCATATCATACTATTATAACATTACTTTTACCTTAAACTACACTAACACTACGGAAAAAATGGGTATTTGCGACGGGTTATTTGCGACAGGATTTATTCCCATCGCAAATAGTCCCGTTAAAAACTTATTTGCGACGGGGGTATTTACCCATCGCAAATAATTAGGCTTTTGCGACGGGATTGCTTTCCCCATCGCAAATAGTTTTCCCGCGATGCGCACCTAATCGCGGGAAAACTATTTGCGACGGGGGAATATTCCCGTCGCAAATAACCGGCAACGGTAAAAGGTATTTGCGACGGGAATATTCCCCCGTCGCAAATAGTATGTCGGCAGGTGGTTATTTGCAACGGGACCCGTCGCAAATAACTATTTACTAGCTGACCGTAATAAATGTCGACTAAGGTATTTGCGACGGGACCCGTCGCAAATAACACTATTTGCGACGGGAATCCCGTCGCAAATGGACCCGTCGCAAATAATCTAACCTATAAATACCCTCATCCGTTTTTTTCAAATCATTCTCATTCTCTATCTTCTCCAGCTCTCAAACTTGTGTTTCTAAATTTGAGTTTTTCTTCAGTTTAAATTTTTTCTTCGGAGCTGATATTAAAGTTTTGAAGAACGATCAGAGCAGATCAGTTTTCAAGGTATTTATGTTCATTTTAATTTAATATTTATTTTTAATTTTTTATTAGTTTCAATTATTCTTAATTAGTTGTAATTTAATTATGTTTATATTGTTTTCTTACTTAATAAATTTAAATTATTAGTATTGTTCATAGTTAATGGTAATTAGGAATAATTAGTAATAATTTTTAATAATTAAGATTAAATATTAATAATTAGTAATAAATACCAATAATTAGGAATAAAAACATTATTACATTATTAGTATATTTTATTATTAATATTAAAATAATATAATTTTTTATATATATACAATTCTTTTTTCATCTGTGTGTTTACTGTCTTCACATGTATTATTTGTATGTGGAGATAGAAAATGCACAGATGAAAGAATAATTGTATATAAATCAGAAAATTATATTATTTTAATATTAATAATAAAATATACTAATAATGTTATTATTTGTAATTATTGGTAATTATTCCTAATTATTGGTAATTATTCATTTAATTAATAATAATTAGGAACAATTATCAATAATTATCAATAATTAAGAATATTTAGTAATAATTAGTAATAATTACCAATAATTAGTAATAATTAGTAATAATTATCAATAATTAGTAATAATTAGTAATAATTACCAATAAGTAGTAATAATTAGTAATAACTACCAATCAGTAGTAATAATTAGTAATAATTACCAATAAGTAGTAATAATTACCAATAAGTAGTAATAATTATGTATAATTTGGAATAATTACCAATAATTAACAATAATTAGTAATAATTAGTAATAATTACCAATAATTACCAATAATTAATAATAATTAGTAATAATTACCAATAATTGCCTATAATTACCAATAATTAGGAATAATTAGGAATAATTAGGAATAATTAGGAAGAATTAGGAACAATTATCAATAATTATCAATAATTAGTAATAATTATCAATAATTAGTAATAATTAGGAACTATTATCAATAATTAGGAATAATTAGGAAGAATTATCAATAATTAACAATAATTATCAATAATTAGGAATAATTAGGAATAATTGGGAACAATTATCAATAATTATCAATAATTAAGAATAATTAGTAATAATTAGGAACAATTATCAATAATTATCAATAATTAAGAATAATTTGTAATAATTAGTAATAATTGCCAATAATTACCAATAATTACCAATAATTAGGAATAATTAGGAATAATTAGGAATAATTAGGAATAATTAGTAATAATTAAGAATAATTAGTAATAATTATTAATAATTATTAATAATTCGTAATAATTAGTAATAATTTGGAATAATTAGGAATAATTAGTAATAATTATTTATAATTATTTATAATTATTTCTAATTATTTATAATTATTTATAATTACCAATAATTACCAATAATTACCAATAATTACCAAAAATTACCAATAATTACCAATAATTACCAATAATTACCAATAATTACCAATAATTACCAATAATTACCAATAATTACCAATAATTACCAATAATTACCAATAATTACCAATAATTAACAATAATTAACAATAATTAACAATAAATAACAATAATTACCAATAATTTCCAAAAATTTGCAATAATTTTCAATAATTTGCAATAATTAGTAATAATTAGTAATAAATACCTAAAATTAGGAAAAATTAGAAAAAATTAGGAAAAATTAGATAATTTGCAATAATTAGTAATAATTAGTAATAAATACCTAAAATTAGGAAAAATTAGAAAAAATTAGGAAAAATTAGGAAAAATTCTCAATAATTAGTAATAATTACCAATAATTAGTAATAATTACCTATAATTAGTATTAATTACCAATAATTAGTATTAATTACCAATAATTAGTATTAATTACCAATAATTAGTAATAATTAGGATTAATTAACAATAATTAGTAATAATTACCAATAATTAGTTATAATTTCCTATAATTAGTATTAATTACCAATAATTAGTATTAATTACCAATAATTAGTATTAATTACCAATAATTAGTAATAATTAGGATTAATTAACAATAATTAGTAATAATTATCAATAATTAACAATAATTAGTAATAATTAAAAATAATTATTAATAATTACCAATAATTACCCATATTTAGTAATAATTAACAATAATTGCCAATAATTACCAATATTTAGTAATAATTAACAATAATTGCCAATAATTACTAATAATTGCCAATAATTACCAATAATTACTAATAATTATGAATAATTAGTAATAATTACGAATAATTAGTAATAATTACGAATAATTAGTAATAATTACGAATAATTAGTAATAATTACGAATAATTAGTAATAATTACCAATAATTAGTAATAATTACTAATAATTATCAATAATTACTAATAATTATCAATAATTACTAATAATTAGTAATAATTACTAATAATTAGTAATAATTAATAATAATTAGCAATAATTACTAATAATCAGTAATAATTAGTAATAATTAGTAATAATTAGTAATAATTAGGAATAATTGGTATTAATTAGGAATAATTAGTATTAATTAGGAATAATTAGTAATAATTACCAATAATTAGTAATAATTATTATTAATTACCAATAATTAGTATTAATTACCAATAATTAGTATTAATTACCAATAATTAGTATTAATTACCTATAATTAGTATTAATTACCAATAATTATTATTAATTACCAATAATCACCAATAATTACCAATAATCACCAATAATTACCAATAATCACTAATAATTACCAATAATTACCAATAATTACCAATATTTTCCAATAATTACCAATAATTACCAATATTTACCAATATTTTCCAATAATTACCAATATTTACCAATAATTACCAATATTTACCAACAATTACCAATATTTACCAATAATTAGGAATAATTACCAAAAATTATGAATAACTACCAATAATTGGGAATAATTACCAATAATTTGGAATAATTACCAATAATTTGGAATAATTACCAATAATTTGGAATAATTACCAATAATTTGAAATAATTACCAATAATTAGGAATAATTACCTTATTACCTTATTTGTATATTTTATTATTAATATTAAAATAATATAATTTTCTATATTATATACAATTCTCTTTTCTTCTGTGTTTTTTCTGTCTCCACATGTAATATTGGCATTCTTTTTCAAAATTATCAACCTACTCGCCAATGGAGAGGTGAAAGTGAATGTCAATATTACATGTGGAGACAGAATGTGAAACACACAGATAAAAGGAGAATTGTATATAATATAGAAAATTATATTATTTTAATATTAATAATAAAAAATACTAATAATGTAATGATGTTATTATTATATAATTAATACTTATGAAAAAAATTATATTAGTATTATTAAAAAAAATAAAAAATCAATATAATATTAAAATTATCAATATTTGTAACAGGTTTTTCTTTATTCTCAACATATTCAATCCTTGCTTGTGTTTTTTCTAACAAATTATTCAAAACCAGTAATGCTTTTATATTTTATAGAAAAATATGGAACAACGAGGTCGTCAACAGTCATTATTAGATGACCGCATATGGATAAATCAACGTAGAAATCTAAATGGTTCTGGTTTAAATCCAGTATATATAGAGGGTGTGGAGATTTTTTTATCATTTGCGGCATCAAATCCAGAATTTGTTTCAGAAGGAAAGATAAAATGCCCTTGTAGAAAATGTGCATTGAGAACGTTTGACACGTTTGACAAAGTGGGGGAACATCTCTTGCGTTTTGGTTTTCAAGCAGATTATGTTTTTTGGTATCAACACGGTGAACGCAGTTCCAGAGCAGGTGATACCAACTTGATTCCGGATCCATCCCAGTTTCAAGATTTAGTACATGATGTTGCAGGTTCATCTGTTCAACATACAGGAACTCCGGCTGATATAGCTTCAAATCCTGAGTTGGGACCGTCTGAATTTTATGAGTTGTTGAAGTCTGCTGAGGATTCATTATATCCTGGCTGCAAGATGAGCAAATTAGAAGCAGTTGAAAAATTTATGGCTATCAAATCAGATAACGGAATGTCAAACACCTGTTTTGACCAGATATTTTCTTTGCTGAAAACACTGTTACCCGAAGGAAATGTTTTACCTGCAAATTACTATGAAAGTAAGAGGTTGGTTCGAAATTTGGGACTTACTTTTCAGAAGATTCATGCATGTTCAAATGACTGCATTTTATATTCTGGGGAAAATGAGTCGTTGGATAGTTGTCCCACATGTAACGCCCCGACCCCAGCTACCCAGAGTCGGTGCATTAATTACATAACATTGGCATGATCACAAGAAAGATCAAATCCCGAAAGACCGATTGGTTTAGTAGCCTTGGAAACACTAGATATATTCATAAGTTTTACATTACATTTCAAAGTGAAAAACTAATACAACAACATAATGTTTCCACAATCCACACTATTAACCCCTCATAATATCCCTGCAAGTCATTCATAAATTACTTCTTCACTACCTGGGAAAAATAAAACATAGAAAAGGGGTGAGCTCAAATGCCCAGTAAGGATAACAATATAGCGGAACATTCAAAATAAGCATAAACATTTAAGGCAATGAATTACTAAAACAAAAGCCTTTTAAAATTGAACTTTAACATAGTATGGCAAAAGTAAAATGAAATAATGCCATTTACTTGTTCACATGGATATTCTACTAATCGAATAATCACATGCAATATCAAAAACCACTTTCATAATGTTGGAATGCATAATGCCAGACTATCATAACCACATAGCCAAGGCCTCGTGCCAAGACTAAAAATAAGATTTTGTCAAGGCCTTGTGCCAAGACACTAGTTTGTCTCATGAGACCTACCGATGCATCGAGGAGCTATAGCGGGCTCCACCCGTCACTTATTAAGTCCAATGCATTCCCATATGAAAAGGTTTAAACATAACATAAACATTCGTATTAAAACTAGCATACGAAATGTCAATACTTTCACAATAAACTATGAATGGTATAAAAATAGCACATCCACATTCAAACATATCACAAAACCTTCAATACAATATAGAAGTTTTGTATCATAATAAATCAACTTCAAATAATCTTAAAATCCATCAAAGGATGTTGACATAGATGAAATCAAAATTCTTTTTAAAGAAATATCTCCTTTTATTTTGAAATCATTTAAGATCCATATAAAATAAAACATTTTCTTTGAAAATATTCTTATAAGCTTGTAAGGAAAGCTTTAAAGATTTTATAACGGCGTAAAATAACCGCACCTGCCGTATAAGTTAAAAAAAACATTCTTACCTCAATTCCGTCGAAAAGGTTAAAAAGGACCTTGTTTTGAAAACGACGGAAAGATTCCTTTATAAACCTATTATAAAAAGTCAAACAAGGGTATAAATGACTTTAACCCATATTCTTGTAAATAGTAAAAATGTTTTGAAATACATTTCGAAGAAACATGGATGTGGATGATAACGAGATCCCAGTAGATTATTACGTATAAACAACCTCGGATAAAGAAGAGATTGTGAAATAACCCTTACCTTGTAATTTTCCTTGGTTGGGGTAGGTTAACCTCCTGTATAATGGTGAAATAGTTGTTATTAAATTATACTAGAATCATATATATTAATATGATATCATATATGATCTTTTAACATTGATTTGTTAATAATATCTTAGAATTATCGTCGTTTCGGGAGTTAACTTACTCATTTTCTTTTATATGTTTTGTTACATAAGCCATGGTTGTTGTATCTTATTCATATCCAGAATGATATACAGTCCTTAAACATCATTTTTAAATCATCAAATGATAATTATACTTGAATGGATACGATGGAGAATGAATCTCATCGCGTTCGTGGAGACGGTAGTCCGTACGTACGCACGAGCGACAATATCATTCTTTTGATATTAAAATAATATATAAATGGATGGTATATCATATATACAGAATCATTAACATGTTATATTTATTATTTACATGAGTTACACATCATTATTATACCCATCCAAATAATATTATATTGAATAACAATTACACCACGACGTGGAGACGGTAAGCCGTACGTACGCACGTATGGTGACATGTTATTCAAAGGGTGGATAGAATACTGAATATGATTGTACCATATTTATAATAACATCACAGTATATGTGAGATACTGGAGTTATTATTTCAGAATGGTAAGAACAAAGGAAGAAGAAGTGGAAGAAGAAATGAACTTAGAAAAGGGTGGTGAAATCATTACCTCTTCTTCGGGTTCTTCCTTTTGATTTGATCAAAAGGGCTCCTTAGGTTGGCTTTCTGATCGAACTAAGGCCTCTAGGTTGTAGTGAGGGATGTTGGGAGAGTATTTGGGCAGAGTTTGGCCGAACCAAAAGGCTTTGAAGGTGTGAAGAAATGAGAAGGAGGAGTGCCCTTTTATAAGAGGGGTGAGGGGCACCTTTGGAAAAGCTAGAAATATTAATTTATAATAAATTCATATTCGGTTTCTAAAGGCTCCAAAATTGACTATTCAAAGGTTAAGGTGAGGATAGGTCGAAAACAACTCAACCAATAGAATTTAGACAGGTTTGGGTACTTATATTAACCTTATCTTTAAGTATTAACTCTAAGTTAATTAGTTTCACTTTTACAATGTCTCTTTGTATTTTTATATAATATGGTTAATAAACTTACTATATACATCCAAGCGACCCCCAAGTGGTCCATTAATGATTAACCTATCATAATATAAGTCTCTTGGCCGAACCTTAGATTTTTAGGAATTTAATATCAATTAATAATATAATATTTGTTTTAAGAACTCTTTTATGTCAATTTTGACACTATTCAATAGTTGATTTTTGTGAAACTCATAACAGATTGATTACTTAGAACAAAGTCAATTAAATCAATCCTAATATCTCATATTATCCTAGAAAATTAGTTTAATTCATTAAAAGTTTCATATTATATTTATTTGGGTATTTATAATATCAATTATTTTAATTTTTCACTATAATAGTAATTACTGCATCATCATTGTGTCATAAATAAAATAAATTATTTAATGTCTAAAAATTATAAATAAAACATCATTATGTAGGAAATCTTTTTATCTTTCTAATTAATATTTATAATCGAAACTCCAACATGTATAACCCTATGTAAAAATTGTTCTTCTAAAAGATGTATGCTTGTGTCATTTTTGTATTCATTTTGACTTAATTAAAATAAAGTGTCATTATCACTTACAAGTGGATCCATGGGGTCCCAAAATAGACCCAAAGATGCCCATGGTCGACTATGTATCAACCGATAGGGTTAGGACACGTTTTAGGGTAATTTAGTATTATTATAATATTATTTTTTTAACCCTTATTTACCGGATTTACCCTTAACCATGGTAAATAAAATATTTACCGCAGTAATTATTCAAAATGTCTAAAAATAAAAGTTACCTATTTACACAATTTGAACATCCTGATTCCAAATATGGAATCAATTTTTCTAAATTCAAAACACAGAAGTGGCAGAAATTAATTTAAAATTAATTCCCGCTGTCAAAACAAAAAGCGTGTTTTTAAGAGATAATAACTACCAAAAGATTGACACTTGTTTATGTTCAGTTTAATTGTAAAATTATGTCCAATGACCAACATTATATTAAATGGTAAAAATATATTCTAAATATACTTTAAAACCACTCAAATTCATAATTTATCACTATTACTTATTTTGATTAAAAAAGTTGTTTTTAATTAAAATCTAGTAATTTTCACTATTCATCAAAATATGAAAGTTATCCGAAAAGTACCAAAATTTCACCTTAGGCTAAATTCGATATTCCGAGTCCAAAAATGAAGTCCATTTTCAAATATAAAATATATATAATTTCAAAAATTAGGTATTACTATTCACAACGGCTAGTTTAATTAGTTGTGGTGTGTGTTAGAACTCGAGGTTGCGTACAACACACGCTATCGCATTATTCAAAGGGAAACGTACCGTAGAAGCTTGGGGTGTTACATTCTCCCCTCCTTCAAATAATTGCGTCCTCGCAATTTCTAGGGTATTACTGCATAAAAAGACTCGGGTGGTTCTTCATCATAAGTTCCTCGGGTTCCCACGTTGCCTCTTCCATCTTATGATTCCTCCACAAAACTTTTACCAGACGCGTCGTCCGGTTTCTCAGAACTTGTTCTCTCGTATCAAGAATCTTGATGGGATCTTCGCAATAAGACAGATCGGGTTCCAGTTCTAAATCTTCATAGGTGAGTACATGCGTTGGGTCAGGCATGTATTTCCTCAACAGAGATACGTGGAATACATCGTGAACTTTGGAGAGACTTGGCGGCATTGCCAATCGGTAAGCTACAGCCCCAATTCGTTCTAGAATTTCGAAAGGTCCGATGTACCTGGGACTCAATTTACCTTTCTTACCAAAACGTATGACTCCCTTCCATGGAGATACCTTCAGGAAAACATGATCACCGACTTGAAATTCCAAATCCTTCCTTCGATTATCGGCATAGCTCTTCTGCCTACTTTGAGCTGCTTTAATGTGATTTTGGATTACCTTCACCTTTTCCACCGTTTCCTCCACCAGTTCTGGGCCTACAAGTTTTCTTTCACCAACGTCATCCCAACAGGTTGGTGTACGACATCTCTTTCCGTATAACGCTTCATATGGTGCCATCTGAATACTCGAATGGAAGCTATTGTTATAGGAAAATTCTACTAGTGGTAAATATTGATCCCACATACCCTGAAAATCAAGTGAGCAAGATCTCAACATGTCTTCTAAGGTCTGAATAGTCCGTTCTGATTGTCCGTCTGTCTGAGGGTGGTAAGCAGTGCTCAAATGAAGTTCAGTATCCAGGGATTTCTGAAGACTTTTCCAAAATCTTGAAGTAAAACGGGGATCACGATCAGAAACAATCGATAGGGGTACTCCATGAAGTCTCACAACTTCATTAATGTATAGTCTTGCTAGACGTTCCAGGGGTAGATCTTCTCTTATAGCAAGAAAATGTGCTGACTTGGTAAGACGATCAACAATAACCCATTTTGCATCGTTCCTTCTAGGAGTCTTTGGTAGCCCCATGACAAAGTCTATTGTAATATTGTCCCATTTCCACTCCGGTATGGGAAGAGGTTGCATGACTCCTCCAGGCTGTTGCCTTCCAGCTTTCACTTGTTGACAAACCATACATCTTGACACAAAATCAGCAATCTCTCTCTTCATGTTGTCCCACCAAAAATGTTCCTTCAAATCCCTATACATTTTGGTGCTCCCAGGGTGTATAGAGAAATTGGAACTATGAGCATCATCCAGCAATTCCCTTTTTAGATCAGGTATATTGGGAACACAAAGTCTCTTCCCGAATTTCAAAATTCCACCTTCATACGCAAAGTCTCTCAATCTCCCATCATTCACAACTTTAATCTTCTTTTGGAATTCTTCATCATTAGTCTGAGAACTCTTAATCCTTTCTAGTAAAGATGGTTTGGCAACCATTTGAAAAAGCATTGATGTTTCACCTTCCCTGGTTATTCCCATGTCCATCTTCACTAGATCCATGAAAATTGGATCCCTTTCAATTCTCATATTGTTCAAAACTCCATGGTCTTTTCTACTCAAAGCATCTGCCACCTTGTTTGCCTTCCCCGGGTGGTAGTGTATCGTACAATCATAATCCTTGAGTAATTCAAGCCATCTCCTTTGCCTCATGTTGAGTTCTTTTTGTGAGAAAATATACTTCAAACTCTTGTGATCAGTATAAATCTCACATTTTTCACCATAGAGGTAGTGCCTCCATATCTTCAAAGCAAAGATCATAGCTGCTAACTCAAGATCATGAGTAGGATAGTTTTGTTCATGAATTTTCAACTGTCGTGATGCATAGGCAATAACTCTATCATTCGGCATAAGGACACAGCCAAGTCCTTTCTTTGATGCATCACTATAAATAACGAACCCATCATTCCCCGATGGTAGAGTCAATATAGGAGAATTGACTAATCTTCTCTTCAGTTCTTCGAAACATTCTTCACACTCTTTTGTCCAAACAAATTTAACCCCTTTACGTGTGAGCTTCGTTAATGGGTTAGCCAATCGGGCAAAATTCTGGACGAAACGTCGATAATAACCTGCCAAACCAATAAAACTACGTACCTCAGTTATACTCGTAGGTGCTGGCCATTCTTGGATTGCCTTGGTCTTAGAAGGATCAACAGAGATTCCATCTTTAGAGACAATATGGCCAAGAAAAGAAATCTCCTGAAGCCAGAATTCACACTTGCTAAACTTTCCATATAATTCATGCCTCCTCAGAGTCTTCAAGATAATGCGCAAGTGATTTTCATGATCTTTGTAGGTTTTGGAGTATACCAAGATATCATCAATAAATACCACCACAAATTCATCGAGATACTCCTTGAAAACTCTATTCATTAGATCCATGAATACAGAGGGTGCATTAGTCAATCCAAACGGCATTACAGTAAACTCGTAATGCCCGTACCTGGTTCGAAATGCTGTTTTCGGAATGTCTTCCTTCTTCACACACAACTGATGGTATCCAGATCGAAGGTCAATCTTTGAAAAGTATTGAGCTCCATGCAGTTGGTCAAATAAATCATCAATACGAGGTAGGGGATACTTGTTCTTTATCGTTATAGCATTGATCTCCCTGTAGTCGATACATAACCTCATAGATCCATCTTTCTTTTTAACAAAAAGAACAGGGGCTCCCCATGGAGAAACACTAGGGCGAATAAATCCCTTATTACTCAATTCCTCTAGTTGTTTCTTTAGTTCGACTAACTCTACAGTGGCCATTCTATAAGGGGTCTTCGATATAGGCCTTGATCCAGGAATCAAATCAATAGAAAACTCAACTTCTCGTTCTGGAGGATGTCCAGGTAAATCATCCGGAAATACATCTACAAATTCTTTCACAACAGGTACATCCTCTATTTGAACATTCCTTTCCTCACCGATAGTTACTTCATTCTCTTCCTCCCCAATAATTGAATTAAGTTGAGCTACTGGGGGTGGGTCTAAATAAGAATTAGGTGGTGACGATTCTGCTCTAAAAATAAGGTGCTCCTTATCATTATCATCAAGAATCGTAACCTCTTTCTTCTTACAATAAATCTTCGCATCATAGTCCGAAAGCCAGTCCATACCGAGGATTATATCAAACTCAATCATAGGTATGACGATGAAATCAGCAGATAAAGAAAATTTATGTGCTCTAATGGGGACTGATTCACAAAACTTTGTTGCAACGATACTTCCCTTAGGAGTTTTAACTGACAACTCCCTTATTAAATCAAATTGGAAATATCTAATTTTCTTAGCAAACTGGGAAGATATGAAACAATGCGATGATCCAGAATCAAATAATGCATTTGCTAAACTTGAGGAAACCATTAAATTACCTGCCACCACGTCTTTCGGAGCTTCTACCTCAGCAGTAGTGATAGCATAAGCCTGGCCTTGATCCCTTGGCCTTTTCTGAGGTAAGTTCTCCTGATGCTTAGGACATGCATTTGCATAATGCCCCATCTCCCTGCAATTGTAGCACTGAACGTTGGTGGCTTCCTTCTTCCCCTTGCAATCATGAGCTTGGTGGCCTTTTTCACCACACTTGTAACAGACTCCCATTCCCTTCAAGCAAGTACCAGGATGTTTCTTCCCGCATTTACCACAAGATGGATATTCAACCTTTCCCTTCTTCCCCTTATTTCCATTCCCAGATTGATCAGAAGGTCTCTTCTTCTCTTGCTTCGCTTTAAAGTCATAAGACTTAGAGAATTCTTTTTCGGTCTTGATAGCACATGAGACAATGTCTTCGTACAATGAAAAGGATTGTGAGACTAATGCTCGACGGAGAAATGGTTTTAACCCATCAAAGAAACGATCAATCTTACTTCTTGGGTTGCGAATATAATCTCCCGCATACCTCGCTAACCTTGTAAAGTTAGCCTCATACTTTGTGACATTCTCATCCTCCTTTTGTCTCAGACTCAGAAATTGTCTTTCCATATCTTCTCGATGGTCGCGAGGAAAGTATTTTTCTAAAAACAGATCTTTGAACTCCCTCCACTCCATATTTGACACTTCATCATCTTCTTTCGTATTTTGAATCAATGACCACCATTGATCAGTATCTCCAGTGAGGCGGTAAACTGCCATGATAACTTTTTCCCTTTCACTGCTCCCCAAAGCCTGAAATATTTTCTCTAGGGAAAATATCCATTGCTCAGCTACTAAGGGATTTGTATTCCCATTGAACGTTGGTGGTTGTTGCCTCATGAATCGATCTAACATTGATCCTCCACGCTGCGGATCAGGGTGCTCCATACGGGTAAGGTTATTATTCATAACCTGAGTAAGTTGTCCCAGTATGGTGATTAGCTGATCAGCACCAGTTGCATCACCAGCCCCACTATAATTTTCTTGAGCAGGAGGGCAATCCCTACATGGAGTGCGTGCATTGATACGGTTTCCATTTCTTCCACTAGGCGCCATTTCTAAACAATGGCATAAACTAGATCAGTTTATGAATCAAAATACTTAATCCCATACTTATAAAACACTTAGCATAAATTGAACTATTTATGGATATAATCCATAATCATAAAAATGTTTTCTTTGAGGAAGTATATACTCATAAAACCTTCATAATGATTTGTAAAGATAGTGAGAGTTATCCTAAGCATATCCCCCGGGAGTGTCGTAACCAAGAGTGCAGCAAGGCCCGTTGTCGTGCACCAGTTCCCGTTCGAGTCTAGCTAAAAGCGGTGTTTTCGGGTTTTACCCCTAGGTACATCTGTGCCAGAGCCGCCTCTACCTGCTCGTATCCAGACAGGGATGTATTGCTCGGAAAACTCACAAAATCTCTACAATACCAAAATTCTAGGAAGTTCTTCTATACTAATCCTCAAAGTTCATCTTAGGTCTACGTGCTCTAATCAGAGTTTATCTAAATCTAGTTTCCAAGGTTTGTACTAAACTTCCTCTGATACCAACTGTAACGCCCCGACCCCAGCTACCCAGAGTCGGTGCATTAATTACATAACATTGGCATGATCACAAGAAAGATCAAATCCCGAAAGACCGATTGGTTTAGTAGCCTTGGAAACACTAGATATATTCATAAGTTTTACATTACATTTCAAAGTGAAAAACTAATACAACAACATAATGTTTCCACAATCCACACTATTAACCCCTCATAATATCCCTGCAAGTCATTCATAAATTACTTCTTCACTACCTGGGAAAAATAAAACATAGAAAAGGGGTGAGCTCAAATGCCCAGTAAGGATAACAATATAGCGGAACATTCAAAATAAGCATAAACATTTAAGGCAATGAATTACTAAAACAAAAGCCTCTTAAAATTGAACTTCAACATAGTATGGCAAAAGTAAAATGAAATAATGCCATTTACTTGTTCACATGGATATTCTACTAATCGAATAATCACATGCAATATCAAAAACCACTTTCATAATGTTGGAATGCATAATGCCAGACTATCATAACCACATAGCCAAGGCCTCGTGCCAAGACTAAAAATAAGATTTTGTCAAGGCCTTGTGCCAAGACACTAGTTTGTCTCATGAGACCTACCGATGCATCGAGGAGCTATAGCGGGCTCCACCCGTCACTTATTAAGTCCAATGCATTCCCATATGAAAAGGTTTAAACATAACATAAACATTCGTATTAAAACTAGCATACGAAATGTCAATACTTTCACAATAAACTATGAATGGTATAAAAATAGCACATCCACAGTCAAACATATCACAAAACCTTCAATACAATATAGAAGTTTTGTATCATAATAAATCAACTTCAAATAATCTTAAAATCCATCAAAGGATGTTGACATAGATGAAATCAAAATTCTTTTTAAAGAAATATCTCCTTTTATTTTAAAATCATTTAAGATCCATATAAAATAAAACATTTTCTTTGAAAATATTCTTATAAGCTTGTAAGGAAAGCTTTAAAGATTTTATAACGGCGTAAAATAACCGCACCCGCCGTATAAGTTAAAAAAAACATTCTTACCTCAATTCCGTCGAAAAGGTTAAAAAGGACCTTGTTTTGAAAACGACGGAAAGATTCCTTTATAAACCTCTTATAAAGAGTCAAACAAGGGTATAAATGACTTTAACCCATATTCTTGTAAATAGTAAAAATGTTTTGAAATACATTTCGAAGAAACATGGATGTGGATGATAACGAGATCCCAGTAGATTATTACGTATAAACAACCTCGGATAAAGAAGAGATTGTGAAATAACCCTTACCTTGTACTTTTCCTTGGTTGGGGTAGGTTAACCTCCTGTATAATGGTGAAATAGTTGTTATTAAATTATACAAGAATCATATATATTAATATGATATCATATATGATCTTTTAACATTGATTTGTTAATAATATCTTAGAATTATCGTCGTTTCGGGAGTTAACTTACTCATTTTCTTTTATATGTTTTGTTACATAAGCCATGGTTGTTGTATCTTATTCATATCCAGAATGATATACAGTCCTTAAACATCATTTTTAAATCATCAAATGATAATTATACTTGAATGGATACGATGGAGAATGAATCTCATCGCGTTCGTGGAGACGGTAGTCCGTACGTACGCACGAGCGACAATATCATTCTTTTGATATTAAAATAATATATAAATGGATGGTATATCATATATACAGAATCATTAACATGTTATATTTATTATTTACATGAGTTACACATCATTATTATACCCATCCAAATAATATTATATTGAATAACAATTACACCACGACGTGGAGACGGTAAGCCGTACGTACGCACGTATGGTGACATGTTATTCAAAGGGTGGATAGAATACTGAATATGATTGTACCATATTTATAATAACATCACAGTATATGTGAGATACTGGAGTTATTATTTCAGAATGGTAAGAACAAAGGAAGAAGAAGTGGAAGAAGAAATGAACTTAGAAAAGGGTGGTGAAATCATTACCTCTTCTTCGGGTTCTTCCTTTTGATTTGATCAAAAGGGCTCCTTAGGTTGGCTTTCTGATCGAACTAAGGCCTCTAGGTTGTAGTGAGGGATGTTGGGAGAGTATTTGGGCAGAGTTTGGCCGAACCAAAAGGCTTTGAAGGTGTGAAGAAATGAGAAGGAGGAGTGCCCTTTTATAAGAGGGGTGAGGGGCACCTTTGGAAAATCTAGAAATATTAATTTATAATAAATTCATATTCGGTTTCTAAAGGCTCCAAAATTGACTATTCAAAGGTTAAGGTGAGGATAGGTCGAAAACAACTCAACCAATAGAATTTAGACAGGTTTGGGTACTTATATTAACCTTATCTTTAAGTATTAACTCTAAGTTAATTAGTTTCACTTTTACAATGTCTCTTTGTATTTTTATATAATATGGTTAATAAACTTACAATATACATCCAAGCGACCCCCAAGTGGTCCATTAATGATTAACCTATCATAATATAAGTCTCTTGGCCGAACCTTAGATTTTTAGGAATTTAATATCAATTAATAATATAATATTTGTTTTAAGAACTCTTTTATGTCAATTTTGACACTATTCAATAGTTGATTTTTGTGAAACTCATAACAGATTGATTACTTAGAAAAAAGTCAATTAAATCAATCCTAATATCTCAGATTATCCTATAAAATTAGTTTAATTCATTAAAAGTTTCATATTATATTTATTTGGGTATTTATAATATCAATTATTTTAATTTTTCACTATAATAGTAATTACTGCATCATCATTGTGTCATAAATAAAATAAATTATTTAATGTCTAAAAATTATAAATAAAACATAATTATGTAGGAAATCTTTTTATCTTTCTAATTAATATTTATAATCGAAAATCCAACATGTATAACCCTATGTAAAAATTGTTCTTCTACAAGATGTATGCTTGTGTCATTTTTGTATTCATTTTGACTTAATTAAAATAAAGTGTCATTATCACTTACAAGTGGATCCATGGGGTCCCAAAATAGACCCAAAGATGCCCATGGTCGACTATGTATCAACCAATAGGGTTAGGACACGTTTTAGGGTAATTTAGTATTATTATAATATTATTTTTTTAACCCTTATTTACCGGATTTACCCTTAACCATGGTAAATAAAATATTTACCGCAGTAATTATTCAAAATGTCTAAAAATAAAAGTTACCTATTTACACAATTTGAACATCCTGATTCCAAATATGGAATCCATTTTTCTAAATTCAAAACACAGAAGTGGCAGAAATTAATTTAAAATTAATTCCCGCTGTCAAAACAAAAAGCGTGTTTTTAAGAGATAATAACTACCAAAAGATTGACACTTGTTTATGTTCGGTTTAATTGTAAAATTATGTCCAATGACCAACATTATATTAAATGGTAAAAATATATTCTAAATATACTTTAAAACCACTCAAATTCATAATTTATCACTATTACTTATTTTGATTAAAAAAGTTGTTTTTAATTAAAATCTAGTAATTTTCACTATTCATCAAAATATGAAAGTTATCCGAAAAGTACCAAAATTTCACCTTAGGCTAAATTCGATATTCCGAGTCCAAAAATGAAGTCCATTTTCAAATATAAAATATATATAATTTCAAAAATTAGGTATTACTATTCACAACGGCTAGTTTAATTAGTTGTGGTGTGTGTTAGAACTCGAGGTTGCGTACAACACACGCTATCGCATTATTCAAAGGGAAACGTACCGTAGAAGCTTGGGGTGTTACACCACATGTGGGCAACTGAGATATAAAGAAGGACAACACGGGAAGTCTGGTTTGATTCATGTAAAACAGTTGAGATATTTTCCGCTTACATCCAGACTTCAGCGTTTATTCATGTCTATGAATACAGCGATAATGATGTCATGGCATAAAGAGAATAGTTCAACCGATAAAAGCTTGAATCATCTAGCCAATGGTGATTCATGGAAACATTTTGATAGAGTGCATCCATCCTTTGATTTAGAAGCTAGAAATGTTCGACTGGGCCTTTCCACTGATGGTTTCTGTCCGTTTGGATCTTATGGTAGTCAATATTCATGTTGGCCTGTTTTTTTGACTCCGTACAATTTACCTCCATGGATGTTGATGAAGGAGCCATATATCGTTTTGAATTTACTAATTCCAGGACATCCGAAGAAAAATATTGATGTTTATTTGAAGCCATTGATTGATGAATTAAATTTATTGTGGAGTACTGGTGTCAGTACATATGATGTTGCAACAAAACAGAATTTCATACAGAGAGCAGCATTGATGTGGACAATAAGTGACTTCCCGACTTATGGGATGTTATCTGGCTGGAGTACACATGGTCAGAAATCATGTCCTTACTGTATGGGAGAGAACAAAGCATTTATCCTCATTCATGGAAAGAAACCTTGTTATTTTGACTGTCATCGCAGATTTCTTCCAACTGATCATCCTTTTCGCAGAAACAGATCTCATTTCAGAAAAGGAACAGCTGAAAGGGATGGACCTCCAAAAATGCTATCATGTTCGGAGTTAAAATCGGTTGTATTTTCATTACCTCCCATCACTTTTGGTCCCACAATAAACCAACAGAAAATTTCTGGTTTTGGGAAAGAACACAATTGGATTAAACGTAGCATATTTTGGGATTTGCCATATTGGTCTGATTTGTTGGTTCGACACATGATAGATTTCATGAATATTGAGAAGAACTGTTTTGATAATTTGTTTCATACAGTTTTGGATACGCCAGGAAAGAGCAAAGACAATGTAAATGCACGTTTAGATCTTGCCGAAATTTGCAGGCATCCAGAATTGGAACTATTTGAGAATGTCAGAACAGAAAGGTTACTGAAACCAAAAGCAGCTTATACACTGTCTAAAGAAAACCGTTTATTATTTTGTCAGTGGATTGCAGATTTGAGACTTCCAGATGGCTGTGCTTCCAATTTGGGTAGATGTGTAAAGAATGGTCATATTACTGGATTAAAAAGTCATGATTGTCATGTTATAATGGAGAGACTTCTACCCATTGGATTAAGAGGTCTTTTGAATTTTTTGATTTGGGATTCCATAACAGACATGTCTCATTTTTTTCGGGAAATTTGTGCGGCTACGGCAGATTATGATGCTCTAGGAAAACTTGAAAATGATATTGTTGTAATTATATGTAAACTGGAAAAAATATTTCCGCCGTCTTTCTTCGACTCAATGGAACATTTGATGTTACATTTTCCATATGAAGCCAAATGTGGAGGTCCGGTACAGTTTCGATGGATGTACCCATTTTAAAGATGCATGCAAAAATTGAAAAGAAAAGTACGCAACAAAGCATCTGTTGAAGGATCTATTGCAGAACCTTATTTGCAAGAGGAAATATCTTTTTTCTGATCCCATTATTTTGAATCTGAGTATCCTTCAAAACACAACCGAATGGGACGGAATGAGAGGAATATTGATGAAATCGACAATCAATTATCTGTTTTCAACCAGTCAGAGCATGGTTTTGGTGGAGTTTCTGAACGCTGGCTTTCAGATGATGAACATCATAGAGCTCATACGTATGTTCTGCTCAACTGTGAAGAGATGACATCAGTTGTACTGTAAGTGTTTATATCACTTATTCTATCATTTATGTTACAATAAATAACTGTGGTTTTTATAGGTTGTATGATAATCATATCAAGATACAAATTCCACAAATTACAGCAGCTGCTCTCAAAGAACGTCGACTGAAAAATTTCTCTCAGTGGTTTCAAAAACTGGTAACATAAATTCTTTATCTTTTAGCAACTCATTCAATGTATAGTTTACTATATTGATAATTATTTCACAAATTTTCAGGTGTCTCGAAATGATGATAAAATTGACAAACGGCTGTGTGTATTGAGTAACCCACCTTCCAAACTTGTTAAAACTTATAATGCATATGTGGTGAATGGATTTCGATTCCACACACATGCATATGGGGAATTGAAAAAAACAATGAACAGTGGAGTTAGCTTGAGAGGATCTCATCATCGAGAAAATGAAGTTGACTTTTATGGCATACTTGATGAAATCATTGAACTCTGTTATCTTGGACAATATTACATAACCATGTTCAAATGTCAGTGGTTGGATACAGAGAGAGGCGTGCGTGTTCATCCGACTCATGGAATCATCGATACTAAATGTAAAAGTGTTCTCGCAGTAAATGAACCATTCTTATTGGCTCAACAGGCATATCATGTTTATTATGCAAAGTACTGTGCAACATCAAGAGACTTGACTAATTGGTGGAGTGTAATAAAAATCAAAATTCGAGACAATCAGTTTAGTCAAAGTGAATGTGCTTTCACTGATGTGCAAAGAATTGAAGTTTTTCAAGAGAGTACTCAAAATCAATCTTTTTTACAAAGAGACATGAGTATCGATGACGACACCCCACATTTAAGAGTCAGTGATGACGATGATGTTAATGATGTCACACATGAATTTGAAATGGTAAGTGATGAAGAAACTGCAACTCGAATGGATATCGATGATGTTGAGGAGGAATATGAAGATGACATTGACATATATGAAGATGATGATGAAGATGAACACTTATAGAATTCCATGGTATTTATATACAATCATAATATGTATATATGTATATATAATAGTAATTATCAATTATTTGCTAACATTAACATTTTCTGTTTCAGATGGACGAGGCCACATTTCGTGCGTTGGCGGATGCTGACCTGCCTTTCGATGCGGATGAGTTGCTGGAAGATGACCCTCAGCCTGCAATCTCTCCAGGTAGTACGCGGAGGGGGCGCGGTCTTGCACGATTGATGATTCCCGACCCCGTCCCCGAGCGACGTCCACATCTTGGGTTTGATCCGCACACCCGGAGGTGTGATAACCTGTGTGATAACCTTTGGATTTGACTAAGATTTCATTAATCTATTCACATAATAAATGTTTATTATTATTTTTTAGTTTTTCGCATATAGCAGTCGGACAGGGCCGCGCTATTTTGCGCAACTATTTCTCTCAGCCGTGGACCACATGGGAGCAGATTCCCATTGATGTGCAGCAGGCATGTTCGACCATTGGTTGGTACGTACGTAAATAAATAATTTTTATTTTGAAAATTATTTCATTTCTAACTAGATATTTTGATTTATTTGTAGGGTTTATGGTATCCGATCGAGGATACCATGCGTGACGCCATCCATGAGGCATGGGAGGTGGCCATGCGTGATCGTCTTCGTCAGTTTTTGCACAATTTAAGAAAAGCTGCGATGAAAAAAGCAGGAGTTTCAGATTTTGAGGAGTCATGTAGAGCACACCGACCAGAGTATATTTCATCCCATGTATGGGATGGATTATGTGCGCACTGGTTGAGTGGTGCCTTTCAGAGGAGATCATCGGTGGGGAGGCAGAATCGGGGGAGACAGGAGGTGACTCATCGAGCTGGGAGTCGTTCTTTCAGTACTCATAGACAGCATCTGGTACGTACATTATTTATAAATATTTTAAATAACTATAAATATTAACAGTTTATTTTTTATTCTTATAGGCTGTCGAGCACCCCGATATTACAGAGTACGACGTATATCGGAGGATGTATAGTGATCCTGCTACTGGGGAGCTCAGAGGTGATCGTCAGCATCACATCGTGGTCAGTATTATTTGTTTTGAAGTTTAAAAATTAACTGCATATAATATATTCACAATTTTAATTTTAAATTGCAACTATAGGAGTAATATGAGGCCGCAGCGGCACAGGCCCGGCCTGAGAGTCAGGCCGAGTCATCAGATCAGACCACTGCCCGTCAGTTTGATGAGGCGGCATGGATGCAGGCCACCCAGTATGCCTTCGAGAAGGCCCGGGTAGTTGGTATCGGCTCTCGACTGACTCCCGGAGATTATTATGGCAGTGCTGCGATGTCGGCGTCCAGCTCGAGAGGAGCTCGTGAATCTTCTTCTACACAGTATCAGGATCAGTTGCGATCTCAGACTGCACAGATAGAGAGTCTCCGACAGGAGCAGGAGCAGATGCGTCAGCAGCATGAGGAGGAGCGTCGACGCCAGCAGCAGCTGTACGAGGAGCAGGCGAGTCGGTGGCAGCAGCAGCATCAGGAGCAGATGGAGTACATGCGCCGACTCACTCATGCTTTAGGGATGGAGTTTCCTCCACCACCATCTGCAGATCCCCCACCTCCCCCTCCCCCCCCCTCCTTCAGATTAGAGTTTGTATTTCTGTTATAAAATTTGTGAAATCAAAATATTTTTTTTCTATTTGTAGTTTCTGTCTCATTATAAAATATTTATAATATTATATTTTTAAATAACAATATTAATATGAATAATAATATTATTTATATTTTATAATATTAAATTTTATATATATATTAAAATTTTATATATATATTAAAATTTTATATATATATTAAAATTTTATAATATTATAATTTAATTATTTTTTTTGTAATACTTGAATTATTTTAATATTTGAATGTAAAATAAATCTATTATTTTTATATTAATTAAAATAACTTATTAATATTTTTTTTATTTATGAATTATAATTGTAATATTATTATATTAATTAAATCATTTATTAATATTCTATTATTTTTTATTTTTGAATTATAATTCTACTATTATTATAGTAATTAAAATAATTTATTATTTTCATTTGTAAATTATAATTCTATTATTATATTAATTAAAATAATTTATTAATAATTTATTTATTTTATTTTTTTTATAGTATTTGCGACGGGATACTATGCCCGTCGCAAATACTAGTATTATTAATAGTTTTTTATTTTTTTTAAAAAAATAGTATTTGCGACGGGTCCCGTCGCAAATACTAGTATTATTTTTTTAAAAAAAAAAATAGTTTTTGCGACGGAACCGTCGCAAAAGAGATTTGCGACGGGTCCCGTCGCAAAAGGTATTTTCGACGGGTCCCGTCGCGAAAAATATTTTAATTTTTTTTACAAAAATACGGAATACTATTTACGACGGGGAGAATGTCCGTCGCAAAAAAAGGCTTTAGCGACGGGCCCGTCACAAATAAGTGTAGTTGCGACGGCGTTTTCAGCAACGGGCTATTTGCGACGGGATCCCGTCGCAAATACCTATTTTTCTAGTAGTGTAATTACCACTAATCGCGATTAAAAACATAAAAGTTACTATTCACCAAAAAATTCTTTTAATCTCATTGAACCACATTTTACATCTTAATGAAAACCATGTATGTCGGATTTTTGAAAACCGAATCAGAGAGGTGGTAAAATTTCATTTAAACGAAAAATCAGTTTCTTTAACTACCACTTAGTGGTTTCACTATTCATCAAAAATTGATGTTTTTCAGAAAGATACCAAAACTTCACCCTAAGCTATATTTGATATTCTAAATTCAAAAATGATGTCTATTTTACAAAATTAAAATCATATAAGTTACATTAATTAAATTAATAATTAATTCTCGCTGTCATGACAAATAGTGTGTTTTTATAAAACATTAAGTATCCAAATATTGACACTAGTTTAAGTTCAACTTCAAAGTGAAATTGATTCCAATGACCACCATTGGATTAAATGGTAATAATATATTCTAATTTCACTTCAAAACCAATTCAATAGATAATCTAATCATATAAATAAATTAGATTAAAAACAAGTTTTGAAGTAAACTGATGTATTTTTCACTATTCATTAAAAAATGATCATTGTCAGAAAAATACCAAAAATTCACACAAAGTAAATTTTGAAGTCCCAATCATAAAGAATAAGTTTATTTTTCCTAATATAGATTATAAAATTGTCAAAAGATTAATTTAAAAAGGGTTTTCCATCTAAAGGCAGTAAAACAATCTTTTAAAAATATTATTGTATTCCATGCTTAAGATTGGATTTATTTTCATTTTAAGCCTCTAAAACACTATCTAGTTCATTAATAGACATAGATAAAAATATCTATTATTCATTACTTACTTGGGATGTTAAAATTTTATATGACAATATAGTTTTATTTAATGCTACTGGTGGAGGTGATCAGTGTGGAGACATAGAGGAAGAGGTGATCAATTGACATATCAAACATGGAGATACACTAAAGTGATGGATATAGAATGATAAGAACAAGATGTTGTTCCAAGGGAGATTGTAAATTTTGATAGTGATGTGTGATGTTGTCCTTTATGAGTTTCATAACTAACCTTTTTTTAGTGAAATTTGGATTATAAAAAATATACAATGGATTTAGGATTTTTTTTCAGGTTTCCCATGATGAAACTATTAGTTGAATAGTTTGTGGAATTATTTTTTATCTTCCAACAGGTTAAGATACATCATCATTCCCCTAGTGGTCTTCTTAATCATATGGAAATACTTTAATGGAAATATGAAATCATATGTATAGACTTTTTAACAACTCTTCCTTAGTTATAAGGATGATATGATGTTATCTAGGTTATCATGGATCAACTGATGTAGTCATATTACTTCACATTTATTAGGGATTCGATCATTTTGGTTTTCTGTGAGGTGTTATGTGGATGAGGTATTTAAGTTTCATGGATTTACAAGGTACATTTTCCATCATTATAATACTCATATTATCTTCTGAGTCAATACGGGGGTTATAGTATGGTATTTCCACTTAAAACAATCCTAGCACTTTTTTCACCAGTAGACAGACCGACTGACATTATGGATAATCATGGTGTTGTGGAACATGTTGTGTACATGAATATTAGATTTTTTCAAATCCATAAAAAATTATTTCTTTATGTTTAGTTATCTTATAATAATATCTATAACTCGCCTACTAGCATATCTCCATTTGAGCCTTTTTATGGGAGTCCATGTCGATCCACACTATACTAGATCATGGTAGGGGAATCATCCGTTCTCAGTCCTGAGGTGGTGAAGAGCACATAAGATAAGGTGATTTAGTTCATTAGAGGATAAAGGTAGAATATGATTGAACAAAAACTATTTCATTGGTCATTGGAGGTGACCCATATAATTTGATTTTCAAAACAACGTGTTCTTAAATTATTCACCCCAGCAACGGAAGTGGAGGATTAATAGGTTAGTATATTTTCCCCCTGATTCATTAGGACCATCCATGTGTTGTTCATATGGGATCAATGTCATATCATTTGCTGCTCCAACCATGGTTTGGAAATATCCTTGATTTTTTAAATGTTTCATGACTTTATCTGTATATTCATCATGACTCCCATGTCATTGATGAAGAGGATTTTTATATAGAGTATAATTTGATATTCATGGATAGGCCAATAAATATCTAGGGTTATCAATAGAAGGTTCTTTATGTATGATCCAAAAATTTGATCTTGGTATCTGGATTCCTATTTTATTGGAGGAGATTATTTTGGAACATGATATGTATATTCATTGCAAGTACCGTGAGTTTTTCTCAGATTTTTCCTTGTTTATTCCTTGTTGATAAAATGGTTCAATAATAATAATAATTTATGAGATGTGTTTTATGTATTTCATTTCCTTCTTTCAGTTTCACTTTATGATGTCGTTTCTTAAATAGTTCCTCTTATAAATATGGGAAACCCCCTTCCTAACTAATATGCATAATGTTTATGAAACAATTGAAAACCACGTGGATGTGTCCATGCCACCCAAAGTGGATGTTATATTTATTTGGAGAGTAGTTTTACGTGATTTTTGTTTATTGGGGGAAGTGATGTGTGGTTTTTTTGGTTGATATATTCATGGTATTCGTATCTTTACTAGTGTTTGTGTTTACATTTGTATGATATCACTGAAAGTTAACTCATAGGATGGTTTTCTACAACAAACTTATTTTGATCCTCTTGGGATTGGCTATGATTATTAAGGATGCTAATTTTTTGAGATGTATCCAATGTAATGGGTTAGAATATATGACCACTCTATTTATGGTAATACATGTGATATCAGTTTATAGGGGAAGAGCTATGGGATTTAAGTGGTTTTGGGTGGAGTTGTAGCAGAAATTTTATTTGGGAAGTATTTTGACGAATGGAGGCCTATAATATGTCTTATATTGGGTTTCTGTTGTGTAGAGAGATTGGCTATGGAATATATCCTTGGAGTTTGAGTGTTTATTGTTCATTAATTTTTGGCACAGTTTCATCATGAATTTTAAGATACAATATAGAGCCACGGAGTGGGGATGTTTGCAATTCTTCAAATTTTGGACTACCCTTATCATCTTACTAAGATCTTTAATTTTATTCTTCTTTGTGATTAAATTATATAGTGTAGTGATTTCCAATGAACAATTTCCCTTCTCCAAGTTTTTATAAAATGTTTTCAGGATCTCACTATTTTTATCAGATGTAATTTTGACTATCCCCATAGGTGAGTTTTCCCATCCTTTACAATATAGTTCCATCCCATGTCATTATATTTTCACCATGTTTTAGGGTATTTTGTTGTCATGGTAAAGTATCCATTTTTCTTATAAATTCTCAAACCCCTTTAAGGCCAATTATTCCTCTTCATTTTATAGCAGTTATTTGGTGATCTGAGTGCATCTAAAGAAAATATTCATTCCCCTTTAATAATCCTTCTATCCCATCATTGGAAATCAATCCATAATGATTCTAGGTGTGTTCCATTTTATAATTCTCCCTTTTTTCTTCCCATTTTACATCCATAAAAAAATATTTTCTAGGGTTTAATTAATTTATATAATGTTTTCGTAAGTGATTTTTGTATGATATTGTGACCAATATTGATTGAGGTTATTCCTTATATTGTGGGTCTTGGAAGTTGTTTTCCTCATATTTTATTCAAATGTTTATATTTTCAAATATCGTTTTTGATATAGGAGATCCTTATTATCTCCTTATTTTATTTCAATTTATGGGAAATTAATTTATTTTCATTATTTTGGGTGGATATTATAAGTTGGAATAACAAGAAAATGAATTAGATCAATAGGAAAGTAAAAGGGTAATGGGAATTCCCATAATAATTTTACTTATTTTATGATATCTCTAAAATGATACATCAATTTTTTATGTTTAAAATAATAATTTTTAGGATAATTTTTATTAAATTATTATGACTGTAAAATACGTAGATTTATTGTTTTATCGCACCCATTTAAAAATAGATAAGAACTTATATATAGATACTGAAGTGGATGCCCATGGAAATATAGAATTGTGTGGTAATTACTAGGATAAATAAGATATGATGTTTTTAAAGACATTAAACCAAAAAAGTGACATTATTGAGAGTTATAACAGGATATTATAAGTTGATGTGACTAATATATTATTTTGTGTGATGGGTATGGTCTTTGTTTGTATTTTATCTATGGTTATAACTGGTTTCAAATTTGATTGTGTTGGGTAGTTGAAATGTTGTGTGTTGGCATGATATAGGATTTGGGATAATGTATGATGTGGTTGTTTGGTGGATGAAGGTATGAGGTTGATTTTTTATACACGATCATGGAGTTGGATTGGGAGTGATTAGTATCATTATGTGTGGTTTAGTAGTTTCTCAGTAGTAGTTGGATGGACCTAAATTATATAGTGGGAATGAATATCAGTGGAATTGATTTGTGTAAAATGAAATCAGATATGAATTTATAATATATGGTATAGAATATATTAATGATGCAATAAAAAAAGGAATAATTATTTTTTCCGAAAATATGAAATGAATTTTCTAAAAAATATGAAGTTAGTTTCTAAATAGAAAATATAGAAAAAATGGAAAACTTTAGAATGAATGTGAATTATGGATTATCTATAGTTTGTGTTGATGTGTGGATAATGTAATGGATGTGATGTTAGTGTTCATATGTGGAAATAAATAGGTTTCATTAGTTGGGTAGTTTGTTTGTGTGGTACCATAGGTTGAGCTTGTGTGTTATTATTACATATTGTATTGCACTTGGTATTTCTATACTTATACAACTCGAGTCATCTGTTTACATTGATTTGAAAAGGGTTTAGGTTGCATGAATTTTCTCCAAAAATCTATGTGGGTGGGATTCTATGGGTAGCTACCTCATAATCCCCACTGTCTCTTCTTCTAATGTTTATTATGCATGAGTTGTCATGGATTATAGTTATAGTGAACCATATGTGATATTTTATTATAATATGATGTATTTTATAGTGGGGGTCACGCATTGTAAGAGTAAGGAATGGGTTTAATGTCAATCATTTCTATAGAACCCTTCTATATTTGTTCATGCTAGTGTTTATGGAATATTGAGTATGTGGTTATTATCATAGGTTGGGAGTTGGGGCATGTGTGCTTTGATGATGTATATAGATATAGAATGGTTTGGATAACTATGATATAGGATGTTAGGGCAGGAGAGAAAAATATTTATGATGAATTTCTTTGGGGTATAATTTTCAAGATACTCTTCTTATTATATTATTACAATTGAATGTGTAATTTGGTTAGTGATTCATGGTAAAGTTGAGGACTAGTTGACCTAATAAGACCTTATTGATTTTGTAGTTTTTTATTACAGAATTTGTATACACTTCTCCGATTTACATCAGATTAATTTGGTATTATCCTACTTAGTATACATGAAATCATATCCCTACATATATTAACTATATTGGAGGATATTTTTAATGAGATGGATACTGAGATAGAAATTTATTGTTTGGATCTCAGAATAATTATTGAGTTTTTTCAATATATTTTTCCATTTTATTTTTTTACTTACAGAATTTAATTTGCATTTATATACTATAATATACAATGTGATATGATTTTTGTCTTCATTTATCATATTATGAGATTGAGTTTCCTTTATTTTTTGACCCTATCTTCTAATCGATATTATATAATTGATCGTAATGTCTTCATATGTGATAATTTTACACTCTTTATTCTAATCTCCATCCAATGGGCAATAGAACTATTTATTTGGGAGGGTAATTATCTCACCCCATTAATTGATGTCACATGAGGGGTACCTATTGGGAGACAAAGAAGATAACAAAATCCATTAGTTTTTTGAAGGGAAAACAATTCCCCCCTATGTCACCCCAATAATAGGGTTGTTTTGTGATTATATATTTGCAACAATATTCTCTTTATGGATCCAAAAGGGGATATCAAAAGGGATGGTTCATGTTTTTTAATTATTTTATGTATTATTTTATATATACAAGTTATTTATCTATATTAAATAATGATTTCATTTATTTGGAATCATAGGTTACTTTCAATCTTCCATGGATATAATCGTCAATATTAAATGATTGAAAGTATCTTAATGAATGATTTTTCGAAATTATTGACATGAAAATTTAAAATGAATTTGATCATTGAATTTTTATCTTCCCATGGTTTTAATATGATGCAGGGAAAGAATAGGAATTTTATATCTCATTATGATTATTAAAACAATATATTGAAATTATATGGAATAGAAGAAAGAAAATATGTGCAAAAACCAGTTTATATGTAGGAGAAGTTATCGAATTATGTTGATATAAAATTGGTAAAAATTATATTGGATTAAATGTTTTTTGAATTATTATTATACCTAAACACATTAATACCTGAAATTATGTTTTCTACATATAAATTAGTGAGTTATAAATCTTTTCCTATGGAAAATCATGTTCTTCTGAAAACAATAATATAATACGTCATGGTAATGGTGGTTTCTTTATTTTAAAAATTAACATTATAATTGAAGGAATTAGGATATATATATCTATATCTATTCAAATGGTTTATTAGATTATAGGAGGTATAATTTAGACAGAACATTTTACCCAAAAGAATTGTGTATTTATATTCTATGAATGAAGTAATAATATATATAATTAATCCCTACGTGAATTGAATATGCTACTACTACTAAAGCTTTTAAAAATATTCTTAGTATGCTAAAATTGATAGAAAATATTGTTATTGAGGTACACTACACTAATTTTTTGAAAATCATAAATCGAGTTATATAAATGTGTATAAAAAATATAATTAATAATTAATGGATAAATAACATTTACAAAAGTATCATTTTATCAAGGCGAAAGTTGAGAAAGTTGGGTTGAAAATCAATTACATGCATACTCTTGTTCATATTATAGATATAAGAATAAAGTTATTGTCTACAAATGTTCTGATGGGAATCAATTTGAATTTTTTTACCATATTCTTATACTTTATTGTTGGTAGAAGGCAAAAACACTTTCCAAAAGGTTATTTTGATTCCATTTTTTTACCAAGGTTTATACTATTATTGATAATAGGTTCATAGTGAGATTGGTTTTCATTCCTAAGTTAATTATTTGATTTATTGAGTTCTCCTTATAAAATTATTTGGAACTGATCTTTAGGTTATGTGAAAAAGGTGTAGAATTTTCCAGAATCACCATGGTGAGTATTTCCATGGAAGTGGAAAGGGGGATAGTTTTCCTGTAAGGACCCATCCATAAACATTACTTATTCAAGTGTCTTCAGAATATAATTCACTTTCTTTTCCCTTTTAAATTTTATATTTAGAGTTTTATAGAATTATGTCATAAATAAAACATAAAAACCCTATATTATAATGTTGACACTTAGGATAAGTATCTATTTATCCATTAATGAAAAACATTTAATATAAGACATTATATGTCTCCGTGAAAAATATTCATGAATTTTGAAATGACTTCATCCTTTTCATTTCACATCCTTAAAACGAATCAAAAAAATAATTATAACATGGGATGGTTTCAAAGAGCTCCTTATAGTATATAATTTAAATAAAATAAACACATTCTTACATAAACAATTATTGAAATTTTCCATTTTAGTGTAAGATTTGGGGTCAAACTAAAAATTATTATTATCCATTAAATAAACCTATATTCCCAAATATTTTCATGAAAAATTTCACACTAAAACTTAAATAAAAAAACAAAACTCATAAATGTGACTATTTGTTATGAATAAACTCATGAAATCATTTAAAAAAGTTAAACTTTTCACCCATAGGAAGTAGTAAATGATTTATTTACAAAATAATACCATTATTTATCTATTTACAAATCAGAATATTACTATGAAAACTATTATAAATCCAAGATAAAAAATATTATTATCACGCAAAATCAATTTCTATATCATTCATATAGATGAAATAACCATATAGTCAATATCTATTACTAATAAATTAGAGAGTTATCATGGACCCACCTATCAATAGTTTATATCATAACAACCCATAAATAGTTTATAATGTAACCACCCATACATGGTTCATAATTTAACCAACCATCATTGGTTTATAACATAAAAACCTATAAATTGTTTATAATAGTACCATCCATATTCGGATAATAACATAACCACATTTCAATGTTTTATAACGTAACCACATGTCATTAGTTTAAAACACCACCAATCATCATCATAAATAATGAACAAGAACCATAAGGTTATCATATCACATAAAATATTTCAATCTTAAATAATCCACTCATAAAATATTCATTTCCCCATTAAGAAATCCTTTCTTGATATTAAAATATCCATCCAATTAAAAACCCAATTTTAAATACCAAGATAACCAGATTAAGGAAAAGATATTTTTTCTTAAATAAAAATATAAAATATTATAAATGAATCTAGAAATAAAAAAATTATACATCCAGGGGAAGAGTAATTTTCAACATAAACATTAAAATAGATCATTCCACTTGTATTTTTGTCAAAACGTTCCATACAAACAATGTAGAAATATTCCTTTTAAAACAATTGAATGAAAGTAAAAAAATCATAAAATTTCCATTATAATAATTTTATATACATATAAATAAACCCATGAATTAATTTCAAATAATTTTTAACGGAATATAAATTAGTAGGAAATAAATCTTCAAAACAGTGTAAAATAATGTTTTTAATTTAATGTGCGCCTTAAGTTTAACCATAAAAATATTACATCTTTTCATTAAAATATTATTATAGAAAAATATGGTCATAATATTCCATATAATGCATTGAAATATTAATAAAAAGTCTTCAAAAATTTAAAATAAAATTAAAGAAAAATATTTCTATATTAAATCATTAAAATACTTTAAAATTTAGTTTTACAAAAAAGGGTCCCTTACCTAAAGACTAATTCAACATGTACACTATTTATATTCCTAAATAATTAACTTATGTTAATTATGTAATTAATTAGGAAATTTTTCCCATATATTTTTTATTTTATTTACATTTTTAACTGGTTATATACAGTCACATAATAAATTATTTTAATGTCGGTTGTTTTGATGACATTTGGCTTATATGTCACAAATGACATCGGTAGGTTGATTGTGGTTAAAGATGTAATTATTTCTAAATCACATGAAAATAATCATGATATAGTTATAATTTTAATATATAAATTATATTATTAATGAAAACATGAATGTTGGTCACAAAAGATAGATTACATTACAATCATGGAAATGGTAGGTCATATAGACACATGAGTAAGATTTCCACTATTCAAATATCATTATTGAAATAAATAAAGTATTAATATATTTTTCCATAATGATAATAATATAATAAATACTATATTATTTCGTTAATTATACCTATATATAACATCCATGTTATTTGGTGATGAAAAATAATCACATCTCTTCACGGACACGATATTCCACACGTACGCCTGAACGACATTGTCATTTTTCATTGGAAGGAAAGGTAAAAATTAAATGATTTATTATCTTTTTCATAATGATAAATATGGAATTAATGACATAATTTTTTAATTTATATCACATTAATTCATTATTTTTACCCTTATTACCTTTCATGTAGATCGTTAGTTAGAAATGAATCACATCCCTTTAGGAGGAAGCAGTCCACCGTACACATGAGCGATGATATTGTATTAAACATGAAATGGAATGTCTGATGGTACATGTGGTATAATAACTCCATAAGTATATATATTGTTTACCAATATTATATTTATATATATATATTAAATTAATCATTATAAAATGTTCAAATATGTGATACTGGAAAAATGAATTACATCAATCAGTGAGGCAGTAGGTCGTTAGATACATGAATGATGTTTTCATTTCCGATTTTATGGAAGAGGAGATAGATATAGTTTATTGAATTATAAAAACAAAAAATAAAAATATTTTTTATAATTTTATTATAATATATGTATAATTTATTTATATTTAAATTAACTCGAAGAATAATAAAATTAAAATAAATTATTAAGAACATTACCCCTTCTTTGAACAACATTTTTAGGTTAGCACCAAAATCATTATTATGGTGGTTTTATAATCAAATCATGGTATCTAGTACATATATAGGGTGTTAAGGATTGTCTTATTTTCGGTATTTTCTACACGAAAAAGAATTTTGTGTGAAGAGGATAGAATAGGGGTGGCCTTTAATAAGTTGGGTGAGTAGTAAACTTGTAATTACCGAAAATAAAATGTTATACCCACAGTTCATACATTAAAAAAGGATAAAAAATGGTCCATTGAAAAGAATTATATGATATAAGGTCAAAATATTTCAATTATATAGTATTTATACAACTTTATAGTAAATTTTAACCCATATTGTTTTAGTTTACCTGCTGGTAAACCAGTTTTTACCTTAATCACGATAATTATTTTATTAATTTTCACTATTAATTATAACCAAAAACTATGTTAAAATTATTATATAATATAAAATATTTATAATAAAAATATATAACATATATTATAAAATTAAATTCATATAATTGGAGCAATTTAATTTATAATTAAATCCACACACACGATTAAAACATGGTTTTTCAATGAATATACATATCATGAAAAAGATCATTTTAAATTAAATCTATGACTTGTAATAATAATTATTTGAGTTTAAATACTATATATAAATTCAATTTAAATTATTCTTAAATAGATTTATTTTCATTAATTAAAATTTATAATAAATATTTACATTAAAATATTTTTAAAAAAACTATATTTGTAAACCCCAAAAATAAACATTTACTAAAATCAAATATAATGTTGATTAAAATGTAATTAAGTGGATTAAATATTTCTAAGGAGAATTTATTTTAATTCAATGAATATATAAAATATAATTTAACTTTTAAATTACTTGATTTATCTAAAAATGACATATTTTTAAAAAATTTCATTCTTTAGTAATCACTGAAAAGTCAATTTTTTTTAAAAAATCCCAAAATATCATAATAAGTTAATTTTGATATGATGGTTTCAAAAACGAGTTTAATATTATAAAATCCTTTTTCTGATATTTTTAAAAAATAATTACTTTATTTTCTCATAAAATAATATAAAAATGAAGAAAACATATTTTTCATGATTAGAATGACATTACTAAAAATTAAGTTTATATTTACTAAGAAATTATCAAAATTATTTATATTGAAATAAATTTATATATATATTTATTTCATAAATTAATTAATATGATTCATATTTGAAATTTAATAGTTAGCTTATAATGGTTGTATTTAAAAGAAGAATAATTTGTGGTTTGTTTATTCCTGGTGTTGTGTGGCTTGTATGATAATGACCATAGAATCTTTTTTAACATGGAGTGTTAAATAATCCTCCCTTTAATAAAATACATCCTTGAAATTTGAACATTATATTTATATTCAAATGTTGAAAATTTATATACCATTGTTGGAATACATAATCAAAATTATGGGTTAATTAAACATTCACTTGATAAGAGATACAAGGAAGTATGAATGTCTTTTGGAATAACACATACTATGTTTCTAAATATGATAAAATTAGTGGAAGTGAAAAATTTAGAAATGAAAGAATTATTTTATTCCCAAATAATAATTTTAATTAATAGATATCATTAATCACAAAAATTAAATAATCATGATAAATTCAATATCAAAAAATTCATGAACCAATGTGGTGTGAAAAAGACCACAACATAACTAAAAATGTAAATAATAGGATATCATTTTCATTTTTAGTTCTCTATTCATTGGTTTTAGGAATTCCTTGCCATTTAGAATTTGAATATAAGAAAATATAATTATCTATTATGTCAAATTTCATGGTTTAATCAATTTCAACCAGAATCACAATATTTTTCTCCACAAAGTGAGTATTCAAGATGACATTTTCTTTCCTAAAGCACTAAATTAGTCTTATAATTGATCAAATAATCCAAAAATTTATAAGAATACATTCCTCACATATTTATATATTACCCAAAACCAATATGTTTAACACAAGATAAGAAAATTCCAAAACAAAATAAAATATCATACACCATTAATATATAAACACCCAAGGATCAACTTTGATCATTGGATAAATAATTAGAGTCGACATTCATGAAAATATTTAGAAACATGTTTGAAATAAAAAAAATAAGAACAATTTGATCACTTATTCTTCATAAATTAATTTAACATTTATCTCTAATAAAATTATTCACTCTAATAGTGATATACCAAAAAATGATTCTTCCTGAATCATATAATATCAAATACATTCTAATCATTTACATAAATAACTTGAATCACCTAAAAGGCATTATAAAATCAAATATTCTTCCAAAATATAATTTATCCTCTATTCCTAAAATAAAACACTTTAATAAACTAGTCATAAAATAACTTTTCAATCCCACGGTTATCTATAAGATAAAACATATAAACCCAAAGTCAACATAATCCTTATTTTTTAAACTGTATAAAGGGAAATTTATTTCATACTAGGTAAGAGAACACATATGCAATTGGTTGGGGATTCAACCTTATCGCCCTTGAATTGTTGGTTTATGCCACAGATCCTTACTATATGTGATAGGTTTTCCATTTTTTAAATAATTTTAATATAATTATTAGGGAACTCAAAACAATATAGTGAAAATTCTGAAAAATAATATTAATAATCAAATAATACATAATATACTGTGGTTTCAATACTCTTAAACTTATTTCCACAAAATGAAAAAGAAATCCTCCTCAAATAACATTTTCACATGTTATACATGGGTTTACATATACCATAATCATTTATAAAAAATCAAATAATACCTAAAAAATAACTCCCATCACATAAATATCAGAAAAATATTAATTCAATAAAAAATATGATAATCCATAAATCTATCACTAAAACATAACTCTTGAATCCCATGGTGTTGACACCTTCATCACTCAATGTTCAACGTTATACAATAATCATTATTTTCTATATTTTTTCTTCAATCATCCTTCCTACGAAAAATTATGAATTTGGTAATAAAATTTATAATTTTCAAGTCATAATATAGGAATTAGTCCATACCTTTCATATTTCATCTGGAGTTTACTCATCCGAAACTATAATATCATTAGTCATTTATAGGAATCTATCTATATAGTACTTCTGATCTCATTCTGGATGTTTTCCCCTCAGACATAGATTATTATAATTACTAAATTCTATAAATTTAAAACATTTAATTAATACATTAGGAATAATATTATTCCACTTCATGGTGTTAAGTAAAATATTAATTTTTATTTGGCTGAGTATATCATTATTACCCCCATTACCAAATACAAAACATATTCCGATCACTTAAAACATTTAGTTATGTGCATATTCCCTCATTCATAACACATAGATCATTGAATCATTTATCCTTTATAGTTTTTATTAGACAAACTTCTATGTAAGTACATTATTTTCTTATTATGGGCATTAAAAAACTCACATAAATCTAAGTCATCAATCATAACTCATAGTAACTAGTTTAGAATAACCATAAGTGTTTTCACTACATATCCCATTCCATCTGGCTTCTAATTCATTTAACCACTTATGTTTCCTTCATAACATTTTTTAATTTGGTTCCATCTTTATCCATCAACTTATTAAAATCAAAAAAACATCATTGAGGCAATATCAAATAATCAAAAATAAATCTTCTTATCTTACTGATAAATATTAAGATATCTTGAATATTCGATCTTGTATTCAACTCATTCTATTTATCCAAAATAACTGTAATTATATTTATTACTCTAAACTTTTTTTGTAATAGAGGATTTATAACTTCAACTCCAATAATTAGAAAACCATTAAATTTATCTAAACATATTCCATAAACCCAACTATAAGGACTTGGCCGGAAAACATACCTATTATAGTGGATTTAGACTCAAAGTCACTTTCTTTTCTCATAGATCATTTATGGTTATATTTATAGATAATTAGGTCATAACTCAAAAATAAAAAAAACATATGTAAAAATGTGTACACATCACATCATTATCCATTTTTTCCAAAATATAAAACTTTTTAAATGATATATGATTTCTTTTCATATAAAATATTTATTACTTTCAAATTGACTTCATCATTTCCCTTGTACATCCTCAAACCATATGAAAATAATTTTAAACATGTTATGAGGGAAACAAAATATCAAGATGGGATATACAATAAATGAAAAACTCAATTTTACATGAACACATATAAAAATACCCCTTTTGAAAATAATCATTGGGATAAAAAAGAAACATTTTTATTCCCATGAAATCAAATTCTCTTCCCAAAGAAATTCATAAAACATTTAATAAAAAATAAATTAATATACATTTAAATTTATCATTGTAAACATGATTAACACATGAAAAAATTACAATGTTATACTTTTAACCCTTATGTTGTAGTTGTTACTTTATATTGAAAATAAGATCATTAATTACAATTTAATCAATGTTGGGATTACTATAAAAACTCATATCAAGAATAGATAAAACATGTTCATATAATTGAACATCGATTTATATCACAATTATAAATGAAATAATAATATATATGACTTCAATACTAATTTCATTTTAGGTATATCACTGACGCACATAAAATAAATTTATAACATTACTGCCCACCCATGTTTTATAAAAATACTAGAAATCTTTATTTTATATCATAACCACCTGTTATTATATTATAATATTCCCAGTCATCCTTGTTTGATAATGTAACCACAATTCCTTGGTATATAAAAGAGCCTTCATTCTTGGGATTATAACAATACTTCCCATCAAAATAAATATCATCCAAGAACCATACAACAATGATTACACATAAAAGAATTAATTCATCAAAATTACAGACATAAAATATTCTTTTCACCCAAAATAAATCACTTCCGGATATTATGAAATCAAACTCATATAAAAAAATGGTCAACACCAATTTACCCAAATAAAGGTAAGAGGTATTTTAATTAAAGAAAAAATGAAATCATGTAGTGGAAACCAAAAATCGAATAATGGTAATTAAATTAGTAAATTAATTTTTTTACACATTTGTCAAAATAGAACATTTCTTTTGACTTATTTTCAAAACATTCCATATGAAATACATAAAAAATAAATTTTTTGAAAACAATATAATGAATATAAAAATAGAACAAATGAACTTTTAAATTAATTTATCTTTATATAAAAAACCAATGAAATAATTTCAAAATTATAGATATGGCAAAAAAATACTAAGAAAATAAATCACTAAAACATTTTTTAAATGTAAAGAGTCCATAATGTAATACATTTAAATGATACATTATTTTTTAAAAAAATTTATAGATAGTAAAATATTGTAAAAAATGACATTTATAACACATTTAATATAAATTATAATTTTCTTGAAATATTTAGTATTCCATAGAAAAAAATGTTTAGAAATTAAATATTTAAAGCATTTTGAAATGAGGTTTTATGTAAAAGGGTCCTTTTCCCTGAGTATGAATCATCACATACATTAATTATATTAAAAAATAATAAACTTATGTTTACTATTCCCATTAAAATTTAAAATTTTCTTATTTATTTTTCATTTTATTTATCTTATTTTCAGGTTATATACAATTACATTATCAATTAACTTTATATACGATGTTTGGATGATATATGTCTTATATATTGAAAATGAATTTGGTAGGATGAATGTAGTCAAAGAGGTCATTATTTAAACATATATAGAATAATAATATAGATATAATTACACTCTTATAAATAAATTTTAATATTAAAACTATTCATAATTTTTTTGAATGATGAACTATGTTACAATCATGGAGACATTAAGTTGTATATAGTATTGAGTAGCATTTACATTATTCAACGATAATTACTGAAAAAAGATAAGAATTATTTTTTCATTAAAAAATTGATTATAATAGAATAAATACCATCTTATTTCTTCAAATATAATTTTATATATCATCTATGTGATTTGGAAATGATTAATAATCACATTGCTTCATGGAGGTTGTTGTCTGAATATACGCCGAAACGACATCATCATTTTTATGTGAATGGAAAGGTAAAAAATAAATGAAATATTATATTTTAATAATTAGAGATAATTAATTAATTTAATAATAATTTCATTTCAATTAGATATATTCATTATCATTATACTTATTACCTTCCATGATATGCGTTAGTGAATAATGAATCACATTGTGTCGGGAGGCGGTAGTCTGTCGTAAACATTTGCAATGTTATCGCATCCATGATAAAATGAAAAGTAAGAAAGTATATGTTCTATAATAATTAAATATGTATAAATATTTTTAAAATATAATATAAATACATACCTTTCATAGATCATTATAACAAATTGTGGGGTGGCAGTTTTGAAAAACGAATTACATTGGTTCATGTGGCGGTAGTCTAGTGTACACATTAATAATAATTTCCAAACCCATTTAATAGAAAATGAGATGGATATAGATAATTTAATTTACATAATAATACCTAATAATATAGGGGATAATTTCATAATAACATCGTTATAATTATTGATGATTTTAATGAGGTGTAAGAATAAATAAAATACAAAATCTCAGATAATCATGAAACCTATTCTTCTGATAACCTAGTTAGGTTAGCACGAAAATCCTTCATATGTTGTATTTATAACTAAAAATTTGAATCTAGGAATTTGTTAAGGAATTATAGAACTTATTTAGGTAGGTACTGGTCTATCCAAATTTCATTGAATGTGTGAAGAAGATAGAGGAGCATGTGGAACACCCCAATATTTTATGAGATTGATTCTTTTTAATTTCATGGATGACTTGTGTCATATGCAACACTAATATTATCTTGTGGTATACGAAACACCACATTGGCTTGAAATATATGCAAAACTATTCTTGGCTTCTTCTGAACACAATTTAATGTTCTTATTATAGAATTCATTTCACGCAACACTGAGTATAGATTTTGTGAGATTTATAATTGAACTAAGATTTTATTTGGTTATAAAATAAACCAATGGAAGCTTTAACTACATACAACACTGAATAGTCTTGGGGTACACGGAAGAGTGACCATCCTCGATAGCTTTCGTATTACATGATACAGAGTTTCACTAAAAAACGATATATTATAAAAATATTATTATTTAATGGGATATAAACATTATTTTATGAATACAATTAACCATATTTTTAATTTTATAATATTATCATTCATCTTACAAATTTTCTATAATAATGTATGAGAAAAAAATCAATTTTTTGGATACAAATAATTATTTTTAAAAAAATACAGTTTTACCACCTTTTCATGTAGCACCCATTTTAAATCAAATTTTAAAACTTTTATAAGTTAAATTTGAAAAAATTTTATTCTTCTTTGGAAGCAGGACAAAAACATTTACTTTTGTTAAAATTTTGGTATTTTTCTCAGAAAACTGAAATTTTAATGAATATTGAAAATAATGCATTTTAATATAAAACTGCCTTTTCATCTAATTTATTTATATAGATAGATTATATTTTTAATTGGTTTTATTGTGTAATTGGATTATGTATTTATAAATTAATATAATTTTGGTCAGTGGATGTAATTTTATTAGTAAAGTGGACATAAACCCATTTCATTCATTGGATAGCTATCACTGCTTAAAAACTTGTTTTTTGGTTTTGACCACAAGAATAAATTTTAAGTTAATTAAAAAAAATTTGTTTTGAATGTGGGAAAATAGATTTCATATTTATAATTATATGTTTGAAATTGTATAAATAGTTACCATTTATAGTTGGACATTATTAAAAGTAACTCAAATAATTATTATTTTTACCATGGTTTAAGTTTAAATCCATTAAATAAGGGTAAAAAGTAATATTATAATAATATTAAAATACCCTAAAGAATGTACTAATTCTATTTAATGATATCTTTCCAACCATGGGCCTCCTTTGGTCGATTTTGGGACCCTATGGATTCACCTGGATATGAAATTGACATTTTATAAGAATTAATTTAAAGTAAAGAATATTAAAACTTAAAAATATATCTTTTACTAAATCGATTTTTATATATGGTTATATAAATAATATCTATGAATATAAATATTAATTATAAAGATAAAACAATTTCCTTAATGATGGTATTTTATAAAAAAATATTTAGAATTAAAATTAATTAATTTAATAATGATAGAATGATGATGTAGGGATTGCTTCCCTGATAAAGGATTCAAATAAATGATATTATAAATGTCAAGATAAATTTAATTTTGTTATTTTTCTGTCATCCCCAAATTTTCTTGATGACATTAAAATATTAGCTTTGATATAATGCCTTTTTTTTGAAGTAATCAGGTTATTATGAATTTAAAAAAAAAATCCAAGTGAGAGTAGTGTCCATAATTGACATAATTCATAACATAAAACATAAAATATTTTAACAAATGATATCAAATTACTAAAAATATAAGAATCATCCAAATAGTTATTATAAGTCCAAATATGTCTTAAATAACTTTTTTTGTCATCTGATTTGATATGGTAATTAAATTAACCCACAATGTGTAAATAACAATATATCACGGTAAGATAAAAAGGGGTAAAATAAGGGTTAAAAAAAGATAATGATTACAAATGTATCCAAAACATGACTTAATAATAGTGAATGATGGTTATTTGAAGCAACATAATATTATAATTTGACTAAATATGTTTTGGACCAATTTTTATTCTAAATTGAATTTATATTAAATTAATATTTAGAGAGTTTTCTAAAGTTCCATTATATATTATAAAAGGGAACCTCCTCCTATTCCTCTTCAATGCATTTTGAGCCTTCAAGCTCAACTAACCCCTTCCCATTACTCTTATAAACCTTTCATGTTACATTATATAGTTTCCAGTCTTCTCAAAAGAGGAAGTCTAATGACCTATGATAAAATTTAAAAGAGTCACTTCGAGGAAGAGGTAATCTCTTATACCAATTATTTCAAATTTATTTGCTTTTCTACATTCTGAAGAGCTCAGTCAGAGAAAAGCCTCTGACCATTTATTAGAAAACATTACATCAAGAAAGTACAACAAGGTGAGAAAGACAACTAGAGATCATAATAGTCAGACCCGTCACCACATCCATGATAAATTTCTTCCTCCGTAGTAGTTGATTCCCACTCTGAACTGTCATGGTGCTTCAAAACCATGGAATAACTCATTATAAGATTATACTTCTCTAGAGGAAGAAAATCCTTATAAGACTACACAGACTAACATTTCCTCTTGATATAATGAATGATGGACCTTGTCTTTGGAAAATAAGAATAATATTTCCTCATTCTTCTTCGTGGTGGGGTAGTCATCCCTTCCTCATTCTCAGACACCTTCATTTTCCCACACTGAACTACATCACTGTTGGATGTCTGGACCATGCCACCATCATTTTCCTTGTCACTATCATGAAAATACCCCCATTTTTCATAGATGTGCACGTCATGGTAATTCTTCATTACTCCATGTTCCTGTTGAGATTGACTATTAGTGTCAATCATGGCAATAAAATGTGAATGATCCACAAAATTTTGGATATCATGTATCCCCTTCTTCACAACAACTTCTCCAGCTGCAACATCCAGAGAAAGCACTGCCATCTTCATTTAGGGAATTAACCTCCTCAAAATGATAGGTATACGCATTATCTAGTTCTTGTAAAAATTTACGAGTGGAGGTAGCAACAATTACACCTCCATCACTATCTTTTCATCCTTGAAACGGTATGACAAAGACACCTGGAACTACAAAACAGTGACCCTAAAAACCTTTTCACTCAAAAGAACAACTTAATATATTTCCAACCTCAGTTAATTATTCACCAATCTATAAAAATGGTTAGTAATCTCAATTTCTACCACCTGCGTCTCAGAAAGAGGCTGCAAACCACCTGAGATCTTCCCTCACGCACCACTTTCATCAGCAACTTGCTTCATAGAGGCCATCAATTTCTCTTTTGGCAGCACAAACCCACAACCCATGTAATGGGGAGGAATTTTAGTATTTTCTTGAACCAATCCAAGGGAGCCTTCAATTTTTTCTTATCATGAAAAGCCACATATTTTACTGCAGGTTCCCCCACATCATTCAAACAGAGAGAGTCTTCACCCTTGACTAGACTACCATGTACTACATCCTTTACCCCCATGCCACAATCATGTTCTAAAGGATCATCCATCCCCCTGATCTGGGAATCTTTATACTCCATACACATGTGATATTGTTTACAAAAATTGGTCGGCTCAATACTCACCACTTCCCTTCAAGGTATTTCCCCCATTAAGGATCCCTTGAGCACTGAAGCTTCATAAGCACGCCCTGAAACCTTTTGAGAAGCAGAAAATTCACCATGAGTCTCATTGCCACTCATAGAAATAACGTCCCCCAAATCCTTATATAACATGGTAAAGATATCCATGACTATCAGCCTAGAAGGAACCATGCTAGACTGTTTCATCTCAACCCCCTTCTCAATGCCACCGCCATCTAGGCCATCCACCCCCTGAGGTTGAGGGATCATGGGTTCGTTCTCTTGAAACCTGCCATCTGACGGACCCTTCCCCTACAGCTTAAAATTCTCCACAATAGAACTGTGGCATAAAATCAAAGAATCATTCCCCCACTTTCACATCTTCCTCAAAGACACCTTCTTGAAAGACCAATCACAATGACCCATCCTATTGCACGAATAGAAAAAGTGTGTCCATGACTCAAACTTCATAGCCTGTCTTGACAAAAAATCTCTCCCATCAGCGATCCAAACCCAATCTACCAAAGTACTGGATACATCAACATCCACATATAAGTGATGATAGATTAGATAGAATACATCATCAATTTTGGTAACAGAACTTAGGTAACAAATGACCATATTTCCATGGATATGAAAAATAGATGTGAACTAGAAGGGAAGTGGAAGACCAGGGAAACAAACCAAAATCGTTGTGCTCCTATTATCGCTCTATATATGAAATTAAAAATTCCATCGACAATGATATAAGGATGAACCACATCATCTTCCAGTGGATTTAGACCATGCATCTATGAGATAATCCATCGACCCAAATCTGATCATGATATGCCATTGATCAAGAAGTCCTATGACCGCATGATCTTAGAGATCCTAGGATTCAAAGAAAAAACGGTCAAACACATCGTACGAGGGGTGTAGCTGATGAAACCGAACCACAAGATTTATCTTGAACAGATCCGAGGAAGAGTTGAATTTAGAAGGCACTAAAGAGAGTTGGGGTGAGCCCAGTACAATTCTGAAGCATTCAGGCATATCGGGATCTGTGGAAATGGGGGACAGAACTCTAGATATGAGAAGGGAAGAAATGTGTGAAGGCACATCTGGGGTGATGAACGCGAAGGATCTACCCCCTCCGATTGGGAGGGGGAGACATGACCTCCATCATCGAAGCTAGGTCATCGCCGCAAGCCTAGGGTTGAGCAACAAAATCTTCTCACATAAAAATACTTCTTCTACTTCCTATTCATTATTTATATCATTATAAAGTAATAACATCAGTATTAATAATATACTTATATGTTATTATAAAAATGAAACAACTGTATTTCACCTTCTATCCATCCTATGAAAAATGAAATCACCGAGTGTGCATAAGTAAGACTTAACGTCTTCACAGTGCGATGTGATTCTTTCTACATGATCTTCATTAAACCTAGATTATATAAATAAATTGAATTAATAAATAATATATATATATATTATACTAATACCTTACTGTAAATGATATAACTATGACCTATAAATAGGAATAAGAACTTCTCTGAAAAAACATACAAAAGAACATAAATTAGTTAATACATGAATAAGGAATAACATTGAAATGTTACTAAAAATTGGATGAAAATATGATCATAAATATTATCCTAAAAAATATTATGATTTTGGAATAAATCAGTAACATTATTTTAATCATTATATAGAAATTTCAGATATATACCAATTATATCAGTCCTATGTTAAGGGATAACATTGCCAATATTTTTTTAAAATGAGATTTGTTATTCTTAAGTATTTACTAGGGATATATTTATCATCTATGTCCATGATTTATAAAAAATATTTTATAAATTTTTTAATATTATTCTATGTATATTTAATCTCATTTTTACTCATTTTTTACTTTTACTATGTGGTATGGAAGGAATCCTTTTTTACCATACGAGGAACTTTTTGACATTTTATGAAAATGTAAGAGGAGAATGGGTTTTTAACTTATAAAGCATGAATGTATATTTTTAAAGTTTCACGATGATTTATTTCCATGAATATTTCTATACACTATCTCAAGTTTATTTTCAACTAAATTATTTTCTTTTAAATTTGAACAGCATTTTGAGAAAAAAAATGCTTTTGAAGAAGAAGGTATATTTTCATCAAGAACGTAGTTCTAGTGTATTATCAAAATTATTTTCCATCTAAGATTACATAGATTTGTATTTATATCCCAAAAATTACTTTTATTCGATTGTTTTTATGATGATATAATTTTTATGAAATCCAATTATCTTATATGGATTATGTAATGATGGAATGATGTTTAAGAAACCCATTTTATTTAATTGGTTATTCTATGATGAATTATTTATGTTTTGTGTCACATGTAAGAATTATATAATTTTGAAATAGGTGGGACCTATATATACCTCAAATTCATTGGATAATTATTTATATATCATGACATAGACATGATTAGAATGACAAGTAAATATGGTTCCATAATAAATGGTTGAACAGTGAGTAAAACCGGTTCAATAATGGACATTGTCGACTATGATTGTATTTGAAGTAATACCATGGATAATATGGATATAATATTAAATGCTTATTAGTTTACCACAATTACATGTTTTATTTCAATGCTATTCTATCATAGTTAATGTTCATTGATGATCTATGACTTAGGTTCTGCCATTATTTATGTCATTGCTCATGATTTTTGATTTTTAAACATTATATTAATGTTTTTAAATTCAAATGTTTATCATTTAATTTATTTTCTCCATGATTAACATCACTAAGAATTTGAGCTCACACTTTTTATGTTTTATATTCCCCAGGATATAAAGGATGGTTTTAGGTAGGAAAAAAGGGGAATATCTTTATGGGAGATGTTTGAGATCTTTCACCGTGATTAGAAGATTTCATTTCGAGTTTCCAAAGACACTAATCTAAAATGGTCTTTGGGAATCTTTTTGAGTAATTTAATATTTATTCCTCAAAAGAAATTTAATGTCGATGTATGTCATGATTGGGTTTGTACAGTTGGTATCAGATCGAAGGTTTATTCATCTTTGGAAACTAGGATGTGAAAACAATAGTGAGATCCCTAGAAGTATTTATAAGGTATGTCTAGGGATATCCCTAAGGATAAGTATAAGTATATATTACAGTCCGAGAATTGTGATAATGATCATGAATAACTTATGACTAAACCTAAGATGTTAGAGATTGAATGTACTCTTACTTGATAATGTTGTTTTCCTAGTATGATTTTTTCCTATCACACTATAATTTTTGGGTTTTAGACAATGTATGGAATCCGAATGAACCGTGATAATGATCAATGCATTGGAAAATGATATGATAGTCCACCTAAACAAACAAATGTTTTGGGATATGGAATGAAAAATATTATTGTGATAATTCCACAAGATATGATTCATTTTTTACTTCCAAATGTGTAGAGAAGGTAATAATATTCTACTGAGTCCTTCATGTGGCAACATCCACCTTTTTTAGTGACTCTTCTAAACCACTTATTACGGAATAATGGATCAGTTCCATTGAAATGATATTTTCCATCATTCGCAATTTAGAACATGAAAATTTTATTTTGGTTGCCTATAATTTATATTATGAAGCAAACCAGTGGTTGACTCTAATTAAGGATACAAGGCAGCAAAATGAAAATGAATCTATGGAATGGGTTGAGTTCAAGAACTTATTTTACAATAATAACTTCCCTAATATTCTTTTAACAAAGATGAAAAATGAGTTTATTGATCTTAAGAAAATGGGTACTGATTTGTTTTGTACATACGAGTTAAATTTTACAATTCTTTCAAGGTATGCTTCGGGCATTATCAATAAACCTGAAAGTAAAGTTGATCGAATATTTAGAGGATTAAACTATTTATTCTAAGGGAATTATATATAAGAGAATTTAGTATATATGAAGAGATTTTAAGTTTTTCTATCAAGGTAGAACTATACGTTTGTGTTAAAAATCCATATCGTGGTTTTGACAAAAAATGAAATATTGAGTTCAATGGAAAATCTTAAAACAATGGTGAAACAAAGATGAATGTTTGATTATGCTCAAAGTGTGGAAATACTCATGGTGCAGATTGTCTTAAACAGATTAGAAAATGTATCAGTGGTGGAAAATAAGTTTATTGAGTAGTTGAGTGTCAAAGTAATGCGAAAAATGTTTCTAATGAGGTGAATGGAGAATAGACTAAAGGGAACACACTACCAACACTCTAATTCTACAAGTGAATGGAAATAGGGAATTATGATTACCAATTACCTAATAAAATGTTAATGATGATCTACATCAGCAACTACTTATTGACAATGATAAGGGAAAATCACATGCGATCAATATTGGTGATGTTGAGTATGACAAAGAAGTGGTAGAATGATTTTGTTTATTGGTAATCGGATTCCAAAATATTTTTTTGGAATCTAATTTATAGTATTATGGAATATTTTAATATCTATGTATTGGTACTGGTATCCAGGATAAGTGATTAAAATATTTTTGGAAAGCCCATGATACATGCATAATGAAGGGACAAGGAGATAGTGAGATGTATTATAGAATTAATAACCTCATGACTGATATAAGTCAAAAGTGATATCATGGTTTGAATATATTGAATTATAAGGATTTTGGAATGTGCAAGGATTTATCTTTTGACATCATTCACGTTTTCACAAAGGTTCTATGGAAATTCATATTATTATCATTGTTTAAATTGAATACATGATTAAGGTATTCGCATGTTTGGAATGTGAAAACTAAGAACTTCCAAATGAGATATCAGAGATAAATTATATGTAGATTTAGTTCACATATTTCCAATGTTTTATATGTGTAGTTTTACGAAGGATTGTAATTATATCCCTTTATGGACAATGTAAGTTTTTTTTGTTTTAATTTTGTTAGATTAATGTATTATCTCACTATAGGTAGACTCATGCATATTTGATTACCTGTGATAACCTATTTATTAAGACAGAGGGAATTCCATATAATTATATCACATGACCTTCTAACACTTCATGAATGAAAATTTACACTTCATTTATTTAAGTAAATGATGAAGTGTAAATTTTTCAAGGCATGAACAATGGTGAGATTATGCCAAAATGAAGTAAGTATTTATTCTCATTAAACATTATTTAACTGTAATATAGTTATATGGAAAAAATGTTATCCTAGTTCCTTATTATCTAATATATAATTTGTTCCCTTAAATCGTCGTATATTTATGGCTTTCTATTAGTTACCTTTCTCTAAACCTTATTCTCTATCAATATCCGTCAGAAATTAATGGTTATATTTCTCTTCAATATCTATGATTTCAGTTCCCACATATGTTGTCTTATGTGTAAACCTAGTAAGGAGTATTTTTGGGTAACTATTATATTTCTAGATTTCCTTTTTGAAATGATGTTTTAGTATCCCTTTTTATGATGTGGGTTTCAATGAAAGAAACATTCAATTAGAATACCATTTATAACAAAGACAAATTTTGAGGGTGAAATTCTTTTTAAGGGGGTAGACTGTAGCACCCCAAGATTTTAGAAGCAATATTATTTTTTATTTCATTGATTTCATGTGTTGTACACTACACCAATATTAATATGCGATATATGCAACACCGCATTATCTTGGAGTATATGCAATACTATTTTGGGCTTGTGTTGAACATAACTTTACATTCATGTGATAGAATTAAATTCACACAACACAGAGTATTGATTTAGATCAATGCATAAATGAACTATGTATTGATTATTTATATGAAACACTAAATTAAACTTTTACTACATGAAACAATGATTTGGATTGCATTACACACAAGAGCAACCTTCATCGATAGCTTTTGGTGTACGCGATACCGAGTTTCACTAATCAATGATATATTATTAAAATATCATTATTTAAAGAGATATAACATTTCCATTATGAATGTTTTTAATAATATTTTGAATTTTACAACATTACCATTCATTTTACACATTTTATAGAACACGATATGAGAGAAAAATCATTTTTTTCTGATAAAAGTTGTACTTTTAAAAAACTGCAGTTTTGCCACCTTTTGATGGAGAAACCATTTTAAATGTAGTTTTTCACACTTTTATAAGATAAGTATGACAATATAAACATATTATTTTGAATAAAAACATAATAATTTACTTTTTTTAAATTTTTGGAATATTTCTGATAAAATTCAAATTTCAATTGATAGGGAAAAATAATGCATTTTAATTCCATACTAAATTTTCATGTAAATTATTTATATAGTTAAATTATATTTTTAATTGGTTTTAATGTTTAATTGGATTAAATTTTTATCATTTAATCCAATTTTGGTCATTGTATGTAATTTTACTTTCAATGTTGACATAATCACATGACAATCTTTTGATAGTTATTATTTCATAAAAACGAGCTTTAGGTTTTGACTACAAAAATTAATTTTAAATTAATTACAGAAAGCTATATGTTTTGAATTTTGAAAAATTGATTCCATATTTTGAATCATAATTTTAATGTTGTTTAAATAGGTACCATTTATTTTTGGACATTATGAATAGAACCTTCAGAAATTATATTATTTACAATGGTTAGAGGGTAAATCTGGTAAATAAGGGTAAAAAGTAATATTGTAATAATATTATACTACCCTAACACATATCTGAATCCTATTGGATGAGATATTTAAGACCATTATCATCCTTGGGTCAATTTTGGAACCTCATGGAATCACTTTGATGTGAAAATGACATTTTATAATAATTAATTTAATTTAATGATAATTATAACCTAAACATGTATCTTTTACTAAAACAATTTTAATATAAGGTTATATAACTAATATCTTTGTATATAAATAGTCATTATAATCCTAAAAATGTTTCCTATGTCAAGGTATTTTTGTCCTAATTTTTAGAATAAAATTATAAATTTAATAATGACACTATTAATTTGCAGTGATCGCTACATTATTAAAGGATTCAAATAAAAGATATTATAAATGATAAAAAACGTTAATTTTTTATTTTTATATCCTTACTGAATTTTATGTATGATATTGAAATATTATTTCTGTGTTAATTCCTTAGGGTTATAGGAATTAGGTTATTATGAATGTTTAAAAAATATCAAGTTTGAATTGTGTCGAAAATTGACATAATTGTAACTTAAAACATAAAATTGTTTATCAAATGATATTAAATTCTTAAAAATATACGATTCATCCAAATGGTTAATATAAATTCAAATGTTTCATAAATAACTCTTTTTGTTCATTTGACTTGATATGGTAATTACATTAACCCATAATGTGTAAATAACTTGATATCATAGTAAGATCAAAAATGGTAAAATAAGTGTTATTCCAAAAAGATAAGGATAAAAAATAAATCCAAAACTTGTCTTAAAATTATTGGATGATGGATATTCTAACCAAATTAATCTTATTTATAATTAAATTAGTTTTGGATCATTTTTAATTCAAATTTAATTTAAAATAAATTAATATTTTGAGAGTTTCCTAAATTTCCCCTCCCTTATATTATAAAAGGGAACCTCTTCCCTTTCAACTTAAATCAATTTTCAGCCTTCCAGATCATCCAAATTCTATCTATTACACTTCTCAAATTATATATTTAAATTATAGAGGTTTTTTACTTCTCAAAAGTCCAACTCTAGTGCCATAAGAGGAAATATAATGGAGGCATGTCGAGGAAGAGGTAATCTCTTCTATCGATTTTTTCAAATTTATTTCTTATTCTATTAACCCTTAATAAGTTGTTTCATTATAATGTAATAACCTCAGTATCACTCACATAATGATATGTTATTACAAATATGAAACAATACTATTTCACCTTCTATCAATTCTATGAACTCTAAAATCATCATGTGTGCGTACGCACGACTTACCATCCCCACATCGTGATATGATTCGTTCTACATAATCTTCATTAAACCATGAATATATAAATTAATTTAATGAATAAATATGTTATATATTTCACTCATAACATGATGTAAATATATAACTATGTTATAGAAATATTAATAAGAACTTATCTGACAAAACATACATAACAACATAAAGCTGTTAATAATCGAATAACGAGTAACAATGAAATGTTACTAAGAAATGAAAAAACTATGATCATAAATGTTTTTATAAAAATGATTATGATTGTGGAAGAAATCATTAACATTATTTAAGTCATTTTATAGGTGGTTTGGATACATACAAAGCACATTAGACCTATGGAAAGGGATAACTTTTCTAGTAATGTATTTATCTGATATTGATTATTCGTAAGTATTTAGTTGGGATATATTTATCATCCATGCCAATGATTTCTAAAAATATTTTCAAAAAGTGTTCAATATTTTTCTATGTATATTTAAATTCATTTTTACCCCTTTTTTAACTTTTACTATGTGGTATAGAAGGAATCATTATTTTGTTCACCATACGATGAACTTTTTGACTTTTTCGGAAAAAGTTCAAGGATAATGTTTTTTAACTTATATAGCACGAATTATTTTTTTTTACAGTTTAATGATTATTTATTTCAATGAATAATCCTCGACACTATCTATGGTTTATTTTCAACTAAATTATTTTATTTAAAATTTAAGCGGCATTTTGAGAAAAGAAAATGTTTTTAATGATGGAATGATATTTTTTTATCAATAACTAAGTTCAGGTGTATTATAAAAATTATTTTCCATAAAAGATGAAATAGGATTATTTTTATATCCATGTTATTACTTTTATTTGACTGTGTTTATAATGGAATTATTTTTATAAAATCCATTTATCTGATATGGATTATGTTATGATGGAATGATGTTTACGAAACCCATTTTATTTCATGGGTTATGCTATGATGAATGATATATGTTTTTTGGCTCATGTAATAATGATTCCATTAAGAGATGGGTGGGACCTATATCTACCTCAAATACATTGGGTAAATATTTATATCTCATGAGATAAACACAACTGGAATGGAAAGTAAATCGGGTTTCATAATACATGGTTGAACGGCAAGTAAACCCAGTCTAGTAATGGACTTTGTCCACTATGATGGTAGAAATACCTTGGCTACTATAAAAATAATATTATGTTCTTATTAGTTTTCCATAATTACATGTTTTCTATCAATTCTATTCTACCTTGGTTAATGTTATTTTATTATCAATGTCTTATTTACTGCCAGGACTTATGTCATTATTCAAGATATTGAGGATTAAACTTTATATTCTTTTTTTTACATTGAAATATTTATTGTTTTTTTATGTTCTCCATTTTTACCCTTACTGAGAATTTTATCTCACCCATTTTATTTTTTCTTTAGCCCAATATATAAATTAATGATTTAGGTTGGAAAACAAAAGGTCAAGATCTTTATAGTGATGTTGAAGATCTTTCACCATGATTGAAAGATTATGTTCTGAGTTTCTATAGAAACAAAACTTATACAATCATTGGGTGTCATTTTGTGTCATAAATTACATATTCCTAAAAAGAAAAATAAGATCCATGTACGTCAAGCTTGGGTATCTTTAATTGGTATCAGTGCGAAGGTTTTGACAACCTTGGGAAACTAGGAAGCGAAATATTTAGTGGGATCCCTTGAGATATTTCTAAGGTTTGTCTTGGGATGCCTCTAAGGTTATTTATAAGTATATATTATAGACGTAGAATTTTCATAATGACAATGAATAACCTATGATTAATACTACGATGTTAGATATTGAAAGTACTCCCTATTGATAATGTTGTTTCCCTAGTATGATTTTTCCTCTCACAATTTTCTTTTTGGGTTTTAGGCAATGACATGAACCTGGAGAAAACGTGTTAAAGATACATGCACTGGGAAATGAAATTATAGTCCTCTTGAAAAACCAAATGTTTTGGGAGGTGGAATGAAAAATCATTTTTTTCTGTAGTTACAGAAGATATGAATCTTTCTGGACTTCTAAATGAGAATATAAGAGAACAACCTTTTATTGAGTCATTCATGAGGCAACGTCCAAATTATTTTAGTGGGTCTTTTGATCCTCTTATTACTGAACAATGGATCAATACCATTGAAAATATATTTTCTATCCTTCATTATAAAGAAGATGAAAAATTCATTTTGGTTGTCTAATAGTTAGAAGGCGAGGCAAACCAATGGTGGACTCTAATCAAGAATACCAGGTTGCAAAATGAAATTGAATCCATGGAATGGTATAAGTTTAAGAACGTATTTTGCAAAAAGTATTTCCCTCATATTATTTGAAGAATGATGGAAAAGTACTTCCTTGAGATTATGAAAAAAGATTATAAATATGTTGGTATATATGTGGAAAATTTTACAAGACTTTCATGGTATGATTCTTGCTTTATCATCCAACTAGAAAGCAAAGCTGATTGATTCTTTAGTGGCATAAAATTGTGTCTTTGATGGGAATTACTTATAAGATACTTTAGTATATATGAAGTGGTCATTCATTATGTTATCATGGTATAATGAGAATTTTGTGTTACATATCAATCTAATATTTCGGACAAGAAATGAAAGATATATTATAAGTTAAAATCTCAAATAAATGGTGAAAAGAAGATGAATGTCTCTTTATTCTCAATTTGTGGAAAGAAGCATGGTGGATACTGTCTTAATGGGACTAGAAAATGATTCATGTGTGGAAAATAAATTCATCGATCAGTAGAGTGTTGAAGTATTGGGAAAAATGATTTCAAATGATGTGAATGGAGAAAAGAATACAGAGAACTCACCACCAGCACATCAATGCTACAAGTACAAATAAATGGGGAATTATTCTAACCAATTACCTAATCCAAGGGTTAATTATGATCAACATCAAAAAAAACATAAATCCAAAGATAAATGAAAATCACATGTGATTATTATTGATGATGTTGAGTATGAAAACGAAGTGGTGGAATGATTAAGTTTATTTTTAATGGGATTCCAAAATAGTGTTGTGGAATCTCATTTAAAGGATAATAGAATATTAGAATATCTATATATTGATACCAGTAACAATGAAAAGTTATTGAAATATTTTTGGAAAGAACATGTTATGTGCATAATGAAGGGACACAGAGATAATGAGATGTTTTATTGTATTAATATCCTCATAAATGATATAAGGACCAAGTGATATCATGGTTTGAATATATTAATCTTTTAGGATTTTAGTATGTGGAAATCGCTATCTTTTTACAGCATTCAGGTTTTCACTAATATTTTTTTGGATATTTATGTTTTTATCATTATTTAAAGAGAATACAAGATTAAGTTATTTAGAAGTTTGGAATGTGACAACTAAGAACATCCAAATGAGATATGGGAGATAAAGTTTATGTCGATTTAGTTCACCTCTTTCTAACATTTTTGGTTATTAATTTTCAAAAGGTTTGTAATGTAATCATTTTATGAATAGTTTAAGATAATTTTTATATTATGTTTTTTATATTAATGTATTATATCTCTACATGTGGATATATGCATATTTCATTACATGTGATAATATTTTTATTGAGATAAATAGAATGACTTATCATTCTATCTCATCATCTTCAAAAACATCAAGAATGAACAATAAAACATTCTTTCTTTAAATAAGAGGTAATTTGGAAATTTTTCAATTCATGAACAATGGTGATATTGTACAAAAATCAAGTAAGTATTTATTCTCTTGAAAAATTATTCTACTTTAGAAAAAGGATATTGAAAAAAAATTATCCTAGTACTTTCTTATCTGATAAATCATGCGACCCCTTAAATTGTCACAAATTTCTGGATTTCTTGTAGTTAACTTTCTTCAAACCTTATTCTCTATCACAATCCATCAGAACTTGATGGTTTGATTTCTCTTCTGTATCCATGTTTTCACTTAACAACTATGTTCTCCTGTTTGGAAACCAAGTGATGCTTTAAATTGGTTAAATGTTATGTTTCTAACATTCATTTTTAAAATGATATTTTAGTATCCTCTTTTAGGATGTGGATTTCCATGAAGGAAACATTCAATTAGAAAACCATTTATAAAACCGAATAATTTTGAGGGAGAAATTCATTTTGAGGGGGGGGGGGGGTGGGAAGGGTAGAATGTAACACCTTGAGATATTATAAGAAAGATTATTTTTATTTTCATCGATTTATTATGTTGTATGTTACACCAAGATTATAATTCATTATACACAACACTGTATTAGCGTGCAATATTCGCAACACTATTATTGGCTTGTGTTTAACCCAATTTCATATTTTTTTGATATAATTGTTTTCACACAACACTTATTATAGATTTTTTTTCTATGTAAAAATGTACTAAGATTAGATTATGTTATAAACAACACCAAAATAATCATTTACTATATACAAAACTGACTTGTCCTATGTTACACTCAAGAGCAACCTTCCTCCTCACCGTTCGTTGTATGCGATATAAAGTTTCACTAAACAATGATATATTATTAAATTTTTTTATTTAATGTTATATAAAAAAGGTAGTTATGAATAGTATTAACCAAGATTTTAATTTAATAAAATTATCATGCATCTTAAAAATTTTCTACTAAATGGTATGTGACCAAAATCAATTTTTCAGATAAAAGACGTATTTTTCAAAAATTTAGTTTTACTGCATTTTAATGGAAAACCTATTTTAAATCTAGTTTTGACATATTTATATGTTAAATTTGACAAGATAAAATTAATATTTTGACGTTGTATATAAAAATTTACTTTGGTTGAATTTTTAGTATTTTTTTGAAAAAATTAAAATTTTAATGAATAGTGAAAATAATACATTTTAATTCAAAACTGACTTTTCTCTAATTTATTTACATAGATAGATTATATTTTTGTTTTAGTTTAAAGTGTAATTGGATTATGTTTTTATCATTTATTCTAATTTTGGTCATTGGAAGTAATTTCACTTTTAAAGTGGACATAAAAACATGTTAATCTTTTGATAGTTATTACTTCTCAAAACCCTGCTATTTGGTTTCGACAAAGGGAATTAATTTTAAATTTATTAATACAACATCAATGTTTTGAATTTGGAAAAATGGATTCTATATTTGGAATTAGATGGTTCAAATTGTGTAAATAGGTACCTTTTTTAGACATTATGAATAGTAACATTAGTAATTATTTTATTTAAGATGGTTAAAGGGTAAATATGGTAAATAAAGGTAAAAAATAATATTATAATAATATTAAACTACACTAACACAAGTCATAATCCTATTGAATGAGATATTTCTGAAAATGGGAATCATTGGGTTGATTTTGGGACCCGATGTATTCAGTTGGATGTGAAAATGATATTTTATAAAAATTAATTTAATGTAAAGATAATTATAACAAAAACATACATCTTTTAATAAATGGATTTCAGTATAGGTTTATATAAATGATATATATGTACATAAATATTTATTATAATGATAAAAAATTTATTACGAAATTATATTTTTTTCATATTTTTTAGAAATTAAATTAATAAATTTAATAAAGACACACTAATGATTTAGTGATTGCTCCATTAAAAAACTATTCAAATAAATGATATTATAATTGTTAAAATAATTTTAATTTTGATATTTTTATGTCCTCAATGACTTTTTTTTGATGATATTGACATGTTATCTTTAACTTAATGACTTAGGTTCGAATGAATCAGGTTGTTATGAATTTTTTTAAAAAGGTCATGTATAAATGGTGTACAAAATTTTCAAAATTCATAACTTAAAACCTAAAATAGTTTCTTGAATGATATTAAACTCATAAAAATATAATATTAAGTAAAATTTATAATATAATTCCAATTATATTATAAATAACTTTTTTTTGGGTCGTTTGAAATGATATGGTAATTACATTAACCCACAATGTATAAATAACATGATATCACGGTAAGATTTAAAAAGGTAAAAGAAGGGTTAAACCAAAACTATAAGGACAAATAATATACCGAAAAGATATATTAAAATTATTGGATGTTTTTTATTCCAACCGAAATCATCTTATCTTAGAAAAAAAAATTTGACCATTTGAAATTGAATTTTAATTTATAATAAATTATTATTTTGATATTTTCCTAAAGTAACCCTCTCTTCTATTATAAAAGGGAACCTCATACCATTACTCTTCACTCCATATTGAGCCTTCATGATCGGGAAACCCCTTCCCATTAAACATATAAATTTCCCTTGTAACATTTTATTGGTTCTGGTTTTCTAAAAATACCAACTCTAGTTTCCTTAGAGGAAATTTATAAGAGTAATGTCGAGGAAGAGGTAATCTCTTTTACCCATTTTTTCATATTTCTTCATTCTTATACATCCTCTTCATTATTTATTTCATTAAAAAATAATAACATAAGTATCACTAATATAATTATATGTCATTATAAATACGAAACATCCCTATTTTACCATCGATCCTTCCTACGAAAAATGAAATCACCATGTGTGCATACGTACGACTTACCAACCCCACAGTGCTATGTGATGTGATCTATATAACATTCATTAAACCGTTATTATAAAAATGAATTGAATGAATAAATGTTATATATATTATCCTAATACTATGTTGTATATGATATAACTATGTCCTAAAAAGAGGAATATAATCTTATTTGACAAAACGTACATAAGAACATAAATAATTTAATAGATGAATAACGAGTAACAATGAAATGTTACTAACAATATTATGAAAATATGATCATAAATATTAACATAAAAATTGTTATGATTATGTAAAAAATCATTAACATTATTTAAATCATTATACAGGAGGTCTGGATATATATAAAGCTTATCGAACCTAAGGAAGGGGATAAATTTTCCAAAATCATTTTTATCGATGATTGTTTATTCGTAAGTATTTACCAGGGATATATTTATTATCCATTTCCATGTTTTATGGAAATGTTTTCATATTATTTTAAATATTATTATATTTATATTTAAATCCATTTTGACCCCTTTATGACTATTTCTACATGGTATGGAAGAAATCCTTCTTTTGTTTCCCATATGAGAAACTTTTTGACTTTTCATGAAAAAGTACGAGGAGGATGTCTTTTAAATTATACAGATTGAATGTATTTTTTATGGTTTGATCATTCTTTATTTCCATAAATACTATTATAAACTATCTCATGTTTATTTTCAAGAAAATTGATTTTTAAAATTTTCTATGCATTTCGACAAAAGAAAATGTTTTTAAATAAGAAAGGATATTTTTCTGAAGAACTATGTTCAAGTGTATTATCAAAATTATTTTCTATATAAGATAACATATGTTTATGATTCTATACCTATTATTAATTTTATTTGATTGTGTGTTTTATGGAATTGATTTTATAAGATCCATTTATCTTATATCGATTATGTTTTGATGGAATGATGTTTTTGAATCCCATTTTATTTCTTGGGTTATGCTAAGATAAATGATTTATGTTTTGTGGAACATGAAATAATGATTCCATTATGAGATGGGTGTGACCTACATCAACATCCAATTAATTATTTAAAGATTTATATTTCATGAGATATACATGAATGGAATAAAAAGAATATCTGGTTCAAGGTTACAAGGATGGAATGACAAGTAAAACCAATTCAATAATGGAATTTGTCCACATTGATGGTCTTTGTAGTAATGTATTGGCTACAATGGAAATCATATTTTCTTCTTATTAATTTTTCAAAATTAAATATTTTGTTTTAATGATATTCTATAATGGTTAATGTTCGTTGATGCTCTATTCCTTATGTAATTCAAAGATATATGTCATTTCTCAATATTTTTATGTTTTATCTTTATATTCATGTTTTTTATGTTCAAATGTTTATTGATAATTTTATGTTCTCTATGTTTACTATTTGTGATAACTTGAGCTCATCCTTTTTATGTTTTCCCCCCGGATATAAATAAAGGTTTTAAGTAGGAAAACAAAAGGGAAATATCTTCATGGGAGATATTAAAGATCTTTCACCATGATTAGAAGATTATGTTCTGAGTTTCCAAAGACACCAAACTAATACAGTCTTTGGGCATATGTTTGTGTCTAAGTATTATGTATTCTATAAAAGAAATGTAATGTCTATGTATGCCAAGAATGGATCTCTATAGTTGGTATCAGAGCAAAGGTTTAGTCAACCATTGGAAACTAGGATGAAAAAACTTTAGAGAGATCCCTAGAAATATTTCTAGGGTATATCTAGGGATATCCTGGAGGTTATGTATAAGTATAGGTTGAAGTCATAGAGTTGTGATAATGATAATGAATAATCTAGAATTAAACCAATTTTTTTAGATATTGAAATTAATACCCCATGATAATATTGTTTTCCTAGTATGAATTTTCCTCTCACACTCTTTTTGGGGTTATAAACAATGGATGAACCCGAACGAACTGTGTAAATGATCAATGCACTAGGCAATGCAATGATTTTTTTACAGAAAAACATAATTTTATTGGAGATGGAATGAAAAATATTATTCCTATACTAACCCATGATATGAATCATTCTCGACATCCAAATGAATAGAGATGGGAAGAACATTCTATTGAGTCCTTAATGAGGCAACATCCACCTTCATTCTGTAGGTCTTCTGATCCACTTGTTTCTGAACAATCGATATGTACCATTGAAATGGTATTTCTTATCCTTCATTATTTAGAAGATTAAAAATTCATTTTGGCGGTCTAATATTTAGAAGGAGAAGCAGACCAATGGTGGACTGTAATTAAGAATACATGGGTTCATAATTTAATTAAATCCATGGAATGGGATGAGTTCCAAAACTTATTTTAAAATAAATACTTCCCTCATATTCTTCATACAAATATATAAAAGGACTTTCTTGAGTTTAACAATATATATGGTGATTATGTTTGTACATACTTGGCGGATTTTACAAGACATTCAAGGTATGCTTCGGGATTTATCATCCAACCTGAAAGTAATGTTGAATAATTATTTAGTGGCATAAAAATGAGTATTCAAATGGAATTATCTATAAGATACATCAGTATATATAAGGAGATTTTCTGTTTCTATATCAAGTTATATCTAGAAGTTAGTGTTACGTATCCATCTCATGGTTTTGACAAGAAATGAAATACTACTGGAAAGGCTAGCTTTCCAAACACTTCTATACCAATGGTTCGAAAGAACCGTTTGTATAGATGTATTCTACCAAAGTTTTTAATAAATAGTTGGTAAAAGTGTGGTTAGGGAGGGATTTCCCAACGATTTGATGAAACCTTTGGGAAATACCTGATTTTCCCAACAGTTTTTAATAACCATTGGTAAATACACGATTTTCCCAACGGTTATTAAAAACCATTGGGACCCCCACCCCAAATTCACTCAAACAAAACCCCCCGACTCCCATAAGCACACCATTTCCAGAATCCCATTCCCGACTCCTAGAAGCGTCCGCCTAGGTGAACCTATTCCATCTGATCATCTGCAACTCCCCCATTCTGGTCAGACTCATTCAACCGCTTCTCATAATAGCTCGAGATATCCTTCTATTCTCAACATTTCTCTATTTATTTCACTATTTATAAATATCACGTCTCTTTTTCCTATTTCTAGGTATTTTGGAAAATTTTATTATTCTCAACTCCTTCACTAATTGTGTACTCAAATCATTGGATCAATGTACACATTTTCCAATTAATGTTTTCATTACACATATACATTTATAAGGTTGTGGTCTCTTTCTTGTGTTCTAATTTTAATGGTTCATAGTTCTTTTTTTAATCTCAATGCTTCTAATATTAAAAATTCATGTATATGAACTCATAAGAAGTTTTTTAATACTTATTCATAGTATTTTATGAAAATCACCCATTTCATTACGATCATTTCAAACATGAATATCTTATTCATCTTCATTTTTGTACACTATGTGTGTTACATAACAAGTATGTGTCATGTTTATATCAAAATATTTATATATAGAAAATTACACAATGTTCATTTATCATTTTCATAATAGAACATATGAAGTATCTTCTTCAACCTTTCAAAATATTATGTCATCCCTAATTATTTTTCACAGAATAATTATAAAATACTTAACTATATAATCCAATGTTCTTTATGAATAAAATATCTACAAAGGGAAATATCGGTGGGAACTCCCTTTCTCCCATGTAGTACTTCTTCCTTCTTCATTAAACTAATTCATAGAAAACCCTTTTAGATTTTTTCAATGAAACCATTGAAAACCATTTTAGAGTTTTTAGTTGTCTCTTTAATTTATTATATCATTATATTAAAATGTTATTTAAATAGACTGGATAGTTATAGACGTCTTAGTGGTCACCAAAATGAATAGTATAGCACACATTGTTTGAGATGCCATTGGTTACCCAGATAAACTACATGATTATATGTTTATATAAGGTGAATCACCATTTTACAGATGAAAGACTACTCACATGACACATGATGGATCATGTAGTAGATGATTGGGTTGTAGCTTAAGAAGGTAGGTTGAATTTTAGAATTTATTGAGCCTCTAGCATAGTACTACTTCATACTAGTGGTAATTATGTTTTTATTCTTGATAGATGACATATATTACCATCATTCAGTTTATGATTCTATTATTAGTTGGTATTACAGATTTGGTTATTTTCATCCATTTCCAATATTTTTCCATTGTAATCTTTCTTCAACTTTTTAACTAATAATATTAAAATTGTGCAACATAGGTATTGAGGGAATAGTCTCCCCCAGACACACCAAAAGACTCTAACTATAAGTCAATAACATTTTCAATTTTGGTAGATGTTCTTGAGGCCATGTGTCCATCTAGGTTCGGGTCACTAATGAGTTGTATCCTGGTTTGGAATGTCACAATTCATGAATATCCTTTTTATAGGCGTTTCTAATCAACTTCGAACATCATACCAGGAAATCCTTGAATATAGTTATTATAAATTCTCTATCCTATTTTCTTATATACAATATATTTTGTTGTGTTTCTTAATATTATTATCATATAGAGTAATGGGTTAGTTATGATTTTATATAAATTATTCAATTTTCATTTACCTACATATTTTTTGATTGAAATTCAATATTATTTAATTTCTTTGAAATAACTTATTGCAATTTTTTACAGAATGGATAGAAGTTAGACTATGAGACTGATCGGATTTCAACCGATTTTCAAAATAATTTGAACATATTTTTAGATTTTTCATTTGACAAGGCTTCAAATAGTGGTCGCATACACTGCTCATATTCTAATTGTGTTGGAAGACCTTGGTTGAGTCATGAAGCATTTATCTATCATATAACCAAATATGGTTTACAAAAAAAAAATTATGTGTGGTATCACAATGGAGAGAAAATGGAATATCGAAATGTTGATGATCCAAATGATATGACTGAATTAGAGATTTTGATATATGATCGGTTTCCATTTATTCGGTATCATCATAAGGAAATGATGTCCATCCAACAAGATTTCGATACAAGAACACCTGATGCATCCAATTAAAATTATGATGTTGATAGTGTGAACATATTGAATGATGTTGTGATGACTCTAGTATATTCGAAATGTGGTAAAATGAAACAGCTGGAATATTTATTCTGATTGTTTCATGGGAAAACAATGTATGGGATTTCAAATACTGCAATCGATTATATTCTTACCTTCTTGAAGTACTTACTTCCAAATGATGCTGATATTCCCTCAAACCACTATATTGCATGGAAGTTAGTTTATGAACTTGGAATCTCAAAAAATCATGATTTACAAAATGATTGTAGCTTATTTTGGGAGGAAAATGCTGAAGGAAATGATTATATCCAATTTGGAACCTCTAGACGGAATCCATAAGATGATGGAACACCATCTCGTGTGCCACACAAAAGTAATGTGGAACTTTCCATTGATACCCAAATTATAGAACCTTTTCATGCCTGATGAAATTTGAGTAAAAATATGATGGCATGACACAGATAGAAAGAAGAAGAATGAAGAGTTGGTTCACCACGCAGATGAATTTTCATGGCAGATATTTGATGCTCGATATCCTGAATTTCCAGCTGACGTGCATAATGTGAGACTGGGTATTTCCATTGATGGTTTCAATCCTTTTGGGAAGATTCTTACATCTCACAACACATGGCCGGTTTTCAGACATATTTATAACCTTCCCCCATGGTTGTGTATGAAAAATCCTTACAATTTCTTGAGTATACTAATATCTGTCCCTTTTAATCCCAGCAATGATATAGATGTATACATGACACCTTTAATAAAAGAGTGGTACCTTCTTTGGGATTTGGGTGTGACCACATATGACGCATGTTTGAAAGAAATATTTCAGATGCATGCTTCACTTATGTGGACGATCAATGATTTTCCTTCTTATGCAATGATGTCTGGAAGGAGCACAAAAGGAAAACTGTTATGTTCTGTTTGTATGAATAATAATCGATCGAGAAGATTGAAATATCATCCTACTTTTATTTTTATTGGACATCGACGATTATTGAAAATGAATCATCCATATAGAAACAATCGTCGAAGATTTGAAAATACCATGGAGACTGACCATCAACCTCAGCGTATGTCTACAACTGATATGCTTACTGAATTGAATGATTTAATTTATTCATTTGGGAAGGGAGTAATGAAATCTAGAAAGAGGAAAAATGTGTCCAGGGATACCTATTACAATTGGAAGTAGAAGAGTATATTATTTGAGTTGTCCTATTGGTCGACCAACTTGTTATATCATTTGTTAGTTGTAATTCACATTGAACATAATATATGTGAAATGTTTCTTTCAATTATTCTAAATGTAAAGGGGAAGACAATAGATGATTTATGATCTCTGTGTGACTTTATAGATTGGGGGATCAGACCATAATTACATCATGTCTATATCATTGAAAATAAATGGCAACTTCCATGTGCTTCTTATGTGTTGACACCTGCTAAAAAAAATCAAATTCTGGATGTGCTAGAGACTATTAATGTTCCTGATGGCTATTCAGTCAATATATCAGAACGGGTCAATAGAAAAGAGTTAAAGCTGAAATCTTTGTAGACTCATGATTATCACGTCCATTTGTATGACTTGATTACAATAGCAATCTGTCATCTCTTGTCCAATAATGTAAGAGTCTTAGTTATTCGGTATAGTTATTTGTTTTAAGATCTTTGTGATAAGAAGTTTTATACATCTTTCTTGCAAAATCTGTTGGTAGAGACATCATTAATTTTATGGGAGTTAGAGAAAATATTCCCTCAATCATTTTTTACATGCATGTTTCATCTAAATGTACATCTTCTGATCGAAATACTTCTTGGAGGACCTGTTGATTTCTGTTGGATGTATCCAACTAAAAAAAACATGTTCACATTGAAATCATTTGTTTGGAATAAGAACTATCATGAAGGTTCTATTGTGAACGGTTACTTGGATCAAGAATTTATTGATTTCTGCTCAATGTATTTGGCTGATCTTACTATGAGAATAAAAAGACCAATGAGAAATGAAGAATAATATTATGGGAAAATTGAACCCAGTTTTCAATCACTTCCTTAGATATGAAGAATTCTGAGATCATATACATTGATGACATTAATCCTTGGAGAGAGAGAGAGATGTCACATCACACAATGTAGTTCAATTTTGATTTGTTCTATGAGTATATCATGTAAGTAAATTGTACATTTATCTCTTATCTTATCTCTTGTAATTTTAAATATTTGTTAAAATATTATTAGTTTTATTTACAAGGAACATAAATAATTGATATATAGAAATCCTCATTCTTTATCTTTGATAAGGAGGGAGGCTTTTCATAGCGAAGGGTTTTCTGCTTGGTTGAAATTGAAGGTAAAAATATTTATGTAATAACTAAATAAAAATAATATTTAATTAATTTTACTATTTTTTATATTTTGGGAATCGAGTTTGCATGCAGACTCTGTATCTAAGGAAATAAGGCTCTGTCTTTTGGTCCTAATACCACGGTTCGTGCTTGTAAATCACTTGTGATCAATGGATACAAATTTATTATCACTGAATGAGAAAGAAACATGAGAACATTTCATGATGGTGTTATTCTGACTACCACAGCAGATAGTTATGCTATTTCATCAGATAATAGACCACGTTTTGAAAATTTAGCTTATTATGGAGTCGTGGGGGAAATAATAATTTTGGATCATTACTCGCATGGTCGAGTCACGATGATGAAATGTCAATGGTTTGATTCAATGAAGTGGTAAGGAAAATTTATTGATGATTGTGGATTTTGAATTATTGACATGACTCGCACTCTTTCCACCGATGAACCATATGCATTATAATCAATGGTGTAACAAGTGTTTTATTTCAAAGATCATGGTCATCCTAAATTTAGTGTCACTATTGAAGTAAATCACAGACATGTTTTTGATGATGGTGATGATGAAGTTGACAATATCCCTACTGTAATTGGAAACACTCCCTTTATTACTTATAATGACTCCAATAGCTCAAATGTCAGAGTTGATTGTGAAACCAATTTTTTGGTGGAAAATATATAGAATCATACAGTCGTGTTCTCGCCAAAATGTTTCACCTACATCATTAAGAGTGTGTATCCTTGTACTTACCTTCAAACCAATATAAATATTCTCTTTCTTTATTTTTTTTATAAGAATGGGTTTTCTATATTTAGTTTTTTGGGTTTCACATTAGTTATCTGTTTCTAATTACTTCCATATTTGTTTTCATTGCAAGAAATCACACACATTGAAGAGATGCAATGGAAAAATATGATAGAAAATAATCATCATGTGACCCAGATGGGTGTTCCTCCACTCATCCCTGTTGTAAGTATTTTATTTTAAATATATATTTTTCAATAACATATAATATCATGTGATTAATTTTGTTTCAATTTTTTTTCAGGATACACACCCTATATGAGATATATCTAACGTGGAGCCTGATATAGCTCCCAGTACAGAGGCTGGTGGTAGGAGGGGGGTGGTGTCAGAGCTAGACGATCATCTGGTGGTCCCGGTACTGAGGCCGGTTGTATGAGGGCTCATGGTACGAGAGTTCGACGATCGACTGGTCGTACCTTATTGGACTATTCCCCTACCACAAAAGTATCTTTTAAAACCCATTTTGATCCTGGTGTGTATTTAAGGTCACATGGGATATTTAGGCCTCTGAATGTTACACTACTAGATGGCTAGACGTCTGTGCCATCATCTTTTTCTTCTATTAATTAATTCCAAGCTATTATATTCCATCTTCTTCAACTCCTGCTCCGACACAGTATGTGGATGACGAGCCTACACTGAGGGACACTACAAATTTATAGGATATCCCTTCAGCTTCTACACATCTAGTGATGAACATTGATCCGACTACCGTAGGTATATTTATATTACTCTAAAAAAAATTTATTGCAATATTTATTTTTAATATAACTTGTAATAATATTTTTTTTCTTTAATAATAGATTCATCAACTAATAAGAGATAGGGGAGGGGGTGTACTCGCTTATGTGCGATATGGAACTGCCAGAAACAGTTGATGGTTAAATACAATGATGATGGATAGATGATTGGTAAATATGGGCAGGAATGTTGGGGTTTTTCGGCGACGCTAGCCAAATACTCTGACGTCATTTCGGTCAGCCCTCTCACTTGGAGACATCTTCCACACGAAGTCAAGGATAATGTGTAGTCTCAAATATGGGTAAAAAAGAAATTGGATTTAATGTAGTATTTTTTTGTATTAATATGAATTAATCTGTTGGGTGTCAGCTTCAGTTTAACTTCCCTGATGGCGAAGGTGCACGACCAGAACATTTAAAGTAGCTAAGAGTGATTTGGGGAGATTATAAGCATGAGATGTATGTTGGAGGGTGTGATAGAGTGTTCATGGAGTTAAAGACATTACATATCATGGATGATAGCCCGATAGATCAATATCACTAAACTATTACCCATTAGGCGACCGCCAAATATAATTTATTAATCCCATTTGAGGTATTTAAATGAATGTTTTCATAGTTTTCATTAATATTATCTTATTTATTATTAAACATTATTTAGGAATCTTATGATGAAAAAAACATTGATTCAAAGAAATACCTCTACACTTTGTGGCGCACTACTATGTCAAATCATGAGAGGTAGTTGGGACAATATATTTGTTTATAATTTTACTTTAGGATTTTCTCTTTTTATTGTTTCCTACATAAATTATTTGATTTATTGAATATTTATTATATGATTATTCTTTCACTTTATATTGTTTCAATGTCATTATAGAAGCACAAATTTAATATTGAAGGTCGTATCCCTCGAACAAATTTTTTTACTCGGGTAGAAGGAAAAAAGATTGAAATTCGGTTAATGAAGAGACACACGAAAATATTTTATGTTTTAATTTTATTGTTTATAAGTTTAATATCTATTTTGAAATTTAATAATCTATTAATATTTTTAATAGGCTTTTTTAGATTCCCTTGATTCCTAGGATCCTGACAATTTAGGGCCACACGATCATTTATATCAGGTTTTGGGAGATGAGCATTCTGGTCGAGTACACTGCCGACCTTGTAAAAATATAGCCTCGATGACGTATTTGTCCTCTCTAGGTATCCATTCTAGTACCATAGAGTGAGAACAGGTTAAGGAGCATGCAAGAAAGTCTGATAAAAGTGTCCCAGAGATGGAATAACAGGTTCAAATGAGGGAGAAATAATTACTGAAATTGATCAAATCTTTATCTTCATCAATTCCACCAGAGGCCTGCGTGGCTGTTCAGACATATATGTCATCGATTGGTGCATTATCCAATGCACCGGGCATCATTTCTAGTGGTTGTCGAGATGATGAAATTCATTGTGATGACGAGGATGCTGAAGAGGATGAGGGCGAGGATGAGGATGAGGATGAGGGCGAGGATGGGGCCGAGGGCGAGGATGGGGCCGAGGGCGAGGATGGGGCCAAGGATAAGCATATAGATGATGACGAGGACAGTGATGGCGGTGGGGATGAGGCTGATGATGACAATGGTGATGGTGATGGTGATCAGGGGTAGATTGATCCATTACATTTTGGAATTCTATTGAACTCTTTATTTTTGAACCTGGTTTTTCACTCTGGTATATAACACTTTGTTTTGTACCAAATATGGAAGCCTAATGATGTTATAATGGTTTATGGGGCTTATAGGGCTTGTTCGGAGCTTGGAACCCTGGTCGGCATAGAAAAACACTATGCCCCACAGTTAGAAAATAAATTAGTCCATCCCACAAGGTATCTACCAACCACATAGGGCTATATATTATAATCAATGTGCATGATTTTTCCAAACCATGAACCAGGGGATTCACATCATTCACAATGTCTATAGTTTTAGTATAAGATATTATCAATATTATTGGACGATTTGCCTAACTGGAATATGGAAAACAGAACAAACACATTCAGACTGTGTTGATACTTTAGTAAAACGATCCATGAGTCATATGTGACTTGTATGAGTTAACCCTGCCTCAATCTGAGGCACGACGTGTCTGGAATCACTCAAAGTGTCTCTCTTTTATTTAAAATGGACACCCTTTTAAGTAAAAACAAATGGCATATGGAAAACCAACCAAACGTATTTCGATTTTATTGATACTTTAGTAAAACTATCCATGGGTCATATGTGATGTGTATGACTCAACCCCCCATAAATAAGAGGTACGGTGTGGCCGGTACCACTCAAAGTGTCTCGCTTTTATTTGAAATGGACAACATTTTTAGTGAAAATAACAACTGGCATACGGAAAATGGACCAAACAGATTCAAATTCTGTTGATACTTTAGGAAAATGATACATGGGTCATTTTTGATGTGTACGAGTCAACCCCACATCAATCCAAGGTGATGTGTGGCCAGTGCTACTCAATGTGTCTCACCTTTATTTGAAATGATCAACATTTAAAATGAAAACAACAACTGGCACACGGAAAACCAACAAAACGCATTCGGATTGTGTTGATACATTAGGACAATGATCCAATAGAAATTTTTGACATGTATGAGTCGAACCCACCTCCATATGAGGAACAGTGTGGCCTGTATCACTCAAAGTGTCTCTCTTTTGTTTAAAATGGACACCCTTTTAAGTAAAAACAACTGGCATACAGAAAACCAACCAAACGTATTTGGATTCTATTGATATATTCGGAAAAATATCCATTGGTCATATGTGATGTGTATTACTCAATATCACATAAATCCGAGGCACAATGTGGCTAGTACCACTCAAAGTGTCTCACTTTTATTTGCAATGGACAACATTTTAAGTGAAAACAAAAACTAGCATACGGAAAATAGACCAAACAGTTTCATATTCTTTTGATACTTTAGGAAAACAATCCATGAGCCATTTATGATGTGTTCAAGTCCACCCCACCTCAATCCGTGGTGCGGTAGGGCCTGTACCACTCAATGTGTCTCACCTTTATTTGAAATGATCAACGTTTTAATTAAAAACAAAAACTGGCCTACGGAAAACTGACCAAACGCATTAGGATAGTGTTGATACATTAGGAAAATGATCCATTAGTCATTTGTGATGTGTAAGAGTCAACCCTGGCTCAATATGTGGAACAATGTGGCATGTATTACTTTAGGTTCCTCTCTTTTGTTTAAAATGGACAATGTATTATGTAAAAATAATTGACATATGAAAACCAAACCAAACGTATTCATATTGTGTTGTGTTGATACTTTAGAAAAACAATACATGGGTCATTTATGACTAGTATGAGTGAACTGAGCCTCAATCTGAGGCTCAGTGTGTCTGGTACCTCTCAAAGTGTCTCACTTTTATTTGGAATTGACAACATTTTAAGTCAAAACAAAAACTGGCATATGGAAAACCAACCATACGCATTTTTATTATGTTGATACTTTAGGAAAAAGATACATGGGACATTTTTGACCTGTATGAGTCAACCATGCATCAATATGAGGCACGGTGTGGCCGATATCACTAAAGGGGTCTCACTTTTATTCGAAATGCACAACATTTTAAGTGAAAACCATAACTGGCATACGAAAAATGGACCAAAAGGATTTAGATTCTGTTGATACTTTTGGAAAATGGTCCATGGGTCATTTCTGATGTGGAATACTCAATCCTACCTGAATCTGAGGCCTGGTGTGGCTGGTACCACTCAAAGTGCCTCACCTTTATTTGAAATGATCAACATTTTAAATGAAAACAAAAACTGGCATACGGAAAACCAACCAAACACATTTGGATTGTGTTGATACAATAGAACAATGATCCATTAATCATTTGTGATGTGTATAAATCAACCTCGCCTCAATCTGAGGCACGGTGTGGCCGGTAGCACTCTAAGTTTCTCTCTTTTGTTTAAAATGGACACTATTATAAGTAAAAACAACTCACATATTAATAACTGATGAAACTTATTCATATTGTGTTGATACTTTTGAACAACAATACATGGGTCATTTATGACATGTTCTAGTCAACCAAGCCTCAATCCTAGGCCCGGTGTGGCAAGTACCACTCAAAGTGTCTAACTTTTATTTGAAATGGACAACATTTTATTTGAAAATAACAACTGGCATACGGTAAACCAACCAAACGCATTCAGATTTTGTTTATACTTTAGGAAAATGAACCATGGGACGTTTTTGACGTGTACGAGTCAACCCTGCATCAATCTGAGGCACAGTGTGGCCGGTACCACTCTAAATGTATCTCTTTTGATTAAAATGGACACCATTTTAAGAGAAAACACAAACTGACATATGGAAAACAGACCGAAATTATTAATATTGGGTTTATAATTTAGGGAAACGATTCATTGGTTATATTTGATGTGTACGACTCAACACTGCATCAATATGAGGTGTGGTGTGGCCGATACAACTCAAAGTGTCTCACTTTTATATGAAATGGACAACATTTAAGTGAAAACAACAACTGGAATACGTAAAACCAACCAAACACATTCATATTGTGTTGATAATTTAGTAAAACTATCCATGGGACACTTTTGATGTGTAAGAGTCAACCCCGTATAAATCTGAGGCATGGTGTGGCCGGTACCACTCTAAATGTCTCTCTTCGGTTTAATGTGGACATCATTTTAAGTGAAAACAACAACTGGAATACATAAAATGGACCAAATGGATGTGTATTATGTTTATACTTTAGGAAAACAATACATTGGTCATTTTTGATGTGTACGAGTCAATCTCGCCACAATCCGAGGTGCAGTGTGGCCAGTGCCACTCAAAGCATCTCACCTTTATTTGAAATGATCAACATTTTAAATGAAAACAAAAACTGGCATACAGAAAACTGACCAAACACATTAGTATTGGGTTCATACATTAGGAAAATGATCCATTGGTCATTTGGGATATGTACAAGTCAACACCACCTCAATCTGAGGCATAGTGTGGTAGCTAGAACTCTAAGTGTCTCTCTTTTGTTTAAAATGGACATTATTTTATGTAAAATAATGACATATGAAAACCCAACCAAACAAATTCATATGGTGTTGATACTTTGACAGAACAATACACGAGTCATTTATGATGTCTACGAGTCAACCGAGCCTCAATATGAGGCCCGGTGTGGCCGGTACCACTCAATGTGTCTCACATTTATTTGAAATGGGAAAAATTTTAAGTGAAAACAACAACTAGCATATGGAAAACCAACCAAATGCATTTGTATTATGTTGATAATTTATGAAAACTATTAATGGTATATTTTTGATGTGTACGAGTCATCCCTGCATTAATCCGAGGCATCGTGGGGCCAGTACCACTCTAAATGTCTCTCTTTTATTTAAAATGGACACCTTTTTTAGTGAAAACAACAATTAGCATATAAAAAAGTGAACAAATGTATTTGGATCGTTTTTATACATTAGTAAAATGATCCATAGGTCATATGTGACATGTACGACTCAACCCTGCATCAATCCGAGGAGCGGTGTGGCCGATACCACTCAAAGTGTCTAACTTTTATTTGAAATGGACAACATTTATGTGAAAACAATAACTAGTATACTAAAAAACAACCAAACACATTCTGATTGTATTGATACATTAGGAAAACGATACATGGGACATTTGAGAAATGTCAGATTCATCCCCGCATCAATATATGGAACAGTGTGGCTGGTACCACTCTAAATGTCTCTCTTTGGTTTAAAATGGATATCATTTTATGTGATAACAACAACAGGCATACGTAAAATAGACCAAATGGATTCAAAATCTAATGATACATTATAAAAACGATACATGGGTAATTTGTGATGTGTAAAAGTCAACCCAGCCTCAATCCTAGGCACGGTGTGGTTGGTACCACTCAATGGTTCTCTCCTTTATTTTAAATGATCAACATTTTAAATGAAAACAACAACTGGCCTACGAAAAAACGACCAAACGCATTCGGATTGTGTTGATACATTGGGAAAACTATAAATTGGACATTTTTGACATGTACGAGTCAACCTCTCCTCAATCTAAAGCACGGTGTGGCTAGTAGCACTCTAAGTGTCTCTATTTTGTTTAAAATGGACACTATTTTATGTAAAAACAACTGATATACGCAAAACCAACCAAACATATTCGGATTCTGTTTGTACTTTAGAAAAACAATCCATGGTTCATTTATGAAGTGTACGAGTCAACCGAGCCTCAATCTAAGTCCTGTTGTGGACAGTACCACTCAAAGTGTCTCACTTTTATTTGAAATGGACAACATTTTATGTGAAAACGACAACTGGGATACAGAAAAACAGCCAAACGCATTCAGATTATGTTGATACATTAGGACAACAATACATGGGAAATTTTTTATGTGTATGAGTCAACCTCGTATCAATCTGAGACACGGTGTGGCTGGTACCACTATAAATGTCTCTCTTTTGTTTAAAATGATCACCATTTTAAGTGAAAACAACCACTAGCTTACAGAAAACCGACCAAATGCATTCGGATTGTGTTGATACTTTAGCACAATGATCCATGGTCCAGCCTCAAACAATCCACTTCTCATGTGAGGAACTTCTACCACTATTCTAAAACACATGACATTTAATACGCCAAGGACAACTATATTCCCTAAAGCACAGGAGCTCATTGATACACACCCATTATCATCATCACTATGTTCAATGACACCCACCCCAAACCATGACATTATATTTTGGTTTAGTTGAATTAATTTATTCATTTTCTTTATTTTGGGTTATTAGCTTCCAATTTCTAAATTCAATCGTGTATGTGTTATAAAAAATGAAATTTAGTATGTATTTTTAATTCTGTATCACATATAATTATGTATTCAGTTTTTACTGTATTGTATTCATAATTTATTATTACATTATGTATCCTTATAATTATCATTTTTTAATTATTTATCCTTATTTTGTATTTCATTGCATGTATTCTTTACAATTCACATAACACCACATAGAGAAAGCTGCTGTGTGAAGTGTACATCAAAGCCTATACCGATGGTTTAAAACCATTGGTATAGGTTCTGTATGTTTTTGTTTTACCAATAGTTCTAAAATGTTGGTACAATAACTTTTCCAATGGTTTAAACCATTGGTATAGGGTTGAATGGAAGGCTAAAAATGATATTCCAAGAATTTTGAAACCCTTGGAATATGTGTTCTATAAGAACTCTCTGCCAATAGTTTTACAAAACCTTTGGTATAGATTAGATTTATTCACTTATACCAATGATTTATCTCAAACCATTGGAATATGTATATTGTCACAGCTTACTATGCCACGGTTTCTAAAACCATTAGAATAATTTATACCAACAGTTCCTCACCCTATACCAATGATTTTAAACTGTTGGTATACCTTAAATTTCTAGTAGTGAAATATAGAGTTCAAGGGAAAATAACCAAAAAATGGTGAAAATAATATAAATGTTTCTTTATGCTCAATGTGTGGAAAGAAGATTGGTGGATATTTCCTTAAAGGGATTTAAAAATATTTTAGGTGTGGAAAATAAGTTCATAGAGTATTTTATTTCTGAAGTCATGGGGAAAAATTTTTCTAATGATATGAATAGAGAAAATATTTTAGAGAAAACACCACCAACACTTCAATGCTACATGTGCAAGGAAAGTAGGAATTATGCTAACCAATGCAATAAAACTAGGGTTAATGATGATCAACGTCAAAAACCTTTTAATACCAACGATAAGGGAAAATCACATGCGATCACAATTGGTGATGTTGAATATAAAAATGAAGTGGTGGAATGATTATGTGTATTTGTAATGGGATTCCAAAATAGTGTTGTGGAATCTCATTTATAGTATTACAGAATATTATAATATCTATGTATTTATACAAGAAACAATGAATTGTGATTGAAATATTTTTGGAAAGCACATGATATGTTCATAATCAAGGGACACAGAGATAGTGAGATGATTGAGAGTATTAATAACCTCATGACTGATATAAGTACCAAGAGATATCATTGTTTGAATATATTGAATTTTTAGTATTTTGTTATGTGGAAGGAGTTATCTTTTGACAACATTCATGTTTTCACTATGGTTCTATGGAAATTCATGTTATTATCATTGTTTAAAGAGAATACATGATTATGGTATTCACGTGTTTGGAATTTGACAACTACGATCTACAAATGAGATATGGGAGAGAAATGTTATGTCAATTTAGTTCACCTATTTCTAATGTTTTTTGTTTTTTGTTTTTAGAAGGATTGTAATATTATCTATTTATTGAAAGTTTAAGTTATTTTTCGTTTTATGTTTTCTATATTAATGTATTATCTCAATAGAAGTGGACTTAATCATATTTTATAAAATGTTCTATTCTTTTTATTGAGACAAATGGAACGACGTATCATTCTATCGCATGATCTTATAACACATCATGAATGGTAAATTGAACTTCATTTATTTAAATAAAAAATGAAGTGGAAATTTTTCAAGGCATGAACAATGGAGATATTGTACCAAAATCAAGTAAACATTTTTTGTCATGATAAATTATTCCACTTTAGGAAAAGCATCTTGAAAAAAAACATATTCTAGTAATTTCTTATCTGATGAATCATATGGTCCCTTAAATCATCACAAATTTATGGCTTTCTAGTAGTAATCATTCTCCAAACCTTGTCCTCTATCAACATCCATCATAACTTGATGGTTAGATTTCTCTTCCATATCCATGTTTTCACATTCCACCTATGCTATCCTTTATAGAAGAATATTGATGAGTTAGTTTGGGTAACTATTATGTTTCTAACTTTCCTTTTTAAAATGATATTTTATTATCCCTTTTTAAGATGGGGGTTTCCATGAAATAAACTTTCATATAGGAAACCATTTATGACACTAACGAGTTTCGAGGGTGAAATTAATTTTATGGCGGGTAGAATCTAACACCTTCAGATTTTATAAGAAAGATTATTTTTAATTTCATTGATGTCTTATGTTGTATGCGAAACCAAGATTAGCTTGTGCTATACGCAACACCGTACTAGATTGCAGTATACAAAACACTATTATTGGCTTGTGTTGAACACAATATCATGTTCTTGTGATGGAATTCATTTCATGAAACATTAGATATAGATTTTGTTCAATGTATAAATGAACTAAATTTTGATTATTTTATACACTACACCAAAGGAATCTTTAACTACATGCCACATTGACTTGTCTTTTGTTACACATAAGATCGAAATTCCTCGACAGCTTTCATTTTACGCAATACTATCTTTTAATAAACAATGATATATTAATAAAATAATAATATTTAATTGGACATAAAATAGCTGTTATGAATAGTATTAAAACTATTTTTTATTTTATAACATTATCATTCATCTTACACATTTTATAGAATACGGTGTGAGAAAATAAATCAATTTTTCCAATAAAAGTTGTATTTTAAAAAAAGTAGTTTTACAGCCTCTTGATGGAGAACCCATTTTCAATATAATTTGTACACATTTATAATTTATAATTTTCAAGAAAATCATATTATATGGAAAAAGGATTTTAATTTTTTTTTTGAATTTTTGGTATTTTTCTAATAAAATTCAAATTTTTGTGAGTAGTGAAAAAATACTACATTTTAATTCAAAACTACATTTTTGCCTAATTTATTTATGTAGTTATATTATATTTTTAATTGGTTTTATAATATAATTGGATTATGTTTTTTCATTTTATCCAATGTTGTTCATTAGGAGAAATTTCACTTTTAAAATGGACATAAACACATGTCAATATATTGATAGTTATTATTTCTTAAAAACCCGCTTTTTGGTTTTGAAAATGAGAATTAATTTTAAATTAATTGATAAAACTTCTATGTTTTGGATTTGGAAAAATGGATACCATATTTGGAATAATAAGGTTAAATTTTTTTAAATATGTACCTTTATTTTTTGACATTATGAACCGAAACTTCAGAAATTTTTTTATTTACAATTGTTAAAGGGTAAATATGGTAAATAAGGGTAAAAATAATATTAGAATAATATTAAACTACCATAACACATGTTATAATCCTATTGGATGAGATATTTACGACCATGGTCATCCTTGTGTCAATTTTGGGACCTCCTGGAGTTTCTTGGATGTGAAAATGACATTTTATAAAAATTAATTTAACGTAATGATAATTATAACCTAAACATGTAACTTTTAATGAATTCATTTTAATATTGGGTTATATAACTGATATCTAAGTCTATAATTATTAATTATTAATAAAAAAATATTTCCTACATCATGGTATTTTATTAATAATTTTTTGAAATTAAACTAATAAATTTAATAATGACACAATGATGATGTAGTGATTGCTTTATTAATAAAAGTTTCAAATAATTGACATTATAGATATTAACTTTAATTAAAATTTCTATTTTATTACATCTAGGATATTTATGTATTATATTTAAATATTATCTTTGACTTAATACTTTAGTTTTGAAGGAATCTGGTTTTTATGAATTTTTAAAAAATGACAAGTTTGAATAGTGTCCAAAATTGACATAATTCATAACTGAAAACATAAAATAGTTTTCAAATTATCTTAAATTACTAAAAATATAATCGTTATAAAATGCTTAATATATGTCCAAATATGTCATAAATAACTTTTTGGGTTTCTATTGACATTATATGGTATATACATTAACCCGCAAGGTGTAAATAACATGATATCACGATATGATTAAAAAGGGTAAAATAATGGATATACCAAGAATATAAGGATAGAAAACATATTAAAAAGATGAATTAAAATTATTTTAAGAGGTTTATTCAAACAAAAATCATATAATCTGACAATTAAATATTTTTTGTACCATTTTTAATTCAAATTTATTTTAAAATAAATTAATATTTTAAGAGTTTTCAAAAGTTCCCCTCTCCTATATTATAAAGGTGCACCTCCTCTATTTAATATTCACTCCATTTTGAGCATTCAATATCATCCAAAACCTACCCATTAATCTTATAAACTTCACTATTTACATTATAGAGGTTCTTGTCTTCTCAAAAGACAAAATCTAGTTCCCTTAGATGAAATTTAAAAGAAGCACGTTGAGGAAGAGGTAATCTCTTATACCGATTAATTCAAATTTCCTTTTCTTATACATCCTATTATTTAGTTTTTTCATTATAAATTAATGAAAAAAAGTATCACTAATATAAGGATATGTTATCATAAATATGAAAAAAATCTATTTAACCTTTTATCCATCCTATGAAAAACGAAATCCCTGCGCGTGTGTAAGTACGGCTTACCGTCTCTATAGTGCGATGCAATTCATTCTACATAATAATCATTACAAAATGATTATATAAATGAATTTAATTAATAAATAGGATATATATAACAAATATAACATGATTTTAATGATACATATTTGACCTAAAATGAGTAATACGACCTTATCTGACAAAACATAAATAAGAACTTAAAATGGTTAATACATGAATAATGAGTAACCAAGAAATATTACTAACAATCAGATGAAAATATAATCAAAAATTTTATAATAAAATTTATTATGATTCAATAATAAATCAGTAACATTATATAAATCTTTATACATGATGTATAGATAAATTTGAATTATATCATACCTATGTTATGGGATAACTTTTCCAATCTCATTTTTATCTGATATTTTTTTTCGTAAGTATTTACCGGGGATACATTTATCATCCACGTCCATTTTTTCTAAAAATGTTTTAATAAAATGTTTAATATTATTATATTTATATTTATAATCATTTACCCCTTTTTTAATTTTACTAAGTTGTATAGAAGCAATATTTATTTTTCTTACTCTATGAGGAACATTTGGTCATTTCCAGAAAAAGTATGAGGATAATGTTTCTTCAAATTATAAGAAATGAATTTATTTTTATGGTGTCATGATGAATTATTTTCATGCTGCATCCTATACACTATATCATATTTATTTTCAACAAAATTAATCTCTTTTAAATTTTTATTGTATTTTGAGAAAAGAAAATGTTTTTGAAAAAGAAAGGATAAATTCCTCCAGAACTAAGTTCAAGTGTATTATCAAAATTATTTTCTATATAAGATAAAATAAGTTTATATTTATATCCCTATTATGAATTTTATTTTATTTTTTATTTTATGGAATTGTTTTTATGAAATTCATCTATCCTGTATTTATTATACTATGATGTAATGATGTTTAAGAAACCCATTTCATTTCATGGGTTATGCTATGATGAATGATTTATGTTATGTGGATCATGTATAAACAATTAAATTATTAGATGGGTGATACCTATATCACCCTATAATTCAATGGGTAAATATTTATATCTCATGAGATAGAAAGTACTTGAGTGACAAGTAAATCTAGTTCAGTAATACATGGCTGGAATGGTAAGTAAACCCGGTTCAGTAATTGATTTTTCCACTATAATGGTTCTCGAAGTAATGCCTTGGCTATTTTGTAAATCATATATTGTGCTTATTATTTTTCCACAATTATATGTTTTATGTCATTTAGATTCTATCATGGTTAATTTTATTTTATGATCAGTGCCTTACAAACTGCCATGATTTTTGTTATTGGTCACGATTTTGATGTTTAAACTATATATTATTGTTTTTTACGTTTAAATGTGTGCAGAATATTTAATGTTCTACATGTTTACCCTTACTAAGAATTTGAGCTGAACCTTTTTATTTTTTCTTTTCCATAGGTTATAAAAAAGGTTTTAGGTAGGAATAAAAAAGGGAAATATCTTAAATGGAGATGTTAATGAACTTTCACCGTGATTAGAAGTTTATGTTCTGAGTTTCCTAGGATATTAAACTAATGAACTCTTTGGGTGTCTGTTTATGTCATGTAATAATGATTCTATAAATGAAATGTAATGTCCATTTATGTCAATCTTGGGTCTCTACAATATTTATATGTGTGGTGAGTGGAAAACTTGTAATTTGGAAAAAGAAAAAATGATATGAACATTTTCTCAGGAAAAAGGTTCCTAAATGAACCATCATTGAGCCCTATACTATATTTGGTTGAGAAATGGACATAATTTAAAATTTAGATAAGTTTTTAATTCATTTTAAACCATATTTTTATTTTAAACCCCTTATAAACCCAATAATACCTTAATCAGAGACAAATATTATTAATGTTTCACTACTCATTATGATAGAAAATCATGGTAACCATATTATATAATATAAATTATGATTACTTTAAATATTGATTCCACCGTAAAAAATTAAATTCACTATTTTTGAATAATTGAATTTAAAATTAGACATATAGATATGATTACAATGGAATATTTCTTGAAATTTACATTTCAATAAAAATATGGTTTTCGATCAACAGTATGAATAGTAATAATCATTTTATTAATTTAAATATATTATATAATTACAATTTAAGCCATTACATATTATTTTTTTAATTTAAATATTTATTATTTGGAAACATTTTCTACAATTAATCAGTTTTCAGATGAAAAACATCATTTTTAAACACAAAATATAAACTTATACAACAATCAAATATGAAAACAATTCAAATGAAAAAATAAGTGGATTTAAATTTTCTAAATAATATAAAAACTAAATAAATTCATGTTCCAACTATAATTTTTCTTTTAAATTAGTTAATTTATCCAACGTAAATGACATGTTTATAAAAATCAATATTTTCACTATTCACTAAAAAATCAATATTTTCGGAAAAATTCCAAAATTTTACCCTATGATAATTTTGATAATATTATTTAAAAAAGGTGTTAATTTTATAAAATTATTTTCTAATATATATAATGAATAATTATAATGCTTTCTCACAAAAAAAATAAAAAATCATTTTTGATGAAAACATATTTTTGATGAATAAAATGAGTTTACTAAAAATTCAGTAATTATTTACTAAAAATTACAAAAACAAATATATTGAGTAATATATATATATATATATTATTTATTCATATTCATAATTACAATTATAAATCTATATTATAGTGGTAATATTTCAAATATTATTATTTCATGGTTCATTTAAGCTCAATGTAGTGTGTCTTGTGTGTTATGAAGCCCAACTTACTTATTTTTAAAATAATATGGTGTTTAATTTCCACATGTGATGTGTAAATGTAATAGAAATATTTTCGGTGGGATTACATAATTTCTTTACTATGTGGAGATCATGTTGTTAAAGAAGATAGATTAGTCATATGAGTTTATAAATATTAAGTAATTTTTAATAATGATGGTTAAGGAAGTGTGTCATTCCTAAAAAATATGCTTCTCTCTTGAATCTCATGTAGATCATTAATCAAATGGAATTGGATTTAATAAATTTTAAATTGTTTTCAATAATATCAGTAATATTGACTTTATTATAATAAATTTGTTTTTGAATATGTATGTTGTACATTCATTAGATCCAATGGGGTGATTGTTAGGGAAAAACAATTTCTGGTGAATTTTCATTTTGTTCTTGTAAATATGTTTATGGAAATAATAAAAAATAATCATATTTACAAAAGAAATCATATGTACTAATTATATAGAGTTATAGGAAATATTTAACTAATTTTGGTTGATGTTTTATTGAGATACTAAAGTCTCCTAATGGTTATAAACATTACATTGTAGTTTCACTATATTCTGAAAAAGTGGTTATAATAAAGGTAGTGGTTCTTAGTGTTCTATTTGGGAAATAAATTTTCAAACATGACTTGAAATCCTATGATAGTGTAGAACACAGTTCCCTTGTATGGTTATAAATATGGGGATATAAATAAGACAATATCCATGTGGTCCTTTCAAAGAAGAACTAATAATTATGTATTTTTTCAAAAGGAATGGTTTTTCTAAAAAAAGAATGTTGTGAAACATTATTTAGAGAAAAAGAGTGAAAGTTTTGGTTAACTTGGTTTTATTGATCATTGTTTTTCATTAAATTTTTCTAAATATCTATATTCAATAGGGAAGCCAAAATTAATTGTGGTTTTCATCGTGGTTTAAATATAAAATAATTAGAATTCTGTGGTTTTATGTGTTTAATTGGAAATGTTATATAGATTTCAATATATGATAAAAACATAACACATTTTTAGAATCTATAAAATAGAGTATTTTATATATTTATATTAAAAAATAATGATAGATTGATTTTTTGGATATGTAATATTTACACCATAGTTTTTAGAGTCAATGTACTGATAGTAAAAATGATTCACAGTTTTAGTAACCCCATTGTGGTTCAGCTTGGTGTAGCAAGAATTTATTATTAAAATATCAATTATATAATAAATATTTTTGGGGCATGATAAGAAGATATTGACTCAATTTTTAAAGACCTAAATAAATTTTCCCATTTATTTATAAGAATAATTAAAGTATTTCATCAAGGAAAATTTGGTAATTTTTTTTGAATTATTGAAATATCATTGAATATGGTAATGTGAGAATAGTTTCCGAGAAATAGTTTTATATAGTGATTATAAATATTGGTTCATTCTTGTTTTTCACTGATAAACAAATTTAATGGAAAATACGGTACATCATACATTTGATAAACAAGAGGTTTATTACAAGATTAATGAAGGAGTAACTCATTTTTTTATTCATGTTTTCTAAATATTTATTCATGAGGGGTAGTGAGTTATTATTGAGTGAGAATTCATTTTTTATCATCTTGTTTGAGGTTATGATCCATGAAGTTATAAATAAGACACTAAATATTATAAAGGAGTTAATCTTATGTAATTTTAAAATATTGGATCAATTTTGTTTGTCTCTACCATAGAAATATCCATGTGTGAGTGAATAAAGTAAAAAATATTGTGTACATATGGTTTATTACTTTTGCATTTATTAAGGATGACAATTATGTTTCTACTAATTATGGGAGAGGCTCATTTAAAGTGGATTACATTATTTAAAAAACACTAATTTACTTTACACACACTCTAAGGAAATCATCCATTTTTAGACAAATAGATACATTCCAACTTTAGATAACTTTTATTTTTTATGATATTGATCATTGTGAGTTTTTATCATGTATCTCTACCCATCATTGGGTTTATTAAGGTATGAAACATAATTTATCAAGTGAATCTAATAATAATATAAAACTATATAATATTAATGTATATAACTGTATTTCAAATTACTAATATATAAAATAGTAATTTATTATTTCCACATATAATTCTTGATATTTAGAAATAATTTTATAGAGATATTATGGAGTCTCTTATTGATCTCATTTGAAATTAAATTAATACACAAGTTATACGTAGATTCTAAATAAATATGATTTATAGACATAATGGAAATGATACCCCAAAATAAAATAAAATGAATTGAAAATTATTATAGTAATAAATGGATAAAATAATATTGAGGAAAGACTTGTGTCTTAATTATAAAAATAATATACTTATAACAACAGATACATAACTTACCTAAAATTTTGATTTTAATAGGATAAATTTTAATTTATTACATTACCATGATCATTTAGGATTACAGTTTTAGATAATTATGAATCCCATTATATAAAATAGTATAAGCACTGACACATTTTACATTTTTACCCAAACAATGTGTTCTTATATTTTAACTCATGATTCATTCATGTTAAATTTTTGATATTTAAAACTAGTCACCACTACTCAATGATTGGCCATGTTATTTTTCTTTTATATCATTAGGCCCTATAAAAATATTTGAAAACATTTGATGATAATATGAAGCTCATTAAGCAATAGGAGAAGAAATTAAAATCATTATTCTATTGAAAAACATGTAAACCATGAGAAAAATTAGTTTCCAAATAATTAATCATTGTTATTGTAAGTAAATGATAACCACATGGGAAAATAATATATTCTGAATGAAAACCTTTAAAACTAATATAAATTATTATGAAACTAGGAATGTATCTCGAGATATCATATTCATCAATCGTGTTCACTTATAATTCACTCATAATGGAATGACATATAATTAGTTAATTCCAATCAATATTTCTACAAAGAATAAATCACTACACAATGTATTAATGTGTTATATCATAGGCCCAACCATACTAATCTATAATTTCCAAGAACCATTTAATGAATTTAATGTATATAATCTTTCACTTTTCAAAATAACATTCAACTGAACACATAACCAAAAAGGCTTTAAAATTTATCATAAAAATAAGTTGAAATATCCTTCCCTTTTGAAAACTCATTAAATCCATAAAATCCCCAAATATTGAAATTAATTTACCTTTTAAAACCATAAAAACACAACAAATAATATTCATATTGAATAATGATTGAGATATATGGAATGGGTAGTCATGCTATGGATGTTGAAAAAAAATTTCCATAACATTATAAGAAACTCAAAAATAACCCATTCAGAAAACATTTAAAATGGGTTTTAACCTATCATAAATATTCATATAAATTTTAAAATTAATTGTATAAAAAATTAATTTTAGATTATAACACTCTTTAAATTATATAGATATAGAAGATAAAGATTTTAATCCTTGTAAAACACGGTTTTAATGTAACATCTGTTACTTTGAGTCCAGGAATTCCTCGTTCATCCTCTACCATAGATAATAATAAAATTATATTAAAATTTTAATTTATTTAAAACAATTTTCATGTTATTATTACTTTTATTTTTTTTATTATCAGGTTTCATTTTTTTACATTATCATTATAGTTCACATGGGTTATTTTGGGGTCATTCTATTCAAAAACAATAAAATTGTTTTAGATTTTTTATAACCGTTAATTGTTATTGTATGAATGTATTGATAATATCCATATATGCTAATGTATTTCTTATATTTAATAACAGTATAAAAGGAGTTTAATAGTTAATAAAATAGTAATTTTTTCATCAATCAAAATAATAATAATGTTTTTATAGACTAATAATATCCTTTTTTTTCTCACTTTTAATTTCATTATTATGAATCATATTTAAAATACCCAAAACAATTTTTTGTGTTGGATTTATTTTAAATCATAGTATTAGGATGTTTGGAAAGAGTATTCTAATACATTAAAGAATTAGTTATGATTTTTTCACATAGAAACAAAAGTGGATACATGTAAAGAGGTGCCTTGATGTTTCTATATATTAAGGAGTCAATTTGTGACAATAAGATCTTATTACTTATGTGAAGGATGGATTTTTGATTAATTAGGGTCCTGAAAATGAACTAAAATATATTATCCATGTATATTAAATAAGTTTGTGACTAAAATAAATATGTATGTTTTATAATATGACAAGTGGAGAATGAGGAGAGACTGGGAATAATTCTATATGTGGTTGTAAAAAAAATTAAACATGTATATTTCATTATATAAATATCATCATTAAAAGAAAATATTATTATTATATGATTGTTTTTGTTTTTGTTTATAATCATGTTCAATATGATTTATTTTAATTTGGTTATTGTTTTTTCGAGGTTGATGGATGAAAGAAATTGTTTATTATCAGACAACATTCTTTTCATATCTAAACAAGTATATAATAAGTGAGTTCGAAATGAAGTATGTTTTATAGAGATTTGAAAATTTTCAATTCCTGGAGGTTGGATTAAATTTTGAAGTATGCAAACATTTTAGAGTAAATAAAAATATTTATTTGGAAGTCACTTTCTTAGAGATGAAGAAGTGGTTCGATTATAATGGTATAGTTTCATGAAAGGTATGTTCTAAGAGATAGATTAATAGTTAAATAACCAAGTTTTGATATAATTAATGTTTATAAAAATTCAATAAATTGGATGTTTTGTAAATATTATATCATTTTAGTTTCGAGAACATATAATGAGTTTGTTTTCTTATTGAAAAATCGCAAGTGGAGGTGATGTGTTTTCTAAGGGAAATTTTATTTTGACTGAGACTCTAAAAAACTATGTACTATGGTGATATTGTTTTTATAGATAAAGTTATATGAATGTTAATTTTATTTTTTTTAATGATTTTATTTTCATATAAATATTTCACCCTTGGTGAAAAAATATTAGGAGAAGGTAAAGAGAATTGGATAAGGGTGATTCTTAAGAGAAAGATTCTCAGAATTTTCCAAATTCATAATTGTACAAAACCAGTTACAAAAAGAAAATATTTTCCCATAAAATGTTTGTTGATCACTAATTTCTAAGAATATAATTTTTTTTGTGTTAACCATTTTTTAATCTGGTTTATCTGGTCTAAAGAGAATTTTCTAGATATTTTCATACGTATGAAAAAATAGGGATATAGTTTCATGAAAGGGTAAGTTTAGCAAAAAAAATTATTTAACATTTATAATATTTTAATAGTGTATTCAGGGGGAATTTTTTCTAGACCATGATCCATGTAGAGTATTTTTTCAATCAGGGAGAAATATATATGATTCTAATCAATTGAGGAGACCTAAAGGATTATAAATTTTGGAATATTCTTATGTGATGTTGTGTGTTGGAGTAAATAAGTTATAGTTTGACTATGGTAAGGTGTGAAAACCCCAAAATTATGTAAATGTGGAGAACCTAGAATAGAGTGACCCATGAAGAAACTTTTTATCTGCAAAACTAGTGAAGCTCATTGAACTATGGTACGATAGACACCAGTTTTGTGTTTTCTTCTAAAACTAGACACTTGTATTGAATCATGTATAGAAACTTTTGATTCATGCATGTTTAACCTTCATTTATATTTTTATCACTCACATATTTAGAGATAGTGGAGTAAAATAAAAGTTGAATATAATTCATAATAATTTTGGAAAATGATTCTTATGATTGTTAACAATATTGAAGAGAAAATAGTAATTGAATGTCACCACGATCCTCATCGAATGGTGTCATGATATACAATAATATTTCACCATACCATAATCTTAATAATAAAATTAACTCAAAATTATTGTTCTATTAAATGAAAAAATATATTATCTAAATCTTATATGAATAGTCTAAATTAGGAAAACTTTGTTTTTCACTTTGGTAGTGCAAAACCACCATTGTGAGTGATGTTTTTCAAAAGTTTAAAAATTTAAAAATAATATTTTATTCATTTCTTTATAAATACATTATTTAAAATTTAAACGGTAGTTTTACATCTCTCATTAAATATTAATTTTTTTTAAAGAATGATAGGATTTATGAAAATAAATTTCATGGTTTTAGAAAGAAAAGTTGTCTTTTATAAAAGAAAGAGCTTATGAAAATGGATTTGTTGGGAGGTAACAAATGATTAACCATAATTAATTTATCTTATATATGATATTAACATAGTAATTTTACAGTGTAAGAAAAGTAATAAATGTATTAATATGGTTTAAAAATAATGAATCATAATTAATAATTGTGAAAGGGGCTTTGAAACTCTTAGCTTATTTCTGAGTCGCCACCCATCGATTGAGTTTAAGGTCATTAGACAAGAGGCTTGAAATCTCTATGGTGGACAAAATTAAATTTTATATAGTTATTCATTATCTTTTTCTATTCAAAGATGGAGGCTAGGACTCTTTTATTAAATGCAAGTAAAATAAATATACTGAGAGTGAGAACGATAAAACAAGGCAAAGCCCAAAATAGGAAAACAAGCGAAAGCGCCAAACAGAAACTATTTGTTTAATTTTATCAACAGTCACTCTCTTAGCCTCCATTTGTCTTCTCGAAGTGAATTTGGCTCTGCCCTTCCACAACCTCAGCCTCGACCTCACAATCTCCCACTGCTTGAATTCACCTACTTGGGAGAGATTGGAGACTTTCATAAAGTGTCTCAGCATCAGTGCTTTCAGAGTCAGAGCTATCCTATTTTCATTCTTTTCATTTATCAAAAGAGTCATTTTTTGTCATTGGAAACAAAATTTCTTCTACCACTGCTTCATTTTCCCGATCTATATTCTCATGGTGATTTTATCATCAAGAGAGATGAAAATTGAGCCCTGCATCTCACTATTATCATGAATATTCTCATTACAGGAATAATCATTATTCCCTACAATGGACAGCCCAACCACCACTGGGGTAACAACCAAAGTCTGTGTATTCTTGTAGTAAACAAGATGGAATCCTTAATCATCTACTACTGGCTTTTAAGTAGTTTTACAAGATTTAGATATGACTAGAGCATCAGAATATGAAAAATGCATACTGTTCTGATTACCATAGGCATCCATCCTTTTTTGTGATAGTTGATGATCCATCTCGAGATGGAATTCTTCTCTAACTTTCTCTGCAAATGAGTCATAATATTTAGGAGTTAAACAAGACTGTTGGGCAACCACACATTTTCCATTGCTATAAGCATCAACATTGTGAACATTCCCCCTTCCTCACAAATTTCTGCCCAAGGCTTCATCTTATTTTCAGATGTGGAGGAATATATAGGAGGGGAGTCACTTGGGTTATCACCCTTACCATTAACTAGTTGATTAGTTGTATCCTCATGAGCATCACCATGTGCCTCTTTCATCTGCAAAATAAATTCAACAACAATGTCCAGACCATCAATACTCTTGAAAAGATCTTTTCCATTCCCATGATGCAACTGAGGAATACCTATTTTCCGTACATAGGCATTCATTCTCATCTAGTGACAATTAGTCACATTATGACCATGCAAATCACAGAATGTGAAAATAATTGAACAAGGACAAGAAGATAAGTCGTGACCAATAACATTGCATCCCTTACAGTATTTAGGGATTTTTTCATAAACTATCATTAGCTCAATAATATCATCATCAGTTTCGATAATTACCTTGTCAAAAAGAGTCGATCCTAGTTCAACCTCAACCAAGAACCATCCAATGTGACCAAATTGAGCTATCTCTGTTTCCTAGTCAATTTTAACTAGAATTAAGATTGATAAAGCAATATCATATAACATTTTGGAATGCCATAGTATCCAATTTAGCCCATAAACTCTGACCCAAATTTGAGTTGTAGGGTTACCAACCTCCAAGGGATTGAACTTCTTATCGCATTCATTCAACTGAATAATTCTAGTTTTGAGCATGATGGAACCAAAACCCAAGGCTCAAATTTTCAAATCTTCAATGGGGAAAATAATATGGATGTATCCCCGACCACGCGAAACACCCATTCATGATGAGAACCATTGTGTAATAATTTTATAACTTTAATATTTTACTTAAAATTATAAATAAATTAATAATATATATAAATATATATATTACTAAAAATCATTATAATCATATATATTTGTTCATAATGTATATTTACTATCTTAATTATCATGAGAAAATTATTAATATGTTATTCTGACATTTCCCATATTGAACAAGCACTATCCATAAATTTTGAAAATTCAATTATTATATATCTCCAAAATTTGTAAATATCCATAAAAATAATTAATTATTAATCATGTATTTTACCCATGTCAATATAATAATTTTACATTTAATATTTGAATCTCAATGTCACTTAATTTAATATTTCCAATACTATGTTTACGTTGCATCTACGTTGATTATTATATTTATATTTTTGTTATAATAATTATTAACATATATATAAATTGAATAATTTTGTATAAAATTTAATCTGTTTATCATTTATGATCCATTAAATAAGTAAAATAAGTTTTTATTCCATATTTATCAAAATAAGATATCATAAAATATCAGTATTCTTAAAAAAATTGTATATTTTACTATTATCAAAAAAATATTATATTTCTTTGATAAAAACCATAAAAATCAAATGAAGTTATTTTTGATGAGATAAAACCCAAAAATAGTTCATTTTTATAAAATTTTATTTCTTAAATTTTAAAACATAACATTTAAATAGAACTATATGGTATACACATAAAATATAAAGAAAATTTTTTATAGAAAAATGTCCCTTTTAAACATTCATTTTTTATCTTATATAATGAAAATTTATAATTTATTAAATGTTAATATATAATTTTGTACATTAATATATTACATATTTTTTTAATCATCATTTAATGGTGAAAGATTTTATTTATTAAGATAAAATACTAATAATTGTAAAAGCAGTTATTTGAAAAATATCCCATTTTAATATTGAATGACTTTAGTCCTATTAAATTAATTATTTATCACATAATCATTAAATTTATTAAATTTATTGGTATCAAATAATAATTTCAAATAATAACAATATATAAGTAATAATTAATTCTCATCCTTTTATTTATATTATGGTCGTATACTTCATATAAATTTCATAATGATATTTCACACTATATTCTCATAATTTATTGTATTAAAATATTTTGTTATTTATTTTAATTAGGTGTTTTCTGTATGAAAAAAAGATTATTAAAAAGATTATATATACTAAAATAAATTCTAAAATACCAGGGTTTCACATTATTCCGCTAAAACAAATTGATTCCTCACAATTTTAATTTGTTTCTCGTAAAAAAATTTAAGATGTTTTTTAATCAATTTGAAGGGATGGAAAAGGGCATAAAATACCATTTATATGAAAGGATGTCTAAAAATTTACCCTTCTAATTTTGGAGATAATAGTAAATATATAGTGAAATTACAATATACATAAGTGTAAAGATATAACTTTTAATCCATATTGATTGAATTCCATTTTTAAAATGAACTTTAATGTATATTTTAAAACTAGGAAACATAGTGCTTCTAAAATTAATAATTCTTAAAATATTCATTTAAAATTATGATGCACATTCTTATGAATGAGTTTCCAAAACAACACCTCGATAGCATACCAATACATTCATCAAAAGACCTAAATTATTTATCTTCATCTTTCTATATTTATTCTATTCTCATTAAGATAGAAAATATATGAAAATATACATAGTTGATTTATTTCCATTCCATAAGAATAATTTAGCACTTTGATTTTGTGTTTATTTCAATTTCATACACTTATTCATTTCACAAGAAAGGCCAGGAATACTTTTTCATCCCTAAATAATAAAAAATAAATTTTAATGTATTAGGTGATCCATAAAGGTCTGACATGTTATTCCTCTTTTACATTTACATTAATAAAAACAAAATTGGTTTTCATAAGTGAAGATAATAGAAAATATTAATAAACCATCATATAAATAAATAATAAATTAATATTAAAAAAGAAAAAATAAAATCCCAAAGATAAACATAAATGATTCAATAAATAACTATGTCTAATAATCATTAATATATACCAAGTAGAAATTGAGACCCAAAAAATAGAAAATAAACATAACATACTCTGTTAAACCCAACTTAATTTATATCCCCAATTACTTATAATATAATATAACCAAATATTTATTCACCCATGTCATATATTATCTAAAATATAAAAAACAATTCAAAAATAATATGAATCTCCATGACATTTAACGACCACAAAATAATATATGAATATAAAAGATAACAAAATCTTTATTCATCAATTAATATAAAAAATTAGGACATAAATTTCTTTATCAAAAAAATTAGTTTTAATTCACATTAATCCTATAATGTTACCAAAAAATATGATAACCCTTTTTCTTAATTTAACCATAATTGACTCAACATCAAATAATGTATTAACCCTAAATGATCTATATGAATTTAAGTTTTTGTCTCCAAAAATCGAAATAACCATTAAACTATAATTTCAACTTAAGCATTGTATATTAATCAAACCTATTATAAATCACAATAAAAAACTCCCAAATTATCATTAATCATCTTTTCATACAATCAAATAGGTCCTAAAAAGGTTATTAATACCTTTAAACTTATGATCTTTATTAAACTTATCAACACATAAATATAATGCCACTAAAACATAAATCGTAAATCCATATATGTATACATGTCAATAATTAAACTTCCATTACAAAAATTAAACAACTATGTTCTCTCATATTGTATAAAACACCGTTCTTATAAACTAAAATAAAAAAATGTCCTAAGATCCATTAATCGCAATCTAATCATGTTTCAGTATTTAAACATATGGAATTCTATTAGAAAAATTCATACATTTTATATGTCATTCATAGATTATTAATCAAAAACTATAGTAGTATATGAGACTATTAATACTTTGTTCATATAATATTGATGATCCCCAGCTTCATAATTCCTCCAATGATATATATTTTTTAAATTCTAATACTCCTCGCATTAAACAGAATTCTAAATTTTGTGATACCTTAGGTAGGACATTTATTCTCTATTGTGCTTACTGAACTCTTCATTTTTTATTTCAAAATTATTACTCTATACCCACCTTTACCACATATTTAACATATGAATGTTCTTTTGAGACATTTATCTATGTTCTTATTCCCTCATTCATGACACATATGATGTCGAATTGTCTTCATCTATGGTCTTCATCAACATAAGTTTAACAACACTCTATTTTTTTCCTAATGAATTTAGTAGGATATTTTCTTAATTGAATTATTTTCCTCATAATTCATGATAGTCAGATTGGTATGACATAATGATTCCCCACTCCATCTTCTATCTAATGGGTATTATCTCTCTGACAGCCTCTAAATTATCCTTTACAACCATTATTAACATGGTTCATCATGGATCTATAAATTTATTAATAAAAAGAATATTAGTGTGATTATATCAAATAAAATCATAATAAATCTTCCTAGAATAAATAAGATGTTGTTAAAAATGTAACATTATATTAACCTCATTCAATTCTTCCAATATGAACCCCAATTATCTTTAATTTAAAAACCTTTAAGGTTATTTAAGACCCAAAACATATGTTCCCAAATTAATATATTAAACCCTAATGCTTTCAAAAAAACTATTCTCATCTAACAACATACTAACCTATAAATTTAAATACATCCTTTAATAAATATTATGTATAATACCCTATACATAACCAACCTATAATAATGAGTTAATATAAAGGATTGTGTATTCATATTTTACCATGATATTTTAGGATTATAGACTTATATAATTGTTATAACCTATATAAAATTTCTAACACCTCCCTTTAGTGTACATTTTACATCAAAAATAGGTACCCATATTTTAAATCATGATTTACTAAAGACACTTTAGATTCATTCAACATGTATCATCATTATTAAATGATTAGCCATTATTTAGTTCCTACACATCGTTTGGCACTATGATTTTTTTCCGAAAATGTTTGATGAGTATAAAAATATCATTAATGGATATAAACATGAAAACCACTAGTCCATTGAAAAATATGAAAACCCATGAAAAGATTTAACTATTACAATATGAAAACACAGAGATCATGAATAAAACATAACCACATTGGAAAATAATAAAAGATAAAATAAAACATTATAACCTCATATAATTCATTAAAAAAATGTAAAGTTATATTGGGACATCATATCCATCACCTATTTTCACTTGTATTTAACTCTTAATTTAATAACCTATAATCATTTTTTTTTTCAAATCATCATTTCTCTATAGAAAAAAATTGTTACCCAATGTAATGGTGGGATATATCCCATGCTCACCCATCATCATCTCTAATGTCCCAAAAACATTAAATGAACAAAGCATATATAATATTTCTATTTTCATCATTATATCCATTTGAACCGATTATAAAAATCACTATCATATATCTTATAAAAATAAGATGAATGATCAAATTCTATTGATTACTCTTTAAAATGACAAATTCCCCTGAAAATGGGAATTTTATTTACATTGGAAAACCTTGAAAGATTGTTGTGGAAATTTCATAATGATGAATGACCATGATGGGAACGAGAAGAAATTAATTCTATAAATACTACAAGGATATTATTTTCATACATCAATAACATATTCAAATTGACTTGTAAGAAAAAATATAATCATATAATGATTTATGTAATTTATAAGGAAATTAAAATATCATATAGCATGGATTTATTAAAACACTTATATTTAAAGAATAAAACTATTTAAATAATCTGAATGTTATATAGAGAAATTTTAAATCATTTTTAAATATGGTATAAATGAAAAATAAATTAACTCGAGTACTCAGTCACACATTTCTTACTAAAACAACCATAGTTTTAAAATTATATTAATTATTAACTTTATTTAGAAAAAATTTATGTTTAATTCAATTTTTTAATCCTTTAAAATATATAATTATCATGTTTCATTTATTAACTTAATATGTATAGCTCACATTGGTCTTTTTGGGGTTATTCGGTTCATAAACACCAAAACGACATCATTATTTTTGTAATGGAAAATGATTATTTTATAGAGGTTAAATAATCCATATAATTGGTTTTTTATTGTTATAAATTCAGTACAATATTAGTGTAGTTCAATAGTGTATGAAATTGTAACTATTCTGTTAATCTTCAATAGTAATCTTGTTTTTAATGAAAACAATAATATATTCGTGTTTACTTGTAATTATATTTTGATGAAAGATATTTCACCATATGAAATCACAATTAAAAATTTACTTCAATATTAATTTTACGTTCAATAAAAAAAATTGTTTTGGAAGGAATTTATGTTCATGAAAACATCATCGTCCACTTATGTTGTTTACAACTACCATGGTGATAAATGTATTTCAATATTGTTTAAAATAAAGAAACCCCAATAAGTATTTATGTTTTTCTATAAAAAGTAAAGAATAATTAAACTAAAATTATTGATATTCTTTTAAGGATTACATATGTTTTTTATAGACTATGGGGATAGTTGAATTAAAAGTACTTGGTTTTAGAGAAACTAGTTTTTTGTCTTAGTAATGACTTTTGAAAAACTGTTTTCTTGGAGGTAACATATTATTACACATTATTAATTGGTTAAAAATATTCCAATATAATATCAAATGAATCATTACATAAAATAAGTTCATGTTTTAATATGGTTTATAGATAATGTATCAAAACATAGAAAGGTGAAAGAGCTTTGGAAACCCTTTCCCCAATAATTGAGTTTCAACCTATTGGTTGAGGTTAAGGAATTTTGATTGCTGAATTTTATCACACTATGTGATTATAGATGTGTAAATATATGTTTTTAGAGGTATTAATGAATTGTTTTTAAGGAAAAAAGAACTCATATGTGTGTATGGAATGGTTAGATTAATCCCCTTTTATAGGAAAAATTCAATGGAATTTTCACAAATAGTTTTTCTTTAAGGGTTAAATATGTACTTTAAAAATGTAAATTGGTTAAAAAATCAACCAATTATGATTTGATCCACCATTTTCCTTAATAAATTTCTTATTATATTATTTTCATGATATTTTATTTTATTTATCAAAATTTTGGTCAATATTAAATAAACATAATGACTTTTTCAGGACTATTTAAATATTATGACAATAATAACTATCTAGAAAAAATATAATTAAAATATAAAAACATAAATAAAGAATTATCCTTAAAAATAATCAATAAAGTTTTAGTAAAAATATAAATCATTAAAACCTTATCATATTTACTATTCCATAAATATTTTTCTTTTACTTTTCAACTACTTTCACACATGTTGTGTCGACGCTACAAAAGAATTTTAGATAACAATAATATTATATGAAATTAAATATAAATAACTATCATAAACATAATTTAAGTCATATATATTGTGATATATATTCATACCTAAAATATATTTAACATCATCAATTTCTGGAAAACTTATTTAATATTTTTTTTTTACTTTTCTCACCTTGACCAACCACTATACATGAATATGGATAGGTTAAATGTTATATAACTAAGTAATTATAAATCAAAATTATTAAATATTAATCATATAATTAGTTCAATTAAATAATTTCCTTTCTTAAATTTCTTTAAAAGCACATCAAGTTTTACTTTTCGAATGTTATGTTAGTAATACATTAACATTGATAATGATATCTTTGTTTTTCTGAGAATAAATTTTAAGCTATATGAACCAAATAATAATTTTAGAATATATATTTTATATTATCATCTATTATTCATTAAATTAGTTTCTTGTGTTTTTATTCTATATTTTTTTAATAATATACTATTATATATACCGTATCTTAAAAAATAATTTTTAACTATTCACTAAAACAAATTCTTATAATGAAAAACCCAAATATATAATCAGATGATATTATCAACTTTTAGAAACAAAAAATGAATTCCTTTTTACACGATTTAATTTATACAATTTATAAAAATAAATATTAAATAAAACCATGTTGTATATAGAAAAAAAATATAAAGAAAAACAACTTGTATAGAAAAATTACCCTTTAAAACATTATATGTTATTAATATTATATAAGATACATTTATAAGAAATTTTGATTTGATAAATTATTTTTGGCATTAAAATATTACATATATTTATAATTAAATTTAAAAATGTATCATTTAAATTTTTTAAGATAAAATTATTTACAATTTGAGAACATTTCTATTAAAAATATCCCTTTTTAAAATTGAAAAGTTTTAATCTTATCATAATAATTATTTATCCTCTAAGTATTAATTTTTTAAAATTTATTACTATCTAATGACACTTTAAAATCAATAATGATAACAAGTAATTGATAAATTAATTATTTTCTACATACTTTTTTAGGTTTTACACTTCGTGTAATTTTTATAATTATATTTCACACTGTATAAAAATGACTTAGTAAACTATATCATATAGGGATTAAATTTAGTCCAATGTTTCTTGTAAGAAAAGATATTGAACAAAATATTATATAAATTTAAATTAATTCTAATATAATGGGATTTTACAATACTTAAGTCATATAAATGGATGTAATGGGGTGAACTAGTCATGGTATCAATTCAATTTGATAATCAGGTTTGTGGGAGAGTGAGAATGGGTATTATTCCTTATTTTTTTGTATTAAAAAATAAAAAAAAATTCATATAAATCTTTATATAATATATTAAGTTTTTATACTTTTTATTATCATAATTAATAATTACATTATGAGTTTGGTTTTTAAAAATTATATATTCTTATACTAAAAATTTATTCACACATGTAATCTTTCATCAAGGATTTTATTCACCTCTCAATAAAATATTGGCATCCGTCGTTACATTTTTATATAGATTTTTCATTGATTAGTTCATGTTTTGCATGAAATATTCTAAATAACATCTAAATTTCAACTCTTATTTCTAGTGTCTTATGAATAATGATATTTTTTTGTAATGAAATTGTTTTCAAAAAATAATGATTTATTATTTTATTTGAAGCATTGGATAAGGATTATTTAATTCTAAATAACTAAATGAATTTTGTTCTATGACATTGATTTAGTTTGTTTGGAACTAGAAAACCATAAATGTTTAATTGATCTAGTTTCATATTTATGAAGATCATATTTCCTATATTGTTTTATTAGATTATTTTTTATATTAATATTCATTTCAGGTTTTATTTATTGTGGTTTTGTGTCATATCCAAATTGGCATTTTGTCTCAAAATATCAAATAATACCACAAGGACTACATATGAAACATAATTTAAAGAATTATTAGTACAATATAAAAATATTATTTATATTTATTTCCATAATTTGCTAAATTTTTTTAAATTATCTACCTAAAAGTTCCCATTATAATGAATGTCGATATTGTATGATAACGCATATGATAGAAATCATCATTCATGGAAAAACCATGTGTGTGTCTTTTTGTGTGTTTATGTTCATCTGTATATAGAAAAAGGATGACTCAAGTATATATAATAATTAAAAAACTCATATAATTTTATATTTCCTAATTATAATAATTATATAATTAATAATACTCATTCAATTATGGATATTTTAGACTAAAATAAAATACATCATTGAATTGAGATTACATAACATTAATAAATTTTGGACATCCCAATAAACGAGACATTTAATAAAACACCTCTCTCTTATAACACTTATTGAAATATTTATAGAACACTTTTTGATTATAAATTAAACTCTTCTCCATATTATTTTCATAATTTTACTCTCTTTATATATTTTAATTAATAATAAATTTAGGTTTTATTTGTAAATAATATTTAAAAAAATCATGCACACATATTAATTATGATAATCAATTCTATATAAGAGTCTCGATAATTTTTTATGAAAACTTATTCCTTAACTAATTATTTATAGATTTTATGTTCATGTGTTTTGTCTGAATATGACATTCAATATTAATTTTTTCAAACTTTTTCGCATAATTGATAACTATTACATGAAATTCACATTAATTTTCATCAAATGTTTATAATGAACTATTTGATATAATTATTTGAGAATCACGTATAAAGCTTATTACATATGATATTTTTTTCTGTATAATTTATTTAAAATTATTGACCATTGAATATTTTTAACACTTATTTTAATTGATTTTAGATTATATAAGTGTGTATTCACATAAAAACACAAGTATAACTGTTTTCATATTTTTTATATAAAATTGATTTCATAAACACTTCTTACATAAGATAAATACTTATAAATAAGTTTTTTCAATTAAATAAAAAATTGATTTCCAAATACTTATTGTTAATAGAATTTATGATATATTTTGATGAATTCAATAAAAAACTAATTCATTGAAAATAATTAAAACTAAATGATAAGATCTGTTAGATAGTATTTTATATGAAAAATTAAAAATTAAAAACATTCCTTCTTCTTTATTTGTTGAACAATCTTATTTTATTTATTTAATGAATAACACATAAAATACCTTCTTTAATTTGTCTTATTCTGGTAATCCATTATCTATATGAATCATAGAGGAAATCTTAAAGGCCATAATTTCTTGGGTATGTTATAATTTTAGCTTTAAATTAAATTTAGGGAATACTAAGGCTTCAACAAAGGAGTATTTCATTCAAATAAAAAGCAACAAATCCTATAAAATATTTTATAACAGACCATTAAAAAATAAGTAATTATCAAAGGATATGTATGAATAATCATTTCATAAATATATTATTAATTAATATAGTACATTAAATTATATGTAATTATTGTTTCAATAAATCATACTTTACAAGTTTTAAATTTATACACTTACACAACTTGTTACAACTCATTTAAAATGCATCATGATCGTACCATGATTCACTATTTTATTCCACCCTTACACAGCTGTTTTAAACTAGTTTTGTAATGAATATTCCAAATATAATAATAAATTTCACTTTATCATTGAATAATTTAATTAATTTTAATCAACATTATAATGGGAAATGTTACTTGTTTTTATTATTTCAATGTAGGTGGAGGTGATTTGGAGGGCCCTTGATAAAGTGGAAAAAAATTGGGCCAAAATTGCATGGATCCATGGTCATCTGTCCACTTGTTTTCATAGTACACAAAGACGTGCATCCAAATGTGCTGATATTTTGTGCGTCTGTCTATATTTTAATAGGATACATTTCATATTAAGAAACCCAATCCCGATTAGGCTTCTATGGGGCCCATCCGAACTGATATGTCCAAGACACCGAATTTGGACCATGTCAAATGTGGTGTTCTGTATTTTATCAATATCTTGAGTTGTAGTCGTCCACATGGTTCCAAACATTCCATGGAGTCAGTATGGAGGTAGGACAACAACTATTCTATTTTCTATAAATCTAGATAAGGCTGTATAAAGACACAAACACGTGGTACAAGTGGATTGATGAAATCTGTGTGCCTAAAACCACCTTCCAATTTTCCTATAAAAGGGAACCAAGGGATCCTCAATTGAATATTTGGCTAGGAGGCAAGGTGCTGCCATTTTGGAGTCCCCAAAGAGTCCTCTCAACATCTCAAGAAGTTCTGGAGGCTATGGGAAGTTCTACTTCAACATCTTCTTCTTATTCCTCTCCCATGGGTTTCTAAACCCCTTGTGATCACCCGGGGAGGAATGTGATGTAATCCCGAGATTCAAAGTTGTATTATTTTGAATGATCTTTTTTAATTCCATGTTGTATGTTGTTTTTTTATCATCCTATATTTTTATTTAATTGATTTATATACTGGTATGTAATACTCAACTCAAATGATCATGTTTGGGGGTACCCTTTCATGTAATGTTTCACAAACCGTTCATCCCATTTTCATCCCTCATTCAATTGAGTTATTTGTGTGGTTCATATTGGTAAATAGAACTAACATAAGAACTATCAATATCATGCACATTTATGTCATGGTATCACAATGAAATAACATGAAAACCTAGACAACACATCTAATTCTTCATGTGTTTCCATGGTGTGTTTCAGTTATGATGTCGAACACAAATCACCCAATCATCGGAGGTGTCTGGTGAATCGTTATATTTTTTTGACTGTACCCTAGGAGGTATCATAGTATACACTCAGTAAAATTTTGGTTCTAAGTGTTACAGACCACGTATTAAAATATCATTACCCCATCCCTTGAATCGATGAAGGATGATCATCATGAGACTTCCCCGAGTTGATCATGTTTAATCAATCTTGTTCTTTTCTACTTTGTTTTATCGCTTTCATTTCCTATTTTCATCATTAATCATAAAACCCCAAAGTTTTAAAAAACCTAATTCACCTTATACTTCAATATTCAAAACCCTCTTTTTAAATTAATGGTCTAAGGCTCCGTCGAGAGACGACCTAGGGTTGCTGCTATACTGCAGAAATTCTAGTCAAAATTAAACAACTAATTTGATGCACTCGACAACAAGATCAAATTTTGGGGCCATTTCCGGGGAGACAAGATCATTTTTTTATCTTTATTTCCTTTTATTTTTTTATTTTACTTCTTAATTAGTACTCCTTTAAAAACCCCACCCACATTTTATTGTTTTTGTTTTGGATTTTGTCTTTATTTTTGGTTTTAATGTGCGTTCTTTATATCTATCTCTCTCTATTATTCTCCATCCCCCTCTATAATTATGTATTACAACATTATAGTATTTGTTCACCCTTCTTAAGTGAATTTATCCTTATTAAAAAAAACTTCACAAATTATTTACATGACCCGATATGGTAAAGAAACACTACTTCAATTTGACCCTGAAATTGAAAAGTCACTTCACGCACAAATCAAGGCATGTAGAGAAGGTCAATCAAGTAACATTGAGGAACCCCTGTTGGAACCTCAAATGGCCTTAAACCAATCCCAAATTGAACCCAATAAAACCCAAGAAAACATGGCTTCAAATAAACTAACTTTAAATGAACTGACCACCCCTGATGTGGAGTACCAAGCTGCGTACATCCAATATCCCGAGGAAGCAGCCAACATTGAGCTGAGATCAGGTCTCATCCACCTCCTTCCAAAATTCCACGGTCTTCCTGTTGAGGACCCTCACAAAAATCTCAAAGAATATCACATATTGTGCTCCACCATTAAACCTCAAAATGTATCTAAGGACTTAATCAAGTTTAGGGATTTTCCTTTCTCCCTTGATGGTGTAGCCAAAGATTAGTTATACTATTTTCCTACCACAATTGTTGGCTAGAATGAACTAAAAAGAATTTTCTTGCATAAGTTCTTCCCTACCTCCCGAACTGCTTCAATTAGGAAGGAAATATGTAGAATTAGGCAATCACAAGAAGAGACCCTTCATGAATACTGGGAGAGATTCAAAAGACTTTGCTCAAGCTTCCCCCACCACCAGATTAATGAGCAACTTTTAATTCAATACTTCTATGAGGGAATTATCCCCATGGATCGTGGAATGATTGATGCTGCAGCTGGTGTTGCCCTAGTTGTTAAAACTCCTTCCGCCACTCGTGAATTAATAGCCAACAAGGCTCAAAATGCGCAACAATTTGGTATATGAGCTATTGCACCAACCCGAGGAGTTCATGAGGTAAGTCATTCAGCCCTAGAACAAAAGGTAGATACTAAACTTAATGAGATACATACCCTTCTTAGGCAATTAGCTCATGCACAAGGTAACTCACACTCTACTTATATTCCATTACATTGTGGGATTTGTTATGATAACACTCATTTTTCTGACTAGTGCCCACAACATCAAGATTCATCTGAGTCTTGTGCAGCTATGTTCCTAGGGCATCCATTCCAACAAGAACCTCCATTCAAGAAAGAAAAATTCAGACCAAATCCAAATCCATGGTTGCAAGAACAACCCCAATACCGACATGGAGGAAACTCAAGCTACCCCAAGCAGAATTTGTATAAAAAAGGAAAATGGTATGCAGCCTTCTTATCGTTCAACTTCTCAAAACAATCATCTTCCTCATCCCAAATCTGAACCAAGCCTCAAGGACATGGTGAAACAAATGGCAACCCAGAACTTCCAGTTCCAACAGACCACACAATCAGCAATTCAATATTTTCGAACTCAAGTGGGACAATTGGAAAACACAATCGGTGAGCTTAATATGCAAGGGTCTGGACAACTATAATCCCAACCCATTTCCAATCCGAATGACAAAGGTAATGTATGTGAAATTACACTTTGTAGTGGTAAAGAAGTTTCTCCTTCTACTGATTCAAGTCAAAAGGTATGTCCACCTCTTGAAAACACTCTTTCTTCACCCATAAAAGATTCCAATGAAGAAAGAAAGAATAATAAAGACAATAAATTTATCATTATAAATTCCCAAGAAAAATCAATTCATCTTCCTTTCCCTCAAAGACTCTCTAAATCTATGAAAAACATTGATAATGACATTGAAAATGAAATAATAGATACATTTAAAAAGTTCAAGTTAATATCCCATTATTGGATGAAGTCAAGAAAATTCCCCGTTATGCCAAATTTCTTAAAGAACATTGCACCCATATACGAAGGCTGAAGGGGAATGAGAGAGTCAACTTGGGTAGGAATGTCTCGGACTTGATTCAACCAGCAATTCCAACCAAATGAAAGGATCTGGGAACATTCACGATACCGTGTACCATAGGGGAGACCTTCTATTCTGATGCTATGCAAGATTTAGGTGCTTCCGTTAATGTAATGCCTCACTCTTTGTATACTTCTCTATAGGTTGGAGAGCATCAACCAACAGGCATTGTTGTGCAAATTTCCAACCGGAGTACAACACATCCAAAAGGAGTTATCGAGGATGTCCTTGTTAGAGTGACGAATCTCATCTTCCCCTCTAATTTCTACATTCTTGATATGGAAGATACCCGAACCCAAGGACATGCTCCCCTCATACTTGGGAGGCCATTCCTCAAAAAAGAAAAGATGATCATCAATGTTCAAAATAGTACATTGTCCATGTAATTTGGTGGAGAAAAGGTATGTTTTAACATCCTTGAGGCTATGAAACACCCTGTTGAAGAGCACTCCACTCTTCCTGTCTATTCAATGGACATGCTCTCAAATGATGCACACACACACATTTCTCTCCTCAACCCAAACGCTAGTTCATTTTTGTTTTCTTCACCATTGAATGATTGTAGTTTTGATTCATGTTTTGAGTGTTGTGTGGGTTCTAAAATGTGTAAATTTTGTGCTTTAATTGATTAGTGTGTCCATTATGATGTACCCATGACCGTAAATGAATCTGGAAATCTCATTTCTATAGATTATATATCTTTAGAGAATAAACATAAAAACACTACAACAAACTGCCCATTTCCCGGCGGTTTTTTAGCGGCGGTTTTGAAAACCGCCGCTAAAAAAATCGGGGCAGCTATTTCGCGGCGGTTTTGAAAACCGCCGCCAAAAAACCGCCGCGAAACGCGCGTAATTTAATTTTTTTTTTTTAAAAAAAAAAAAATTTTAAAAAAATTTTATGGGTCATTTAGCGGCGGTTTCTGAAAACCGCCGCGAAAAAACCGCCGCGAAATGCAAGCGCGGGAAAAAAATAATAAAACCTAAAAAAAACCTAAGAAACTCTAAAATCACTAAAACGGTCATAACTTTTGACCCGGGAGTCCGCTGGAGCGCCGCGACCAGTCAAATCGAAGACATTGAAGAGATCTAGAGGCACATATGATGAAAACCCAGAGCCGATTTAAGGCCGGGAAGATATAAGAGTTATAAGAAAGTTGAAAAAAGTTTTCCAACTTCAAACGGCCATAACTTTCGCTCCGGGTGTCCGTTTTGGCTCCACCACATATCAAATCGAAGCCAGCGAAGAGAGCTACGCACCGATTTGACACAAGCAAGCTTCTGTCAAGGTTTTCGACCCCAAAAAACCCTCCGAAGGCCTCCAAAACCCTCTTTCCGTCACCGGTGCCCCTTCGAACTTGCCTTCAAACGGACCTAACTTTTTATCCGCGTGTCCATTCGGACTCCTCCGCCTGCCAGATCATAGCTCGTTCCATGAGCTTCAGTTTGACTGGTCGCGGTGCCCACATGGACTCCTGGATCATATGTTATGCCCGTTTTAGTGGGTATCGGGTTTGTTATGTTTTTCGATGCCTCGTTTCTAGCACCCGTTCCCCGTCAGCTTTTTTTTAAATGGTCGTAACTTCTAATCCACCCATCCATTCAGTCTATTTCACATATCAAATCGAAGAACATTTCCGGATCTTTGATTTGATTGGTCGCAGATCTGGAACGGACTCTTGGATCATAAGTTATCTCTGTTACTGTGAGTTCAATGTTTTTGTCACTTTATGACTGTTTTAACGGGTTTTAACGGTTGCTCCATTTATTACTATCTATTATTGACTCCATGACTCCATGGATTATTATCATTATCAATGGGTTTGGGGGGGGGGTATGATGATTATGTTGAATTTTTAATAGGTTTTTCAGAGTTGTCATGTTTTCTCATGCTTATCAGTGCTTCCCCATCCGTTTTCATGTGTTTTCATTATTTTCCTCCATTGTCATGTCTGTTCATGTTTTTTCATGCGTTTTATATATTATATCTTATTTATTATTATTTATTTATTATTATTATTTATTTATTATAATTCATTGTTTCTTATTTATTATTATTTTTTATTTTTTTATTTGTTATTTATTATTTATTGTTATTATTGATTATTTATTGTTTATTATTTATAGTTTATAGTTTATTGTTTGTTGTTTATTGTTTCTTATATATTTTTTATTGTTTATTGTTTATTAAATATTAAATATTATTTATTTTTTATTATTATTTATTATTTATTGTTTATTATTTATTACTTATTATTTATCATTATTTATCATTATTCATTATTATTATGTATTTATTATTTATTGTTTATTTATTACAATTTATTTGTTATAATTTATTTATTATTTTGTTATTTGTTATTTATTATTTATTATTTATTATTTATTATTTATTATAATTTATTATAACTTATTATTTATTTTTAATTATAGTTTATTTATTATTTATCATTATTTATTATTATTATTTATTTTTTATTAATTATTATTATTTATTGATTATTAATTATTAATTATTATTTATTATTATTTATTATTATTCTTATTTATTGTTTATTATTTATTATTTATTATTTATTATTTATTATTTATTATTTATTATTTATTATTTATTATTTATTATTTATTATCTATTATTTATTATTTATTATTTATTATTTATTATCTATTTTTTATTAATTATTATTATTTATTGATTATTAATTATTAATTATTATTTATTATTATTTATTATTATTTATTATTATTCTTATTTATTATTTATTATTTATTATTTATTATTTATTATTTATTATTTATTATTTATTATTTATTATTTATTATTTATTATTTATTATCTATTATTTATTATTTATTATTTATTATTTATTATTTTCTATTTATTATTTATTGGTTATCATTTATTGTTTATTCTTTATTGTTTATTCTTTATTGTTTATTCTTTAGTATTATTTATTTATTATTTGTTATTTGTTATTTGTTATTTATTATTTATTATTTATTATTTATTATTTATTCTTTATTCTTTATTATTTATTATTTATTATTTATTATTTATTATTTATTATTTATTGGTTATTATTTATTATTTATTGTTTATTATTTATTATTATTATTTACTATTTGTTATTTATTATTATTTATTTATTATTTATTGTTTATTATTTATTATTATTATTTACTATTTGTTATTTATTATTAATTATTTGTTATTTATTGTTTATTATTTATTATTTTTTATTTATTTTTGCTATTTATTATTTATTCTTTATTATTTATTGGTTATTATTTATTGTTTATTATTTATTGTTTATTATTTATTATTATTTACTATTTGTTATATATTATTTATTCTTTGTTATTTATTATTTATTATTTATTTTTATTATTTATTTTTATTATTTATATCAATTAGTTATGTATTATTTGTCTTTTCAATTAATATATATATAAGTATATAATATTCTGTTTATTAACCATATAGTGAGATTGGTGTAGTGGTAAAGTGTGTTGAGTGATATCCATGAGGTTGAGGGTTCAAATCTCACCCAACGCAGAATTTATATATATTGCATGGGGCATGGGCATGTGCATGGCATGGGGAGTAATATAATAATATAATAATATAATAATATAATAATATAATAATATAATAATATAATAAATAAAAATAAATAAAAATAAATAAATACGAAAATAAATAAAAATAAATAAAAATAAATAAAAATAAATAAAAATAAATAAAAATAAATAAATACGAAAATAAATACGAAAATAAATACGAAAATAAATACGAAAATAAATAAAAATAAAAATAAATAAATAAAAATAAATAAATACGAAAATAAATAAAAAAAAATAAAAATAAATAAAAAAAATAAAAAAAATAAAAATAAATAAAAAAAATAAAAATAAATAAAAATAAATAAAAATAAATAAATACGAAAAATAAAAATAATATAAAAATAATATAAAAATAAATAAATACGAAAATAAATAAAAATAAATAAAAATAAATAAAAATAAATAAAAAAAATAAAAATAAAAATAAAAATAAAAATAAAAATAAAAATAAATAAAAATAAATAAAAATAAATAAAAATAAATAAATACGAAAAATAAAAATAATATAAAAAATAATATAAAAATAAATAAATACAAAAAATAAAAATAATATAAAAAATAATATAAAAAAGAATATAAAAATAAATAAAAATAAATAAAAATAAATAAAAATAAATAAATACGAAAAATAAAAATAATATAAAAAATAATAAAAAAAAGAATATAAAAATAAATAAAAATAAATAAAAATAAATAAAAATAAATAAATACGAAAAATAAAAATAATATAAAAAATAATATAAAAATAAATAAATACGAAAAATAAAAATAATATAAAAAATAATATAAAAAAGAATATAAAAATAAATAAATACGAAAAATAAAAATAAAAAAAATAAAAAAAAATTCATTTAGCGGCGGTTTAAACCGCCGCTAAACAACCGCCGCAAAATAAATAAATAAATATTTAAAAAAATAAATAAATATTTAAAAAAAAATTTAAACCGCCGCTAAAACATTTAGCGGCGGTTTAAACCGCCGCTAAAAAACCGCCGCGAAACGTTCTCCGGCGGTTCTTAAAACCGCCGCCAATAGTTTCCCGACGCCACATTTAGCGGCGGTTTTTCAAAACCGCCGCCAAACCATTTAGCGGCGGTTTAAACCGCCGCGAAACGAAAAAAAAACCGCCGCGAAATACATTTTTTGGTGTAGTGAAAGATAGACTGTTTAATGGACCTCACTCCCCCTAAATCCCCTCCCTCAATCCAAAAACCACCGGTTTTGGAGCTTAAACAAATTCCTTCTAATTTAAAATATGCATATCATGAGGGTATTGACCAATTTCCTGTCATTATTTTCAATAACCTCTCTCCACAACACGAATAGAAACTGCTCAAACATTTGACATAGTGTAAAAAGGAAATAGGATGGACATTGGCTGATATTCCCAGGATTAGCCCATCTATTTTTATGCACCATATACTTTTGGATGATGAGGCTAAGCCCGTAAGACAATTTCAACAATAGTTGAATCCCACTCTCCTTGAAGTGTAAAATTGGAAGTCAGTAAATTAATTTTTGTGGGGATCATTTATCCTATATATGATAGTAAATGGGTTAGCCTAATGCAAATTGTTCCTAAAAAACAGGAATAACAGTTCTCTCAAATGAAATGAATGAGTTGGTTCCAACACGTGTGCAAAAAAGTTGGTGAGTATATATTGACTATAGTCGACTTAATCATGCCACGCAGAAGGACCAATTTCCATTAACTTTCATTGACCAAATGTTAGAACGATTGGCCAGTAACTCCCATTATTTTTTCCTTGATGGCTATTCGTGTTATTTCCAAATCCATATAGCCACTAAGGATCAAAAAAAAACCACATTTACCTGTCCATTTGGAACATTTGCATACAGAATGATGCCATTCATTCTTTTTAATGCTCTTGGTACTTTTCATCCATGTATGTTGAGTATTTTTTCTGAGTACCTTGAGAGTTTTATGGAATTATTTATGGAATATTTCATGGTATATGGATCTTATTTTGATGATTGTTTGGAACCACTAGGTTCTGTCCTCCGCTGCTGCATTGAAAAAGATCTTGTTTTAAATTATGAGAAATGACATTTCATGGTTGAGAGAGGGATTGTTCTTTGGAATTTCATATGAAATAAGGTAATTCAAGTTGATAAATATAAAATTGAATTAATTTCAACCCTTCCATTTACAAAATGTGTCCATGAGGTGCGATCTTTCTTGGGTCATGCTGGTTTTCACCGCCGATTCATTAAAGACTTTAGTAAGATCGTACATCCCTTATCTTGTTTATTACAAAAGGATTCTGAATTTTTTTTGATAAAAATTGTGAGTGTGATTTCAATTCACTAAAAATGAGTCTCACATCACCTCACATAATCCAACCACCAAGGTGGGATCTTTCCTTCGAACTTATGTTTGATGCCTCTAACATTGCAGTTGGGGCAGTTTTATCACAAAGGGTTGAGAAGTCCCCTCATGTCATTGAGTATGCCTCACGTACCCTTGACCCTGCCAAGCTAAACTACACAACCACTACAAAATAACTCCTTTATATTGTGTTTGCCTTGGAAAAAATTCATTCATATCTTCTCGGGTCAAAAATCATCGTCTTCTCTGATCATGCTGCCCCTTGTTTCCTCCAAAAGAAACATGAATCCAAACCCCGCCTCATTCGATGGATGCTCCTCCTCCAGGAGTTTGACCTTGAGATTAGAGATAAGAGAGGGGTCGATAATGTGGTAACTGACCACATTAGTAGGATTTCCCCACCATTGGACCATCATGTTGACTCACCCCTACCCATTGGAGAATTCTTCCCTCATGAGACCCTTTGTGATGTTGTGGACCTTACCCCCTGGTATTCGGACATTGTTAATTTTCTAGGAACATCTATGGTCCCTACTGATTTTAGCACTTCACAATCCCAGAGACTTAAACATAATTCTCGATGGTACATTTGGGATGACCCATATTTGTGGAGGATCTGTAGTGACCAGGTTGTTCGTAGGTGTGCCCCTGACCATGAGTTCAACTCTGTTTTGACCTTCTGCCACACCTTGGAACGTGGGGGCCACTTTGCCTCTCAACGTACAGCTCGAAAGGTCCATGACTCAGGAATTTATTGGCCAAAATTGTGTAGGGATTCACATAGATTCTTCAAGTGATGTAGTAATTTTCAATTCATAGGGAATATCTCCAAGAGGAATGAAATTCCTCAAAAGAACATGTTATTTTGTTAGATCATTGATGCATGGGGCATTGACTTCATGGGGCCTTTTCCAAATTCATTTGTCTTTGTATACATCTTATTGGCTGTTGAATATGTATCTAAATGGGTGGAAGAAAAGGTCACCAGGACATATGACTCTCGAGTGGTTGTTGATTTTATGAGCTCCCAAATTTCCAGTAGGTTTTGTTTACCAAGATTCATCATTAGTGATCAGGGTTCACATTTTTGTAATCGCAACATGAAAACTTTTCTTCATAAGTATGGGGTTTATCATAAAGTCTCCACTTTATATCACCCCAAAACTAATGGACAAGTAGAAATATCAAATGTGGAAGTTAAACGAATCTTGGAAAAAATGGTACAACCAAATAGGAAAGATTGGAGTTTTCGCTTGGATGATGCTCTTTGGGCATACCATACAGCTTTTAAAACCCCAATCGGAATGTCACCATACAGATTTATGTTTGGAATGTCTTGTAACCTACTAGTGGAGGTAGAACACCATGCATATTGGGTTGTTAAACAATGTAATATGAACCTTTCAGATGCAGGTGAGTAAAGAAATTTGAAGATTCAAGAGTTGGAAGAAATTTGACATGATGCATATGAAAACTATCGAATATTTAAAGAGAAGTAAAAGGATATTCATGATATCATGAATCACCAACAGAAGTTCCATATTGGTGAGAAGGTCCTCATGTACAATTCCAGGCTTAAGCTCCACCCAGGTAAGCTTTGTTCCTGATGGCTCGGTCCTTATACTATTACTAATGTTTACTCTTTTGGGGCAATATATGTTTTTCATGAGCAGAGTGGATGAAGTCTTACCGTCAATGTGTAGCAACTTAAACACTTCTATAAGGATTTTCCGACGAATCCGGTGGAGGAGATCTACCTTCTCGACGCATCATACTAGTAAAACACACCAGGTTTTATCCTTCCTTATCACAATCTCAATTATTTCAGTGAGGACAGTCCATACTCTAGGTGTGGGGGGTTGGATACATTCCTAGGTTAGTTAGGAATTTTTATTGTTTTCTCCTTTTGTTTCCACTTTTTGGACTTATTTATGGTATTTTCATTTTTCCCCATCAACAATTTTGAAGTTCCATGATTTGGTGACAATAAAGTGGGGAAAGTAAAAATACCATAACGAATACTAAAAAGAGTATTTATATGCATATAACATCAGGGAGTTATTTTTAGTGAATTGGTTTTCTATCAATGATTTAAATGGTCGTATCTATGTGAAACATTTGAGATGATTGATGCCCATTGTGTGAGTAGTTTTTGGGAAAAATGTGTCACTAATATCTCCACAAATTTTTTCACCAAACCACAAAGTGTGACTATTTCTTACATAATATATGGTAAATATATGTTGGGTTAATATTTTTCATCTTTAAATTATATTTCCATACGTTCGTTCCTTATCTGATCTATTTAATTACTGTACCAGATTGACCTATGTCTGTGTAACAAATGTCCGACTGTTGTACGCCCTCAAAAAAATTGTTGTGTCTTGGGCAGGTCAAAAACCACACCTCCTCAAACTTTGATCTTGTTATAACTATTTCAATTAGTGTTGTGAGGAGATCATACAAGGGTTGAGAGATGAGTGTGAGATTTGTTCCAATTGCAACATCAAAAAAATATATAATAAATGAGGAGAGTAATGAAATGTGAAACATATGGGAATATCTAAGTCGGAATCATATGGTTTGACATCTGGGAATTCTTAAATGAGTGGGTCTTGAAATATGATTGCAAAGGCTGTAGGACAGGTTCGGTGAAAAAATCATTTAAGCTGAAAAATGTTAAAATAACATATATATATTGGATAGCAAGTGGAAAGAAGAGCATAAGATGGTTTTCACACACACATGGAGTTTTAGTGTCATGGTTTACCTCTGGATTCCTTGCTCAATTGGGTATCTTGAATCTTTTTGAATTTCTCTATGATATGATTTATGAGACATCGTTTTCTATTTTCACTAGGAAGAACACCTTGGTGTGGTTCGTGCATTGATCAATGTACTTTAAATAAAATTTTCTCAAATGATAAATCTTCAGGATGTTGGAAATATATATATATTCATCATTGTATTTGGATATGTGACTTTTCCCAGGAGTGCAATTGTTTAGGTGTGGGGGTGTGATCGTACCCCAATTCACTGTTTTATTTCACCCTTACACCACTATTTTAAACTAGTTTTGTAATGAATATTCCAAATATAAGAATAAATTTAACATTATGTTTGAATCATTTAATTAACTTTATTAAAAATTATAATGGGAAATGTTGATTTTTTTATTATTTCAATATACGTGGAGGTGATTAGGAGGGCCCTTGAGGAAGTGGAAGAAAAATGGGCCAAAATTGCATGGATCCATGGACAACTATTCACTGTTCTGCATAGTAAACAAAATTCGTGCATTCCCATAGGCTGATATTTTATGGGCCTGTCAAAAATTTAATACTCTACATTTCATATTAAAGAACCTAATCCCGATTCGGCTTATATAGTGCTCATCCGAACTGATCTGTACAAGACACCTAATTTGGATCAAGTCAAATGTGATGTTTTGTATTTTATCAATATCATGAGCTGTTGTTGTTCAAATGGTTTCAAAATTTCGTTGGAGATAGTCAAGAGGTATGGATACAAATTTTCAATTTTCTCTAAAGTGAGATAAGTCTTTATAAAGAAAGAAATGCATGGTACAAGTGGATTGATGAAATATGTGTGCCTAAAACCACCTTCCAATTTTCTTATAAAAGGGAACCAAGGGAGCCTCATTTTCAAGTTCAGCCAGGAGGAAAGGTGCTGCCATTTTGGAGTCCCCATGGAGTCTTCTCAACATATCTAGATGTTCTGGAGGTTATGAGAAGTGATACTTCAACATTTTCTTCTTCTTCCTCTCCCATGGGTTTCTAAACCCCTTGTGATCACCCGGGGAGGAATGTGATGTAATCCCGAGCTTCAAAGTTGTATTATTTTGAATGATATTTTTTAATTCCAGGTTGTATTTTGTTTTTCCTCATCCTGTATTTTTATGTAATTTATTTATATACTGGTATGTTATACTCAACTCAAATGATCATGTTTGAGGGTACCCTTTCATGTGATGTCTCAAAAACCATTCATCCCCTTTTCTTCCCTCATTCAATTGCGTTATTTGTGTGGTTCATATTGGTTATTTGAACTCACATAAGCACAGTCAAGATCATGCAAATTTATGTCATGGTATCACAATGAAATAACATGCAAACCTGGACAGCATATCAAATTCTTCATGTGTTTCCTTGGTGAGTTTCGGTTATGATGTCGAACACAAATCACCCAATCATCGGCGGTGTTCGGTGAATAGTTATGTGTTTTCGACAGAACCCTAGGAGGAATCCTAGTATAAACACAAAAACATTCTGGATTTAGGTGTTACAAACCAGGGATTAAAAGATCATAACCCTATCCCTTGAAGTGATGAATGATGAGCATCACGAGACTTCCCCGGGTTGATCACGTTTAATCAATATTATTTATTTCTACATTATTTTATCACTTTCATTTCCTATTTTCATCATTAATAATAAAACCCCCATGTTTTAAAAAACCTAATTCACCTTCTACTTACATAATTGAAACCCCCTTTTTAAATTAATTTTCTAAGGCTCCGTCGAGAGACGACCTAGGGTTGTTTTTATACTACATAAATTCTATTCAAAATTAAACAACTAATTTGACGAGCTCGACAACGCGATCACATCATCAAATGTTAAATTTTATAACATATCTAATTATAATATAATAAATATAAATAAAATTCAATAATGTGGTACAATATCCCATATTGCCAAATAACAAAACCGGTGTAACAATAAATATCAACAAATATTTCAGGATGTGATATATCTCTTATCATTACCAATAATAATGGATTCATCCCACATAGATCATAATATTTTTTTCAAGAATGAAACATATTTATAATTTACACCAATTTCAAATTATTTTTTATAAATTGTAACCAATTCTGAATTTATACCCAAAGAACTTTTGGATAAAACTCTAAACACTTATATGGAAAATAACATTTTAAATATCATAATTTTGGAAAAATTATTTATTCCTACCAAAATTACAAATTAAAAATCTTGGGGGTGTGGCATTGTAGGAATTCATAGCATTGAAAATGAGTATCAACTATCATTCCATAATCATTGAAAAAGTGATGAGTTTAGGAATACTTCATTTATTCTCATGTTATGAAATGGTCAATAGGAATCTTCAAAAAAAATTGATACTCTTTAATATTGTCTACAGTGTATATATTCATAATTCGTTCATAATCATTCAATACCTTTCTTAATGACATCCATTATAGATATGACACATGGAACGTGATAATATCATATAGTTAAAATCATATATTTTAAATTTGCAAGTTGGCAGTCGACTGATATAGAAGGATAAACCACACAACATTCATAAAATAGATGAGTACATCACACATACCTCAACAAGTTAGGGCCTTAAATTTATTTTCTATTAAATAATTTAGCGATATTATGTAATATAATATGTAAGATGAAAAATCCAATATTTTATATATGCAACTACCCACCTGATAAAAAATATACCCAAAAATCCCTAAATTAGATCATCCTTAACGGTGATATAAAAACATCAATTTTTCTGTTTGACATCACATGTTATTATTACAATAAATATATTTTAGATAAAAACTGATAGGGTGGGAGTGTAGGGTTTTATTCAAGAATTGAATATCCTTATGATTTGGATTTTGAGCTGCATTTTGGTGGGGTTTCTCCTCCTTCCAGACAATCTATGGAACCATCAATGAAAGACGTATGTGGGAGAATAACACAAGATGATGGCACTAAGAGGAGGTATTTCACATCTTTGTAACACCCCAAGCTTCCACTGTACTTTTTCCTTTGAATAATGTAGTAGTTTGTGTTGTATGAGACTTGGTGTTTTAACACACCACGACCCATCAAACTAGTCTGCATGAATTTCAATACTCACTTTTTGAAATTTTATAAATTACATTTCTCAGAATGGACTTCATTTTTGAATTAAGAATATCAAAATTAGCTAACGGGGAATTTTTGTAATTTTTCGAAAAACCTTCATTTCTTGTCGAATAGTGAAAAAACACAAAGTTATTGTTTACCCAAAAAGATGGGAGGCAGGCTGGAATGTTGCTCCTAAAAAATATGTCAAGAAAAAGTAAAAATGCACAGGAAAACAAAGTCATGAAACAGATCAAGAAAGATAGGTATAAACCACACCACAAATATTATCCTGGACAAGGTCATTGCAAAAATCAGGCGAGACGCATGACCAATTGGAACTAACCTCTAACATTGCTCTCTTGGAAATAGCATCAGCAAACCGATTTTCCTCACGATAAACATGCGTTACTTCAAGAGAGAGTACCTCCGCAAGCCGCATACATTTTATTTAAGTAATTAATTAATTTATTTTAATTTATTTTAGGTCAAAATAGATACATAATACCTATATAAGTTCAATGTAATTCCTTGGATTCATTTTATAATAAGTTTACATCTATAAAATATTATTAAACCTTTTACCGTCTTTTACCAACCATCTTGAGCATTTTCAAATTTTCAAAAAAAATAATTGTACCGATTATGTGAGATGAATTCGAAAATACTGAGAGACATAGTTGACATAAGTATGTAAAATGTGGTTCAATAAGATGAATATAATATTTCATGAATAGTAACATTTGAATTTTATTTTCCATAGTTAAAAGTTAATCAGGTAATTAATGGTAAGAATGATATTATAATTACCCTAACACATGACGTAATTCTATTAGATAAGTGTAATTCGACCAAAAACAACCATAGGAATAGAATATGACCCTTTTTGATCCAAATGGATTAGATTACTATATTTATTATTATTTTATTTAAAGAAATGTTAAAAGAGTTAAATTCAATGTTTAATAACTAAACCTTTTTTAATATAGGGTTACATTCAATATAAATTCGAATATAAATATTCATCAAAAAGCTAAAAAGATTTCATACATAATGGTATTTCATTTATAATTTATGAAAATTAAATAATTTAATTTATTTATGAAAAAATGATGGTGCAATAATTACCTTAATAATGATCATTATCATATCAATTTTTATTAGTGAAAAAAAACAAACTAGAACCTCAACCCCACAGCCTCTCATCCCCAGAAGGGACCTAAGGAGGTATAAAATAGTGAAGGCCAAGGGAATCCCCTTGGATAACGTTCACCCCTTCTGGTTTGAGAGTATCAATATTATGTATACAAACTAGATCTGGGCCAATGACCTCCCAAGAAGCAAGATAGTCTGCCACCTGGTTTCCTTCCCTCCAGGAGTCCATCACTTTAGTAGTGTTAGAGATCATACCTCTACATTTTCTAATAATATATGTAATAGACCAAGGATTGAGGAAGAGGCTATTTATGGCATCATGGAGAATTTTTGAGTCTGTTTAAACTTCGGAAATGGAAATACCTTTTTGTTGGCAGAGTGAAAGACCCAGCAGCAAGGCCTTGGCTACTGCCAAAAGAGAGGAAACTTGGCTAAGATGAGAAGAGAAGGCCAAGCAGACCGAGCACTGTGATTCCGGGACAACCCCACCCCCTCGCAAGATTACCAAAAGAAAAAACCCTTCGGTTTTAAGCTAGACACCTCTGGATGGAGGGTTCCATCGGAACCAATGGCCTTTAGCACTGGTGTCCACCGCCTTGGTGCATTGCTACCTCGGATGCATCAAGCATAGAGAAGGAGCCTCACACCACTTACTATAGAGAAAAGCCAGGTCAAGGAGGATGTTCTATGTGAAAATGATTCCATACTTACCCAAGGACTGGACCCCGTCATGCCTCCGGTTGTTTATGGCCTGCCAGATACACCAACAACCAGCTTGCTGGATCAAGGTACGAGCCACTTTCTCCGGGCCCTTGTCACCCGAGCTGTGGAACCAGCTCTCAAGAAATGGGAGGTCCACCATGTTGAATTAAAAAAATTTCTAGGTTAATATTAAATGTTCTGGTTGATTTTATAAATTTTATTCTAAGTGATAATGTTTTTATGGATTTCAAAAAAAAATCAAATATAAATAGTGTAAAAATTGACATAATTGAGTTTTTAAAGAAAATATGATATTATAAATTGATATAATATTTCTAAAAAAAATATGTTTCGGAAAAATGACTTATATAAGGTCATATATATTAATAATGAACCACCTGGGGTTCACATGTAATATTATAGTATGTTTATTAACTATATAATATAAAAATACGAAAGGACATGGTAAATGTGAAACAATTTAACTAAGAGTTAAATGTAAAAGATAATGTTAATATGGTGACCTAACCCTATCTAAAACTAATTGGTTGAGTGGTTATCGACCCATCCCCACCATAGCCTCAAAATAAATCATTTTGGGGAAATTATAAACCATAAATGATTTTATTATAAAATAATATTTCATGATTTTCCGAAAGTGACCATCTCCTCTCTTATAAAAGGGTACTTCGTCTTCTCTTAATTTCACATCTCCAAAGCCATTTGGATCAGCCAACCCCTGCCCAAAATATCCCCTAGACTCTCCCCCTTAAACCTATAGACATTACTTTGATCCTAAATCAAACCTAAATATCCCTTCTGATCAACTCTAAAGGAAACACCTTAAGAAGATGTAATAATTTCACCACACTCTACCATGTTCTTTTCTTCTTCGTCTTCCCCTTTCATTGTGGTTTCCATACCAAAATAATAACTCTAATACATTATAAATACTATGATATTCTTATAAATATGTTACAACCATATTTGTTATTCTATCCATCCTATAAATGAAAAAGTCACCATATGTGTGTACGTACGACTTACCGTCTCCAGGTCGTGGTGTAGTTTGATATTCAAACACTTCATTATTTAAATGCATATAATAATTAGTTTAACTAATTTAAATAATAAATATAACATGTTAATAATTCTGTATATATTATATACCGTCCAATTACATTCTATTTCACCATCAATATAGTGATATTTTCGCCCGTGTGTATGTATGGATTACCGTCTCCACGAACACGATGAAATTCATTCCCCATAGTAATCATTCCAAAATAATTTTCATTTTATTATTTAAAATAATGTATAAAAACAAAATATCAGTCTGTATTTGAATAAAATACTTTCTATCCATAACAAACATGGCTTACAGAACAAATCATATAGAGGAAGACGAATCAGTTAACAGCCAAAACGATGATACTACTGAAATATTATTAACAAATAAATATTATAGGATAATATATGATATAATATTTATGTATATAGTTCTTTCTTAATTTAATAACAATTTTTTAAAAAATATAAATGATGTTAACATAAAATCAACTAAGGAAAAGTAAAAGGCAAGGGTTAATTCTACAATCTCTTTACTTATCTGAGGTTGTTAATATGTAAGTATATACTAGGACCACTTTATCATCCACATCCATTTTTTCTTAAAAATGTAATTCAAAAAATAATTAAAATTTAATAGACTATGGTTTAAAGTCATTTATACCTTAATTTGGACATATATGTTTTGAAAGATATCTTTTTGTCATTTTCCAAACAATTTACTTTATGAAATTTTTGAAAAATTAAGGTAAAATGCCTATTATTAACTTATACGGCTGGTGTGGCTATTTTCCATAGTTATAACATCATCGATGCTTCCCATACCATTATATAAGTATATTTTAAAAATAAATGTTTTATTTTATAATTAAATGACTTTTAAATTATTTTAAAATATAAAGGGATATTTCTCAAAAAAAATTGATTTTATCTATGTCAACATCCATTAATGTATTTTACACATGTTTGAAGTTGATTTATTATGATAGAATTATTCAATATTATATTGAAGGTTTTTTGATATGTTTGACTAAGGATGTGTTATTTTTACACTATTCATGGTTTATGGACAATGTATTGACATTTTTTATTCTAGTTATAAATCAAATGTTTTTGTTATGTTTAAACCTTTTCATATGAGAAATGAATTGGATTAGTAGGTGACGGGTGGAGCCACCAATAGCTCATCGATACATCGGTAGGTCTCATGAGACAATCTAGTTTCCTGGAACAAGGCCTTGACAAAATCTTATTTATAGTCTTGGCACAAGTCCTTGACTATGTAGTTATAAAGTTTGGCATTATGCATTCTAGCATTATGAAATTGTCTATTGATTTTACATGTGATTATTCGAATAGTAAAATATCCTTGTAAATAAGTAAATGGATTTATTTGATATATATTTTCCATATTATGATGAAGTTTATGTTTAAAAGTCTTGTGTTTTAGTCTTATACATTGCATTAAATGTTTGTGGTTATTCTTTAAAGTTCCCGCTATATTGTTATCCTTACTGAGAATCTGAGTTCACACATTTTTATGTTTTATTTTTCCCATGATGTGAAGAAGTATATTATGACTGTCCAATAGGGGTAGTTTAAGGTATAAATGTGGTCAATATAGAAAATGTTGTTGTTTTTTCATTTTATAATGTAATGTAATAATGAAGAATGTATCTAGTACATCCAAAGCTACTAAACTGATCAGTCATTCGGGATTTTGATCCCTTGTGATAATGACAATGTTAGGTAATAATGGACTAACTCTATGTAATTGGGGTAGGGGTGTTACAGTTGGTATCATTGGAAGTTTAGTACAAACCATGGAAACTATATTTAGATAAAATCTAATTAGAGAACATTCCCCTAATATAGACTTTGAGGATGGGTATAGACGAACATTTTAGAATTTTGGTAATGTAGAGATTTTTTGTATTTTACAAGAAATACATCCCTATCTAGATACGAGCAGGTAGAGGCGGCTCTGGCACAAATGTACCAAGGAGTGAAAACTCCGAAAAGGAGTTTCGGGCTTGACCTGGGATATCCAGGTACATGACAACAGGCCCTACTACAGTCTTTGTTACGACACTACCAAGGGATATGCTTAGGATAATTCACATTTTTGTTATAAACCATTATGACGGATTTATGATTATATACCCCCTCAATGAAAACATTTTTTATGATTATATATTATATCTATAAATTGGTCAATTTATGTTAAGTGTTTTACAAGTATTGAATTATATATTTCGATTCATAAAATAATATAGTGTATGCCATTGTTTAAAAATGCTGCCTAGTTAATGGAATGTAAACCATATCGATGCACATAATCCATGTTGGGATTTCCCTTCTACTGAAGATAATTATAGTGGAGCTGGTGATGCAACTAGTGCTGATCATCTTATCAGCATATTGGGACAACTCACTTATGTTATGAATAATAACCTACCCGTATGGAGCACCCAGATCCACAACATAGAGGATCAATTCTAGTCTGCTTTAGGAGGCAAAAACCACAAAAATTCAATGGGAGTACAAATCCATTAGTAGATGAGAAGTGGATAAGTTCCTTAGAGAAAATATTTCATGATTTGGGTAGTAGTGAAAGGGAAAAAGTTATCAAGGAAATTTATCACCTCATGGGAGATGAAGATCAATTGTGGTAATTAATCAAAAACACAATGGAATATGAAGATATATTGAACATAAAATGGAGAGAGATTAATGATATTTTAATGTAAAAATACTTTTCTCCTGACCATTGAGCAGATAAGGAAATACAATTTATGAGTCTGAGGGAAAACGAGGATGAGAATGTCGCAATGTTTGAGGCTAATTTTTGATGGTTAGAAAGGAATGAAATAGATTATATATGCAACCCAAGGAGTAAGATTGATTTATTCATTGATGGGTTGAAAAATTCTCCATCAAACATTAGTCTCACAATCCTTCTCATCGTACGATGATATAGTCTCATGCGCTATCAAGACAGAAAATGAATTCCCTAATTATTACGACTGTAATGCAAAGAAAGAGAAAAATAGATCAACTGAAAACCTTGGAAATTGAAATAATGTTAAGAAGGGAAATGTTGAATATACATCCTATGGTAAATGTGCGAAGAAACAACCTGGTACTTTCCCGAAGGGAATTAGAGTCTGTTTCAAGTGTGGTGAAAATGGCCACCATTCTCTTGATTTCAAGGGGAAGAAAGATGCTTTCAATGTGGAATTAAAAAGTTTTAGATAAAAGGTACATTATTTAAATGAATTTCATAAGGGCCAAGGGAACTTACCTCAGAAAAGGATAAGGGAGAAATTCCATGCTTATGTGAACACTAATCCTGAGGTTGAATCTTTGAAAAACGTTGTGGTAGGTAATATAATGGTTTCATCAAGTTTAGCCAATGATTTATCCGTTTCTAGATCATCTCATTGTTTAAAATCTTCCTAGTTTTCTATAAAAATTATATATTTTCAATTTTACTTCTCAATGGAGTTGTCATTCAAAACACCCAAGGGAAGTATCATCGCAACAATTTTTTGTGAATCTATTCCCATTAAGGAATATAGATGTTCTGTATATGTTTATCTCATCATCATACCCGTGATTTAATTTTTTATAATCCTTGTAATGGATTATATTTATAACTATGATGGGAAATTTTATTGTAAGAAGAAGGAGGATACAATTTTAGATGATGATATGGAGTACCTAATCTTTAGAGCAGAAAAATCACAACCAAATTCTTATCTAGATCCACCCCCATTAGCTCTACTAATTTCAATTATTGGGGAGGAATATAAAGAAATAATTGTGGGTGAGTAAAATAATGTTAGAATAGAGGACGTACCTGTTGTGAAAGAATAAGTTGATGTGTTTCCAAAGGATTTACCTGGACATCCTACAGAATTAGAAATTGAGTTTTCTATTAATTTAATTCCTAGTTTAAAGCCTATATTAAAGACCCCTTATAGAATGGCCATTGTGTAATTATTAGATCTAGTAAAAAAACTAAATGAATTGAGTAATAAGATAGTTATTTTCCCTAGTGTTTCTCCATGGGGAGCCCCTGTCCTTTTTGTTAAGAAGAAAGAGGGATCTATGAGGTTGTGCATTGACTACAGGGAGATCAATGCTATAACAATAAAGAACAATTATCCCCTACCTCGCATAGATGATTTATTCAACCAACTTCATAAAGCACATTATTCATCAAATATTGACCATCGATCTGGATACCATCAGTTGTGCAAGGAGAAGGAAGACATTCCTAAGACAACATTTCGAACCAGGTACGAGAATTACGAGTTTACAGTAATTCCTTTTGGATTGACTAATACACCCTTTGTCCTCATAGATCTTATGAATAGTGTTTTCGATGATTGTATTGATGAATTTGTAGTGGTATTTATTTATGATATCTTGGTATACTCCAAAATCTACGAAGATCATGAAAATCACTTGGGCATTATTTTAAATAATCCTAAAAGAAATGAAATATATGGGATGTTTAGAAAGTGTGAATTCTAGCTTCAAGAAATTTCTTTTCTTAGCCATATTATCTCTAAGGATGGAATCATTGTTGATCCTTCAAATACTAAGACATTTCAAGAATGGATAGCACTGACATGAATAACTTAGTTATTTAGTTTTATTGGTTTATCATGTTATTATCGATGTTTCGTCCCGAATTTTGTTCAGTTGGCTAACCCATTAACCAAGATGACACGTAAAGGGGTTAAATTTGATTGGAAAAAATAGTGTGAATAATGTCTTGAGGATATGAAGTAATGATTAATCAATTCTCTTATCTTTACTCTATCATCAGGGAATTATGGGTTTGTTATTTATATTGATGATTAAAAGAAAGGACTTGGTTGTGTCCTTATGCAGAATGATAGAGTTATTGCCTAGGCATCACGATAGCTACAACTTCATGAGAAAAACTATCTTACTCATGATCTTGAGTTAGCAGCTCTAATATTAGCTCAAAATATATGGAGACACTATCTGTTTGGTTAAAAATGTGATATTTATTCTAATCACAAGAGTTAAACTTATATTTTCTCATAGAAGGAACTAAACATGATGGAAAGACGATAGCTTAAACTACACTAGAATTATGATTTCACTATACACTACCACTCGAGGAAGGAAAATAAGGTGGAAAATGATTTGAGTAGAAAGGATAATTAAGTTTTGAAAAAAAATGAGAGTTGAAAGGCATCCTATTTTCATAGATATAGTAAATATGGTTATGGGAATAACCATGGAAGGTGATACTTCAATACTTTTTCAAATGGTTGGACAACCATCTTTAATAAAAAAAATATAAAGAGTTATCAGACAGATAATGAGGAGTTTCAGAAGATGATTAATGCTTTTAATGATGGTCGATTGAGTGACTTCATATATGAAGATGTAATTTTGAAATTTGGGAAGTGATTTGGTGTTCCTAACATACCTGATCTAGAAAGGGAATTGATGGATGATACTCATAGCTCCAATTTCTCTATTTACCCAGGTAGCATGAAGATGTATTGAGACGTGAAGGAAGATTTTTGGTGGGACAACATGAAGAGGGGGATTTATAATTTTGTGTCAAGATGCATGGTTTGTCAACAAGTGAAAGCTGGAAGGAAACAACCTAGACGAGTCATGCAACCTCTTCACATACCTGAGTAGAAATGGGATAATATTACGATGGAATTTTTCATTGGGATAAAAAAGACTCCTAGATTAAATAATTTAGTATGGTTCATTATTGTTCTTCTCACCAAGTCAGCTTATTTTATTTCTATAAGATAAGATTTAACACTTGAACGTCTAGAAAGACTATATATTAATGAAGTATTAAGACACCACGGTTTACCCCTATCGATTGTTTCTGATTTCGATCCCCATTTTACAAAATGATTTTGGAAAAGTCTTTAAAAGGCCTTGGATATTGAAGTTCATTTGAGCACTTCCAACTAACCTCGAACCGATGGACAATCAGAACAGTCTATTCAAACCCTAGAAGACATGTTGAGATCTTAATCACTTGACATTCAAGGTATGTGGGATCAATATTTATTTCTGGTAGAATTTTCCTATAACAATATCTTCCATTAAAATATTCATATGGAACCATATAAAGAATTATATAGAAAGAGATATCGTACATCAACATGATGAGATGATATTGGTGAAAGAAAATTCATAGGCCTAGAATTTTTGCAGGAAACAACGAAAAAGGTGAATATTATCCAAACCCACATCAAAGAAGCTCAAAATAGGAAAAAGAGCTATGTTGATAATTAGAGGAAGGATTTGGAATTTAAAGTAAGAGATCATGTTTTTTTGAAGGTATCTTCATGGAAGGGTGTTATACTATTCGATAAGAAGGGTAAATTGAGTCCTAGGTATATCAGACCTTTTGAAATTCTAGATAGAATTGGAGTTGTGGCTTATCATTTGGAAATTCCTCCAAGTCTCTCCAAAGTTCACGATGTGGACCACATATAATATTTGAGAAAATTTATTCCTGACCCAATGCATGTACTAACGTATGGGGAAATTGAACAGGAACCTGATTTGTCTTATTATGAAGAGCCTGTCATGATTCTTGATACCAGAGATTAAGTCCTATGAAACTGGATGATTGATCTGTTAAAAGTTCAATGGAGAAACCATAGAATGGAAGAGGCAATGTGGGAACATGAAGAACATATGTTGAAGAACCACCCAAATCATTTTATGCAGTAATATTCTAGAAATATTGAGGATGAAATTATTTTAAGGATGGAAGAATGTAACACCCCAAGCTTCCACGGTACGTTTCCCTTTGAATAATGAAGTACCTTGTGTTTTATGCAACATGGGGTTTTAACAAACCACGACCAATCAAACTAGCCATTATGAATTGAAATATCAACATATTGAAATTTTAAAAAAATTATTTTTCAAAATTGGCTTCATTTTTAAATTCGGAATATCGAAATTATATTAAGGTGACTTTTGGTATTTTTCTAAAAACATTCGGTTTTTGATTAAGAGTGGAAAACACTATGTTATTGTTTAAAAATGACATTTTATATATGTAATTAGTTACATTATTTAAATTTATTTTAGGTCAAAATTTATACATAATACCTATATATGTTCAATTTAATTCATTGGAGTCATTTTATGACAAGTTTGGATATTAAAATATTTATTGACATTTTTACCGTCTTTTTACCACCTTCTAGGAGCATTTGAAAATTTTTATGAAATTTAATTTTACCACTTATATGAGTTTAATTTAAAAAATATAAGAAACATGATTGAAATAAGTATGTAAAATTTGGTTTCACAAGATGAAAACAATTTTGTGAATAGTAACTGTAGAGTTTTATTTACCACGGTTAAAAGTAAATAGGGTAATTAAGGGTATAAATGATATTATAATTACCCTAACACATTTCTTAATTCTATTGTATAAATGTAATTCGACCAAAAAACCTTAGGAATAAAATATGATCCTCTTTGGTCCACTTCTATTAGATTAGGACATTTATTATTATTTTATTCAAAGAAGAGTAAACAATGTTAAATTTCTAAGTTTATTAACTAAACCATTATTAATATAGAGTTACAAACAATATAAAATCGACTATAAATATTTATCAGAAAGATTATAGTATTTCCTACATAATGGTAATTTATTTATAATTTTTTTGGATATTAAATAATTTAATTTATTTATGAAATAATGATGATACAGTAATTACCTTAATAATCAAATATTAATATAATTGATATTATAAATATCCAAATAAATTTTAATTGAGATATATGATGAATTAAAATAATTTTCTAGGTTACTATTACATGTTAGGGATGATTATGTAAATTTTATTTGAAGTCATAATGTTTTTATGGCTTTCAAAACAAACCAAATACTAAATAGTTTAAAAATTGACATAATTGAGTTTTTAAAACAAATACAATATTATTAATTGATATAATATTGCTAAAAATCTAAGGATTGGACAAAGGACTTATATAAGGTTATATATATTAATAATTAACCAATTGGGGTTATCTTGAAGTATATAGTATGTTTATTAACCATATAATATAAAAATACAAAGTGACACGGTAAATGTCAAACTAAATAACTAAGAGTTATATCTAAAAGATAAATTTAATATAGTGATCTAAACCTATATAAATCATATTTTTAGATCTTTTGTCGACCCATACAGACCTTAGAGTCAAAATAAATCAATTATGAGCCCATATAAACCGAAAATGAATATATTATATAATAATATTTCAATTTTATCCTAAAGTGACCCTCACCTCTTTTATAAATGGGTACTTCTCATTCTCTTACTTTCACACCTCAAAATCCATTTGGATAAGAAAAAAACATCCAAAATATCTTCTCAAATATTAAACCTTCAACCTAGAAGAATTACTTGTATCATAAATCCATCATAAGGATCCATTTTGATCAATTCAAAAGGAAACACCTGAAGAAGAGGTAATAATTTCACAACCCTCTTTCAAGTTTTTGTCTTCTTCCACTTCTTCATTCTATGTTGTTTCCATACCAAAATAATAAATCCAATACCTTCTACATACTGTGATTCTATTATAAATATGGAACAACCATATTCATTATTCTATTTGTCCTATAAGTGACAATGTCGCCATACGTGCGTACGTACAGCTTATCGTCTCCGCGTCCGGGTGTAGTATGTTATTCAAACACTTCATTATTTGGATGGGTATAATAATAAGTATAACTAATGTTAATAATAAATATAAAATTTTAACTCTTATTTATATATTATATACTATCCAATTACATACAATTTAACTATCAATATAATGATATTTTCTCTCATGCGTGCGTACGGATTACCATCTCCACGAACACGATGAGATTCCTTCCTCATTGTAATCATTCAAGAATAATTTTCATTTTATGATTAAAAATAATGTCTATGAACATAATATAATTATTTATAAGAATAAAATACATATTATCCATTACAGATATGTCTTCCATAACCCATCATATATAGGAAAATGAATCAGTTAACACCAGAAATAATGATACAACTGAAATTTTATTAACAAAGAAATATTGGTAGTAAATAAATATTATAGAATCATATATGATATCATATTTATGTATATAGTTCTTTTATAATTTAATAACAATGTTTTAACTATTATAATAGAGGTTAACATACCATATACTAAGGAAACGTACATGGTAAGGGTTAATTCTATAATCTCTTTACTTATCAGAGGTTGTTAATACGTAAGTATCTACTGGGACCTCTTTGTCATCCACATCCATGTTTTCTAAAAAAATATAATTCAAAACATTTTTACTATTTACTAGACTTTGGGTTAAAGTCATTTATACTCATATTTCACCATATATGTTTTAAAGGAATCATTCCGTCATTTTCTAAACATGGTACTTTTTGACCTTTTAGACAAAATTATGGTACGAATGTCTTTTTTTAACTTATTCGATGGGTGAGGATATTTTTCACTATTACAACATCGTTGTAGCTTCCCATACCAACTTATAAGAATATTTTCAAAGTAAAAGTTTTCTTTTATTATGATATTAAATTTAAATGATTTCATAATAAAATCGTGTTATTTCACGAAAAAAATTATTTATTTCATCTATGTCAACATCTTTTGGTGGATTTTAAGATTGTTTGATGTTGATTTATTATGATACAAATATTTCATAATGTCTAGAATGTTGTGGGTAATGTTTGACTATGGATGTGTTATTTTTACACCATTCAGTGTTTGTGGATAAAGTATTGACATTTCAAATGCTTGTTATAATACGAATGTTTATGTTATGTTTAAACATTTTCAGATGAACATTGCATTGGACATGGTAAGTGATGGGTGGAGCCCGCTATAGCTCCTTGATGCATCAGTAGGTCTCATGAGAAAAACTAGTGTCTTGGAACGAGGCCTTGAAAAAAATCATATTGGTAGTCTTGGAACAAGGCATTGACTATGTGGTTATGAAGTCTAGCATTATTCATTCAAACATTATGAAATATTCTATTGATATTACATTTGATTATTTTACTATGAGAATATCCATGTGAAAAAGTAAATGGAATTAGTTGGTTTATCTTTTCTTTTTATGATGAAGTTTATGTTTAAAAGGCTTGTGTTTTAGTCTTATAAATTGACTTAAATGATTATGATTATTCTTGAAAGTTTAGGCTGTATTGTTATCCTTACTAAGCATATGATCCCACCCCTTTCTATGATTTATTTTTCCAAGGATGTGGAGATGTATATTATGATCGACCAACAGGGATATTCTAATGGAATAATGTGGTCAATGGAGATAATGTTGTTGTTGTTTTTCATTTCAGAATGTAATGTAATATGTATGAATGTATCAAGTACTTCCAAGTCTACTAAATTGATCCGTCTTTCATAATTTTAACCCCTTGTGATCATGCAAATGTTATGTAATAATGCAACAACTCTAGGTAACTGGGGTTGGGGTGTCACATATTGGAAGGATTTCACTCATGATAGAGTCATCTAAAACGGTAAAATTTCACTAGTCAAAGTAAATGAGGATTCTATTATGGATATGATTAGGAATTTCCACTTTTTTATACTTTCGCTTATTATTTTTCATATTGGGGATATGCTTTTGAGGGTTAAAGAGCTTTAGGTGAGACCTTATTTGGTCTGGGGATTCATAGAATATATATGTATTCCTATCGAGAAAGTTTTCTTTCCTTTTCCTCTTTTCGAACATGGAACATAAACATAGGTATTGAGGATTTGGATTCATTTCCTAGAAACCGATCATTGTGTCCATTCAAGAATGGGATTTATGATTCTACCTGTTCTATAACGAGAACAATAGGGTTGAGGTGTGGATAAAAATTACTGGATTAAATAGTATAATCTAGAATCCTTGTATATTATTTGATATTTCTTAGGGTGTGGGTATTCCCATAAAGATAGAAAGAGCTAATGAAATGTCCATGTATGGTTACTTTGCTAGAATTATAGTTGAAATTGACCTAAATTGTAACTTGGTTAAACAAGTTATTATTTCTACATCAGATAATGATATTATTCTAGATATTAGGAATTATGAATTACATCAATTTTTAATGGATTCTCAATCAATTTGGAATCTAAATCAGAACAGTACTCATAATAATATTTGTTCTTATTGGTCCGTTAAGGGTCAGAAGAAGAAAATATGTAAGGAACTGTAAAAAATACAGTGTAGAGATGATGAAACATTTCCACGAGATGGAAATATGAGTGACGCCATTAAAGGTAATGGGCCTCATCAAATAGAGAATGTATAGGCTAACCAATCACAGCATGAGGATTGTTGCCTTATGGAGGAGTCATAGGAAGTTGTAGACCAATGGAAAATCTTCCACCATTAGAAAACCTTCCTAATCAAATAATAGAGGTGCAGGAAATAAATCAGCCTGACATTTGCTACCATACTGTAGGGTTGTAGGGATCTATTGACAAACAGGATGGCCCGCTGGCCCCTCTCCATGCCCCCCTGCACATACATAGAAGAAACAGAAGACATATATGGTACCAAGCTCACATTAGGGAGGATTTATTGACTCCAATCAGCTTCATGATGATGTGAGACATTTAATTGATAATGCTTTACCCATTAATCCTCACAAGGATGCTTGAAAATCCATAGACGATTGCTCACATATATTTGAGGAACTTAACATGTTGTGGAGCTCAATGAATATTGGGGGGGGGGTTGGACTGACATAGTGAATGATGATTCGCCAAAGAAATTCTCATATCAGGATGTTGATAAAAAATGTAAGGCAATTTACAATAAAGGCTTTTCAATCTTAATTACGAATTCAAATACAAAGTAGACTTCTCTCATCTTAATCCCACTATGATGACTAGATACATCTTCAGTGGGAGAAAGGTTCAAGGTTGTAAAGACCCGTAAAATTTCAAGGAAATGTTTTTCTTAATTTTCATTGGAATTTTACAAAGAACGCAGTTTCTAGCAGCACCTGATTCTGAGGCTTGGTGTTCCCAGAATCATTTTCCGAAGTTTGGATCGGGTATGTTCAGTGAACGAATGAGTTGGTTTTTCTAACATTTGAACCAGTGCTCAGAATCAAACTCTGAGAGCACCGATGGAATCGCAGTGCCGATATTTTCTTAGAAACGCCTCTTCCGGAGTTGCGTTTACTCAGGTGTGGTTTTTATATTTTTTGGGTTAGGTTACGAAATAAAATAATGTGGTGCGACAAATTTATTTTTATTTCACTTAAATCCACATAAAAGCCACTTAAAACCACTTGAGCTAAGTTGAAGTGGTTAGGGTGCAATCCAAAATATCCTACCCTCTTGGTAGGATATTTGTGAGGTGGGGCCCGCACGATCCCCACCATTTCTTTTCCTCTAAGTAACGCACCCACGAAAACACCTCATTAATGAAAGTCAACTAGAGCGTTTTCTAAAACTCTTAAACGCTCCTATTAAATGGATAGTTAATTCATTACCATTAATTCGACGAATTAATGGTTCGTTTCTTAACCTATTTTCAAACTGTTGGCATAATAATAAAATAAGACCAACACCTTTTCTTTTTGTGGATGGGTTGATTGTTGTGAGGATTTGGAGAATCTATACATTCATCCTCCTTCGCGAAGAATGCGAAGAACGTGAAGAACGCGAAGAACGTGAAGAATGTGAAGAATTTATCGCATCGATAGTGTGGTTGAAGATCTTGTCATTTTTATTCTAAAACAAAAACAACAAATAATTAGTACTTTCTTGATTAAATTTTATGGGAAATAATAAATTTTATTAAGTCTCCCACTATTTTATCAAGTCCTAATGGCCTTCACCATTATACTCATCATGTATCAAATCCATGACTTTCTAGTGGCAAGGATCCATATTCCACTTTTCATAACCTCAATAAGGGTTGGTCAAGCAATTAGAAAATCTATAGGTAGGCATGTCTTTTCCATCTGTGGGCTTGCAGCTCATTGATATGTTGATTGGGATCCCCAATCCGGAAATCATGACATTGGATTTCCTTAAATCCTAACTCTAATATTACACCAAGTCTAGAAAGGGATACTCCTCTTGATGTAATATGGCTAATTCAACCAGAAACCTTTCATAAGGGCATCCTATATAAATGTAAGTGTCCAAACAAGGGTTGGTCAAACACATAGTTTTGTTTATGTTTTTCCCATAATCAAGTAACGGAAGGCTTGGTCTGAATTAATATTTTATTTGAGGGATTTTTATCTCTTATGTGTGAATTTATTATTATCACATTATTGTTAATATTAAGTGGAACTTATTTAAGTGATTAACCATGTACTGATAATATATATTCATAAGACTCGTTTATTTTAGTTCCATATTGCATGCATGTTTCATTCATTAATTATGTGATCGTAACAACACGTCTATAATGATAAACCATGAAAATGACGAAAATAATATAAAGTAAATGGAATGATCATTAGATTTTCTAATGGTTAGTTTATATAGTGGTTGATAAACTTACCCTGGCCTAGGGGAGAAACACCTTGAACCTTTTGGGTTCCTGTTTCCTGATTCCACCTGCCCAGGTCTATATCTCCTAGGATTGGTTTCATCTCGGCTCCAGCATGAATCGCCTCTACTAGATTGGGAGTTTCATCCATTACATGTGCCTTTTTTTAACTCATATGTAGGTGAGGGGAAAAAGAGCATTTTCAATAAAAGAATCCTTGGGCATGCCAGCCTTACATATTAATGTAGAGATGGCACCCAGTCCAAAAAAATTAATTCAAATAAATAAATTAAAAGAAACCATTCACATACAAAGGTATTGGTCTAGCTCATGGTCATCCATACATGCAAAGATATTAACACAAAACTAAAACCAATAATCAATTCATTAATCATTATTTTTTATGATAAATAACACTCAAATAAATTAATTATCATCTTTAATTAATCAATCCTTTTATCTTAAACCCTTTTCATAATTTCATTGAGATTCTCATTCATCATAATTTTAAACTGATAAATTCATTTCAATGTATCATTTACACAACTTTTTCTTTGGTGGAAACTCAATGAATTCATATACATAACTACTTAATGAGTATAAATGAACATTACAAAGATGTTAAATTAAACACACATATATAAAATACCTATCACATATTATGTCTCGGCTCTAGACCTACACAAAGGTACATGTCTCAAGGTTTTTTAAAATATAACAATAGTTTTTAATAAATATACATAATTTTGACGAGTACATGATGTGTAGTTCCATCTACATGATGTGTACTATTGGTCACCTTCTATCTGAATTATATGTCCAAGGAAATGATGTGTGGGTGTACTTCGGAAATCTTAAGAGTTCATGGTGTGTTCAGTGGGTCACACGTTGTGTAGTTCCTCGTTACACGGTCTCCAGTCAGGCAAGCCGTGTATGAGGTACACGGTCCAACCCTAACCTGAAGGGACTACACTCCATGTCCATTGGGCCACATGACATGTAATCTGAAAATTGTATACCACCTATTTCTTGTCAACACACATTGTCATTTAAGAATTAGAAAGACTCCAACACAATACATTGTTAGGTGGACATGTCTGATGCATTGAATCTTAACTACATGGTGTGTACTTTCGAATACACGTCGTGTGTTCAGGAGTTGTACGACCAGGAATCTTTCGCACCTCTGGATGAGATCAATTATTTTATTTTAATCAAAATTAAAAGAAAATATCATTTCTGTAAGGAGAACGAGAAATGAAAAAGGAGGAATTTATCTTGAGATTCAGATTTGAATAACGATTAACTTGAATTGAAATAATTAAAATATTAAATTCATAAGTCATCAACAAAATATTTAAATAATTATAAATTATGATGTAATCCCTTTGATACCACTTGTAGGTTACAGGCACAATGGAAGCGTGGTTGGGAAGACACCCAACATGGATTTTTTACTATAATCGTTGATTATTCTGGGACCAATATGATGATGAATTCCAGTCTCCACGAAATATAATCCATGATTTAGATAAAGAATAAAAGGGATCCAAACCTTTTGAGAAAATCTTGAACATTATGTGTATAATTAATTTAATTAAATTCATAAAGAAAATAATTCATGGATCTTCGGTATTTTCTTTATTGATGATGTGGATCATTCGGAATGACCCTTCCACATTATCATGTTGAGCATGTAAGGATCCAAACTAGAATCCCTTTAGAGGTGTTCCATACAAGCTCTAATGGTCTCAAATCGACATCGTATGTTCTCTGGGTGCAAGAATGACAAAGCGAGTTTCTTGTGTCAGTCATTCTTGATAACTTTTTCTTCATTATTGAAGAAAGTCTCTCATTTTTAAGAGGGGAGAGAAGAGGACTCGTCAATGAAATTTTTTGGATAAAAAATTCTCAATTCACCGGGCCTCTAGTGTGCTATATTGCAAATAGGCCAACTTGTCTATTTATATACAAGTAATTTCAGTTACATTATTTATTTTCACAACAACAATTAAATACATTCATGAACTTAGAAGAAACCCATGATCATAATAATAATACCACGTCATTATTCTTGGGGCGCCAACTTGCACAAAATGGAATTATAAAATAAGATTCCATGTCACAAAATAATAGTTGAGTCATTATTATTTTAACTTATGCCAATTAGTTAAATAATTATTTACCATCATGAAAATAACTATTTTACTATTGTACTGACCTTGGTCTGCTCTAAGTCAACTTCTATTTGTTGAACACCCGAATAAATAAATAAATAATTTATTCTCTTAAATAAATATTTTATTTACTGACTAGTAATTAAATATTAATTAAATATTAAATAAAATAAATATATATATTTCATTAAATTTATAAAATCATTTTAACATGAATAAAATTATTCCATGGTCTTGAGATTAATATTTATTTCATTAATTAAATTAAAATATAATTTAACAAAGAAAACAAAAAACAGTTACTGTGTGACCCTCTAGGATTGTTTCTCATTGGCATTAGGGGGGCTTTCTAAAAGTCCAAGATTACTATCCAGCATTGGATTGAGTCACCCAAGATAAAGAACATAAATCCGCAACAACGACATCTACATACGGACACTCACTATGTAATATAACCTATTTTCCGCAATATCTCATCAAGCATGTTTTATGATAGTGTCATCAACTTGTATGCTTGATACGTCTTTCTTTTACTACCTGGAATAAACTCATCGTTACACCATGGAAATGGAATTTCATATGATAGTTCTATTTCAATCAAAATGGATGAGATATATACTTCCATAAATGGAAGGGACAAATCCTTCGTCAACATATCCATTAATAACATGCCACTCATAACACACCTAACATACCCTACTTCCCGCAGACTGTCTGCTTGACGATTTTCATCATTAAATAAAATTTTGCAAGTCATGACACATATTAATGATAATCATAAAGTCTAAGGATTATTACACATGATCACAAATATAAATATCTGATGACCCAAAAACATGAGGAATTCCTACTAGCGGGTCTCTTCTCATAATCTTCTATCTTAGAAATTACCATGTGTGAACTTCAGGAGAGGAAGTCTCATCTGCTTACGGGTACATGTACCTGACTGTCTGCATGTTATGTGCCTCATCATAGTATGTCATCCAACAGAAGAACTATATTTAAGAACATTTTTATAGCATATCAAGGATGTCATCATAGAAGGGAACTACCCTGACCTTATCAATGAAAAAAATACTCTAGTACATTATGACGTCATAGTCATGTAGAAAAATGAACATTATTAAATAATAAATTAGATATCCATATAATCAAAGTAAAACCAATTGGTTCGAGGAAACTAACTCTTACAGTTCCCTAGTGGAAGTGGGATTAAATCATGATGGATTTCATCATAGGACAACCCAGGGATGACAGAGGTTATGATTCTATTTGGGTAGTGGTGGACAAATTGACGAACTATATTCACTTATTAGCTAATAAGGATTGGAGCGCAGTGGATGCCTTAGCATAGAAGTATGTGGGTGATGTTGTGTGGCTGCATGGAGTTCCTGGAACAATCATTTTGGATAGGGATACATGATTTACTTCATGAGTCTGGGAGGGATTAAAACATTCTTTTGGTACCCATATTTGAAATAGAACTGATTTCCTCCATAAGATGAATGGGAACATAGAAAGGACCCTCCAAACATTAGAGGATATGCTATGAACATGTTTTCTAGACTTTGGAGGATCATGGGTACAACACTTTCCCCTGGTAGAGTTTTAAAAAAAACAATAACTAACACTCTACCATTGGAATGACTCCATTCTAATCCTTGTACGGGAGACTGTGTTGTTCACCCATGTGCTGGAAAGATGTTGGGGAGGTAGGTTTTCTTGGCTCGCTGTTGGTGCAGAGCACAATAGATAAGGTTCAGAATATGTGTAAGAGGATGAAGAAGGCTGAGGACTAACAGAATTTATATTCCAATCACAAGAGGATTCAATTAGTTTTCACGGTTGGTGACCAAGTTTTTTTGACGGTCTACCCTTGTCATGGACATCAGAGGATTGGAATGGGGAGTAATATTTTCCCTAGGTTCGTTGAGTCTTTTGAGGTGTTGGGATGTGTCTGCGAGGTAGCATATCAGCTGGCATTAACACAACCACTGGAGAGGATCCACATCATCTTCCATGTGTCTTATCTTCATCGGTATCTACCTGATGACTCCCATGTCCTCAACAGGGGAGAGTTATATTTCAAGGATGACAAGATGTTTTTGCAGAAACCGTTGAGAATCGAGGATCATAAAAATAAGGTTCTTCATTGATAGACCATTCCCTTAGTTCGTGTGGTTTGGTGGCATGGTGACCTCAAGGAAGGTACATGGGAACGGGACGCACATATGTGTGTCTAGTACACTGAACTATTTTTATTTATGATCTTCTGTTTTCTTTGAGATTTGTTGTGGTGTAATGTTTGACCGTGCTTGTTGTATTATAATTTGTTTTCCCTGTTCTCTATATGAGTGAAAAAACTTTTGACTGTGTGAATGGGAGAACATGACCCCTAATCAAGACTCACTAATGTGGATGCGATTAGACCCCTGCAGGTGAGTCAGTACCACCCAAATCTGATAGTATCTTGACATGGAGAAATGAACTCCCTAATCAATATGTCTAGACGGTATAAACCTTTTTTGTTGGTGGGGTCACATGGGGGAGTGGATTGGTAGTGTTACCACATTTTTTAGTAGATTGACGAACGTGGTGTTCCTAGATTTTGAGGTTTCATTCCATCTTTAGAGAAACTATTAGGTGGTTTGTCCTTGAGAGGTATCGTACAAGGTGGTTGTTCAAACCCCCTTATTTTCATTGGGTTTACTCTGGAATTCTTGGGGGAGAGAATTTTTTGAGAGGTATTTGATGTAATGGCCCAGACCATCCATGTCCATTATGTTTCTAAATTCTGGTGTTTGGGGTGTCTGGGACAACATTGACGAGTCACTAGGGTGTCGATGTAGGTGGAGGGGTGTCACTGTGGTGTCACCAATTGGTTCCACTGATCGGTGTCTCATGCAAAAGGTCAAATAGAGGGATGTTGGGGTTCTTTCCCTAGTTTTCTTGAAATGTATGTTTTATGCTTTATTTCAACTTTTAAAGTGGTTAATGTTTGTTTTAATGCCCATAAATGATCTCTTAAATCCCATAGGAGTGGGAAGACCCTTGATTACAAAAACGTGTGGCCTATCACACCCTTTTCCTTGGTTTTCCAACCAACTAGGTTTTCTAGTATTCCCCTATTATGTGTTTTTATATATTTAAATGGAATCTATCAACTCACAACCATCTGATGGTGTATCATCACCATATCCGAAAAGAATTATTAAATCTAAATTAATTCCTATGTGATTAACCACCCATATGCATGGTTTAAACCATGATCTTCTTTTTAAGCACATCAAGATTTCACATCCTGTAACTCTAAGACAAAGACTTTTAACTCACTGAAATCTTCTTCTTCCTTATCCTATTTCATTTCCTTGGAAACTTTGACATTCTTCTTCCATAGATGAGTCATGACTGTATGTGAGCCCACCTATTCAGTTCATCTGGGATTTTACTACAGTGTCATCCCAAGTTCTCATTTCAATGAGAAAACATCAATCCTTGATCATCCATGTAGGGGTTTTATTTCATCTCTCTTTATTTTGAATCATGCAGGGTGTGTATGTCTTTGATCGTCTGGGATGTAGATAAAACCAAATCCTTAAAGAATATAATAAATGGATTGTCCAAGAATGAAGGGATGGGAATGTTGATGATGCTGTTTTGTTTTTCAATTGATTTTATGTTTTGAATTGTATTGGATTATGTCCACTAAAATCATGGTTGTTGGTGGTCCTCCCTTTCACAAAATGAACCTATATTTTTTGGAATATCTTGTGATTGAATAGGTGTGATATGGAAACCATTTAATCACATAAACATGGATAATTAAATGGATTCCCTATGAATAATAATCCTTGTCTTATCACCCCGTTTAACGGAATAGAATAAAGGAACATGATGAATGGTGTTAGATAAATTTGAAAACAACCTTTCTCTATTCGGTGGATATGTGTTGTTGTTCTGTTTAATGCCTTGGCGGTGATGTGGATGGAAATTGAATCTCTATTTGAGAAGTTATTGGTTTTTGAATCTGAGGCCATGTGGAGCCGGTATATTGTAGCTTGGTTTGGTTCTAGTACTTCGAGGGATCTCATGGATCGCTTTTGAAGTTGTTACTTAACAACAGAACCAAGTGTGAATACATAAATATATGTTTGGAAATTTGACTTCAGTTTTTGTTTTAGATTTTGGTTATGCATGTTAGTTTCTCAGTTATAGAATAATTATTTAAATATAATTACATGAACATGTTATTGATAACCGGTACAATGAGGGAATGGTTTTCCCGAAATGGGTTGTGCTCTAGTTGTGGATGTTGTGAATTTTGGAATGTAGGGATAGCAACGTGAGTGGTTGTGTTTGTGTAGGTTGTCTATCTTGGAACCCTCATATTGGGAAGAGGCTTGATTACCTATATTTATAATATTTAGTCCTTGTGTTTTTTATATGAACCCCACAAATTTCGATAAATTCAAGACGAACACCCCCATTTGATAGGGGGGTTCATTAAAACATTCATATGAGTGGATGGTTATTAGCTCCTTTCTTCTACCTCTCCTCGATAGCCCAAGACTATTAGGGCTTGCTGTAATGGCCTGAGGTCCATTATACCCCAATAATATTCAATAAGGGTATGATGTAGTGGGTTGTCCTAGGTGTGTGGAGGTTGTTTGGTTTCCCATGTGTCTTTAGGATGTGTCTTTGGTGTCTTCAGGAGTGGCATTGGTTGTTATAGACCATGTGTATGCGAGCATGGTTATGAGTGTTTGTGGTGGCCCAGGTGTTTGTGGGTGGGATGTGTGGTTTTGATGGCCTATAATGTTGTTTTTGGGTTGGAAATGAGACTGTAGTGTAAATTGTAGGGGAGGTCCGATGGGTATGGTGATCTAAATAACTAGTGGGAAAGCAGTGCGAGGTACCCAAATATAGATTAGTTATTACTATTACATTACCTGACTTGCATTATTTGGAGAGTGTTCCCTAGTGATACTGGGTGGATAGTTTCATTAATAGGTGTTTTGGTTCTCTCTCTTTATCATTGGGAATTAGAATATCTCTCCACTTGTGCACAAGATATTTTGGTTTCCCTACTAAGTATAACTGTATACTCACCCTATGTATATATAACTTTTTTTTGGTTTCCAGGAGGACTTTGAGGACTATGTCCGACCTTACTAGCTTAGGAATCAGGATAGTCAACGTTTCAGATTTTGTTTATTTTGGTACTTTACTTTTTAGTTTCTTGTACGTTGTAGCATTTTTTTAAACATTCATATGGAAATGAATGTTTTTATTTACTTTTACTTTCAGTTTTTGAAGTTGTTCATGATTTACCATCTTATCTCTTAATCATGCTATATAAAAAGGGTAATTTATTCCATATTACATGTGATTCTATACCCTTGGTTCTAGTAACCACTCTAGGGCCTATTGAAGGTAGGACTCCGGGGTCATTATCTCCCCTTCAACTTGAAGAAGGAAGGGTATGTCAGTTTTTTGTCCCTTCCCTCCTCTTGGTGAAGCCAGGTCATGACACAGACATATTTTTTTCACATCATATTAAAAATATCTTATATATTTAAAATAAATAAAATTTTATTTTCAAGTGATGTGTACATCATTCTTTATTTTAGTAGTGGTACATTGGTTTTCTTGAACATTGTTTATTTTTATCACTCCATTTTTGTTTCGTCAATTAATAATTTTGATCCAAGTGGGGGAAAAAAATCTCAAATAAAATAATATCTACGTCATTTTACATGAAATAAATTCTCATCACTATGACCAATTGAATCAAATTATTATTATTTTTTATAATGTGTTTAAACATAAATGGTGGGTGTGGATTTACATACCACACATCATCCCTGAGATGATGCTATTTAGGATGTTTTTTGAGGCCTCCTTGATATTTTCTAATATAAATTATCTCATATTTATTACAAAAACCATCTAAAATAATTAAACTCTACATGGGATACTGACAATTAAATAAAAATTTCATTATATAATTTTCTGGCAAAAAGGGAGAAGTAAATTATAAAATTAACAATAATTCTTCCCATTGTATTTCTTTATATATATTATGGACATGGTTTCACGTATCTAAATTACATTGAACATGAATTCCCATTGTTACCTCAATATAACAAATGAACAATAAATTTTTAGGGTCAACAGGTTGGTCCCTTTGAATATATCCAAAATCAAATATTATACCCTTACTCCTTTACATGATAATTTTGTTTAAAACAATTATGTTATGTTGTTCTTTTTTTTATTCATCAATATTTTTCGATCCCCAATTAATATCTCTATTTTTTCATAAACCATTTATTTTTCCTCATTATAGGTAACCTCATCATGTGACGAAATAATTATATGCATAAGTAATAAAACTTTTAATTTAAATAATTTAAATACATAATATAATGCATAATACTATGAAGAAAAACATAGTATATTAAAAATAATTTAACCTTCTTATTGAAATGTCTTTTTATCTTAAAATAATGAAGATATTTTGATCCTCTATCATGTATCCAAATCCCATCATTATGTTCCCATATAATTTAAAAGGAGTTACTAACATTATTACTAATGTGAAATGTTTATGATATCCTAATGAATGGTTTATCATCAATTTAGTTTTCATCTAACCTTATAGTTTCTTTATTTTTCAATATGAAAATTTGAACAATTTAATTTTCTCCATCTAATATATAAAAATCAAGCACTACCTGTGATTCAATTTTTAATGGATTGTCTTTATACCCTCTCACACAAAAATTCAACTTAAAAAATTCATAAAAGTTTATTACACTCTCAGTGTTGAAACATTTTCAATAGAAAATGAATTCATGAAATGTGGAATAATACAACAAGTATATCTGTTCAATGATACCAAAATATGACATATTTTTATAAATTTGATTTCTACCCTTGGAACAGGATACATGAATCACTTCCTCGACAATCATAACTCTATTGTTTTTCATCATACTATATTAATATTTTTCCTTTATATAGAACATATAACTATTAATTATATAACCTATGTAATATATATCATTTTAATTTTGATCTGTGGATAGAAATTAAAGTTATTCAACAATATAATTTTTATTTTCATATAATACCCATATAAATTTTATCTTATAACCACCATATATTCTTTTTATTATATATTTTTATGTCCATCCTTTATCCACTGGTGGATTAAAATGAAAAATAATTACTTTTTGGGCATCATCATATAGAGTAACCTCTATTATTTTATGTAAAATGAAATAGTGATATTTCTCTTATTCTATGATGTTAACTATTACAATATATATTCTGGAAAACACATTTCATATATGTTTTTCACCATGAGAAGACTTTGAGGGACTGATGCTATCAACATATGATATGTAATTAATACAAAATTCAACAACTTCTTTAAAAATATATCAATGTTAAATATAAAATTTTGGATGACTTAGATTCTTGACATACCCTTTCCAAATATTCATATATCATTTAATGGGGTACTTCCATCTATAATGGATATTACTACAATTTTGAACCTCTATAACGGAGTGAACCATTAGGTGGACCACTATATTGAAGAATGATAGTGGAAAGAACATATATAATACACATAATATGACTACAATCTCTATAATTATGATTATAACCCTAACTATGTCTATAACATTATTGCATATTGATTTGAAAAAATAAGTAGTGTCTGGTTAATATAAGTCATAAATATTTACAAAGAATAGAAAATAAAGCTACAGACATAAAATCTTACAGCAAAACATGGTAGTCATGTTATTTTATACCATATGACTTCAAATTAGTCATTTACATGATATCCCTGGTATCTGATGAATACCCACTAGAAAATTTAAATAAATAAGGAAACCAAAAAACATTATGATTTGTATTATGTGTAAGGTGCTAGTGTAAGAAAATTATGCCTTTCACCCTTAACTAGTGACAACTCTTCCCTTATCCTGAATTTAATCTTCTCTAACCTATCCTTAGTTCCATATTTAGATTTTTCAGGTACATTTAATAACATTCCAACAACACAATCAAATACATTTTCTCTAAAAACCTGATATCAAGAAAATTTCTCACATATATACAATTCTAGTAATTTAATTCAAACAAAAATGAAAACATTTTTCAAGCTCACTTCATAAGGTTTTTTGAGTAATTTTACGGAAAAAACGTTCAAATTCTATTTACTTTCTTAAATAGTAGATCACTATTTAGTGGAGATAGTGTTTTACATTGTTTTATAATCCCATAAAATATTTTCATTCAATATTAGTATTTATGTCATCAAGTTAAAAATGTTAATGTAATAAAAACATAATCTTTTAAGGATGCTTCAAACAAACCGAGTGTGTGCATCTACACAAATGGGAGACCCCAAAATTCTTTTAAATCTATAGATTGATGAATTTCCACTAGTAGAAAATATTTTTACCATACCTTAAAACATGTATCTCAATGTGAAATATTCACTATTATGATCATTATATAATTTAACACATGTATCCTACATCAATTTCATATCTTTGATCAATGGAGACAAATATACATCAATACCATTATCAGGTCGTGTTAGTCTAAATATGAGACCTAAAAATATATTTTATATTTTTTTCATTAATAATAATATTGTAAATTTATAATGTACCAAGATACCTTTCCATTTACTGTGAGTAATTCCCTATACAAAAAATGTATTTATTCTATCTATAGATAATGCAATAAAGAGGTACATTTTCTCATTTCGAATGTTAGGATACATAAAATCAATTTTCATCAACTAAGGAAAACATTCTAGATGATGTACTTTCCCATATTTAATTCATGTATTTTATTTCCATGTAAATTGTCTCATAGTTTTCTAACATCTATATAGTCTTCTATACCATTGAAGGATAGGAAATTTACATTCATATTTCAAAGAACACCATTCAGTTTTCATTCATTAATTCACACCACACTAATGGAATATTATAACGGATTCATTTTCCTTGAGAAAAAATATGAAATTATTTATGTTAATTTTTCTGAGGTGTAGTGATGTCCCTCCACCTTGTGACTCACTTGCTACTTTCAATCTCCCCTCATTATCAGTTGTAAATGGAGGGTTGATTTCGTCGCATTCATTGGTGATGTCTACTCCTTAATCAAAACATGATGATGGGATATATGTTTCTCCTTCAATGGGCTCCTCCTTAGAGCTCATTACATAGTCTAGGTATCCCTCATGGATTATGTCATCTTCATGGAAATCATTCTCGATTTTCTCTCATTGTTCAAACAAGTTAACAATGTTTCTTCAGTCTTTATAGGGATGCAATATTCTATCTAGATGAGTAGTCTTTTGGGAACTTCTAGGCATGTCTGGACACTACATGTATTGGGAACCTTTAAATTATTTCTCTTTATATGAAATACCTTGTGTGAGGTATCTCAGGTTTGTAACCCAAGTCATCTCATTTGGCCATGAGGTAGTTGACGCGAGGGACGTAAGTATTCAGTGGTTTTTTACCTCAGGCATACCTCTTTATTGTGTGGGGTAGGTGTTATAGACCCATGCGTGAGTTAAACATCTTATAAAGATAATAACTTGGTTAATGAATTGTTGGGAAAAATTGGGATCAATTTTAATTTGTTATTGAGATATATCAAAACATCCTATTAAGACTGATTGGGTCATAGGATTAATGGCTTGAGTGGAAGGATCATAACATCCTATTGAGATAGACTAGGTCACATGATTAACGTCTTGTGGAGATTGATCATAACATCCTAATGACAAGGATCTGGTTTTTAAGTGCATCCCCATGATGGAAGGATTTCATAATTGTATTATATGGTTTTGATTAAACCTCATAGAGGCATACTTCGAACCATACATTAGAGAAAAATGTTAACATCCACATTGTTCAATATCACAATTTAATCTCATTATTCATGACCAGTCTATTCAGGAAAACGTCATGTGTAAGCATGCCCGTATCGCAAATGGATTATCAACATGAGATTATTTGGATATTTCACATATAATCTACCCATGGGTCTTAAGGTGTAGTGGTGATGTGGTTAGGCCTTATATGTGGAAGATAACCTATGAAATAGAATCACTCATTATGAAATGGTATAGAGCTTACACATGGAATATTCCCAAGGGTGGAAAATTGTATCATGGTGGGGGTGACGATGGAATACCATGATGGTCATAAATGGGTCATCCTATATCCATCACATGGGGTAAGGATATAGTTTTACATCATGTACTTAGGAATTTGTCGTGCGGTTTAATGTTGTATGAATATGATATGGAGATATGTAATTTTATGTCATTTATCTCAAACGTGGTTGGGGTCACTTCTTGAGGGGGACCATGTCAAGGGGAGTGTAAGATTATTAATAAGGAATCTCCATAGAGATTGGTGCAGGGATTCCCCTAAATATGTCACATTTAGGGATTAGGAATCCACCACTCAGTCACCGCTAGGAAGGACACGACATTAGCACTACCTTGATAAAGTTGAAATCAGGAGGCCTGATGTTTGGGGAGCTATGCTTTGGAGAAATAGATAATAGGGTACCTATTCTTGGGAGAAATAGGTATGATAATGGCTACACAAAAATCATATGTACTGTTATAAAGGGTGCCAAAAGTTCATTGTGTGGAAAACTATTTTGTTTTGTGCAAGTGTTGTGTGATAATGGTGCACTAGAACAAGGAAAACACATGGATTATAAGGGAATAATTGTGTGAATAATATAGAGTTTCATGAAATGGTATATTATATTTTCATTAAGGTGAATTCACTTCGTCGGATCCAGACAAACCTAAGAAGTAGTTTCATGAGGATCACTCAACCACATTCCAAGTCATATTTGGGCCCACTAGAGGTCTTTCATGAATCTTATCTACCTTATAGGGTCATTGATTTCTGGTGTTTAATTATTTCATAGATGAATGGAATTTTCATGCATGATAATGAAATTTAATCTTTTGTAGATCCACCTAAAGGTGGGGTTGGGGTTCAATTTATAGTTGAAATCATTGACATGGGTTGTGAAACATAATTTTTCATAGAATAGGGTTTCACGTATTGTCATCATTTATCGTTGGTACTTGGTCGTGCAACCTATATAGCTGAACCACCTATCACACATAATCAGTTTTTTCACTCAACTATAATTCATTCATAATATCCCCATATGAATCATTCATAGTCCAAGGGAATCATTTCGATACAAGGGTAATCCAAGAAACAAAGAATCACAATTATCGCACAAGCCATTTGTGCGCGCACCATCCTCTTTACACAAAATCACTAAAACATTCATGCAGCTTTCTCCATGGCCTTGAAATGTTGATATGGGGTGAAAAACATTTATTTCTTCCAAAACTATCTATTTTTTCATTGATCAATGTTTTGAGTGACAATTAATTTCCCTACTATAATTGAAGAAAACATGGGACCGGACGTTCGGGTAACGAGGGAAAGGATAATGGAGTGGCTCATTTCTATGTGTTCACTTAACTCTTTGATAAAGGTGAACAATTTCATTATTTACATCACAAAAAATATCTAGTTGAGTCAATAAATATAGGTAGGGGGCCATGTATAAGACTCAAACTTCCTTGCAGGATAGGTCTTTTCTCATGTACAAAGCTCATCATTTTTTTGAAATTATAAGCTTCCACCATGAATTTTTTAAAATGTATTCCTTCAAAAAACTATTCATGTGACTCAGGAATAACTTTTTATGGGGTCAACCAAAATTTAGTGACATGATAACCATTTCACAACTATATCCTATGCTTGTCCACATCAAAATTAAAACTCACAGATCCTCAAAAAATGGCCAACCAAGTGGACTGAGATGATATTAATGATGTTAATGTCGATGAAACTTCCATGAGGAATGATAAGGATAGAAAAACAGAGATTACTCAATCCAAGTAGGTTGTTTATAAAAACCATGTAATTTTGGTCTGATTGATTGATTCCTTAAAAAACAATCAACTGAGTAATAATCTACCATTATACATCTTTAGGATTATGGATGGGGTGGAGAACCTATACATCGAAGTGAACATTCCATGCTTCTAGTTCAGTCCCTAAAATGTTCTGTTCAAATGTAATAATATTTTCCTTGGAAACCCAATCAGGAGTATAAGGAAACTTCTATCCAAACCATATGTTGGATGATAAGAAAAATTACATAGGATTAACCATATAAATAGTTTTTCTTAAATCGTTACTTGATCATCTTCTCGTCCATCATCCAAGACAACATCAAGGATGGGTATAAGGATTGGGATCAATGGGTTAGGGAAAACATTATAGATGAGAGGACCTAGTAATATAGAGTATGCATAACCATCCCGAATTATGAAGTCAAGATATGCTTTATTAAATTGTATGAGGTAGTTTGGATATCCCAATACCATGCATTCTGTCAACAGGAGATACTGCCAGAGATCCTTTTAATTTGTTTCCCAGACCCCAACACCTACTATATCCACCATAGGGAGATGTATTTTATTGTATATGACCTTAAATACATTGTCTTTATCCCACTTATTGGGTTCCAATAAAATGAGTTCCCTCAGGTACCAAAAACCAAGAGAAATATGAGGAAGTCCCCTCTCATTGCACAAATAATTTGTGGATAAACTAATTAAATTATTAGTAAACACTCCCTTGGGACATCCAAATAAATAAATGTCTTAGAAGGTTCCTGAAGAAGGATCTAGCCATGAAAATCTCAAACATTCCAATGCACTGTTTGGTGGTGCAGTGAAAGATGAAGTAATTATCAAACTACATGTCCTTATAAGGGTGGACATATGAGTATTGGGGATACAAATTAGTGGTGTAATAGAGTCCAATAGTCCACTATACTATATTCTTTGACCCTTTCCCCATTGGTTAGATGCTTCTGGTCAAAGACACTTGAATAAGATTATGCACATGGATCCTTGTAATGGAGGTGATCTTGAAATCTGGTAACTGGGTAAATGTTTTGGTACCTATGTTGGCACAACTCTATATTTAGTTGGATCATGTGGTGAGGGGGGTATACTCCACTGAAAAAATGGTTAATTCTAGTTTCTTCATGGGTGGATCACAGAAAATAGTGGATGATATGAGTTTCTGAACATCATCACCCCACTAGATACTAGTCTATGTCCCTAACTGATAAAACTTAATGAGGTTTGTCTGGTGGGGAGTAGTGAACTCATGGTCACGATTTTCATTAGTGAAATTGTAAACTTCTAATTATACCCATTCCCAACCCCAATCGACAATATGGTACATAACCCTGAGGGGATTAAAGATTAATAAGAGTGACTATAATCCTTTAGATTTAGTGCACTGGTTTCTATGATTAATGGAAACAAATTTTATTATTCGTATATTCTATCACAATTCTCTCCATAGTTCAGATTCATTCAATATATATTGAATAGAGCCTAAATTGGGTTTAATGAGGAATGAAACCCATTTATCCTTAGTGAACTATGGTATATGTTCATAGGATAAGGCACAGGGAGGTCATTATGCCTCCATCGAATAATATCAATGTTGTAATCTCTTAGATATATGTTGGTAATAGGGTTCGGGCATACCAAAGTATGATTCTGCAGCAGTACGTGAGGGTAATCATTATAGAAAGTGTGTTTTCATATAATCGAGGTGGTAGGAGGGATTCTCTTTGAGGGGATAGAAAAGCTATGGGTACATCTCAATATGAAGCTACAACAGGGGAGGTGCAAGGAACTATTTCACCCCCACCTCTTGGAGAGGAGGGACTTCCCTGAAATTGGTTGTTGGGGTAGGAGGAGGGATCTTAGGCCAAAATTAGTAGATCCAGGGAGGACTCAAGGAATATTCTGTGATATCTCTTAGATAAAGCCTATAATTCTATGTTCAATGCTTTGGTTACCCTGGGGGATTCTGAGGATGACCCTAACAAAAGAGAAAATATGGTGGATTCTATCCTAGGATGAGATCAATCTTTTGAAGGTGGTCTTACTAGGATCACTATCAGGGAGGGATTCCTAGAGATTCTCACATATATAGTATCCATTGATGTATTTTCATACTAATTTGTGGTACCTAATCATCCCTTCGGCCTGGTACAGATGATGTTCGGTGGTGAGTCTAACCACGAGAAAATTCCACATAACAATGAATCGTCTAATGAGGAATCTAATAGTGATGATGATTAAGGATCAAATGGAGAAGAATCCTAAGGGTTGGATATTGTTTAGAAGGGTCCCAATTAGAGTGGTGAGTTCAATCATATGGATGGTTTAAAATAGGTCGAGCTTCATGAGGTAAGATTGTTAACTTACGTATTTCTTCCAATCCATTTTCTCTTTTTGTTTAGAGGCTATAAGTATGATTTTCTCTATCCATGAGAATGTATAAGGTTGATAAGGTTCCCCATTTTAGGGGATGGGGTTGATCTAATGTGGGATGGAGAGCATACTCCAAACCTAATGCTCTAGTTTTTGAAAACATGAGGGACCATTGAAAATGTGGGAGTGGTTTCCTCAGAGCTGATATTCCTCCCAGTAGTCTATAAGGTTTATCATCCTACCATCTCAATGGAATAATCTATCGCTGGTAAAATATGTCACCCTAGGCGGCTCATTATCGAGATCCCTCTACCTCAAGGAATTAACACATATCAATCAACCTAGAACTATTCAAACATTCATAGATATTATGAATAAACATGTATTTTGATCTCAAGTGGAACCTTCTAGTACCGAACCGTGGAGTCTAGTTCCAGCCATCAATGTGTTGACTGGTTTTGATGAGTCTCCCATAGTGGAATTCCCCATTAATACTGTAAACTGAGTATTTACAAAATTGTTTCTCTTCAAGAATCGTTCACCACCAACATGAGCTATTTTTTTCAAACTCATCGTCGTTGTTCAGACTAACTAACATGATTTTGATTCAACCAATACTTGAGAGGGTGTGATTTTCGTAGGTGACCATTGATGGGGGGTCTAGGGAACCTCACTCAATGGTTATTCCAACTCTTGTGGAGCTAGACATCCAAACTAAAACATCATGGTATAAGGAGTGAAGCCTAGTGATGTCATGGGTCATTCCACTAGGGGGGAGATTTGGAGGCTAGAGGATGTTGTGTTATTGATGAATTTTCATAAGAAGATGAACTCCCAATCGACATGGTACTGGACCTATCTAAGAGGATCCAAGTGGAAGATCCTTCCACGACTGTCCTTGAAGACCTCCCAGAGTATGATCTCATTCCACACGAGAAACTGTAATATTTATGTTCCAATTTCACTTTATAAAAACACATTTCTGGTGGAGGGGTGGATGATCATGACCTCCATGCGCTAGTTCATTATTTATTTGTTGATCAGTTGTGTGAAGAGAGCCACTAGTTCATCGTCTCCAGGTATAAGAAGAAATCCAATGGTCTCAAGAATCAATAGAAGAAGTAGCAAGAACTTCAATGCCAATAAAATCAGTGGAACTAGAAGAATCATTTCCTCAATTCCCTACTAGAGGTTATCAATCTGTTGAAGGCCCATCGGGCGGTGGAAAAATCTCTAGAGGGGGAGACGGTATCTCAGAGAGCTGAGTCCAAGGTTGAGTGGGACCAGATGTGGATCAAGGTTGAATAGATTCTCCCTATATCTAAATATGAGGATGCATATCTCAATAGCCTATAGCATGTCCTTGAGTCCATGCTCTAGCGGCGGTATGTGATAGACCACTCGATAACAAGAGTGAATCCATAGGAGAAATTTTTTTATAGGACGTATGAGAGGATATAGTGTGTGGATGACCCATGAAAACTTCTGTTGTTTATTTTATTTATTCTTCATATTCATGGGAATGTTTTTTTTCTCAATTTATTAGTACACTACAATCATAGTTTCTAGACAATTAATGAACAAAACAAAAGATAACGTGATTTATCCTCAGTGTGAAAGACAAGGGAAGAATATATATTTTCTCATTTAAATGAGAGTTTTAGTAAATGGATGAACACTTGGGTTCCAAATTTTTTGATTGACCACAAGGAGTTTCCTAGCCGAGAAGGGAGACAACTGGAAGTTGGGTCCCACTAAACAAAAAAAAATTTATTGCAGCTGGCGCTAGTGCGTGAATGGGGTAACACAAGCAGTGTTGAATTCTACCAAAGTAAATGAGAATTAAGAGTGAAAATTGAGACACCATATATGTGGAACACAAATATGGGTTTCATGATGATGGTGGATAACCACTTACCATTTTCAAAACACATAATCAAATTAATTTTTTACTGAGGATGGGGGAAAACAAATTGAGGGTTTGCCGCTAACCTTGTTTGAAAAATGGGACCTATCTAAAAATTTCTTCTAAAATATTTTTGTGTGACTATGATGGTATGTGAGTTACTGTGTCCTGGGATCATGACTTCAAGAAGGAAAATTCAATCATGGAGGAGGATGGGGATCCAAATATAGGGACACATAAGAATGGAGTTGATGTTGGGGGATTTTAAAATGGAATCCAATCATCCCAAAGTTATGGTACCATGGATTAGAACAAATTTGGTGGGTTCATCGTTCTAAATAGGGGTTCACCTCATCTTTAATGGGGAGTTTCTTCTTCATTTTTGAGTGACATTTGATAAATATAAATGAAATAGTTGGTTATCGACACCATAGGAAAAGGGTTCTCGGGTTAGGGACTATAATGATACATTGTTTTACATCATGAAATGGGGATAATAGACATGTTGTTTTAAATCCTCTGGCGAGAAAGGTGTATGACACATTTAAACTTCATATGATTGTGAAGTCACGCTCTTGATTTATGGATGTAGAGTTTGGGATATAACTTCTACTTAATATACATATTGTTTAGACTATAGGGTGAGCATCCTAAAAGAATATGTGTATTGTAGAGGATTAACAACCCAATTTTAATTGAGAAAAAGGTACCCAATGACATAAAGAATTCCATAGAGGATAGTAAAACATTTTAATTTCAAGAAGTATGGACTTGATCTCCAACTATAAGGTCACATAAATCTGACAAAAAAGAAGGAAAATATTTTATAGGTCGTAATTCTTTGATGAAGGGATACCAATATTAAAAGGGACATAGGTGGCATGGGGAAAATATAACAAAATGTCAATGGAGGGACCTATGATTCGATACACCTAACAACCTCACAGATACATCATTCATTTAGTTTATGTTCATGATTCTTAGATGATAGATCCTAGTTTATGTTCATAGATTTCAGATGCTAAAGTGGAGAAATAGTTTAAGGGCCATAATGCTTATACCATGGGGGAATATGTCTTAAATTATTTTAAATGGAATTTAAATGAGGTGATATATTGTCAATTGGGTTCTAATAGGGACCAACATCACTTGACTATTTCATGGGATAACTTGTGCATAGATAAATGTCATGATGATTGGACTTGAGCTCTTAGATAGTGGTCTAATAGTATAGAATATATAATGATAATGTTCCTAAACATTTTATTGAATTTAAATTCCTCCAAAAATTTAATCCCATGTGCCCATTCTATGTGTGGTAAACAAGGGGAGGTATGGAGTTCCCAATTTCATGATGGGGAGAACACAATGAGAGGGAATGGTGATCAAAAAATCCCAAACATGTTATTCTAATATCTAATACCTATATGGAAAAATTGGGTTAACTGGTGAGTAAGAAACATTTATTGACCATGATTGAATTATAGGTCTTAGAACTTCACTGGTTTGGTATGGGGTGAACAAATATATGATAAACTATTGAAATATTTCAAAACATGGGAGATGTTATTTATTGAAGATCCTTCATTTTTTGAGCCCAGGATAGTAGGTGAGTCAATGTGGCATATGACCATTGTCGTTAAGGAGCCTCTTCAGATCGGTAGGATTATGGTTATCCAAATTAGAGAATGAATAAATTATCAGTGGAAATTGGGAATGTCTTAAAAGAAATTTTCATATGATTTTTCCACTATATGCACTAATGTGTAAGAATAACATGCAAGTGTGTGATAAACATGCCTTCCCGTGAGGGGAAATACCCTAAATTGGGTTAATGATAGGTATGGTCCTAGGAAGAAATATTCTAACATCACTATTTATCCAATGGTAATGGTAAACAATTCATAAATAGTTATGGTGGGTGACATAGTAGGAGATCGACGTTGGAAGGGGATACCTATCGAATAAGGATACTGAATCATCTCATATTTGGATATGAAACATCCTAATTTCATATCAGGTAAGTCATCTCACAGTAAGTGGCATCCCAATTTTATATGAGGTAGGGATATATTTTAACGTCATGTTATTGGGAAGTTAGTGAAGGCTGTGTATCAAAATTACCATTATTTTATTACTCGTGTGGGATTCTAAGGGCATCCTAGCCTGCTAATCGGCCAAGGAAAATTAATGAGTTTTATTGTTAAAAAGGTGACACATGGAATTGATTTTGGGTCATATCACTATATGCAATAGATTATATTCTGGTGAACCTACAGCTGGAAGGATATATAGGACTGATCCTTCAACACATATTATTTCATGTTTTGAAACATAATTATCCATAAAATAAAAAAAATGATAGAAATGAATACTATTTTTGGAAGATTGATTACATAAAATTTAAATCCTTGATCTAGACTAAAACATTATTTTAATAAAACCCATAATGATCTCCAAACATTTTTTACCACCTACATCTTTATAGGATAACCTAAAAAAGGCATATAAAAAATGGATTTGATAAAAATGACACAAAGGGAATAATCATGGAAAATAAGATTATCACACTATTGAGGATGAATAACATGATAACATATAAGTCATTGAATGGTAATAAACATATAGAGGAATAAAATATATTATATGGAAACATATGATCATGGAAATATAGGAAGGTTGCTACATCAAACAACATAACATAAACATGAGTCAATTCCTACATCGATGATAGTATCACATGATGGACAGGTCCCACAATGGATTATGTTTACTCCCTAATCCAATACATAATGTCTCATGAGACTAAAACATTACCCGGTTCATTGGATTGATATATAAGCTTATGAATCCTAACATGTTTATGCATATGTGTGCCACATGAAGAATCAATCAAAATGAATAAACATAAGGGTTGATCATGGAATGAAGTAGGCCTCATAATAATTTCATAAGGCATAACTATATGGTGTATCATAATGGTAAACATGAAATAAATAATTTAAATCATTATTAGACATTCACATAGGAGAAATATTAAAATATCATGAATAATTATTTTCAACTGAAGTGATATTTGTTTCCATAAAACCATAAATGAACTAAAATATTATTTTATTACATAATTAGTGATTTTAGAAAATATGGGTTTCTTAAAACATATTATTAATTTTTCATAATAATGGGTAAGAAACAGAAAAGATCATATTAATCGGGTTGACTTATAGAGATGAATTAAGAAGGGATCCAATATAAACATGTATTACCCCATCAAAGAAAGATAAATTGAGATATATATATATATATATATATATGGAACATATATATAGAATATAGGTGACATATATAATAATAATGAAGATATAAACATATTCAAATATTGATAATATGTTGCCTAACAGAAATATAGAGGTTCGAATAGATTCCTTTCCGAATGTAAAAATGTGTTTTGTACATTCACATAATCCCCTAGATAATCCAATTATATACATAAATTACTAAAGTTAGAAACTATTATTGACATATTTGATTTATTATTATTTTATTAAGTTAATTTATTTCCATTTTGATGAATTATAAAGTTCAATTTCATTATTCTGGGAGTATTCGTTTCACGGTTTCATGATTGGTTCACTTGAGTATAATTATGAAAGTTCATGTGATATTTGAATAACTCTATATAAGAGAAACAATATTTTATTTATTAAATTTTTGATGTTTAATTATTCCTATATATCATTTTTCTAAAATTTGGATGATTCCTCTGATAAATCATTAATGAAAAATGTTTAGATTCATATGGATGGTTTTACAACCATCACAAAATAATATCATTTTGTTTAATAATATATATATATATATATAACAGATAAAAAAATATTATATAAGTTATAATATACGTATTAAAATATTATCTAACCTTAATAATGCTTTTATGACCATCCATGAGGGTATTAATAGAAAATGAAAACTTGTCATCCCTGAAGGCGGTGAACCGACATATTACAGTCGATGTTTTCCTTACAATAAAAAGAATATAGAAGGGATTTGATGGTGTATTTTCTATTAATACAATAAAAAAACAGTATTTTGATTCTATTGTAGCCATATTTTCTCTTTGGATAGGGGTGAGGATAATGTTGAAGAAAGATATAATTTAAAAATGAATGATGGAGGATTTTACCTATTGAATGTCCTCTCCTTGAGAACCTCATCAAGGAACATAGAATTTTTAATTTGATGAGTAAAAACCATAGGATGTGTCTAATATGCATGGAAGGGTAATTTGGTGGAATATTGGAAATATATAAATCTATGATGGTGTGTGGGGAAGGGGTGGTGAGGTGTGGTATTTTTAAGGGGAGGAGAGGGGTGTTTTTTATTATTATATTCATTTTGTTATTATTTTGGATCAATAGTTTCATTGTTCTTGTTTATTGTTAATATATATAGTAAATAGTTCATGTGATTTTAGACTAATTGGTTCTTACATCGTTCATGACTAAAAAATTAATGTATTCGGTTTATAATGTTAAATACCATAAATTAACATATTTTTCAATTCATCAAAATAATCAACTATTTTAAAAATACATCAAAAATTCACAAAAACCATTTTTGACATGTATAGTCTAATAATGGTTTACGTTTTATGAAAATTATTTTCTAAATACGAGTAATTAGTTTTTCAAATAAAATCATCATTTATTTGAAAAATTCTGATATTAATATTATAATTCATTTTATGGCCGTTATGGTAAAATTACTTATGATATCATAAAAGTATCTTTTCATCATAATAAAACATAATATAAATTTATAGATATATTTTATTTAAGTTAATTTTATTTTAAATCATTATATTTATTATATATGTGTGACTAAATCATTTATGTTTTATTAAAATGCAGACACGTAGTTTATCATTCTTTTTAAAAAGTATTTACTTATACCATGTTATAAATATATCATATTTTTATTTTATAATATACCTAAATATTATTTTAGATTTTCGTATGTATGATTAGTCTTTTAATTGTAAGATTATCTTTCTTAACCCTCACAATACTCTTCCAACTAACATTTTACTATTCTAGGGATCAAATTTATAATTGTTATATGGGATTACTACATACCATAAATAACCCTTATTCACTTCATTACTCATTAGATTCTTGTCTCTATAAAATATATATATATATATAATTTTTTCAACATAATGAATGTTTTATTATTAATGTTATATTTTATTTCTACAGCTTTGTTTATGAGGTCAGTCATTCTGGTGGATTGAGAAGATCCACGTTATATAATTCTTATTTTCTTATTTTATATGTATTATCCCACTATAATATTTGGAATTATTATTAATTTATTTTCTAACTAATGCGTAATTTTTCATTAATGAGAATAATTTATTATTCCTTATGTTATTATTGTGATATATACTATGTGACATAATTATAAAAATATAATTTCCATTGGTAATATTTTGGGTCATCACCTTCTTCCCCCATTATAAAATTCCACCACAGAAATTTCAATTTTCATTATAAGGGGAAATATTTTAGGGTAACAATCCTTCATCAATTTCTATAATTACAATTTTCCTCATCATACTTATGGGTTTTCTATAGAACATTAACTAGGTGAGTTGTCCTATTGCATAGAACATTGTCTCTACGGTCTAAGATCTTCACCGGATAGTCCTCATAAGATATATCATTTTCTGGATGTACTGCCTATGAATTAAGTAAGTGTGAGGGATTTGGTATGTACTTACTCAAGCGGGGAACATGGAATACATCATGTAATTCATAAATGTTTGGTGGAAGTTCTAGTTAATATTCTACAACTTTGATGCGATCAATAATCTTAAAGGGTTCGATGTACATGGGTCTTAGCATTCCCTACTTCACAAATATCAATATTATATTCCATGGATATGTAAAAATGAAAACATATTATCTAACCTCAAACTCGATTTACCCTTAATGAGTGTCTGTATAACTCTTATGTTGACTTTGGGAATCCTTGATGTGCTGCATAATGGTGTTCCCCTCTTCTATCATTTCCTCGATTAGTTCGGGTCTGATCTGATTATGTTCACCAACTTCATCTCACCATTCAAATTTTATGTATCATATCCCATAAAGGTATTCATTTGATCCAATTAGATGATTTAGTGGAAAATATTATTTTATTAGAACTCGGCCTGTGGAAGATGTTGGCCACATCCTATTTTTATGTTCATTGAGCATACATTCAACATGTATTTTACTGCCTGAATGGAATTCATAGACTAGCCGTAAATTTGAGGGTGATAAACCATAATGAAGTTCAAATCAATGTTGAGATCATTTTGGAGACTCTTCTACAACATGGAACTAAATCTCATATCATGATCAGATTCAATCAATAATGATACTCTATACAGTCTCACCACATCTCTGATGTATATCCGTGCATGTTGATCAAGTGATATATCCTCTCGATTCGGAATTAAGTGAGTACTCTTTATAAGAAAATATATCATAACATATATAGTATTATTTCCTCTAGAGGTATTCATAAGTCCGGTAAGAAAGTCTGTGGTCATGTTTTTCTATTTCTATGTAGGTAATGGTTGTATCGTCCCCTTAAAATTTTTCCTTTCGTTCTTTTTTATGTTGAAATACCAGCCACTTTGATGTAAATTTAGTAATTTTTTTATATTGTCCCAATAATGCTTCAATCAAATATCTAAATAAATATTTTTCATCCTTGGGTAGATAGAGAAGATTTAACTATGATAATAATTTACAATATCTTTCTTTATCTAATGATATGTTGGTACACATAGTCCTAACCCAATCCTTATAAATCCTTCCACATCAATTTTTAACTCTGATGATTTAGCATTTTTTAATAGCTTCCACATTCTTCTGAAATTCCACATCATCACGTTGAGAATACTTTAACTTCTATAAAAGGGATTGATGATTAATCATTTTAAAATGTATTGAATTTTTCCCTTCCTTCATGATTTTCATGTCCATTTTTTCATGTATAATAAGATTAGATCCTTCTCAATCTATATCATTGATAATGTTGCAGAATCCTTTCTACTTATCGAATCTACCACATTATTGGCCTTCACATGATGGTACTGGATTGAGATGTCATAATACTTGGTGATCTCATACCATATTCAATGGAACATATCAAGATTCATTTTTTAAATATATATTTGTAGCTCTTGGGATTACTATATATTTCTCTCTTCTTCTAATACATATAATGTTGTGAGATTTTCAACATGAAGATCAAATCCATCAACTCTATATCATGCATGGGATATGATTTCTTGTGAAATTTTTGATATCTTCGGGCAAAGGCCAAAAATATATCATTTTTAATTAGTATATAAACTATGCCCTTAATTGGAGAATCATTGTATACCACAAAGAGTTCGCGAAAAGTTTTAACAAAAACTACTTGTGTAGTGATAGAATTATTTTTTAACTCTTAAAAAAGTATTTACATTAATTGGTCCAGAAAATAATTCTCACTTCTAATCCACCTTGTTTAGTAGTCATTAATAATTCTATAATTTCCTAAAAAATCCTCGATAATACCAATATATAACAAGTAAGCTATAGAAATCTTTTACATATGTTGGCACTATCCACTTAATGATTTCCTTTATTTAAAAAGGGTCCATATATATCTCTGTGTAGGTGATAAAATTCCCTATTATTGATGCTTTCTATAACCATTAATAATATTTGATGTAATTTTCATGTAGTTTCTCCTTCTATACATTATTCAACACAATATTCAAATTCTTCTCATGCTCCTGCTTTCTCTTAGAGTAAATCAGAATAGCATCTATAAATATAAAAACAAATTGTCAAGGTAATATCTAAAGATATTATTCACCACATAAATTAATATTTCTATGGAATTATTGAGTCCAAAAGTAATAACTATTAACTCATAATGTCCATAACTTTTTCAAAAGGAAGTCTTTGGAATTTCATCCTTCTTCACCTTTAATTGGTGAAATCCTTACTGAAGATCTTCCTTAGAGAAATAATTTTTAACATTTAATTGATCCAACATTTCATCAATCAATGGTTTGGGATACTTGTTCATTATAATGATTTTTTGAGCTTATAATAATCAATTAATAGGTGTAATTATCCATCCTTATTCTTGATGAAGAGGACTGATGCACCCCTTGGTGAGGAACATGAGTGTAAAAAACCATTGTCCAGAATCTGTTATAATAGATTATTCAGTTACTCAAACTCAATGGTGTCCATTATATATGGATTATTTAATATTGTAATAGATCTTGGTATATGTTCAATTGATAACTCAACCACTTAGTTATGAATAAGGCTGAGTATTGTTTTGGGGAACAAATCATTGTAGTACCTCACAATACGAATGTCTTTGAGAATGAAATTATCCTTTTTCTCAACCATTTGAGATAGATATTCATTATCATAAGTAAATAATAACCACAAATTATATGATTATTATAAATTGTATTCTTACTCCTCCTTAGACTAGCATATAATTTTAGTATTCCTTCAGATGTGATGAGTAATCCTCATTTCCTGGTTATTGATGTTGGATTTATAAAATGATATCCAATCCATTCCCAATATTTCATCAATCTCCACTAAATGAAGTAAGATTTTATATTGATGTTTTTTAGTAAACATAATTAATTGGGGAGGAGTAATATTCTTTAGGTGTAGAAATTTCAACATTTTTTTCTAATGGATAACTCAACCTCTATATTTTTATGTGGTGTTTGAATAGTTCTACTAAACATACAAGATCATAAAAAATGTGTAGAATCAAAATCAATAAATGATGTTTATATTATTGAATAAATAACCTTTTTACATGTCACCACATTAATTTTGGGATCCAAATATGCATTACTGATAGCATATTTCCTTACATTATACCTTAAGGGTTTTGTTCATCGATTTTCTCCAACAAGCCTTTGGTTGGGACTTTGGTTAAAATAATTCACATCCTCCGTATAGTTAAAACACCTTACAATAGGTTGATTGTTGATCTAAAACATCCTTTATTCTTCAATATTTTTGGGATTCTTTATATCCATTTTCCATTAATATATTGATTCACCTCTTTCCACATATGAAGCATCTATGTGTTCCCTTTAAAAAGATCCCATCATTCTTCATCCCACACTTTTGACCCATGGGATATTGATTGTTATTTCCTCGCTGGGATTTATCTATTTATTTTCCCATATTAAAATCCAATTTTATTATTTTTATCTTTATGAAAAGAAGACCATTAAGAGTCTCTAAAATATTTCTCATCTTAAAAGGGAAAAAATAGTCTTCTCATAGTTTTCCACATCTCGAATTGTTAGATATTTTCAAAGACCCGACTTGAATCCACTAAAGAAGTGATCCACCATTGTTTTAGTTTTTGAAAAAAATACATAGGCATACTGTAATACCCCTGAGAAGATTTATCATACACCATAATATAATCATCTTTATTTTTTTAGCCTGAGGAGATCTATCACCAACTTAATATGAAGACTTCCGGGAAAATATTTATTGGAAAATATTTTTTTCAAAACCATCCCAATCCATGGAAGAAATTTCCTCCTTATATTTTGTATTTTTTATTATTTTCTACTGCTAATTAGATTCCCCATTATAAAATATAGACTATCATCATAATTATCTATTCTTCTGAGCACTGGAGCACAATGTATATCTTCCCAGTGGAGTTAATTTATAATTCCACGATGAGGGGATCAGAGGAACCACAAAATACAGGAGGCCTTTGAAACATATAAAATGATTCAAAAAAATTCTCATTCATAGGATAAAGAGTTTTTGAAACATGGTTCAATTTATTATTCAAATCATGTGCCTGTTGGTACAGTATTTCCATGATGTTCTGAGCTCTCGTTTCCATCAAGTTTATCATCTCATTAAACAAATCATCACATTTCCTATAAAATTAGTTGTTGGAACAAGTTCTAATTCTCCCACCATTTTCAATGAGATAAAAATAAAAATATAGTTCATGAATACTTAGCTAATCATCATATAAAAAAATCAACCATGAACATATAATGAATAACATATAAATAAAAATTATATCCTAACTTACGATTCCCCAAGTTTCAATCTAGGTCATTTATTGAATTATCCCAACGGTTATTGTAAAATATTTCTCATCTGAATCCAAAAAAAATTACTAGACTTTTATTTGATACCAACTATAGTGACCAGATCCTTTAAAACATATTATTTTATGATTTTAAGCATTATTATACATTAAATAAAAAAAGGATCCAAAATTCGAATGTCATTCTATGAATAGGTACATATGATTGAAAACATGGAATTATAATAAAATATATTTTTAATAATATAAATAATGAGATCGTAACTACAATTGATCTTCTACACAGTAATAAGATTTACTATGGAATACATAGAAAAAGGGATGAGATAAATATCTTAGTACGGGAATATGCATGGAAAAACATCACACCACATGAATTTGAAGGAATAACATAATAACATATAATGAATGGATCATGAATAAAAAATTGTGGACTAACATATAGAAAATGTTATAATATGATAAAGGAAATATATAAATGTGGAAACATCTTACAACATGGTATAAACCTGATTCAATGCTAACTTCTAATATGTAATCACATGGTGAACATAGTCCCATAATGTATTTTGTTTACTCCCTAATCCCACACATAACATATCTTGACACTAAAACATTACCCACTGAATTGGAGATCTATCAAGGTTAAACCATAATAACAAGTACATGTATATGTTTTCTAAATGAATAATAAAACATAAATAATAAATATAAGGGTTGCATATGAAAAGGATTGGGTTTTATAATCAGGTCATAAGGAATAACCAAAGGGTGTATCTTGAAGGTTTCCATGAAAGGACTAATTCAAATAATTCCTGGGAATTAGAAAGGGAAATATAATAATATAAAATTAATAATGGTGTTCAACTTTAGTGGAAACATGATAAACTATGGTTATGTACCCTCAAAAGTGTTCCACTTAAGCAGAGGGTTTTGGGAAAAGAATTAGGAGTATTTAAGGTATAATTTTTTCCCTATTCAATAAATTAAATGGAGAAATTTTTGGTAAACATAGTGACCTATGAATATATTGGTGGCATAATCATTTTATGGAGTGTACATAAAAATGGGTAAGAAACTGAAAAGTTTACTTTAATCAGGTTGACATATCGAGAGGAATTAAGAAGGGAATCTATTTGAAAATGTATTTCCCTATAAAAGAAATCTCAATTGATAAAAATATATATTTTTGGTTCTTATATAGAGAATATAGCGGGACTTAATAAGAATAATTATGATATAAACTGATTCAAAGAGAGATAAAGCGTTACCCAAAAGAAATATAGAGGTTCAGAAAGATCCTTTACTATATTTCTAAATGATTTTTGTACCTCCAATTAATATATTCGATAATCAAATTAGATTTAATAATTTATTAATTTAGAACCAATTAAACATATATTTGATTTATTTAAATTTTATTATGTTTATTTCTACACATTTTTATGAGTTACAATGATCAATTTTTTCATTCTGTGAATGTTAACCTCACAGTTTGTTGATCAGTTAACATTTGTATAAATATAATGTTCCTGTAAAATTGAAATAATTATAAATAAGTGAAATTATTTGTTATTCATGAACATAGTAATGTTGTCGTGGACCAATATTTCAATTTTATTTCTTAAATGATTCTTTTTTATTTCAAAAAACATAAGTGAGAAATGATTGGTTTATTTTGGCGGTTTTTACGACCATCATGAAATTGTATCATTATATTTAATATTATATCTAAATACTAGTTCTATAACATGATATAATTTATAATAAAAATATTACAATTTGATTTAACCATTGTAATGGTTTCATGAAAATCATTTAAGGATGTAATGAAAAATTAAAACCCATCTTCCACGAAGGCAGTAAACCGACATATTACGGACGATGTTTTTATTTCTATACTGAAAGGAGGATAGAAGGGATTTGATGATTAATAATCAATTAACAAAATATAATTACATATTTTTTATTATATTGTAGTTGTCATGAAACTTTGGAAATGGGTTGAAAATAATTTAGAAGAAATAAATAATTTGAAAGAGAAATATGGAGGATTTTACCACGTGATTTTCATCTCCTTGCGATCCTCCTAAAAGAACAAGGAATTAGTATTTTGGTGAGACGAGAAATACTAGGGAATTGGAAAGATGATTATGAATGTAATTACAATGAATATTGGAATGATCTATAATATCAACTATTTTAGAAAAATATCAAAATCTCACAACCACCCTTTTTTGATATGTAGATATAAAAAATGGAATCAATCTGATGAAAATAATATTCTAAATGTGAGTAATTTAATTTTTAAATAAAATCACCATTCATTTAAAAGATATTTATTTTAATATTATAAAGGCTTTTACAACCATTTGTAAAATTACTTATGGTATCATACAAATATCGAATCATTATAACAAAAAACAATATTAATTTTAAGATCCATTATAATAAATAAAATCTATTTTAAATAATTATATGTATTATAAAATTGTGATTAAAATATTTGTGTTTTTAAAAAATACGAACACATAATTTATCATTTTTAAATCATTTATTAAATTATACAATGATATAAATATATCATATTTTCATTTTATAAGATACCTAAATATTATTTTACATTCCAATAAGTGATTTTACTATTCCAAAAGTGAGATAACTGTTCCTAATAGTCATATTACTATTTTGGTGATCAAGTTACTATTAAAAAAGTCATATTTATAAAAATAATATGGGGTTTCTACTTTATATAAATTACTCTTATCCCATTCATTCCTCATTAACTTCTAATTTTTCTCAAGTATATATATAAATTCATTTTCAGAATCAGTATTGTATTATCATCATTATGTTTTATTTCTATGGTTTTTTATGTGTGTGGTCATTTTGAAAGATTGAGAAGATTCAAATTTTCATATTCTTATTCAATTATTTTCAATTTTTTGTCCTAATTTAATATTTTAAATACTTTTTGGATTATTTTCTTAATAATGTATCATTTTTAATTAATGACAATAGTATTTTTTTGGTTTCACTATGTAATTTTTGTGAAATATAAACAAAATATATATTTATAATAAGGTAAATTATGTTGATAAAATTATGGGTTGTTATAATGGTGGTGGAGGCATAAATTTCTAAAACACCAAGGGTATGAAAAAAGATTCGAATGAGGGGTGAGTTCGCATATTTTGGTGTAATAATTCTTGAACCTTGGCTCCTATTTTCATGTCATAGAGATTATACAATAGGGCTGAGAGTTTGAGGATGTTCCTGTGAAGAAAATGTGTTAAAAACCAACATAATGGGAGCACAGGAGTCCCTACACCACATGAAGTGATCCAAATCCTGTTTTAACAAAGTATAAAGTCGTATGGATTGGACTGTGAAAATAAGTTTAAATGTATGATCCTTGACTGTTGCTAAACTATTTAAATCCATAATGATTTGACTCTGAGAATTTTAATTTTGAGGGTATTTCATGGAATGAAAGAGTTATAAAAATCATGAAAGAATCCCAGGAGGATCACATACCTCATATACACCTTGACATGATCTACACAATGTTCAATGTTTTAATACTGGAAGCATAAATTGTTCGTAGAGGGAAAGGGGTTGGTAAATTTTTTGTTGGTCCCAGAGATGTGAAGTCTCAGAGTTTCTATGCATCCCATTGGAATGGGAATCAAGTAACACATAGTTTTTTAATATGATGTTTTGGATTTCTGATAATGAATGTGGGGGAATCTTATTTGAATTTTTTTTGGGGAATCTGACCATTTTCATGGGGAATCTTGTGACTATGACATAATGTAATTTCGTAGTTTAACATCATGTGATTAGGAAATTAGTTTTTTTCATCTCATTTCATATGAGGCATCCTAATTCCATGTGTGGTATGGTTTTTTAACCATTTTATATTTATTTTTTGAGGCATCACTATTCTATATTGGGTAAGGTAGAAGTTTAATGTCATTCAATGAGGATGTACGAATTTTTTTAATGTCATGAAACTGTGACTGTGGATGTTGTTAGCTTCAAGTCATAAAGCCTAGTCTATATGGGCTAAAAATTATTTAACGCCAAATTTCTCATGACATGACTCCATTTTTAGGGTCATTGAGTTCAGACTAGGGATATTGTAGTTTATGTAGACATATCATTGAAAAATTGGAAACTGTTTAACGTAGTTCTACCAAGACCATGGGGTTTCTATTAGTTGAAGGATATAAATCTAAAACCTATTTAAAACAATTTAAGGTCATACTGCCTAGACACTTCTTATTATCACATGAAGTACATCTTGAGAAACATTGCGTTAGTGGGACATGAGATATTCTCTCTATACATGGTGATCAACGAGTATTATCCATTGGAATTGAATTCAGGAATGACGTACGATCCTTCTCATTTGGGATCCTACTTGGGTGGATTATTTCTAGATTTCAACATAATTCTCAAAGACAATACCATGTCACGCTACAGAAAGGTGTGGATATGGACCTTCTTATAGAATACTCTCACTACCCAATTTTGGTTCCTCTCTAGATTGTGCAAGTCATGGATCTTGTTCTCTTTGATGGATTTCCACTCAGCTAGAAATAATTCTACCATCATGTTTGGTGTAGGATGGATGTAAATAAATGTTTAGAATAATGAAATCCAAACCTCATAGATAAAACCCCCTCTTTTCCATATACAATGGTGTACGTGGTCACCTAGGTTGAACTTGAGTTATATTTTGATTGGACTATAGGGTTTTTGGGGTATTTTCTTGTCATCTATTTTTCTGTTTTCCCACCATTTTTGATATGAGGATAGAGAGGATCTGGTTAAATCCCTCAATCTATCAATTTTTCTGTGTGAGGTAGTGAGAAGTATGGTTATACATAATTGTGTACTTGGTTAGAAACTTCTTTAACATGGAATCCCATATATTGGTGTCATTGTCTATTTGAACATCATGAGGGAGACCAAATTGGATTATGATATGGGATTTGATGAACTCTATCATTGACTGGGCTTTAAATTACATTATGGTAACCACATCTTCTCATTAATTTAATAAGTCAGTTATAGTCGAGATGAACCTTCACTTGCGAGCTGTCACTAGTGTTCATGGACTCATTATGAAAATCCCCACACACAAAATCTCTATCAATACATGGTGTTGTTGAGAAGATGTGGTGGTCGATGCTCAAAAGTTTCATAGATCTAAGACTTTGGAAACCTCCTGATGAACTCAATGCTGTCATGGACCATGGTGTCCCATAATTATCCTAAACACCATATTTTGTGGGAGATATTTAATCTAGATTGACAGGTAAAATAGGACCTAACATTGACTTCATTCATAGAGAAAAAGATCACATCTCCTTTTATTCCAAGGTGGATAATTCCATCAAACCCACACCTATAAAGTGTTTCCCAAATGTTAGTCCCATTCTGAAGTGTAAACTACACTAATGGTTAGTAAATTCACTCATGATAAACAGGATATTCGTGGATAATTCCATTCATGACATAGTCAAGAATAGGATTGGTACAATTGGAAGTTTTATCCATTTTTTGGGGAGATGGGTGTCAAACAATAGATGTCTTAGAATCTAGTTAGTATACTTGTTGTATATTATCATCGTATGTGGTGGGGTAATGACCATCCAGTGTCACACATGAATGAACATATCATCATGGTTAGGCTCTACAAGAGATGTAGAAAAACATTCCAAGGAGTCAGCTCAACCATTATGTGGACAAGGTACGTTATGAACTTCTAGATGGGACGTGAAATGGGTCATTAGCTAATAGGTATTCTGTAATAATTGCATGATCACATACTTTCTATAGATGTATTCACCCATGATCAATTTGATGACGATTGAGGTGTCTTCCATCACATGAAAGTGGGGGAGAAAAATCTAGAGGGTCAACCAAAGACTAGTAATGAGATCATGTTACTCTATAAATCATTATTTCTGAATCCTTATGACAATATGAATGAGTATAGTAAGATGTATTGGGCTATGGTGATGAAGACGATACCCGAAACCACCCTGTTGATATTGGGTTCCTTGATCCATCTACTGGTTAGGCTTTGGGAGGAACCATCAAACAACATCTATCAGCATGACACATCCTGATCCAATTAGTGGATTGCTTCCTATAGGAAATCAATGTCCTAGGGAATTTATTCAGGAGAAATATGTGTAGATAGGAAGTCTACTAATTCCTGACCATTGATAGCCTTTAGCCAGATAAACCTAATATTGAACTGATGGAGGATCACCACCCAGCATGACAAGAAAATTATCAGTATCCATAAATTTTGGATGTACATCAGTAGGACCACTTAGTACACTTGTTGTATCTCTATAAGCGACAAATAATTTGACTACTTCTAAACAATGAAAAAAGTATGAGTAAAATTTTATCGATATGGGGTATCTAGTCTCTGTGTCGAGGAGAATGCGTCTGAGAGAGTATATGTTTTCCCAGTCCTTATATATTTTGTAAACAATAAGGGAACCAAGTGAATATTCCAAGGAAGTCATATAGAGGACCAAAGTATTTTTTAAAACATGCGGCATCAAAACCGTAGGCTATAGTAGATAATGATTAATATATTTAAAGGTGTCAATTCACTCTTCAAGCAATTAGTAAATAGTTCCATTCATCATGATCCATGAAAAGTTATCACACTTTTTAGTTATATTTGTGATAAATCATCGTATATTGGAAAAGTGTCATTGTAGGCCCTATAACTCGCATAGGTTTCACAGGGGTACATTTGGTCAAAGGCCTAATTCTTGTCTATGTTAGGCTAGATTCCTCTATATCTTATGATTATGCTAATAAAGTTCTAATAGGTACCCTGAATGAATACTTCAAGGGGTTCAACCTGAAATTTCAAGAATAGATGATGTCAAACACTTTCTTAATATCCTATAGATAGTCCTGGTGTCAATGAAATTTGAACTAAAATATATATATATAGCTTTCAACTATTATACTAGGAATTTTTGTCTAATTGTGGTCCACAAAATTTTGATAAGTGGAACCTATATTCCCCAAACCGAAAGGAATCAACTAAAACAATAATGTCCCTTGGGGTTCCCAGAACACGGTAGACACCTTACTAAAAGGATCCATATGGATCTAATTTTACCCATAATATATAATCACAAAGGAGAGGGCATGGAACACTGTTATATCATAGAGAAACAACCCTACCACATTAAGGGTAAAATCATCATTTTAAAATTGGTGGTTTAGGTCAAAACATCTATGAAGATTCTAATTTTCCCATTATTTTTCCTTAATGGGAAAATTATAGCTAGAAATCTAGGGTACAGAACATCCCTAATAAATTTTTATTTGATTATCTTGTCAACATTGGCTTTGACCATAGCACCATGAGAGGGGTACATAATTCTTGGATCCTATTTGAACCCACAATGAATTACTAGGAGGCCATGATTTTGAGAATAAACCTAAGGATCCATCCTTGGAATCTCATTATATCTATAGGTAAATATATCATGGTGTTGTTTCAGGAATTCTACATATTGCTATAGATTATACATTAAAGGATTGGTTTGATTTATCAAATTCAACATTATACCACCCTTGGATACAACATTCAATGTAGTTAACTCATAAAATATGGATGATACACCCTCTTCAAACGTTTTATGGGTATCCTCCAAATCCCCTTCATCATCTGAGGTAGGAGATATGGAGGGAGATGGTAGATTTTTCGGTGCAGTCGACCTAGGGGGGAGCTCTGGTACCTGCTCTGGCAAATAAAAAATTCTCACTAAGGTTTTCTTATTGTGCTGAGATTATTTTTTCACTTATCATCAAGTCATACATAAATTTTAGAATATTCAAGAGTGAATTATGTTACTATTCATGGGGATAACTTCATAATACTTAATGAGGGTTTGATCTTTTGGTATCATATGGGTTGAACCAGTTCCGTATTTAAAGCCAATCTATGGGTGATCCTTTTTCTTAGATACATCAAAACCACTGTTCTTAGATACAATGAAACATCCCACTATGTTTGGAATTATTGGATCTATTGGATGAATTAGAATAATGAATATTTCATTCAATTCTTCCCCTAGACTAACTTTACTTGGCACTGGATCATTGTGATAGATAAAATGAACATCCCCATTGATACGACTCTTCTAATTCTCTATCTTGTAGTAGTCCACATCTATATAGAAGGATTCACAAGAGTTTGAGGGGATACATCGCTCTAGAGTACACATACTTGACCATAGGGGGGATATTTTAGGACCTTGTGGTATGAATAGGGTCCCAATAAATGAAAATGAATCTATGGTCTTCACACCAGCACACTGTAGGTAGTTTCCTTTTCTAATATAATTAATTTAGTGCCTAATACTAGACCACTAAACTAAATATTCTTCTAAATCATTCGATATGGTTTTTTATCACTCTTATCTTACCCCAGAATCATCAAGATGGAGGGAGTTTGATCTTCTTCTTTGGGTCCATGATTTTGGAGCATCTAGGTCGGGGTAAGTTTAATTCCAAGCCTATTATCCACTGGTAAATGGTACATCTCCATCTTATTAAAATATCATATGATTTAAACAAGTATTATGTTCCACAACATGATTAAACCCTCATATCATTCAAAAAATGAGATGTTTTCTTGACCCTCCTCTTGCATGGCCTCCTCTATTAAGTAGGCCTCAGTGGTAGATACCTCAAATTCCAATTGGAGGGGGATTTTCAAGCCTTAGTAAGGGAATAATGCAGTCCCTCGGATAATATGAGATCTTCAAGGATCGAAACACTTGTGGTTATATCGGAGAAGTGATTTAGTATATCATAATTCCATTCAATAGGTATATGTTTTCCCATTGAGGGTCACTCATCAGAAATGGTGTAGCAGATATTGATGGATAATCCTCTAGGTTCCAGCTTGTACTAGATATCTTCTACTAAAAATTGTTTATCCTACTCTGAAAAAACTACTGGATGACTATAAAATGGATGAGGTAGAGTTCTAGATAGACACGGTCAATCATTAAATAGACACGAAAGAGCTGGCCGGTCAAAAAACACATTATGTAATGGAGGCAAAACTATTTGAGAAGACTAGGAGGATTGTGCTTAATGAGACCTACTTAAAACGGATACATTATTTTGGAATCATGAGTTTTTTGGTTAGACATAGAATTATGAATGCCCTCATGTCCTTATTCTTTCCTTTGACAACATTATCTAGAGGCACCCTAGTAGTTTCCATGGTATTCTTCGTTTTCAAGTATTATGAAGTAGTCTACCAAATTGACGATGTTTATAGAGGCATACTCTTTTGCATCACTAGTGATATAGTCTATTGTTGGACATATCATTGGATCATATCATATCCCCGGAGGCTTGAAGTCACCAAGTGTTGGAGTTGTCTTTTCCACTTGTGAGGTAGTTAATTTCTATTGTGCCATTGGCATCTATTTTTCTAATACTTGGATTGTTGGAACTCAGATATGGAGGAAGCGATCGAAGCACCCCTAGTAACAATAGGAGGTTAAATTTTTCTCAAGAGGGAAATGATAAAAATATGAGAATGAGGGACTATCTTTTTAGCTATCCATTCATTATACTTATGTGTCCCACAGCTTGGATCCTTTTTGCATTCTCTAAATACCTTATTGTCACGATCGAGGTCCGTGAAGACATGCGTCCCCAGAACTAGAATGTATCCCATCTTGACTAATCAATTTTACACTTGGTACTAAATCCAATTTATGAACATAAAGAATTACTTTATCATAAATTAGAGGAAAATGTTGAAAGGTAAATGGTCAGGATGACCAGTGAGACTATACTATTGGGGTCATTTATAATCTAGTAATATCAGGATTCCCTTCTCCATAGAATAGAAGAAATACATCGGGACCTTAGAATCCATGAAGGATTTGGTCATTTTTCTTCTATCTGGAAAGGTTACCTTAGAATAATGGAAATGATATGGGAATAGAGCCGTATTTTCTCATTAAGGCAGCTACGCTTGGGGAGAATCCACCTGATGGGGGTGTTGTGGGGAGATGATACATTTAGTAGGACTGGGTTCGTTGAGATACTAATGGAAAATGGGATAATATGTACACTAGCTCAAGAAAATCAATGTGTATAGTGACATTAGTCTCTTCTTTCCCAAGTCTCCTCATGGAAGCTAGATGGGAAAATTTGTGTGATTGCTGTATTGCCCACTATAAGGATTATTCTAGACATTGATCCTTTTTTTAGTAGTCTTAGAATCCACCTAATATATTCATGTTGATGAGGGAATGAACCTACTCATTATTTTCATTCCTCGTGCACATCTTATATAGATGTTCTTCCTGATAGAGACATATAAACATAGTATGTGAGTCCCTTGAATCATGTGATGAAGTCATCGACTCATTCATGATGCTTTTATTTTAACTAAAAGAGGTTAGCGATACTCATAATGCATGTGGTGGATACGAACTGGTAGAGGAACTATCCTTGAAGATCTTCTCAATTAGTAACGCACCCTATGGGTGTTGGACTCCTCATGTGTTAATCATGTTTTAATAATCACAAATCTCATAACTGTTAATTAATCTTGACCTTCAGTGCACATCTTTCTAATGATCTTCAAACTCAACAATAGGTGCAAATCATGTTTTTATAATAACAAATCTTATGGATGTTAATTACTCTTTACATGTTTTATTCATAATCACAATTCGCTCATTTATTATCTCTAATGAGTAACCTTAACTCATATTCTGCATATCACTGTCTTAGTCCGAATACATTTTTTTTGTCTAAGTATGCAGACACCATGAAGGACTCACTGTGACCAGACACACCATGACCAGACACCGTGACCAGACACCATGACCAGACACCGTGACCAGACACCGTGACCAGACACCGTGACCAGACACTATGACCAGACACCGTGACCAGACACCGTGACCACTCACCGTAACCCAGACACCGCGAAGGACTCACCGTGACCATACACCGTGATCAGACACTGTAAAAAATACATCGTTTCCATGATCAATGTGACACCGTTTCTTAATCTTTTTTTCAATATTATTTTATGTGATGCTAACGGTCATATTTGTTGTTTTTAAAGAAATTAATGTTATTTAACGCTAGTTGTTGGCTTGAAAGGAAACCGTATCTCATACCTATTAAAAGGGAATCATTCCTACTGTCAGAGATTGTGGAATATAAAGAAGATTGTGCTGTATTAGAGAAGACACGGACGAACGAATGAATGCACGCATGCACACACACCTGACACGTCTCGAAACTTATACTACAATACATGCGAGCCCTGTTCTGAAAAAAAGAACAATCTGGAGCACAACTGTGAAGAACACATCGCACAATTCTAAAAGAAGTTCCATACATGCAATCCTACATTTCTGAAGAAGACACGATGAATGTAGAGACTGTAGAACACAAGCCGAACTACGACACACAGTTTTTCAACAGAAAAACTAGAGAAGGACTCTAAATAATTCGTACTCTATCCAACGAGTCCAGAGATACATTGACAATCACTAGAGCCATTTCTAAACTCTACTTCTATGCTATGTGATTCATTATTTACTTTTCGAGCAGTGTGTGTCATCTTCTATATTTTTACACACACACTGCCTCTTGAACATTAATTGTAGGATCTATAAATCATCACTCAAACTCTTACATATTTTATTTCCCACTGGGATAGTGGTAGAGGTTGTGTGTGACCTAAACAGCTGGTTTGATGTTGTTTTGTCTCCCACGAATAACAGTGGTAGAGGTCTTGGACCTGGAAATTTTTTGAAAAACTGTTGTTAACCCCGATACAGGGTGTGGATCAATTTCTTATATATATTTGAGAGGACTAAGTCTCGGCTTCAGACTGAACCTCTTGTTATATCTGATGTGCATCTTTTATTTAAGTTTAATGTATACGACATATATTATATTTATTCCACTGCTATTACATTAAAATACAAAATTATTTTGAAGCTAATTTGATAGTAAGATTAGAAAGTGTTTACACTTATTGTAAATCAGTAGATTAATTTCAAAAGTTAGTTTGATCTTGTGGTTAAACTAACTGAGACCTAATCAATCTTTGAGAAGCTAAGTGAACATTTACCATCGGTATAAATTAACTGCAGTTTAACATATTTTATGAATCGGGGGAGTTTAACTAGATAATGTTTTAACAGAAATTTTAATTGGAACTCAATTCACCCCCCCCCCCTCTTGAGTGTCCAATCTGACAAATATTTGGTATCAGAGGATTTGTTTTTGTTTGTTCAAAGATTTTTTGAAATACTCTATTTTTCAACTGTGATTTTAGTTGCATCTCTAAAGATCTGAAATTTCTGTTAGTTCTAATTTTATTTCATCTTTAAATTGTCTTTCTAAAATCTAGTTATGGATAATAGACTAGAGGGTGCTGCTAATAATAAGCCACCTTTCTTCAATGGTACCAACTATGCCCAATGGAAGAATAAAATGAAAATTCATTTAGAAAGCATAGGTTTTGATATATGGACTGCCATAGAATCAGAATATAAACTTCCCACTACTTCTAGATCCACTTGGGATGAACCTACAAAGACATCTTACAATAATAATTGTAAAGCTATGAATGCCATGTACTGTGCTTTAGGAGATGAAGAGTTTAACAAAATTTCTTCTTGAAAAACTGCTTTTGAAATTTGGGATACCTTAGCTGTTTCTCATGAAGGAACAACCAATGTTAAGGAAATGAGATTAAATACTTATACTATTAAATATGATAATTTTAAAATGAAAAATGATGAACCTATTTTTGACATGTATCTCAGGTTTAATGAGATAGTAAATACAATGAATTCACTTGGAAAAGCTATTCTAGAAAATGACCAAATTATGAGAATCTTGAGATGTTTACCAGACCGATGGAGAGGCACATCTGTTTCAATCAGAGAGTCATGTGACATTTCTGCTCTACATGTGAAAAAACTCATTGGTAAGCTTATGATGTATGAGGAAGAACTCAAGGTAAACAATGAAGAAGAAGATAATCCTAGAAGATTGTATGTTGATTTCAAATCTTCGACTTCAAAGTACAATGATAGGGAGAAACTTCACACTATAAATGAGAGTTCAAGCAATGAAGATAGTGAATGTGCTTCTGATAGTGATGCTGAAGTAGCTCACATTGCCAGAAGGATTAAGATGTTCTGTTGGAAGAAGAAGATTTTCAGAAAATCAAAATACAAAGGAAAGTATGATAATAAGGAACATTGGAAGAAGGATTGGAAAAATCCAGATAAAAGTAATGAAGTTGTCTGTTATGAGTACAAAAGGAAAGGACATATTAAAGAAGACTGCCCAAAACGAAAATTCAAGAATAAATATGATTACAAGGACAGTAATTACAAAAAGGATATGAAGTCTACTTGGAGTGCTTCTGAGGATAGCTCCACTGAATTTGATGTTTCTGAAACTGAACACAAAAATAAGGGAAACATGTGTTTTATGAGAAACACTTCTGAGGTAACAACTGAAACTCCTACTTTAAATTCTTATTATTCTAGAGATGATTCTGACTCTGATAACATGTCAAAATCTGAACTATTTGAATATTGTGATATGTTAAAAGATACCTATAATGATCTAAAAGAAAAATACAAAGGTTTAAGGAAACAGTATTCTTTAACTGTTAAACATAAATCTGATATTGATATTGAAATGGAAAAGAATGCTCAGTTACTTAAAGAAAACACTAACTGAAATTATCTAATGAGAAACTCAGAAAGGATTTAGAGAAATTCACAAATGGAAACGATACACTAACTCAAATGCTAGGAAAGAAAGTTTCACGAAAATACACTACTGGAATAGGTAAAAACCTAGAAAGAGACAGTTTACTAAGAATAGATTTATTCCTAAATCTGGACAGAATGCTGGTAAATCTAGTTCTGGACATTTATATGCTTCAACTAGTTATATTCATAGTTATGGATCTAATAAGGTTTATCTTTCAAAGTCTATTGATTCTACAACTTTCATGAGACCCATAAGACAAATTAGGGTACCAAAAGCTTTGATTTCTAACCTGTCTGGACCCAAGAAGATCTGGGTACCAAAATCATTTCCTATCTAAATCTGTTTTGTAGGAAACCTGCTTAAAGAGATTCTGTAAGAGGACCTGGTACTTGGACAGTGGATGTTCAAGACATATTTCTGGAGACTTCTCATGCTTTAAAATCTTAGTCAAAGTTGATGGAGGTTTTTTCACCTTTGGTGATAATTCTAAAGGGAAAATCATCGGATTAGGCCAGATTGGTAACATTGACTCGGTATTAATTTCTAAAGTTTTATTTGTCGATGGACATAAATATAATCTGTTATATATTTCTCAGTTATGGGATTATGGTTTTAATGTTAAATTTGAAAATGATTTGTGCATTTTTTTTAATTCAAACAATGATTTAGTATTTTCTGCCCTTCGAAATGAAAATGTCTATGCTGTTGAATTTAATTCTTTAGCAAAGAGGAATATTACTTGTTTAAATGCTTTTCATAAAGAGTCTTGGCTTTGGCACAAAAGATTAGGACACTGCAATATACACTCGTATAGAAAACTTACTAGGAAGAACTTAGTTAGAGACCTACCCATACTTGAGTTTCCAAATGAAAAAGTTTGTAATCCCTGTCAAAAGGGAAAGCAACATAAAGTTTCTTTCAAATCAAAGAAAGAAGTGTCAAATTCTCAACCTCTCGAGTTGGTTCACATGGATTTATTTGGACCATCTAGAGTTTCAAGTTTAAATGGGATGCACTATGTCTATGTCTTAGTAGATGACTTTTCTAGATATACTTGGGTATATTTTCTAGCTCACAAAAGTAAATCTTGTTCTTACATTGTTAAATACTCCAAATATGTAGAAAACCTTAGTGGACTTAAGATTAAAACTCTGAAAAGTGATCATGGCCTTGAATTTGAGAATCATGAGTTTGAATCTTACTGCTCTCACAATGGCTATAGTAACAATTTATATGCCCTAGGACACCCACGAAAAATGGGGTAGTCGAAATAAGGAATAGAACTCAGTAAGAAATTTCTAGAACTATGCTTAATGAGTATGAACTACCTGTTTATTTTGGACTGAAGCTGTAAATACAGCTTGTTATGTTATCAATAGAGTCTTAATCAGACCTGTTCTTAAGAGGACCCCTTATGAGTTGTGGAACCATAGGAAACCTAAGGTTAACTACTTCAAAGTCTTTGGCTGCAAAGCCTTTATTTTTAATACTAAAGACAATCTTGACAAATTTGCATCCATGAGTGATGAAGGAATTTTCCTAGGTTACTCTATTTCTAGTAAAGCCTATAGAGTTTTCAATAAGATAACCAAGTGTGTGGAATAATCTCTACACATCAAGTTTGATGAAACTGATCCACATGAGCCTAAAACCTCTCTAGAAAATCTTGAAGATAATCTCTCTGTTTTGAACCTTAATGATAAAGATAGTGGACCTATAGTCACAACATCCAGTTCTGGATATTTTCCAGAACCTGCTTCTATTGATTCCCAACCTGTTGATGAACCTGAAATTTCTAGCCCTACCTTTACTAGACCAACTATAATTCTGCAGAATCATCTTTAGATGCTGTTGTAGGAAATCTTGATAGAGGGACATAGACTAGAGCTTCTCATAGAAATAAGGTTGAAAATCAAGCCCTCTTGTCAGAGCTTGAACCTAAAAACATTGATGATGATATTAATGATGAATTTTGGGTAATTGCTATGCAAGAAGAACTCAATCAGTTTGAAAGAAATAAAGATTGGAAGCTTGTTGAAAGACCTAAGAACAGTTTCACAATAGGCACAAAATGGGTGTTTAGAAACAAAGTAGATGAATCTGGAAACATAGTTAGAAATAATTCTATACTAGTTGCACAAGTCTATAGTCAAGAAGAAGGTATTGACTATGAGGAGACTTTTTCTCCAGTATCCAGATTAGAAGCTATTATTATTTTACTTGTTTATGATGCACATCTAAATTTCAAACTATATCAAATGGATGTCAAGGGTGCATTCTTAAATGGATATATTGCTGAGGATGTTTTTGTTGAAAACCCACATGGTTTTTAAAACCCTCATTTTCCAAATCATATTTTCAAATTATCAAAAGCTTTATATGGTTTAAAGCAACATCCAAGAGATTGGTATGATAGATTAAGTACTTTTTTAATTTCTAAAGGTTTAAAAAAAGGAATAGCTGATGCTACTCTTTTTATAAAACGAATATCTAAAGATGTTTTAGTAGCACAAATTTATGTTGATGATATTATCTTTGGATCTTCTAAAAATTATTTATGTACTAATTTTTCAAAAATGATGCAAAATGAATTTGAAATGAGTTTAATGGGTGAACATAAATTCTTTCTTGGTTTTCAAAAATTTCAAAATGGTGATGGAATTATTTTAACTCAAATTAAATATACTAGAGATCTTTTAAAACGTTTTGGATTGGATAGAAAAAAAAGTAGTGACACTCCCATGAGTACCCCCTGTAAGAGGGATCTTGATGAAAATGGTAAATCAGTTGATCAAACCACTTATAGAGGAATGATTGGAAGTCTACTCTACCGGACTACTAGTCATCCTGATATTATGTTTAGTGTGTGTATGTGTGCTTGTTTTCAAGAAAACCCTAAACAGTCACATTTAATTACTGTAAAGAAAATTTTCAAATATCTCAAGCATACTCCCAATTTAGGACAGTTCTATCCCAAAGGAAAATCATTTGATCTAGTTAGTTATTCTGATGCTGACTTTTCTGGATGTAAGCTAGATAGAAAATGCACCTCTGGAACATGTCATCTTTTAGGAAAGTCACTAGTATCATGGTGTAGTAAGAAACAAAATTATGTTGCATTCTCAACTGCAGAAGCGGAATACATAGCTGCTGCAAGTTGTTGTGCAAAATTTTGTGGATGAAACACACATTACTAGACTATGGATATCAATTCAGACATGTCTCAATAAATTGTGACAACACGAGTACTATTAATATTTCTAAGAATCATGTTTCTCATTGTAGGACAAAACATATTGATTTAAGACATCACTTTTTGAGGGATCATTATCAAAAAGGTGATATCACTTTGGAATTCATTGGTACTGAATATCAACTTGCTGATATATTCACTAAACCATTAAATTCTGAAATATTAGACTGCATCAAACACTATCTTGGTACGATTAATCATAAATGAATATCTTACAGTTTCTAAATTACTGTTTTTATGCTCACAGTCTAACAACTCACTATCTCAACGTGACTATATAAACTGCTCAATGTTTCACCATGATGACTATAAATTGTCTCACTGTGATGGCTAGTTTTCTGTCTCACCATGAGAAGTATGATAATTTTTATTATTTTTATTTTATTTTTACCCATATCACGGTAATTTTTTTTTCACCACTATTTTATTTCCCGCGTTCATGTTTTTATGACGTTTGACATTCCCAAATGATCAATCTTAAGGTTTTCATTCGACTCATTACCCGAATTCTCTCCTGAACCTTCTTTTCCCTCTCTCCAGAACCTTTAGTGAATACCAAGGATGAAGCGTCCATCTTCACCCTCGTCTGAGAAGCGCCGCTCTATGAAACAAAGGAGGATAATGAGGATAGTTCCCGAAGGACCACTAAACCCAAACCTGGTAAGACGTACAGTTGTAACTGAAAAATAGGTTTTCCCTGAATGGTTGTTGTCTATCAGATCATTAGTTTTGAAAGTTTTAAAAGAAAAAGGATGGATTGAATGGTTCACTAGACAGAATAGACCAATTTACCCGAGGCTTGTATCTCAATTCTATCAGTATGTGATGTTCTCTTTTGAGTTCGAAGAAATATTTTTGGTGACCAGCTGGATCTATGGTCATAAGTTCTCTTTCTCTTCAATGCTGTGGGCTGCATGCCTGAGAATTCCACATGAAGGAGTGTGTGAAGATTACCAGAGAGACCCTCCTCCAACAACTGACATCTTTGACCTAGAAACTGCTTTGGAAAATATAACTGTAAATGGAACCAAGCGAAGGGCCATAGCTACTGAACTGGATGGGGAGACATGAATTTTGTTCAAGATTGTTCAGAATTTGGTTAGTCCAAGAAAAGAAGATTTTGTTGTGATGAAGTATCAGGATGTGTTCCTGATTCACCTGTTGAAGAATGGCCAAAAGATCAATATGTGTAAGTATGTTATCAACCATATCTGTTAGCTGATCAAAGTAACTTCCAAATCCACCTCCCAGTTTTATTCATGGATGATTTCAGCCATGTTAGTCTCAAAAGGAATTGTTGGTCCGAATGAAGAAAAATTAGAGGAATTTGATTTCTGCCTATCCATGCCTATCATCAGAAGGATGAAGATTAGCTGGAATCTATGGAAAAAGCAATGGGTTGAGGATAGTGATCAACTGAATAAAAATTTTAATCATGTTGACTATACAAGAAGGCCTAAGAACCTAGCTGATCCTGGTTTGGAACCAGATGAAGTGGCTGAGTACTCAGAAGAAGAAGAACAAGAAGAAGTAACAGCTGAAGTTCCACCTAGAGAAAAATCTGTAATATCTCCAATGGAAATAGTTCTAGTTGAAGATGAAAGGGATGTTATCCCTACTTTTATCCCTGCTAAAATACCTCAAGGAGAAGAAGTTTTTGTTGAAAAGGAAATCACTAAGGATCCTTCAGTTGTTCTTCATGAGGAATAAGCTCATCTCAATGCTGCAAGGAAATTAGTTTTTCCTGGTTCAGAATAGCAAGCAACATTTGAGGAAGTTTTTGTTGAAAAGACTCTTTTTGTTGAGAAAGAACCAAGTCTGGAAGCTTATCCAGTGGAACAATTGGTTCCTTAGATTATTCCATCTGCTGAAGAAAGAATGTAAATTGCCTTTCAGCTGGCAAGGTAGGAATTTGCTGAAGAGATTAGGGATGATCATGTGGATCTTGTCCATGTTCCAGAACCCCAAGAATCTGAAAGGGAAGCACAAATTGAGGGGGAGGAAACTCGAAATCTTGATATTGTGGAAGCTAGATCTGGTGAAGCTTCTCAACCTTCTGTCACTTTCTCTGTACACTCTCGGTATTAGTTCCCAAGATTTTATGATGTGAATGAGTCACAGCAAGTGAATGCAACTGGAATGGATCTTTCTTCTCTGTTTAAACTGAAGTCCTTAGCTCATTCAGAACCAGAATCTGAGCCCCAACATCAATCTAGATCAGAATCTGAATCTGAAGAAGACTCTGACCCTCAATCAGAATCTGAGCCTCTACCTTTACCTGCATCCTTACCTGATCTTCATTCCTTTGTAACCAAAGATGATCTGAATGCTTTTAGCGAGACTTTGTTAGCTGGTTTTGAGAAAATTCTCTCCACTCAACCTCACCCAGTCACTCAATTAAGACAAGAAGATGAATCAATTCTCTTGGAAAATATTATCTTGCATATTCAACCAAGGATGATCCGAGAAATTCAAGAATTCCGAGTAGAGAATAAGCTGCTGAGTGCTGATGTTGCAAATCTGAAAAGTATGGTAGAAAGTCTGCAGAATGAGCTATCTGTGAGATCTGAGCCTGCTCCTGTTTCTGCCCCTACACCTGCTGCTATTTCACCTGAGTCTTCTGATTCCCTCCTTGCTAGGGATATTGCGTCTCATGTTCATCCTTACCTTCTATCTTTTGATGAAAATATTGGAAAAAGGCACACGAAGATGCTGGAACGCATGAGAGAGCTTGTGGAAACTCTGAATAATCTTACAGATGAATACACTGGATGTCTTCAAAAAGTTCTGATACAGATCAAAGTTCTAACATAAGCCGTCAAGGCTTCACCTGCTTTTGGTCAGACCTCCACACCTACTTTGGATGATTCTCTTCTGAGAACCTTAATTGAGGAAGAATTACAGAATTCCTTCAGTGGTTTGGATCTATCTTATCTATCAGAAGTAATTAAGAACAGTGATAGAGCATTGGACTTGGTTAGGATACATTCAAAGATATCCAATGATGCTCAACAAGAGATCTCTAAGAAAATAGATTTGTATCTTTCCTCGATTCTCTATAAAAGTGACATGACAGATCACTTTAGATATCTTGTGGAAAATCTGAGAATCCCTCCGGTGACTCAAGATTTTAAATCTCAAGTTCAAAAACAACCAGAGTTCACCAGATTGTTGGATAGATTTATGGAGAATCAGGATGATTTTGAAAAGGCTATGTTGTATGGTGGTGAAATCATTACTGATTTCATCAATCTTTTAAAGATGTATCTTTATGTGCAGAGTACTGCTATAGTTGCTCCAGCTGCTGCACCCCTTAGACCTGGACTTCCTTCCTTAGCATCTACTACCATGACAGTTAGCCAAGCCCTTTCTCAGATCCGGCCAGTCATTCTTGACCAACCTAAGACAATATATTCTATTGATCCTACGTTGGCTCCATCTATTTTTGAAGTTCTACCCTTACCCTCATTGTCTACCTCTTCTATGCCTTCTTCTACTTTAGCACCAGCTCCTGCTGCTGATAAAGGCAAGACAAAAATGGATCCCTAAAGAGTTTACCACATGTCCTTCTTTTTGATGGGATGTCATTTCTTGTTTACAGTTTGTAGTTCTCCTGTACTTTGTCTTATGAATGCTTTGGTTAATGATAATTGCCGAGTTTTATTTACTTTTCTCTACTTTTTGATAATCCAAAAAGGGGGAGAAAAACCTCCAAGTATCAGTTCTATTATAGTATAAATGGGGGAGAAAGACTGCCAGTATCGGTTCTATAATGTTTTTGCTATGCTAGTATCTTTAATATTACATATCTTTTATATTCTGCCTATATGTGATTTTTGATCATCAAAAAGGGGGAGATTGTTGGACTCCTCATCTGTTAATCATGTTTTAATAATCACAAATCTCATTACTCTTAATTAATCTTGACCTCTAGTGCAATCTTTCTAATGCTCTTCAAACTCAACAATAGGTGCATATCATTTTTTTATAATTAGAAATCTTATGGATGTTAATTACTCTTTAAAAATTTTATGCATAATCACAATTCTCTCATATATTATCTCTAATGAGTAACCTTAACTCATATTCTGCATATCACTATCTTAGTTCGAATACATATTTTTTTGTCTAAGTATGCAGACACCGTGAAGGACTCACTATGAACAGACACACCGTGACCAGACACCGTGACCAGACACCGTGACCAGACACCATGACCAGACACCGTGACCACTCACCGTAACCTAGACACCGTTATGGACTCATCGTGACCAGACACTGTGATCAGACACCGTGATGAAGACATCTTTTCCATGATCACTGTGACACCGTTTGTTAAGATTTTTTTTCAATATTATTTTATGTGATGCTAATGGTCATATTTGTTGTTTTTAATGAAATTATTGTTATTTAATTCTAGTTGTTTGCTTGATAGGAAACTGTATCTCGTACCAATGAAAAGGGAATCAATACTACTTCCAGAGCTTGTGGAATATAAAGAATATTGAGCTGCATTAGAGAAGAAACAGACGAACGAACGAATGCACGCACGTGCGCACGCCTAACACGTCTCGACACTTATACTACAATACATGCGAGCCATGTTCTGAAAAAAAGAACAATCTGAAGCACAACTATGAAGAACACATCGCACGATTCTCAAAGAAGTTCCATACATGAAATCCTACATTTCTGAAGAACACACGACGAATCAACAGACTATAGAACACAAGCCGAACTATGACACTCTGTTTTTCAATAGAAAAACTAGAGAAGGACTTTGAAGCATTCCTGCTCAATACAACGAGTCCAGAGCTACATTGACAATCACTAGAGCCATTTCTAAACTCTACATCTCTGCTTTGTGAATCATTATTTACTTTTCGAGCAGTGTTTGTCATCTTCTGTATTTTTACACACACACTGTCTCCTGAACTTTAACCGGAGGATCTATAAATCCTCACTCAAACTCTTACATATTTTATTTCCCACTAGGATAGTGGTAGAGGTTGTGTGTGACCTGAACAGCTGGTTTGCTATTGTTTTGTTTCCCACAAATATCAGTGGTAGAGGTATTGGTCCTGAACAGTTTTTGTAAAACTGTTGTTAACCCCGATATAGGGTGTGGATCAATTTCTTATATATATTTGAGAGGAATAAGTCTCAGCTTGAGACTGAACCTCTTGTTATATCTGTTGTTCATCTTTTATTTAAGTTTAATGTATACTACATATATTATATTTATTCCCTTGATATTACTTTAAAATACAAAATTATTTTCAATCTACTTTGATAGTTAGATTAGCAAGTTTTTACAGTTATTGAAAATAAGTAGATTTGTTTCAAAAGTTAGTTTGATCTTTTGGTTAAACTAACTGAGACCTAATCAATCTTTGAGAATATAAGTGAACATTTACAATCTGTATAAATTCACTACAGTTTAACTTATTTTATAAATCAGGGGATTTTAACTAGAGAATGTTTTTACAGAAATTTTAAATGGAACTCAATTCACCCCCCCTCTTGAGTGTCCACTCCGACCAACAATGGGGAAGTAGATGTACAAGGAAAAAGTAGGCATGTCTAGTGTTAAAATGAATCATCAGAGCATGTTAGCCACCTATTCTTCTAGAGTTCCCAATAATGGGGAACACCATGAGAAAAACTATGCCGTATTCTATAGTGGGTCACCCATTCCATTAAAAAGATTGAATCTAGGGTTACTGAAATCTGGGGGTGCTTGGACATTGCCTACCCATGTCGAGTATGGCTTTCCATTAGGTGGTATGACGACCTACCATGTTTACAGAGCTTCATGGTGTGCAGTGAGAGTATATATTACATGATTTTGGTGAGGGTACATAGCCACCAATTCATTAACTTGATCATCGAATTGAATAGAGGCTTGAACCTACTCTCAAGGTGGATAATCATGTTTCTCCCACTACTTAGGTGGTGTGGGTGACTCATACCATGGTAACTTTATATATATTTCAGTTGATACCCTAATTGGCTTTGTGAGGCCACCAAGTTAGAATCGGTAAATCTGTATTTTCATTACTAGTGCCACAACGAAAATGATATGGGGTCGATTAATTCATTAATAATGACCAAGAACTAATCAATAATGATATCAGTTGTAAACCATTTCTATTCCTTAATTTGTTGGAGTAAAAAGGATATTATAGGTTTTATATCTATATTAGGTGCAACCTATGAGGGTCTTAGGGTCTGACATGTCTATTTCCCTGTTGATTAATTTATTGTTATGAAATAATGAATCATTTGGAGGACTCCTATGGATCAATTCTAGTCTCCAATGATTAGTGTAAAATCCTTATAAAGATTTTTCGTCCTACTATACTGTCCATTGATGTATATCTTCACTATCATTCCCTACATCAGTACCCATATTCCTCTAACCATCTGGTGGGACTAGGATGACCATATTCACTTTGGATTTCAAATGGGTGTTTTAACCATCGAGTAATAGGATACAATGTCGAACAATAGATATAAAATGGAGACAAGAAAATTATACCCATCCTCTGATCTGTATATGCAGACACACCACTTCCATGACCCAAAGGAGAAACCAGAGTCTCTTGATGCATGTATATTTGAGATTCCAGTGACAAATATAAAACATGAATCATTTATCTACCATGATCATAGAGATATAAACATTTCTAAACTATTGTTTTATGGCATAAAGTGGCTTGTGACTCCATAGGTATATTAGTTTTCCGTCACATAGGTGGTAAAGTGTCACCCAAATGATCTGGAGGGAAAAACTACATGGTCTTCTGTAAGGGACTCCAGGATAGAAATGTATATATTTTTAGGTGGAAAAGGCACAACTGATAACTACTCATAGGTGAGATCATCCCACATTCCCTCTTCCTAATTGGAGGTGTCCTTTTCCTGGTAACCCTAAAACATGTTTAGCAGAATTTGAGTATTGGTGGTGGCACCTAAGTAAACCTACTCCATGGATGCTCTACTGAGATATGGATTTATACATAGGTCAAATAATTAGTACACGTTGGGACATCCCTTTGATTTGGGGATAATATAAAGACCATTCTCATGTGGGAAGACATATCTTTTAATACCTCACATGATTGGGAGAAAGAATTGATATGTGTCTCAATGAAGTGATCCCTGTCATCTAAGGGAATATACACAAATCCTAGAAAAAATGTAACATTTATGTTGACGTGGAAAAGTGGGAAACTAGTGGTTATGGAGATGGTCTCACATAGAGTACCTATGATGGGGGAAATCATCCTACACATTTAGGTTTTTGTGGAGGTATTTGGGGATTGTATAAGCCTCATATTATAGAATATTGAGCATCTATTTTTAGGCTTCTCCCCATGAATATAGTAGTTGGGGTCAATATTCCCTCATTGACTCATCTATCACATCAAAATCCATTAGGTCAGCGATGAAATATTCCTTGGGTTACACATCTAATGGTGGGTGATCGTAATCCAACACTAAAAGGTTCTTATGGATATGATATGTATTCATTATGGTGAGGACCTATATTCTGGTTGGTTGTATATGAAGGGACTCCACATTCGTTGATGGGATAATTATGATGACCTCTGTATTGGTTTTTTATAGAGTGTGGGAAAACTCCACTTGGATTGGTGGTGACATGGGGATGACCATCTTGTTTACTATATATGGTTTCACATGAAGGACCTATGTATTGGTTGTTGATGGATAGGGGATTAACTCCACATTGGTAAGTGGAAACATGGGTAGGACCTCTGAATATGACAGTGGGAGAATAGAGAGGTCCTCTATGCTGGTTTATGGAGATTTAGGGATAACCTCAACAGTGATTATCCTCTTCATGGAATATCCTATAATGACTATTGGTTGTGTCGGTGACTGAGACAGTCAATTGGGAGTGCCTATTGGGAGGCTGTTGTCTCAATCCTATATGGGAAAAGATGGATCCCCATTCAGTTGTTGTAGGTATTCTATGGGATACAATGGCATTGGAAAGTACCAAAGATGTTATGGAAGATTACCCTTATTGGACAGTGTCTTGGATCTTCCCCCGACATCAGCATTGAAAATTATGAACCAAGTCCATTGGAGCTGGTATGAAATAAACTAATTCATTGTCCTATAGGACTAGCCAATGATGGCACTAATAGGGCCTAGTAGGATCCCTCTTAGGTAGATCCGGATTTGTGGTCTCTGTAGGCATTGATCGAATGTCCCCTACCTCCTCAGCATAGGGGAGTGAGTTCATAGAGCTCTTTGGGGAGATACTCTAAAAACAGTTCTCCCTTGGAATAGTGGGAGGTTGTCCCAAGTGAGGCCCTAAGGGGTTGGGGTGTTGGTGAGGCACGTACACCGAAAGGTCCTAGGAGGCCATGTACCTTGGGGGAATGACCCCCCTACTACTTGTACTAGAACATGAGGGTGTTGATCACCCTCCTCAAGACAATCAAAGTGGGTGAGATGGGGGGTGGGTGTCCAGAAATCGAAGGCCCGATATAAGCCATGGTGGGAACATAGTTGTGCATGATTTTCGCCTTAACATTTCTTTTAACCTAGTGTATTTTGGTGAAGGATTTTGGATTCCTGTATCTTTATACATGTAAGGAATTTTGATTCATCTATCATCATGGGTACAGTAAAAGTGAATCCCAATGCCAAAATATTATACAATCATCATGGAATGGAAAAGAAATCCACATTGATGTTGTCGTAGAACAAGGATTCTCAATGTTAATTCCCCTAATTCATATATAGGTTGTTGGGTACACCATATCACTTTGGTGAAATGGAACCAGATATATATATCTAGTGACATTAAAATACATTAGTTCCCTAGATGCTACTAGTCCCCTTGTCGAGTATAATATTTTCACATCAAGTTCACCATTTTAGTTTCTGATGCTTTCACCATGGCAATGTGTTTTCCCTATTAGAACCAAGGCCTTTTCAAAATAAAGTTAGTGTCTTCTTTGTGTTTTTTTCATCAACATAGGGTTGATTATGGTGTTTTCATGGAAATTTATCTTATAGGATAATATGGATAAAATGTTGAAGGTGGCATCATTTACCAGTTGTTTCTTCTAGAAATGGGGATGACCTTATTTGTTTAAGGTTTAAACATTCCAATTGGATTATAATGGGTTTATTCCTAGAACCAGAAACACCCAATAATTATATAACCATTTGGACTTACTTTCCAAAGGAAGGTGCTCATTAGTTATGGACCGATGAGGCTTAAGAATTTACATTGGTCAAGAGGATGGGAGGTCAGGTTCGTCACACCTATTTGGGGGGAATTATTGCCTACTCTGGGACTCTCTTAAAGATTTAAGTTATGGTCACAAATCCTTATTAATTCACCAAGAATTGAAAATTAGTTTTCCTTTAGATTTGGTGATCAATGATTGATATGTATGGGACATATAGAATATTTTATATGTATTTGAGGTTCTTCATCGATAGAGAATCATACATATATATTGGAGATTCATAGTCAATTGTATCCTTAAATATATTATATAGAAATCTCTTGGTCATTATGATGACCATACTAGTTTTAAAGCCACTCAGTGGGGTACATGAAGATTATTTTCATTCAGAAAGACAAGGATTATTTCATAGTTGAGATCATACCTGTAGATGGGCTACCTATGTATCCTCATTAAAAAGAAATCAAAACCCATGGACTTTGATAAGAAGGATGGGGTTTATGCATAGTTAATTCCCAAAAAAGAGATGTCTTGATTAATTTTACACTCTATGCTAACAAGAGTCATGCTCGGCGTGAGAAACAAGAGGTATCAGTAAACTTGATGATGATTCCATAAAAATTTCAGTCATGAGAAATAATGTGGGGATTAATTATGTATTGCTGAACTTGTAGATGAAGACTAGGACTTACTTTAGGAAATAATCCCATGATAAGGGTCCATAAAGGTATTTTATACATTATAGAGATTTAGAGTTTTAACCCAGGGCTTACTCCTGATAAGGAGGCCAAAATTAAAAGGGACTTATGATTGGAGTTTATTCCTGATAAGGAGGCCCAAATCAAAAGAAATTAAGATTGGGGCTTACACTTGGGGAGGAGACCCAAATACTAAAGGGGACTTTTAACTTGGGGTTACTCTTGAAAACGAGGCCCAAGGTTCAAGTAAATTATGAGTGGGGCTTACTCCTTAGAAGGAGGCCCAAATTGGGGGAATTAGGGTTGGATTCCTAAGGAGGATATCCAGCGAGCTCAAGCCCTAAAATAGCTTCATACATATCCTAGATTGAATAGGAATCAATGTTCCCGTATTTCATTCAAAATGAGTATTTTTTTTAATACGTTGTAATCATCACTTTTCTCTAAGCCCGCGAGAGTCATGCTCGGTGTGACAAGCACGATGATGTGAAAGATTCAACAATTACACTTCACACTTTTCCTCCTCCACTGAGGGAAGATGGTCCGTCAACCGTGGAAGAGGGTGAGGCGACGAACCATCCCTGTATTCTATTTACATTGGACAAGGATCCAATGTAAGGAAGAAGGGGTGGAGGTGAGGGGAATATACCAGGATGGATTCCCTAAAGAAATTGGATGGGGCTTACTTCAATAGAGGATGCCCATTTGAGGTTCGTTGGGCGTTACTCTTAAGAAGGATGCCGATTTGGAATTTAACCTGGAATAGGAGTCAGGTGAGGTGGTTTGAGTAGTTTCTTGAGGAGTGTATCAACTCAAGGTACTTGATGAATCCATAAAGAGAGTCAAAACTCGTAACATGTTAAAAAACCAAGAGGAGTAAGTTGACTCAAGGCACGTCATTAATTGTGATGGAGTGTCTCATATCATGGTTTTCCAAGGATGGAAGTTGGTCCGCATAAAGAATGCAGTTGAAAATTTCATCGACTAGATTTGAAAAGTTCGTTGTGTGACTCTCCATTTTTCATGGGGGTTAGTGTGGCGCGCATGTGCACCGCCCAGGTGCCCCGCGCAGGGGCACCACGCCGGTGCTCTTCGTAGGGGCACTGCCCAGGTGCTCCGCGCAGCTCCATATGTTCTAGACCTTGATGGGACTTTGAACCACATTTTCTCCTTTAATTCTCTCTTCTCCCATGTTTTAGAGAGCTACATAGGAAAAGTTGGTGGATCTTGGTGAAATATCTATGCAATGGGAGCTTTGGGACTTCTTCTAATTTGTTTTTCTCCATAAATGGGGAGCCTAAGGGTCCTATTTGTAGGCTAGGAGGGGACCTGGTTGAAGGGAAGTGGTCCGTGTAGGTCCTCCTCATAGGTCCTCCACGTAGGTATTTCAGGTAGGTGTGAAGAAAGTATACTACCACATTGGTCCTCCATGTTGGTGCTTCACGTAGGTCCTTCGCGTAGCTCTTTAGGATAAAATTTCTCCGTCTTTAGAGTGTCATAACTTTTTATATGTATGTCCATTTAGGCTCCGCGACCAGTCAAATATAAGGTATTAAAGAGATATAAACATCTAGATATATCAAATTCACCAAGTATTCTTGAATGAAACTAGGGAATTGAATTTAATGTGTTGACACCTTTCTATCACTGATCATGGAAATCCACTACCTACTCCTAGATAGGGATATTAGTCCACTTTATCTGTTTGTATGGAGTTGTATTTTGGCTCATAGAAATCCAAAATACATATTATTCTTTCATGATGAAAACATCTTTACACATACTTGAAATTTATTATCTATGTGTGAATCATATCTTTACTCTACGGAAAAGTTCCTGGAACAGATTTCATTGTGTCTACACTAGTGTTTTCCCGTTTTTTGGCCCAAAATTAAGAGGAACTAGCTTGCTTCATGAAATGTGCTTATATGGGATTGAAATTTCCCAAATTTGGTTAAGGAATTAGTTTTGTGATTTCTGGGTTCGGCAGAGGCCGATATTGAAAAATATGTGGAGTATGATAAAATTGAGATGAAAAACTATAAATATTCCTGGATATGTGAAGGTTAGTGAATACATGATTGCATGATGGTAAATATCCAAAACTAAGATAACCTTCTTAAGTAGTTTATCATTAAATGGATCTTCATGGATATAGGATCTTCACGAACATGTTTTTGAAGGATCAGAAATAGGTCCCAAGATGTATGGTGTCATTGTAAAGGGTTGTGCGTATAAATATGCAGCTAAGCCAACTTCATTTTACATGAAGAGAGTTGAAGAAAAGGATAAATCTATTTGATTTTAATAATGATGAGATATTCTAAAATATGTAATTCTATGTGAGATTGAGCATCACTAAAATATTGGTTATTTAATAACTAATTCCATTGATTTTGAGTTATGGATGTTTCACAAAGACAAGGGGTTTCATGATGTCTTAGTATTCTATTAAGAATGTGATATTTGAAAATAAAGTCTGCTATAAAAAAGTTGTGAGCTTTTTGGAGGTTGGGAGAATCATGAGGGAATGTGGGTTTATGAAGGATCCTATCTTTTATAATAGAAAATCATTTTCATGAAGGCTTGGAACATCACAAATAGTTGTGTGGAATATCTGGTTCCAATTAACAGTATTTAAACTACATCAACTCAGGACTATGGTGTAATCATAATATCATTGTAAATATGGAAAATTACATAAATTAAAATCTAATGAAGTGACCTTCCATTTGTTAAAAAGAGTAAGTCTTCTCCCAAATAAGAGTTCTAGGGGAGTTGACATAAGTGTTCTGATGGAGGTACTATGTTGTCCCTAAAATCTTATTGAGGTTGTGTGATTTCCCTAAAATATTATTAAGGCAGTGTCTCTAGAATAAATTTACTGTGTCTGAACATTTTTATTCCATAATAATTACTGATGATTTTTTTATTTATGTGTGACTAACATGCAGTCTATGTTCTCTCCTTGTATTAGTCCATAGTTGTGAACCAAGTAAAACTTTTGTGTAGTCTGTCTACATGTGAATTATTAATTACTAGATGATTCCATCAGATATGTTTAACTAGTTCATTCTAACATGGTTACAGGATCTGTCACATCCAAAAAAAATAATCCTCCATTTAACCCTATCCTCTTAGGGTGTTCTGAGGTTCTATAAGTACTTTCGGACCATACGTGATATTTGAGTTAATTTTTTCTACTATTGTTTTCATAGAGAATTTAGTGTATGTTTAGGGAATCCCCCTATATGAAAAAAATAGAATTCTATATTTTGGATAATATGATGAGATCTCATATATAATACCATGGTAGAGACGTTCTATCTCCCACTGCATAATGGATTTATTTCATTGATGTGACAAGTCTTTTTTAAGTATGAAGAAATAGGAAAATTCCTGATGTAGATGAAAATGCACAAAATAATCTTACTATAACACTATTTAATCAAATATATTTTATGTTTTTGAGTTGAAAGGCATAAAATTATTTATGTTAGAAACATGTAAATATATACGAAGGGGATAAGAATGTAGTGGTGTCCAAACACCATGTTTTGGATAATAATTCTGATGATCTAAAAATGCTTCCAGATGAATATGTAGAAATATTTTATAATCGAATTAAGTAATTAATTAAATAAATTCAATTAATTGGTGAATAAATTAAAGATATTTAAATTTTTAGGAAAATATTGAGAAGGATTCCACCCCTATACAATATAAATATTTCATCCCTTGAGGAAATGGATTTGTCTAAACTTTCTCTTCTTAATATGTTATGTTTTCTGCAGGATTATGAAATGGGTGTCAAACTAGAATATACTGCCACTAATGTTATCAAGGAAATGGAATTCAATTAAATGATAAAACATTAGGTTTTCCTGAGTAAGTGATGATGAGATAAGAGAACTTATTTTTATTTTTTTCTAGAAAATCAAAAGACGAATAGATAGATTTGAAGGAAACATTTTTTTGTCTTGTTTTTTATGTGGTAAAGTACAAAATATTACATATTTTTTAAAAAGTAAATTTTATGATCATGAAAGTGAATAATAAATAATGAAAAATCCCAGGAGAGTTTCTCTAATAGAGTTGACTTCAAATCAGAAAATATATTTTTGATATATTTCTTCTTCTTCAAAGAAGAAAAAAACTGATATCAAATTTCCAAAGGATACAGAACCAGAGTTCAAATATATAATTGAAGCATTCATGATGGATATAGTTGAAAAAGGAAGAAACATAAAAATGATTATTATAATCAGTTTCATGGTGTTTTTGATATCAAGGCGGAACTTTTGGGTGCACATAATGATCTTGAAAATCAAAGAAATAGAAATAAAAATATGATAGATGTGCTAATATTGTCATCAGAGTATATCGATCATCTTGAAATAAAAATTCATCGACTAGAAGGAGAGGTAGAAGAAAATTTAGAAACTCATTAAATCTCAAAAGTGTTTGTGGATGTTAAACTCAATATTGAAGTGCATAAAATAGTTATCAATGAACTTTCATTGAGACTAGACGAAATTTTTAAGTTAATAGGGGTACTAGAGAAGTTTCTGTTACTCTAAATAGTTAACTGGAAACTAGTACAACATTAATGGAATGAAATAAGAAATTATAGATTGGAAAATTATCAAACACATAGATTATATAAAGTGATAAATGTGGTACTAAATGAGGAGATAATGCCTTTATTTATCAGATATCCATAATTATGGGGAAAATTGAATTCACTATGATGGTGAAACATAAAAGGATATAAATGGGACGAACCAAAATAAATTGATGCCGAAATTTCGACATATCTCACAGGCACATAATTTCTTGACAATGTATTATAAAATTCAAAAAGAAAATATATCTAAAAATTATCCTGATGTTTCCAGAGAGGATCTTCAGTCAAATTAATTTACAGAATAAGTATACATCAGTAGGAATGGAAGTGATAATACATTTCTTCTAATGAAATATAAATTCTATGGATTTCTTGGCCATACCTTGTCTTACTGTGAAGAGGTAACCAACAATATGAATAGGGATGCATCTGGAAGTCTACAAAGGATAATGAGACCATATAATTCGTCATATTAATGATATTGTTTATTTGTATATTGTTTTAGTTGTTCTAACTATGGTCAAGATATTAATTAGAGGCAAAATAATGGTAGAAAAAATACCTGAAGAAATCAGATAAAAGTCAATTCCCACATACCAAGAATAGTTACTCCTGAAAATTTGAATTCTCCTTAGGAAGAAGTATATGAGTATGATTAACCCATTCATATTGAAAATTTATTAGCATGATAATTCCTAGAATCCACCCAATCAAGTGTCACATGGAAGGAAGAAAATAAAATTGATAAATAAAAACTTATAGAAACCGATTTTAAAGCTACAATGAATAGTGACACCTAGATTGTTAATAGTGGATGCTCATCCCATATAATATAAAATATAAATTTATTGAATAATGCTATGAAAATGGATGATAGAAAAGTGATATTTGTAAATATTTTTCTTTGATGCTAAAAGTAAATGGAAATACAGAACTTTCGAATCACGAGCTGAGGAAAACAGATGATCTCTATATTGAATTTTTATGTCTAAATCACCAATGTGTGAGTCAACTCTGTGTAACAAGACTAATAATGAAATTTATTCATAAGGGGTACTATATCAATGTAAAGGTTGGTAATTATCTCATTAAAGTATTCATAATAGATTGAATTTTATACCTGGTTTATAGTAAACAAATCACTTGTTACATAATAGTTGAAGAATAAAATAACTTTTGGAACTGAAGGTTGGTTCTCATTTATCAACAAATCAAGGAACTAGTATCTAATATTATAATATTTATTTAAATTAATGATCTCAAGCATGATGATGAAAATAAATGTGATATATTCATGAAAGTAAATATGTTTGGGAGTTCATATCAATCTATGAACAAAATGGTCTTGAATCTACTTGATCTTATCCACAAATAATTATGTGGCCCAATGAATATGGCTAGCATAAATAGATAGTGGTACTTAATTATTTTCTTGATGATTATTGTATAATGTTTTGGGTAATCGCTGTATAGAAGAAATAGAGAGTGCTTGATTACAAGAAGAATTTTTGTTGAAGGGGTGAGAATAAAATAGGTCGCATAATCATGATTCAACTATCATAAAATGGATAAGAATATTCAACTATTAAATTTGAAAATTAATTTGTAAACATGGGATAAATAATGAGATTTATGCTATGAGAATCCTTAAAAATGGTGTTTTTGAATGCCGAATTCAATAGGTGAACAATATGGCTATAACTACGTAGATCAAGAGTCGTGTTTATTATCATTACTGAGAAGAGGCCATTCAATTTACATTGAAACTAAAAATAATTCATGAATTTTATTGGAGAAACTAAGACACCATATGAGATATGGAATAGAAAAATCCCTCTCTAATGTATTTTCACTTTTTTGGAACCCAATGTTTCATCACAAACAACGAAGGAAATCAAAGTAAGTATGGTGATACAGAAGATGATGGAATATTTCATTTGATATTAAAGGAATAGTAAATCCAAAAAATGATAGAATAATCGTCTTATTAAGATTTTGGAAAAAATTAATGTCAATAACATTGAGGATAAAACCATTAATACATCAAGTATCTCATATGTTCCTATGATTAAAGATGAATATGAATGTTTACAAGGTATAGATTCAAATGCAGAAATAATGGAAGACTATCAAGACATTCCAAGCTTATAAAATGATGATGATTCTGATAAATAAAAATATGAAAATACCATTGCATAATAAACATCATTAAAACATCATAGGGGAAATAGAAGTTTGGAAATTTATGAACGCAACATGATTAAGGATTGGACCTCACCTGCATAGATAAGGGCAATGATGAATGAAGCACATTCTACCTTTCTATAAATTCAGGAACTAACCTAATTTAAATAAGAAACAAAGGATGAATCAAGGGTTATGTACATGAAGGAAGAAATATACAAGATTGAAAATATTCAAACCTAGGATCTTGTTAAGAGATATACAAACCACAATGTGTTTGGAAAAAAATTAATCTTTAAAAACAAATTTGATGATCATTGAAATGTGATCAAAAATAAATAACTCCTTGTGTGTAGAGGCTATGCACAGATTAACGGCATTGATATTTAATCAATGCTTTCTCTAGTAGCTATATTGTAGTCCATCAGGATTTTCATTTACATAGAAATTAAATGAGAGTAAAAACTCAATAAGATGGATTTCAAAATGGCATTCTTAAATGGATTTCTTAAATAGAAATTCTATATTGAACAACTAGTGGGATTCTTGATTAGAAATGATGAGACTAAGGATTTCATATTAAACAAGGCTCTATATAGTCTGAAGTAGAAACCATGAGCATTAACTTCTCGACATGATGTTTATCATTGGAATATTGAGTTTAAAATAATATGTCTCGACCAATATATCTGTCATAATAATTCATAGAAAGATCGGTTTATTGTGGATTTGTATGGGGATGATATTATTTTTGGTAGAATCAAGTAGGTGTCTAATGAAAAATTCATTAATCACATGAAGAAATAATTTTAAATTTCCATGTTTGGTGAACTCTCATACTTCTTAGGGATTATAGTGACTCAATATAAGAGTTACACCTTCATTTATCATGGAAAATACATAAGAGAGCTTCTAAATAAATTCAAAATGCATGAATCCAACCAGATAGAGACTCTAGTTTTTGTTAGTAAAAATATGGGAAGCATCATGATGTGACATCTTAGGATCCCACCCTGTACTAGAGAATCATTTGGAGTTACTATACTTGATTGTAACATGGCCAAATATCATCTTTTTTACATTCTTATTAGACCTCTTTCAAAGAATTCCTAAGGAAGAGAATTTTTCAATAGTAAAACAAATCATCAGGTACATTAAGGGTACAAAAATTTTTTCCTTATACATTAAAACTTAAAGAGATATAAATTTATTATCATTTTATGATACTGATTGGTCTAGATATGTGGAGTTGAAAATTCCACAAGTGGTTGAACATTCTTCATAGGTAACAAATGTGTGGATTGGTTTAGAAATAAACTGGAAATCACTTCTCTTAGTATGGATAAATAATATAATTCCTATTATAAAAAAGGCCTTCACAAAGATATTGTAGATAATGGAAGAACTCACTAATACTGGTGACGAGGTGAAACAACCACAGGTGATTCACTGTGATAATAAGAGAATTATATTTATTATAAATAATCTGATTTATCACTATCGTACCAATTATATTGAGATTGGATATAAATTCATCAAAGAAAAATTTCAACAAAGTGTGGTGTTAATGGAGCATGTTGAAACTGATGTTCAAGTGGATGATATTATTACTAAGCCTTTATTGGTAGAATGTTTTGGGAGACATTGGTTGATCCTGGGTGTTCATCCATCTCCCTGTGCACGAGGCTATTGTAGTTCATCTCCTCTCACATTTTTTAACTATTTTAATAATTTTTAGAATTTGATTCATGTTTATGGAGGAGATAAAATTTAGGGAGACTTAATTTTGGGCACTAAGAGTTTAAATATAGGTTCCCTGGGTTTATTTCCAAAGGGTTAGAAAATTGAAATTCAATGACTATTTAGTTTACTAGATTGGTTGGTGGTCTTTGGAAGAATGATATTATCCTTTTAAAATCTCATTTTATACACCGATATTTGCTCATTTAGACGTAGATTGATGTTTGTGTTATTTCATGTTACCAGTTTATGTTTGAGGGTGGTTTTTTTAATTTCTATATAGAATTCCAAAAAAACCCTAAGGGGTAGACTATGGTATCAAAGGCCGTTTACAACTACAAATAGAGTCCAGATTTTTCTATCAATCCACACTAGGTTTATAAGGGAGTTTTTTGGGAAATATATATTACTGTACAATATAGATATAGTGTTGAAGGATCCATCATTTCCCATTTTTTCCAAAAATTTTGGGCTCAAAATCATGAGGAAGGATAAATATTACGGAAAGGTAATTTTCTAGGATTGACTCTTCTCAAATATGGTAACGGAATGAGATTCACGATAACTTGTTTTTGAAAAGATTAATATTTGTGAATATTTATAGAATCATGAATGCATGATGAAAATATGGTAAATCTTCACACTTATGATAAGGTTCTTGAATTAATGATGAGATGATGGTAAATCATCCTGAATATGAGAAGCTTTATGAGTGGGTTAAATTTCATCTGAGATTCACGAATAGAGGTGCATCACTAACATGTTTACAAAAGTTCCCAAATAGGATGCTAGAGGCATGGGATATCCTGATGTGTTATACCTATAAGTTGGCGGCTACCCCTACTTCACTTTATAGGAAGAGAATTGATGAAAATTTTAAATTGATCCAATTTAATGAAGGATGGGATCTTCACTAATACAGAATTATATGAGAGCATGAGCATTGCGAAATTAATGGTTAAGGAAATTTTTTCAATAATGTTAGTGAGCTTATGAGGGTTGGGTGGTTTGTCAATGGGTTTGGGTTCATAAATGTTGTTATATAGTTGAATTATAAATTGGGTTTCATGAAATATATGATCATTACAAACATTTGTGTCAAATATCTGGATCCAATGAATAGTTATTTCAAGTGTATTAAATCGGGATAATGGTCCAAGAATATTTTTGTGCTATTTATGGACAAAGGGAATAAATATAAATCTACAAAAGTGACCTTCATGTCCTTAATATGAGTAAGACTTTTCCCAAATTATTGTTTTAGGGTAATTCGATGTAATGGTTCTAAGGGAGGTCGTGTATTGTTCCAATAATATTGTTGAGTTAGTGTGTTTTCCCTAAAATATTTTTAAGGCGGTGTACTTGGAACATAGTAAATGTGTCTAAAATTATTTAACCTATAATAACCAGTGAATCTTACTGGATTTAAGTATGACTGACACACTGTCAATGTATGCACCTTTGACAATCCTTTAGTGGTGAACCAAGATAAACTATTGTGTTGTTTCTCTATATGTTAATGTTTAATTAATACATGATTCTATTACATAATATTAACAAGTTCATACCAATGTGGGTAAAATATCCATCACTTTAAAAGAAGAAATTAACACATAGATTCACCCTTTCATTACTAGGGTGTTTTGAAGTCCTATAGTCCATCTACCTAGAGATAAATGCACTTCATTCTATTTCTCAACATTCCCACATTCCAAAGGAGAACATATTTCATCACATTAATTAGTTATGTCTACTCCTTGATAGAAATGGGATGGTGGGATGTTGGTGCCTCCTTCCATTTATTTCTCCTTCAAGATTGTTACCGAGTCAGTTCTCCCTAATAGATTATTTCATGTTCAGGGAACTCATTCATGTATCCATCAAATAGTGGACACTATTTAATTATGTTTCTTATTTCTCTAAAAGAAACAACCTTTGGTCAGGATGTGTATTAGTGTTGGGTTAATCTTTCCATCTATAGACATTTGGTGTTTTGAGAACCAATAAATTATTACTCATTAGAGGGAATCCAATGTGTGAGGCATCTTTCATGCAAAACCCAAGGCATCATTTGTCATCCATGATTTAGTTGGTTCCAATGTCATATGTCCTCCATGTCTTTTTACCTTAGGTATCCCATGTTTATTATATGCGGTATGTGTTATGGATGAGGGAACCAGTTTGACATCTAGAGGAGATGGTCATAGGGTTAATGTCTTGTGGGGAAAAAATTGGTGTAGGTTTAACATCTAGTAGATACATATTATAATTTCGTATTGAAATAGATCAGGTCACTTTCTTGAAATATTGTGGAGAAAATATTGAATTTCGTTTTGATATTGATTCAGTAATAGGCTTAAAGACTTCTGGTGATGGATTAGAACATCCTATTGAGATGGATCAAGAGGATAAGTTAATCCCCAATGGGAATGTACTTCACGCATAGATTTTACGGTCATGATTGAACCTCATGGAGGAGTCATACACACCTTGATTTAGAGAAATGGATCAAACCACATGTAGTTTGATTCTCTCTTTTAAGTTCATGTGATAGTAATGATTCATGTATTTCAGAATCATTCGGTAAGGATTCTCATGTCACATATGGTGCATTAATGAGGGATGGTGTGGGGATTACAAATGGATTCTTCTCAGGTTCCACAATGAGTTGTAATGATGTGGTTGGGGATTACATGTGTAAGCTACAATATTCACTTTTTGGTTAATAGTATGAGGCCTATGCGTGGATTCTTCCCAAGGGTGGTGGATCTTCCCATGTTCGGGGTGATAGTGGCATCCATGATGGTCGTACATGGTTCAGCTTGTGTTCATCACAGAAGGTAAGACTGTAGTAGTATGTCATGTGCGGAGGATGTTGTTTTTCTATTTAAAATAATATGACTATGAATTGTATCTAGAATATTTTACATCATCAAAATTGGATGTGATTGGGGTCAGTCCTCATGTGGGACCATGTCAATTTAAGAGTATGATTCTTTATAAGGAATCCCCATTGTTATGGGAAAACAATTTCCCTCATTAATTCAACCACTTGGGAAGATGTGACCACCACTCAAGTCCCACTAGGCAAGATATGATGTTGGAAATGCAGTGGAGGAGTGGCAATGAAGTGGCCTGACATTATAGTGCCTATTCATAGGAGTAATACGCAATTGGGTACCTATTTCTAGGATATAGAGGAAGGTTAATTACATCACTAGAATCATACAGAATTTCAGTTATGGGACCATAAAGTTATTGGGAGAAATATTTTGTTTTTCATGCATGAGTTGTGTGAGAAAGGGTCTCTAGCATAAGGAAAATACATGGATTATATAAGAATAGTTTCTAGTTATATTTGGAGTTGTGAATGAAGTTAGATTTTATTTTTGAAAACAAAACAAGCCGAATGTTTAGTTGTGTGAAGATCACTAAACCAAAGAAAAATTCATGTTTGGGTCCACATTAGCTCTATAATGAAAGTTATCTACCTTCGATGTTCTATGATCTCTAGTGTTGTTTTCTATTGTGAATGAAGGGAAGTTTCACAAATATGTGTGGGATTTATACTTCCATAGATCCTCACCAAGGTGGGTGTGAGGTTTATTTATAGACAAAATCATTTTCCTGGGTGATGCAAATTCACTCGACACTGAACAGGGTTGTGTGGACTTCTAGATTTTGCTGTTGTGGTTTGGCTGTTCAAAATATAGAGTTGATGTCATGTTTCACAGTCAACCATTTTTTCACACAACTTGAATTATTTCATGGAAGCCATTTATTTTGAACCCATAGTTCTTTGGAAGAATTTCAGACCCCATTTAACAAGAGTTACTCAACAAAACATTTGACAAGAAAGTTATTTGTTCATGCACTGGCCTCTTTGCCTGAGGTCATTGAGACCTATTGGAAAACTACTACTTGGACCCAAAATGTTGTTTCAAGTTTAATCACTTTCTTTGTTCTTCAAAAAATTTATTTTTTGAGTAAATTAATTGTTTTCAGCACCTACAAGGATCATTTGGACCGACATGTATTTTCCTAGATATTATACTCATTGAATGTATCATTCATTTAGAATCATATGTTTAACATGGTTGTTGCTTTTCATCTGAGGTCATATCATTCGGGAGACCATGTAGATTTATATATCTAGTTTCACTCCATCTATTACCATCATTCAAATTACATAACTTTAATTTAGGGAACAATTTTGTACATTTAGTACAATCTGTATACAATGGCCTCTTTGCATGGCTATATAACTTCTCAAACAATATTGGAATTCAAGAAGGTCATCATAAATTTATGTTTTAATTTCCTCTATACAATCTTCTTCATAATTTAAAATGTTATTCACATCAAATTATTTATAAAAATTTCTTTCATACCAATAATTTTTTACATATATTTTCTCTATGTGTTTAGTCAAACATTTATAGATCTAATCTATTAGATGAAAAATCCAATTTTCTACCAAATCTTATAGAATATTTTTTCATTAATTAAAACAACATTACAAGGATACTATATATGATAAGGGTCATATGAATGCTCTATTGTTAACTTTATGAACTCATTAACTCCATCTTTATACTCTTCTATCATAATATTAGCATCTATCTATTTTTTATTCATATTCATCCTATTATATTCATAGAATATTCAATTTGTAAAAAAAATTACACATAAGTTATTCATAATCAAAGGGGAATGTTAGAGATAATTTTGAAAATCTAAAACCAACATTTGAATATTGTTGATGAGGATTCCAAAAAAGTTATCAATTTACACAAGGATGACGTGAAAAGAAATAACATGGGCAAAAATTGTGGTTGTTTGTCATGGTTTCCTATTTGATGTTTTAAGGTACAAAAGGTTGTAATTATAGGATGGTTTCTATAACATTTATAGGAGGGAGTGAAAAAAGAGGGTGGATTTAATGATAATTCATTAATTCACTTGGTACATGATGGTTCAACTGTTTTGTTAATGATAGTGTTATTAGGAATTGAGGTTGATGATATTTTATCACATGATGAAACAATAAATTTCAACATAAGTTAAAGAGGATTTCTAGTGGGATCAATAGAAGGCCTCATCTAAAACTAATGATTTGATTATAATCCTAACTACCAGGTATCGCCTTAAAATGAAACTCAACCTCTATGTAACAAACTAAGAGTATCAAAATTTTGAAAATATAAGAGTATAAATTGGGAGAAATTATTAAACCATATTGAAGAGGATATAGATATTTATAATGTTGATAATGATTATTAATTAATATGTGAAGGTAATTCTGAGTAGATATTTAAATAGGGATCTAGGAGTCCCCATAACAGGTAAAAGTTTCAAATAAAATTTTGGTAATGTCTCAATGGGATGGAATGATAGTTACAATTAAAAAAATAAAAATATTAATTACTTGAAGAAATCCAATGGTTGTTGTAATGAATTAAAATTGGAAAATATCATGAATGAAATAAAAATAAAGAACCATTATATAATTGAAAAAATTGTTGAAATGAATGTGGAAGGTATCCACAATGAGGATAAAAGGGTGAATAAAATAATAAAATAAAATATTTATAGATCTAGGGAACCACAGATGAAAAAATAGGTGATTTATCTTACATAATAATGATTAGTAACTTTCTATTTTATAAGATAGTTTTTTGTATCACTGTTATGTGAAGTGATTTTTTATGGAACATGAGGTTAGTAGTTTGTGTTGAAAAATTAATATATTAGATTTTCAAAAAAAAAAGAAATATATTAGAACAATTGGGGTCCCTATATCCATTAATGAAATTAAATGGGTAGAACAATTTGATTTTAATCAATTAAAGAAGGATGTATATCAATAACATGGATTCATCTCCATCATGTTTGACATTTGATAAAAGATCTCACTCCAAAATTAACTCACGAAGTGGAGGGAGGGGGAATTTTTTTTTTGAATTCACTTATCAATGGCCAAATTTCATGTATAGATAATATGAAGATACATAAAAACAACTGATAAATTGAAATCATACGAGAAATTTTACTGGTGATAATTATTAGTCACCCCTTTTCCGGACCGCACTAAATCAAGTGGTGATATCCCCTCCAATTTCAAAAAAAACAAATCATATATAAAAAAGTCCACACCACCAATTTACAAAAAAAATATTCATGTAATATATTTATTGTAACATGGAGGAAAGTAGTACATTAAAAAGAATCGGACCTAGAAAAGGGTAGATTATCGAACTCTTATCTATATGGAAAAAAGGAGAATCCATGTTCAATAGACTGTGTGAAAAAATAATAAGAATTTGTACATGCTTCAAGATGAAGAGAATCTTGGGAACAATTTCAAATGAAGTGGAAAATATGATATATGTTATGTGAAAAATAACTAATGAAAAAAAATAATACTTCATTAGACATCTAGTAAAAGAAAAAAAATGATTATATTTTTTCCTATCTTTTATGGTCACATTTACTAAAAGAAAAGAAAACATATAATTTTTTGTTAAATGAAACAAATAACCTTTATTAAATAAAAATATTTTTATTACCTTTTTTTTAAAATAAAATATAACAATTTTAATTTAATGCAATTCTTATATTTTCATGTCACCGCAATTATATTAAAATTAAACTATTAAAAATAAACTATTGCAAATTTATTTTTTTGAAAAATATTATGTTTTAAAATAAGTGATTTATTATATGAATTACATTCATTTACATGTTCAATATATATATATATATATTATTGAAATTTAATTATATTTTACATTTATATACAATAATAATAATAAATTAATTTTTTAATCCTTTAAATTTAAGAAACTATTACAATATTTATATATATATATAATAATAATATTTCTATAAAAATTATCAACATAAAAATTATATAATGACTTATAAATATCATAATATTAAGAAAAAGAATTATTTTTTATTAATATTTATAATCATAAGAATTTTATAAACATTAATACAAGAAAATATTGAACCAAATAAAATGTATACATGGAGAATTTATTAATTTAAATAAAAATATTTGAGACTATGGTTGGTTTCCTTCTAAATCAACTCGATTTTGGGATTATTCTAGATTTTTATTTACGGAGAAATCAATATCTCCATGTCTCAGTTCTCTCCTACATTTTCTACTATCCTTGAATGGCCTCCTATTACTCAAAATCAGAATCCTTATTCTATGCATATTTTGCACCGTGTCATTGTCATGTTATCAATAATATTATTCAAGAATCTGAAACTCATTCTTTATGTGTTCCATTCTATAGTTCATTGGGTCTGCTATTTCAAAAAATGGGAAATAGATTGCAATCCCTCTATGTTGTCCCATTTCCCCCAGAATCATTCCTACAAAACAACTTATAAAAAAGTGATATCACATGTTATTACACACTGCAGTACCTAGCATGCTCAAGGGATGTGATATGCATTTAAGGCAATAAGAAACTGATAAATAAGAGAACAAAAAAAATAATAACATACCATGGGGTTTGAGAGAATTGATTCATCAGAGAAGGCCTAGTAGAAGTTATAGAGAAGGAATAGATCCAGGATTTATTGCATGGTGCAAGAGAATTGGATTCGACCCGGGATAAATTTATAAGACCAGGAAGTGTTTTATCAGCACTTCTAAACTACCACAAATAAATAGGGGTTTTACCACCACTAAAATAATACACTCTTATAAAACCCCTCATTATCAGTGATAAAAAGCACAGATAAAGACATGTCATTATCTGGTCTTGAATAGTATCATTGATAAAGACAACATTTACTAGTTATTTATAGTACATTACTTATAATAATATATCATTAACAGTGCTATAAAATCGTTGATAAAGACCTATCTTTACTAGTGATAAAAAAGGTAATATAAGAACCTATATAATTAAATATTAATAATATAATTTAATAAATTAATTTATAAAACTATTAATAAATATAAATGAATATAGTTATAAATAAGTATTTATATAATTATAAATAAATTTAAAAAATTATAAATATGTATTTATAAATATAATTATAAATATATATAAATACATATAATGTTATATAAATAATTATCTATATAATTATACTTATATTAAAAGAGATGAAAATATGTATTTATAAATATAATTATATATACATATTTATAATAATAATTATAATTAAATATATATTTTAATATATTTATAAATAATTGACATTATTTGTAAATATATTATATAATTATATGTATTAAAATATTAATATATTAATAAATATAATTATAAAGATAACGAATATATTTATTATTTGAGCATATTTCATATATTTTTATAATTATTTCTTTATAATTATATACATACTTTTTGTAAAATTATATATAATTTAAAACAATTATTTACTATGTATGTAATAAAAGAAAAACGGTCCAAGGACTCGATCCCGCGGCCACCGCCCCAAACCCCAAACTCCCCTGCCACCACAGCCGCTTGTGTGGTGAATTATATATTTTTACATATATTTATAAATATTTAATTTTATAAATATCGTAAATATACCATACTAAATAAGTTTACATATACATATAAATATATTTATTTACATATATATCTTTATAAATATAATTTTAACATTATTATTGAATATTTAATAATAAATGCATGGATGTTAAAAATAAGTGAAATTGAATAACTTAAAATGAATAGACATTAAAAATATTATAAAATGGATATTTTTTTAATAATTAAAAAATTCTTAAAATCATCAAATATGGATATATATTAAAATGATGATGATTATATATTTGAAATTTGATAACATAGGAAATAAATATTACGAAATTATTAAATTACAATAAATATAAAAAATAATAAATATTAAAAAATTAATTGAAATAAAATGTCAAATGAATAAATAAAATTTTCCGATTAAAACTATAATATATTAAATATACGATGTTGTTAAATGAAATTCTGAATTGAATATAAAAATTTGAATAATTATATAAATATTGTGTCTCTCTAGGTGCATGATACTATATAATATTTCATTAATTATGTAAATGTGTTTAAAAAATTTATTAATATATATATATTTACACATTATTTGAACAATTAAATTATATAATATGTTATATATATTAATGAAATGAATAATAATAAAACTAAAAAATTTTGAAAATGAAAAACTATTTTTAAAAACATTAAATGATTACGAATAAACATTTATAAATAAATATTAAAAATAAAAAACTTAAAAAAATCAAACAAATAAAAAATGAAAATGGTGATAGAGAAAAATATTAAAAACAATAAATATTAATGATGAATAAATGATTGTAGGGTCTTGAAAACCCTGCAAATGGAAGGAAAATACCCCCGCCTATTTGATAGAAGTATAAGATGTAGGTTCGATAGAATATTTGGAATGATGATTGAAGAAATTGAATTAAGAAAATGACCAAAGTGTCATGCACACTGATTTTCGGGAATGATACGTGGATGGTATTTCCCACAAACTAAATGGTATGAGGATAGCCCATGAAACGTTGGCGCCCAAGGCATTGGACAGAATAATAGATAGTTCCGGGAATAAATGAGGAATGGTCCCTATCCCCCGTGAACTATTTCATTGGCGGAGTGGAGGAGGAGAAATTCCACCCGTGAACCACATCCTTGTGAATCAAATGGGTGGAAAATACATGACGGAGAGGTAATCCCTTGGACACAGTCCCCACCAACTCATTTCATGGGAGAGGTTAGCAGGTAGAATCCCGAGAACTGTGTCATTCGTGGGATCGAGGCAGTGATTTATACCACCATGAACCTCATCCCTGCAAACCTTGGTTGACATAGTCATCTTTGGGTTGGGTAGTTTCTTCATGGGCTTCTGCAGATGGTTCTGTGTGACCCAAAGATATAGCTTCCCCAACACTCTATAAAAGGATAGAGAGAAATAATCGAAATGAATGATAAAATTTTCATAGAGCATAGAGTTAACGAACAGAAGACATCGAAGAAAAAACTATCGATGAAGTACAGAACCATGAAGGGTTTCCAACCGGTATTATCACATCGTGAATCATAAAAAGAAGGAAGAAAAATACTATGGACCGAACCACTAACCTAATTGGTGTACTGCGAACTATACTCCCTTCATGGGTGAACTTGTAATAGAATGTAAGACTATTTCCCCTTCTTCAATCTGGAGCACCGCATGACATTTCTCTATGAGGATGAAACCCAACACAGCATAGAAATATTCTACATGGATAGACTCCATCACTGCATACCACCATGGTATGTAGACAGAACCTGATGTATCATACAACTATGGTACATAGATGTTATCCAGATCCACGTACCACCTCAACACGCGGACTCCCTATCCACCTGCATATTAGTACCCCATGTGGAGGGTATCCCACCCCACATGAACAACTGGTACATAGAATAGGGTGCCTATGGACTTTTTGCCTTTTAGTCTGACCATAACCTTCTTTTTTTGTTCATTCCTAAGAATCCCCTATACTAACCAGTCCATCGACATTAGGCAAAAGCCACTTCTACCGAACCCATACGATAAAAATATCAGGCGCATCGGCACACCCTTTTGATTTTACATACCAATAGTAAGTGGAGTCATGTGGGTAATCCTAGAAATATTGTGGACCCCCATAATTAAATTATGTTTACATTACCAAGGACACTCGAGGACCAAACTTGAAATACACATGTGAACCTCCCCGTTCATGGGATTAAGGTTAATCACTGGCATTACCATTTGATGAGGGATAGTGAAAAGACATTGGGATCATGCCTTATTTCCCTTTTATGAAAAGTCATGCTTCCCATCTTTACCAGAACTCATTTTAGGACCCTCTCTCGGATGTAAGCCCATAACATTTCGACATGAGGGGGTGGTATTTTTCCTCTTAGGCTCTACTCGAGACATATCTGTAAAGAATTCCAAACATGACTATCCTAACTATCTACATGGGAGAAGAATTTGGAACACTCAAATCCCCTTTCCCTCCCTCCCTTTGGCAACTTGTATCATCTATTTGTAGATGAAGTGGGAAGTCAGATCTCAAGGTCCACAACCTGCTCTTGTTTCTCACACCATGTATAACTCGCATGGGTTTAGATGATAGAGGTGATCATGACATCTGCATATCCCCAAAACATGGGCATCCTCCTAGGTGTAAGCCCAAACCAAACCTTCAAATCATCATGAGTACAGATCCTCCTCATGGATCGAGAATCATGGAAAGCATCCTTCTGTAAGACCCACTAAATGAACATTGAGAACTCTGATTCCTGCTCTAACTAGGATATATATGACACTTGTCTTAATTCCAGAGCTCAAGGGGATCCTTTTCAAAGGTGAATCCCCAGTAAATCCTTCCCACAAATAGGTCCTCCATTATGGTATAATATCCAAGCTAAACCAAAATATGAGGGCTTTGATTCCAAAATAATTGGGAAATGTAGGAAGCCTTCTTGAGTCATAAACCTAGCATGAAAATCACTCTAGTTTTCACCAGGCCATATACCTGGTAGGGCCATATCCACCCAGGATACCATGCCTCTACTGATTATCTTGGGTTGATTTAGTGTATGTCACACATGAAATCTTGACTTGGAATCCTCTACCTAAATGTCCATACTACACGATGCTAAATAGAAAGGATGGGTCCCCATCACATGACCTTTAAAGGTGATGTGTCCAATTGAGTGGCACTGAACTACATGGGTTCTAATTCCTCTCATGATGAAATATAGGAAACTCATCTAATGGGTTCTATCTCGATATCGAAGAAACTTCTATCCACAATAGATTATGATAATCTCCAGAGCACCTCATCACATGGCTTAAACTAGAATTGTCTATGTAATTCCCGACCCATGTATATATATGATTAATCTTGTAACCCAGAAGTAACTTACTGACATATGATTAAGAAATAACTATTGATTTCTAAACATATGAAATTTTCTTATATCAATAAGAGAGTACTGGATTAGGAAATTATTCTATCCCTAATGGGTTTGATGATCCCTACCTACCATCCTCTTAACCAATGGAGTCATTCAGCGTTATTGGCCAAATCATCAGTCAATGAGAACTTGCATTTGGAAATCCAATCCACGAATCATGGATACAAGGGTGGTTAGGAGTTTATAGCTCTATAAATAAACCCATTGGAGATCATCTGAGGACATCGTATCAGATGTGAAACCCTTCATAATAAAGGGAAATGGGTCATTATCTGTTTATTCATTCTATCAACCATGGTATGATTTGAATTGGGTCAAAATGAATAAGGTGAACTCAATATGAATCCTTAACCAAAGTGGTGGTATTATCCCACCACAAGCCCCTCTTATCTAAAAAGGAAGAGGGGCATGCGAGGTCATCAATTGTGTATTCTATCACAAGATGCTAAATAGATGATATTTTTTGTATATGTCATATATATATATATATATATATTGTAGGAATTTCATAGATCTCTCTTCAATCTAAATATAATATCAAAAAATTTCTTAGACACATTGTTTCGCGCTAGAATTTGGGATGAACTCATTCATTTAAGGTTCGAACATTCCAATCGGTTTCTAACGGGTCTGTTTGTAGAACCGGAAACATCCCATGATTCTATTTCCATTTGGACCTACTTTCCAAAGGTAGGTTCTTATTAGTTGTGGACTTATAAGGCTTAAAAAATTTGCATTGGTTGAGAGGATGGGAGGTCGGACTCATCACACCTTTTTGGGGGGAATTATTGTCTACTTCAGGACTCTCTTTATAGATTTAAGTTATATTCGTGAATCCTTACTAAATTAAAAAGTATGAAAATGAGCTTTCCTTTAGATTTGACAATAAATGGTTAATATGTATGAAATTAAGAGAATCTTTTAAATGTATTCGAGGTTATTCATCGATAAAGAATCATCTATATTAGTTAGATATTCTTCGTCAATGGTATCATTCAACACATTATATAGAAATCCCTTGGTCATTATGGTAACCATACTGGTTTTAAAGCCACTCAGCAGGGAACTTGAAGTTTATTATCATTCAAAAGGAAATGGATTATTTCTGAGTTGGGATCGTACCCGAAGATGGGCTACCAACGTATCCTTGTTTAGAAAAGGAATTAGAACCCACGTAGTTCGAGTAAAGAAGTATGAGGTTTATGCATGATTAATGGATCCAAAAAAAGAATTCATAATTACTTTTACACTCTATGCTCATGTGAGTCATGCTCAGTGTGAGAAACTAAAGGTATTGGTAAAACCAGACAATTGTGCCACGAAAGATTCAATCATATGAAATAATGTGGGGCTTATGTATGTATGACTGCCCAGATAGATAAATATTAGGATTTACTTCAGGGAAGAAGCCTAGGAACAATTTCCATAACGTTATATGTTATTTATAAATATTTGGATACTTAAATTAGGACTTAATCCTGCGAAGGATTCCCAAATTAGAGGGGACTTATGATTGGGTTTTACTCCTGAGAAGGAATCCCATATCAAATGAAAATTAAGATTGGTTAAGATAAATTATGACTGGGGCTTATTACTGAGAAGGAGGCCTAGGTTAAAGGGATTTGAGAACTGGGGATTATTCCTGAGAAGGAGGTTCAGGTTAAAGGGATTTGATATCTTGTGCTTATTCCTGAGAAGGAGGCCAAGGTTAATGGGATTTGTGAACTGGGGCTTATTCCTGAGAAGGAGGCCTAGGTTAAAGGGATTTGATAACTGAGGCTTACTCCTAAGGAGGACGGCCAGATGAAATATCTTTGATTGGGACTTACTTTTAAAGAGGAGGCCCAGGTTAGGAGAACTTTGATTGGGGCATATTCTTGAGAAGGAGGCCCAGTTTAATGGGAATTATGATTGGGGCTTACTCATAAAGATGATTCCCAAATTTAGAAACATGGAGATTACTCCTAAGGAGGATGCCCAAATTTGGGAACATGGGGATTACTCCTAAGGAGTATGCCCATATATGGTAACTTTGGGCTTACTCATAAGGAGGATGCATAGATTAAATATCTTGGACTGGGGATTACTCCTAAAATGGAGGTCGAGGTTAAGAGAACTTTGACTGGGGCTTATTCCTGAGGAGGTGGACCATTTTAAGGGGAATTATGATTGGGGCTTAATCCTAAGGAGAATGCATGGATTTGGGAACATGGGGATGACTCATAAGGAGGATGAACATATTTGGAAACATGGGGCTTACTCCTGAGTAGGATGCCCATATTTGGGAACTTCATGACTATGGCTTACTCCGGCAAAGGAGGCCCAAGTTAAGGGACGTGGAGACTGGGGCTTACTCCTTAAAAGGAGGCCCAGGTGAGAGGACTTGGAGAGATGGGCTTACTCATGAAAAGGAGGCCCAGGTTAGAGTACATGGAGACTGGGGCTTACTCCTGAAAAGGAGGCCCATATTTAAATATCTTCTCATCATAAGGGATGAGGCTGAATTAAAGAAATCTCTCACCTTATTGACATGAAGACATGTAAATCAATACGTTTTGAGAGATGTTCCACAGAATTCCTTTCATATATGTAATAAAATCAAGGAAACATTCCATAAATGGCTTTGAAGAGTGTCTTGAAGACTAAATCGTGAAGAGGAATGGTGGATTTGAAGAAAACAAGTGAATAGTTATGAGGGGCACCCAAAAAGAAAGAGGCGTGCAAGTCCTGCGTGGGCACGCATGTCTTGGTCACCCAGGTGTATCTATGCAACACTAGGGTACTTGCATGAGGGTCAACCCATGGGTTAGTACTTGGGCGAGACTTGGCTCCAGCCCTTAGTATTATCCCTAAAGGCTTTAAAAAGAGTGGTGCGTAGGTTCTGGTGAAGGGATAAGCCAGGGCGCAGGTGTGGCCATTTCCCTTATGGGTTAAACACCTAGGTGCACAGTTTTTGACGAATTTCAACACTTAGGACTTCTTCCCCCTCTTTAGAGCTTCCATTATAGGTAAGAAATTTCCTTAGAAGTGTCCCACAAGGGGTATTTATAGGCTGCTAAAGACCCCGGGTGAAATTCAAATAGGGCGCGCAGGTCACCTACACACCCAATATGTGGTGCGTAGGTACCATGAAAGACCATGATGAAACTTGCGCGACCCAAGTGAAAACAAACCGTCTTTCATGCCTTTGTCAATTATTGATGTTTCTTCAAAGAATGAATCAATTTGTGTTAAGTTATTTTCCATTTTAATTCGTTATACCATGTGATGGAAAGGAGCATCAAAAAAAGTCCCCCCTTAGAGTTGGATCCAAAAGAAGGATGGTGTGACTCTGAGGTAAATAAGAAAACCTAGGAAGGGTAGCGCCCAAGTTATGAGGGCATAGATATCGGCGCGTAGGTGAGAGTCGCACAGGCTTCGGTGCATAGGGTTGCATCCTTTCCTATATATATGTGGCCATTACTCGCGCAAAGAAAACGGTTTTCAAAGATTCCCGCTCTTGTCGCGTATGTTGCCTTCGTCGCGCAAGTGTCCTGTTTTCTGCGGTTCAGTTCTTTTTTCCATGTCGCGCTGCTGCAGAGGTATATTGACCAATGCGGTGATATCTGCGCGACAATATCCTAAACGGCATAGTTACACATTCCAGCCAAAACTGGACATGCACACATTAATGCTTTAGCCATTTTTTTAGAATTTATTCACAATTTTTTTGAAAATAAACCCACTTAAGAGTTAATTATTCGACCTTTGTGCAGATTCAATGGCTCCTAGTGGAATTGTAATGGCTGGTGATCTAGCTAGCAAGTGGATTGATGACATGATGAACATTTTTTTCCATTATTACTATGAGATCTGCGACATCACTCTCCCAAATTTGGCTAAGTACTTGAAGAAATATCATCTTAATTTCCCATAGAGCATCTACCTGCCTCTGTATGGCCATGTTCATCTGCAAAGAGTCAATATTCTAGATGCAAAGAAATATCTTCCCGAGATGCAGCTGCACTGCTACTCCGCTATTTCGGTTATGTTGTGCATTAAGAGAAAAAACTATGGTGTGAAATTTAAAATTTTTCTTCCATGTCATTTCCTTACTGATATGAAAATGGAAAACCCATGGGCTGAAAGATTTTCCTATGCCGGTAGATGGATAGGAGACTATCATGGTATTAGAACCATATTTGAAAAGGGTACTCCCTCCAAATGGCTCTTTACTTCCAATGATCCATTCTAAATTCCATGTATCCATCTTCCAAGTCTCTTGGATGGAAACAGAGTCACTGTTTGATCAGCAAAAAATTTTCTCAAACCGTACTCAAGAACATCCTTTTACAATTGTTCAAAGAAAATATGGTATCAATGCATCTCTTATTGTATCCAGTTGAATGAATAAATTCTAGGAGGCTACTGATGAATCTTGGGATGTCGTAAATCAAATGAAGAGTTATGTTGAAATCCTTTTGTAATTCCTGAAAAATATAAGAGACTTAGTATGTGGATGTCCTTCTAATTCCTGTCCATCAATGAAAACACTTTCATTTTCAGTCATTTGTGCATGCATTTTCTTTCTCCCTGATTTAAATTTTTTCCTAAACCAATGGCCCTAGTAAGCATAGTTTTATTATTACTAGGAATATAAAAATAACCCTAGAAACTTTGAATCTTTTAATTACTCAATATTATCTAAATCATACAAATTGTATGTTTAGTGATCTGGGACTTGAATTTTGTTTAGAGTTCCCTTGTCTTTTGTGGGCAGTTTAAAGTCATGCACGTCAGACATAAAAAAGGCTAATGTTTAAGGTCGAAGTAGCTTTGACCGAATGGATTACAATTGACTCAATTCCTTGATAATTTATCTGAATACATATTACCATATTCAAGTATGAGGGAAAAAATGTAAACTATGACTTATGAAATTTTTTAATCTGAGGAATGATACAAAAAAGGGATAAAAGGCATTAGAATAAGTATTTCCCAAGAATGAAGTTACCATTATTTAACAAACTTGTTAGGGGTTGAATTATACAGGGCAACTTAAGGGCACTGGCTGCATAGTCAAATAATATCATCTTTTGGATGATAGATCTGTTATGTGGACTACTTATGCAAGGCCGCCTAAGGGCACATGCTGCATAGTCAGGAAAAAGAACTCTCAGAAATTTTACTTTTCTACTGCTAAAAATCTCGTGGAAGTTTATAGAGATTAAAATTTTCCAAAGCATAGGGTTTGTTGTATGGGGAGATGTACTTGAATATGGAGAAGATATTTCCAATCAAGATTGTCTAATAACTAGATGAATTTCACTCCTATGAAGGTCTGACCCAAATGTAGAGAAGGGAAATATAAACCATAGACTTGAATATTTTCATATCATGAAAAAGAGTATGGGAAAAATATGTTAAGGATGGCTATTTTTGTGGATCCCTATATATTTTCGTTAAGACAACTAAAGAAAAAAGTGGCTTTCTTCCCAAGAATGAAGTTACGATTATTTGACAAACTCGTTAGTGGGTTGATTTATACAGGGCCACCTAAGGGAATTGGCTGTATAGTCAAATAACAGCATCGTTTGGCTGATAGGTCTGTTATGTGGACTATTTATGAAAGGCCACCAAAGGGTACGTGTTGCATATTCAGGCAAAAGAAATCTCAGAAATTGGACATTTTGTGACTAGAATTCAAGAAAAGGGTTATGGAGATCGGGAAATATATAAGGTTAGGAGTATGACACATGAAAATGGGTATTTTACAATGAATTAAATAGACACATAGACTAATACTAACCATAATCATGTTGTGGATGGGTCCTGAATTGAAATATTGGACTTCACTGTGTATCCCATAAGGATGGAAATCAAGCCATACGTAGTTCTTGAAATATAGTTTAACGTCATGTGGGATGAAATTATGGGACATCTTAGATTAGGGTCATAGAGCTCGTACCATAACAATGAATACATAGTGTGTGTTTTAAAAACATGATGTGAATGAATACTAGGGTTTTCATACCACAATTTTGCTTTCACAGGGTGACTTTTAAGACAAGGGACTGAAAGTGAAATTTGGGGTTAGGCCCAAAGACTTGGGCCCGGATTCAAGGGATTCTCTAACATTCCTACGTATCCCATAAGGAATGGAATCAAGACACACATAGTTCTTGAAATACCCTCTGTACAGATTTGGTTCGTACATATGAAGGGTGAAAGCGGGACTTAAGTGCAATAAAGGTTTGACGGAAGATAAAAGGTTCAGGCATTTCCATATATGCACATAGTCTTTAGAATATAACATGATTGGAGAAAAATGTAAATAATGATTCTTTCTCAGGTGAGGGTTTCAAAGAATGTTGTAGTTTGTTGTCGTACATGAAAAAATTGTTGTACAGGTTAACGTCATATTGCAAGGACAAAGGTGAACCAATGTGAGGAAATTGATTCTGGGGGTGGCTTCATGAATCAACATCGTATGAGATAGAGGTGAACCTATGTGAAGATATTGGTTTTGGTCTTGAACCTCGGGAGGTTTCCTACTTACACAGCCTAGAAGGAATGGATCAAAGTCTACGTAGTTCAATTAAAGAATAAATTGGTGATCATGTTTTTTTAGGACAACGATCTAAAAAGAAAGTGTTGGGACTTACACATGGTTAGCAGCCTAGAGAAGTTGTAATGGGTGATGTTTACACTGAGATCACATGAGTCATACTCGGTGTGAGAAACAAGAGGTATCAACAATCCTAATGATGCATAGTTTAATGTCAGATAAGACATAGAAGGGACTGTGTTGTTTAATGACAGGAATTAAGGACATAGGGAGGGATTATTCAGTTTAATGTCTTGCATTGAGGAAAATGGGGACTATGTAGTTTAATTTCATGACGCATGGATGACACAGTCTAACGTCATGTTGGACGAAAACGGACAATACAGTTTAACGTCATGTTGTATGATGGAGTACCGTACAGTTTAGTGTCACTTAGCTAGGACGTATTAGGGAGTTTTTCACAGTTTAAAGTCATTTGGGACGAAGAGGTGCACAGTTTAACGTCATATAGCTAGGATGATGGTTATGCAGTTTAATGTCTTTAAGGACGTAGGGGACTTCAGAAAAGTTTAGCATCATGTAGCTAGGATTTCATAGTTTAACCTCATGTGGGACAAAAAGGGACAATACAATTTAACGTCATGTTGGATGATGGAGTGTTGTACAGTTTAGTGTTATGTAGATAGGACGTACTACTATGCAATTTAATGTCATGCAGTGAGGACAATGGGGACAAAGTTTAACATCATGTTGGACGATGGTGCGAATAGTTTAAGGTCATATTCATGGACCATTGGTTATGCAGTTCAATGTCTTGCATGCTGATGGTGTGAATAGTTTAAGGTCATATGCATGGACCGTTGGTTATGCAGTTTAATGCCTTTCTAGATGATAGTGCAAATATTTTAAGGTCATGTGCATGGACCGTTGGTTATGCAGTTTAATATCTTGCTGGACGATGGTGCAAATAGTTTAAGGTCATATGCATGGACCATAATGATGTATTTGTGTTATACAAAATACTTCTTCAAGAATCAAGAATTGGTAGGAGTCGTGATGCGTTCTCCATCCATTGCGATTAAATAATAAGCTGCATTAGATTAGACCTTTTGTATTGCATAAGGTCCTTCCCATTTTGGTTCAATCTTGGGAGGTTTCTTTCCTAGTATCATTGGAGTTCTGAGAACCAATAGCAATTCACCCTGAATGAAAGAATGAAGAAGAAATTTTTTGTTGAAATCTTTTTCTATTCGATTCTGATAGACTTCCAAATGTTGTAGGGTGCACAATATTTTCTCATCTAATCATTCCAATTCATCAAATCTCTATTGAGATTGTTCATATGTAGATGACAGATCACAAATGGCTACTCTGAGCGAAGGTTATTAAACATCAATGGGAATGACTACTTCTGTTCCATATACCAATGAATATGGAGTTGACCGCATTGAAGTGCGGGTAGTGGTTCGATAAGCCCATAAAGCATGAAAAAGATTATCAGGCCATGAATTATTATCATTATCCACCAACTTTTGTAGTATGTTTGAAAGAGTCTTATTGAAGGAGTCTATCTGTCCATTGGCCGCTGCATGATATAGAGATGAATGGTTGTATTTGATGTTGTATTCTTGATACAACCTCTTTACCTCAGATGAACAGAAGTCGATGCAATTGTCCGTCAATATGGTATGAGGGACACCAAATATGGTAATGATGTTAGACTTGATGAAGCTAACAATGCTTTTAGAACTAAATTCTTGAGAGGTATTTCCTCTGCCCATTTGGAAAAGATGTCAGTAGTAGTACGAATATACATAAACTGCTTGGCTGTAGCTGAAGGGTAAGGTCCCACTACATCCATTCCCCATGTGAAAAATGTCCATGAGTATTTAGCTGTATGAAGTAACTCTGGGGGTTGGTGAATGAAGTTGGCACATACTTGGCATGAATGACACTTCTTTGTAAAATCAACACAATCTTGTATCATTGAAGGCCAAAAGTATCCAAGTCATCGAATTTTATCAGGTAGTCTATGTCCAAACTGGTGTGCACCATAGACTCCAGCATGTACTACTTTCATGATAGCTATTGTCTCTTCACCATCAATGAATCTGAAAAGAACTCCATCAAAACCTCTTTTGTAGAGATTTTTTTCTAGGCAATCTGGGCTGTCATAAAGTTTAAAATTGACAACATGTCACCAGATTTGTTCTTTCTCGGCTCTATCAGGTGGAAGTGTTCTATTTTGAAGGTATTCCCTAATAGGTGTCATCAATAATATAGTATGACCATAGAGTTCAGAAATGGGACTAATTTCATTGATTTCCTCTGTTATGGTTTGAACATAAGGTGAAATTGTACGACGATGGGAAATAATGATGATTATCTAATGCAGATTTGGATATTCCAAGGCTGTGGATATATTATCAAATGCATCAGATTGGGAATTTTGGGATCACAGGACATAAGAAAATGTCAGTTCTGAAGGAAATTCCACCATTAACTATCTAACATTATCATACAAAAGGTTTAACTGGTCTTTTCTGATGGCATAATCCCCATTGACTTGTTTGATTACCAGGTCTGAATCAACGTTCAACATTAAGCGATTCACTTGTGGTTGAAGCACAAATTACAATCCTGCGATGAGAGATTGGTATTCTGCTTCATTATTTGTACTTCCTTCCCACAATAAGAATGAATAAGGTAGCACTGCCTTTTCCGGGGAAATGAGCACAATTCTTAACCCAACTTTGATGAATTTAGGATCTTCCATTTTCTTCCATGTTGTACTTCTGGAAGCACTATCAAAGTATACTTCCCATGTTTGAATATTATATTGAATAGAAAAAACATCTTAATCAGGAAGATCATATCTAAAGATGTATCATCTCATGAAGGATGTTCAGCAAGGAAATCAGCCAGAGCATGGACCTTTATTTCCTTTTGAGACACATACTAGATATCAAATTACTGCAAAATAACTGCCCACCTTTCAATACGTCCTGTAAGAATTGGATGGATAAGGATAAATTTGAGGTTGTTATTTTGAGATACCAATTGGACCTCGTGATGTTGCAGGTAGTGTCTCAATTTCTGAACTACAAAGATTAATGCTAGGTAGCACTTGTCAGGACATGAATATCGGGTTTATGCTTCAAGAATAGTCCGACTGAGATAGTAGAGGCTATTTTCATTCCCAGCATCATTCTTCTAGGCAAGAAAGGCAGACAATGATCACTCTAAAGCTGTCACATAGAGGATAAGTGGTCTTCCTTCAATAGGTGTCATTAATACCAGTGGAATGAAGAGATATTTCTTGACAACATTGAATGATTCTTTACATTCTTCAGTCCACTGGTAAGTGACTCCCCTCTTCATCCATTCGGTGAAACGTAAACCTTTTCCTTTCAAATTGGAGATGAAATGCTGAATATCGTCCATGTGTCGTTGAATTCCTCTCAATTCATTCAAATTTCGAGGAGGTGACATACCAAGGATTCACATTTTATTCTAAGGATCTACTTTGATACCACGATGGCATAAAACAAAGCCGAGAAAGTTTTCCATAGGTTACCCCAAAAGGACATTTTAAGGGGTTTATCATCAAATTGTGATGCCGAAGTTTATGGAATATGACATCCAAATCAAACAAGTGATTAGAACATTGCCTGGATTTAACCACAAAATTGTCCACATAACATTCAATAAATTTCCCTAAAAAGGGTTTGAAGATATGGTGCATGGCACGCTGATATGTTGCGCCTACATTCTTCAGACCAAAGGGCATTACCCGATAGCAAAACACACCATGAGGGGCTTTGAAGGCTAGAGATTATTCATCTTTTGGAGCCATTCGAATTTGATTATACCCTAAATATCCATCCATGAGGTAATGTTCTTCATAGCCAGTTGTTGCATTAATTAAGAGTTTTTTTATCGGAACTGGAAAACCATCCTTTGGACAATGCCGATTAAGATCTCTGAAATCAATGAAAACTCTAATTTTTTCATTCTTATTTTTGACAGGGAAAATATTAGCCATCCATTTGGGATATTGAACTTCTATAATGAAGTTATCTTTGATAAGATTATCCATTTCAGCATCAATTTTGGAAGCATAAGTTTGGTGTGTTCTTGTTGTGGCTTTATTGAATCCTCGATGTTCTTCTTGAAAACCCAAATGACGAGTAGAAACATCAGGATCAAGCCCAGGCATCTCTCTATAGTCCCAAGAAAATATATCTCGATTTTTCTTCAAAATTGAAATATACATTTCTTTCTCTTCAAGAGTCATGGCCGCACTAATTAAAGTGGGTAGTGGATCTTCATTTGTACCCAGATTTATTTCTCTGAGTTCATCCACAGTGGTAGAGATACCATCTTCAAAAGCTGGAAGAGGATCCCTGAGATCTTATTATTCTTCTTCAACATGTGTTATTTCTTATGTTTCTACCTACATAGTAAATGATGAAGTATAATTTCTAGGGTCAAGAGTGATGTTAAAATTTGAACATATTGAAGAAGAGGCTTCCATTTCTAACCCTATTAATGATAAATGGTCTTCCATGGGTAATAAAGAGGAGATGATGGATTGAGAATCGACATCATCATTCACCTCTGACATTTCTATAACTTCTTCTGGCCTGGTTGGGGAAGTATAGACTTGCTGGATTTCAGAAGATGAAATGGAGACATCTCCATTTGGTCTTTCATCATTTCTTGGTGAATCACCGGTTTCTCCTATGCTGTCTGGATTGATTTTCATAATTGACATTATGGAAGTTCCCATAAGAGTATTTGGATTTGGGTCTATCATATCAATTTGACTGATAGGCAACACATAATCATTACTCACATGTACGAATGGGTTAACTGGAATCTTTTCAAACCATATGGAGCATTAACTTTGGTAAGCTCCTTTGTTGTAGATTTCCCCTTACCCTCCATGTGATAGAATTCCGCCTCAATGTATTGAGATTCCCATGTTTTGAATGGGTATTTATCACCATACAATGTCCCAATTTGGCCATTGAAACAATATTTGAGACATTGATGGTATGATGAGGGGATAGCCACATATTTATGTAGCCAAGGTCTTCCAAGAAAAATTTTGAAAGCTGTGTCATGGGGAACAACCATGAAATCTAAATTGGATACAGGATCTATAAACTGAGTTCTGAGTGTGATGTCACCTAGAGGTTGTTGTTCATTTTTATCATATCCTTGCAACATTAAAGAAGAAGAAGACAAATTAGATTTGGTGTGGCCCAATTGACAATGTGTATGAATAGGGATGAGGTTGACTCCTGCACCATTATCAATGAATTCTCTTTGGATTTCTACATAATTGACCTTTCTAGATAAATACAGTGGTATAATTTGTCCATGCACAACATCAACTTCATCTTCATCTGTGAAAGATATCACTGCATGGCATTCTGCAGGATTATTCTCTACATGATAGACTTCAGCAGCAGTAATTTCGGTTTCGAATTCCTGAGGACATGACAAAGCCTCAATGAGTACTTCTTGAAGATCCTTTTATATATTCAAGGCGTCCATAATTGATAACTTGGCCGGTACATGGGCCAAATGTTTCAAGTCATCATATTTTTTATCCAAAGGTCTGTGTTTCCCAATAGGAACATGTGGTTTTGTAAGTGCCTTAGAAGTCGATTCATTGCAAGTAGATGCTTCTTGTATCGGGGTAGGAGTTGGAAATACTCCTCGCCTTGGAAGATCAGACCGATTATGTCTATTTACCAGCTGAGAGGATGATGGTGGAACCTCCAACCGATCCTCCAGAATGACTGTCCCAGGACTGAATCTGTTATTAGTGGAAGAATTTGCTTGTTCTTGTTGAGCTCGCTGAAGGGATCTGCCCTGAGTTTCTGCTGCATATACTGTTCTAGTAGGGGTAGAATTGGAATAGTGGCTTCTGGGATATCCACATCTTCCTCTGTATCCCAAACCTATGGAATTCCCTCTAATTCCTCTGTTTGATATAGGGAACTCGGGCTCATCGAGATCAAAACTATGACTAGCATAAGGATCTGTTAAGTGAATCATGTTAACAGAACCAAAGATCAACTCTTCATCTGATGGAGACTCTGCCTAATTAGATAGTTTGGGTTGTTCCGTTTGGTGGGGCAGTGCTCGGGGCTTCGAAGTAGATGGCATAAAATCTTCCAGATTCAAATATATCTTGGGATTGTACATGATTTCATCTTCTTCTAATTTTTACTCTTTCATTGAATTATGTCATTTCTTTGATGATTTTCCCTCTGATAAAGAGGGTGTTTCTGTTGCATTCATAGTAGAAGACACAATTGGTTTTTTCAATTGCGTTCACAAAATGTCATGAGTTCGGTTGATCATTTTTATAACCATCCAATCATCATATTTCTGCACGTTTTTTCTTTTCACTTCTTGCCACTCGCCTTCTTCCTCTGGATCTGTAGTAGTAACACATGGTACCTGAGCTAAATAACCTTTCAATTTTACTAGTCCCGAGTCGACCATTTATTGTAGGTGGACCATGAAGACAAAAAACTCCTAAATGGGATGCCCCAACATCTGATGTAATGGGCAATAGTTTTGATGATCTTCATCTCCTTCCTTGTTTGGCCTTTTGGGCCATGGAAATTGAACTAAATTATTCTCCATAGCCGAAATTAAGTAACCATGAACTTTTTCATTTCGGAAAGAATAATCTTTGCTCTTCAGATCCTCAAATTGATTTAGTCTTTGATCTCTTTGATCATCTTGATGAAATGGCCTCTGTTGTTGATGCTCAAGAGTTGGATCCCTTCGATAAGATGAATGTTTTGCAGTAGAAGCAGGCACATGTGCTTGTTTAAGCGTAACATTAGTAGTCTCTGCTCTACCCATCCTCCTTCCTAGAGCTGGTGGAATTACCCAAGTTTTATCCTTAGTCTTTGTAACAGAGTCTTCGATCTGCTGAGCGATCGAAATATGGTATCAAAACCCTCCTGTGTATTTCATAGGGATCAACGGTGTGTGCAATTCATCACGCAAATTTGCCACACAAGTTGGCAACAACTCTTATTAAGGGAGTGCTAAGCTTAGGGAAAATGTTAATCCCTTCTAGCAAACAATGAAATCTGAAACCCTTTTATTTTTCCTTTTCTTACAATATGTAAGATCAAAAACTAATGTCTTTGGAAAAGTTGAACGGAATTAAAGAAGTAATTGTTGGCAGAGATCCTCCCATCCGGTAATTGACCGATATTGCATGATTGTATACCAAACAAAGGCAGGCACTTCTAATGACTGTAAAAAACACTTGAGCTTAACTGATTCATGTTTTTGAGGAGTTCCCATTATAATATCACAACAAGAAACAAAATGTGTTAAGTGTTGCTATGGGTCTCTCGAACCATTAATGATTGGGAATGTGGTACTTGAAAATTTTGATGGGGGGAGGAATTGCATCAACCCATTCAGGTTAAGCTCTCCTCTCTGGTTAAATTTGAGCACGTTTTCCCTCCATAGATTCCAACCAAGTAGTTAATGACTCAATAGTAGTTATTAACTTTTTAGAAACATCCAGTTGAGCTGGAATCTGAGCAGGTGAAATAACTAGAGTTTGGAAAGATGTGGTAGCTGGTACTGCAATTGATGGTAGCACCGCCGATTGTTGTTTCACCTGAACCATAGGATGATACCTGTGTGGGTGTATTGGTAAAGGTGGATATTTTTTATCCATTTCATTAGCTACAACAAATTACCTTGGCTAACTGACTCTAGCATGCATAAGAGGAAATCTACCTTGATTTAGTTCTGTATTCAACCTCCTCAACTCCTTCATTTCGTCCTCTTGTTGTGCGAATATTTGCTCTAGTGAGAGTGATTGGACTTCTCCAGAGGAACGGTATATAACCTGATTCATTCCTTTCCCCTTGTTGGATGCCCTTCGGAGAGGGGGGAGCTAGTTATTTGAAGAAATACCAAGATTCTGGGTAAGCCTTTGATTTCGTGTATGCACACCTTCTTCATTGGTGTCTGTGCGTACAACTTCTTGAGTAGAAACCTATTCATCTAATCCCTCTAAGTGAGCCTCATGTTCTGGAAGATTAGAAACAATGACATTGATGACATTAATTGATGCATAATGCATTACATCCCTTCTATCGGAATTTCTATGGTACAGTATTTTCCCATGTCATTGATGAGACATTTCCTTTTGTCGATTTGATCCCTCGGGAACTTCTTGACAAACCCTAATTTGGAGGGAATCTATTGAAAATTCGGCTCTTCTTTCCTCTTGTGGCTTCTTCCCTAATCAAGAGAAGACTGAATTTCTCCGAGGAAGCGATTTAGGATTTGAAAAAGTCCTCAGTCCTGTGGAATGGGGTTGTTCCTGTTGTTTCTTCTCAACTCCTTGAATCATATTTGTTGATTCTGAGGGTTGGGTTAAAAGTGTCCCTAGTCTGGAAAGCTAGGGTGGTTCATCAGCTGCTATATCTGAGTCTTTCTTAAAATCTCTCCTGATATTTCAGACATTAGTCCAAAAATTTGATGGATGAATCAACCCGCATCAACTTTTATCACCCTGCTCAAATGAATACTTGATGATTTTTGACACTTCTGTCACCTGATGGTGCACTTGCTCTAAATGAGAGGCTTGTTCAATATTCTCATTTTCTTGATGCAAGTGTAATTAAACAACTTCTTCTCTATATTCCTGACTTTGAGAATAACTAGTTAAGGCATTCTCTTGAGAGAGCCTTTGATTACAAACAATGACAGTTGGCTATGGCCGTCGATGGGAAATAACATTGCATGAGACCATCTTCAGCGGGCTTTGTTGACTGGAGAGTATAGTGAAATGTAGTGATCCATGAACACCTCATCTCTTGATATGAATACCACATGGGGAATTGGAAATTAACTGGCGCAATCTTTTTAGTGCGCCAAAGCATGAAAGCTGAAGTGCTCTCTGCTGCTCTTCAGCCTTTAGATATCGAGAAACTGATAGAGATGCCAAATCAATTGGGCGTTGTAACCCTTCTATTATCTTGACATTATTTTCATATTCATCATAATATAATATTTTATTTTTCAATTGAAAATGATTTTTCCACATGTTGAGAAAAATATCTTGAATAAAATCTTCCGTCAACTTTTCTAGAATGTCATACAAAGAGTTAGCTAGAGGAAAAAACATGACTGGCACTTCACCTTTTTCCAGTTGTTTTCTCATATTTAGCACTTCCTCTTTATAATTTGGTGAAGATTATTCTACTTGATTAGACCATAACAAGTGAATCTTTGTTACTTCATCATATTCAACAATATTGGTAGAGAATTCACTGATCAAACTCGAACATGAATGACCTAGGGGTGTTTCAGATAATGACATACACCCAGGGCAATCTTCTAATTGAGAAATTATTTCACCTGCTAGAGGTAAATCATAAGACATGACTGGAATCACATTTCCAAGTTCCTCAAGATAAGAGGGATTTCTTGCCACTACATTTTCCATTGGAGCATTTTCTAGGAAATGTGAATTATTACATCAGAGAGGACTTTCACAGTTAAATTCATCATCATGGGGAGGACCACCATGGTGGGTTACAGAAAAATATGAAACATTTTTCTCCTTGGTCTTTTGTCCACACAGAGGATTCTTGTGGCTCTCATCTAAAGATGAAACTTTGAGATCAACCGAATTATAATGATGTAAGCCTCCATGATGAAGTTTCTGATGAAGACCTTTGGAATTAATGTTCCCACTATTGGGAAATGAGAGATTAGAATCTTTAATTACTACAGATAATTGTTTGAGGGCTTCAAGAACTCCAGCAACGAGAAAGGCCTTATTACAAATTGGCTCTTGATTTCTTGACTGTGTTGGGAAGGACATCGTCTTAGATGCCTTCTTACTCACTTTGGGAACCACTTGTTGATGAAAGTTGTTATTATGGGTAGGTTTATGTTCCTGCTCAGCAGAAATGATCAGGTTAGTCTAATTATATCCACTAAAATCAGGTGTATGTGTCTAACTTGGTTGTCCGTATGACATGGGAGAGTATGCCACACGACCCTCTTGGACTGGAATAGAGGTATGTATATGCTTCGGAGTGATCTGGTGATCTGTCACTCCACTAGTAGGGATTTATTTTCATTTTGTTCCCTGTGATGCTACTAAAGCTATTATAATATTATGATTGGCATCCAGAATATGTGTAGGGATTTGTTTCTACTCTTTCACCATTTTCAAAATGTGCTTGCTGACTTCAGCTACTGGAATGGGAATATACGTCCATTCCGTGCTTGGAGTAGGTGTGTATTCCTGCTCTTGTCCTCCTTTTCCTATCAATGAATTTTGACAGTACTCAAGTGTGGGGGCAGAGAGTTGAGTCTGCATCCTGATTGTCATTGGAGCGTTCCAATTGACTTCTCTGGGTGCTACGAAACAAGACTATTTGTAGGCTTGATCAATACTAGCATGTGTATGTGCATGCTGTTTGCACTCCGCCGAATGTGGTTGATGAACTTCCTTCAATACTGGATGACGAGGCTGCTGGCTGGATTGATGAGTGTAAGCAGGTGTATGTGCCTATTTACTAGTTGTCAACACATTGGGTTGGCGGGCTTCATCGTATGTAGTCAGAAGATCCTGCTGACTAGCTGATGATTTATAAACATGTTTATGTTTTGGTCTATAGTACTCCTCCATAATTTCCTGGTGAGGTTGGCGTGTTGCTGCCAGATGAGTCTGCTGGACATCAGAATTAAAACGGATGGGTGTGTGTGTCAGCTCGTTACTTTCTACCATGTTAGGTTGGTGGACTTATCCGGAAATGGCAGAGATAAGAACCTGCTCAATGTTGACCTGATTTTGCCTCTGGTGGTTCGTCTTGCCTTCTCAGGTCTGAGGAACCTGAGCCGAACCCCTAAAGGTGATACCCTCATCATGCCGAGGGTGCATTGTCGCATGAGTCTGGTGGCGATTGTTGATGTGATCCCATTTGAAGGACTCCTATATCCTTGAATTAAGGCCTTCAGGGGCCTTCTCATTCACCTCCCCAGAATATGGAATGGACTGGTGATTGTGTTCCTGGGATAATGACCCGAAACAGTTAGAGATGGTGGTTGGAACCACCTACTTCTTGATCACTGGTCGTCACTATCCAGACATTCAGGGGGAGTTATTGACCTAGATGGCTTATCGAGCGGCCTCCAGAGTCAGAATAGTACATTTTTTACGGTATTCTATAACCAGCGCATTTTATACCCAGCGTTGAAGATGATGAGTAGGTTATTTCATCCTCATAGTAGAAGAAGATCTGGCAGGAGTAGTAGCAGTAGCATTCACAACAGAGGTATTCACAGGTGTGAACTTAAGAGAATCCATTTCTGTAATGAAGAAGATATTGGAAAAGAGTGTGTGTTTGATATAATAGACATAATCAAGATAAGATCTTCCACTACATCTTTTTTGATGAGAACATATGTTGTTCATTATTTTGTTGGCCCTATCATTCAGTTTAAATATGTTCCTAACAAATAAGTAAAACATCACTTTAACTTGGTTAAGGATTCACGTCGGGTTCACCATTTTTTTTCGCTCTGGAATTGTGGATGAACTCGTTCGTTTAAGTTTAAAACATACCAATCAGTTTCTAACAGGTTTGTTCGTAGAATCGAAAACATCCAATGATTCTATATCCATTTGGACCTACTTCCCAAAGGTAGGTGCTTATTAGTTGTGGACTGATAAGGCTTAAAAATTTGCATTGGTCGAGAGGATGGGAGGTCGGACTCATCACACATTTTTTGTAGGAATTATTGTCTACTCCAAGACACTCATTATATATTTAAGTTATGTTCATGAACCCTTATTAAATTAAAAAGTATGAAAATGATATTTCCTTTAGATCGGACAATAAATGATTATTATGTACGAAATTTAGATAATCTGTTATATGTATTCAAGGTTCTTCATCGATAGAGAATCATCTGTATTTGTTAGAGATTCATAGTAAATGGTATCCCTAAACGCATTATATAGAAATCTCATGGTAATTATGATAACTATACTGGTTTTAAATCCACTCTGTGTGGTCACTTTAAGTTTATTGTCATTCAAAAGGACATGGATTATTTCCGAGTTGAGATCGTACCAGTAGATGGTCTACCTACGTATCCTTGTTTAGAAAAAGAATCTGAACCCACGTAGTTCGAGTAAGGGAGTATGAGGTTTATGCATGATTGATGGCTCAACGAAAGATGTAATAATTACTTTTACGCTCTAATCTCACGTGATCCATGCTCGATATGCGAAATAAGAGGTATTGGTAAAACTAGACATTTGTGCCATGAAAGATGAAATCATATGAAATAATGTGGGGCTTATGTATGTATGACTGTACAGATAGATGAATATTAGGATTTACTTCAGGGAAGAAGCCTAGGAACGGGGTCCATAAAGGTATATGTGCTTTATGGAGATTTGGATACTTAATTAAGGACTACATCCTGAGAAGGATGCCCAAATTAGAGGGGAATTATGATTGGGTTTTACTTCTGAGAAGGAATCCCATATCAAAATTAAATAAAGACTAGTTAAGAGAAATTATGACTGGGGCTTATTCCTAAGAAGGAGGCCTGGGTTAAAGGGATTTGAGAACTGGGGCTTATTCCTGAGAATGAGGCCCAGGTTAAAGGGATTTGTGAACTAGGGATTATTCCTGAGAAGGAGGCCCAGGTTAAAGGGATTTCAGAACTCAGGCTTCTTCATGAGAAGGAAGCCTAGGTTAAAGGGATTTGAGAACTGGAGCTTACTCCTAAGTAGGATGCCCAGATTAAATATTTTGGATAGGTGATTACACCTGAAAAGGAGGCCCAGGTTAAGAGAACTTTGACTGGGGCTTATTTCTGAGAAGGATGCCCAGTTTAAGGGGAATTATGAATGGAGATTACTCAATTGGAGGATGCCCAGAATTGGGAACTTGGGTCTTACTCCTATGGAGTATTCCCATATTTGGGAACATTGGTCTTACTCCTAAGGATGATTCCCATATTTTGGAACTTGGGGCTTACTCCTAAGGAGGATGCCTAGATTAAATATCTTGGACTGGGACTTACTCCTGAAAATGGGGCTCCGGTTAAAAGGACATTGACTGGGGCTTATTCTTGAGAAGGAGGCCCGTTTTAATGGAAATTATGATTGGGGATTAGTCCTAAGGAGTATGCCTATATTTGAGAACATGGGGATTACTCCTAAGGAGGATTCACATATTTGGAAACTAGGGGCTTAATCCTGAGGAGGATGCATGTAGTTGGGAACATGATGACTGGGGATTACTCAGGAAAAGGAGGCCCAGGTTAAGGGACTTAGAGACTGGGGCTTACTCCTGAAAAGGAGGCCTAGGTGAGAGGACATGGAGACTGGGGATTACTCCAAAAAAGGAGGCACAGGTTAGAGTACATGGAGACTGGGTCTTACTCTTGAAAATGAGGCCCCTATTTAAATATCTTCTCATCTTAAATGATGAGGCTGAATGAATGAAATCTCTCACCTTAGTGACATGAATACATGTAAATCACTGGGTTTTGTGAGATTTTCCACATAATTCCTTTTATATAAAGAATCCAATCAAGGAAACATGCCATTAATGGCTTTGAAGAGTGTCTTGAAGACTAAATCTTGAAGAGGAAAGGTTGATTTGAAGAAAACAAGTGAATAGGAAGGAGGGTCACCCAAAAAGAGAGAGGCATGCAAGTCCTGTGTGGGCGCGCAAGTCTTGGTCATGCAGGTGTACCTGCGCGACACATGGGTACTTGCATGACGGTCAACCCATGGGGTAGTACTCGGGCGAGACTTGGCTCAAGCCCTTTGTATTATCCCTAATGTCTTCCAAAAGTGTGGCGTGCAGGTTCTGGTGAAGGGATAAGGCAGCGCGCAGGTGTGTTTATTTCCCTTAATGATTAAACCCTTAGGCGCGTAGGTGTTGATGAATTTCAACATGTAATCCTTGTTCCCCTTCATTAGAGCTTCCATTCTAGGTAAAAAATTACCTTAGAAGTGTTCGATAGACTTCTAGAAGAGACTAGGGATCCAAGAGCCTAAATATAGCTTTTTGAATTTTTCTTCTTGAAGTGGGGGCCCACAAGGGGTATTTATAGGCTGCTAAAGACCCTGGACGAAAATCAAATAGGGCGCGCATGTCACGTGCGCTCCCAATATGTGGTGCGTAGGTACCCTGCGCGACCATGATGAAACTTGCATGACCCAAGTGAAAACAAATCCTCTTTCATTCCATTTTCAATTTTTGATGTTTCATCAAAGGATGAATAAATTTTTGTTAAGGTATTTTCCCTTTTCATTGGTTAAACCATGTGATGGAAAGGAGCGTCAACACACACATGTCAGTGAATGTGCAAGAAGTTGGGTTCCCAACAATGAATTGGACTCCCTCACCTGCCTAGCATCTCCAATGTTGGTTTTCAGACAAACTGATCATATAGTACAACCAAAATGGTTCTATTTTTATGGTGAGGACTACCATGCATGCCCTCTAATAGGTGAAATCTCACAAGCTGCCTCATTAGCCATGGATGGAAATCCAACATAGGACTTCTCCACGGGACATATCATATCATTTACGGAGCCTCTTCCCAGAATTCGATAATGAATATAACCTTTATCATAGAAAGTAAGATGATTTTGACACCAATGACATCATCCCATTTACACTGGAACCACTCTCAAGGGTTCCTTCTAGAGGACGTCGCCACCAGTGGCGTATAACCCAATATCCTTGATCTAAAGAGGATCCCATGATGAGGGCGCCTACCTAAGTCCAATGGAGATGGCCCCCTTGAGCTTTCCACCATGGGTGAAAATGAATAATCAAGGTAAGGTTATCACACTGGTTTCTGAGGAGGAAGTATTCCACACAAACACAGTGGCACATAATGGGTAAGCATAAAATTATGCCCCTCTTGTTGAATCCCACCAAAGAAATATAAAATTCATCTATAATTGGATGCATATCACCTATCACTCTTATGAAGAACACCATATAAATAGGGTGAAAAATGATAAAATGTACATTCCTTCTAGTGCTCACCAGTCCCTCAATGCAGATAGATGGGTAAATTACAGGCAGATGTAAATCTATTCCAATGTTCAAGAATCTCATCATCCAAATAGGGTGGCACCCAACTATAAGCAGGAAAAAATCCCTTCTAATGCACACTAATCCCACCATCCAATAAGGGTGAAAAACAATGGGCATTCATCCGACACTGCTGATGTGTATGAAGACCACTAGTCAAATATAGTGGAATGAAAATATGATCATAGTTGAATTTTTTACTAATGAAAATCAATCCCATGAGACAAATACATCATAAATATGTAGATGAAAATTTATTCTGGAATATATAATTCCCACCAATAAAATATATCTAAAAATGTATAAGATAGTTGGAAGGAAACTCATTCCTCTGTCTCGGTGCAAGAGAATTTTCAGTACCCACTAGAAACCCATGGAGGAACGGAGCAAGCACAAACTCAAACTCTGACATCGGAATGGGAATTCATACCCATTCTATCCAAATAAATATATCAAAAAATCTTTTCTATGATGGAGGACTAGATATCGATAACATATTATATCCTCTAATCATGTTAATATGTCATTGATTTAGTGGAAAAAGAAAGATTTGGGCATACGACCCAGACTCCTTAGTGGAGGTGATTCATCCACAAAATTAGATAATCACCCCGGAGAAGACCTGCATCCCTTCTCTAGTCCAGGAGGGTCAATGACTATATACCACAATACAAGGACAACTGGATTGGGAAAAAAATGTTCATTCCAACTAGGGGACACCGATCTATTGTCATGGCCACTCTAGGGAAGGAATATATCCCTGCCAAAAAACATGATGTTCATCGACATATTCCATTGATATCATGGAAACCAATTAGATAGAGAACCATATATGATGTTAATTACAAACAATAGGTAGACCCAGTTTCCCTCAAAATAGCACACAAAATGAAATGTGCCAAAGGCAACTAGAAAATAAAGATCACATCATGATTCTGACCTGCTAGACGCTAGTGTTCTTGATTCCATAAAAAATATATCAATATTTGAACAACATCCTTTCAATCCATTACCAAATTATGGAATTTAAAATAGTAGTTCTGAATGTCCTCCCCGTAATTTCACTACCAGTAGCTCTGAAGGATCTCCCTAGAGCACCCACGGGGGCTTACTCTGTGGGCCCGAAACCATCAATCATGAGATCCTATATCCTGGTGGGTACAGGGTAGCCCTCCCCATTACGAAAATATATAATAGAAAGGAGTTATTCTCCTTAACATCGTCTTCTCTAATGGTCCTCCCCCTGATAAACACTATAGATTTTCTTCTCCCTATAGTCGGACATCAAGATGTGATGGTAGTCCTCGCCATGACGGTAGTCTCTAAGAAGGACCTCCCTGCAGTGACATCAAGTAATGATAATTTCCTCCCCTAATTGGATTAAATCATGAAGGCTCTCCACAGAGTGTAGACTATAGATTAATTACCTACAGCCTAAGCTATGATGGCAGTCTTCTCTGTGATAGTTGTCAGTGTGAAGGCCATTCATTCAATGACTCTTAGAAGATAGAATGTATGCCCCTTGTTGTTTCCTAACCTAAAAACCCTCCATAGGGTATAAAACCTAGTATATCTCTCCATGGGTGTACACTAAGTTATGATGGTAGTCCTCCCCTCATGGTACTGACTATGAAAGTCCTCAATATAGTTAAAATTTTCATCGACAAGAAGGTCATCCGCTTGTCGGGTCAAATGCGAGAAAGCCCTCACAGGGAATGTTTCTTGGAAAGATGGAGTGTTAGTTGATGGATACTCTATACATGAAAAGTGACATACTTTCTAAAATAAAATATGGGATTGTGCTACGCTCATCTTCTGAGCCACCCCCATACCATTCTCATGGTAATGAGACTCCCACCAACTCTACTGCTTGGAACGAAATTATTATGGTGTAGTCAGCCCAGGTGGATCAAACATAATAGTCATTGGAAGAACAAATAAAATATATCATGCCTTTGAGAAGAAAACTAGCTACAGACGACATACCCATGATTTATTGTTCCACGACCACTTCTCAGTTCAATATATCAAGGATGTTTTTGGAAGAGTGTAGGCATTACATTTTCCTCAATATTTTTCCAACAACCTTCTAGATAAGGAAAACGTATTCCCTATAATGGGTATTCATGCTTGGATAATGTCCCAGGATATATTCTTCATCGTATCAATCTATAATCTCTTCCATAATCTTGGTATCCACAGTTAGAAAGAAAAAATAAATACCTTGTGATGACCTCCGTCTATGTGATACAGAAGTTGCACTACCTTATCAGCTTTTCCATGTCTTGTGTTTATATCCAGGGATGGGGATAACATGGATCTCTACATGTCACCCAACATCCCATCTAGTAGAACCCAATGAGAATGAAATCATTCAATTTCATCATCCCCCAAATATAGTCAAATGAAGCCCTGGTTCGGGAAAGGTGGAACGCCTGATGAGAATTATCCTTGAATAAGTCTCTAAAGTATCAAGCTCGATGAGATAAGTCCATCGAGAATCTCTTAAACTAGGATATCGAGAAAATACAGTGGTAATTTCATCATAGGAAATCATATCAATGAGAATTGATTATATCCTAAGAATCAAGTAATTCACATATATACCTAACACCATATCTTGTTCACACCCACATAGGAATGTGTAAGATCAAGAAGGTGGCTATAGCATCAGTAAATCCCCCACAATACGGGGCCTGCCCCAGCCGGTAGGGATGGGGCCATTGTTAACACAAAATTACACCATAATAACAACAAATTCAGACCAGGGAACATCAAAAAAATAATGAGAACAGCACCATCCTGTAGGGCTGGATGCACTTTTACATCAAATTACCACTAGAAAGATGTATCTCTTCTCTTAAATGGGGATAAAAATGGATAAAGGGGTCACATATTCCATCCTATCCCATGACATGCATACCCTGGAATAGAGGATTACCTCGAGTTCATATCAGGGTTCCCTTTGATTCACTCATCGCAATGAAACCCAAAGTGTGACAATGAATGGACGAATAACATCCAATAAAGGATGCAAGAATCTCCCCAACCATTTATAACCTGGTACACCACCCCAAATTCGGTATTCATCTCTAAACATTGTAAACAACGCCCCCACAGACCTTCTTTAAAATGATGAAAATAATGAGGAAATAGGATAATAGGGTTCCCTCGTATAGATGTTCCACACCGATCCTAGAGGTGTGCACACCCGAAACAAAATAGTTTTCCAAAATTTGGGCGCCCCCCAGTTAATCCACAAGTACCACCGCATGAATCCTCAACATAAAAATTTAGAATAGAATGTTGTAAAACATAACTCCTCCCCCCCACCCATGAAGATGATTCCCCCATGACTGAGGAAAGATTTTTTAAACATGTGGAGGAAATGAAAGAGTTGAGGTGAATCAACGTTGAACTACTATGAGCAAGTCGTTCAACTAGGAATGTTCCTCAGGTGGAGCGTCAAGACACACTTCCCTCAGATGTACCTCTACCTCAAAGGCTTATCTCGATGGATGAAGTAAGGATGAAAATCTCTTATAAGGATGATTTTGTACCATTAGTCCACCTGACCCTAATTCTAGAAGGATATCAATATTTCCCTCCATTAGTGATGCTATTGGAACAAATTTAGGAAAATCACTATAAGATGCCCTAGGTTGGCTATCAAACCCAATTTTTAGAAACATCGGCATATACAATCATTCCCCCTATAGTGAATTCTCAAGATAAGGTCCAGTGGGACATGCATCAAGGGATCTTAAATACCATCGAGTTATTGAAAACTCGAAAGGAATCATTGGAGTGATGACATGATTTGATAAAACTAGAATGAAAACCTTACCTCTACTAGATGTGCAACGTCCCACCTCCACTAAATTTTGGGAATGATGTATTCCTAGTGTTCAATAGCTTAGAGGACTCTCAGTAATATCTACTACCTTACTCATCATACTATAATCCCATTATGATAACCCCAGAGCATCAACAAGTTTTGAAGATCATATACTTTGTGTGAACCCTACAAGGTTTAGCCTTTGTGTGGTACACCGGTTTTCAAGTTAACTCAATAACAGGATTTGAGGATCTCTAGTGATAATTCATCTTCTAGTTCAGATCAATATTGAAAAATACAACACTTAGTGAACTTATGAACAACAAACTACGAGAGAATGAAGGTTTCTCAGACATCATTGCATTATAGAAAGTGCTGAATTACCCCTTGAACTAGATACTCCCCAAAGATGAGATGTTGTCCATGTGAATTGACAACCTCCATGATGAGATACGAACACCACATATTCTGGTGAAATATATAAGTGGGTTCCATGATTTCTCCACCATCACTCAAAGGATAGAATATTCCTTGAAAAGGACTAATCTCTTGTCCCAGTCAACACCATTAGCCCCTGTAAAAAGAGTAGAGGGAGTTGTGGCGGCTTTTGTTATGATTATTTCACCACCTGCACCAGCTCTAGCTCCAAGGCCCCCACCAAATCATATAGGTACCCCTAGAAGTTATCAACCACCCCCACATAAGTAATATGAGAATCTATGAACCAAGAGGAATCAATTAATGGAATGGATAAATAAAGTATATTAGTTCTGGGATGATCAATTCTATGCGTACTCCATAGCATCCATGAATTGGAACTTTCTTTGGATACTGGAGCCAAAGAGGGCTAGTGATGTAAGTCTTGATGACTGACCAGAATTCTATCCCTTCCAACGAATATTGGGACGCACCATCCATGAGTGTTTTTTCATAAACGATCTCCTGCAAAATAAGATAGATTCCAGACATGTCATGTTGGGACCACTTCCAGTTAAAGTCTAACATGTTTCCACCACTGATCCAGATGAAGAGGGGGAGTGGAAAAAAGTAGTTAACAAAAGGGATAAAAAGTTCAATAGTTAGACAACTCAAAAAATAGTCATATAAGATCATGTTGTACTCCATGAAAAGTTGAAGCAACCAAACATGCCTCTAACAGCTTTTAATAGAACACATTTGTCATCCTCAACTCCACAATCCTCTAAGACATAGTCTTCCAGAAAGTTTTCTGATCCAAAATGTTGAAAGAGATTGTGGGGAGATGAACTTTCCAAAAATCCAAATTTCTCTTTTAACATTGTCATATTTCACGGTATCGAATTTAAAAACACTGGAACTTCCCTACCAAACACCACCAATAAGAGATGATGATAAGGCATAGTCATCATTTGAAGAGGAGCCGATTTCTTGATCCATCAATGTTATCCACTTAATGGATCCCTTCATTGAGAATGAATATACTTATCAACAAGAATTCCCCACTCCAAATTGGAGGGACATAGGAAGAAACCAAAAATACTAGGATATCAAGGTGGATTCATCCATGGATGAAATCAAGATTATGACCACACCCCCACTTAAAATATTAGTATTGATGAAACCCACAGAAGAACCCTCTAACAAATCCAATAGGGACAGGAAAATTATCCTACCCCTACAAGAAGCCATCCTGGGCCAATCAACCTGGATTATCCATCAGAAGAAGAATAGATGACTAGTTACCTTCGACATGCCAATAGACTTGATCATCTAAACCCCAAATGGACAGAATCGCCTCCATCTCCGACACCAAGGGTTGAACCATCTCCATCGAATGCTCACACTCCTAATTATCTTATGAAAGGGTGTCTTCATGTAGTAAAGTGCTAGAAATTAGACCATAAATATGATACTATAATACAATTATCCCCATTTCCATCCAATGATTGAATTTTGGATGCATTGAATCTATTAGTAGATCTTTGGGATGCTCTAATAGAAGCTTTTTTGAGTACCTAGGAGTTTGAAGTCGATGTAGCCACCACTAAAGTCTACTGAACAGAGACCATTCTTGAAGAAATCCATAATGTTATCTCCTTCACTTATCAATATGAATATCCCATCATGAATGGATAAATAAAACTCTTATATGTTTCTGGAATAATAAATGGAGTCGATATCAGAAAAGTCTTCATTAACAATGGCTCTGGGGTTAATATCCTCCCACTACAGATACTTCATCAGTTGGGCTGCAATGAAGATGATCTGATTCCCTTCACCACAACTATGATGGGCAACAACAATAGTGAGAATATGATTTTTTCCAAAATCTTGCTCAAAAACCAATTCAGTGACCTCATAGACCACCTAGAATTTATGGTGTAGCGAATTAATACGACCTTCAATGCCCTACTAGGAACTCCCTAGCTTCATTAACATGATGTAATCACCTCCTCATAGAATCACTTCTTGAAATATAACATTAATGGATAGAGTGGGAAATTGTATTATGATAATGCCCCATTCCAGTTCTACATGTCAAACTATAATGATTAATGTTTCTATGAACTGAAAGGGAAACAACCATCAGCAAACAGAATTGATTGGGTCGGTGCCCCCAAACAGTTTGGAAATGAATCTCATTGATCCCCTCTAGAAGCTTTGGGATGAATATGCAAATCCCATCAATAAGATTTAGAGCAGAAGTCCAAATTCAGATGGGTATTTAGTAGTCCTCATGATTTCAGTTATGGTTACTAAGCATGATGATGTTGAAAAACTCATTGACTGCGAAAGTAATAATGGGGATTCGAATGAAAATGCCCCCAAACTGTCATCAAAACCCTAGAAAATTCCTCCCTCACCCACTAAGGTGGGAGGAAGTGTCTCATTACATAATGAAGATGCAGAAAATATTTTACCCCTCACTGCCTTTTCCCCAGAAAATCCCCCACCAATGGCTAAGGTAGAAGAGATGGATTCACCGCCAAGACACCAAAATTTTAATTCTTATCTCAACAAGGGTGAAATCATTTCAAGGATTATTTCCATATCAGAAGATGAAGAGAAAAATTATGAGGATATAGAGGAGGAGGAAGAAGACCAAATGGATTCCCCTCCATAATTTTAGGAAGTCATCTCCACCACTATTGATTAACTCATGGAAAGAAACATAGCATTGGAAGAAGACTCACGACCCACTCTGGTTAGTGAGGTTATTCCTTACAAATAACAAGAGATATACACCTATTTTCTAATGTAGAATAAATATGTTTTGACATATAATTCTATGAAAATTACAGGTCTTGAACCAGATATGGCCGCTCACCACTTGTGTATACCAGAAGACCATCGTGGTTACAATAATGATGATAGAAGGACACACCTGAAATATGCTGCAAAAATAGATGTTGAATTAAATAATATTTTCAGAGTTAACTTCATTTAGGAGGTCAAATATCTTATCTAGCTAGAAAAAATTGTCCCACTCAAGTAGAAGAATGGGAATATAAGGGTCTTCATCAATTTTAGGGTCCTTAAACAGAACTGCTTGAATGATGATTTCTCAGACTCGATCACAGAATTGTTGATCAATACAACTGTTCAATATGAGGCTCTCTCATTCATGGATTGTTATTCAGGGTATAATAGGATCTGAATGACCCAAGAAGATGAAGAAGCCCCCACGTTCATATCCCCATGGGGTATTTCGCTATAAGAAAATAACCTTTATTTTGAAGAATGTCGGTTCCACATATCAGCGTGCCATGCAAAACATTTTCAATCCCCTCATGGGAATGTTTGTTGAATGCTATGTTGATGATATGGTAGTTAAATTTCAACAATGCTTAGACAATTAGTGATATCTTGAACCTGTCTTCAAAAAACAATTATAATATAGTTTGAAAATGAACCCCATGAAATGTTCCATTTGGGTCACATTAGGTAAATTCTTTGTTCATATCACAGGCAACCGTAGAATCAAATTAGGACCTAAGAAGAAAAATTGCATCCTTGGCATGTCACCACCTCACAACCGCACTGAGTTGAGAGGACTCCAATGACACATGTATTACATTCAGTGCTTCAAAGAAGACCTTGCAGGTAAATGCTTTCCATTTACCATGTTTATGAAGAAAGGTGTAGAATATCAATTGATAGGTGATTATCAGGAATCATTCGATAATATAAATAAATATCTCTTATGTATACCAGTGCTAATGTTTTCTATTAATGTATGACCACAAATTATATATATAACCGCATGGGAATGATCACTAGGATCCTTCCTCGCACAAATGAATGATGTTGGTAGAGAGAATAGTCTATATTATCTTAGTTGAACCATGATTTATTATGATACATGGTATTCAAATATTGAGAAGAGCTTCTAGGACTTAATGTATATTGTTCAGAAGTTGAGGCATTATCTGTAGCACCAAGAGGTCCACCTAGTCTCTCACAACAACACACTCAAGTACATTCCCAGTCATCCCATTTTAACTAGAAAATTGTCATGTTGGGATGTCATCCAACATCAGATCGATATATGGTTCATACGACAAAATGATATCGACTTTTAGGAATTAGAAAATTTCATGGAAGAGCATCCCTTAATATAATTAATTTCATTGGATGTCAAATTACCCGATTAAGATGTGTTTACTATTCAAGAGGTTCCCTAGATTTGGGAAATTCACTTCGACGGTGCCTCCAAAAGCCTGAGAGGAAAATTAATGGAAGACCCTAATTTCAATAAAGTGGGGTTGGGAGTCATACTTAAATCCCTTGAAAATGAAGTCTTGCCTTATTACTTCCTACTTTTAGAGGGTGAACAAACAACAAAGTAAAACTCCAAGTCCTTATCAGTGTCCTCGAACTAGAACTGCAAGTTCATGTCAAACACTTGAAGATAAAAGTCGATTTAGAACTATTCATCAAGAATTTCAATGGCGAATATGCTCCCATGAATGAGGAGTTGATCCCTTTGATGAACCATGTTCAAAAAGTTATGGAAGATTTCCCATCAGATCCAACACTATCTTATTTACCTCATTCACAGAATGAGTGAGCTAAAGCATTAGAAAATGCAGCAATAGTTATGGATGGTTAGGATCAGAATGTAGTGGTCATCATCACTTCCCCCATCTGGATGGTTTTACCGTATGTTCAAGACAACAATAAACGAATAAATGAGATAATTCCCATATCAAAAATGTATAGTCATACGGCTGGATGAATGGAACCCACTGTGAACTATCATCGAAAGGGTGAACTTCGACCAGATAGGGTTGCAAGGCAATAGATTTGAGAAAGATTAGTAAATTTCATCCTTCTCTGGTGCATTTATGGATAACAGACTGATACATTCATGAAAGAAGTGCATGAGGAAACATGTTTGGCACACCAATCAGCATCCAAACCCTCTCATAAAATTTCAATGCTTGGTTACTATTATCCCTCTATGATGTAGGATTGTGCTGATTTCACCAGAAGTGGCATTCCTTCCTAGTCCATTCCAATTTCATCCATCAACCCCTAGATTTTGTTAATTGAGATATGTACTCCTGGTATTTCTTTATACGGGGAAAAGATGTTGTGGACCATCTCCTCCAGCCATAACCAAACAAATCACGTTTATTCTCGTAGAAAACAACTTCTTTTTTCAAATGGGTAGATGTTGTACCCCTTAAAGAAGATAGAGAAAAAATGTTTGTTATCCTTGTAAAATCCAATATCATCACCATGATTGGTGTCCCTCACAAAATATTGATGGAATATATCACAAGTTTCTTCTCTCTTAAATTGGACAAACTCTTCCAGGAGTATGCTATCAAACTCAACCATTAATCACACTACCATGTAGTGGCCAAAGGATATATAGAGGATTTAAAACAGACCCTATCCAACATAATCCAATAGATGGTAGACAAAAATTACAAATAGTGGCCAGAAAATCTCCTCTATTCCCTTTAGTATTATTGGACCACAACCTGTACTACCACTCAAGCTACCCTGTACTCAATAGTATATAGGATAAAGGTGGTTCATTCCATTACAATTCAACTACCATCTATCTACGTCAATATCTATGATCAACTATCAACATATGTGAAATCCAAAAAATGGTTTGATGAGCTAGTGTGGTTAGATGAGAAAATATTTAACACTCTCCACTCTTTGAAAGTCTACCAAAATATGATTGCATGAGCCTTCTATAAAAAGCATGGCTCTAGATTTTCCTTGAACGAGAAATGGTGTTGGTCCTCAGATCCTCGATTACACTCCTGAAAATGACACCAATGTTTGATTCAGAAATGGGAACAACTATATGTTATTAAAAAAGTTTACTCCAATGGAGTATATTCCACGATTTCAATTGATAGCCAACTCAACACAGCTCTCGCCAATGAATGGTTTTTGAAGAAATATTTCCCATTTCCAAAATCATAGAATTGTTTCCTTTCCACATTCAATTAAACTATATTTAATATGACCTGATCTCATGAAAATAAACTGAATGAAGAATTTTTCCATGTTGTGCGATGTTAAACTGCACAGAATATTCTTCCATGCAACACAATGCTAAATGGTTATGCATCTTCATCCTAAATGCAATATGTTAAACTGCATTATTATCAATGTGTCCTGAACAATGAATTATTTTCCAAGAATCTGATATTTGAAAGGGAAATATATAAATGCATCCCTCAATACATATTGTTCATACTAACAAAGGGATGACCTTTTACATAACTATGTATGTCCTGATTCATATTCATAATTGGGATATGTAGGAAAACATTAACCCTAAGTCTTTTTCTAGCCATTAAATGACAAGGAATTCTATTGTTATATCCACTATTTCCCCTATACTACAAGATAACACCTTGTTTCTCCGTTTTTCTCACATCGAGTATAACTGATGTGATATTTGGAATAGTGGCCAGGATTTACCCCACATGGAAAAAGCATATAAGTTTATAATAATCCCATCATCCTGAAAGAATGGTGTAAAATTCCCCCCTCTCTATGCATAGGTCAGAATGGCACAGGGAGTCCGTAGAAGTGTCTATGTATTAATTAATTCCCTCAAAGGATATATAGTGGTACCTGGATTTGATTATCTAGTCAATCCACTAGTCATAATCAATAATTCCCCTCTCTGTGCATACAATAAAATGCACGATTAATTCTTCCACACTGCACGATGTTAAAATGTTCAACGTCTTCTTCGTTACAGCATAATATTAAATGGCATTGCCTCAACAATGTTCTCCCATGACGGGATGTTGCCTCCGGCATTGATCAACAACCATTACATACTATATAACTACATGAATCTTGATTCCCATCTGCCGATGGGATATATAGAGACTCCAAGTTATTTCATCCCGGTCTAGATTCCATAATAAAAGTGACCCCATTCCTTATGCATGGGTCAGACAGTTACATAGAACATGTTGACTTATGAACTACGTATGGCTTAATTACCATTTTCCTATGGGATAAATAGATACAGCTAAATCCTAAATATTATCTTATCCACCACATGGTAAAAATACCTCTATTTTATGATCAAATATATCTACATCACGATAGGAGAATATGACTATTTCTTATCTCTCACCCTGAGCATAGATAATGTGAGTTTAAGAACGGTGGTAAAGGTTTTCCCCAGGATGAATAGAGGATATAGGTACGCTATGGGCCCATCAAAAAAGGTAAAAAATTCCCCCTCTCTATGTATGTTCCAAACCTCTTAATAGAGTAAACTATAGAACTATATGTTCCCTGATTCATGCCCCTACGGGATACATAGTGAAACCTGGATTCCATATCTCGATCCAACCACCACCTAAAGAAATTACTTCCTTTCCCTTTGGAAATGTCCAACATATGTAGGGAGTTTCTTCATAATAGACACAAATGGTATTATTTGTACCCCAATAGAATATGTAAGCAGGACCTGGATCTTAAAAAATAGGTATGTTTGTAGCAAAGTATTGAAGGAAATTTACCCATTCCTTCTTCATGATCCCCCTATGTGGTATAATAATTCATTTACACCCCTTGTTTCACACACTGAGTACTACTCATGTGGGTTTAAGTGTATTGGAATATGATTCCTCAAATTTATACCAACTCACTACTATCTAAATACTTTTCTGTAATATTTAAAACATAAGGCTACCCCAAGAACTATGTGTGGCTAGATTTATGATCTCACAGGATATGTAGTGACACCTAGATTCTTCATCCTAGTCCAGCCACCACCTAACAAATACCCAATTCTGTGCATGTTGATTAGACATATGTAGCGAATTCCCTTCAATCACTATGCACATCTTGATTCCTACCCTCGTAGGATGTGTAGTGACACCTTAACCATAAGTCATGCTAAAACCACCACATGATAAAAAATCCCCCCTCTTTATGCAGGGGTCAGACTGGAATATATAGTTTTCAAGAACTATGTATGGCATGATTCCTTCCCCTGTAGGATATATAGCGATGTCTGGATCCTTAATCCTTTTCTATTCTCCATTCGAGAAAAATTGTTCATTTCTTATGCATGGGTCTGACCGGCATAGGGAACATGTTCTTCAGAACTACATAGACATTGATTCCAAACTAACCTGAGTACGTATGAAGCCTCCATGAGGTTCAAGCCCAAAAATTCACTCACCTTATCCTCTAAATGAAAATTCACTATAGTTCATGACACATGACATTAAACTGCATGGACAATGACGTCCTAACCACACGACATTAAAGTGTTCGTTATCTAAAAAACAACGTGTGGCATGATTTTGAGTATAACGAGGAATGTAGAAACCCTTGAGCCAAAAATCTGAAGTCCAACCACACAGAATTAAAAAAGGGAAAAATGCCCCCAACCACATGCATGTGAAATGAAAATAGATGTTGGGTATTTTAAAACATGACTCGTACATCTACAAGGTGTCAATAGTTTATTCTTCCATTTACATATAAATCTGTTCTATGTAGAGGATCTAGCGTCGTATAACTAATCATGGTCTAGTAATTTCTCACATACCAATGCATACCTTTTTTATCCCTCAAACTCCATGCCTCGGGAACTCTCGGATCACCATAATCACCCTCGACTATAAAAAATGGATGGATAGTGTCCTATGGACTCCTTTGTTTGACTATGAACACAATGCCCTTATGGATTTGCATATGTTTCCCACAATAATATCCTATCAACCAATGGAAAAAAATTTAGGATACGTCTTTCCCACTTCTCTATGCTAATTGGCTACATAGCCTTGCATCATCCAACCTGACTCATGGGCACCTGAAATCTTGGTTTACAACTTCTTCCCTTGCTCATATCTGGGGCGTACTAGGAATATCCTGGCCTGATTATCTCATATTTACACATGACCCCTATGATATTGCATCCCTATAATATGATTTCAAACTATGTTATGTATGTCATTTCCACGAGTCTTAAATCTACAGAGACCCATAACAAATAGCTCATTCACATAGAGTCACCCATGTCCTCACTACATGACATTAAACTTCATGGCCCAATAATTCCCTTTTTATTGATCATGTCATCCCTAGGTGGTTGACTAAAACCCTTTTCACCCCTTTTTTCCCACTATGAGAATAAATTTTGTTGGCTTGGGAATTTTAGTAGGGTATTCCCCATAGAGAAAGGGTGAATCAGCCGACAATGACTAACCCTACCAGCATGACTTTAAAAGGGATATTAATGTTTTACCCTCTATATTGGGAAAGATAATGTCCTAAATGAATGAAAATAAACTTCAAGGTACCCCAACTATACCTAAAATGACCCCACTCCTTAAAACCCGACCAAACATGTTCATAAAATCTAATCTTGGGACACCTGGATCATCAAAACTAGGCCCCAATCTAACAAGGTATTCAAAATGTCTTACCTCACATATAGGTAAAATTTGTGTATAGAGACTCCCAATTCTATGAATAATAATGGGTTGAGTTTTTTTGATCTGTCCAAACAAAATCCCTCAATTAATTATACTACGTGCTTTGAGTGATCATGGATCATCATAATCCTTCTTGGCCATCGAGAATGGAAGGTCAATGTCCTACAGACACCATTGACTGACTGTGAACATAATGCCTCAGTATCTTCACATATGTTTCCCACAAAAATGAACTTTCAACCAATGTAAATTCGTTTCCTTGAGAGGCTATTACTATTTTCAAATTCCTAATATCTTCAAAGCCCCATGAAATTTATCCTGATCCACGATCCCTCACAACCATGGTTTACACACTCCTCCCAACCCACTTCCTGGACATATCAGAAAAACATATCTCAATTATACACCTATTACTCGGGGCTTCTATATCAATGTACTAATCACATGATATTTAAACTACTTGATACTCAATACATGGTATTCACACCTAGTATAGGTCAAATCAAAGGGTGTTTTCCCTCATGGGCCTATGAACGAAATCAATATTCATAGGAAAGATTAACACATTCCCCACCTCATTGGAGAATCTTGGTCGAAAATAAAAATTCCCCACCCATATGTGTGAATCAAATTAGCATAGGAATGAGCCTTAAAAGAACAATGTGCAACATTATTCCTGTCATCATAGGATATGTAGTAAAATCCGAATCTCATATTTAAAATCCATCCATGAAACAGAATTGTATTATCTGTACCTACACAAGGGTAAGACCTATATAAGGATACAACACATATAGATAGGATAAAATGCCTCCACTTATTCCTTCTATTCTCAGAAAAGTTCAACTGGAAATGAAAAATTTTCATGATAAAGAACCCATCATCACACACCATACTATGTGTCCAAATTTTTTTGAATCCCCATAACCATTCATGGACATCAAAAATGAATGGATAGTTTCTTGCGAACACCTTTTTTTGACTATGCACATAATACCCCGGTGGCTCTGCATATGTTTCCCACAAAAAATGGCTTTTCCATGAAAGGAAAATTCATACAAAAGAGATGATTTTTCTACATATTTACACCATTATAGAATATGTTTCGCACATTAATCCCTATATTCGTAAAACCCCAATATTAAAGTTTATATATTTCCCTTTTTCAAATCCTGATGATAAAGGACATTTTTGGTAAAACTAATGGAAAAAAGATGAATCATTTACCCTCCTCTATTTAGAGTGAAATTATTTCACAAAATGAATATAAAATGTTCTGGTTTTATGACATTAAACTGCACCATTCACTATCCCCTCATGTGAGTGCATTTTCTTTTTCAAAGAGGATACATATATCTTTATTATGTTTAATCATCATTCCCTTAACATTCCAACCACTGTGGACCTCTATAGAAAAAAAATCCATAATTCCATAAAAATTTCATGGCCATCTAACATGGATGGCCCGTGTCCTACAGACACCTTTATTTAATTGTGAACACAACTACCTGGGGACTCCGTATATATTACCCAAAAAAATGGCATGACAACCAAGGGAAAATTCATCCTCAAGAGAGTCCTTTCCCACTTCCATAGGCCCGATGGCTTTCAATCCACATATCATGTCCCATATCAAAAAATCACAAATTAGGGTCAAGAATCATCCCTGATCCATGTCTAAATGTTTTCAAGAAATTCACGGTTAATGAATCCAAAATTTGGGATCTTTCCCCACAGGTCATGGCCAACGATATTTGACCAATAACATTAGTAATGATAGACTGCTTTTCAAGACTCTAAAAATCCAATGGAAATGACATAAAACTCACTAGGGTAAAAACCCTTAAAGGGTTCCATGGAAAAATGTTCAATACCAGATCGCTAAACCTATACTATATACGTTTTAGGAAAACCATCAATCAGTAAAAACTAATCAAGAGACACCAAGCTTGGAAGATCAAAAAACCGCAAATGTTGTTCTAAGATAAAGTCATGTTGTAACCACTAAGACCACACCATAAAAAATTAGGAAAAAAATGAGGTTAATAATGAAAGAGGAAAAAAGATTGCAGTGTCTTGTATGTGACCCTAGAAATAGTAAAACTACACTCACTCAGCCCCTCAAGTGAGGAAGACAATTGGGCATGATTTTTTTATTTTCATTATCCATGATTCTAATTCAAATTAATATCCAATTGAGATTATGATTTCTAATACATTTGATAATCATTGGTTCCTATTGTAGGAAAATGAAGGAAATGTATTAGAGAGGGAAATGTTTACATTATATTATAAAAATGAATGGAGGTCATCCACAACCAAAGTCATATCCATGTGGGCCTGAAATGACCATTACAAAAGATGCTAAAATGTCTTGTAGAGTTGTATCAATGCCTGATTTAAATCATTAATATCCTGAAACATATTTTAAAAAGTCATGGTATAAGCCTCACCACCTTCCTTCAATGCATCGGCCTCTTGCGCTTCCTCAAGTCCATCATTTTCCCCTTCCTCTACTAGCCGATGTCCCCCATCAACAACAGTCACTATGTAGGATCATTAATATTTGAGCCACTCTAGTTTGTTGATCCATTAATTGAGTTCAATAATTACCTTATCTACTAATAAATTGTCTTTTGTGTGTTCTCTTTGCATCCTCGTGACTTCTCCAGCCCGATGAATATATTTGTTCATAATAATTTTTCTGGCTGCAGCAAGATGAGCCCTAGATTCTGCAGCATAAATATATGAATCAAGAGAACTGACTTTGTCCATATCCATGACCACCTACCTCACTATGCCAAAAATGTCGTGGTAATCAAATACTTCTAACCCTAGGACCGCAAAAGGTGGAATAACGTTGGCAGCTTCATTGGAATAATGGCTAGTGGTGTTTGATAAATCAATCTCCAGATGTTCTTCCATGCACTTTGACGGACCAGTCAAAGGTTGTACAATCCCTCTCGATCACTCTAAGAATCACTACCAGGTGAGGAAATATATTCATTAATGAACTTAAACAAAGATGGACTTTTTTCTATGAACACATCACAATTAGATCCCTCAGCAGTCTCACCCATGGTAGTTGCAATAAAGGGAAGGATCAAAGTCTCCATTGGAATCACCTGTGCTTGCAGTTGTGATCCTAATGTCAAAAATGAAACAATTAAACACTGTCAATCTCTATGAAATGTAAATAATGGGTGATGTCTTGTGTATTTTTTAACTAACCTCCACTTTTCAAAATGTTTATTCCCTCAACTTCCATATTGTCATTTTTTCGATATGGACATGGTGTTGTATCTACAAGACATAGTTGAGTTTTAGGGACATCCAAGTGAACCCAAGACTTGGATCCATGCCATATTTGACCAACATCCTCTAAGGTAGCTTCTAGAAGTCCATTCTCAAAAATTAGGATCACAGGAATAATCATCCAGGAAAAAGTCTTGATAGCCAGCTGTCAACCCATAGGAACCAAGACCACAACTGCTCGTTTACTAATAGAAAAAGATAAAATGGACCATTCTAAATTGTCATGTGCTGAATATAAGCCTCTCTTATGGTTTTCACTCCTGGTGGAGTAGTATCAGTATCCTTAATAGGGGAATCAATTTCTAAATTTGTCCCCTCCAAAAGGGCAGCATCCATCTAATCTGAGGTAGTTGACTCTTCAAGACCTTGAGCCCCTCCTGTAGCCTAAGAAAATTGGGGATATACACGAAATTAATCTCATACTATCAAACTATCCTCACCCTTCTCTATGGTATCATGATCTACCCATATATTTGGGATATCAACTTCAATATGCTCCTACCCTATTAGGGAAGATGCTGTTTGAGTTGGGGAAGGAATATCGAGAGGGCATAGAAGACCCCCGGTCTTCACCGATGGTCCTGAATCTCCACCTTTTCCAACCATGACTACTGGTGGTCCTACTTAATCGATAAAAGAAATAGGATCCAAAAATTCCTTGAAAAATTCTGCCTGATTAATTATCAATTCTACATCAAAATATGTACATAGTAAATGGTCATCAGGATAAAATCGTTTGGTCTAAAAACCATATAAAAAGATGTAGAAGTTACTTGTAATCCCATTTTTGATGCATTGTGATAGATGGGAAACTTTTCTAAGATTATTGGTAAGCCATGGGGACATAACATTTATGGGAGTATCAAGAGGATCTATAGGAGGGAATGCCCTAACATGATTTTTAATAACTACCTCCATATGTTCAGAAACACTGGGGGAATCGTCCCCAACAATCCCTATATCTAAAGGGACATGTTCCCCAGCTGTAGGTCACTATGGGGTGTATAATAGAGAATAAACCATATCCTGAGACTCCTCAGATAACTATGAATGAAAATTAGGAGAGTTTAGAATCATTACAATGGAAGAAATTAATGTTAGTGTTATTAAATAGAATGACCTCTCCTTCCATATTAATTGGCTATGAAAGTACTACCATCCATGATACCTGGTAACACAAGTAACTTCTTCCTTTAGAATAATGGATATAACATTCCATATTTCATATATATGTGGCTATCGTATTAGAGTTTTCTTTAGAATAAATTAATATAGAGGCAATTGCTTCCCCAAAACCCAAAGGACCAAAACACCATCTGTGATGCAGTTTCCGATGGTATTAATTAGAAACTCTAACCCTTAAGTTATTCCAGACCCTCCATGTGCTAGAAAAATTTTCTTTAGTTGTGATGGATGGTGCAACAGGATTGGTCGATGGAAATAGAGTAGGTTCCATGTCAGTCGTAGTTCCTTCCTCGGTGGTTCTACAAACATGGGACCCTCAGGGGATGAATGCTTACGAGGATTTGGGGTGCAAGCGAGGATTGTCCCTCACTCCAGACACTTCCTGAAAATCATCAATATCATCACCATATGTATATTTATCATCATCATCACCCTCTTTGTCAGTCTCTAATCACAACATGTAAAGTACTTGATGAGAATATTTACAACGATTATTTTTGGAATAGTTCATTGATTCTAGGAATTGAAGGTAATAGTTTACCCACTCTGGATCATCAATGTAATAAATTTCATTCAGTGTTTACATGAAGGAATGGATAGGTAGGGAAACCTCTATCTCTTCCTAGAACTACCATAGGGTAGGAGGGGACTGATCACCAAAAATTGGTGATTCTTAAAAATATATCATTGCCACCTGACCGCTATAAAGGAAGCATCAGAAGGGTTGTGTGGATGACTCCTAGTTTCATCCTCAGAGCTTGTGAGGTCACACCCTAAGGTATTAATAACATTATCAGGGGTTCATAGCCTAAATTCATTCAAAGGGATTTCCCTAGTTGGAGTGTCAAGTAGTTTCCTATTGTTTTCCCTTCCCCTTAGCCTCAGATGCATTAGGTGTAATAACAGTGGGAACTAGATATGCTAGGTGGCCATAATGATATTATTTAACCTAGGTTTAAGAATATCCTTTTGTATGAAAGGGTGAAAACCCCTTAGAATCTAGAATCTTGACCATGAAATGAGTATCATCTCGAGTAAACATTAGACACAACTATATGGCTATCATAATATGCTTTTCCTAATTTGTGTTGTTAAGGGTAGGGGGACACGGCATCTGGATATAGTTAAATAGATTCCAAATATGAAATGATCATATTCATTCTAGGAAAGATCTCCATAAATATGGCAAAAAATAACCTCTCTCAAAGAACAGTGGTAGCCTCGGTTGAAAACATTTTCTGGAATACAGTTCAAAATGGTACCATTAGGGGAAGCGTAATGATGTAACATGAAGTGGTCGTGATTGTGGATTTGAACCATCAACCCTCATTAATTTTTTTCTGTTTGGTCTTATTACTTATCATGTGAATCCCATTTCGATGACATAACCCCACTAGTACATTGAAGGTATAGTCAAAGAATAACATATGGAATTTTTATGGGATTGATAAAGGTGTATACTTCTATGTGGGATCCTATCCAGCCCCAGTGAATTTGAAAGACCCATTAATTTGATGAGGTGGTATTACATCTCTAACCAAGCATAGTAAGTGGTAGATTTTTTCCAAGACCAAAATAATCATGTTGATGCATTGGTTGGTGTTTAGTAGATATTCCTTGATTAAGATAGTGACTCTCTATAACGACCCATTCTTTACATACATTGTTATTACTTCAAAATTGAAGCACACTTATTACAACATATAAAAAACAATGAAGGGACCGTATAGGTATAGTGTCTTTAGAAACTAGGAAACATAAACGACTGGTTTATAAAGCGTCTACACTGTCTCCCATTTATTTCATCATATCTATAGTCCCTTTTGGCATATCTTACTCAATAACCTTCTTTCTGACCTGGGGAAAGAAAACTTACAAAATGGTGACCTAAAAATCTCAGTAAGGGTAAACAAAATAAATCTCAATCACATCATATACATAAGAACATAACTTTTGGAAATATTAACCTGCAAAAGAGATCATAATTTCATAATATGGGATAAATCATAGTAGTGAAATGTAATCCCAATAATCATAACATAAAACATGAATCTTTGTGGAATACACACATAATCGTTGAGAATCATTTCTTATTAGTCAAGACTCATTTCCAAGACTATCTTAGTGGACAATGTCCATTTCGGAACCGAGTTCACTTCTCGTTTCAGTCTTGTTTCACTGAACCGGTATAACCTTCTATTCCAGCCATGTCTATCTCATGAGATATAAAATATTTACCCAATGCATTGGAGGGAGATATAGGTCCCACCCATCTCATAATGATACCATTCTTATGTGTGCCACAAAATCAAAAATCATACATCATTACATAACCCATGTAATAAAAATGGGATTCTTAAACATCGTGACATCATAAAACAATTCATATACGATAAAGGAATTCAAAAAAATAATTCCATCACAACATAATCAAATCAATATAATAGTAGGGATAGAAACATGACCATTTATTATCTTAGATGGAAAATAATTTTGATAAAACACTTGAACTCCATTCTTGAGGAAAATATCATTTCTACTTCAAAAACATTTTTCCTTTATTAACATGTCATACAATTTTAAAATAAAAGAAGTTGATTAAAAATTAACTTGAAAACTTGTAAAGGAGGATTCTTGGAAATAATATTTTAAAAATTCATTCATGCCGTATATGTGAAAAAGACATTCTTCTCGTACTTTTGTTGGAAAAGTCAAAAAGTGCCTCGTACGAAAAATGACAAAATATTCCTTTCATATCTTTTACTAAAAACTCACCGAAGGGTAAAATTGGATTTAAACAATTGTAGGTGGATGTAAATAATATTACATATTAAGGAAACCTGGATGTGGATTATAAAATACACCCCAGTAAATTCCAAAGTATAAACAATCTCGGATAAAAATGAGATAGTGATATTTCTGTTACCTTAGGTCCGATTTGCTTCGTAAGTGTCCGAACCTCCTGTATAATGATTTAAATAATGTTATTGACTTATTACAGAATCATACTCATTGTTATGATATCATATATGGTCATCTTCTTAGCTTATTATTAGTAATATTTCATTGCTACTTGTTATTCGGGTGTTTGTTACTCTTTGTTCTTATGCGTGTTTTGTCGAATAAATTTTTATTCTTCTTTTTAGGTTATAGATACCTAATTTACAGAATGGTATTATTGTAATATATATCATATTCATTCATTAAATTCATTTATATATTCATTATGCAATGATGATCATGTAGAACGAGTCGCATCACATCGTGGAGACGGTATTCCGTACGTACGCACGAGCGATGATATCATTCCCATGATCATGGAATTGTATTCGAGTGTATGTATGCTATTTCATAATCAATATACATTTAAAATATTCATATATATTCATTATTTACACCATTATACCCATCCATGTAAGGTGGCGGTGGAAAATAGACTACACCACGGTGTGGAGACGGTATTCCGTACGTACGCACGCGCGGTGATTTCATTTTCCGTAGGATAGATAGATGGTGAAATAGGGTTGTTTCATGACTATAATAACATATCAGTATATGAGTGATACTTATGTTATTACTTCATGATGAAACAACTAAATAATAAGAAGTTGAAGAAGAAATAAAGATGAAAGAATCGGTAACGGGCATTACCTCTTCTTTGAAGCGTTTATTTGAGACCTCTTATTAGGGTACTAAATTTGGTCTTTGAAGAATACCAGGACCTCTAGGATGTCTCTAGGAATGTGGGGAGAAGAAATTGGTAGTGGTTGGCCGAGATTGAAGGCTCAAAGTAGTGTGAGGAAGAGAGGGAGGAGGTGCCCTTTTATAAGGGAGGAGAGGGGCACCTTTGGAATGACTAAAAATATTATTTTATTATAAAGCCATATTAGGTTTTAAATAGCTCCAAATTGAATTATTTCGAAGCTAAGGTGGGTATGCGTCGAAATACTACCATCCAATAGAATTTAGACAAGTTTAGGTTCCTATTTTAACCTTATCATTTAGATTTAACATTAAGTTAAATAATTTTACTTTTACCGTGTCTTCTTGTGTTCTTACACTATAAGGTTAATATACATACTATAACAAGACAAACGAACCCCAAGTTGTTTATTATTAATATATATAACCTTATATAAGTCATTTGGACGAACCTTATATTTTTAGGAATAAAATAACAATTAATAATATAGTATTTGTTTTAAAAACTATTTTATGTCAATTTTGACACTATTTAGTAATTGATTTTTGTGAAAATCATAACAGAATGATTAGTTCGAAAAAGGTAAATTAGATCATTACTAACATGTCATATTAACCTAAAAAATTAGTTGAATTCATAAAAAGTCTCAAATTACATTTATTTGGGTATTTATAACATCAATTATGTCAGCATTTCATTAATAAGATAATTACTGCATCATCGTTGTGTCATAAATAAATTAAATTATTTAATGTCTAAAAATTATAAATAAAATACTATTATGTTGGAAATAGTTTTTATCTTTCTAATGAATATTTATAGTTTAATTTATCTTATGTATAACCCCATATTAAAAATGATTTACTTATTAACCTTTTATTTTAACTATTTTAACCCTTCTTTAAGTAAATTGATAATAAATGTCCTAATATAATCCAAGTGGGCCTAAATAGTCATATTTTATTATTAAGGTTGTTTTTGGTCAAATTACACTTATCCAATAGAATTAGGACATGTGTTAGGGTAATAATAATATCATTTTACCCTTAATTACCCTATTTACTTTTAACCGTGGTAATTAAATGTAAAAAGTTACTATTCACCAAAAAATTATTTTTATCTCATTGAAAAAAAATTTACTTACTGACATCAACCGTGTCTCTATGATTTTTGAAATTCCACTCACATAAGTGGTAAAATTAAGTTTTATGAAAAATTCAGTTTTTTAACTACCACTTAGTGGTTTCACTATTCATCAAAAATTGAAAGTTTTCAGAAAAATACCAAAATTTCACCCTAGGCTAATTTCGATATTTCGAATCCAAAAATGAAGTCCATTTTGAAAAATAAAATTTACAAAATTTAAAAAAGTGGTTATTACTATTCATAACGGCTAGTTTTAATAATATTTTAATAGCATATCGTTGTTTAGTGAAACTCAGTATTGCGTACGACGCAAGCTATCAAGGAAGGCCGCGATTGCGTGTAAAGAAATCCAATCTAGTGTTGTGTGTAGTGAACGATTCATTTTATGATTTAAAAAAACTTATTTCTCATAAAAGTCTCGGGTTTTACATTCTACCCCCCTTAAAATGAATTTCTCCCTCGAAATTCATCACTTTGTAAAAAAAAGATGAGGATACCTCTCCCTCATCATATCCTCAAGATCCCATGTAGCTTCTTATAATTGGTGGTTCCTCCATAAAACTTTCACCAAGCGAGTGGTCTTGTTTCGTAGGACTTTTTCGCTACGATCCAGAATCACTATCGGTTGTTCTTCATAAGAAAGATCTTGCTCCAGCGGTACAACTTCTGAGCTGAGTACATTTGAAGGAACTGGTATGTACTTTCCCCGGAGAGATACATGTAACACATCGTGAACTTGAGATAGATTCGGTGGAAGCACCAATCGGTAAGATATTTTTCCAACACGATCCAATATTTCAAAAGGACTGATATATCTAGGGCTCAACTACCCCTTCATTCCAAATCTCATGACCCTCTTCCAAGGAGATATTCGTAAGAACACTTTATCACCCACTCCAAACTCAAGGTCTTTTCTTCGGTTGTCGGCATAACTTTTTTGTCAACTTTGAGCTACTCTTATGTGTTGTTGAATAGATCGGACCTTTTCTGCCATCTCATCAACAAGATCAGGTCCTAATAGCTTTCTTTTCCAAACTTCATCCCAGCAAGTTGGAGTCCTGCATTTCATTCCATAGAGAGCTTCATAAGGAGCCATCTGAATACTGGAATGAAAGCTATTATTATATGAAAATTCCACCAAAGGTAGGTGCTGATCTCAACCACCTTTGAAATCCATAGAGAAAGCTCTCAACATATCTTCTAGAGTTTGAATTGGTCTCTCAGATTGACCATCTGTCTGAGAATGATAAGCAGTGCTGAAACTCAACTATGTATCCAGAGTATGTTGAAGACTTCACCAGAACATTGAGATAAACCTTGGGTCCCGATCAGATATAATAGAAAGTGGTACTCCATGCAATCTTACCACATCCTTCACATATATCCTGGCAAGTTGATCCGGAGAGAAATCCTCTCTAATAGCAATGAAGTGTGCAGACTTTTTAAGACGATCAACTATGACCCAGATAGAATTATTTCCTTTGGATGTTTTGGGAAGTCCTCTGACAAAGTCCATAGTGATGTTTTCCCATTTCCATTCGAGTATGGGTAATGGTTGTAACATCCCCTTGGACTTCAGTCTCTCATCTTTAACATGCTGACAAACCAAGCATCGAGGGACATATTCAGCAACATATCTTTTCATGACATCCCACCAGAAGTACTCTTTCAGGTCCCTATACATCTTCATGCTTCTAGGATGAATAGAGAATGAAGGACTATGAGCCTCATCCAGCAGCTCCTTCTTTAATTCGAGGATGGGAGGATCACAAACCTGATTCCTGAACTTTATTATCCCATCACAATCAAGGTTGAATTCAGGAACATTTCACACCTTCTTTCGTAACTCGACATCTTCTTTCTGTGCCTCTTTAATATTCACATATATAGATGGTTGAACATTCATTTGAGAAAGATAAGATTTTTACCTTTCCATTATAATTCCAAGATCCATCCTTTGTAAATCCATAAATATTGGATCTTTCATGATCCTCATCATGGATAAACTGGAATGGTCTTGTCGACTTAATGCATCTGCCACCTTGTTTTCATTCCCTGGGTGGTAATGGATTGAGCAGTCGTAATCCTTAATCAGCTCAAACCATCTTCTTTGGCGCATATTCCGCTCCTTTTTTTGTGAAAATATACTTTAAAATTTTATGATCAATATAAATATCACACCTTTAACCATAAAATTAATGCCTCCAAATATTTAATGCAAATATTACTACAGCTAACTCCAAATCAGTAGTTGGGTAATTTTGCTAATGGATTTTCAACTGTCGTGAGGCATAAGCTATCACCATATAATTTTTCATAAGAACACACTCCAATCCCTTCTTGGATGCTTCAATATAGATCACAAACCTTTCTCCACTACAAGGCAGTGTGAGCATAGGTGCACTGGATATCCTTCATTTCAACTCCTTGAAATTCTCTTCACATTCTTCCGTCCAAACAAACGTAACCCCTTTCCGAGTCAACTTGGTGAGTGGATTAGATAATTGTGAAAAATCTTACAAAAAACGTCGATAATATCCAGCCAAACCAAGAAAACATCGGATCTCAGTTACTATTGTTGGTCTCGACCATCTTCCGATAACCTCTGTTTTGGCTGGATCCACAGATATGCCCTCTTTTGAGATTATGTGACCCAAAAATGCAACTTTTTGAACCCAAAATTCACACATGGTAAATTTGGCATAAAGTTTCTCCTTTCTCAAGGTCTTCAATATAATTCTCATGTGCACTTCATGTTCTTCCTTTCTCATTGAATATAAAAGAATATCGTCTATAAAGACTACCACAAACTGATCATGATAGTCTCTAAAGACTCTATTCATCAGATCCATGAAGATAGCCAGGGCATCCGTAAGACCAAATGGCATCACTATAAATTCATAGTGTCCATACCTTGTACGGAAAGCCATATTTGGTATATCCTCCCTTTTGACCCTTAATTGATGATACCCTAAATGAAGATCGATCATGGAAAATTATTGAGCTCCGCGTAGTTGGTCAAATAAGTCATCAATGTGTGGGAGAGGATATTTGTTCTTGATAGTGAGCTTTTTAGGTTCTCGATAATCATTGCAGAGTCTCATTGATCCATATTTCTTCTTAACAAATAGAACAGGTGCTCCCCAAGGGGACGCACTTGAGCTTATGAATCCCTTATCAAGATTCTCTTGGAGTTTCTTCTTTAATTCATACAACTCAATTGGGGCCATTCTATAGGTGTCTTTGAAATAGGAAAAGCACCCGGTACGAGTTCTATTGAAAACTCAACGTCGCGATTTGGTGAAAGACTCGACAATTCCTCCATAATGACATCATCAAACTCCCGTAAAATGGGAATATTCTTAGTTTTGAGTTTCTCACCAACCATTTGAGATAAATAACCTTCATTTAGTGGAATCAAGAGCCATAAGATGGACGAAATTTCCACTGGAAGGTTATGTTCATCCTTGCATCGATAGACGATCAATGATTGATCTGGAATATGAAATGTGACTTCCCTTCTTTGGAAATTGATATGAGCTCCATATAAACAAAGCCAATACATGCCAATAATCACATCAAATTTCACTATAGGAAGGATCACAAGATTTGTAGGAAGCACTTTCCCACAAACTTCAATCGGGGAAGAATTATAAACTTTTGATGCGACTGTTGTGCCATTAGGTGTTGTCACAGCTAACTCAACATCTAATTGTTGAGGTAATATGGTGATACCCTTAGAAAAATTGTCAGAAGTAAAAGGGTGGATGGATCCAGAATCAAATAGTACATTTGCTACTTTAGAGTGGATGGTAAGTGTACCTTTCACCACATCATTATCGTACTCCACATCGCTGATAGAAATTGCATGTGACATTCCTTTGTCTTTAGACTTAAGAGTTTTTTAACGTCGACCATCATCATCAACCATTGGATTAGGGAATTTATTGGCATAATTCCCCATATCCTTTCACTTGAAACATTGAAGTGTAGTAGGGTCATTTTGTGTATCCCTTCCTTTGTTTTCATCATTAGACATATTCTTCCCATCACTGCGGCATTCAAATGCCCAATGACCTTCCATTCCACATTTGAAACATTTAATTGTCCCTTTAAGACAACTCCCTCCATGTTTCTTTCCACACTTTGAGCATAAGGGAATGCTCATCTTCTTTTCAGTGAGCTCTTTATATTTTCCTTTGAATTCCATTTTTCTCTTCTTATCAAACCCATATGACTGATGGGTTACTACAATCTCCATCTCGACATTGAGAGCACATCGAATGATTTCCTCGTAGCTATTGAAGTCCCTTATGGATAATGCCCTTCGAAGACTTGGTTTTAAGCCACTAATGAACCGATCGACCTTACTCTCAAGTTGGATAATAATACCAAGAGCGTACCATGCAATTATTGTAAAATTTTCTTCATAGGTACCAATAGATTCATCATCCTTTTGCTTCAGTTCAAGAAACTCTTTCTCCATCTTTGTTCGGAGAATACGAGGGAAGTACTTATTGAAAAATAAGTTCTTGAACTCGTCCCATTCCATGGACTCAATTTCATCTATTTTCCTCGTATTCTTGATAAGATTCCACCATTGATCAGCATCTCCTTCCAAACGATACACTGCTAGGATGAATTTATCATGTTCAGAACATTGAAGAACTGAAAATTTCTTTTCGGTAGTACTAATCCATTGTTCAGCAAATAATGGATCAGTAGACCTGCTGAAAGAAGGTGGACGCTACCTCATGAAGGATTCAACAGAATGTTGCTCCTTCCTTTGCTCGTTTGGAAGTCCTGCATGATTCATAGCATGAGAAAGTTGTGTGATCATGGCTAAAATATTTTTCATTCCAACTCCCATAACGTTTGGTTACTCAGGGGGACAATAATTGCATTGCCAGTCGCATTCCGCATTAACACGGTTCCTTCGGGTTCCATCCATTGACTAAAACCAAGAAGAATAGTGTGAGCAACACTAATTATAATAGGAATACCACATAATCAAGAATAAAATTTCACACTTAAGGTCTTATCCTAGGTTATTCATAGACATTTCTAAAACACTAAGATTGTGTTCTATGCTTAGACTTATCCTTAGGGTTCTTACTAAGGCTTTCACATCCTAGTTTCCAAAGTTTGACTATACCTTTCCTCTGATACCAACTATAACGACCCATACTTTACATACATTGTTATTACATAAAAATTGAAGCACACTTATTACAACATATAACAAAACCAGGAAAGGACCGTATAGGTATAGTGTCTTTAGAAACTGGGAAACATAAACAACTAGTTCATAAAGCGTCTACACTGTCTCCCATTTATTTCATCATATCTATAGTCCCTTTTGGAATATCTTACTTAATAACCTTCTTCCTGACCTGGGGAAAGAAAACATACAAAATGGTGAGCTCAAATGCTCAGTAAGAGTAAACAAAATAAATCTCAATCACATCATATACATAAGAACATAACTTTTGGAAATCTTAACCTGCAAAAGAGATCATAATTTCATAACATGGGATAAATCATAGTAGTGAAATGTAATCACAATAATCATAACATAAAACATGAAACTTTTTTTCATACACACATAATCATTGAGACTCATTTCTTATTAGTCCAGACTCATTTCCAAGACTATCTTAGTGGACAATGTCCATTTCTGAACCGAGATCACTTCTCGTTTCAGTCCTGTTTCACTGAACCGGTATAACCTGCCGTTCTAGCCATGTCAATCTCATGAGATATAAAATCTTTACCCAATGCATTGGAGGGTTATATAGCTCCCACCAATCTCATAATTATACCATTCTTATGTGTGCCACAAAATCTAAAATCATACATCATTGCATAACCCATGTAATAAAAATGGGATTCTTAAACATCGTGACATCATAAAAAAATTCATATAAGATAAAAGAATTAATAAAAATAATTACATTACAACATAATAAAATCAATTTAATAATAGGGATAGAAAAATAACCCTTTATTATCTTAGATGGAAAATAATTTTGGTAAAACACTTGAACTCCATTCTTGAGGAAAATATCCTTTCTACTTCAAAAACATTTTTCCTTTATTAACATGTCATACAATTTTAAACTAAAAGAAGTTTATTAAAAATAAACTTGAAAACATGTAAAGGAGGCTTCTTGGAAATAATGTTTTAAAAATCCATTCATTCCGTATAAGTTATAAAAACTTTCTTCTCGTACTTTTGTCGGAAAAGTCAAAAAGTACCTCGTACGAAAAACGACAAAAGATTCCTTTCATTTATTTTACTAAAAACTCACCGAAGGGTAAAATTGGATTTAAAAAATTGTAGGTGGATGGAAATAATATTACATATTGAGTAAACATGGATGTGGATGATAAAATACACCCCAGTAAATCCAAAGTATAAACAATCTCGGAAAAAAATCAGATTGTGATATTTCCCTTACCTTAGGTCCGATTTGCTTCGTAAGTGTCCGAACCTCCTGTATAATGATTTAAATAGTGTTATTGACTTATTCCATAATCATACTCATTGTTATGATATCATATATGGTCATATTCTTAGTATATTATTAGTAATATTTCATTGTTACTTGTTATTCGGGTGTTTGTTACTTTTTGTTCTAATGCATGTTTTGTCGAATAAATTCTTATTATTATTTTTAGGTTATAGATTCCTCATTTACAGAATGGTATTAGTGTAATATATATCATATTCATTCATTCAATTCATTTATATAATCATTATGCAATGAAGATCATGTAGAACGAGTCACATCACATCGTGGAGACGGTATTTCGTACGTACGCACGAGCGATGATATCATTCCCATGATCGTGGAATTGTGTTAGAGTGTATGTATACTATTTTAGAATCAATATCAATTTACAATAATAATATATAATCATTCTTTACACCATTATACCCATCCAAGTAAGGTGGTGGTGGAAAATAGATTTCACCACAGCGTCGAGAGGGTATTCCATACGTACGCATGTGCGGTGATTTCATTTTCCGTAGGATGGATAGATGGTGAAATAGGGTTGTTTCATACTTATAATAACATATCAGTATATTAGTGATACTGATTTTATTACTTAATGATGAAAAAACTAAAGAAGAAGAAGGGGAAGAAGAAATAAATATGAAAGAATCAGTAACGGGCATTACCTCTTCTTTGAAGCGCTTCTTTGAGACCACTTTTAGGGCACTAAAATTGGTCTTTGAAGAATACCAGGACCTCTAGGATGTATCTAGAGAAGTGGAGAGAAGAAATTGGCAGGTTTCGGCCAAGAATTAAGGCTAAAAGTGCTGTGAGGAAGAGATGGAGGAGGTGCCCTTTTATAAGGGAGGAGAGGGGCACCTTTAGAATAACTTATAATATTATTTTATTATAAAGCCAAATTCGGTTTTAAATAGACCCAAATTGATTTATTTCGAAGCTAAGGTGGGGAGGGGTCGAAATACTCTCATCCAATAGAATTTAGACAAGTTTAGGTTCCTATTTTAAACTTATCATTTAGATTTAACATTAAGTAAAATAATTTTACTTTTACCATGTCTTCTTGTGTTCTTACACTATAAGGTTAATAAACGTACTATAACAAGCCAAACGAACCCCAAGTTGTTTATTATTAATATATATAACCTTATCTAAGTAATTTTTCTGAACCATAGATTTTTAGGAATAAAATAACAATTAATAATATAGTATTTGTTTTAAAAACTATTTTACGTCAATTTTGACACTATTTAGTAATTGATTTTTGTAAAAATCATAACAGAATGATTATTTTGAAAAATGTAAATTAAATCAATACTAACATGTCATTTTAACCTATAAAATTAGTTTAATTCATAAAAAATATCAAATTACATTTATTTGGGTATTTATAACATCAATTATGTCAATATTTCATTAATAAGATAATTAATGCATCATCGTTGTGTCATAAATAAATTAACTTATCTAATTTATAAAATTATAAATAAAATACCATTATGTTGGAAATATTTTTTTAGCTTTATAATGAATATTTATAGTGGAATTTATCTTATGTATAACCCCATATTAAATATTATTTACTTATTAAACTTTCATTTTAACTATTTTAACACTTCTTTAAGTAAATTGATAATAAATGCCCTAATCTAATCCAAGTGGGCCTAAGTGGTCATATTTTATTCCTAAGGTTTCTTTTGGTCGTATTAAACTTATCCAATATAATTATGACATGTGTTAGGGTAATAATAATATAATTTTTACCCTTAGTTACCCTATTTACTTTTAACCGTGGTAATTAAAAGTAAAAAAGTGACTATTCAACAAAAAATTATTTTCATCTCATTGAACCATATTTTACTTACTAACATCAACCGTGTCTCTCAGATTTTTGAAATTACACATATAGAAGCGGTAAAATTAAGTCTTATGAAAAATTTAGTTTTTTTAACTACCACTTAGTGGTTTCACTATTCATTAAAAATTGAAAGTTTTCAGAAAGATACCAAAATTTCACCCTAGGATAATTTCGATATTCGAATCCAAAAATGAAGTCCATTTTGAAAATTAAAATTTACAAAATTTCAAAAAGTTGTTATTACTATTCATAACGGCTTGTTTTAATAATATTTTAATATCATATCATTGTTTAGTGAAACTCAGTATTGCGTACAACGCAACCTATCAAGGGAGGCCGAGATTGCATGTAAAGCAAGCCAATCTAGTGTTGTGTGTAGTGAAATATTCCTTTGATGATTTAAAAACAAAATATTTCTCATAAAAGTCTCGGGTGTTACACTATCTCCCCACCAAAGTCTTGCACTGGTAAAAGGTAGCCACTCAAAAACATGTCCAAAAAGGCTGCCAACAGAAAAAAGCGTTCCACATCAAGGGATGAGTTCCCATACCCATTCAGAGAACATTCCCTCCTCTAAGGTTGGGTAGTTGGATCATGTTTGACTTCGAGTTTCCTTAGATGGACAGGACTTAGGTCTATGAGCATCGGGCTCTTTTCCCCTTATCTAGGTAAAAACATTAATCCCTATGATAAAGAAATGTCTTGCTCTGGGTAGGGTCCAACGTTCTTCAACAATTTCTTCTCTTGGTAAATGAGCATTTTTTCCAATGGAGGTGTCCTTTCTTCACTATCCATACTAGAAGAAGGGGGGAGAAACTCATTATACATGTCCCCGACAATAGGGAGATTAGAAATTATTCGAACATCATAGAGACTAATGCCAACTTCCCCATGTGATAAATGAATGTTATTGGTATTTGGACTCCATCTGGAAAGAAGTTGTGATGTGAGGGTGCTGTTCTGATGAGTGTAGGCCAGGGATACCTTGACATCCTGATATAAACCCATAACCTACAATTCGACCAAGAATTCTTCAGAACTCTAACGGACCCAGAACATCAATCCCCAGTCCAAGTCAAACAAACCTCCAGAATGAAGCTCTTACCTCGATGACCATCCATGTTTCCCCTTTACTTTGGTCATTCACACAATGTTTTTATAGTAATGAGATTTCTCATCTAGATTCTTCCACACATCATCTGGAGTCCAAGGAGTGTAGTTCAATAATAAACTAGTACACATATCCTTCATTTTGAATCATCATCTCGATGAGATAAGGGCATTAGGAATGGTAGTCTTGATTACCAAGCTAGAAGGTTGGTCAACCACACATGGTTCCAGAGAAGATATATTGTACAGTAGACTAAATCCATAAATAGTTATACTATTTGATAGTGGATAATCCCTCTTGGTCATGATAAATAGTTTTCCTATGTATTGATGCAATGGGGTGTGTTGACGCTCCTTTCGTCACAAAATCTAAATATTGGAAAAGGGGTTTCTCTTAACTCAATGTGATTCAACCTTTGGAAAAATATCAAAAAATTGACAAAGGATGGAAGAAGAAGAACATTGCGAAAAGGTCGTGCAAGTTCTACAATGGTCGCGCAAGTACACTTCCACACCACAATGGTCGCGCAAGTAAAGTTGCGCGCCTTAAGTGATAACCGCTCGGTGTCTTCTCCATCCTATAAATAGACCCTGTGGGCCCCCCATTTCGACGATGATTTTTTCCAGAAACTCATATTTGATCTCCCGGTGCCCTAGTCTCTTCTCAAAGATTCTGAAACATTTCTAAGGTAATTTCTTACCAAGAACGAAAGATCTAAAGAGGGGGAGGAAGGCCTAAGTGTTGAAACTCATCAACACTTGCGTGCCTGTGTGGCCAGCCCTTAAGGGAAAAGGCCACACTTGCGCGCCGCCTTGCTCCTTCAATAGAACTTGCGTTCCCCTCATCTGGAAGAACCTCAAGATGATTCTAAAGGAATTAATCAAGAGTCGCTCAAGTATTTCCCTGCTAGTTAACCTTCACGGAAGTATACCATGTGTCGCGCATGCATACCTGCACGACAAGGACTTGCACGCCCATGCAGTACCTACGCGCCTACAAGAACTTGCGCGCCTTTGCCTTTTTTGGGTGCCCTTCTTGCCCATTTCACCCCTCTTAAGCCATTCCACCTTTCATATTCAAGATTCAGTCTTCAAGACACTCTTCAAATCCATTTATGGCATTATTTCTTGATTTGACTTCTTTATCTGAATGTAATTCTATGGAATATCTCACAAAACCTAGTGATTTACACATCTTTATGTCACAAAAGATTGAGATTTCATTCATTCAACCTCATCCTTTAAGATGAGAGAATCCATAACCTGGGTCTCCTTTTCAGGAATAATCCCCATTCATAAGTCCTCTAATTTGGGCATCCTCTTTAGGAGTAAGCCCCAAGTCCTCAAATTTGGGCATCCTCTTTAAGAGTAATCCCTAGATCCCCTAACCTGGGCTTCCTTTTCCAGAATAAACCCCAGTCTCAAATATGGGCATCCTCTTTAGGAGTAAGCCCCAACCATAATTCTCTTAACCCGGGCTTCCTTTTCAGGAGTAAGCCCCAGTCTCAAATATGGGCCTCCTTTTCAAGAGTAAGTCCCAGTCATAATTCTTAACTTTGGAATCCTCCTTAAGATTAAGCCCCAATTCTTAAAGTTCCCAAATCTGGGAATCCTCCTTAGGAGTAAGCCCCAGTCCTCTAATTTGGGAATCCTCCTCAGGAGTAAGCCCCAAACCTTAATTCCCCTAACCTGGGCCTCTTTTTCAGGAATAATCCCCAGTCATAATCCTTGACCTGTGCCTCCTTTTCTGGAGTAAGCCCCAGTCTCAAATATGGGAATCCTCTTCAAGAGTAAACCCCAAGTCCCTTAATTTTTCAAATAACTTAACCTGGGCCTCCTTTTCTAGAATAAGCCCCAGTCTTAATTTCTCTTAACCAGTCTTATTTCACCTTTGATCTGGGATTCCTTTTCAGGAGTAAAACCCAATCATAATTCTTCTCCTATTTTGGGCCTCCTTTTTAGAAGTAAGCCGCAAGTTAGAGTATTCAAAATCTCTATGAAGCACATATACCTTTATGGACCATGTTCCTGGATTTATTCCCTAAAGTAAATCCTAACCTTCATTTATCTGGGCATTCATACATACATAAGCCCCACATTATTTCTTATGGTTGCATCTTTCATGGCACAATTGTCTAATTTTTACCTATACCTCTTCTTTATCACACCGAGCATGACTCACGTGAGCTTCGAGTGTAAAAGTAATTGTGACATCCTTCTTTGAGCCATCAATCATAAACCTCATACTCCCTTACTCGAACTACGTGGGTTCTGATTCCTTTTCTAAACAAAGGATACGTTGGTATCCTGTCTACGGGTTCGATCCCTACTCTAAAATAATCCATGTCCTTCTGAATGACAGTAAAATTCAAGTTTTCCATTGAGTGGCTTTAAAATTAGCATGGTCATCATAATGTCCAAGAGACATCTATATAAATGTGTCCAAGGGTACCATTGACCAAGAATCTCTAATAAATACAGATGATTCTCTATCGATGAAGAACCTCGAATACATACAAAATATTCTCTAAATTTCCTACATATTCAATCATTGATTTCTATATCTGAAGGAAAGCTTATTTTTTACTTGGTAATGTAATAAGGATTCAAGAACATAACTTAAAACTATAAAGAGAGTCCCAGAGTAGACAATAATTCCCCTAAAAAAGGTGTGATGTGTCCGACCTCCCATCGTATCGACCAATGAAAATTCCTAAGCCTCATCAGTCCACAAACTAATGAGAACCTACCTTTGGAATATAGGTCCGAATGGTTGTGTAATCACAAAATGTTTCTGGTTCTACGAACAAAACCGTTAGAAACTGATTGGAATGTTTTAACCTCCCATCAAGGCGGTCATCCCCGGATTCCGAGGGGAATAAATGGTGAACCCGATGTGAATCCTTAACCAAGTTTAAATAATGTTTTACCCATTTGTAAGGCCCCTATTTAAAACTCAATAAGAGGGCCAAGAAAACCAATCATTGACATATGTGCTCATCCAAACGATGTAGTGGCTGAATTTATCTTGATAACGTCTGTTATATCAAACATGAACTCTTTTCCCAAGACCTTATGCATTTCTAGAATAGATGCTCTCATGTTCACACATGTGAATACTACTGCTGCAAATGCCACTGCTACTACTCCTACTGGATCATCGTCCGCTCTTAGGACAATATCACCTACTCAGTGTCTTCAACGCTGGGTATCAAACGCACTGGTTAAGGAGTACCATCAATACGGTACCATCCCAACTCTGGAGGCTTCCCGACAAGACTTCCATGTAAACAACTCACATTGGTCATCCGGACATCAACGACCAGTGATCAAGAAGCAGGCGGTGCTGACTACCGTCTCCAACCGTTTCGGGTCGTTATCCCCAGAACGCAATCACCATTCGCTCCCTTATTCTGGGTAGGTGAATAAGTAGGTCCCTCAGGACCTTAATTAAAACAAACAAGAGTCCATCATGAGGGCTCCCACCAAAAATCGCCGCCAGACTTGTGCGGCAGTGCGCCCTCAACATGATGAGGGTACCAACTCCAGGCATTCGGCTTAGGTTTCTCGAACCCGAGCAAGCAAGACGAACCACCAGATGTGGAACCCGGTCAACAGTGAGCATGTTCTCATCTCTGCCATCTCCGAAGAAGTCCACCAACCTAACTTGGTGGAAATCAACGAGCAGGCACATACACATGCCCGTTTTATTTCCGCTATCCTGTAGACTCGTCTGGCAGCATCACTCCAATACCTCCAGACAATTCCGGCGGAGTACTATAGGCAGGAACATAAACCAATTTATACATCATCAGCTAGTCAGCAGGCTCCTCTGACTACATATGATGGATCTCATCAACCACGTTTGGTGAAGTGCAATCAGCAGGAACATACACCAACTAGTATTAATCAAGCCTACCAACAGTCTCGCTTGGTAGAATTTGGAGAAGTTAGTTGGAAAGCCCTGAAAAAAATAGTCGGCAAACTCAACTCTCTACCCCCACACTTGAGTACTGTCAGGATTCAATGACAGGAAAAGGAGGACACGAGTAGGCATATACACCTTCTCCATGACCGGAATGGACATATATTCCCATTCTGGCAGCTGAAGTCACCAAGCGTATTCTATCAATGGTGAAAGAGCAGAATCAAATCCCTATTCATATTCTGGATGCTTACCAGGGTATTATAATAACTTTAGTGGCATCTCAGGGAAAGAAACATAAATCTATCCCTACCAGTGGGGTGATACATCAACAATTAACTCCTGAACAGACACACACATCTGTTCTAGTCCAAGAGGGTTGTGGGGAATACTCCCCCATAGCATACAGACAACCAAGTCAGGCACATACACATTATTTGAGTAGAGATTTTCTGCCTAACCTGGCTATCTTTCCTGATCTGGCATATACACCATCTCAAAGTAGCCACTTTCATCAACAAGTGGTTTCCAATGAGAGTAAGAAGGCTTCTAAGAAAAAGACCCTCCCAACGCAGTCAGGAGATCAAGATCCAATATGTAACAAGGCCTTACTCGATGCTGGAGTTATAGAAGCCCTCAGACAATTATCTGTTGAAATTCAAGATTCTACTCCCTCATTTCCCAACAACGGGAACATTAATTTTGAAGGTCTTCAATAGATACTTCCTCATGAAGGCTTGATTCATGAAAATTCGGTTGATCTCGAAGTTTCATCTTCAAATGAGGGCCACAAGAAACCTCGGTGTGGTCAGTAGGCCAAGGAGAAAGGGATATCATCTATTGTTGTAACCCATTATGGTGGTCCTCCCCATGATGATGAATTTCGCTGCGAAAGTCCTCTCCGCAGTAGTGATTCACATTGCCCGGAAAATTCTCCGGTGGACAATGTAGTGCCGAGAAAGCCCTCTTATCTTGAGGCACTTGAAAATGTGAAACCAGTCATGTCTAAAGCTTCATCGCTAGTAGGTGAAATACTTTATCAATCAGAAGATATCCCAGGGTGTCGGTCATTCTCCTAATAACCCCTAAGTCATGCATCTTCTAGTTTGATCAATGATTTATCTACCAATCCTGTTGAATCCAATGAAGCAACCAGGAAACAGCAACTCTGGTCAAATCAGGTAGAAGAATCTTTATCAAATGATAAAGAGGAAATTCTAAACATGAGAAAAAAACTGGCAAAAGGTGAAGTGCCAGTTAGGTTTTGTCCTCTCGCTGACTCTCAGTATAATATTCCAGAAATGTCGACGGAAGATGAAATTCATGATATTCGTCTCAACATATGGAAAACTATTTTTCATTTGAAAAAGAAAGTATTATCATATGATGAATATGAAAATCATCTTAAGATAATAGAAGTCTTACAATGTTAGATTGATTTGGAATCTCTATCAGTCTCTCGATATTCGAAGGATGAAAAGAAGTAGAGAGCCCATCAACGTTCATGCCTTGGCGCACTAAGAATATTGCGTCAGTTAATTGCCAATGCCCCGTCTGGTATTCATGTCATAGGATGGGGTGTTCATGGAGCACTTCCTTTCACGGTGCTCTCCAGTCAGCAAAGCCTACTGAAAATGGTCTCATGCAATGTTATTGCCCATGGCCAGCCACAGTCAATGGGCTTTGTTTGTAATCAAAAGCTTGACCAAGAACAGTCTTCAACTAGTTCCTCTCAAAATCAAGAATACAGAGAAAAAGTTGTCGAATTACTCTTGCATCATGGAAACGCGAATATTGAACATGCCTCTCGTTTAGAGAAATCATGTCACCAAGTGACAAATGTGTCAGAAATCATCCAACGGTCTTTTGAACCGGGTAATAAAAGCGGATAGAGGTTAATGCATCCAGCTAATTTCCGGACTAAGGTTCGCAAGATCAGGAGTACTTTCAAGAAAGTCTCAGACATATCATGTCAAGAACCACCCCTGCTCGCCAGACTGGGGACTCTTTTAAACCAATCCTCGGAATCAACAAAAAGGATTCAGGGAGTTGAGCGAGAACAGCCAGAACAGCCCCAGTCCACTGTACATGGTACTTTTTCAAATCATCAATCCCCTCCTCAGAGAAAGTTGGTCTTTTCTCGATTGGGGGAGAAACCTCAAAAGCAATGAAAAGCCAAATTATCAGGTGATTCCCTCCATATTACAGTTCATCAAGAAGTTCCTGAGGGATCGAATCAAAAAAAGGTAATGTCTCATCAAAGACATGGAAGAAGACAATATCACAAAAATGATGATAGAAGGGATGCGATGAGTTATGCATCAATCAATGTCATCAATTTTGTTGTTGCTGATCCACCAGATGAGGCTCACTCAGGGGACTCAGGTGAAGAGGTTCCTACTCAAGAAGATGTATGCATTGACATAAATGAAGAAGGTGTGTGTAAAAAAAGTCAAAGGATTACTCAGAACCTAGGTAATCCTTTGAGTAACCCACTTCCCCCTCTCTGAAAAGGATCCAACAAAGGAAAGGGAAAGAACCAGGATACATATCCTTCCTATGGAGAAGGTCAATCTCTCTCACTAGAGAAGAGGATTGCACAACAGGAGGAAGAAATGAAGTTATTAATAAGGTTGAATGCAGAGCTACTTCAAAGTAGTCTTCTTCTTAAGCATGCTGCAGTCAGTCATCCAAAGGAATTTGTTGCAGCTACTGAGATGGACCAAGAATATCCTCCTCTATCAGTACACCCTCACAGTTCTAATCCTACTGGTCAAGTGCAACAACAGTTGGTAGTGCTACCATCAGTTGCAGCACCAATCACCACATCTGTCCAAGCTCTAGTCATTGCACCTACCCAAGTCCATGTTCAACCGGATGTTTCTCAGAAGTTAATAACTACTATTGAGTCATTAACAGCTCGGTTAGAAACTATAGAAGGGAAGCGTGCACAAGTTCAACAAGAAAAGAAAGTTTACCATGAATGGGTAGATTCAATTTCTCCTCCACCTAGTTTTGGGAACCCTGTATTCCCTATTTTCAATGGATCAGGTGATCCTGAATAGCATTTGACGCATTACGTGTCTTTTTGCGATCCAATGATGGGAACTCAGGGGTAGCAAGAAGTAGTGAAACTCAGATGCTTTGTGCGAACCATGCAAGGACCAGCTTTTTTTTGGTATATAAGCTTGCAATCCTGGTCAATTACCAGATGGGAGGATCTTCGCTAAAAATTCCACCTTCATTTCAGCTCAACTTTTCCAAAGACAACAGTTCTCGATCTTACAAACATTAAGTTGAGGGAGAATGAAAGGGTCTCTGATTTCATTGCTCGATGGAAGGGACTATCATATTCCTTGAGTTTAGCACTCCATCAAGAAGAATTTTTTCCAATATGTGTGGAAAATCTGCATGACGAAATACGCACACTGTTAATCCCTATGAAATACACAGGAGGGTTTCGAGACCTTACTTCAATCACAAAGCAGATTGAAGATTCCCTTATACAGGCTAAGTCTAAATCTCATGTAATTCCATCATCTCTAGGAAGAAGAATGGGTAAAGCAGGAACTGCTACAGTTATGCTTAAACAAGCACCTGTACCTATTTCTACCTCAAAACCTTCATCTTCTCGAAGGGCTCCACCTTCTGAGCAGCAACAAAAAAATGAATTTTCATCCAAACGATAAAAAAGATCAAAGGCGAAAACAATTTGTGGATCTGAAGAGAAAAACATACTCTTCCTGAAATGAAAATGTTTATGGTTATTTCATTTCGGCTCTGGAAAACAATTTTGTTCAATTGCTAATGCCCAAGAGGCGAAACAATAAAGGAGATGAAGACCGTCCCAACTATTTCCCTTTTCATCAAATGTTGGGGCATCCCATCCAGAGTGTTTTTTCTTCAAAGACCTCCTGCAAAAGATGGTCGACTCAGGACAAGTAACATTGAAAGGCTCCTCAGCCCAGGTAGCATGTGTCACTGCTACAGTCCAGAGGAGAAATGTGAATGGAAAGAAGTCAAAAGAAAAAATGAACAGAATTATGATGATTGGATTGTAACAGCCCGATATTTTATGAAAAAATATTCTTTTTTATTTCACTAATGTCTTGTGTTGTACGCTACACCAAAAGGAGCTTTCACAACACGCATCCTTGACTTTCCTTGCATTACACGCAATCACAACCTTCCTCGATAGCGTGTGTAGTAAGCAATACTGAGTTTCACTAAACAACGGTATTCTATTAAAATATTATTAAAACTAGCCGTTATGAATAGTAATAACCACTTTTTGAAATTCTGTAAATCTCTTTTTCAAAATGAACTTCATTTTTGGATTCGGAGTATCGAATTTAGCCTAAGGTGAAATTTCGGTACTTTTCGGATAACTTTCATATTCTGATGAATAGTGAAAATTACTAAATTATAATTAAAAACAACTTTTTTAATCGAAATAATTAATAGTGATAAATTATTAATTTGATTGGTTTTAAAGTATATTTAGAATATATTTTTACAATTTAATACAATGTTGGTCATTGGTTGTAATTTCACATTTAAACTAGACATAATCTAGTGTCAATCTTTTGATAGATATTGTTTCTTAAAAGCACGCTATTTGTTTTAACTGCGGGATTTAATTATAAAATTAATTAATTCAAATTCTATGTTATGAATTTGGTAATATAGACTTCATTTTTGAATTCGGAATATGAAATATAGCTTAGGATGAAATTTTGGCATTGTTCTGAAAAACATCAATTTTTGATGAATAGTGAAACTACTAAGTGGTTGTTAAAAAACTGAATTTTTCATAAAACTTAATTTTACCGCTTCTGTGAATGGAATTTCGAAAATCCGAGAGACACGGTTGATGTCAGTAAGTAAAATGTGGTTCAATGAGATGAAAATAATTTTTGGTGAATAGTAACTTTTTACTTTTATTTACCACGGTTAAAAGTAAATAGGGTAATTAAGGGTAAGAATGATATTAATATTACCCTAACACATGTCCTAATTCTATTGGACAAGTGTATCTCGACCAAAAACAACCTTAAGTGTAAAATATTATCATTGAGGCCCACTTGGATTAGATTAGGACATTTATTATTATTTAATTCAAAGAAGAGTTAAAAGAGTTAAAATCAAAGTTTATTTACTAAACCATTTTTAATATAGGGTTGTACATAAGATAAATTCAATTGTAAATATTCATTAGAAAGATAAAACGATTTCCTACATAATGGTATTTTATTTGTAATTTTTAGACATCAAATAATTTAATTTATTTATGACACAAAGATTATGCAGTAATTATCTTATTTATGAAATATTGACATAATTGATCTTATAAACACCAATATAAATGTAATTTGAGACTTTTTATGAATTACACTAATTTTATAGGTTACTATGATATATTAGTGTTGATTTAATCAACTTGGTTTGAACATATAATTCGGTTATGACTTCCACAAAAATCATATATCAAATAGTGTCAAAATTGACACAAAATAGTTTTTAAATAAAATATTATATTATTAATTGTTATTTTGTTCCTAAAAATCTAAGGTTCGGCCAAATGACTTAGATAAGGATATATGTATTAATAATAAAAAATTTGGGGTTCGTTTGGCATGTTATAGTAAGTTTATTAACCATATAGTGTAAGAAAACAAAAAGACACGGTAAAAGTTAAATTATTTAACTTAGAGTTAAATCTAATTGATAAAGTTAAAATAAAAACCTAAACTTGTGTAAATCCTATTGGTTGATAGGATTTCGACCCATCCCCACTTTAGCTTCGAAATAAGACCCTTTAGAACCATTATTAACCGATTTTGACATTAATATAAAATAATATTTTGAGGTATTCCTAAGGTGCCCCTCTCCTCCCCTATAAAAGGACACCTCCTCCCCCTCCTCCTCACACCAATTTGAGCACTCATGCTCGGCCAGCCCCTGCCAAAATCTCTTCTCCACTTCCCAGGCAACATCCTAGAGGTTCTGATCTTCTCAAAGACCAATTTTAGTGCCCTAAGAGGAGGTCTCAAAGAGGCGCTTCAAAGAAGAGGTAATTACCGTTACCAATTCTTTCATCTTTATTTGTTCGTCCACTTCTTCTTCTTAGGTTGTTTCATTATGAAGTAATAACATCAGTATCACTCATATACTGATATGTTATTATAAGTATGAAACAACCTTATTTCACCATCTATCCATCCTACGGAAAAAGAAATCACCGCGCGTGCGTACGTACGGAATACCGTCTCCACGCCATGGTGTGATCTATTTTCCACCATCACCTTAAAAGGATGGGTATAATGATGTAATGAGTAACTATTTATGATTATTATAATGTAATATTGATAATGAAATAATATATATATATACTCAAATACAGTTCCACGACCACGGGAACGATATCATCGCTCGTGCGTACGTACGGACTACCGTCTCCACGACGCGATGAGATTCATTCTCAATGATTAACCATTCATGAATGATTATTAAGTATATATAATATGTACTAATGAAATATATGACATAATAATGATACTGGATTTATTTATATATTTATATGTATGTCATCTACTTAATTTCATTCAATTCAATAAGGAAATGAAAACATCGTTCATGCGTACGTACGGACTAACGTCTCCATGAACGGTGTATTTCTTTCCATTTAATGATTTGTTATATATATGTATATCATGAATATATATATATATAAATCATGTTTTATGTTATGGAATTAAGCAATCATGATCTAAGTAATCATATGAATAATTACAAGTCAAAACACGGACGACAAATGAAACAATTTTACCCAAAACGCTCTTTAACATGGAATTTACAAAAGAAAGGGTAATATAAAGTCATAAGTGAACCATATATGATATCATAACAATGAATATTATTCTGTAATAAGTAAATGACATTATTTAAATCACTATACAGGAGGTTCGGACACTTACGAAGAAAATCGGACCTAAGGTAAGGGAAATATCACAATCTCATTTTTATCCGATATTGTTTATTCCTAAGTATTTACTGTGGTGTATTTTATCATCCACATCCATGTTTCATCAATATGTAATATTATCCACCTAAAATTGTTTAAATCCATTTTTACCCTTCGGTGAGTTTTTAGTAATATATATGAAAGGAATCTTTTGTCGTTCTTCGTACGAGGTAATTTTTGACTTTTCCGACAAAAGTACGAAGAATGTTTTTTTTAACTTATACGGCATGAATGGATTTCTAAAAAATTTCCTTTACAAGTATTCAAGTTTATTTTTAATCAACTTCTTTTATTTTAAAATTGTATGACTTGTTAAGAAAGGAAAAGTGTTTTTGAAGAAGAAAGGATATTTTCCTCAATAATGAAGTTCAATTGTTTTATCAAAATTACATTCCATCTAAGATAATAAAGGGTTCTGTTTTTATCCCTATTATTAAATTGATTTGATCATGTTGTGATGGAATTATTTTTATGAATTCCTTTATCTTATATAAATTGTTTTATGATGTCATGATGTTTAAGAATTCCATTTTTATTTCATGGGTTACGCTATGATGTATGGTTTATGATTATGTGGCACACATAAGAAAGGATTCATTATAAGATGGGTGGGACCTATATCTCCCTCCAATGCATTGGGTAAAGATTTTATATCTCATGAGATAGACATGGCTGAAATGGTAGGTTATACCGGTTCAATGAAACAGGACTGAAATGAGGGTTACTCGATTCAGAAAGGGACTTTGTCCACTAAGATAGTCTTGGCAATGAGTCTTGACTAACAAGAAATGATTTTCCATGATTATGTGTGCATGCCACAAAGTTTCAAGTTTCATGTTATGATTATGGGGATCGCATTTTCACTTCTATGATTTGTTCCGTGTTAAGATATTATGATCTCTTTTACAGGTTATGATTTTCAAAAAGAAATGATATGATTTTTATTTATTTTTATACCCTTACTGAGAATTTGAGCTCACCCTTTTCTGTTTTCTTTTCCCCAGGATATGAAGAAAGGTTTTAGGTAAAAAAAGGGAAGATCTTTATGGGAGATATTGAAGATCTTTCACCACGATTAGAAGATTACGTTCCGAGTTTCCAAAGACGCTAAACTATTACGGTCCTTGTGTGTGTGTTTTTGTAATGTACTAAGTATTCCACAAATGTAATGTAATGTCCATGTACGTTAAGCTTCGGGTCTCTACAGTTGGTATCAGAGGAAAGGTTTAGTCAACCTTTGGAAACTAGGATGCGATAACTTTAGTAAGATCCCTAGAGTTATTTCTAAGGTATGTCTAGGGATGTCCCTAAGGTTAAGTATACGTATAGGTTATAGTAATAGGATTACGCTAATGATCATAGAATTAAACCTAAGATGTTAGATATTTAAGGTACTCCCCCTTTATTATGTTGTTTTACCTAGCATGATTTTTTCCTCTCACACTATTCTTTTTTTGGGTTTTAGAAAATGGCCGGAAACAAGATGATTCACGATAATGGAGGATATGATGGACAATGGAATGATATTCTTCATAATGAAATGGAATTTGGAAGTCCAAACATCATTATTATGCCGAATCAGCAATCTCATAATATGATCAATAAAGTAAAATTTGGTAAGTTTCCTGACTCGGCTAATAAGAGAAAGATAGAGTTTCATGATGATCATAGAGGAAGGAAAGTTCAATTTCCCCTATGTAAATCATGTGGGAAGAGGCATCAAGGAGAATGTTTCAAAGGAACTGGAAGATGTTTTGGGTGTGGAAAAGAAGGACACAAAGAAAGTAAGTGCAATGGAAAAGGTTCAGTTAACACCATGGATGAGGATAATGGTATTGCTACGACATCAACAATGGTTAAATGTATTAAATGTGGAATGTACGGGAATTATGCAAACCAATTCCCTAAGGGAAAGTATCATGAAGATAATCAGTATGGTCGTATGGGAAGTATTTATGATGATGATGATGAAGAGACTACAAATGATATGTGAGATGAATGAATTGTTGAAACTCGGTCAATGGTTTAAGAATGTAGTGGAATGATAACATGTTTATCATGTGTAATGTTGAATAAGAAATCTCATGGTACTATGGAATAAAGAGACATCTAAGGATTGTTACACTATTGTCTTTCCTTGAGTTATGAAAGTGTATGATTAATGGTACAACTATCCATGAATGGTTATTCAGATATTTTTGGAATTTAGATGATATGCGCATAATGAAGGAATAATAAGATAATGAGGTGTTTGATTGTATTCATGAGCTCATGACTGATATAAGGAGAAGGTTATATCATGGTTTGAGTATAGAGAATTTTTGGATTTTGGTATGTGGAAAGAGTTAACTTTTAACTACATTCATGTTTTCACTAAGGATCAATGGGTATTCAAGAGAATACATGATTAAGGACTTTGAATGTTTGGAATGTGACCAATAAGACATATCTTATGATATATGGGGATTAACGGCAGTATTAAATCTCTAGTAATCGTTTTCACTATATTATGAGAGTGGACTGTAGTATTATGGATAAGCCTAAAGATTAGAATGGATTATGTTGGACATAAGTGAGTATTGTTTAAGGATAGAAGTTTTTTTCCGATGTTATTGATGGGATGTTATAGTAATGTAGTTTTAGAAAAAGGACAACCTGTAGGACGGGCGACAGCCCATCGCTTCGGACAAGGCTGTGGGAATCAAACCCACAACCGAAGTGCGACTGGCCTTTATCGCCTACCACTGGCCTACAGGAAGTCCCTGTTTAGTATAAACTAGTTTTATTATATTAAGCAGTATGATATATGAAGTATAAGTCCATTTTAGGAACCATATATGATTAATCTCACTACAGATCGACTTATGTATATAATTTTTGCTAACCTTTTGTTTGATATAGATGGAATGACCTGTCATTCTATCACATGATCTGATAACACTTCACGAATAACAAATTCAACTTCATTTATTTAAGAGATGAAGTGAAAATTGTTCAAGGCATGAAAAATAGTGCGACTGTACCAAAATAAAGTAAGTATTTATTCTAATTCAAATTCTTCAACTTTAGGGAAACGATCTTGAAAACCAAAAAAAAATAGTGTCCTAGTGATCTTATATCTGATTAATCGGATGGTACCTTAGATCGTCAAAAATTTATGGATTTGTGATTGTTGGCTTTTCTATAGCCATGTTCTCTACCACTCTCCATCAGAACATGATGGTTAGATTTCTCTTCCATATCCATATTTTCACCTATGTGGAAACCCAGTGATTAGTTTATTTGGGTAATCGTTACATTTCATACTTTAGTTTTTAAATCCATGTTTTGGTATTCCTTTTTATTATGTGGGTTTATATCAAAGAAACTTTCAAATAGTAAACAATTTATAACCCCGGCGAATTTCGAGGGCGAAATTCATTTTAAGGGGGGTAGAATGTAACAGCCCGAGATTTTATGAAAAAATATTCTTTTTTATTTCACTAATGTCTTGTGTTGTACGCTACACCAAAAGGAGCTTGCACAATACGCATCCTTGACTTGCCTTGCATTACACTCAATCACAACCTTCCTCGATAGCGTGTGTAGTACGCAATACTGAGTTTCACTAAACAACGATATTCTATTAAAATATTATTAAAACTAGCCGTTATGAATAGTAATAACCAATTTTTGAAATTCTGTAAATCTTATTTTTCAAAATGAACTTCATTTTTGGATTCGGAGTATCGAATTTAGCCTAAGGTTAAATTTCGGTACTTTTCGGATAACTTTCATATTCTGATGAATAGTGAAAATTACTAAATTATAATTAAAAACAACTTTTTTAATCGAAATAATTAATAGCGATAAATTATTAATTTGTGTGGTTTTAAAGTATATTTAGAATATATTTTTACAATTTAATACAATGTTGGTCATTGGTTGTAATTTCACATTTAAACCAGACATAATCAAATGTCAATCTTTTGATAGATATTGTTTCTTAAAAACACGCTATTTGTTTTAACAGCGGGATTTAATTATAAAATTAATTAATTCAACTTCTATGTTATGAATTTGGTAAAATAGACTTCATTTTTGAATTCGGAATATGAAATATAGCTTAGGATGAAATTTTGGCATTGTTCTGAAAAACATCAATTTTTGATGAATAGTGAAACTACTAAGTGGTAGTTAAAAAACTGAATTTTTCATAAAACATAATTTTACCGCTTCTGTGAATGGAATTTCAAAAATCCAAGAGACACGGTTGATGTCAGTAAGTAAAATGTGGTTCAATGAGATGAAAATAATTTTTGGTGAATAGTAACTTTTTACTTTTATTTACCACGGTTAAAAGTAAATAGGGTAATTAAGGGTAAGAATTATATTAATATTACCCTAACACATGTCATAATTCTATTGGACAATTGTATCTCGACCAAAAACAACCTTAAGTGTAAAATATTATCATTTAGGCCCACTTGGATTAGATTAGGACATTTATTATTATTTAATTCAAAGAAGAGTTAAAGCAGTTAAAATCAAAGTTTATTTACTAAACCATTTTTAATATAGGGTTGTACATAAGATAAATTAAATTGTAAATATTAATTAGAAAGCTAAAACGATTTCCTACATAATGGTATTTTATTTGTAATTTTTAGACATCAAATAATTTAATTTATTTATGACACAAATATTATGCAGTAATTATCTTATTTATGAAATATTGACATAATTGATGTTATAAACACCAAAATAAATGTAAATTTAGACTTTTTATGAATTCCAGTAATTTTTTAGGTTACTATGATATATTAGTGTTGATTTAATCAACTTGGTTTGAACATATAATTCTGTTATGACTTTTAGAAAAATCATATATCAAATAGTGTCAAAATTGACACAAAATAGTTTTTAAATAAAATATTATATTATTAATTGTTATTTTATTCCTTAAAATCTAAGGTTCTCCCAAATGAATTATCTAAGGATATATTTATTAATAATAAACAATTTGGGGTTCGTTTGGCATGTTATAGTAAGTTTATTAACCATATAGTATAAGAAAACAAAAAGACACGGTAAAAGTTAAATTATTTAACTTAGAGTTAAATCTAATTGATAAAGTTAAAATAAAATCCTAAACTTGTATAAATACTATTGGTTGATAGGATTTCGACCCATCCCCACTTTAGCTTTGAAATAAGACCCTTTGGAACCATTATAAACCTATTTTGACATTAATATAAAATAATATTTTGAGGTATTCCTAAGGTGCCCCTCTCCTCCCCTATAAAAGGACACCTCCTCCCCCTCCTCCTCACACCAATTTGAGCACTCAATATCGGCCAACCCCTGCCAAAATCTCTTATCCACTTCCCTAGAAACATCCTAGAGGTTCTGATCTTCCTCAAAGACCAATTTTAGTGCCCTAAGAGGATGTCTCAAAGAGGCACTTCAAAGAAGAGGTAATTACCGTTACCAATTCTTTCATCTTTATTTCTTCTTCCACTTCTTCTTCTTAGGTTGTTTCATTATGAAGTAATAACATAAGTATCACTCATATACTGATATGTTATTATAAGTATGAAACAACCCTATTTCACCATCTATCCATCCTACGGAAAAAGAAATCACCGCGCGTTCGTACGTACGGAATACCGTCTCCACGCCGTGGTGTGATCTATTTTCCACCATCACCTTACAAGGATGGGTATAATGGTGTAATGAGTAACTATTTATGATTATTATAATGTAATATTGATACTTAAATAATATATATATACTCAAATACAATTCCATGACAATTGGAACGATATCATCGCACGTGCGTACGTACGGACTACCGTCTCCACGACGCGATGAGATTCATTCTCAATGATTAACCATTCAGGAATGATTATAAAGTATATATAATATGTACTAATGAAATATATGACATAATAATGATACTGGATTTATTTATATATTTATATGTATGTGATCTACTTAATTCCATTCAATTCAATAAGGAAACGAAAACAGCGTTCATGCGTACGTACGGACTACCGTCTCCATGAATGGTGTATTTCATTCCATTTAATGATTTATTATATATATGTATATCCTGAATATATATATATATAAATCATGTTTTATGTTCTGTAATTAAGTAATCATGATCTAAGTAATCATATGAATAATTACAAGTCAAAACACGGATGACAAATGAAACAATTTTACCCAAAACGCTCTTTAACATGGAATTTACAAAAGAACGGGTAATATAAAGTCATAAGTGAACCATATATGATATCATAACAATGAATATGATTCTGTAATAAGTAAATGACATTATTTAAATCATTATACAGGAAGTTCGGACACTTACGAAGCAAATCGGACCTAAGGTAAGGGAAATATCACAATCTCATTTTTATCCGAGATTGTTTATTCGTAAGTATTTACTGGGGTGTATTTTATCATCCACATCCATGTTTCATCAATATGTAATATTATCCACCTAAAATTGTTTAAATCCATTTTTACCCTTCGGTGAGTTTTTAGTAATATGTATGAAAGGAATCTTTTGTCGTTTTTCGTACGAGGTACTTTTTGACTTTTCCGACAAAAGTACGAAGATTGTTTTTTTAACTTATACGGCATGAATGGATTTCTAAAAAATGTCCTTTACAAGTATTCAAGTTTATTTTTAATCAACTTCTTTTATTTTAAAATAGTATGACATGTTAAGAAAGGAAAAGTGTTTTTGAAGAAGAAAGGATATTTTCCTAGAGAATGAAGTTCAATTGTTTTATCAAAATTACTTTCCATCTAAGATAATAAAGGGTTCTGTTTTTATCCCTATTATTAAATTGATTTTATGATGTTGTGATGGAATTATTTTTATGAATTCCTTTATCTTATATTAATTGTTTTATGATGTCATGATGTTTAAGAATTCCATTTTTATTTCATGGGTTACACTATGATGTATGGTTTATGATTATGTGGCACACATAAGAAAGGATTCATTATAATATGGGTGGGACCTATATCTCCCTCCAATGCATTGGGTAAAGATTTTATATCTCATGAGATAGACATCGATGAAATGGTAGGTTATACCGGTTCAGTGAAACAGGACTGAAACGAGGGTTACTCGATTCAGAAAGGGACTTTGTCCACTAAGATAGTCTTGGCAACGAGTCTTGACTAACAGGAAATGATTTTCCATGATTATGTGTGCATGCCACAAAGTTTCAAGTTTCATGTTATGATTATGGGGATCTCATTTTCACTTCTATGATTTGTTCCATGTTATGATATTATGATCTCTTTTGCAGGTTATGATTTTCAAAAAGAAATGATATGATTTTTATTTCTTTTGTATACCCTTACTGAGCATTTGAGCTCACCCTTTTCTGTTTTCTTTTCCCCAGGATATAAATAAAGTTTTTAGGTAAAAAAAGGGAAGATCTTTATGGGAGATATTGAAGATCTTTCACCATTATTAGAAGATTACTTTCCGAGTTTCCAAAGACACTAAACTATTACGGTCCTTGTGTGTGTGTTTTTGTAATGTACTAATTATTCCACAAATGTAATGTAATGTCCATGTACGTTAAGCTTCGGGTCTCTACATGGATGGTCAGAAAGTCAATCAATCGAAATCATTCTATTTTGCAAACAAAATTAAAGAAACCAATTGTGTCTTTTGCCATGAATGTTGCGGCAAAACCCTCATCGTCAGAGGGAAAGTCCTCAAAGAAACGACATGATTCAAAGAAATAAAAAGAATCAGAAGAAGATGAGTAAGTGTCAAATCCTATGTTGTCTTTGACTTTGGTGGACTTCATTCCATCTACTTCAAAGCCACGGGCACCACCCCACCAAATGACATAGCCTAAACAGGATAATCAGGAAGAGTCTTCCTCAGACGAAGAGTTAATCTTTAGTTCTGTTAATATGATTCAAATAACAGATCCATATGCCAGTCGCAGTTTCGATTTCAATGATCCTGAATTCCCTGTATCAAACTGAGGAATAAGAGGAAGTTACAGGGGCTCAGGATACAGGGGAAGATGTGGATCTTTCAGAAACCACTATTCCAATTCTACCCCTGCTAGAACTATGTGGGCAGCAGAAACTCATGGTAGATCCCTTCAGCGAGCTCAGAAAGAACAATAAAGTTCTTCTACCAATAGCAAATTCAGTTCTGAAATAGTTATTTTGGAAGACCGGTTGAAGGTTCCATCTTCTTCCTCTCAGCAAGTAAATGGATCTAATCGGTCTAATCTTCCAAAACAAGGAATATTTCCAACTCCTTTACCAATATAAGATGCATCAACATCCAAAGAATCTGCTTCCAAGGTACCTACTAAGCCATATATTCCTATTGGGAAACACAGACCTCTGGATCAAAATTATGATATATTAAAACACTTGGCCCAAGTACTAGCAAAGTTATCAATTCCGGATGCTCTGAATCTATCAAAAGATCTTCGGAAAGCACTCATAAAGGCTTTGTCAAATCCTCATGAGTTTTAAACTGAAATTGCTACAGCTGCAGTCTATCACATAGAGAATAATCCTGAAGAATGCCATGAAATAATATCTTTTACTGATGAAGATGAAGAAGATTTTGCTCATGGACATATTAGATCATTGTACATGTCTGACAAGGTCAATGGCATGGATGTTCGAATTGCTTTCATTGACAATGGTTTAGGAGTCAACCCCATTCCCATTCGTACACATCGTCGATTGGGCCTCACGGGATCTGATTTATCTCCTTCCACCATGATGCTATAGGGATATGATAAAAATGAACAAGAACCACTGGGTGAAATTACACTTAGAGCTCAGTTTGGAGTTCTTGTATCCAATTCAGATTTCATGGTTGTTGATCAAGACTCATCCTTCGCCATCTTTCTTGGAAGACCCTAGCTACATCAACATGCGGTTATCCCTTCATCATACCATCAATGTCTCAAATATTGCTTTGATGGTAATGTTGGGACATTTTATGGTGATAAAGACCCATTCAAGACATGTGAGTCTCAATACATTGAGGTAGAATTCTATCACATGAAGAAAAGGGAGAAATCCATTACAAAGGAGATTACCAAAGTTAATGCTCCATATGGTTTGGAAAAAATTCCAGTAAATCCATTTACACATGCGAGTACAGATTATGTGTTGACTATCAGTCAAATTGACAAGATAGAACCAAATCAAAATACTCTTATGGAAAGATCCATAATGTCAATTACAGCAATCAAGCCAGACAACATGGGAGAAATTGATAATCTTTCAAGCAGGGACGAAAGCACAAATGGTGATGTCTTCATTTCACCTGCTGAAATCCAACAAGTCTATGCTTCGCCAATTAGGCCAAAGGAAGTTATTGCAACATCATAGGTGAACAGTGATGTCGATTCTCAATCCATCATCTCCTCTTTATTATCCAAAGAAGACCCTTCATCATCAATCGGGTCAGAAAAGGAAGCTTCTTCTTCAAGATATGAAAATTTTGACATCTCTTCGGATCATGATAATTATACTTTATCATCTACTATGCATGTAGAAACGGAAGAAATAACACATGATGAAGAAGAAGAGGATGATCTCAGAGATTCTCCTCTAGAATTTTAAAAGGGTATCTCTACCACTGTGGATGAACTCAGAGAAAAAAATCTGGGTACAAAAGAAGATCCACGCCCCACTTTAATCAGTGCGGCCATGACTCTTGAAGAGAAAGAGATGTATATTTATTTTCTAAAGAAAAATAGAGATATATTTTCCTAGAACTATACATAAATGCTTTGGCTTTAACCTGATGTTGCTACACATCATTTGGGTTTACCTGAAGAACATCGAGGATTTAAGCAAGCCGCAAGAAGAACACACCCAACTTATGCTTCCAAAATTGAAGCTGAAGTGGATAAGCTTATCAAAGATAAATTCATCAGAGAAGTTCTATATCCCAAATGGTTGGCTAATATTGTCCCTATAAAGAAAAATAACGGAAAAATTAGAGTTTTCATCGATTTCAGAGATCTTAATCGGCATTGTCCTAAGGATGCTTTCCCAGTTCCGATTACAGAACTTCTAATTGATGCAACAGCTGGCTATGAAGCACTTCCCTTCATGGATGGATATTCCGGATATAATCTGATCTAAATGGCCCCAGAAGATGAGGAATCTACAGCCTTCAGAGCCCCTCAGGGTGTGTTTTGCTACCGGGTAATTCCCTTTGTCCTAAAGAATACAGGTGCAACGTATCAGCGTGCCATGAATCGTATCTTCAAACCCTTATTAGGGATTTTTGTTGAATGCTATGCAGACGATTTGGTAGTTAAATCCAAAAAATTTTCTAATCACTTGGCTGATTTGGAAGTCATATTCTACAAGCTTCGACAACATAATTTGAAGATGAACCCCTTAAAATGTGCTTTTGGGGTAACCACAGGAAAATTTCTCTGCTTTGTTGTATGCCATCACGGTATTGAAGTCGATCATGAGAATACCAAGTCAATCCATAGTATGTCACCTCCTCAAAATTTGAATGATTTAAGAGGACATCAAGGAAACTTAGCCTATATTCGGCGTTTCATCGCCAATTTAGAAGGAAAAAGTTTACACTTCACTAAATTGATGATGAATGGAGTCACTTACCGGTGGGCTGAAGAATTTCAAGAAGAATTCGATATTCTCAAGAAATAACTCTTGAGTCCACCGGTACTCATCCCACATATTGAAGGAGGACCACTTATCCTCTACGTGACAGCTCTAGAGCGATCATTGGGAGCCTTTCTTGCTCAAAAGAATGATGCTGGGAATGAAAACAGCCTCTACTATCTCAGTCGAACCATGCTTGAAGCAGAAACCCGATATTCATGTATTGAGAACTGCTTCCTAGAATTAATCTTCACAGTTCAGAAGTTGAGACACTACCTACAACATCACAAGGTCCAATTCGTATCTCGTAATAACCCGCTCAAATTTATCCTAAGTCGTCCAATTCTTACAGAACGTCTATCAAGGTGGGCAGTTATTTTGCAGCAATTCGACATTCAGTATGTGTCTCAAAAGGCAATAAAGGGCCAAGCTCTGGCTGATTTCCTAGCTGAACACCCTTCAGTGGAAGACACATCTTTAGATATTGAACTCCCTAATGAGGAAGTCTTCTCTATTCAAGAAAGTCCTCATGCATGGGAAATGTAATTTGATGGTGCTTCCAGAAGTCCAACAGGGGGGAAAATTGAAAATCCTAAATTCAACGAAGTTGGCTTAGGAATTCTTCTCATTTCCTTAGAAAAGGCAATGTTACCATATTCCTTCTTATTGTGGGAAGGTGGTACCAATAAGGAAGCAAAATACCGAGCTCTCACTGTAGGTTTGGTATTAGCACTTCAAGCACAAGTGAATCACTTAAAGGTGAATGGTGATTCAGACTTGGTAATCAAACAAGTCAATGGGGATTATTCCATCAGAAAAGAAGAACTAATCCCTATGTATGATTACGTCAGAGAATTAATGGCGGAATTCAGTTTGGAACAAAATTTTTCTTATGTCCCAAGATCACAAAATTCTCAAGCTGATGCATTGGATAATATAGCCACAGCTCTGGCAGATCCAAATCAGGAAGAGACAACCATTAGTATTGCCCACCGTCGTGCAATTTAACCTTATTTTCAGATCAGAACAGTGGAAATTAATGAAATTTGTCCCATTCCTGAACCGTATGGTCATACTATAGGATGGATGTCACCTTTCATTGAATACCTTCAAAATGGAACACTTCCACTTGATAGAACTGAGATAGAACAAATCCAGCGACATGTGGTTAATTATACTCTTTATGATAGCCCATATCACTTAGAGAAACTTATCTATAAACATGGTTTTTATGGAGTTCTCTTCAGATGAATTGATGGTGAAGAGACAATGGTTGTCATGAAAGAAGTTCTTGTAGGAGTCTTTGGTGCCCAGCAGTCTGTACATAGACTTTCTGATCAGATTCAAAGGCTTGGATACTTTTGGCCTTCAATGATACGAGATTGTGTCGATTTCACAAATAAGTTTCATTCATGACAATTACATTACAACATCATTCATCAACCTATAGATTTGCTTCATACAGATAAATAATCATTGCCATTTTCCATATGGGGAATTGATGTGGTGGGACCTTACCCTTTGGCTACGGCCAAGCAGTTTAAGTATATTCTTACTGCTACTGACTTCTTTTCCAAATGGGAAGAGGAAATACCTATCAAGGAAGTCAGTTCTAAATGTGTTGTCAGCTTCATAATGTCTAACATCATTACCAAATTTTGTATCCCTCATACCATATTGACAGACAATGGCACCAATTTCTGTTCATCCGAGGTGAAGAAGTTGTATCAATAATACAACATCAAATCCAACCATTCATCTCAGTATCATGCAGCGGCCAACAGCCAAATATAATCCTTTAACAAGACTCTTTTAAATATTCTAAAAAAGAGGGTAGATAAAGATAAGAGGTCATGGACTGATAAACACTTTCATGCATTATGGGATTATCAGACTACCACCCGCATTGCAACTCGGTCAACTCCATATTCATTGGTATATGGAACAGAAGTTGTCTTGCCCATTGAAGTTCAACTACCCTTGCTCAAATTTTCCATTTGTGATCAATCATCTACAGATGAAAAATCTCAAAAGCGATTGAACGAATTGGAACGGTTAGGTGAGAAAAGATTGTGCACTTTGCACCACTTGGAAGTCTATTAGAATTGAATGCTTTTAACAAAAAAGTTCATCTTCGTTCATTCACTCAGGGAGAATTGGTATTAGTTCTCAGAACTCCAATGATACCAGGAAAGAAAACTCCCAAGCTTGAGCCAATATGGGAAGGACCTTATTCAATACATAGGGTCTACTCCAATGGAGCTTATTCATTAATCTCAATGGATGTAGAACTCATCACTACTCCAACCAATGCCAGATTTTTGAAGCAGTATTTTGTATAAACTGCAATGTACCTTTATCTTCCTTGCTATATGACGTTAAACGATACAACAATGGTCCATACATATGACCTTAAACTATTTGTACTTTCATCCCACATGACTTTAAACTGTGAAAAAGTTCCCTAAATAGTCCAGTATGACCTTTAACGGCAACTAGGTCCTGTATGACCTTAAACTTCATCATCAACGGTCCATGCATATGACCCTAAACTATTTGAAAGTCCCTTACATCGAGCAAGACATTAAACTATGACGTCCTAACTACATGATGATAAACTATATAAAAGTCCCTTACATCCATAAAGACGTTAAACAACATAATCATCAAAGGTCTTGTATAACCTTAAACTACACCACCGTCCAACATGACATTAAACTGCACCATCCACGGTCCATGCATATGACATTAAACTATTTGCACTTTCGTCCAACATGACGCTAAACTGTATCGTCCTTTTTTCATCCAACATGACATTAAATTGTTAAAAAGTCCCTAATACATCCAACATGACATTAAATGATGTACTCTTTTGTCCTCCCTGTGTGAAATTAAACTGCATAGTCCACCTTTTCCTCCAACATGACGTTAAACTCTATTATCCCCATTGTCCTAACTACATGACGCTAAACTGTATAGAATGTCCGTGATATTTCTTACAAAACATTAAACTGTATTTTGTCCCTGCTACATGACACTAAACTGTGTAGCACCAATAGTCCTAAATACAAGACTTTAAACTTCATAGTCCCTTTATATGTCCTACATGACATTAAACTATGCATCGTTAAGGTTATTGTTACCTCTTGTTTCTCACACTGAGTAGGAATCACATGAGCTTAGAGCAAACCTCAACTATTACACTCTCTCTGGGCCACTAACCATGTGTAAGTCCTAACATCATTTTTTTAGGTCATTCTCCCCAAGAACAACTTGATCATTAATTCATTATTTAATTGAACTACACGGACTTTGATCCTTTCCTTATAGGCTGGGTATGTAGGCAACCTCCAAAGGATCAAGCCGAAAACCATTCTCTTCACGTCAGTTCATCTCCATCTCATACGATGTTAATTCATGAAACCTCCCTTTGAATCAATATCTTTACATTAGTTCACTTTCGTCCTTGTTATACGACGTTAAACTATACAACACTTTTGTCCAGTATGAAAATAAACTACAAATTTCTTTGATACCATCAATTGATAGGGAACCATTATTTTCTTTGATTTTTCAATCATGTTTAATTTCAAAGACCACGTGCATATATGGCAATGCCCGAACCTTTTATCTTGGGTTAAACCATCATTGCACTAAAGTCCCCTTTCACCCTTCACATGTACGAACCAAATTTGTACAGAGGGTATTTCTAGAACAACGTGGGCTAGATTCCCATCCTTATGGGATACGTAGGAATGTTCGAGTGTCCCTAGAATCCAGCCCCAAGTCTTTGGTCCTAACCCCAGATTCCATTTTCAATCCCTTGGTTGAAAAGTCCCCATGAAAACACACACTGAGTATTTCTTACAGAGGTCGAAGCTCTATGGCCCTAAACTTAGATCTCTAATCCCTTTATACGTCCCACACGACGTTAAACTATAGTTTAAGAACTATGTATGGCTTGATTCTCATCCTTATGGGATACGTAGTGAAGTCCAAAATTTCAATTCAGGACCCAGCCACAACATGATTATGGTTAGAATTGATCTATGTATCTCTGTATACATTGAACATTACCCATATTTATGTGTCATAATCCTAACCATAAATATTCTCAGATCCTCATAACCCTTTTCCTGACTTCTAGTCACAAAAATGTAAAACTTCTGAGAGTTCATTTTCATGACTATTCAGTACATGACCATAGGTGGCCTTGCATAAATAGTCTAAATAATAGACTTGTTAGCCAAAAGATACTATTATTTGACTATGCATCCAATTCCCTAAGTTGGCCCGGCATAATTCAACCCCCTAACAGATTTTTTCAGATAGTGGTAACTTCATTCATGGGAAGAATGCCTCTTTTTTCCTATATTTATCTTAAAGGACAGTATGTAGGGATCCAAAAAAATAGCCATCCTTAACATATTTGTCCCATATCCTTTTTCATGATCTGAAAGTATTCAGGTCTATGGTTTATATTATCCTTCCCTACGTTTGGGTCAGACCTTCGTAGGAGTGATATTCATCCTGTTCTTTGATAATTTTTCTTGGAAATATATTCTCCATATTCAAGTACCTCTTTCCATATTTCAAACTCTATACTTTGGAATATTTGAATCTCCATAAACTTTCACTGGCTTTTAGCACTAGGAAAATAAATTTCTGAGAGTTCTTTTGCCGGACTATGCAGCACATGCCCATAGGCGGCCTTGCATAAACAGTCTACATAACAGACTTGTTAGCCAAAATATACTATTTATTTGTCTATGCTGACAATGCCCTTAGGTGGCCCTGCATAATTTAACCCCCTAACAGGTTTGTTAAATAATGGTAACTTCATTATTGGGAACTACTTCTTCTAATTCCTTTTAGCTCTTTTTCATATCATTTCTTAGATTCAAATATTCTTAAGTCATAGTTTACATCTTTTCCCTCATACTTGATTATGGTACTATGTTTTTAGATTAATTTTCATGGAATTGAGTCAATTGTCTTCTTTTTCTTCTTTTACTCATAGTCAAGTCCGCATTTCTTTTGGATCCAACTCTGAGGGGGGACTTTTGTTGATGCTCCTTTCGTCACAAAATCTAAAGATTGTAAAAGGGGATTATCTTAACTAAATGTGATTCAACCTTTGGACTAATATCAAAAAATTGACAAAGGAAGGAAGAAGAACATTACGCAAAGGTCGTGCAAGTTCTACAATGGTCGCGCAAGTACACTTGTGCACCGCAATGGTGGCGCAAGTACACTTGCGTGTCCTAATTGATAACTGCTCGGGGTCTTCTCCATCCAATAAATAGACCCCATGGGCCCCCCATTTCAAGGGGATTTTTTCCAGAAACTCATATTTGAGATCCCAGTGCCCAAGTCTCTTCTCAAAGATTCCGAAAAATTTCTAACGTAATTTCTTACCTAGAACAGAAGATCTAAAGTGGGGGAGGAAGGCCTATGTGTTGAAACTGATTAACACTTGCATGCCTGAGTGGCCAGCCCTTAAGGGAAAAGGCCACACTTGCGCGCCGCCTTTCTTCTTCAATTGAACTTGTGCTCCCCTCTTCTGGAAGAACATCAAGAAGATTCTAAAGGCTTTAATCAAGAGTCACTCAAGTATTTCCCTGCTGGTTAACTGTCTCACAAGTACACAATGTGTCGCGCAGGCACACCTGTACGACCAGGACTTGCGCGCCCACGCAGTACCTGTGCGCCTCCAGGACTTGCATGCCCCTACCTTTTTGGGTGCCCTTCTTTCCCATTTCACCCCTCTTAATCCATTACACCTCTCCAATTGAATATTCAGTCTTCAAGACACTCATCAAATCCATTTATGGCATGATTTATTGATTTTACTTCCTTATCTGAATGGAATTTTGTGGAATATCTCTCCAAACCTAGTGATTTACACATCTTTATGTCACTAAGTATTGAGATTTCATTCATTCAAACTCATCATTTAAGATGAGAGAATCCTTAACCTGGGTCTCCTTTTCAGGAATAATCCCCAGTCATAAGTCCTCTAATTTTAGAATCCTCTTTAGGAGTAAGCCCCAAGTCCTCTAATTTGGTAATCCACTTTAGGAGTAAGCCCCAGATCCCCTAACCTGGGCTTCCTTTTCAGGAATAAGCCCCAGTCTCAAATATGGGCATCCTCCTTAGGAGTAAGCCCCAACCATAATTCTCTTAACCTGGGCTTCCTTTTCAGGAGTAAGACCCAGTCTCAAAGATGGGCATCCTTTTCAAGAGTAAGTCCCAGTCATAATTCTTATCTTTGGCATCCTCCTTAGGAGTAATCCCCGATTCTTAATGTTCCCAAATCTGGGAATCCTTCTTAAGAGTAATCCCCAGTCCCCTAATTTGGGCATCCTCCTCCAGAGTAAGCCCCAAACCATAATTCCCTAAACATGGGCCTCCTTTTCAGGAATAAGCCTCAGTCATAATCCTCGACCTAGGCCTCCTTTTCAGGAGTAAGCCCCAGTCTCAAATATGGGAATCCTCTTGAAGAGTAAACCCCAAGTCCCTTAATTTTTCAAATCTCTTAACCTGGGCCTCCTTTTCAGGAATAAGGCCCAGTCTTAATTTCTCTTTACCAGTCCAAATTTACCGTTGATATGGGATTCCTTTTTAAGAGTAAAACACAATTATAAGTCTTCTCCTAATTTGGGACTCCTTTTCATGAGTAAGACCCATGTTAGTGTATTCAAAATCTCCATGAAGAACATATACCTTTATAGACCCTGTTCCTAGATTTCTTCCCTAAAGTAAATCCTAACCTTCATTTATCTGGGCAGTCATACATACATAAGCCCCACATTATTTCTTATGATTGCATATTTCATGAAATAATTGTCTAATTTTTACCAATACCTCTTGTTTCTCACACCGAGCATGACTCACGTGAGCTTAGAGTGTAAAAGTAATTGTGACATCCTTCTTTGAGCCACCACTCATAAACATCATACTCCCTTACTCGAACTACGTGGGTTCTGATTCCTTTTCTAAACAAAGGATACGTAGGTAGCCCGTCTACAGGTTCGATCCCAACTCTAAAATAATACATGTCCTTTTGAATGACAATAAAATTCAAGGGACCCACTAAGTGGCTTTAAAACCAGCATGGTCATCATAATGACAAAGAGACTTATATATAAATGTGTTGAAGGGTACCATTGACCAAGAATCTATAATAAATACAGATGATTCTCTATCAATGAAGAACCTCAAATACATACAAAAGATTCTCTAAATATCCTACATATTTAATCATTGATTATGAGATCTGAAGGAAAGCTCATTTTATACTTGGTAATTTAATATGGATTCACGAACGTAACATAAATCTATAAAGAGAGTCCCAGAGTAGACAATAATTCCCCTCAAAAAAGTGTGTTGAGTCCGACCTCCCATCCTCTCGACCAATGAAAATTTCTAAGCCTCATCAGTCCACAAACTAATGAGCACCTACCTTTGGAAAGTAGGTCTGAATGGATGTGGAATCATTGGATGTGTCCTGTTCTATAAACAAACCCGTTAGAAACTGATCAGAATGTTTGAACCTCCCTTCAAGGCGGTAATCCACGGATTTCGAGGGAAACTGGGTGATAGTGATTTTATCATCAACAAAGTATTTCATATACATATTCCATACATTGGCAGCTGAAAGGGGCGCGATGATAGAACCAACAATAGCAACAGAATCGGTAGAATCTTGAGTAAGACCTATCTCTGTCTTACATTAAAAAGTCTATGAAAAAGGGTATGTACAACAAAAGTATTGTGAAAAATACCATGAAATTAGGAAAAGGGATAGAAGGAAGTGCAGAAAATGAAGGGTTGTGTATTGAACACTTGGAATGGTTCGCAGAAAGCATTCCCCGAGACCTAGTAGTTCACAAAACCCTTCACAAGACGCCAACCCATGAAGCGATGGCCAGTGAACCAGATAGTTTGAATAATGAGTGAACCACATAGAGAGCCCCACTACACGGTCATCCGAAGTAAATACATAAAATTTTATGTTGAGTTCTACAAATTTTCATTTACCCTGTGGAGTATGTTAACTGCATGGTGACATACTATGTTGCAGCTCAAACTTAGATTTTAAGATTCACAATTCAGTTTGTGGATTTAAAGGTTAGTTAATGGATGAGGATGATTGTGAAGAGTTTTCAATTCACATACTGTGAAACACATTTTTTGGAAGACAAATTTCATGAAGGAGCTGGTATGCAGAAGTAGGAAAAGTCGATATCACATTGCCGATCACTTTTCATAGAGATGTTTGGTAAATGAAAAAAAGACCCCAGACCCCTATATATTGTCATGGTCCCCCCAATGGGTCCACCTTTCTACTGAAAGATTTTTTTAATGAGTTTCTTAAAAGAAAAATCATAGGATTAAAATGTTTTTTAATGTTGTGTGGCGAAGGTTGCATTGCTGATGCCGCCTCCCCCACCCCCTTTTCGTGGATTGATGACATGGAAAATGTAGCATGTGGGGTGTCGCCTTTCCCCTTTGTGTGAGGTGAAAGTTAGAACCTCCATTGCTGTATTTCCTTCAACACCCTATAAAAGGAAACCCCCATTTCTCCTCACATCCATTTTTTTCTATCCCTCTTCATTCCATTGATTCTCTCTCTAAAAACACATTTTTGTGTATGGTGGAGTTGGTGGTCTAAAAAAAGACCCAGTTTTTGGTGAAGCATCATGTAGATGTATTTTTATATTTAGTTTAAATTATTTTATATACATTATTAAATTATTTTTTGTTCAAAATATTTAAATTTTATGTTTTTTAGTTATTTTAAAATATTTTTTTCTTAAGTAATTCAAATAGTTATATATTGTATGAAATAATTATTATTATTACTAATGATTATGTACAGATTAAATATACCGTAACTTAAGAATACATATTGTAAAATTTTGGTACCATAAATATTTTGTGGGTATATAAGGAATCAAATACCTTTCTGGATACAAACAAGTGGATGTGGCTTTGGCTCATATGTACCTAGGAGAAAACCCAAAAAACACTACTTTGAGCTAGACTCTAAAGGGAACTAGTGCATGACAACGGGTCTTTGTACACTCTTAGTTTGACACTACTGGGGAGTATGCTTTAAATGATTCATATTTTATTAATAAATTACTAAAATCCCTAAGAAAATAAAAATCAAATCATTATATTTATCAGTGATAAAATGATAATTATGATTCAATAAAATGAAATGGACAAGGAAAAGGCATTAAAGAATGACTGTTATTTTAAGAAATTGAATTATTTTTAGTTAGTTTTAAATATTTTATTTATTAATTTGTTTAATTAGTTATATATATTTTAGTAATAATACATATTATTATTACTGATTAATTACAGATTAATTAACGAATAACGTAAGATTAAAAATGATTACCTACAATGATAACCTAATAAAAAATAACTAATGAATGTCATATGATTAATGATTGAATAAGAAATGATTATAGAGTGATTGAAGAAATATTAACTAATTAGTAACTTAGTAATGATTAACTAGTGATTATAGAATGATAAACATTGTAAAAAATTTTATATGAAACATTAGTATCAGGGTCTAGGATATAAGAAAATGTTTTAAATTTTTAGTATCATAAAGATTATATAGTTTTGAAATAATAGTTATTATTATTAATTATTTAATATAGATTTATTAATGAATAACATAGGATTAAAAATGGTTACATATAATGATTAGATAATGATAATTATGATCATATAAAGTGAAATAAAGGACAATAATCATATTAAATAACACATGAATTCTTTACAACATGCAAGAAATACCTTGGCATTTTTCAATTGAATGCGGTTTAGATGAGATGAGTCTCACTTCAAATATGAGGAAAAATCTAACTTATTTTTAATTAGTAGCTTAACATCTGTAATGGATATGTACTTATCTTTTGAACTTTGAAACGTTTTTGGCCTTCAAATGACATCTATGAGGAAATCTAAGACATTTCATTAGAAGGCCTAAAGCTTTTGAAAGTTAAAAAGTTAAGTACATATCCTTAGAATATATTATTTATATTCTAATTAAAATAAGATACATTTTACCTCATGTCTGATGCGGGACTCATCCCATCCAAAACACATTCTATTGAAAAATATCAAGGAATTTCAAGTATGTTATAAAGAATTAATGTGTTATTTAATTCGGTTGTTCTTCTTTATTTCACTTTACATGATCATAACATTCATTTTATTAATGATAAATAATGTAATTTGATTTTTCCTCTTCTTTTTACCTATGTTTTCAAAACATTATCTGATTTATATTCAAATAAATGATTTATATAATGAATCCTTTTTATCAAATTTTAGGATATAAAAAGGTGTCTTAAAATTACATTCCAATAAGTATTATATGGCGAACCATCATTGTTAATATTAGTTAAAATATCATTATATTGATCAAAAATAATTTTTGATGTAGACAGTCATGTTTTTCTGTATGTACTTTTATGGGGAGGTTATTTAAACTGAGAAAGGAGAATCATACATAACACAACCAACAAAAGTGGTTATTATAGTTGATTGTGTAACCCTAAGTGAAATTAAAGAAACAATTCATGGTTCCTTAAATCCAGGACCTATTAAAGTGATCAGGTTTATGCACTATAAGAATTTTTAATTCCCAGTAACACTATGGAATCTAGCGTATCCATTGGTTGATGATGTGCAGCAGGTCCAACCAATAAATTTATTTTCTGAGTTGTTAGATGGTACCATGATAGAGTTATATATTGATGTTTCTACTGTACGAAAATAACATCCAGTTGTATGAACACACATACATACAAGATTTTTTTAAGATGGTCTGCCCCATGAAATTGTACTTATTCCAATTGATGAAGAAGAGGACAACCTAGATGATCTCCCATATATACATGTTAATATGAATTATGATGATGAGTTTAGTAATCATAGAATAGATGGTGACAATAGTGCTGGTGAGGAGGGAGGACCAAAAGTTGGGGAGGACATTTTTAGAAATGGATTATTTTACAACAAACTTGATCCACAATAAATCAACCACAACCCATTGTATCTTGGGTAGAAGCAACGACACATGTGCATGAATTTGAATACAATATTCTCACACCTACAAATGATTTTCCTAAAGTTTTACTATATAGGTTTTGTATTACACACATTTCTTGAAATTTGCGGAAAGCATTCCACAGTGAACCAATGAAGAGGGAAATCCTGAGGCTTGGTATGCCTTGTCTTTGTTATTGTTCACTATTTCAACATGAAGAAAAATCAATTTACGTGAAATATAATATCTTCTTGTGTAGCTCATGAGCAATATAGACTATGGTTTGAAGTAAATTTCACACAAACTTGAAAAGCCTAATTAAAATTTTATGGCTATATGATGCAAATTCCAAAAAAAAATGGACATTGGTATTTGAAGGGAGGATGAGTTACGAACATATGAAAACAAACATTATGTAGTGCATCAATGTTGTCTTCACTAGGATTTGAACATTAACTATCACTACACTATTTCATGATACATTATATCATTTCATGAATTAAATTATTGATAGAAAAAAACTTTCCTCGGAAGGAATTCACCAGGGGCTAAGTTATGGAACACACTTTCAATGAGAGATTGAAATAAACATTGAGGAATCTTATGGTTATCATGTATGAATTTTTTTAAAAGAATAATATCAATTATATGTTCAAGATCATTTAGACACCATCATAGATAGTATCAAGGAAAATTCAGGAATTACTAGAAATGAGGAAATTTCAATGTTGAATCATTTAGGTCTTATGGCTTCCATGTGAACACTCCATCGCAACATGTGCCTCTGTGAACATATCATGGGAAGAATGTGTTGATACAATGTTCTGGATAGAGCCCACTCCTAACTGTTATTCTAAACCATGGACACCTATTGGGATGTTTTGTTACCTCCCAATGCCCAATGGCTAGCTCATAGTGATACCTAACATCAATCAGTTTCATACCCATGGGAGACCGAAGGCTAACAGGATGCAGAATTAGATGGGTCGGCCTCAATAATAAGGGAATAGTTTCAGATGCACCATCTTTCATCAAGAATTTCATAACTGGAAACAATTCCATAACATTGTTGGGTCTATTTAACACTCATATCCATAATGATTTATTATCATTATGGTGATATTCTCATATTGTAAATTATATGTTGTTATCTCTTTATTTTGTATCAGTTTCCATAACATTTTGTGACTGATATTCTAAAAAAATTATATAATGATATAATAGTATAATATAATATGGTATAAAAATAAATCATAAAATTTTAGAATAATAAAGACTATATGATCATCCATATTTTCTAATATTATTTACACTATTAGAATCATGATCGAAAAACATTTTTGACATACAGATTATTGTTTTACCTATGTGTACTACTATAGGAAGGTTATATAAATTCGGTAAGGAGATTTTTATAGCACACAAACACCAACAGTGGATAGTATAGCAGATTTTGTAACACAAACTGAACTTCAAGAAAGAATTTGGGGGAAATAAACCATGTAGCAGGAGGAACAATGACAACGATGATGCTGATGGAATGAAAATACGTTATCACCATCGCCTTTATCACCAATCCTCTTGTGTCATGGTTCATTACCCCAAAATTCATTCATGAAGTTCTGTTAGTGTTATAGAATGTGTTTTACGGAAAACTATTGTTGGTTGTACATTATAACAAGATCTATGCTCAATATGAAGACATGCCCTTATTCGTTTTCTATCTGATCATCATCACAGCATGTGCATTTGTGAAAAATAATTTTCATTTTATATAATTGTCTGACTTCCCCAAATACATTTACATTAAAATAACAATATGGAATTCAATGTGACATTAAAATGAATATAAAAAGTGCATTTTAGATGATAGTAACACATAATCAAAGAGTCCGTGGATAAACCATCAATCATACATGTGAGAAAATAATAATGAGGTATACCATCATGTGGACAGTCATACATTAATTACAAATAACATCATTTTCTAAAAAATCATTTAAATAATGATGAAAAAATGTTTATATATATAGTTATATGAAACCATATCTTACAAAGAACCAGTTTCTATGAAAAACCTATCATAACAACACATTAGTAATATTCTTTTTAAAACATGAAGACATGCCCATTTCTTTTGGTAAAATAACTTCATAAAAAATGTGAATAAAACTGAAATTTCATATATTCTAAAATTTATAACATTATTTATGAACATAATGTTATATTTACATTAGACACTTGTGAATCATTTCATTTTATTATGAAAAAATGGAGGATTCCATACTTCTCACTAAGTAGCATAGGAATGTTTCTCATGTCATGTTAGACTGTGGTGAGGATTGATCGATTAGGGTGCATCAAGCGCACCATATTAATCACACAGAGCCTCCACCTTCCATTAGACCGTACTTTCACTGTGATGGCTTCTACAACATTGGTGTATCATATTTCAAAATGGTTTACCATCACCTTCTTGTTGTACTTGTGAAGGGGTAGAGACCAGAAATACACACATTCCCCCTTCTCCGGAGAGAGATGACCTTCACCCTCTAGGATGTTGCAGTGCTTCTTAGTGTTCCTATCTTGGGGGAAGCCATTATTGGACCCACCTATGCATCATGGACTAACCTTGTTCAGTGATTATTAGGGATCAACATTTTGGCAGCTTGTAGGGCTATAGATGGCGGGTCGATATTTATGGCATGGATTGAGACAAACTTTCAGCATTTACCAGATTATGCTGAGGAACAATCTATAATTCTTTATTCCCATGCATATATATTATGTCTCATTAGAGGGACATTATTTGTTTATCAATCAAGAGTGCACATGCACATGATTTATCTATCCCTACTAGAGGAAATTGATTGGGTCGAGATGTACAGCTGGGGATCGACCTTGTTGGCATACACATACAGATCATTATATAGGGTATCCCGCTATGACCACATAGATCTTAGGGGATGTGTCATACTTCTTCAGATGTGGGCATGGGATCACATACCCTCATTCCTCCCTCGTCTTTCTTGTTCGCCACACGATATAGAGGTGCAACATGATGCTTTGTGTGGATGTTGGTATGATCACTCATCTCTATTTGTTTCTAATCCTACTAAGAGTTATTTAATTTAATTTCTCATTATTTTTCACTATATATGTTTTATTTTACAGGTGGTTTTATAGACCCAATTTTAGCACAGTTATGAGACACAATTTGGGTGCATATCATCACAAGTTAAACTATAGCTTACCCAACCAGGTATGTATATACAATCCATCAATTTCTAAAAAATTTAATAATAGAATCAATTTGTGTGTTTAGTAAGGAGATATTTAGACAAAGGACACATGTCATTTTGGATTAAGTTGCAGTCATACTAGACTCCACTGAACCAGTTTCCACAATACAATACTTTAGGGCTTAAGAAATCTATTATTTTAGTGCACCTAATTCACTGTCATATTATTGAGGGGGGAACAACATGATAGAGTAATAAAACTATTTTTTTGGTTCAGCTAATTCCATTAACACCGAGACAAATATATAGGCTTCATGAAGTGAACATGACAGGGAGGTAGGATGCAGATTGGCACTAAGTACATTCCGACTATCTCAACTGCATGTGAAGATGTGAAGAGTTTTGTCTCTAGGGTGTACCTACAATGTGATTCTTTCTTTTGAAGTAGGTCGAGTATGAGCCATAGTATAGAATGACGTCTATACTATATCATACCTGAAATGACAGATATATTCATAAGATTTTAGGTCAATAAATTTACAATAGTTATTAAACAATTTTCTAATTCATTTTTAATCACATTACATGGAACTCACTCAGAGCATCTTGATTCCATTAGTGATGAAGATGAAGAGGGGGTCCTTATTTAGGTAGTGATCCATTCGGAGGCACTGGAGCTGATGTCAACTTATCTTTTACTTTTTGATAGCATCATTGAGATTCCAGTCTAACGGGAGGAGGTTCTCTCCCCGTAGGAACATCCTGCAACAGCTGCTCGTGTTGGGGATCCATGAAGACGATGATGTAGACAACATCATGCTGCAAGTGACACCTCACCTATTTCATAGGTAGTGGTCATACCTATAGTAATCTAGCCTCATCTGATTGAGGATGTTCCTCAGGAGGCATGAGATTCTTCTTTCTTGATAGGGTATCCGTAGTTCTCTCAAACATGGGTTCCAGATCCATCACATCCGTGGGGTAAAAATTCATTACATCCTTGGGGTCAAGATCTAACGTAGGCTTGGTTCCCCACTATGATGATGGAATTTTATTCTAGTACCCTATTGGGAGAAGGATTCGGGTCACATTACAACATGAAGTAGATAGCTCCTCCCACAAACACACTGGTGGAGGATGCAATAATAGATGTTCCAGTGCCCGAGGATCATCCCTTTCAAGGTCATAAAACTCCACAATGAACTCGAAGTAGATTTCCTATTCATAGACCACCATGTGGGATGTAATCCCCTCACTATATACACAGACATTACTTTTACTTTTTTGTTTATATGTTTTATGTCTACTAAAATGAATATACTATTATTACTTTCATCCTTTTTTATATATTTTTCCAGTGTCTCAATTTTCATTAATATTGTAGGAAGAAATTATATTTTACAACTCCCAAAAATAACTACTTGAAAAAAGGAATAATTATTAATTTACAAGTAGATAACTATAAAATCTTATAAAATATACAACATAAAAACAATGTAAATAAAATTCAAAAGATAACTGAAACATCTAAAATGTAGTTCAAAATAAAATGACAATCATTAATAAAATACAAAAATTAAAATGAAAGGATTATAAGAAAACATTATAATAATTTTTCTAATGTTTTTAAAAAATACTAAAATATATTTCATAATAAAACATTGATGAATTTGGAACACTATATATTAATTCTAACCCTCGATATTGAACCCTACCAAAGAGTCTTTTTCTCTTCCTTGGCCATTTCTCTCATCAACTCCAATTTTCACCCAAGGATATTTATATAAACATGAAGATAAATTAAAAATCATTCTTAATTATTTAATATTTTTCAAATTTTACCATCACAAAATCTATTTCTTAAAAACAAAACATTATCACATTCATTATCCTTGGTGACAACCAGTTCTCGATCTGATGAATGCATGTCAAAGTATACATGATAAATATGGTAACTATATCTCTATCTGAAGTGTACACCATGATGAGCGATCAATTTGGATGATTGTGGAGTTAGAGTATCCCCACTGTGAGTCATTTATAAAAAGTTATGTGGATGGAAACCAAGGTTCTCTGATACCAGTCTTTGGTTACTCAGGAGTGAGAGCGAAAATAAGGAATGTCGAGGAGGATCCAAATCCCCATACTAGACTTCAAAAGCCCATAAAATATTAAAATTGATACCCATATAAGTAAAAATTAAAACATGGGTAAAAAATATAAGAAATACTCGAAAATAAATTATTCTTTATATAGTAGATATTTTATAGGATTTCAAAGTCACATACTTGAATCATTTTTAGGTTTCAAGTTGGTGGGTTTGAAAGCTATAAATTATTTTTCATAAACAATTTTGACTAAATTATTTTTATTTTGGACTATTTATAATATTTTTAATCAATGAATAAATTTTAATTTATATTTTTCTTATAGTTTATATTTTATAGGATTTAAATGTTACATACTTGAATCATTTTTATGTTTCATCATAATGGATTTGAAAGCTTTAAAATTATTTTTTGTGAATTTGTTTTATGAAATTCTTCTTATTTTAGACAATTTCATATATGTTTAATATATATTTTAATTTCAATTTATATTGGTCTCATATTTTATATTTTATAGGCCTTCAGAGTGACATACTTGAAACATTTTAAATTTTCAATTTGGTGGTTTTTAAAGCTAATACATTATTTTTCGTCAACATATTTTATGAAATTTACTAATGTATCAACTTATTATTAAATTTTTAATCCATGTTTCAATTTTAATTTATATTGGTCTTATATTTTATATTTTATTGGCTTTCAATGTCACATAGTTGAAATATTTTTAAGTTTAACATTTTTGGCTTTTAAAGTTTACAAATTATTTTTCATCAACATTTCTTTCGAAATTATTTTGTTGTTTGAAAATTTATTATATGTTTAATCCATGTTTTAATTTTCATTTATATTGGTATTATATTCTATATATTATAGTCTAGATAACTCACATAATTGAAACATTTTTATGATTCATGTTTGTGGCTTTGAAAACATATAAATTATTTTTCATCAACATTTTTTTGGAATTTTTATAATTTTTAACTATTTATGATATTATTAATCCAAGATTTAATTTTAACTTATATTGGTATTATAGTTTATATTTTCTGGTCGAGCAAATTCATATGGTTGAAACATTTTTATGTTTCATATTGGTAGCTTTGAAAGCTTATAAATTATTTTTAATCAATATTTTTTACGAAATTCTTTTTATTTTCGACTATGTAATATATGTTTAATCCTTGTTTTATGATTCATTTATATTGGCCATATATTTTATATTTTGTATTATAACAATTCCATATACTTAAAAAATTTCTAAATCCCTTATCAGAAATACAGAATGTTTTGTATCGGAAAGAGAGAACTTGAATCTCCCATCAGAAATGCAGAATAATTTCAAGGGAAGTCCTCTTATAAAAGGGAGCCATGGATGATGGTTTCTGTCAGAATCTAGAATGATGTAATGACAGTACTACAGGATATTAAATATGGGATAAATTATGCTGAAAAGTTTTGGTTTAATTTATTTATATATAAATAATGAAAAAAAATAAATAAATTTTTTTAATATATAAAAATGAATATTTAAAATAATTTCAAAAAATGTTTTAGGGGAAAGGTGGCTGCGCCACTACCACATTGGGACTCAACATACAGCTGGTAAATGAGATGATGCATTTGCTGCATATTTTAAAATTATTTTAAACCTATGATTTTTAAAAAAAATCAGAAAAAAAATAAAAAAACACTTCTATTGAAAACTAGTTCATTTTTTGATCACATTCTACATTAGAAAAGACTCATCTTCATCCAGATCGAATTCCATTCAGATGGGGGAATTTGTAGGGTCTTGAAAACTCTAAAAGGGAATACAAATACTCCCACAAATTTTATGAACGAAAATGATGTATTTTATATTTAATATTTGGAAATAATATTGAAGAAATTAAATTTAGCAAATGTCCAAAGTGGTCCTCTTACTGATTTCCATGAGTGGTACGTGGATGGTGTTTCCCGCAAACCAAACGATATGCAGAAAGCCCAAAAAATCATGGCCCATGTGGTATTGGATGAAAAAATAAGAAATTTACTAAAAAAAGTGGAATAGCACTAAACCCTAATGAACAACATCATTGTTGGAATGGAGGTATATAAATTCCACCCAGAAACTATGGCCCCATGAACCATGGCCCCAAGAACTGCATCGTTGGTGAATACATGATGGAGAGGGATGCCCCACACACTGTCCCCAAGAACATGGTTCTTGGGTGTGGGTAAGCAAGATGAATCTCTTGAATTGTTTCATTAATGGGATTGAGGTAGTGGTTTCCACCGCAGAACCACGAACCGTAGCCCTGAAAACCTTGGTTGACCGATTCATCCATAGCCCAGGAAGTTTCTTCATGGGCTTCCAAAAATTGTGTCGTGTTACCCAAAGATATAGCTTCCCCAACACTCTATAAAATGATAGAATAGAAGATGGAAAAAGAATGATCATATTTTCAGAGTGCATTGAGTTTATGAATGGAATACATTAAATTAAAAACAATTGATGACGTACGGAACCCCAAACGATTTGCAGTGAGTATAAACACATCCTGAACCATAAAAAGAATGAAAGACTATAATATGGGAAAATTTGAACCTAATTGGAAAACCACAAAACACACTCCATTCATAGATGAACATCCCAAGGAATATAGGACTAATGCCATATTCTTTAATATGGTGCATTATATGGAATATCTCTATGTGAATGACTCCTTGCGCCACGTAGTGATCCACTGAACGAATAGACTTTATCAGTGCCTACCACCATGGTAAGTAGAAAGAACATGAGACCACATTCAACAATGGTACATGGACCACATATAGGTCTATGTACCACCTTGATATGCGGATAGAACCCACATATGCGTACCACCTCGGTATGCAGACACCCCCTCCACCCACATAGTAGTACGTTGTGGGGATGGTACCCCACCCTGCATGAACATGTGGTATATGTAATGGGATAAATTTCGGATTTTTTCGTCCAGGTTAGATCATTACCTTCCATTTCTATCCAATTCTATGAATCCCCTCTACTAATCAGTCCATCGGAACTAGGCCAATGCTTCTTCTAAATCTACCAGGCCCGTATGATAAAACCATCGGGCCCATCCATGCGTACTTTTGAGTTTACATACCCATGGTAAGAGAATTCACATGGATAATCATAGAAAGGGTATGGACCCCCAAAATGTGTCTATGTTTACATTCCCTTGGTAACCCAGGGCCCAACCATGTAATACTCATCGAAGCCTCCCAGTTCTAGGGATTAAGGGTAGTCGCTATATTTTCCATTAAATATGTTAGTTTGTCATGAAAAATGGATCATGCCAACTTTCCCTTTGATGAGGATCAATTATTATCCCTTTTCCCACAACTCATTCTAGGGCACTCTCCCTGAGCTAATCCCGTAATTTTCCATGGGATGTGGCGCTCTTGATCCGATTAGGATCAAGATGAGACATGTTTCCAAACGTGCCTATCCTAGTTATCAACACAGGAGAGGAATTTTTCACACTCAAAGCCCCACTCCCTCCATCCCATTGGGCTCCAATACCGTCTATCAGCAGATGAAGTGGGATATGTGATCTCCAAATCCACTACCTCCTCTTGTTTCTCACACTAGACATGACTTTCATGGGCATAGAGGTTTGTGGTGATCATGAAATCTATGTATCCCCAAAACCTCGGCACCCTCCTAGGTGTAAGCCCCAATCAAACCATAAAGTCATTATGAGTTGAGATCCTTTTAATGGTTCTAGAAAAGATGTCAACTTCCATGTGTAAGAGCCACCAAAAAATATTTGAGAACATTGATTCCTACTCTAAACAGGATATGTAGGATGCCTGTCTGAAGGCCTGAGCTCAAAGGGGTTCTTTTTAATGGTCCATCCCAAATCATTCCCCTCACAAATTGGACTTCCATTATGTTATAATCCCCAACATAAACCAATCTATGTGGGATTTGGTTCCCAAATAACAGGAATACATTTAAAGACTCCCGGACATCCAAAACCAACACCCAAATCAATATACTGTTCACTAGGCCATATCCACGGTGGGGCCATATCCACCTAGGAGACCATGCCTCTACAGAGCGTCTTGGGCTGCTTCGGTATAATTTCCACACGGAATATTTACATGGAATCATCTGCCAAGGAGTCCTTCCCAAATGACCCTAAACTGCTTCGATGGGTCACCATCACATGACATTAATAGGTGATGTGTCCAGTTGAGTGGCACTAAAACTATGTAGGTTCTTATGCCACTACGAGGATATGTAAGAAGTTAATATTTAGGATTAGATTCCGATATCAAAGAAACCTATATCCTCCATGGATAATGATAAACTCCATAGTGCCACATCATGGGGTTTAAACTAGAATTCTATCAGTAATTCTTGACCCATGCATCTGTATTGTAAATCTTGCAACCCAGGGGTAACCCACACATACTTGGGATGGAACCAAGCATTAACAAACATATGAACTTTTATTAAATCTGTAAGAGAGTCCTAGACTAGGCAATAATTCCCCCCAACAGGGTCTGAGGAGACTGACCTACCATCTTCTGGACAAATGGAGGTCATATGTGTCATTGGCCAAATCGTCATCCAACAAGCGGTTTCCTTTGGAATGAATGTCCATGAATCATGGATACATTGGTAATTGGTTGTTTCGATCTCCAAGAACAATCCATCAGACATCATCCGAGGACAACGTACCTGATGTAAGACCCTTCATAATAATAGACAATGGGTCACGACCCATTGGGCCGTTTTTACCGCACTCGTATGACTCGAAATGGGTAAAACAATGATATAAAAATTGAATAAATTTCAAAAAAATATTAAAAGTTGATAAATAGTATATGTATGTAAAATTAACATAAGAGAAGTTTCATATATGAAAATTACAGTTGTATTAAAAACATATTAAATATTAATCAATAAATACAAAAAATGAATGATGTTAAAAGTATTTTGCAAATAAAAATAAAAAAATAAAAAAATAATATATATTTATATATATTAAAATTAAAATCCAATAAATAGATTAAATAATATTAAATGAATAAATATTGAATCTCTATAAATTATTTAAAAAAATAAAATAACGCAAAACATTATTATTGAATAAATTATATTAAATAAATTCATGTTAAAAAAGAGAGAAATTTAATTATTATATTAATAGATTGAAAAACATATTTAAAAAATTAAAAAGTGATTAATTATATAAAACTATAAAAAAAATATATAAATGAATATATGTTTAAATGGAAATAAATATATATTAATTTTGTAAATTAAAGAAGTACTAAAAAATAATCTATAATTATTATATATATATAAATATTGAAAATAAATGAAATTTAAAATATTAAATAAATAAAACTAAAATATGAATAATTTCAAAAAATATGAAAACATTTATTAATGAAATAATTATTAATAAAAATGAATAAATGTAATTTGTATTTATATATTAATTTTTGACATTAATAAATAATATATTATATATATATATATAGAATAAATAAAATTAAAATATTTAAAACTTATTGTTTCAATTATTAAATATTAAATATTAATAAAAAATATATAATATGATAATATTGACAATATTTATTATTATTTTATGCTTGTCTCTATAAAATCAAATTATTTTATTATATTTATACGTCTAAAATTATTGTATGAAATGTTACGTGTAACGTATTTTTTTAATTTGTTTAATTAGTAAATAAAATATTTATTATTTGATATATATGATATTTTGATAAAAATTACATCGATAAAAGTAGTTATCTTGATTTTTATTTTTTTATTTGATAGAAGACACCTTTTAGTTAAATTAATAATCCATTTTCACTAAATATATTGAATATAATTTTATATCACTTATAAAAAATAATTCATATTATAGAAATATTATTTATGAAATATATATATATATATATATATATATATATATATATTATTTTATATGAAATATTTATATAAACATATTATATATCATGAGAAAATGTATATTTAGTCATATTCAAACAATATTTAATAAAATATGTTATATTTTTATCACTATATATATATATATGTTTATATATTAATATTTTATTTTTAATGATATAATTTTTATTGGAGTGTAAAATTTAACACCAATAAAAAACTCTCATAAAGGGTACCATTGTCGGGACATTTATCTAGCCCTATTAAATGTTGTCTTAGTATATTTTAATTTTTAAGTTTTCCTAAATATTATTTATATATTGATAATTTCATATAATTTATATTTTGAAAATTTCTTATAAATTATACTTTTATAATTATCTCCCAATATTTCCTTATAAATTACCATTTGATAATTCAATTTAATTACCTCTTAAAATCCTTATAAATTATCCATTGATAATATGATGTATTCATCACCTTATAATTATGATAATTATCCATCTATTGTTTCTTCATAAATATCCATTGGTAAAAAAATTATAGATTATCCTGCACTAAATGGTGTCATTACCCTTTGATAATTAGTTATAATTATCCCTAGTAATTCCATTATAATTATCTTATGAGAATCCTTATAAATTAACCCTATTAAATATAAGTAATTATCATCTGAATATTTCATACCTATCTTGCAATAATTTGGGTAATTATCCTTTTATAATTTCATACAATTAATTTAGTTAATTCCATAAAATTATCATTAGATATATATGTAAATTACCACTATATAATTTTGGTTTTATAATTCTATAATTCAACCTTTTTATAGATTATGAGAAGGAAATAAAAAAAGGAAATAATAAATAAAATAGAATAATCAAAACAAATACATTTTAATAAGTACAAAATGCATTGGATGATAGCTCATTGTGCGCTAGATCCAGGGACAATAAGAGCACTATTCAGATCAGGGGGATTCAAGGATCATGTACGGAGGAGTTTTGGGATCCTGTAAATTCTACAAGATCAACCAACACCGAATAAGAAATGGTTTGTCTATACGCATATGGAATACTTAAACCCCAAACTATATCATGATTTAATTCATGTTTAATCTAAAACTTGAATTTGATGAGATTAAATTCACTCTGTTAAGGAGTTTCAGTATTTATTGGATAAAAAATAAGGATTCTTATGGTTCCAGATCAATGTCACATCAACTATGAAGTACCAACATATGGGGAAGAACAATGATGGATAAAATGAATTTAATAAATAATTTAATTATAATATAATAAAAATTGTTTTTAAAAAATATCCTTAAATATGATTTAACCATGAACTTGATGTGTAATAATGTTATATTATTCCTAGGTAAAACCTTATATGTTAGAAATAATGGTGGTCTTAAATTTCTCAAAGAAGATATTTTTTGATTGATATTACATTATTATCAAAAACATAATATATGTGTAATGTAACTTATTACCCTCAATTGTGATCTTACCAAACACCTAATGTAAAGAATGGTTATATAGTTCTTAGGGTAAATCCCCCATTTTGGTTTTAATGGATGTTTTATATTTATCATATAAGACCACATTTGGGAGATATTCTATTATTTATGAAAAAATACATTCACCTGATAATATATAATTAATATGTTTATTATATCATTGACCACAAGGATTTCTTATATTTAGGTGAGTTTAATGTCATGTGGGGTTACATGATGTTTACACCAATTACACACCGTGTACATCAAAAAAACGTTATGTCTTAGTTGGGTGGTTAACTTGTGAAATGTATTGACAACATGTACAAATCCACAAGACATGATGTCATTGAAATAACACATTCATTTTTTCGTTGAAACATGGATCCCAAAAATTAATTTAACAATACATGTTGCGCCTCTATACCTTAAGTCCAACAACCTAGACTCCTCTGGATAAGATCATTAATTGTTATTCATTTTTTCTTGTCTAGTTTTTTGTCATTCGAACTAAATAAACATGTTATCTTAACTTTGGTATTAGTAATAAAAATCCATCAATGAAAACCTTACGGAATTTTTTTAATTAATCAATCCAATAATAAATTTTTATAAATTATAAAATAGTTATACTTGTATTGCATAAAGAAACTAGGGAACAAATAAATTTTTATACTAGTTCCCCACAATGGTTTCTCATTTGTATCAATGGATAATATATAAAATACTTTATGAATGATACCTCGAAACCTTCTAAGAGGTATTTTTTCAAGATGAATTTATAATAAATTTAAAACTATAATTGACTTTAACATGATAAATTTTATTTGATCAATTCATTTTCCACTATTATTATATCATCATTATGGTGGATAATACAAGATATTATTCATCTATTATTTTCTATATATTCTCTATGAATCTAAAAATAATTCTCTTGGAATTCGAGGTGTTAGCTTGGTGAAAACTAGTGCTTTGTGTTTTTCAACAAAAATCACAATAAATAATCTCTTATTCTCTATTATTTATGAGGTTGAGGTATGAGAATATCCTTATAGGTCTTGAGATAATATCAGGACTCTAATTTTTCAAAACCATTCATTCCTTATAAAATTAAATAAATAGAAATATATACCTAGGGTTAATCTTTGATAGTATATATTAGACCCTCTATCAACCACAAGACATATGTTTATGAATATTTTCATATAATTTCTAGGTTTTCATTATAAAGTAGAAATGTTATAACATTTTGATGATATGGATACTCTAGATTCATTATCACATTACAATTATATAATATAACAATAATCTTGTGATATGTTTTTTATTTATAATTTGGTAATCGAAAGTACAAAGTCAGGTGAAACTGTGTAAATGACTCCAACATATGGGATGCACCTCTTCTTAGTCTACACAGAATAGACTATTTGGGAATGAATATATCACATTCTTCATATTGAATGTTTTTTATATCCATGGTTAGTCTTTTTCTTTGAATCGGGTTTGAGGAGTTTTATTGGTTTATGTGGTATTATATGGGTTCTAAAATATTCTGACACCATACACACCAATTTTATATTATCATAAGCCTTTGAAAAAGAAATATTCGTATAGCATAAATAATTTTCAATTAATTCATAATCAAATACTCTATATCATTTTATATTATATATTCAAATCCCCATCATTTTCCATAATATATAGATATATATTATACAACTTCTTCTAAATCACTAAAAGTGATATGTGATATCACATATATAGATATAATATTTACTTTTTATCACGTATATATTGAATAATATAACTTAATCAATAATTGAATATAGATGTTTTTATCTCCATATCATTCTAATTAATATTGAAAAACATATTATCTTCCAAATTTAGATTTAAAATATCTCTCTATATATTGTAGTGATATTGGTCCTCATTTTGAAAGTAAATATTACTCAATCATTAAATTTTCTATCAGATATCATTTGGTTCAATACATGACCCTATAGAAAATATCCAACCACATCATATCATATATGATATTTTTTTATATTATTTAATGATATATTTAGTTCTCTAAATTTTAAAATATTCTGAAATTTTATATTTTTTACAAATATAAACATATTTTTCTCTAATACCACATATGGATTTAAATCAATTCAAGAAAGTCTAAATTTAGTAGAGAAAACTATTCCAAAATCCATGATCTATTTTAGTATAGGTTTAACGAAAATATAAATAAATGAAGGAAATATATTTTTTATAAAGAATATGAGTTATTCCCCCTCAGTATTTAATCAAGTTCCCTTTATTAGCAACCTAATAACTCTATATTTCCTATGAATTCCACCAGATATATGAAATATTGATCAAATACATCGGACTACTATTTTCATTTTAGTAAACTAGCACCCTAACATCAATAGAAATTTGATAGAAAGAAATAATTTTTTATGTACTATTTCATTTAAATATATTTTAACAATATAAAATCCCAAATGATATCATTTATTGACTCAGACTAGGATAAAACATGGAATAATCACCTCCACTAATTTTCAAGGTTCAAAAACTAGCACTAGGTAACTGATTCAATCATCTTGTAACTGTTTACCCTCATCGAATTAAACCTTGGTGAATACCTTATTCTACAATAATTCTATTATAAAACATACATATGTCATTCTCCCAAAAATAAAAAACCTATAAACTAGTGGGTTTTTGTTATTCCAATATAATAATATAAAATGACCACGTATATGATTAAATATAGTGAACCAATTGAATCCAACTATATTTATAAAATAAATAGACATATTTAAAATAATAAAATTATATAAAGTTTCTAATAGGACAAATATGGGCCTATATACCCTGAGAGCGGGGTGAATTAGGGTATGGATATTCTTTTCAAAATTCTTCCTGCCCCACTGGATCTTGACCTATTTATTACAAGGGTCAGATTTTTTGCACTTGTGTGTTTATTATGATCACTTATTTTCATCTTTATCTGATGATGGTGCGTTGAATGCAATGAATGGAAGAAAGCAGACAGTCACTGAGATTTTAACTTGGTTCACCCTCACTGGGATATGTCCAAGGAGCATACAATGGCGTTGTGCCGCTGTACCAAATCCACTAAAGATCACTGCCAATAATGTTTGGGATAGATCACTTCTATGCCCAGGCACACTGCCATTACAATGTTTAGGGTCATCTCACTACATACCCAAGGGTCACTCCCTTTTCATATCTCTTTGGCTCCCTGCCGGTAAAATGTATAACCTACTTCCTCTTGCTTTTCTCACTACACTTGGAAGGGATCCAATCATAGTTTATAGACCTACAGGCCTCTTAATTTTCATTAATATTTGAATCCTCAACTATTGATATATTCTCTATTAAATTTTAACATTCATCCACTGATGAATACTCTTTTTCCCCTGAACACTGGGAAATTCATTTGGAAAAACTTTTGCAAACCACCCTACATCGCGAGCCTCCCAATTTCATGAAGCTCAAACAAGCCTTCGTGAAGCTCCTTCCTTTTCGCGAAGCACTCTCGTGAAGCAGTCTTGGGAAGAACTATCGCGAAGCTCAATTTATTGTATAGAGACTTCCCTCGCGAAGCTTACTAAGCCAACACAGAGCTTGAAACTTTCACAGAGCTAGATTAGCCACTGTGAATCTCTTCTTTTGTGAAACACACTGCCTTCACGAACCACCTTCGTGAGCTGAGAGAAAGGGATTTTCTTCAAAAAAAACTCCCAACATCTCCCAAAGTGGTCGAGGTCTATTTATAGGTGATTCCATCAACCCTTGAACCTTAGACGTGAAGTCAATGCCACATCATCTCAAATCACAAAGCTCCGAATTTCTCGCTGAAATTCTCTCAAAATCGTGAAGCACCATAAAATTTTTCCAATCACGGAGCTCACTGTAATCGCAGAGTGTTCCATAATTTACTTCTCACCTTCGCTGTGAAGCTCCACTCGCATGACGCGAAGCTCCACTCACAATTCCCTTCGCCGCTGAAATGTTCTTCAACTCTACCGTTCACAAAGCTCATCGTAATCGCGAAGCATCACCGTCCAAAATTTTATGGTCTCCATGAATTGAAATCCATGAATCCTACCTCTGTGAAACTCATGCCTTTTCCATATTTAAATTTTATCTTCAAGGATATCCACTTTTCACGATTCTCACCAAACTCCCAATTTTGGACCCCAAAAATTTGGCAAACACTGGAAAACAGTGCCACCCTGTATCTCTTCTTTTTGTACCGCCTACAGATCATCCATTCCTTTTTCATGGTTCTTTTTCAACATGGATTGTACACAAAATCTCTAGAACTCAACAATTCATCATGGAAACCTACGTTGTCAACAAACACAATCAAACACATAAATGATGCAATGTTACCTTGAGGGATTTTTTCCCAACAGTTTCCAATATTCAATAGATTCCGCCAACCATTACTATTCTCCCCATTCTATAACATGAAAAGAAATATATCCATTATACTAAATTCTCATTGGATCAGATTTCATTCAAAAACTAGCTAGGTTCTACTCATAACTCAGAATCCATAACTAATATTATGTTCGTGAAAAGGTTAATATATGGGGTGTGAATTCAATAACCTATCATCTTAGATACTATACTTTGATAAATTAACTCTCAAAAGTGATTAATTAGTTGAATCCATGTATATGTCTCTATGAAACATTAATGTATAGTATTTTATCAACAAAAAAATTAAAAAAACATAATATGAAATAGAACGCTCAAATTTAAAATCATGTAATAATAATAGATTCCTCCCACACTACAATGAGGAATTATAATGTAATTACTAAAATATAATTCCCACATTACCTATAGTATTCATTCCAGATTCGAGAGTATTCTTAAAATCCATGATGAAGTTTCCACATCCACATTAGGTAAAAAAAGAAGGAACAATACTATATGTGTGTGAGGGAGATAATAACTGATAGAGATAGAGAATTTTTATGCATTTCTATGTTTGGGTGTATATATATATCAACACCCTCTATTAAGAAAAAAATAAACATATTTTCACACACACGAAAACAAACACACTATATCCTTTTATCAATGAAAAATATAATGATATATTATAAATTTATCCTTTAAAGGAAGTAAAAAATATATATATAGTAGTATACAAACCCCTTTATGACTCATAGAACCAGCACAATCTATTCCCAATAAAACAAATCAGTAAGTCACCATCATGGAAGAGAACTACTGATGGAATGGGTATAAATAAACAATTTATAATTAAATAATATCATATTTTCATACACCAATTAGATAACCCCCTAAATAATAAATGACTATAATTTTATGAGATGGCACAATAGCCATATTAAAATATAATATAATCTATATCATCGTTTAGAAATCTATTTTAATTTTTTTATTTAAATAAGGCAGTTTAAGGATGTGTTTATTGGAGAAAAGTGATTCTCATTAAGAGAATCCCTAAATACCCTATCTTGACGAAATAAAGACACATTTATATCCCACATAAATCATATTACATAACCCATATAAGTCACTAAATCATTCTCCTGACTCAACCAACTAATCCTAAATGTGGTATTCAAAAAATTAATATGTAGAGACCTGAGTTTTAATGGATTTTGAAACCTTGAGCAGAATTTTGTAAAACATATGGGTTCTTATGAGGGGTAAAATCATAATTTATCCTATCAGATGATCTCATGTAATTTTTTTGACCACTCTGTTGTTGCCACATTAAATAACATACCCTATAAAAGATTAATGGTGGAATTTTGATCTATTCTAGTTCTGGAAGAATATTTAAAAATTAATTTAATGATAATTAAAAAATTCATGTGGTTTAGGTGAGAATATCTTTTGAATGGAGTGTTGGATTGAGATTCTGACATTACAGTTTCGTCTATAATGAGGGGGTTTTCCTTTGTGAGGTATAATCTTGTGTCAGGTTCCATGAATCAGATCAGTTGTAAAAATGGAAAATTACTTGTATAATAAAAAGAAATAAAACACCCCCCCACCATTTGAGGTCCCAACACATGGAGGGGGGAGGGAACCTCTATACACATGATGGCCGATCCAAGAGGGAAGGGGTGGGATATTCGGCTAGAAATCATCCATAGAGTATATTGTGACTTGATCGAGGTACAAAAACTTTTGAGGGCATGTTTGGAACCAAATCTTAGATGCTTATTCCATGAAGTTGGACGACTTTTCATTTTTACTCCATGATATCCATTGATTAATTGTTTTCATGTCTTATATCCTTATTTTAACTACTAAGGACCCCATTCGGGTTGATCTATGCTTATTTGGGGAGAATGGGGTTTTAGGAGGATTGAAGGGGTTTGTAATTTGGAACACCGATTTATAGGTCATGTGGCTTTATGAACCCATGCCATTTGTTGGTCTTTTTCAAGGAATAAGAAAAGAAGATGACTGCATGATGGGTAGTCTGTAGTGTACACTATTTAGTGACACTCGTCATGAGGTAGATCACATCTCTAGATAAACCATGTAGAGTGGTATGGTTTTGAAGGGTACAGGGCAAGACCCTGTGTGGGTGACACATCTTGTGTAATTACACAACAAGACAAGGACCCATGGAAAATCCATTTAATGTACATAGGTAGATTCCCAATGTATGGTACATGTCATGTACCTAACTTACATGCCATGAAAAAGGGTTTTACACACCATTTTTTTCTATATTCTCATGTGGGGCAAGGGAAGAACACAACATGTTCTCGATTATGCACTTTGTGTAATGCCCTTTGGGTATCCATTATTGGGTTTTGGTGTTTTATGACTCTGAGATATATTGGGACTTGTGGGTTGTATATTTTGAGTGTTTTCATGTAAAAATTGTGATGGTGGGCTCCTTTTAGGATATATAGGACTTATGGATGGTGTTTTGGACCATGGTAGTTTATTAGAAGGGTTTTCTTAAGGAATGGATTCATAATCCTCCACCAAGATTGGGTTACGAGATACAAGTCCCAGGTAAGGGTTGTAAGCTCATTTTAGGTGTATCCTGTCTATTCCATGGAAAGTAGTTTGTTTCTCATTTTATGGATTTATTAAGGGTATAGAGTAAAATCTTTTGGGAGATCTTGGGTTGTCCATGCATATTGGGACCCGTTGCTCATGGTTAGAGAAGTTGAGTATTAGATACTATGTTTAAGGATTAGGGTGGTTCGAGCCTTTGGTCTTAGTTGATATCGTATGATGGTGGTTAAAACTAGTTTTTATTGTAGTTTTGAGTTGAGTTTGAGGGACTCATGAGGATTTCCATGGTGTGATGGTTCATGATCACGAGATCAATGGATTCCATATTACATTGTTGAGAATTGTTTGGGGAATGGGTTTTCATATTGATGTCTTATTATCTTGTTGTGGATCAAGGATCAATTTGAGGCTAATGAGGGCTTCATGAGTATGTTTTTAATTATGGGATCAGTTTAATACTTTTATGAGATATTGATACCCTTCATAATGTGTTTTACACATTCTTTGACATTTAGATATTTGAAAATCCAAATTTGGATTCCTCTATTATTGTGTGGCCACATAGGGCCTATTTTAGACATAATAAATTAGACGACCATGGGCGGATGCGTGTGATGAAGTAGTTATTGTTGTGATTAATACCTTAGTAATCAAGATGTTATATGATCTGGTGGTCTAAGATCTCTCTGGCCATGATGGACATATATTTATCCCTTATTATGTTTTTCTTTTTTGAGGAAAAGACGTGGATTATACCCATGTGGTGGCTTTCATATGATTAGGTTGTTACATTTTTGTAAACAGTTTGCTAGTATGTTTTTGGAAGGATGATAGAGTTGGATATATGATCCATATGTAGGGATTCAGATATCCAAAATTGATATTGTTATCCCCTTCTTTGGAGTCCATACTGATAGACAATTTACGGATTTAGTGTTGGACTAAGTTTATGAAAATATTGTTTTATACTATTGAGTATAGAGTATGTGATGTCACAAGTATGTGGCTTGGTGCTGGACTCATGTTTCATGCATATGAGTTATACTTTGGATATGGTTTAAAATTGAGTCTTTCGACACTTATATTATACTTCATGGTTAGAGTCCAAATTTATTCTCTTAGTGATGACGGCTTGCCAAGTGGAATAAAAGGTTGTAATGATGCTTCTTCTCCTAGGTTTGGGCCTGAGTGATTCTATGGGAACCTTAATTGTTATTTATATATTTTGGTTGGATTTAGGATTCTTTTATGGTGAGTATACTATATGGATTATGTGTGAGAATGAGGCTCTAGACACAGATAATATACTTTTTTGTTCATGTTCAAGATTGATTCTTTGGGAATCTATAGTGTACCAGCTGGGAGGGATGGTAGAATAATGATTTTCATTCACGGTTTAGGTGAAGGACTGATTCTCCATGCATAATTGGTTTGACATATGGTATAGGTTTTAGACCAATTCTCTAGGGATTTTTGTTATGATACTTAATATAGATGTCATACTGATAGTATGGGCTTGGTAGTACTTTTGTGTGGTAACTGGGAATGATGTGTCAAGGTTACCAGTATGTGTTAACATCTCAGGTATAAGTACATGAAATGGTATGACATATATTAGTATGCAGTATTATTCAAATTTCATAGGTGTGTCCTCAGTTTGGTCCGGATTGGTTGTAGCTTCTATGGATATGGATACCATAGTTTATTAGGATTCACTGTCATTATGATGTGCATAGAGACATCACATCATTGGTCGATGTAGGTATGATCGATCATGGTCTTGGAAATTAGGATTTATGATGGTTTTACTTATTTTTATTCAATGTATGTTTCTTCTAGGGTGAGATTTTTTCATGATCATCCACTTATGAAAGTAGTTTATAGGTTCACCATTGGTCGTAGCATACAAAGATTTATTTCACAGGCCTATACGTGCACCTCAATGTACATTCAAACATTATGTCAAATTTTAGTTTGATCTTGGTAACATTATTGATAGGAAAGATTCACATGATTTCATGATAATGAGGGATGCTCATGTGATGCTATGTGGTTAGGATGGGGTAGCGTGATAGGGTACTGAATAATGGGTATGTGGGATGGCTCGAGGTTGGTAGTATATCCCATGTTATTTAATTTTCAGTTTTATTATTTATATTCGATCATCATATTAGTAGATCAATGTTGTATATGTGGCGGGGTTTTTTGGTATTTCATTGTATTTTGTTTTATTACACCATGTTTCATTTTTAGTTTATTTATCTTTCCTTTTTCTTAGATGCGTATGATGTTTGGTTATTATATTCTTGCTTTGCACTCTGATATGGGGTTATATTCTACTAATTGCTCCACCTTAGATCCCAACCATTACTCAGAAGCCTCTAGAGTTGGAGAAGGTGTGCTTGAGGTCTAGTGTCTTAACAGTTTAGTTGTATCTGGGTTGGAACATTACAAAGTGGTATTAGAATAGTATATTTATTGTTGTTTTACTATTTTTGGTTTTGTATACTAGAGATATATAAAATTTTCAAAGCATGGATGGATGCCGAGCTAGTCCATCGCGAACACCTATTCTAGTTAGACGTCTAAGTTAGTAGGGGATGGGATTATTTTTCTGTATTTGTGATGTTATAGTTTTATATGATTTTCACTTTGAGCGATGCACATTTTTATGAATTTGATGGTTATTGATGGATTTCAGGCTATTTTTCCCTTATCAAGAGGCACATCATTTGGTTTTGCATATTTCAAATTAGAGGAAAGTGGAATATCATGAATCCTATTAGGAATGTATCATCCATATGTTATAGGCATGATAATGGGTTATTTTTTTGTTTTCCTTCTTGTTGGAGGTAACAAGGATTTGCGGTGAGATTATCAAGGATGAGTATGCTGGTATGGTTCTCAGTAATTGATGGTGTAGTGAACCTGGTGGTTTAGTATAGTATAATTGTAGGATAGTTGGACCATTTATGGGTTTTTATGTTTGAGTTTGGTATTATGTATGGGTCTTCAAAGGAGAGGTCTTATATGCAGATTCATGGAGATGATATATTTCCATGTTCTTGGAAGTTTTTTGGTATATGATACCTTTTTGATGTGAGAACCCAGTTGTGTGTGTTTTTATGTTTTCGTGTTCTATGCGTGGATGGTGATACATCATGAGTTGTGGCGTTTGAGGAGTTTTCATACACCTTAGTGGTTGGTCCAAGTAACTTTATCTGAGATTTTATTGGTAAGGCTATGTGGGAGAGCCTATTTCCATTTTACATGACCCCATATTATGGAGGTAGAGCCATTTGACTATAGATGGAGACATGTGAGAGAGTTCAACAAAGTCATGTTTTTTTGGTTATGTGAGGCACTGATTGATGATTGGAAATTTTAGGAATAGTACACAAAAGGTGTAGCTGGGTGTGAGGTTTAGGCTTGTTGGATACCTTTATTTTTTAAGAGCACTTTTCATCTAGTGTTTTTCCTTTTTTGGATAGTTCTGAGGGGGGAATGCTTGTTTAGGTTCCTAGGCTCAAAATTTTTTATGCATCATAGTTGATCATAGTGGCATTGAGTTGGATCGAGAGTACATGAAGTGCTCCATTTTTATGGTTCGGGATTTTGAGTCGATATTTTGTGAAATGTGTTCACTGGATTCAATGAAAACATTGTGGTTGGGTTAGATAGGGTCATTCAATGGTTTTGTGATAGGGGGATATTGGATATGTGAGAGCTTGTGATGAGTTATATCAGTTGGAAAGTTTACTGTATGCTACGAGAGTTTACATCAATGGTTCTTGATTTGTGTAGGCCGCAATGAGTAGAGCTATAATTTTTCTGGTTTCATGATAGGCTTGCAGTCATGGTGACCTGAGGTTTTTTTGATAGAACTATGATGTCCTGGTATGCATGAGGTTGTGGTAGTAGTTTTTGGAGAAATCATAGAACACTCATAGTTTTCATATGATCATGTCCAATATAATGACATTTCTCTATGTATTCTAAGTGATAACCAACTGTATTCCATGCTATATAGAATATTCCTTAAATTTATTAGAGTCCTACTAAAAGATTCATGCATGGAGTGGTGTATGTGATGTTGTATGGTGGAGATAACACCTTCTTATTTATATTGATGAGATCCCTTTGGTGGATCAAATATTGAAAAATAACATTGTTTTCTATCCGGGATGGTCAGAATGGGGTATAATATATGTTTCATTTTTTTTCAAGTGGAAGTTATATGGTCAAGTCCTTATTTGAGTTTTGGTGGTGATTTTGGTGCAGGGTCCACAGAAAAGAAGTTTGGTTATGAGACAATAGTATGGATACCCTTGTGGAGGGGAGTATCAGATCAGACGTCCTGATGTGACCCTTGGGTGGGAAAAATTTCGGATGCAATGGAGAATACAATGAGTGGATTTGTGGACCACTAATAATGAATTTTGAAAGGATAATCTGATAATGGTAAGCATCCAGGATCAAGATCAGTAGTTATGGATGGATTTATATAGCAGGGAACATCATAAGATAATGACGACTTTTAAACATGACCTATTAGGATGGACTACTGTGGTTAGGCATTGTCTAGGTGGTATGTAGTGTCATGGACTTGGATGGATTATACCCTTTATCACCGGAGTTCTGAAGGAATCTTGGAGGGCATATCTGAGTAGAACACAACGATTTGAGCATCATTTGACAACCAATGTGGGTTTGGATGGGTGGTGGGGTGACCACTAAGGATTCTTAAGGATGATAAGGTTTATTCTGGGGAGGTTGTAGTGACTTGAGTATTTTTTTGGGGTTTTAAAATTTTTATCCAAATTTTGAAATTTTGCTTTCTATGTTCTCATGAGAAATAAAATGGTCAATCCCCTAAGTAGATGATCTTAGATAATTTTTCTGACCACTATATTTGACCTATAATTGGGATTTTATCCTAGGAAATGTTTTATATGGAATTCCATGTTATTCAGAAAATGGAGGAATATTTTATATTTAATTAATTAAATGTTAAATTATTTATGTGGGATTAGTGAAAATATGTTTTAAACATGGTTTCGAATTGTGATTCTGAATTTGTAGTTGGGTCTGAAAAGTTTTGTTTTTCCTATGAATGTTATAAACCTCAGTTGGGTTTTGGGACTTGGGTCGGGTGATAAAATGGGAAAATAATTAATTAAAAGAAATAAACTAATCTCCTTCCCCATTAGGGGTTCCTACACATAGCCAGAGGGGGAAGGGCACCTTATTACATGTAATTGTTGAATCAATAGTGAAGGGGGAGGTAGATTCCATTAGAATTCATCCATGGTATATTTTTGGCACTGTATAAATGTGTAGCGGCTTTCGAGAGTAGATTTTTACAAAACTCTTTTGTATTTAAACTATAAATTAGGCCTGTTTTTTAGTTTTATTACCTAATCCACATATATTAATTGATTTCAAATTTAATATTCTTATTTTTACTTCTAAGGACTTCATGGGGCCGATCTATAATTGTTTCGAAAAAATTTGGGTTTTAGGACTTTTTTAGGGGTTTCTAGTTTGGAAAACCTGACAACATAGTTTGTGGTATTAAGAATACACGATGTGTGTTCATCCGTTTTAGGGAATAGTAGAACAATTAAACTGAATTGCATGTAGTCCATAGGTCACTCCATGTTGTTTCACTAGGTGTGTTTCTGATTACATGGAAGGATAACTTGTGTAGGGTTGACATGGTTGTATTGGGTACACAACACGATCCCTTGTGGGTGTTAGGTTATGTGTGAGTACAAGACCAAATAGGGACACATGGCTAGGCCATGTGAGGTACAGGGGTAGGTATCCTATGTAGGGTAAATGTTGTGTACCTAACATACATGTCATGTAAATTGGTTTTACATGCAATGTTCAGTTGGAGAAGATGATAATGTGGTGCTATGAGAGCTCACACCATGAGCTCAAGTATACACATTGGGTGAATTTCTTTTGTTACCCTCTATGGGGTTTTGTGTAATTTTTTCCTCAAATATATAATTAATTTATGAGTTGTTCATTAATAACATTTTTCTACATAGATCATGATGGTGGGATCCTATTTGCATTTAGATTGTGTCTAGATTGTGTTTTGGATCATGGTGGTTTAGTAGGAGGATTTTCTTGATGTTTGGATTTAGAATCCATCAGATGGATTAGGTTGCGGGGTAAGAGTCCTAGGTGAGGGTTGAAAGCGTGGTTTTGTACCCATCCGTAGTGTTCTATGGTGAATTGATGGAGAAGTCTCTAATGAATTTAGTGATGGGGGTTGAGTAGTATGATTGGGGATATGATTGATGTTCTATATATATTAAGACTAGTTTGTCGTGGTTAGATTAGTTTAGGTTTAGATCCTATGATTGATGGTCGAGGTTGTTGGATCTTTTAGGATTGGTTGACATCGTATGATGGTGGTTAAGTCTTGGATATGTTGTGTTGTTGAGTTTATTCTGAGGGACTATTGAGGATTCCCCTAGATGGATGGTTTCAGATCAAGTGATCATTGGATGCCTAATTAAGTTTTTCAGAATGTCATATGGTATGGGTTAGCTTTTTTATTCCTTATTAGAATGTTGTTGATTGATGGTCAGTTGGGGGCCACTGAGGGCGGCTTGAGGATATTTATCATGATGGGTTGATCTGATACTTCTAGGAGATAGATAATCCTTTTATAGTGCGTTTTATGCATGAAGTGGATTTGTGATATTTTGAGGATCCAAATAGGGGTGCTTCTATTTTTGTGTGTCTCGAGAAGGCCAAGTGCAGGATCGATTGATATGATAACCTGATAAATTGTGTGTTCCTGAGTAATTTTTCATAACGATGATTCCTTCAAAAAAATTATGTTGTATGAGGCGAAGGGATAATATTTTTTTGTTCAAGATGGACGTATAGCCAACCCTTTCCATTTTTTGGTTTGTTGAGGTTGAATCATGGATTATGCTCGTAGGGTAGTTTTTTATAGTTTTCATTACATGTTTTGGAACCTAATTTACTAATAAGAGATGTGATAGTTGGGAGAGTTAGAAAATGATACATATTTAGGGTTTTAGATATTTATAATTTATATTGTTTGACTGAGGCCCCTTATCCATGATAGTAGATTGTTTTTGGTATCAATATTGGACTACAGTTATGGGAATTTTTTTTAATACTCTTATGTATAGTTGAAGTGACTTTACATTTATGTGGTTTGTTGTTGGACTAATTTTCTAAGAATAGTGTGTATAATATGGATATGTTTTCAGACAAAGGATCTAGTCGCTGATAGTATATTTCACCATTATTGTCCAGGCTGATGCTGTGGGTGATGATGACATTTCATGTGGATTACAAGGTTATACAGATGATCATTCTCCTTAGTTCTGACCATACTGATGCCCTATAAACCACAAATGTTATGTATATATGGTTTTTGGGATGAGTAACTGAGTATGGATAGTATACTATATGAATTAGGTGCCATATTGTGGCTCTAGACACATATATTATATTTTATTGTTCATGTGTGAGACTAATTCTCTAGGATGTTATGTTATACTAGCTAGGATATATGGGGGACTAATTCTCTAAATCCATGGTTTAGGTAATGGAATGATTCTCCTGGAATATTTGGTTTGACATATGTAATACAATTTGGATTGGGGCTCTAAGAATATTTTTTATGATACATGAGATAGAGGTCAGACTGATGGTCAGGGCATGGTCATACATTTTTGTGCTAATTGGGATAAGTGAGTTGAGGTTCTATGTTTGAGCTAATGTTTTAGTTATGAATAAATGTTATGGGATTACTTATATCAGTGTCATGGAATATACTACTATCACAGATGGGTCCTCTTTTTGTCATATTTTGTTATAGAAACCATTGATATGGAACCCATAAGTTATCATAATGAACGTTCATTGAGACGTGCTCAAAGATATCCTGCCACTGGTCAAATCATGTACTATCCATTGAGGTCTTAAACCCTAGATTCTGGTATAAATTTTTTTAATTACATTTATTTTTTTTCTAGGTAGATCATATTACATGAACATTCACATATGGTAGTAGTTTTTTAGTTTTACCCTTGTGGTGGACTACTGAGATTTATTTCCCACCCCCTATACATGATTCTCTATGTATGTGAAAAACTTATGTGTTATTTCAGGTTGAACATCAATTAATGATGTATATAGAGGAGGAACGTGGTTTCTTTTTGGAGCGGGGTTCTCATGAGGAGGTGATTGGTTGTGATAGAGTAGTTTGACAGGGTATTAGAGACCGGGTGTGTGTTATGTATCAGGGTTTTCTATAAATCCTGATGTATTAAATTTGTAGTTTTATATTTTTTATATGTGATCACCCTAGTGGGAGATCAAATATGTATGTATAAAATGGTTGTTTTTTCCATCAATATATTTCATTTTATTATAACATGTACAATTGTTTGTTTATTTATCTTTCTACTTTATATAATGTGTATAATTTTTAGTTAATTACTTATGGTTTTAAAATATACTATAGGGGTACTGTCTCATCAAAGTTCCACCATAAACACCCACACATAGTGAATATAATATGGAATATGAGGAGTCTCACATGAGGTCTTACGGAGAACCAGCTTAGGGCACCAGTTCAGTGGTATCTAGGTTGGGAAGTTACATTATACTTGAACTAAAACACCAAATTCATCCAAAAACAATTATTAACCCTCAGTAAAACCACTTTATCACACACTCACGAGATTTATCATGTTCAGTATCCATATCACTGATCCATAAATAAATATATATTTGTATCTCTCACACCAAATTACAACAATATAATTAAATGGTTATGAAAAATTATTAAACAAAAAAAATAAGGAAAAAGAGGGAAGAAAAAATTTGGTACAAATTAAAAAACATGATTACATGAGTAACCACTATGATATTCAATTTCATGATATAATTTATAAGAAATAAATAAAATAAGGAATTTTGTAGAAGAAATATAATTAATTTGATAACCTTAACTAGGATAAACTACACTTTATGTAGCTATCCTAAATTTTCAAATAGGATAAGTCTATAAAACAATTACACATACATACTTTTTATAACAAGTTATTCTCACTGGAGGAAGGTGGAATATCATTCCACAAATATATAGGTTTAAAGAAATTGTTTAATAAAAAATAAATTATTATTAATAGACAAAATCATTCTTATTGATTATAAAAAACTCATCCACCACATCACCAATAATGAAACTTCTTAACTAAATATGAAGTGTTTTTTAATGTTTTAATTAATTCAGATTATATATTTGAAAAGGAATTTTTTAACATTTAAATAATAACTGATTACTCAAGGGAGTATGTATAACATCCTTTAATAAACACACACAAGAATCTAATATATTCAAATACTAATAGTCAATCATGTGACAAATAACTAAAAAATAAGATATATTATGTAGAGAAAACATAAATAAAACAATCATCATCCCTAAGAAAATTCTAAAAAATAACCATTTCACTTGACATTTTGGACATGGATCCCAATAATAAATTTTTTAATTATAAAAAACAAGTACATAAATAAAAAAATATAATAAAGATACAACCTTATTATATAATAATTAAAAATATTCAAATAAATGAAAAAAGATAAAATATAATATAAAAATAAATTCATATATTACAATGTTAAATATATATTTCTTATGTCAAGGATTACTACTAATTACATTCTAATGTAAAGATTTCACTCACCAATACATCATAGTAATCAATGATCACTACTAAGTATGTAATAGCGAACCAATTCCCTTACAGAATGAGGTCCAGTCCCTATTATGGTCTTGACTCTATCGTGTGATATAAATATTTACCCAAAACATTTGAGGTATATATGGGTCCTACCCGTCATGTAATGAAAAAATTATATTTTTGTTTAACAATGTCATAAAACATTTATCATATTGTAAACCATGAAATGAAAGGGGTTGTGTAAGAATTAAATCAATAATTTTGGAAAAAACATAGGTTTTATAATCATTTCATCATTTTATAATTTTGTAACCCATTAAAATAAGTGGGTTACAAAAGAATTTTGCTATAATATAACCCATGGAAGTGAAACAGGATTCATAAATATCATGTCATAATATACATAAACCATTCAGAAAAAGAATATAGATAAAACCCTTATATTATATCCCCACTAAATCATAAGTAACATCAAAGGATGTCATCTTAGATCCAATTTTTTTTAATAATCACATGGAATATATTTTGAGGAAAATAAAATTTATTTGAAAATAAAATATTATTATATAAAAAATTATCAAAATAACTTTTCATTATAAATAACTATTAAAACATATCAATGAATATTAAAAAATATTTTAAATAAGTTTTTTATGAAAACATCCTTTCCACATTGAGAAACACTATTAAAAACATCGATTATTTTAAAAATTATTTTCTTTGAAAATAACCATGGATAATAACAATGTAATATTTAATGAAAATAATTTTCATGATGGAAGGAAGTTCATTTTATGTTGAACACAATAAAACAATGTTTCCTTTCAAATTTTCAGTAAAATCCAAACGATCATTATTCCGAAAATGAAAAGAATAATTATTACAAACTATTTTTAAAAAAGTTAAAACATGAAAAAATATTACTTCAATAATTCATAGTAATAATTTCAAAAACCTTTTTACAAAATATTGTATTAAAATAAAAAGGGTTTATTACGAAAGAGGGAAATAAAGACAATTTTTCTTAAAAACATTCTTTTAAACTATTAATTAAAAAATAGATTAAAATAAATGGAACATGTTAATTCTTATTAAATAAATATAGGACAATACAATTTATGAGTTTCATGCGAGATATATCATAATATTTCCTCATTGTAAGTGTAATCATTTACAATCCTGATAGAGAATGAGATTAAAACATAAAACACTTTCCAATTTTGTTACATTGAATCATAATCCCTATAAAAGAATAACATCAAATGAAACATATAATATCTTTAAAAAATATATTATTAATATAAAATTTAAAAGGGTTATTATATACACCTCATAGTATAAGATAGGTTTATAACATACCTTAGGTCCTAAGGAGGGAAATTTGAGACAAAAAATCCATTACTGCTTTGGTAACTATTGAAATGTAACCCCTGGGAAATAGTGATACTAAAATGGATATGTTAGTGATAATAAATTTAAGGATAAGAATCATACAATAAATTCCTGAGATTTATATACACCACATAAAATAATCACATGGTGAATATGACATGTGTCTTAAAAATATAAGTGAGACGAAAATCACATACTTAATGTCTCAACATCCTTCATAAACACTGTAACATAATGTATAATGAATATATGTTTATTAAAAATATATTATAGAAACATAATTATATATTTAATAAAATATTACTTACTTATTACCTTTTATTACACTTTTATTATCAATTCCATGTTAATGTCACTTTTCTAACACTAACTGATTTGTTTTTCCTGTTGTTTGGATTTTTTATTATTATTTCTCTTAAATTTATTATGGTTAAATAATTTATATAATTAATACCTTGATATAAATATCATATATATTAATTATATTTATATTTATAGATATCCATGAAATTTAGAATTAGAAAATGAAATACCCAATTCATGGAGGCGATAGGTCATACGTACGTATGAACATTGTTTCCATTTTCCCAACATAATGAATGAAACAAAGATAACCACTATATTATCATTAAATAATAATTTGTATTTCATTTATTTAAAATATTTTCATTAAAAACGTTTATATTACCTTCCATGTAATGTTTAAAAGAATCACATCACTTCATGAGTCGGTAGTCTGACGTATACACGAATGGCATTATCTTATTCCCAATGAATGATAATTAATAAGTAATATTTACTATAATGAATACATATGAATAATAATATCTTAAATATATTATATAAACAATAAATATTTCACAATATATCGCCTTATGCAGTTGTGATGGAAAATTAATAACATCAGTTCGAGAGGCGGTAGTTTACTATATGCATTAATGATGATTACATAACCCATTTGAAAGAAGAAGATAATGATTTAGATTATTAATTTAAAATGAAAACATCTAATTATTTTGAATATAATTATTTTTTTATAAAAAAATTGGTTTAATAATAATTTAATGATGTTGAGTAAGAAATATAATAAAATAATGGATTACAGATGTTGCCTCTTATTCATAGAACATCTATTGGTTTGCCAAAAAACGATTCTTGTATTGGATTTTTGTAAAAAATAAGGATTATATAATGAGATGAAAGAATAAACAAAGTTATTTAGGAATGTATTTTCTAAATCCAAGTGTTTTGGATGTGTAAAAGGGATAGGAGATGGGTTATCTCTTTATAAGTGAAGTGACTGACACACTTCTTATATTTTAAAAGAAAAATGTGTACCGATATTTTCTATATGTAAAAAGGATCAAAAATGTGAATTTAATGAAAATATAAGATAAAAGATCAAATTATTCCCTGAAATTTGGTTTTGGTGAATTTGTTTTCCATTTTTAACACTTATATTGTTATGTTAACCCCCCTCCATGTATACCCATTTTTACCATAACTGTGGTAAATAATATTTACAGTTTCTACTATAAGTTATTATAAAAATTTAAATTTATATTATCATAAAACATAAATGATTCTTATAAAAAATATGGAATCAATATTTACCATATTTCAATCACATAATTGGAAAACTTAATAATTTAAAATTAATCATGAAAACATGACGAGAAAGTAGGTTCTTAAGAAGAAAATGTTCAAATGTTTGAAAAGTTTTTTATTAATATTCAGAATAAAAACGATTCCAATGAATTAAATAAGATTAATATATATATATATATATATATTTAACTAATATTTTATTTATAAATATTATATAACTATTTGGATGTTTACTAAATCCTGAAAAAAAATGAAAATTATTAATAAAAATTAGTATTTTCCCTATCGATCGAAAAAATTATATTTTTATAAAATTAACAAAAATTCACTATACGACAATTTTGAAATTATTATTTCAAAATTTATTCTTCTTAAAATAAATTTTATATTAGTTTCAATAATTAATTTTAAGATAAGTGTGAAAAAGGTGACAAAACAACTTTTTAAAAAAAAATATTTTTTATGCGCAAAATTTGAATTATTCATATCTATCATCTAGAAAACACATTAGTTAAATATTAAATATTTGATTGTATATATAAAAGTTAATTTCATTAAATCAATTAAAAAATATTTTTTTATTTTATTTAGGTAAATTTTTTTTGTGTGCATAAAAATATTTTATTTAGAAAAATATTTCCTTAATTTTTAAATAGTTTTTATTTTCATTTATAATCAATTGGTCACTAAATAATTATTTATATATTATTATTTAAATAATATTTATTCATAATAAATTTTATCGTATTCACACCTACCATTCCAATGGACAGGTGATAACTAGCATATTAAATAATATGTTTTTAATACAATATCACATTTTGAGTAAACTTGATGTTGTCTATAACTAGAGTAAACTCATTATTGAATTTATCACCAGTAAAACTCAGTGTTCTATATAACTCCACATAATATTAGTTTTTCATGTAATGTAATCTAATCTCATTGTTCCATATTACTTAATATATTGAAAACATTAACTTTATAGAAAAAAATGAATTCTTCAAAATATAGGGTGTCACATTCTACACCCACCCTAAAAAGATTTTTTCCGTCAAAATTCATCACTTTGGTACCAAAAACTGATGATAGTTCTACTAATTACTTCCTATAATTCCCACAATCCATCCTTAATTTGGAGGTTTCACCAAAAAAATCATTTACCATATGAGTGGTATTGTTTTGTGCATAGTTTTTATGTACGAGCTAGAATCTACACTAGTTTTTCTTCTTAAGTAAGATAATGCCCTAGTGGTATGACCTCTATGTTCAATACTTATGGCAGAACATGTATGTAATTCCATGATATATATAAATAGAAAAAAGCATTAAACTGAGATAGGTACGGTGAAAATTACAATTGATAAGATACATTCCTATATGATCAAGATTTTCAAAGGGACTGATACACCTAGGGCTTATCATTCATATATATCCTAAAAATAATTTAATATATTAGTTGTACTAAAATAAATTTCCACTTAATATCTTAATAAAACATATGAAGATGAATTTTTCTATGTTTAAGGAACTAATTATTCAGTAGATCAATAATAGAATGATAATTTGTTCCTTCTATCTGTAGTTATCATCATAAAAACAATTATTATCACAGTTTATCCAATAATCATAAATCATCATATAGTAAAGTAGTACATTAATGTATATGAACACATCCAAAATTAAACATAAAAAATATCATAAATGGTTAACCTTATAACCCTTTAAAAATTAAAAATTTAAAATAATGTCACTAAATTTCTCAAAATCAACCTATCATTAATCCACCAAATTTCATAAAATTGCTATTTATTATCACATATAAAAAATGTGAATACCTTAGTCATATATTTTGTTATTAATTTTAATAACTAGTAATACCATACAAACATAATGAAAACATACATACTTCTTCATTACTTGAATAAAACCATGTATTATTGAATATATTCCATAAAACCAATAATGTTTTAAACATCATCCATGATGACATAAACCACGTTTTCCACAATTCATTAATTATTTCCAAGGTCATAATTCCTATACAATTTAATTTATTCATATGAATAATCTCTTTAACAAAACTAAACACCATTTTCTCAACATCATTAATATATTTAGGGTTATTTTTTCTTAATCAAAATATCAACTTTACATTAGATCACTTTTCTAGTTCATCAGAACCATTCAACATATTTTTTAGAATATTAGAAAAACATATACTAAACCCTCATTATATATTTAATGATTTATATAACAAAATTCTTTAATTCCAATACAAATAAATATCAATCATCCCACTAAAATCCCAATAATTAACTAGGGTTAATCTATTTATTCATTAATACATATTTCCCACAATATGAAATATAAACTATGTCTTAAAATTAATCAAACTAAATTTAATCATTCTTATTGCATTTAACATAAATAATACTATTAAAACATCCCTTTCTATTCATATATCATTTTTGTTCTCCTCATTATCCTCAGTATAAAAATTACATATACCACCTTGTTGATTCACTTCATGATCTTTCCCCTTACAACATCTATTTTCATAATGCACATACATTCCACATTTTAACCATATAATCGTGGCTTGTGTCATTGGGCCACCATTATTATCATACATTTCTTAAACTAAACATTTAATCTTTTATCTACAACTACCATTATTATGCTATTATTTTCCTCACTCATAACATGTTCCTATTCCTCTAATACATCCACTTGGATTCTTCTTCCAACATTCTCGACATATAGGATAATGAATAATATTTCCTATATGGTATCCATCACCCAAACTCTCAAAGAACTCTATCCTTATCTTCTTTTGAGAGTCTGAGAGTTGGTTATTGTATGAGTTCTTAATCCCATATCACGAAAATTGATTAGGAATAAGAAAAATTTCCTTAACTGTTGTTGTGATCCCATTTGGATTCAATTCCACAAATTGTATATAACATTAAAAGTTGATTTAGTTCCTTCAGGTTCTCTCCATTGACTACAACCAAAATTTATAGTGATTGTAACAATATTCTTAGTGAAAAAACACATAATCATGAAAAATCACTTATATGATTTCCGAATCATAACACCATATTTTCAATATATGAAACCTTATTCTTGACTAAGATAATTCGTGGTTATTATTTAAATCCTACCAAAAAGTTTCTAAAGAGTTTTTGAAATTCCAAATCATATCTGATGTGAGTGTAAAACATAATGCTTAGAAAGGACCATTATCATGCATGTGGTGGTGGTAAATTTCTTCTAAACAGTCCCTTTTTATAGTTATTAATTATAGGTATAATATTTTAAGAGAATCGTCCAATTTTAATATACAAATAGGGATGTAATTTCATGTAAACCATTTTATTTATTCAATATATAAAAATTATAGGGCATTTTTTTATACACTGACTCATCCTTATACTTATCCTTATAGACATCCCCATTTATATCCTTATAAATATCAAAAGATATTTCACTAAAAATTTCTCATCCATGTTTCCAGAGGTAAAATAAACATTTCCTCTAATTCCAACTATACTGACCCAAGTATTTCAAACATGGATATTACAAATTTTTAGACAAATATTCATTACAATAAACAAACATGTGGCTCAAAACCTTTTTAATTTATTGTATTTGGGGAATAGGTAAATAATATTATATTTTGGTAAAATATATTCAACATATCCCATAAATATCTTCCCCTATAGTACTCTTCATAAAATTCCATACATAAAATCATTGTTTAGAATGCGGGGAAAGGAAACGTAAGAAATGGTGAGTTCAAATGCTCTATAAGGTTAAAAAATGACATATTGATGGTCATGTTAGCATGACATGAGAATAAGTGTATGATAAATTTATTATAAAATATTAAAAAATACCATTTATTTCTATGATCAAAATATTAAGTCATGGAATAGAGATTAGTAGTTCATAATACTTTAATCATAAAGAAATCATAATATATGATCCCTAGCAGCATAACATTAGCATAGTACATTTAATTATGGCCTAAAAATAAGCATATAGAATAATTTCCTTTTTATTTAAAGATAACTACCAAATATATCATAGTAGAATGGGTTAACGACTCAAACCATCATAATAGTCAACTTTCTGTCCCGACATTTCATAGTGGAAAAATTATGTTACTAAACCAAGTTCATTACCCATTCTAGATCTGTATATATCATGAGATATAAATCATTACCCAAATAACTGGAGGGATATAGAATTATAACACATCACATATTTAAAATCATACCTAGGTGTTCCACAAGATCCTAAAACATACATCTTATCAAAACCCTTAAAATGAAATGAGTTCCCTAGACATCATATCATATCCTATGGAAAAGTGTCAGGTTTCATAGTCATTTAATCATTTCATCATAGAATAACCTATGAAAAGAAAATGTTTTCATAAGATGTTTATTAAATTATAACCTATGGAATAGAAATGGGTTTCATAAAACTCATTTCATCATAAACATGAACCATTCAGATATAGAATAATAATGATATAGTTTGATTATATCCCTAATTCAGCTTACATAAAATGAAAGGATGTCATCTTAGATAAAATCCATTACCATATTTCTTGAATTCCATAGTACTAGTTAAAATATCATGTATAAAAAAATATATGTTTACTATAAATATATGAAAAATCATATTTATATATATCAAACTATATATGACATACTTTAGACCTTTTATTATCCATTTTTTATCAATTCCATGTTAAATTCTTCTTTCCGGAAATGTCTTCCTTTCCAAGTATATTTTTATAATTTAATTTTTTTCCACATACATTGACCATAATTCCATCTTATACATAATTATAAACCTAATATATATATCATTTATATTCATTATATATCTATTTATAGTGATTCGTAAAAGTTTGAGATGAAAAATGAAAGACAATATTCATAGATATGGTAGATCATATGTACTCATGAACATTGTCTCCATTTTACCATTAGAAACAAAGAAATAAAGGTAAATAATATATTACCACTAGAGATAATTTATATGTCATATATATCACATATTTTTATTAAACATATCCTTATTACATTCAATTAAAAGTTTGAATGAATCACATCATTTTGTGTGGTGGTAGTCCTCCTTACACAAAAATGAAGATTTGTATTCCCATTGAATAGAAATTAAGAAGTCACATGTGATATAATTATTCCAAAAGAATAAATATATTATAAATATCACTTAAAAAATAAATCCATTATCATATACAGTTGAGATAGGGGGTGATGGAAAACATATAACATCAGTTCTCAATGCGATAGTCTGTTGTACACATGAATAATGATTTCATAACACATTAGATGGATGGTGAGTATGATTTAGGATAAAAATTTTACATAATATATATATATATATAAGATACTGATGTTACTATATAATCATTATATAATTATAATTTAAGGTGGTGGAGGAAGAAATAAAATAAAACCCTTGATTATGGATGTTACATCTTCTTTAGAAAACTTCTTTTGGTTTACACCAAAAGACTTATTAGGTTGTATTTATGACCAAATAAGTCGTATTGAATGATATTATTGAATTTAGTAATTTATTTATGTAATTATTCATCAAACCAAGTGGTTTTGTAAATGTAAATAGGATATTATAGGGTATTTTCTTTTAATAAATGAGTTGAGTGGAAAACATGTGATTTTTCCGAATAAAAACATGTACTCACGTACTTCACATGAAATAAGGCTAAGAAAATGTTTCATTCTCGATTAAAAAATTGGTTATTTTCTATATTTATCTATTAAATGGTTTTTATATAATTGTCAAGTCATTTTAGAACTTATCTTTTTAGTTTAACTTCCTAGTAAACCCATTTGCACAGTAAATGTGGAAAATAGTTTTTACTCTATTAACTATTCATTATAGTCAAAAACTAATTTGATAAAAATATATAATAAAAATTTTATGGATTCTAAATATGGAATAAATTTTTCCAAATTCCAATCATATAAGTGGAAAATATTAATTTAAAATTAATCCTACTGATAAGATGAGAATGTGGGTTTTCGAAGAGAAGGTGTTCAACAGTTTAAAATGTATTTGTATGAAAATTATATATGAAAATTATTATAAGGAAATATGTTGGATTAATATAAATTTAATCAAACTAATTTTTCTTATAAGAATAATTTACAATAATTTGGATCTTTCTAAAATCGCTAATAGCAATGGAAATTTATAATAAAAACCAGTGTTTTCACTATTCATCAAAAAATATCTTCTCAAAAAATCTGAAAACATCACTAAAATATATTTATTCAAAGATTATTATCAAAAATTAATTTTATTTTTCAAAATAACTTTTATAAAAGTTGAAAATTTTAATTTTAGAATATATGTGCAAAAGAAGGCAAAATTGTTTTTTAGACACATGGAGATTTTTTGTGTAAATTGGATATATTCTTTTTTCTTATCTAGAATTAAATTAATATAAATGATAAAATTTTGATTGAAAACATAATATAATGATTTCATAAAAATAATTCACAAATATTGATTTGTTTAATTTATTTAGGTAAAAAATTTGGTATATAGTAATAAGTTTTTTTAGATAAACATTTCCTTTTTTTAAATAGTTTTCATTTACATTTTCAATTAATTGGTCATTAACTAATAAATTATATATATTTGTATAATCTATATATTTTAATAATTTTTTGAATCCTATTCATACAATCTATTCAAATGGATAGGTGAAAACTATCATATTAATTAATAATATTTTAGTTGTATGTCATATTTCATTTAAACTCTGTGTCATGTATAATGTAGGAAAAACGAAATGTTGTGTGTAACCCAATCTATACTCAATGTTACCTGTAAAAAAAATATGAACATAGTTTTTCTTGTAATATAAGATAAACTTTGTGTTTAATGTAATGGAATATATCTAAAATATTAAATTTATTTGGAAAACAATTAGAAAATATATGGCTGCTACATTTAGTTTCATAGAGATTAACAATAAAAACTATATTATTAACCCTTTTTATAAATCTCACACTATATAATCATCATTTTAGCCTAAATAATATGAAAAAAAATGGATGAGCTTAGTTGATAAGTAATGGAAATAACATATCATAATGTATCATTTAATAAACATGAAGGAGAACACGTATAGAGGATAAATATCTCATTTGAAGATCATGGGGATAATTTTGATAATCCAAAAACATGGTAAAGAAACATAATACTATAAATATATACTTATCAAATCATAAATGTTTTTACATGGCTCAAAATATCTCTCAATAATCTTAATATATAAGATCATGACATAATATTGTAGAATATTTTAAAAAAAATGTGTAACATGAAAACATAGAATGTCTATAAAATTTAATAATCCATGAAATATGAAGTATCATGATATAAAACATGGAAATATAACACAAAATAAAGTATTGGGAAACCTTTTAAAGAAAATTCATTCTTCCAAAACCTATATGAAAAAAATCAATATGATTATTTATGACTCTCTCACGATATATATACATAAACCAATAAATTATATGGAGGTATAATACCACACCCTTCATCATCTTTGCATATTTTTTATACTAAAATTAATCATCACCATATCTTATAAAACCCATGGAGAACAACAGGATCATAAAATTTTCAAAAACATGAGATATATGAACTAGAGAAAACATAGGATATCAAAAACATAAATTTCTAAAAAAATAATGTTATAATAAAATATTAAGGGTGTTGAAAACATTAATTTATTATATATAAAACATAGAGTAATTATAAATGGGTAAATATAAACATTTGTACAAAATATTTTAAATAATATTGTAAAAGATAAATTGAAAATTAATTTTCAAAACATTTTAATGAAGGTAAATAGAGTACATTAGGAAAAATAATGATTGAAAGTTTTAAAATATTGATACTTGAATAGAAATAATTGAATCAATAGAATAAATCAAAAGATGTATATAATAAAAATAAAGTATTTCATTATAAGATTTATGTTTTATGATAGAGAAAACCCCATCACAGAACCATTGAAAAACATTTATTTCCTAAAAGTGTTGAAGGAAAATATTAATAATATAAAATAAAAAATATATTTTCATTTTTTATATGAAAATACTTTTCATAGTAAAAAACTTTTACATGAATGATAAAGACCCATTTTAAATAATTAGAGTTATTCATTATTATGTTATAATTATATTAGAGAGTACATTTTACCAAAGATTTAGTTATTAATTATGAGAAGTAATTTAAAAAGATAATATGGTCAACTACCATAAAAGTAATTTAATTTATGGATAAAAACATATTTTAAATTATATTCATGTTAGAAAAAATATGTCACATTGACTTTGAAATTTAGTTGATAAAACCCTAACCTAGATTCCCTATTTATGTGATCGTGCACTAACCTAATTTAAAAATATAACTATATTAATTACCTATTTAAAAACATTTTCATTATATCATTAATTTTATATACTTCACATATAACCATTTATGAAAATATTTTATTTAATTATGGATTATCCTTACCATCGAGTATTGGTAAGTTCTATATTTTCTAGTGTGTTTATAATATCAATACTAACACCCATTCATTGGTATTAATCATATAATTCATAGATGGTTTAAGTTACTATTATATATTTTTAATACTTTTTATTAATGTTCTTATCTCATTAAATATTTTTTAAGTCATTCTCTAAGAAAATGTAATCAGTGTCAGCTTATTTAAATAATTCTAGTGATTAAATATGAAATTTTAATAATAACGTAAATAGATTATATAAAATTTATAGTAACATAAAATAATTATTACTTTATTATTAAATTATAATAATACTACGATTAAGTTTTCCAAATAAATGGATGAAATTGTTATAGCATTGTTCAGGTTGGTGGTTATACAATCCCAAACAAGAACATGCTATAATTTGATGGGTTTGTATGATTATGAAATTGTATATTTTTACATAATATTATTATAATAGAAGAATAATGATATAATTTAGAATTTATAAAAAAAATTAATCATATTTTAAGAGGTTTTTTTAAATACTGGATGCCTATATTAAAAGTGAAAAATGTTATTTCATGGTGTTGGTGGTCGGCACGTATTCACGATCGACATTCTTTCAATTTTCTAAGTGGATATAAATGAACCAATAATGGTAATTCCATTGATATAATAAAATTTTTCAAAAATAATAAAACAAAATAAGTTATATTAAAATGGATTTTGGGGTGTTAAGAGAGAAAAATGTGGAAGACAAACTAAAGAGAAGTGATGTAATTATGTATAAGAAAATAATCCCCTCATTGAAAACTTATTAATTTAGAAGGGGTTGGGGAAACATTAAAGTCCCAAATTCTTATTAATGTGGGAAATTCTTTTAAGGGTTTTAAAATTTAATGGTTTTTAATGTAATTACTATGGGATATTTGAGAAATAAATTGGTGGATTTGTTACCCTTTTATAAGTGATGTAAAGGGAACTTTTGTGAAACCCATTATAATGGAATGAAACTATGAAAGTGTAAATAAATCCCAATGTTTTAAATATTTAATTATTATGTGATAAAAAGGTAATAAATTATCTACCACCAATATTAAATAAGTATTAACCATTTTTCAATCCTTTTACCACGTTATTTTTAAATTTAACAATTTTTCTATTTTACTTTGGTAACAAATTTTTAACTATGTAATATTATGTTCCTTAAAAATATAAGATAAACTAACTTAATAAATTAGTGTGTGATGAACCTAAATTTTATCCCCATATAATGTAATTCAATTTCTAAATAATAAAAATTTTATATTTTTAATTAAAAATTTTATATAGAGGAAAAATTATTTGTTGAAAAATTTTGTTTCTAGTGTTAAGTGTTATTAATATTTTTTATTATTGATTTAACATAATTATTTAAAATATATTTTTATATTAGTTTAAATATTATATTATATTTAATTTTTTAAATAAATTAGTTCATTTTATTAGATAAATAATTATACATTATTTATAAAATGGATCTTTGAGAATTATTATTTTCTATTTATAATATTAACGAAATTTCATCATAATAATAATAGTTTTATTCCTATAGAGGAAATGGTGTTTTTATACATTATAGTACTACTGATTAAAAATATAAAATTTAGTTTAAAAGGTAAAATTTATAGTGTTTGGGAGAAATAATTTTCATATTATCTCACTTGATGCGTAAAAATGTTTTTTAAATTGTATTTTTCAGGAATAAAATAACATTTTTCTTATATTACTTTTAAACATAGTTTTTATAAATCGGTTGGTTATACTTATACCCCACAATTTATTTGATATAATAAATAATTAAAATTTTATAATTTTATTTTATTAATGTATCCCACTTTTACTTTTATCTTCATGTTTCCTATAAGACAGTCTACTCAACATGATTTAAGGAAACAAATTTACTAAAGTCATGGTTAACTGTAATGTGATTCAGAAACCAGTGTGATCTAATTTGTTATTTTTAGTTTTATATAGTCATCTAGTTTAACACATATATTTCAATTTTTATATCCTAAAGTATGTTCCATCTCCAGGCTATATACCAATACATTCAAGGACGTTAGAGGAGGTAGATGACCATTGGGACCACCAAAACTATGTGATGATAAAAGATGACATAATATTAAATCTATATATATATATATATAATTATGTATATTGTTTAGGTAGATGCATTCAGCATGGATGGATAGAAAGAGGAACTTTCCAAGGGAAACTACGAGTTGTAAAAGTTCAAGAATTGTACGGATCATATGTTATTTGTGGTAAGATGTTCATTTAATCCACTCTTTATTTTATTTTTATTTATATTGTAACCTTGCATTTTTTATATCACCCCTTAATTCTTTTATGAACAATAATTACTAGTAATGAATCTCTAGAGACCACAAGAGTTTATTACTCCCATGGGAGGTTATATGAGGATAGATGTGATGTATGGTTTTAAGTAGGATGTGGGGGGGGTATATTCTCTTATAATATAGTATTGTTATAAATACAACCATTTAGTGGTATCCTTATGATATATTTGTTATAATATATACAATATGATGTTATTTTTTATCAATATATGATGATTTTATTTTTTATAGATAGATGGTATGTTGTGTGTAAGGGATAAAAAGATTTTTATTTATGATTGAGAAGGGTTGACACGTATAGTAATATATCTAAATTGGTGTGTTTAATAATTTTTAAATATAATTTGAGGATGGATAAATTTTGCTTAATAGTCAGGGATCATACAAATATATTCTTATAAGCCATTTTGAGATTACCTATGAGGTTAAATAGAGTTTTGAATAATTATATAAGTATTTTCCTCCTATTTTTAAGAAATTTATCATATAGTAATATAAAATCATAAGTATACAAGGATCTAGGTTATTAAATTATTATAGTTAGGATTTATATATAATAGTGTGCCACATTGTGTCACTCATGTTTTGTTTTCCAAAAAGGAAAATGGGGGCATGAGATTATGTATATGTTATCAACAACTGAACTATGTGATAGAAAAGAATTCATATCCCTTTCTTAGAATATATTTATGTTTTAAACATTTTTAAAGTTAATGAATATTTTCCAAGACAGATTTAATATAAAATTATCACTATATTAAGGTTAATGATAATAAAATCCCAAAAATTGATTTCTGGTGTTGAAAATAGATTTTAGTATATAATGATGTTTTTGGAGTCATGAATACAACATTTGGGTTTTTAGGGCATTTGACTAGGGTATTTAATCCATATCTTGATGAATTTGTGTTAATATTCATTACTGATATCTCTTTTTATACTATAATTTAGGAATTTTATGTAGAGAATATTATTTCGGTGCCAGAGGATGTCCAAAAAAATAAGTTTTGTGGGAAAATATTAAAGTGTTAATTGTAAACATATGAGTCTTCATTTATAATCCATGTTATTTCTTAGCATGTCCTGGATATTAATTTGGTGAATATTGAAGTAGTTTTTATTGTTTTACTCTTAATTTTATAAGTTCTAGAGTGATGTTCATCGGTGAGTGAATGAGGGATCGAAATAAATGGGTTTTTGATGTCTTTATTTCAGTATATATGAATATCATTTATTGAGGACATATTTATTAAATATTTTTGAAATCATCCTTTATTTCATGGGTGGAGCAGTCTCGGTTGGGAGACCCTCAGGTAGATGTGTAGAGGGATGAACATATGAATAATGATGTTTTGGATAGTTGGACTAAGAATGAGGAACTCCATATGATTATCCATAGGAAGTAATTTGTTCTTCATATTAAGATGGAATCAATTTTTAAGGGATTTAATAATTAATATTTAGTGGTATATCTGAATTTGTAATGATTTATCATAAAAATGAATATTTAGTTTTGAGGTTATGGGTGAATAAAGGGGTTGATGAGTTTATTTCTAAATATCGTGTTTTCCAATGGTTGAAATTCAAACATTAGTTGTTGGTATAATTATTCTAACACATTGAAATTCATCAAAGTAAATGGGAGGACATTTATGTGAATTTTATTATGGGATTCCTTTATTCCTAGAAATGGATTTGATGCAATGATGGCTTGATATTGGTGAGGAATCTATTATTGGGCCAAATATTGTTATGGAAATAATGATGTGTCTGAATTTTATATAGGATCACATGAGGACTAATTACAGTTAAAAATCGTTTTTGAATCTAGGGTGTGCTTCATTATAGTTTTTGAAAATAATTTATGAGTTCTTATGAGTTATACTTATCATGGTTAATAATGTTTTGTAATGTGAATAATGTTATCTGCTAGATTTATTAGTCTTTAAGAAGTGGTGGAGTGATTTCAAGAGATACATTTTCTAACTATTTTTCCTATATAGTTGTATAGGATTAATTTATAGTTCCATATGTCCCAAAATGATATGTTTTATCATTATCCTTTACATGTATGGATTTTATTGATTTAGATGTTGAGAGAGATTTCAGATTTATTTAGTGTATTGTAGAAATTCTAGATCATGAACAGTAATGACTCTATGGATAAGTTATTCCCTTTGTGAATGATATTTGGGATTATGGTTAAATAAATTAAATAGAAAATGGTAGGGATTTATAAATTAATTTGGAAAATCCTAAAATATTTTTAATAGTTTTTGCTTCATTTTGGTTTGGAATTTTATTGCTATGATGAATGTTGAATGAAATTATTTAGCTGATCATTTTCCCTTTTATGATTTTTTTTGAAAAAAATGTTATAAGGGGTGTGATATATGGATCCCAACATTGAAGTTTGAGTGATTATTTTAATTTAATAATTTTTTTCATTAAATTTAAAATTGCAATTTTTAGAGTCACATAATGAGAATTTGAGAAAACCATTGGATTTGGGAAATAATGTTAATATTTCAGTGCAATTTTGGGAATTTTATAATGTGGATGGAATTTCCATTAAATTATAGGTGATGGTGTAACATAAATAATTATTCATTATAAAATTATAATTTTGAAATGATAAATTATATGGACTGATGAGATATTATATGTGGTGGTGATGGAATGAAGTATATGAGGAAGAGGGATAGATATATTTATATGTTATAGAAATTCAATTCAATGGAATTAATGATGGATATTGAGTGGGTTATTTGGAAGGGATTCTAAAGAGATTCATGATGGATTCATAGTGTGGAAATTAATAGAAAATTAATGGATTTAATTATATAATTAATTTATCCACACCAAGAACACTTTCCACCATATTATATATTCTCTCTATTCACCGAAGAATAAAACCCATTGAAATACACATGTAGAATCAGATCAATGGGTGATAGATTATTGAATAAAAAGGAATGATAAATGGTTTTTTGTGAACATTATAGGATTATAAATTTTTTTTCATTATGGAATCAATTTTGGTTATTAAAATTTCCATATCCATTTTTTTGTCAATATATAATGTTTTTTTTATTTTCTAGATTGGTGTATAATTTATAAAAACCCAACGTGATAAATTATGGTGGAATATTTGAAAGTATGAATAATGAATATTAAAATAAAATATTAAATATTAAATAACCATATTTATAATGTATATGAAATATGACATGGTGGTTTACTGATGGAATTGGTAAACAATAAAAATGAATTTAAGAAATTCATTAATGAAAATATAAACTGAAATTTTATTTGAATTATTGAGTTTGGGGATGATGAAAAATGTATTTTGATTCAGAATATTTTATGAAAATATTTAAAGGGGATACTATTATTATATGAGAATATAAAATAATTGGTGTGTATAATTTATTATTATTTTATAAATCATTAAATAAGTTGATTATTTGTGTAATGTTGGTTTATAATCATTGAGAATTTATATATAAATATTTTAATATTTATTAGGGATGATTTGGAGCAATAAATAAAGGTAGATTAATTGAAAATCTAGAAGATGTGAGTTGTTATTTTTCAAAATTGGGCATTAGGGTGTCGAAATTTGATATGATGATGTGCTCTTTATTTAAATTTGCACCAAATAATTTTCATTCCATAAACGGGGTTCATGAAGTGGATTGTTCAAATTAGGATGAAGGTATTCCTATAATTCCCCACATGGATACAAGCTACAAATTTGATTTAATATTCCAATAAAACCTTTGTATTTTAGTGTTTTGACGATTGTAGATATTGGAGAGGGACCGAGGACCAGTTCATAGAGGTTAAACTAGGTTTGGTAACTTTTGTTTTGAATATAAAACCCATTGGCTAGGTACTGGGTGCCTGATAGCACAATAACAGTGGGGTGTGCTTCTGTGAGGGACATTGGATGGTTAGTTCCCTATGATTGGGTACTCGGTGGGTATCAGATGCAATATTATTACTAGGTACTACTGTGATATGGGAGGTACCAAGTGGGTACATGTCATATTTTTTAAAAAATAAAAGTAATTAGTTTTACTTAATATAAAAATTTTATTTAGAACTCAACACTCCCTTGCCTTTCACATTTACTAAAGAACTTGTCTCTCCCTCTTACCTCTCTTTTTCTATTCTCTCGGGTGGTGGATTTCCCCCATTCCAGATTTTATCTTCTTCATTCTTATTGTAGGTGATCACATATGGTATGTTTATCACACCTCTTTGATCAATTATTTGATTCACTATTAATGTTATCAGTCTTCACTATTTATTCCTAAATTTAGGGTTTTTCTAGGTTTTCCATGTTTTGCTAAATTGGAAAAACAATATTTAGTGTGAATCTTATTATGTATATGAGGTATGATGAAACCAACATTCTTAAGGGATTTTACAAGTTTTCCATGTGTCATATGAATTGCATGAAACACATTCCATGTGAGAAATCCTAGTTCAATATACATATTTATTATTTATTTTAGACCGATTCAGATCAATTAGTGTTTTCATTAGTCCTAGATTTGGTGTGTGTCCACACCAAGGATATCAATAACATTATTCATTATATTTTGGGTTAGGGAATCAGGACATGGAACCCATGATGGGTTCTTATTGTAAAAACAAGTATTCTCATGAACGTATGGGTCATTTTATTTGAAATTTGAATTCCATTAAATGGTTTTTATAAAGTCACCTAAAAATATTAATCATTTGATATAGCCGACAGAAGGCCCAATTAGAATTTGGTGATTGTACTAAGCCCGGATTTCTTGAAAATTTTAAAAAATAATTGGTCTTATGGTTTAGAGAAACCATGCATCCCATCCCTCACAGTTTCCCTAAAACCATGTCGTTACCGATAGTGGATACCTATAGGCTACACAATTTTTTTGAAACTATGTGAACCCAGAAACATGGTTGTGTAGTGCTTCTAGGTTTCAAGATATATCCCATTTTCATGGTTTGTGCATGGTTAGACAAACTATATGCTTAACCATGTATGATTCCCCAATATTTCAGTGTCATGTGTATGATTTGAACAAAATTTGAAAATTGTGTCCCAAAAATGTGTTCCTCATATTTTTGGCGTTAAATAACCATTTTCCACTCACATAAAATTAAAATCTATTTTATTTTCCACCCTCTTCATTTAATGGTTTAAGGTGGACATCCTTCTTCATTGAGCTCAAGAATTTATCACTCTAGGCATCGACCTAACACAATTGTCTCGAGTCTAATTCAAAATTACTCGAATAAATTAGATCCATATCAATAAGATCCTCCTGTTTATTACTACCTATCAATGTTTTCCAAATCCATTATTCTATTTAATTTATAGATCATTTGCCCAATTTTCAAGGTGTTGGACTGTTTCTTAGATCTCATTCAACCTACTCTAAATCTAATGATGAAATCAAGTGATAAGTTCTTTATAGCCTTGAGGTTTGTGTTGACATCATTCCCTTTGAGTTTCACTACTTTGATGCAATGTTTTCATGTCATATACAATATTTTCTTGAACAAACCCTTCAAATTAATTTTATCATATCATATTGATCATCATGTCGTGATACACATCCCTTTATTTCAATTTAGTTGTTTATAAGGTATTAACCTCATATATCGATACCCCATGTATGTTCCATTTAAGAATTCCCCATTCTGGTTAACTGATTCAATGCCCAGAACACCTATTTATATATTGACATATTTTTTAAATGAATTTTTCCTTGATATAAAAATATTTATAGAACTAGAGGAACCTCCAAGGTCATTGGATCAAACTAAAATAGGAATTTACAAATAAGTAATTTTCCTTATTGGCGAGGTAACCTTCTAATGGCTCCTTGAGAATTATAAATAGAATAAACTTTCTCTGAGAAATTTAATAGATTAATTATGTGGAATGGCTAGTACACATGATGGTTTCCCATTCATAAATGAATTAAAAGGATTCAAATGAAATGGATGCAATGGAATTAATTATTTATCATGGGTTTCATCAATTTAATTGGTGAAATTTATTACTTTTACCATCTTTTTAGGTGTGGTAAGACCATACCCCCAGCTATGCTAATAGAAATTCTCATTAAAAATAGAAATGATTTTTTTATAATTTAACTGTCTATTGAGAGGAATGGGAGGTATTGAATTATGCCTTATATTATAAATGTGAAACTACTTGACATTGGATGTCGTATGATAGTAAGGAATTTATTGGGGATTGAAGTATCATTCTCCCTTACATTAGGGGATGATCATGATGGCTCACATCATTGACGCTATTAGGACGTTGGGTTTGACGCACCACATTCCTTCGTTCGAGTGATGACATGATGGATCACTCACCATATCAAGTTTCTTGCTTATTTTCTCACACTATTATTAGGATATTGGGAATGTACTTATAGGCTCATTTGGTCGGGCATGGATTTTTTAGTTGCGCCACGTTCCATCCATCAACTAGAATTCCAGGTATATGGCCAATTACATCTACACATACAAGGTACATATTGGTGGATTCAATATATATATATATATATATTTTTATTACTATATATATAGTGACTATTCAGACTCTTATCCTACCAATGTGCTATAGCAGAGGATCAAGCATTCACTCGAGAAGATAGTAGATCAGGTTTTGGATCTGTCTTTAATTTTTTGTGTAGAATGATTGTATGATTATTCCCCTATTCACTTTTTCATATATCAACATGACATGAATCCATTTATATGACACTACCTTAGAGGATTTTGATATTATTACCAGTTTTTATATTAACTATTCTTCAACTGCATTTTTATTATTCATGTCTATTTATTATTTATTATTTGTTTTTGTTTGTTTATTTTTGTATATAATGTGCCTCTCTTATAAATGTTTATATTCTACCCATCGTACAACCTTTACACTCTCGATGATAGGTCACAGCCTTTAGCGTATGGGGAGTCATGCTTGTATCCCTTTGACAAACAGAATCAAGGAACATGTTGAGTGGATCCCAAGATGGAAGTTAAAAAGTCCTATCAGAGGACCAATTTTTCTTTTCCCTTACTATTTTGGTATTATATTTTAGAAAATGAGTTAAAGGAATTTTTAATTGACCATATTCCTAGACAAAACTAACCCATATATAGGGGAAAACTAAATTGCCTCAAATGGGTTATTGTTTTTATTGGTTATTCCATTTATAATTGATAAAAATTCAATATTGGGTGACTCAATTGACTTATGGTGTTATTGATATTGGAATTATTGAAATGAGGATTCCTTCTACATTTTCTCGATAAAATGAGTGAATTATCTTATTTCATTAATTATTATTAGGCACACTACGATAATTATTCCATGCATTTTTTCATGTCATATACATTTTTAGTATTCCTTTCATATTGCATATTTATATTGCCTTGATTTTGTATTGAATTGTGTTGACACATATTGTTGTGGTTGGAAAACATAATTGCTACTTAAAGTTTATTGCTTAAACTAATTGTGATTTATTCATTAGATTAAAGGATAAACCTTAATCATTAAATTATGGAATATTGATCCATGGACCATAGGGAACATGTGCTGAAACCTGTTATGGTGTGGGTTACGTTGATTCTAGGGTTTGGTTCATAAGGTGTAAAGGCCTTATGGATCTGAAATGGAAATCCACCTAATTCGACCATTTAATGTAATTTTTATAGTTTAATAAGAATAAATTCCTATTGATTTTGATTCTTATAGTGAATTTGGATATCCTATACATGAGAAACTAAGCCTCATACCTAAACCTGGCCTTATAAGTGGGTATATAGGTTTATTTTACATTCTATTGGCCTATTGTTGTCTCCTTTTATCATCTATACCTAGCATGTTGAGTTGGTATAGAGGTGTGATCCTTATTATAAGAAAGCATTATATGTGTCCTATGTTATTATCTACAAACATTTCAGTTTCTTAAATCTATACTTAGAAATGTATTTGGCATTGAAGCATTAAACTTCCATGACATCATCTGGTCACACTCTCGGATGATGGTGATAACCATATACCAATGGTGGTGTGATTTGATCCTCCATTGATTCCTCTTATAGATCCACTTATGAATCCTCTTTATATTCAGGATATGGGGCCTCCTTCCAAGTTTTGAGAAGGTTTTCTATTATTTTCGCAGTCTATGAAAGGATTTGTTTGACCTTCTCCAAGCATGGAAAAGTTAACCCATGAATTCTTGTAGCAAAATCCACTTACATTTTCTGGTAATGAAAGACCTACATCCATGGAGTCTTTTATTTAATCAATCCTTTATATATTCAAGAATCATGATATACCTCCAGAGAGGATGGTCAAGATGGTTTTGTATATTCTTTACAATTATGTTGAATGGTGGTGGGATGTTATAACTTAAGAGGATTGGCATTGTGACATGGACTAGGAAAATTTAAAAACAATAATTTATGAAAAAAAATTTCCCCAAAATATGAGGGATAATAGGGCTAGATAATTTATGAACCTACAATAGGGATAAATTTATGTTTTGGTGTACACTAATCATTTCATAAAGCTTCAATAATTCTCTCCTACTCTTGCAAGTGATGATCAAATAACTGCTAGGAGATTCGAGGATGGTCTAGTATATTCCATCCATTAACAATTCAATGTATTGTTGAATACCATTTCCGAAATTCTCAACAATGATATAATTATAGACAGGTAATTGAGGGAACCTGAGGGTGTGACTATGGGTGGTTCGAAACCTAGATATATTAGTATATATTCATCTAGGTGAAAGAGACACTTTGAGGCAACTCAGGGCTGTAGTAGAAGTCTGACCCCATGTGAAGACAATTTCTTGATATATCACCATTGAGGAAAGTCGATGCATATAAATACAAAGTGACTACATGACCCAGTAGTGTCAACAATCTATAGAAAATGGAGGAATATCTTGAGTGTCTATAGGAAATTCCATCCAGTGCCTAGTGATAGGGGATCCACACCAACTCCACAATCAGTAGAAGGGGTAATAGGATCATGTCAGGAAGGGAGAAATAATACCACCGATCAGTCTGGACAAGGTGGATTTTGGTATGCATATGATTCTCAGTGCTAGTAGAGCAGGATTTCTCAGGGTAGTTAATAAGTGACTTAGAGTCATGGTACATGCCAGTTACATGCAGTCTAGCCTACAACAGACAAGTAGTTTGTATAAACATATTCTGTAAGAGGTAATATTCTAGTTTCCTCTATATTAGTGTCTTCTTTATTTGACATAGTCATGTGTCACTATTTTATATTTGATACCATTATGGGAAGCATGGTCATCGAGATCAAACACATTCATGATGTTATGATTCTTGATACGCCATTAGGAATTGAATTAGACTTCATTCATCATTATAAGTATTATCCCCTTAAGGTAGGTGGATACCTTTTCATTAGTAATATTTATGTCCTCAACATGATGAGATTTGACATAATCATTGTCATGGACTCTTTAGTTCCATATTAATCCCACATTTGATGTTATCATTTGAGGGTGACTTATATATCACCATGGGTAGTAAGAACATATATAAGAGAGAATGGGATGTGCATGCGACATGAGAATTACCTGAGTAGTAGAGGTTGAGAAATGTGACAACTCATATACCAAACCATTTCCTAGATGATGAGGGTTTATGACCGACTATCTTTCCTCTTATTGTTGATCATTTCAAACACATATTTCTATAGGATGTATATGGTCTACCTTTAGTGGAGTAGGTATAATTCACAATTGATTTTTTTTTCTAGGAACCAAACCAGTTACAATAAGTCCTTATATGATGAAACCTAATGAGGTTATGGAGCTCAATAGACTGTTGGGGTATCCTGAGGCTAATTGATTTATATTCCCAAATGCTTATCCTTTGGGTTCACTGGTTATTCTTTCCAAGAAGTTGGATGGCACCCTTAGGCTCTACATGGATTACTATCTATTGAACCATATCATAGTAATGAATCGGTATCCACTTCCTAGAATAAATGACCACTTTGATCATATCAAGAGAGAGTGAGTGTGTTTTCAAAGATAGATCAGAAGTCGAGATATCACTATGTGCATGTTAGATCATTATACATTGGTCACATAGCTTTCAGGAGATACTATTTACATGTAAATAACTTTGTATTAAACAATGATAAAAAAATCCTTATGTGCATCTTTGCACAATGAGATATGAATCTCAAATAATGTAGATGGGTGTAGTACCTATAGTTGTTTGATTTTGAGCATGCCTACATTCCTGGTATATGAAATTCTGTGGTTGATGCTCTGAGCTAGAAAACTCATATATATGAGGTTCATGATACCAGTGATTAATGACAGATTGTGGTCATATTATCGTAGAGGAACAATGAGGTTATGGAGAACTACTGTCAGACTATCCTCTCGACATTAGAAGTGGAATCTACTCTTCCGGAACATGTATGAATAATGTTGTAATATGATCCCATGAGACTTTTCACTACTGGAAATGGAGGATATACCAACGATTCTAAAACGTTGGTATTGGCTGGAAAACCGTTGGTATATTCTATACCAACAGTTGTCCAAACCGTAGGGAAGTAAGGCATGGGGAAAGATCTATAACAACAGTTTGAACTAAACCGTTGGAATATCCCACTCTATGTAATTGATTTTCCAACAGTTCTTGTTGAACCGTTGGAATAGGTTTACCCAAAGGTTTAGAACTGTTGGGAATTATATGATTTTGATATTATACCAACGGTTTACAACCACTGGTATAGTTTTTTCCCAACGGTTTAAATGAAACCATTCGCATATGTTCAATAAAAAATACTATACAAATGGTTTGTAACCGTTGGGATAGTTTTTTTACCAACGGTTTATTGAAACGTTGGTATAATTATTTCTCAAAGTATTCCAATGGTTGTAAACCGTTGGTATTGTGTATTTCTAGAATTTTTGCACAACATCCCCTCCAGTAGCCCCTCCAGTGCATACACCTGCATAAAAAACAACACTTAAAATAATGACAAACATAAAACAACAAAAAAGAACACCACCTTTTTGATTAGAGACATGGTGAATAATTCCCCATTTGAATCTTTATATGAAAAAAATCATCCAGTATAGTTTAATAAGAGTTTCAATAACTCAAATATTATTTACACCCATTTCAATCTTCATATGACAACCACTTTTCTAATATATGGTAAAAAGGTATTTTCTTAGGAGTCTCATCACTTGTGACTCCATAATTGCCACACCGGGACATAGATTGAGGCGGGGTTGACTGGTACACGTCACATATGATCCATGAATCATTTTCCTAATGTTTCAACACAATCAGAATCAGTTTGATTGGTTTGGCGTATGTACATAAAATATTGTCCATTTTGAACAAAAGAGAGGCAGTTTGGGTGGTCCTGGCCCCACGGTGACTTGAATTGAGGCGGGGTTGACTCGTACGCATCACATATGACCCATGGATCATTTTACTAATGTTTCAATAGAATCCGAATGCATTTGGTTCATTTCCCATATGTCAGTTGTTGATATCACTTACAATTTAGTCCATTTTGAACAGAGGAGAGACAATTTGAGTGGTCCCGGCCACACCGCAGCTCGGATTGAGGAGAAGTTGACTCGTACACGTCAAATATGACCCATGGATCGTTTTCCTGATGTTTCAATAGTATCTGAAGGTGTTTGGTTGGTTTGGGGTATGTCAGTTGTTGTTTTCACTTAAAATTAAGTCCATTTTAATCAAAAGAGAGACACTTTGAGTGGTGTCAACCACACCGGGCCTCATATTGAGGAAGGGATGACTCGTAAACATCACATTTGAGCCATGGATCATTTCCCTAAGGTTTCAACACAATCAGAATCCGTTTCATCGGTTTGGAATATGTACATAAAATATAGTCAATTTTAAACATAAGAGAGACAGTTTGGGTAGTGTCGGCCACACCACACATCATATTGAGGCAAGATTCACTCTTACACATCACATATGACCCATGGATCATTTTCCTAAAGCGTCAATATAATCAGAAAGCGTTTGCTCAGTTTCCCGTATGACAGTTATTGATTTCACTTACAATTTAGTCCATTTTCCACAAAAGAGAGACAATTGTAGTGGTTCCAGCCACACAGTGCCTCATATTGAGGCGAGGTTGACTTTTTCACATCACATATGACCCATGTATCGGTTTCCTAATTTTTCAACAGAATCCGTAGGCATTTGGTTAGTTTTCCGTATGACAGTTCTTGTTTTCACTTAAATTTAAGTACATTTAAAAAAAATAGGCAGTTTCAGTGGTGTCATCCACACCGGGCATCATATTGAGGCGGGGTTGACTCATAAATGTCACATATGATCAATGGATCAGTTTCCTATGGTTTCAACACAATTAGAATCCGTTTGATCGGTTTGGCATATGTACATAAAATATTGTCCATTTGGAACAAAAGAGAGGCAGTTTGGGTGGTCCCGGCCCCATGGTGCCTCGAATTGAGGCAGGGTTGACTTGAACACATCTCATATGACCCATGGATAGTTTTCCTAATGTTTCAACAGAATCCTATGCCATTTGGTTAGTTTCCCGTATGTCAGTTGTTGATTTCACTTACAATTTAGTCCATTTTAAACAAAAGAGAGACAATTTTAGTGGTCCTGGTCACACCGTGACTCAGATTGAGGCACGGTTGACTCGTAAACGCCACATACGACCCATTGATCGTTTTCCTAAAGTTTCAACAGAATCTGTAGGCGTTTGTTTGGTTAGGCGTATGTCAGTTGTTGTTTTCACTTAAAAATAAGTCCATTTTAAACAAAACAGAGGCACATTGAGTGGTGTCGGCCACACCGCGCCTCTTTTTGAGGTGGAGTTGACTCGTACAAGTCACATATGATCCATGGATCATTTTCATAAAGTTTCAACACAATCAGAATCCGTTTGATTGGTTTGGCGTATGTACGTAAAATATTGTCCAATTTGAACAAAAGAGAGGCAGTTTGGGTGGTCCCGTCCACACGGCATCTCGGATTGAGGTTGGGTTGATTCGTACCCATCACAAATGACCCATGGATAATTTTCCTAAAGTTTCAACAGAATCTGAAGGCGTTTGGTCGGTTTCCCGTATGTCAGTTGTTGATTTCACTTATAATTTAGTTCATTTTGAACAAAAGAGAGACAGTTTTAGTTGTCCCGGTCACACCGCGGCTCGGATTGAGGTGGGGCTGACTCTTAAACATCACACATGAGACGTGGATCATTTTTGTAAAGTTTCAATAGAATCAGATGTCTTTTGGTTGGTTTGGCGTATGTCAGTTGTTGTTTTCACTTAAAATTATATCCATTTTCAACAAAAGAGAGATATTTTGAGTGGTCCCATCCACAACGCGGCTCGGATTTAGTCAGGGTTGACTCGTACATGTCACATATGTCCCATGAATCGTTTTCATAAAGTTTCAACAGAATACGAAGGCGTTTGGTCGGTTTGGATTATGTGAGTTGTTGTTTTCACTTAAAATTATGTCACTTTTAAACAAAAGAGAGGCACTTTGAGTGGTGTCGGCCACACCGGGCCTAGGATTGAGGCGAGGTTTACTCGTAAACGTCACATATGATCCATGGATCATTGTACTAAAGTTTCAATACAATCAGAATTCGTTTGATCAGTTTAGCATATGTACATAAAATATTGTCCATTTTTAACATAAGGAAGACAGTTTGGGTGGTGTCGGCCACACCGCACCTCGGATTGAGGCAGGATTGACTCGTACACATCATATATGACCCATGGATCATTTTCCAAAAGTGTCAATAGAATCCTAAGGCGTTTGGTTGATTTCCCGTATGACAGTTGTTGATTTCACTTACAATTTAGTCCATTATCAACAAAAGAGAGACATTTTGAGTGGTCCCAGCCACACCACGGCTTGTATGGAGGCGGGGTTGACTCGTACATGTCACATATGAACCATGGATCGTTTTTCTAATGTTTCAATAGAATCCGAAGGTTTTTGGTCCATTTGGCTTATGTCAGTTGTTGTTTTCACTAAAAATTATATTCATTTTAAACAAAAGAGAGGAACTTTGAGTGGTGTCGGCCACACTGGGCCTCGGATTGAGGCGGGGTTGACACTTACACGTCCCATATGAGCCATGGATCATTTTTCTAAAGTTTCAACATAATCAGAGTTCGTTTGATCAGTTTGGCGTTTGTACGTAAAATATTGTCCACTTTGAAGAAAAGAGAGTCATTTTGGGTGGTCTCGGCCACACGACGCCTTGGATTGAGGAGGGTTTGACTCATACACATCACATATGACCCATGGATCGTTTTCCTAATGTTTCAATAGAATCTGTAGGCATTTGGTCAGTTTTTCGTATGATAGTTGTTGTTTTCAATGAAAATTAAGTACATTAAAAAAAAGAGGCACTTTGAGTGGTGTTTTCCACACCGGGCCTCAGATTGAGGCGGGGTTTACTTGTACACATCACTTATGTTCAATGGATCATTTTCGTAATCTTTCAACACAATCATAATCCGTTTGATCGGTTTGGTGTATGTACATAAAATATTGTCCATTTGGAACAAAAGAGAGGCAGTTTGGGTGGTCCCAGCCCCATGATTCCTCGGATTGAGGCGAAGATGACTCGTACATGTCGCATATGACCCATGGATCATTTTCCTAAAGTGTAAATAGAATCCAATGGCGTTTGGTCTGTTTCCCGTATGTCAGTTTTTTATTTCACTTACAATTTAGTCCATTTTGAACAAAAGAGAGACAATTTGAGTGGTCCCGGCCACACCGCGACTCGGTTTGTGGCAGGGTTGACTCGTAAACGTCACATATGACCCATGGAACATTTTCTTAATGTTTCAACAGAATCCATAGGCGTTTGGTCTGTTTGGTATATGTACGTAAAATATTGTCCATTTTAAACAAAAGAGAGACAGTTTGGGTGGTGTCAGCCACACAGTGTCTCGTATTGAGGCAAGGTTGACTCCTACACATCCCATATGACCCATGGATCAATTTACTAATGTTTCAATAGAATCCGAAAGTGTTTGGTCAGTTTCCCATATGTCAGTTGTTGATTTCACTTAAAATTTATCCCATTTTGAACAAAAGAGAGACATTTTGAGTGGTCCCGAGTGGTGTCCGGGGGGCTGGTCGGGGCTATCGGGGGGAATGTCTGGGGGGTTTTCCAGGTATCAAGGAGGAGGTTGGGGGGGATGTCCGGGGGCTATCTGGGGGGTGTCCGTGGACCGATCCGGGGTCCAGGGAGGAGGGTGGGTGGCTGTCCGGGGGGTGTCCGGGGGGTGTCCAGGGGGTGTCCGGGGGGCTGTCCAGGGGATATTCGGGGGATATCCGGGGGTGTCTGGGGGATTTCTGGGGTCCATGGAGGAGGGTGGGGGTGTCCGGGGGGCACTCTGGGGTCCAAGGAGGAGGGTGGGGGCCTGTCCAGGGGCTGTTCGAGGACTATTCGGGGGGTGTCTGGGGGTGTCTGGGGGGTTGTCTGGGGTCCAGGGAGGAGGGTGGGGGGCTGTCCGGGGGGCTGTATGGGGGGCTGTCTGAGGAGCTGTTCAGGGGGGTGTCCAGGGGGCCATATTTTAATTATTACAACCATTAATAACAACTTATTAAACAACATCACTTGTTAAAGATAATCAAATTGAACATAAATCAATAATAATATTGGATATATCAAGAAAAATGATCTCTCACTATCTTACATCCTAAATGACCACCCATAACCATGATTAATGACCACAAATCTCCCCTTTCGGCCAAATCAAAAGTGAAAACAAAAACACATAGTTGCAGAAAACAACTTCATTTGTGTGAAAAATAATAATCTCATGGTCCTCAGGATATTTGAACCACACAGTCATGATTTTCGAGATGTACTTGTATCCATGAAACCATATGAGAAACAAGATTCAATACATGCATTTTTTTGATTTTCCCAAGCATTTTGAGGAACCTGAAATCAGTGAAAATGGTCATTGTGTTTTAAAAAGGTGATTGAATAACACATGTATGATTTCAAAGGCAGAAAGATTAATGGTTATATTAGAAAAACAAATATTCACTAATATTGTGAATTTTACATTCTATGAATTAGTTTCATGAAGAAGGAAGAAGTACTAATTAGGGACCACATACTATTTTTCAAAGTACAAGAAGATACTCCATATGTTCTATTGTGCAAAGGATAAATGAACAGTGTGTCATTTTATATATATATATATTTTTTGATTGAAACATGATACATACTTGTTATGTAATACACATTGTAAAAAAAATTAATATGAATAAGATCTTCATGTTTGACATGATCTTAATGAAAGGAATGATTTTCATGAAATGATATCCATAAATATTACAAACAATTTCTTATGAGTTTATATACATGAATATGTAATATTTGAAGCATTGAGATTAAAAAAATTTGAATCTTTAAAATTAGAACACAATAGACACCATGCCCTTATAAATGTAAATGTGTAATGAAAAAATTAATTGTACATACACCGATGTAGTGATTTGAGTACACAATTTGTGGATTAGTGAATCATAAAATTTTACCAAAAACCTAAAAATTTGGAATAAAAAAATCCTTGAGAATAGGAGGATATGATTGATAAGGTGAGGAAATATATCCTTAATAAAAGAAGGAAGGAGTGTAACATGGCAGCAGCTGATCTGATGGAAAGGGTGGGGATTCTCCAGGGTTTCTGTGAAGGAATCGATTCTGGAGAGCTTCTGGAGATCAGCGGAATGGTTCTGGAATCGTGGAGAGGATTCTGTATAATTATGGGCATTTTTTCCCAACAGTTTTTAAAAACCGTTGGGGAAAGTCAATCTTTCCCATCTGTTTAATGGAACCGTTGGGAAAAAGTATGTTTTTAAGCATCTTTCCCAATGGTTTCATCAAACCGTTGAAAAAAAACTCTTTCCCATTGGTTTCATCAAACTATTTGGAAAAGAGACTTTTAAAACATCTTTCCCAATGGTTTGATGAAACTGTTGGTAAAGACTACCAATACCAATAGTTTCTTTGAATCATTGGTATGCAAGTGTTGGGAAATGTTTTATTTCCAGTAGCATTTCCTAAGTTAAATCATGTCATATTATGATTCATTTTTAGGTTAGACTATGGAAGGGGATGATACCTCTTTATTTCATTGGTGTGTAGGGGTCCCAACTGACATCAGAGATGATTTGCTGTGGGAATTTCATGCCTCATCATGGAAGATTTACCCTGGTTACACCAAAATGCATCAAGATATAAGGCACCAATATTTATTTCCATGTATTATTTTTAATATTATCATATTCATAAAATGGCATTGTACATGTCATTATTTGAAGGAATAATATCATCTTATGATAGGGATTCTACAGACATTATCCATTTCTAGATTAGAAATGGGGTGACCTATCATTGCATTTCATGACCGGTCAATCCATACCACCGCCTAGAAATGATACCATTTGGGTTGTTTTTATCATTTAATGAGGGCCTCACACTTCTTAAATGTGTGAGATACCATATCAAAAGATATTCAAGGAAGGATGTACATCACGGAGGATATACGTCTTCATGGCGATCATTATTCTATCGTTTCTGATAGAGATGATGGTTTTCTGTCATGGTTCTAGAAGGTCTTACAGAATTCCATGCATACACAGGTGCTTTTGACCATAAACTATAAGCTATATTCTTATGGAATTATATATCATACTGTAATGGTTTTATAGGACATGATCCATGAATTTGTCTGTGATATTGGGAATTATGAGGAGAGACACAATCCAATCATCGATTTTACTAATAATAACTACTTTTATGCTACCATCTTTATAGATCCTTATGAATCATTATATAGTAGGCCATGGAAATCACCTCTGTATTGTTTGGAGGTAGTAGAGGCAGCTATGCTTCGACCATGTCTCATATTGAAGAATACAGAGCAAGTCTAGATGATTTGAAATCACATGTTGAAAACTCAGTCCTAGTAGTAGTCATATGCCATGAAACACTAGAGACATCTAGACCTTGAGGTCAAAGACTAGGTTTTCATGAGAGTCTCATCTAGTGTAGGGTAGATATGTATTTGGAATCTGGTTAATATCTCAACGAGGTTCATTGGACCTTTCAAGGTTGTGAAAATGATTGGAGAAGTGGCCTACCAATTGGTACTTCCTCATAGGTACTAGTCTATATATGATGTCTTCTAGGTATCTTAGATTTTCTGATATTATCCAGACCTGTCACATGTATTTCATCTTAATGAGTCTTAATTGGATATAGATTCTTCCATCAAGGAGTATCCAGTTTTTATTGTGGATCAGTGTGTAAAGACAATTTAGGGAAGGTTTGTTCATTTGGTGTAGGTGCATTGGTAGCATGATAGGGTACATGATTAGACCTGGGAGCAGGATGCTCATATATTAGTACAATGGCCAGAACTCTTCACTGATGATACCTATTTTCCCTTATAAGACCAACTCACGGGTGAGTTTCTTTAAGGAGGGGAAGTTGTAATGACCTATCACTTCATGTAGGTACATATCATTTTCTATTCAATTTGAATTACTTTAAATGGACCATTTAATGACAAATAATAATGGTATATATGTGCTATGACATAAAGAAGGTCCCAAGATTATATAAGGCTTTTCTAAAGACTAGAGTTTTAAAAAAATGGGAAAAAGACTAGGCCACACAATTTAGATAAATTTTTCCACCCATACCATACAGTTTCTCTTAAGCGATACAGCTATAGATAGTGGAGACCAATATAGTTATATCATAATAAATTGATCAAGTAACTATTGGTAAAATTTATATGCTATCAAATGATTTAGAATTAATTTAATATTTTCACTATACATAGGATAATAAGAAATCAAGTTTTATTCTTAAAAAACATTTTCTAAAAATACGATTTTTATCATTTTTGCGCACTTATTTTAAAATTTATTATTACCAATTATTTGTATTATTACCAATTATGTGACTTCAATTTAATAAATATAATATTTTTATATGGTTTTGTATAGAAGGTATCTTCAATTATAAATTTTATTTAATAATTTAATGTAATTATCTTCAATATAGTAAATTATATTCAATTTTCAATGAAGATATAATACCCATGAATGCTTTCACATCTATAATTCAACAATTATTTAAATAATGGAAGAAATAAAATAAAAGATATTAAAATAATTATAATAATTATAATTTGACAAAACAAAATTCATAAAATAATTATATGACTCTTTTATATATTAGAGACATATCAATTTTTTCAATTTTCTATAGTGTATTGAATTTTTTTAAAAGTGAAATTAATGAATAATGTTGAAATTTTTATTTATGATATTTCAAAATAAATAATAACTTATTAAATGATATAAAATTCATAAAAATATTAAATTTGATCAAATTTTTGGTATATTGTATATAATATCAAACGTAGTCTATTTAAAAATCCATTCAAATTTTATAGTAAATATATTGACATTTAGAATCTAACATCCATGTTGTCATAGTAAGAGTAAAAGGGGTTAAATAAGGATTAAAACTATATGATAAGTGGAGTAATGTCACATAAATAGGTTTAATAATTATTGGATGTTAGTTTCTAGAACCATAGTAATATTATATTATAAATAATTAACTTTCCATAAATTGTTAATTGAATATTAATTGAATTATATTAAATATTATGAGACTTTCTTAAAGTCCCCCCACCACGATTATAAAAGGGCACATCATACCTCACGTATCCAAACATATTTTATCATTATATCTTGACTAAAACCTAAATATTTATCCTCCTTATATCCTCATAAAAGTTCTAGAGGTCTTTGTATTCCAAAAAGACATACCCTAGATCCCTTCAGAAGAGAATTAAAGGAAGTCCACCAAAAAAGATGTGATTGTTTTTAACAAATCATTCAAGTTAATTTCTTCTTAATATTAATTTTATTGTGTAATTTAAATGATAATGTAATATATCTGGTATCATATATATTTTAATTTTCTATTATCATTATCATATGACCATATTCCACCTTTTATCCATCCAACTAAAAAGTAAAGAATCTCGTGTTCATACATACATCATACCATCTCCATGTTGTGGTGTAATTTGTTTCCATCTAAAGTTTAAAAAGATTGTTATAATGATGGAAATAATGGTAATATATAATAATTATGACATTATATTGATTCTTTTAAATTAATATTACATCCACTTCCATACCATTTCAATCGTATAGTAATTATATCATTGCCTGTGTGTACATACGACTTATCATCTCTACAAAGCGATGTGATTCATTATCAAGGTTCAAAATTCAAGATTAGTTATAAAATGAATATAATGATTAAATATTATATTTATTATCTTATCATCCTATATATGAGGGGTATTTATAATATTCCAAATAACCAGTACATTTAGGACAAACCCATCATTGGAAAACAAGGAAATTAAAAACCAAAACAATGATAGGAATAAAATATTATTAATAAAAGAGTGGAAAATGTTATAACAGTATCATATATGATATTATAAATATTAACATGATTTTATTATATGTTTATTATATATTTAAAACTAGTATAAAATATTTTTGAACATTTTTGGAGAAAATTGAACCTAAGGTCAGGATTATTTCACAATCTCCTCATTATTAAAGACTTTATCCATTTAAGTCTCCACTAGGGATTATTTTTCTTCAATGTCAAAATTTTTTAAAAATATTTTTTAAATATGTTTTTACTATTATCCTTTGAATGATTAAAATATTTTTTATGGTTTAACTATTTGTAAAATGGTATTAAGAAATATTTTTTTTATTTTCTAAATGAAGTAATTTATGACTTTTCCGAAAAAAATGGAAGGGACATTTTTTTTATATTTTACAGATTGGGTGGTTTTTCGCCCCCTCATTAATCAATACTTTTATGTATATTAATTTATATTTTTATATGTATATTTTCATAGAATTTTTTTATAATTACACAACTTTTTGAATAAATTATTTAATTGTAAAAAACGGTGTTTCTCCGAAACAGATTATTCTTGATTTTATTTGGGTTTTTTAATCTATGTAAATATACTTCATTGAATATTATGGTTAAATGAATTTTATATATTATTATATCATCAACTAACTTTTATTTATTAGTTTAGGATCAGGTTGACTATGGATGTGGTATTTTTATAGCATTCCTGGTTTATAGTGAAATTATTCATGTTTTGAATGATAGGTTTTATCATGAATATTTAGGTTATTTCACCCTTTCATATGATTATTTCATTAGACTTAGTAAGTGATTAGCGAGACCAGTTTTAGCTCCTTGACTCAACATTAGGTCTCATGGGACAAGCTAGTTTGGGTAGTAGTGAAGACCATACCCTTTTATGCATGGTGTCTTGGTCAAAGCCAGGAAGGCATGTTTATGATGTAACACATTGTGAATTCCATCATTATAAGATTAGTTATTGATTCTCATTTGATTATCAGGTTAGTTTTTTTATCCAAGAATATGTTTAAGATCATTTTATTTTGGAATTATTTGACCTACGTTCATTCCTACCAAATTTTTCTTAAGTTATTTGTTTAATTAAATTTATTCTGCTTATGTACATTTCTATAATTAAATGTATTCATTGATGATAGATTCCATTGTATGTATACCCTTACTAAGAAACTAAGCTCACCCATTTATTGTGATTCATTTTACTTGGGATTCCAAAAATTCTGTTATAATTGATATGCATGGTAAATCTACAAGATTAATAGTCTTTTCAAATGGAGTTGTTAAGATTTATTTTATATTTTAGTTATGATGTAAGATTCAATTATGTATCATGTTCTCCAAAACTAATAAACTATTCGGTTCTTTTGGATCTGATTTCTTGTACTATGTACAAATGTAAAAACAAAACCACCAACTCCATGATATTAAGGTATGGGTATTTAAAGATGGTATTAGAGTAAATTTAGTAGAACATTGGGAAAATAAATTTGGAAAAACATATATTGGGGGAAATGTATCCCTATACCCATCTTTGGGAATATTCCCAAATAATCAGGCCTGTGATTTTGAGAATAGTTATATAGAAGTTTTCTCTTTACAATGTTTTACTAGTTAGAAATTATAAAAAATAATTCATAACCTAATCTAGTGTATTATATTTTCTAAAAATGAGTCCTAGTTATATTAATGGTAATAATATCAATGCATGTAATTCATATAGGGATTTCCCTCCAATGTAAGATAATGATTTTGGATCTTGATCTTTAATTGGAGATGAAAAACATATAACTATACAAGAAAAAAAAACTCAAGTTATGGAAAATTCCCTTAACCATTTGAAGCATCCTGATCCATGATATGAAGGAACAATATTAGACCTATTCCTGATACAATATCTTCCATCATTCATTGAAACTAAAAATCCATTTCTAGTTAATAAATGGATTAGTTTCTTAGAGAAGATATTTCTTTCTTTGGGGTGTAATAAAAGGGAAAAAATTTCATAGAAGTTTATCACCACTCATGATATGCTTATCAATTGTGTTCATTAATTAAAAACATGAAGGAGATGGGAGAAATAGGATACATGGAATCAAAGGATTTTAATGAACTTCTCTTGGAAAAATATTTCACTCATGAACAGAGATCATAAATGGGTAGACTATTCTGGAATCTATGAAAAAAGAGGACGTGAATGCTATTATATATGAATCCAACTTTTCAATGTTATCAACGCATGTTGTGGACTTAATATTAAATCCAAAGTGAAATATTGATAATTTATTTGACTGGATTAAGAAACTTCTTTGAAGGGAACTAGTCTCCTAAACATTCTAATCATATGAGGATATATTATTATGTGCCCTTAGGATAAAGAATGAATTTTCCAAGACCTTATGGATTTGAAGGGAAGCAAGATAAGAAGAATGATGGTGAGTACTATGGAAAATGATATAATGAAAAGGGGAATAAATAAAGAGTTTAATTTGCATCATGAAGAAAATGTATTAAGAAACATCCTTGAACGAGCCAATTGAGAAGGGATCTTGTTACAAGTGTTGTGAAAAAAACCCACTAGGCCCATGATTTTAAGGGAAAAAATAAGATAGTAATGTGTAGTTCATTAGTGTATGGATATGGGACACTAAGAAGATGATTCTCATATACATCAATGGATTATGACTGATAAAATTCCAAGGGATCAAGGTCGATCTTATTCAGTCACAACAACTAATGTTTATTTTTTAAATTATGTTGTGGAAGGTACTTTAATCATATCATCAAATTTAGATAATGCATTATTTTATTCTAGATCATCAATAACTTTTATATCTACCTAGTTTTCTAAGAATATTAAACATTTCCCATTTTATTTAATAAGGATGTTTTCTGTCAAAACTTATGAGGGAAGTATCATTGAAATAGTGATGTGTCAGAAAATACTCATTCTGACACGTAAACGTGCTTTATATACTAACTTTATCATCATAAATATGGTTTAATTTGAAATAATATTTGTTGTGGACTGAATTTCAAAATATGATGCAAACATTAATTAAAAGAAGAAAAAAAATAATTTCTAAAGAATATTCATAAAAATTTATCTTTAGTGAAAACAATAATCATATATTTCTTATCTAAATCCACCTCAAATAGTTATACCAAATGAAAATGTTGGGGACAAATAGAAAACCACATTTAAGTACGAATAATCTAATATTCAAATTGAGGATGTAAATAATTTACAAGAATACATTTTGGTATTTCTTATGTAATTTCCTAGTTATCCACGAAAATAGAATGTGGAGTTTCCAATTGATTTAATACACAATGGAAGACCTATAAAAAAGAAGCCCTATAAAATATACATTTTGTAGTTAATATTATTGAATAAAAAACTAGATAAATCGAGTGTCGAGGGATTGAAATTCCCTATTATTTAACCTTGGGGAATCATTTATTTTTGTTAATAAAAATGATGGATCTATGGGACTATTTATTTACTATAGGGAAATAAATTCTGTTACGATAAATAATAATTATCCTCTTTCTCGCATTGATAATTTATTTTACCAACTTTGTAAAGCTCAATATTTTTCAAATATTGAACATCATTCTAGATATCATAAATTTCCTGTAATGATGGAATATATTCTAAAGATATAATTTCATATAAGATAGAATGTTATGTATTATAATAATTCCATTTGGACTGACTAATGCATCCTATGACTTTATAGATCTAATGAAAACATTATTCAATGATTATCTTGATTATTATTATGTATTATTTATTAATGATATCTAATTGGTCTAAAATATATATGAGGACCATTGGAACAACATTATATTGTTCCAGATACTCTTAGATGATAAGTGTTATATGGTACCTTTATCAAGTTGGATTCTTTCTTTGAAAAGTTTATTTTTTGGATATATTTACTCTAAGGATAGAATCTCAGTTGATCCTATAATGAAAAAGGTAGTCCAATAATTTCCTACACCCATGAACATAAGCACGGTATGTAGTTTCATTTGTTTGGTAGTTTAATATATATGTTTTGGTCAAAACATTTCCTAATTATCTAAGCATTTTTTCAAGATTACTCGTAAAGGGGTTATGTATATTTAGAGAAAGGAATTTTTAAATTTCCTTGATTAATAAAAGAGTATATTATAAAATGATCTAATCATGACTCCACCATCAAGAAATGGGTTATTAGTGATTTATAGTGATGCATCAAATATATTAATTGGTTTTGTACTTTTATAATGATAGAGTTATTCCATGTGCATAAAAGAAGTTAAATACTCATGAACAGAACTATCTAACTCATGATCTTGACTTATCACCTATACTCTTTACTCTAAATATTCAGATACACTATCTCTAAAGTGAAACATGTGAGATATATCATGATCACTAGAGTTTTAAATATATCTTATCAAAAAAATAACTCAACCTGACAAAAAAATAGATTTCTCTATCAAAAAAGTGATTATGATTTTCCAATACACTACCACCCTGGGAAGGAAAATAAGGTAGAATACACTTTTAGAAGGTTGTATCAATGATTTATGAAGAAAATGTGGGCTGAAAGGGATCATATGTTTCGGGATCTAATAAAGATATTTATGGGAATTATTAAGTGAGTGGAAACATTTGTACATTTTTAAATGAATTGATAAAAATCTATTTTAGTGAATTTAAATGTTCTCAATCTGATAATAAGAATTTTTGAATGAAAATTGAGGTTGTGAGTGATGTAAATTTGGAAGACTTCATTTTTAAATATAATGTTATGATGTTTGGAAAGAGGATTTGGGTTCCATTGATACCTAATCTAAAAAGGTAATTATTTGATGATTCCCATAGCTTGAATTTCTCAATAAATCATGTTAGCACAAATATGAATAGCGATTTGAAAGAACATTTTTATGAGATAATAAAAAGAAAATCATTATTTACTATTTTTCAATATTCCTAGATTTTCAAAAAATGAATGTTGATTGACCATATAGTAGTGGTTTTCTGAAACCTCTACCTATTCCTATGTGTCAATGGGATGAAATTACTATGGACTTTATCACTGTATTAACAAAGACTTCAAGAAATAGTGACGAAATATGGGTAATTATTGATCAACTCACCAAATCGTTACATTTCCTCTCAATAAGAGGACATTTTCCACTAGATCATCATTCAAGACTATATATTAATGAAGTTTTAAGACTTCGTGGTGCACCTCCTTAAATAATGTATAATCATGATCCATGATCTATATCAAAATTATGGAAATGTATTCAGAAATACCTTGATTCCAAAATTCATTTAAGCCATAATTATCACCCTAAAACTGATAGGCCATCATAAGGGACTATCTAAACATTAGAATACATTTTGATGCCCTACTCAATTGCCTTTAAAGGTATGTGGGGTCATTATTTAACTTTGGTATAATTTTATTATAACAATAGCTTCAATTTCAGTATTAGAATGGCACTATATGAAGCATTATATAGAAATATATTTTGTACACCAAACTTTTGTGATTAATTTTGTGAAAGGAAGCTTATACTCCCATGACTTGTTTAGGAAACAATGGCAATGGAATATATTATTCAATCGTGAATCAAAGAAACTCATAGTAGGGGAAAAAGATATGATGGTAACTGAATGAAATATTTGGAATTTCATGTGTGAGATCATGTTTTCTTGAAGGTGTCCCCATGTAAGGATATTATAAGATTCAGTAATAAAGGGAAACTAAGCCCAAGGTACATCAGACTTTTTTATATTTTGGTGTGGCTTATCGTTTGAAAATTCCACCTTGCCTTTCAAAAGTACACAACATGTTCAACATATCCTTACAAAAGATATACATACCAAACCCAATGAATGTTCTAACTTATAACCAAAAAGAGTTAGAATCTTATTTATCTCACTATGAATATCCTATTAATATTTAGTACACTAGATAATAATTGTTTAGGAATTGGATGACTCGTCTGGTGAAAGTACATTTGAAAAATCAAAAAAGAAGAGAGGCAATGTGGGAAACTATGGAAATTATAATGAAGAACTACCCAAATATTTTAATGAGGTGATATTATGGAAATTTATAGAATGATTTTTTTTATGGAGGGAATATTTGAACACCACAAAATTTTATGGTACATTTTCTTTTAAATAAATTTAATAGGTTGTGTTGGACACAACACCAAGTTCAAACATACCGTGATCTATTATTATGTAACTATTATAACCTAGCTATTAATTTTTTTAAAATAAATATTACAAATGGAATTTCAAAAAATTTATATATTTGGTTGATATATATTTATTATTTATCAATTTATTAAAAACAATTAATAATTACTATCAAAAAAAGAAGTGTTTTTTCTTAAAAACTATTTTCTATTTACAATATAATTAGATCATTATAAATTGAGTTACTATTGGTGAAGTATTTTAATGAAATTTTGGTATTTTTAAAATATTAAAATTCATATAATATTTTTACTATATATTGGATAAAAATAAATCATGTTTTATTCTTAAAAAATAACATTTTCTAAAAAGGTTTTATATCACATTTTGCGAAATTATGTTAAAATTATATTTTGGAACTTATAGTTATTGAATTATATAAAATTTGATCCATATTTTTAATTAACAGGTCCAAATTGAGTAAATTTTACCTTTTATTTTGGTTCAAAATGAATAGTAACCTTAGTAATTTTTTTTACCAAAGTAATGGGTGAATTAGGTAATTAAGGATAAAAATAAAATTATTTGGACTCTAAATTTCCCCTAAAACGTTTCCCAATTTTATTTTATGAGTTAGTTTCATCAATTATAATTTATGGTTATTATATTTGATCAGTGTTTTATTAGTAAGTGATTACAAGACAAATAATATTTTATTTAAAGAAAACCAAAGATTTCATATACTTGATTTTAAAAAATATAACATTTTTATATAGTGTGATCCAAAAGGTATCATATAATATAAATATGAGTTTGAAATATATATTATTTATATTCAATATAGTTATTTATTTATAATATTTAGTGATGATATAATTACCTTAAATTCTTGCACAACTCTAATGTAATAATTATTTAATTAAAAAAAAATAAAATAAATGAAATTAAAGATAATTCATTAAATATAATTCTTCATAATTAATGTCTTCTATGTATTTTATTACTATCCTTGAAATATTATGGATGTGTTAAAATATATTTTTCTATGTTATCTAGTGTATTGGTATTTTTTAAAAGTTAAGGTAATGAATCGTGTCAAAATTGATATTAATGATATTTTAAAATAAATCATATTTTACTAAATTATATAAAAGTCCTAAAATTATAAAATGTGGAAAATTTATTGGGATAGGGTTTAAAATTTCATCCATTCACAATTTTTAGATATTTTCAAATTTTATTGTAACTATATTGACCATTAAATAATAGCGTTCATGTTTTAACGATAAGAGTTAAATGGGATAAATAATGGTTAAAAATAAAGGATAAGGTTAATAATGTGACATAATCTTCTATAAATATTATTGGATGAAATTATTTTGACCCATACTCACATTAAATTCCAAATAAATCACTATGTATCCATTTCAAATTTAATATTAATTTAGTATTATTGAGATTTTCTAAAGTTCCCCTCACATGAATTATAAATGGGAACCTCCTCCCTCACTTTTTTCACACCACTATTAGCATTATATATCAAAAAACCCACAACCAATTTATCTTCCTAGTATCACTATCCATGTTCTAGAGGTGCTTGTCTTCAAGAATCTCGACTATAGATCCCTTAATAAGATATCTAAAGGAAATTTTCTAAAGAAGAGGTAATCATTTTTACCAACTCTTTCATGTGGATTTCTTCTTCTACTTACTCATAATAATTTTTTTCCTTGATAATTTAATAGATACAGTATAATATATTGGTCGAGTTTTTATTAGGATTATGATAGAAACATATTCCTCCTTTTATACAGCCTATAAAAAATGAAAGCATCGAGTTTGCGTATGTATGTATTAACTTCTCCATGTTGTAGTGTAGTTTTTTTATCACCATTTTAATAATATGGTTATAAATATAAAAAAATTGATACATATAATAATTATTACATTATATTTATTCTATAAAATTTATATACCATCTACTCTCTTACCCTTTCTACCATAAAGTAATGATATCATTCACATGTGTACGTATGACTTACCATCTCTATGAAGCGATACGATTCATTATCTATGTTTAAAATTCAAGAATGTTCATAAAATTTATTTAGTGATTAAATATTATTTTTATTAAATTAATAATATTCAGATTATTTTTTTATATCATATGAAATAGAAATGGGACTTTCAAAAGAAAAGAAGAATGTGGAAATATTGAAATTAACACATGAAACAGAAAAAATGAATAAATTTTTATTAATAAATGAGTGAAAAAATATTATAAGGGGATAATTTAGGATATAAAAAATATTAATAAGATTCTAGTATATGTTTATAATATGTTTAAACCCACTATAAACGAGTTTTTGACACTTATGGAGGAAATCAGACCTAAGGTAAGGGTTACTTCACAATATCATCATTATTCAAGACTTTTTATGTTTAAGTCTCCATAGTGGAGTATTTATCATCCATGTCAATGTATTCAAAAAAAAAATTTCAAAAAGGATTATACTATTCTCTTATGAAAATATAAATTATTTTTCATACCATAGTTTAACTTTTTTTAATGGTTTAGAAAGACAATTTTTTTTCATTTTCAAAACAAGGTACTTTATAAATTTTCCATCAAAAATATAAAATGATTGTTTTTCCAACATATGAAGAATGATAGGGTTTCCCACCATCATGGAGCCTTTTTTTAATATTAAATAACATATTTACAAGTTTCTATTCAATGATTTTTGCCTTTTATTATTGCATGGTTTTAAAATAAATTATATCAATGTAAGAAAATGTGTTTCTTTGAAAAAAAATATTAATGATTTTGTTAGAGTATTTTCATCTATATCAAAACCCTTATATGAATATTTTTCTTAATTAAATTTGATATATTATGATATCATATAAAATTATTATATAATGGTTTATGATCATTTTGACTATAAATGTGCTATTTTAATACAATTCACGATTTACAATTAAAAAATCATATTTCATATGATAGTTTTCAATAGGAATTTTTATTTTGTTTGACCACATTCATATGAGGAATGAAATGGAATTATTACGTGATGTGTTCAGTCTTATAAATCTTCATGATGCATTGGAAGGTCTCATGAGTGAAACTAGACAGGGTATTGTCCAAGGACTTACTCATTTATGTTTGGTGTCTTGGCTGAAGCCTTGAATGTATGTTTATGATGACATGTACTATGCATTTCCTCATTATAACATTAGTTATTGATTTCCATGTGTTTATATGACTTATTTTGATATCCATGGATTCATTTTATCTCATTTTATTTATGGAATTATTTCACCTTCATTCATTCCAACTTCATGTGCTCCCATTATGATAACCAAATCATGGTGGGTTTATGATCTCATTCATATACAACAAAGCCATTAGATAGTTACATCCTTCAGAACTTCTCTATATATTATACAATATTTCTAGAAAATTTTGATTTCACCATTGACATTATAGACATCTATAATTTGTGCTTCTCATTAGTGTCAATATTCTTGTATTACTTAAATCTCGTAAACATGGAAACCTCTAAGTATAGTGAGTCCTAGAAGGTCAATTTGTTATACTACCTTGATACAATCCTAGGGACCCATATTGGCCCCAAAAAACAATGATTTATCATAGGTGTCACTATGTTTATGTTCTAATTCTCGTGAATGAGAATTTTAATCTTACGTATAAAATTGATAACTCTTTTGTGTCGCCTTTTCTGAAACTCCAGAAACCATAATCTATCTTCATCAGTAACCCTTATACGACTATTTCATTCTTCCCATCCATCACCTCCTTCAGATAATTAATTATGTATCCTATGTATCCCTTCATGAAAAATTGTAATCTCCATAGTATTTTAAAAGTAAATTATATAATCGATTGAATACATGATACACCACATCATGTTTAAATGAACAACAGAATAATATTATTTAATTATAACCATTATAAACTATCCAATAAATTAGAGAGAATGAAAAATATTAATGAAATTATGTAATATATAATGTTCACACACATTGATAATTTATTAATTAATTCTTTTTAAATATGCACTATATTTTTAGTAAATCCATTTTATTGAACAAAAACATATTTTATTCAACAAATGATTTTATTTTATATTTTTACATAAATAATATAATTGATTTGAATAAATTTTAGAAATTTTATTTTTTAAAATAAACATAGTTTTTTAAAGCATTATATCAAAAAATGCCAATTGTGATTTTTTATATTTTTTTAAAGAGGTTGACTTTCAATGAATAATGAAAATATTGTTTTTTATTAAAAACTAATTTTTTTTAAAAGGTAAATTTATGATTTTGTTTTTTCAAAAATTTGAATTAGTTAATTATGAATAATATAATCAATTTTTTGTTTTTGAAATGGTTTTTATAATTTAATTTTTTATTGGAACATTTTATATTTAAAAATGGTATTTTTCCAAAAAACCTATTTTTCTTTGCATTTTGCTACTTTAATTTTAAATTAAATTATAGCACTTATGTTTTTTGAATTTTGAAATTATGTCCCTTATTTTATTTCATTTAATGGAAATTCAATCTTATTACAGTATTTTTTTAATAAGTATAATTTAAGTCCAGGTATTCCATGTTGATTGACCCTTTGTGTGTTTTCAAAGATCGAAGTGCATTGAGGCAGCTCGGTAGAAGTTTAGAGGAGTTTAGTTAAATAATAATAGCAGATTACACATCATAAAACTATATTATGTGATGTGAAATCCAGTTTCACGTGTTGTTTTGTGATGTGAAATATGGATTCCTAATGTGTATGTTTTGGGGGTTTAGAAAATACAATAAATCATTAAGGCAATGCGTTTTTTGGTGCACCTCGAGGCATTAAATGATGTGAAATGGGATTTCACATAATGTAATCCCCCACTATTGTTTATTTTCTAATCATTTAAGACACTTGTATTTTGTAAACCCTATGGCTACATTATCTCTCCCTCCACCCTAAGAAACCCAATGACCCTCTATTTAGTGTTTTGGGGATTCCATCATCATAGAACGATCCCAATCTCCCTCCTTTGATCCGTAGTGATCCGTATTCAATTCAAGGTATGATCTACCATTATTCTTGTTGTTTCTTTGGCTTGTTTTTCCTATTTCTCCAAACCATGTGATGACATGTGATCTCCGTTTTTTTAATGGAGTTTCTTTTGTCATTTCTTGTTGTGGTTTGGTCTTTCCATCCTTGGGTGGACGTAATTTTGGTGGGATATGGGAGTGGGATCCATTGTGTTGATCTAATATCCTGTGAAGAACGTTGAAGAAATTTTGAGGTATGGGATTCATTGGTTCAATATTTATTTATATGAAATCGTAGATCTAGAATGTTTTAGCCCCTAGGATCATAATTAAATTAAGCTGATTAAATAATTTAACTAGATTAATGAATTGTTATCAATCACATAGCGATATTGTTGCTGTGTACTGTGATAAAATTTTGGATATTGATTTTCTATATAGTGTGATATTTATTCCTTTCTTGATTTATAATTCCTTTCTTGATGGAAATAGGTAAAGAACAACAAAACCAAAATTAATTTATATATAATTTTCTAAAATATTAAGAGGCATGTTTAATGAATCTTGTTTTCATTGTTATAATTTTACGTTAATAAAATTGATGCGAGTATTCATGTTTAATTTAATTGGTTAATGAACCTGAATCTTATTGTTGATTGTTGATAAAAGAGTTAGAGGAATGTTAAATTAATTATATATTTAATTTTTTATATATTTGTATTTCCTATTTCTTAGGTTTCCCATAGTTGTAGCCTATGAGTAATAAATCAGTTAATTCAAACTGGAACAAACAACTGGTTGTGTGATAAAGATAATGCCTTTAAAGGGCCTGGGTGACCTTATTTATTGTAAAGGAAAGATACCTCATACTTTAGAGCCATGATATCTCATTGTGTTTGAAATCTAAATTCCTTTTTATTGTCGAGATCCAATTTCTATGATTTTTTCTGCTGCTTCTGATGTGATTTGGATATTTGACTTGGGGTATGTGGGACAGGGAGGCCCAAATGCGACGTAAGCCAAGGATAACTGATCCTAGAGTGATGTAGTGCTATGTGGGGTAGGGAGGCCTGGTTATTATTGTAAAATTTGACACCCACAGTGGAAATATGCATCATTTTATGCATGTGGTGTCTGGGAGGACACCAGAGATGATGGAACATGTTGAAGCTAGGCTTCTTCATTGATGTGAAAGCTAGGTGCTTATTGAATCTATTGTTTCTTTATCTGCTTTATTTTCCACTGTGTTTTGGGTATCTAGTTTTTCTTAATTCTCTTATAAGGAAGGAAAATACACATGGTGTATTCCATGTGCTTCCTATGTTTAGCTTCACCTGGTTTGATGGGTCTACACTCCTTCTATTAGGTTTAAAGACTTGATGGGTAGTTCATCTACTCACCATGTTGAGCCCCTTCTGTTTGGAAGCATTAAATGTTTCCTATAATACCTAGAAACTTGAAAAGTGTTAATGTTTTTTTAATAATTTAGTAAATAATGTTTAACACATGGTGTTTTATCTTGTTGGGATGCAATGATGAGGGTATAATTCGGAGAAACCGGGGACTCAATTTGGTTATGCCAGGAGAGAATGGATCCTTGTTGAGATGCTAATGAAAAGTATTTTGGGAATGATTATGGTCAATAAAAGGTTCAAAAATTAGTTAACATAAAGGGAAACTGATAAAACATACTAAATTAATTTAGTGTGACTCTTTAAATAGTTTTTTACTTAAAGGATATATAGTCTTTGTAGTGGAAGTCGGGAGTCCGAGTGATGTTAGCATCAGTTGAGTATAAGACTAGGTTGTTACCAAAGTGTGGTTGTGGGGTATATTATATCATTTACATTTAGTGTTTCCTTATGATAATCCACCTTGTTAGTAACGGAGACTGACACCCCAAAGATTTCGTGCCATGGGGGTGTTTTCCCCAACATCCTAGTGGGATGATGGATGGTGGACTAACCCCTTTTCCCCAATCTTTTATCATGGTAGTTACTTGTGTTGGTATGTAGAACAATTAATTTTCCTTATAAATTTTTCTAGAGAGCTGTCATCGATTTTGGTTATTCACACACATATATTCTAGATATATTTTTGTAAAGGATACTATAGGTATACTGTGTAAGGTCTGTGAGGGCTTGAGGATCCTTACTTGGTGTATGACTTGTAATGGCTTGAGGTATAATACCTAATGTACGATACACATTATGCAGGATGTGTTGGCTCCCAGAAACAACTAGGTTACTTTATTATGTGGATGTGGTAGTGTGAGGCATGAAGTGCATGTGGACACATGATGTGCATGTTGTGGTGATTCACCCAGGTGTCTATGGGATACCTTTTTTGAAGAGAGATGATGAAAATGGGAGATATTATGGAAAAGCAGAAAACCAAGGGAAGTGGTAGTGAGGTACCCTTGATATTCTTTATTATAATATATTCTATTCAATGTGATACATGGTGAGTGTACCCATGGGGAAGCTGTGAACTTATTATACCTGTTTAGGAGATTAATTTGCTTCACTTATTGTACACTGTTTCGTAACATGATTTCATTACATTTGAATTAGAGGCTTAAGGGATGATCCAACTATGTGTTCTTTTATACACACCCTATATATATAAACTACTTTTCAGGGCAGTTGGAGCAGGTTTGAGACCAAGATGGTTAATACTATCTTGTGGGTTGGAGGAGCATTTTGGGCTTCGTTGTCACTGCATTCTTTAATTTCCTTTTTGGAACTGTAGTTTTTTCCATTTAGTTGTTGTAGTTATTGCATGGAAGTAAATTTTTTTACTCGGGTTTCTTTTGGATTGTAGTTTGAGTTGTATATTTTTGGTGTTTATATTATCTCTTTATACCACATTTGTTTCTCTTAGAGGGTATTTCCTCCTACTTGCATGTTTATTATACCCACGGTGCTAGTCGCCATCTTGGGGCCTACTAGAGGAGGGAATCGGGGGTCACTATCTCTCTTCTCCAATTATCAGCCCAAGAGGGGTTCACATTGTGGGGAGGTGGTCATGACAATGTGGTGTCAGATATCTAGTTGAGGGATAGGTTGGATATTGGTGATAGGCATAAGATATGATACATGGGTTGATAGGGCAATATTGTTAGATATGTTTTGTAAGAACTATAAACAGCAGAGGTCTTCTAAGGAAAGGGTATTTAGGGCCATCTATGATCTGATGCATGGACCATTAAAATTATATTTGATACTGAAAACGTTATACGGGTTACATGGTAGAGACCTAGAAAAGGATCATGAATTATTATTCTTTGAAAATGTGTTTGAATGGTTAGACCTTGGTATAGGTTAATATAATATGAATAAATAAAATACTTAATGTTAGTGTATTCCGTACTCCATGTTTAGGAGGTCAAATTGATATTTCGTTTAAAGGTATGGCTTCAGGTCAGCATCCTCATTAGGTTCTCACAGAATATGTTCAGCAGGTTGTGCCAGCCGATTTTCATTTGGTAGATTTTGATGATGATGCCACTTGGAGGAGGACACACTGATTGTTTTAGAAACAGATTCTATAAAGGTATAATGGATCTATTACATATGCATTAACAAAAAAATTGGTTGGATGAGATTGAGGTAGCCTTCTGTTAGATATGTTCTTGGATGGAGTACGGGGAATCATTGGATGTGAAGATGATACATGGGGCAGTAATTCACTGGTGTTTCATATTTCTCAGAGATCACAAGGAGTCTGTAGTTTCAAGGGAAGAGTTTTGAGACCAATTCTGAGCTATGTTTTGGTCTTTAAACGCAAATGTGGCTAATCACCAGGAGTGGTTAACCCTTAGGTAGGGGTTATCCAGTGTGAAAGAGTTTGAAATCTATTTCAGAAACCTTATGTGATATATTTTAGACCTGTTTCAATATGAGAAGGCCTATGTGAGGCATTTTGAGGAGGCTTTTCATCCCGAGATCTCGTTCCATGTAACCCTATTTATAAGGATGATATATCTCGAGGTGTTATAAAGAGTGGAGGTCATCAAAATGATTTTAGTGAGGACTAGATCATCCTGAGAGGGGAGTTTTAATGATTCCTCATGAAGGAGAGTTGTGATCTAGGGATCTTAGTTATCAGGACATAGGAGCTCTTAATCATCTAGGGGTAGGTCCCATCTATCAATGTCTCATTTATCTAGGAGTGGTGGATGTCAAACATGTTCTATGAGTTCAGAAATGTTTTTTTCATAGAGTTGTTGAGGTTATCACTGGAGATAGTGTCGAACCTTTCTAATAAGTCAACATGTGCCAAGTGTTCCGCTCCAAGTTCCTCTGTTGAGGATGTTCCAGCCAAGAAAGTAGTATATGGTTTCTCCTGTTTAGGATCATCAGAGAGATTATATGGTAGGAAGGGGAAATCATTGTGACTCTTTCCATCCTTATAAAGAAAATTTTGACTGTAGAGGTGGTTCTCCACATATCTAGATATTCCTTGAAGTAGTTTATGGTTAGCTTCTTACTTTAACGCTGCCAGCACCAAGTGATCCAGATGTCATTTGAGTTACCCTTTTCTTGTTTTATACTTAGTTTCACGACTTGTTTGATTCTAGAGAAACTCTCTCCATCATATCGCATAACCTCTTCCATGAATTGTGACTTTAGGTAGAGAGACATATAGTTCCCTTAGCATTGACTACACCAGTAGAAGGTAGTGCTGATTTGTTCGACATAGGTAGAGACTACAAGCTTGTGATGGGGCAACACTAATCCTGGGTAGATTCTTTATATTTAGGAATACAACCATATGATGTCATCAATATCTTGGATTATTTGTATTTAGTGTAGGCTATCGTGGATTTCATTAGGAGGCAAGTTATGTTCTTAAATTCATATAGAGAGTCAACAGTGTCTTGGTGAGTGGGATCCTCATATGGGTTTGTTGACGCACCTTTTGTCATAGAGTCTAAAGAATGGAAAAGGGGAATATCTTAGATCAAAGTGATTCAACCTTTGGACAAATAACAAAAATTGACAAAGGAAGGAATAAGAAGAACATTGTACAAGGGTTTCACAAGTTCTACAATGGTCGCTCAAGTATACATGCGAACCGCAATGGTCTCGCAAGTACACTTTCACGCCAATGTTGGACACACAGGTCACTTGTGCGCCCTAAGTGATAACCACCTGGGGTCTTCTCCAGCCTATAAATAGCCCGATGGGCCCCCCATTTCGAGAGCAATTTTTCCAGAATTTAGATATAGATCTCTGAACGCCCAAGATTCTTCTTCAGGTCTTATGAACACTTCTAGGGTAATTCATTACCTTGAATGGAAGGTATAAACAAGAGGAGTAAGGTCTATGTGTTAGAATTCACTAACACTTGCATGCCTACGGTGTTTTACCCTTAAGGGAAACGAACAAACTTGCATGCCACCCTACTTCTTCACCAAAAATTGCGTTCCTCTCTTCTAGAAGTACCTCAGGATAATTCTAAAGGCTTTGATCAAGTATCACCCAAGTGTTACCCTACTGATTAAAAATTGCGCAAGTACCCATGTGTTGTGCAGGTATACCTGCGCCACCAAGACTTGTGCGCCCACGCAGTACCTGCGCGCCTGTCAGGACTTGTGCGCCCCTGAATTTTGGGTTCCCTTCTTTCCCATTTAACCCTTCTTATACCATTCCACCTCTCCTATCCAAGAGTCAGTCTTCAAGACATTCTTCACAGCCATTTATGGCATGTTTTCTTGATTAACTTACTTATCTGAAAGCAATTCTGTGGAATATCTCTCAAAACCTAGTGATTTACACATCTTTATGTCACTAAAGATTGAGATTTCATTCATTCAACCTCATCTTTTAAGATGAGGTAACCCCTTAACCTGGGCCTCCTTTTCAGGAATAATCCCTAGTCATAATTCTCAAATCTGGGCATCCTCCTTAGGAGTAAGCCCCAAGTCCTCTTTAACATGGCCTTCCTTTTCAAGAGTAAGCCCCAGTCTCAAAGTTCACAAGTATGGGCATCCTCCTTAAGAGTATGCCCCATGTCCTCATTAACCTGGGCCTCCTTTTAAAGAGTATGTCCCAGTCATAATTCCTATTAATTTTAGGCATCCTCCTTAGGAGTAAGCCCCAAGTCCCCTAATCTGGGCATTCTTTTCAGGAGTAAGCCCCAATCATAAAATTCCCAAATATGGGCATCCTCCTTAGGAGTAAGCCCCAGCCATAATTCTCTTAACATGGTCTTCCTTTTCAGAAGTATGCCCCAGTCTCAAATATAGGCATCATCTTCAGGAGTAATCCCCAAGTCCCTTAATTTTTCAAGTCCCTTAACCTGGGCCTTCCTCTCCGGAGTAAGCCCCAACCATAATCCCTCTTAACCAGTCTTAATTTCCTTTTGATCTGGGATTCCTTCTCAAGAGTAAAACCCAATCATAAGTCCCCTCCTTACTTGGGCATCTTCTTTAGGAGTAAATCCCAATATTAGGGTATACAAATCTCCATGAAGAACATATAACTCTATGGACCATGTTCCTGGATTTATTTTCCTTGAAGTAAATCTTAATCCTCATCTATTTGGGCATTCATACACACATAATCCCCACATCATTGCATCTTTCATGGCACAATTTTCTGGTTTCACCAATACCTATTGTTTCTCACACCGAGCATGACTCACGTGATCTTAGAGTGTAAAAGTAGTCATGACATCATTCTTTGAGCCATCAATCATGCATAAGAATCATAATCCCTTACTCGAACTACATGGGTTCTGATTCCTTTTCTAAAACAAAGGATATGTAGTTAGCCCATCTACGGGTGCGATCCCAACTCTGAAATAATCAATGTCCTTATAAATTACAATATACTTCAAGTGCCCCACTGAGTGGCTTTAAAACCAGTATGATCATCATAATGACCAAGAGACTTTTATGTATCAAAGGGTACCATTTACTAAGAATCTCTAACAAATACAGATGATTCTCTATCGATGAGGAACCTCGAATACATAAAAAAGATTCTCTAAATTTCCTACATATCAATAATTTATTGTCAGACCTAAAGGAAAGCACCTTTGGTACTTGGTAATGTAATAATGATTCAAGAACATAAATTATATCTATAAAGAGAGTCCCAGAGTAGAAAATAATTCCCCTCAAAAAGGTATGATGACTCCGACCTCCCATCCTCTCGACCACTGCAAATTCCCAAGCCCCATCAGGCCACAACTAATGAGCGCCTACCTTTGGAAAGTAGGTTTAATGGATATGGAATCATTGGATGTTACCGGTTCTACGAAAAAACCCATTAGAAACCATTTGTAATGTTTGAATCTTAAATCAATGAGATCATCCCCAATTCTAAAGGAAAAAAATGGTGAACCCGACGTGAATCCTTAACAAAGTTAAAATGATGTTTTTCTTATTTCTTAGGACCCTATTTAAAACTCAATGAGAGGGCCAAAAAAAAAATCATTGACATATGTGATCATCCAAAAGATGTAGTGGCTGAATTTATCGTGATTACGTCTGTTATATCAAACATGACCTCTTTTCCAAGATTTTCTACATTCTATGAAATCCCTGATCTCAAATTTAAACCTGTGAATACCGCTGTTGAAAATTCCACTACTGCTACTCCTTCTGGATCATCTTCTGCTCTGAGGATGACATCACCTACTCAGTGTCTTCAACGCTGGGTATCAAACGTGCTGGTTAAGGAGTACCATAAACACGGTACCATTCCAACTATGGAGCCTGCCCGACAAGCCCTATAAGTGAACAACTCACACCGGTCGTGCCGAAAACGATGACCAGTGATCAAGAAGCAGGCGGTGCTAACCACCGTCTCCAACCATTTCGGGTCGTTATCCCCGGAACGCAATAACTATTCACTCCCATATTCTGAAGAGGTGAATGAGTAGGCCTCTCAGGGATTTAATGCAATGAAACAAGATTTCATCCCAAGGGCTCCAATCAACAATCGCCACCAGACTCGTGCGGCAGTGCGCCCTTAACATGATGAGGGTACCGACTCCAGGCATTCGGTCCAGGTTCCTCGAACCCGAGCAGGCAAGACGAATCGCCAGAGGAGAAATCCGGTTAACAGTGAGCAGGTTCTCATCTATGCCATCTCTGGATAAGTCCACCAACCAAACATGGTGGAAAGCAACGAGAAGGCACACACACCTGCTTATTTTAATTCTGTTGTCCAACAGACTCATCTGGAATCATCACGCCAATCCCGCCAGGCAATTCTAGTGGAGTATTATAGGCAGGAACGTACACCTGTTTATACGTCATCAGCTAGTCAGCAAGATCGTCTGACTACATATTATGGATCTCATCAACCACGTTTGATGAAGTGCAATCAGCAGGCACATACAACTGCTAGTACTGATCAATACTATCAACAGTATTGCTTGGTGGCATTCGGATAAGTCAGTCGGAAATCTCCTGCATCAAACAGGAGGTAGACTCAACTCTCTTCCACTACACTTGTGTACTGTCAGGATTCACTGATAGGAAAAGGAGGACAGGAGAATGCACATACACCTACTCCAAGCACCTAATGGACGTATATCCCCGTTCCGGCAGCTAAAGTCACCAATCATATTTTATCAATGGTGAAAGAGAAGAAGAAAATCCTTGCTCATATTCTGGATGCTTGCTAGGATATTATAACAGCTTCAGCAACATCTCAGGGAAAGACACACAAATTTGTCCCTAGCAGTGGAGTGACCCATCAACAGTTCACTCTGGAGCAGATACACACATCTTTTCTAGTCCAAGAGGGTTGTGGGGAATACTCCTCCATATGATATGGACAACCAAGTCAGGCACATACACCAGATTTGAGTAGATATCATTAGCCTAACCTGGCCATCTCTCCTGATCAGGCATATACACCTACTCAGAGCAGCCACTTTCGTCAAAAAGTGGTTTCAAAGGCGAGTAAGAAGGCGTCTAAGAAGAAGACCTGCCCAGCATAGTCAAGAGATCAAGAGCCAATCTGTAACAAGGCCTTGCTCGATGCTGGAGTTCTTGAAGCCCTCAGGTAGTTATCTGTTGAAATTCAAGATTCTACTCCCTCATTTCCTAATAGTGGGAACATTAATTCTGAAGGTCTTCAACAGACACTTCCTCATGAATTCTTGCTTCATGAAAATTCGGTCGCTCTCGAAGTTTCATCTTCAGATGAGAGCCACCAGATCCCTCTGTGTGGTCAGAAGACCAAGGAGTAAGAGATCTCATCTTTTGCTGTATCCCACCATGGTGGTCCCCCCATGATGATTAATTTCACTACGAAAGTCCTCTCCTCAATAGTGATTCACATTTCTCGGAAAATTGTCCAATGGACAATGTAGTGCTGAGAAAGCCCTCTTATCTTGAGGAACTTGAAAATGTAAAACCAGTCATGTCTGATGCTTCATCTCTCGTTGGTGATATACTTTCTCAATCAGAAGATAGCTCAGGGTGTAGGTCATTCTCCGAACCACCCCTATGTCATGAATATTCTAGTTTGATCAGTGATTTCTCTACCAATCTTGTTGAATATGATTAAGCAACAAGGAAAAACTATCTCTAGTCAAATCAGATAGAAGAATCTTCATTGAATGATAAAGAGGAAATGTTGAACATGAGAAAACAACTGGTGAAAGGTGAAGTTCCAGTCATGTTTTGGCCTCTGGATGACTCTCAGTATGACATTCCAGAGATGTTGACGGATGATGGAATTTAGGATATTCGTCTCAACATATGGAAAACTCTTTGTTAGTTGAAAAAGAAAGTATTATCTTATGATGAATATTAAAATCATGTAAAGATAATAGAAAGGTTACAACATCAAATTGACTTAGCATCTCTATCAGTCTCTCGATATCCAAAGGCTGAAAATTAACAGAGTGCCCTTCAGCGTTCATGCCTTGGCGCACTCAGAAGATTGTGCCAGTTAATTTCCAATGCCCCATCTGGTATTCATGTCATAGGATGGGGTGTTCATGGAGGACTACATTTCACTATACTCTCCAGTCAGCAAAGACCGCCAAAAATGGTCTCATGCAATGTTATTTCCCACGGTCATCCACATTCAATGGGTTTTTTTAATCAAAAGATTTCCCAAGAACATGCCTCAATTAGTTCCTCTCAAAATCAAGAATACATAGAACAAGTAGTTGAATTACTCCTGCATCAAGCAAAAGAGAATATAGAAAAGGCCTCTCGTATGGAGCAAGCACATCATCATGTGATAGAAGTGTTGGAAATCATCCAACGGTCTTTCGAGCCGGGTGATAAAAGTAGATGTTGATTGATTCATCTAGATAATTTCCAGACTAAGGTCTACAAGATCAAGAGAGATTTTAAGAAAGTCTCAGACATACCATGTTAAGAGCCACCCTAGCTTTCTAGACTGGGGACTCTTTTAAACCAACCCTCGGAATCAACAAATAGGATTCGAGGAGTTGAGAAAAGATAGTAGGAACAACCCCAGTCCATCGGACTGGGGACTTTTTTAAATCATCAACCCCCTCCTCAGAGAAATTCGGTCTTTTCTCGATTGGGGAAGAAGCCTGAAGAAGAACGAAGAGGAAAATTATCAGGAGATTCTCTCCAAATTACAGTTCGCCAAGAAGTTCCCGATGTATCTAATCAACAAAAGGAAATGTCTCATCAAAGACATGGAAGGAGACAATATCATAGGAATGCCAACAGGAGGGATGCATTTCATTATGCAACAATAAATTCCATCAATGCCATTGTTTCTAATCTTCCAGATGAGGTTCACTCAGAGGGTTCAGATGAAGAACTTCCTGTTCAAGAAGTTGTACGCACAAACCTTAATTAAGAAGGTGTACGTACACGAAATCAAAGGTTTACCCAAAATCTGGGTGTTCCTTCAAGTAAATCACATACCCCTCTATGAAAGGGATCAAACAAGTTGAAGGGAAAGAATCAGGTTACATATCATTACTCTGGAGAAGGCCAATCACTCTCACTAGAGCAAAGATTTGAGAAACAGGAGGAAGAGATGAAGGAATTGAGGAGGTTGAACACAGAACTACTTCAAGGTAGTCATCCTCCTAAGCATGCTAGAGTCAGTCAACCAAGGGAGTTTTTTGCAGCTATAGAGATGGATCAAGAGTATCCTCCTTTATCAGTACACCCTCACAGGTCTAATCCTACGGGTCATGTGCAACAACAATTGGAAGTACTTCCATCAGTTGTAGTACCAGCTTCCATACCTATTCAAATTCCAGTCATTACACCTGCCCAAGTCCAATTTCAACCGGATGTTTATCAAAAGTTAATAACTACCATTTAGTCATTAACAGCTTGGTTAGAGACTATGGAAGGGAAGCGTGCATAGGTTCAACCAGAAAAGAAATCTTACCCTGAATGGGTAGATTCAATCTCTCCCCCCATCAAATTTTGGGAACCCTGTATTCCGAATTTTCAAAGGATCAGGCGACCCTGAACAGCATTTGACGCATTACGTGTCTTATTGCGATCCTATGATGGGAACTCCAGAGTAGTAAGAAGCAGTGAAAATCAGATTTTTTATGCGAACCTTTCAAGAACCAGCCTTTGTATGGTATACAAGCTTGCAATCCTGGTCAATTACCGGATGGAAGGATCCTCACCAAAGATTACTTCTCCAATTCAGCTCAACTATTCCAAAGACAATAGTATTCGATCTTAAAAACTGTATGCATAGGTAGAATGAAAGAGTCTAGGATTTCATTGCTTGCTGGATGGGATTAACATATTCCCTGAGCTTAGCACTACCTCAAGGGGAACTATTGCCAATCTGTGTGGGAAATCTACGTGAAGAATTACGCACACCACTGATCCCTGTGAAATACATTGGATGGTTTCGAGACCTTACTTCAATCGCTCAATAGATTGAAGATTCTCTTATACAGACTAAGGCTAAATCTCGTGTAATTCCATCATCTCTAGGAAGGAGAATAGGTAAAGAAGATAGTGATACAGTTATGCATAAACAAGAAACTGTACCTTCTTCTACCTCAAAACATTCACCTTCTCGAAGGGATCCACCTCTTGAGCATCAACAAAAAGGCCATTTCTTCAAGACGATCAAAGAGATCAAAGACGGAAATAGTTTGATGAGTCGAAGAGTAAAGATTATTCTTTCTGAAATGAACATGTTCCTGGTTACTTTATTTCATCCCTGGAGAATAATTTGGTTCAGCTGCTGAGGCCCAAGTGGCCAATCAAGGAAGGAGATGAAGACCGTCCCAATTATTCCCCATTTCATCAGATGCTGGAACATCCCTTCCAGGAGTGTTTTGTTTTCAAAGACCTCCTTCCCAAAATGGTCAATTTTGGAAAAGTTAAACTGAATGGTTTTTCAGCTCAGGTAGCATGTTTTACTACTATAGTTCTAGAGGAGGAAGGTGAGTGGAAAGAAGTCAAAAGAAAAAATGTGCAGAAATATGATGATTAGATGGTAAGAAAGATGATCAACTAAACTCATGCTATTTTGTGAACACAATTGAAGAAACCAATTATTCCTTCTGCCATGAATGCCGCAAAAATATCCTCTTTAGAGGGAAAATCCTCAAAAGTGCGGAATAATTCCAAGAAAGATGAACAATCAGAAGAAGATGAGTATGTGTCAAATCTGAAGTTGTCTTTGTCTCTGGAAGATTTCATGCCATCTACTTCGATGCCACGTGCACCGTCCCCCCAAATGGTACAGCCTAAATTGGTCAGTCAGGCGGAGTCTTCATCATATCAAGATCTGATCGTTGGATCTGTTAATATGATTCACATAACAGATCCTTATTCCTGTCACGGTTTCAATTTTGATGATCCTAAATTCCCTATATAAAATAGAGGAATCAGAGGGAGTTACAAGGTTCTGGGATACCGAGGAAGACGTGGATATCCTAGAAGCCACTATTCCAATTCAACCCCTTCTAGAACTGTGTACGCAGCATAAACTCGTGGCAGAGCCCTTTAGCGAGATCAACACGAACAATCATGTTCTTCCACCAATAGAAAATTCAGTCCTAGCACAGTTATTCTGGATGATCGGTTGGGGGTTCCACCTTCATCCTCTCAACAAATAAATGGATCTAATCGGTCTAATCTTCCAAAACCAGGAATATTTCCAACTCATATCCCGATACAAGATGCATCAAATTCCAAAGCACCAACATCCAAGGAACCTGCTAAACCACATGTTCTTATTGGGAAACTCGGACATCTGGATCAAATGTATGATGTATTGAAACACCTGGCCCAAGTACCGGCCAAGTTAAAAATTATGGAAGCTTTGAATCTATCAAAGGATCTTCGGGAGGCACTCATCGAGGCTCTGTCAAGTCCTCAAGAGTTTGAATATGAAATTGCTGCAGTTGATTTCTATCACATAGAGAATAATCCTATGGAATGGCATGTAGTGATATCTTTCACTGATGAAGATTAAGATGATGTCGTGCATGGACATGTTAGACCTTTGTATTTATCTGGCAAGTTCAATAGCGTAGACGTCCAAAGAGCTTTCATTGATAATTGTTTAGGAGTCAACCTCATGACCATTCGTACACTTCGGAGATTGGGACTCACAGAATCTGATTTATCTCCTTATACCATTATGTTACAAGGATATGATAAAAATGAACATGAACCACTGGGCGATGTTACACTAAGAACTCATTTTGGAGATCTTGTATCCAATTCAGATTTCATGGTTGTTGATCAAGACGCAGCCTTCAACATCTTGCTTGGAAGACCCTGGCTACATCAACATGCGGTTATCCCTTCATCATACCATCAATGTCTCAAGTATTGCTTCAAAGGTCAAGTTGGGACATTGTATGGTGATAATTCTATGTTCAATACATGTGAGTCTCAATTCATTGAGGCGGAATTATATCACATGAAGGGAAGGGAGAAATATACAGCAAAGGAGATTACCAAAGTTAATGCTCCGTATGGTTTGGAAAATATTCCAGTAAATCCATTTGTGCAATTGAGTACAGATCATGTGATTCCTATCAGTCAAATTGACAGGATAGACCCAAATAAAAATACTCTAATGAAATGATCCATAATGTCAATTACGGCAATCGAGACAGAAAATATATGAGAAATTGGTAACCCACTAAGTAGTGATGAAAGCCCAAATGGTGACGTCTTCATTTCATCTTCTGAAATCCAACAAGTCTATACTTTTCCAATCAGGCCAGAAGAAGTTATAGCAACATCGGAGGTGAACAGTGATGTCAATTCTCAATCCATCAACTCCTCTTTATTACCCAAGGAAGACCCTTCATCATCAATTGGGTCAGAAATGGAAGCCTCTTCTTCAATTTGTTCAAATTTTAAGATCTCTCTTAATCATGAAAATTTTGATTCATCATGTATTATGCATGTAGAAATGGAAGAAGTAACACATGTTGAATAAGAAGAGGAAGATCGCATAGATGCTCCTCCAGCATTTGAAGAGGGTATCTCTACAACCGTGGATGAACTCAGAGAAATAAATCTAGGTAGAAAAGAAGATCCACGACCCACTTTAATCAGTGTGGCCATGACTCTAGAAGAGAAAGAGATATATATTTCCTTTTTAAAGAAAAATAGAGACATATTTTCTTGGAACTATATAGAGATTCCCAGGCTTGATCCTGATGTTGCTACTCATCATTTGGGTTTACGAGAAGAACATCGAGGATTTAAGCAAGCCGCGAGAAGAACGCACCTATCTATACTTCTAAAATTGAAGGTGAAGTGGATAAGATTATCAAACCTAAATTCTTCATAAATGTTCAATATCCCATGTGGTTGGAAAATATTGTCCCTATGAAGAAGAAGAATAGACAAATTATAGTTTGCATTGATTTTAGAGATCTTAATCGGAATTATCCAAAGGATGATTTTCCAGTTCCGATTATAGATCTCCTGATTGATGCAACAGCTGGCTATGAATCACTTTCATTCATGGATGGATATTCTGGATATAATCAAATCTGAATGGCTCTAGAAGATGAGGAATCCACGCCCTTTAGAGGCCCTCAGGGTGTGTTTTGCTAACAGGTAATTCCCTTTGGCTTAATGAATGCTGGCTCAACATATCTCCGTGCCATGCATCATATCTTCAAACCCTTTTTAAAGAAGTTTGTTGAATTCTATGTGGACGATTTGGTGCTCAAATCCAAAAAATGTTCTAATCACTTGGCTTATTTGGAAGTCATATTCCTCAAGCTTCGACAACATAATTTGAAGATGAACCCATTAAAATGTGCTTTTGGGGTAACTTCAGGAACATTTCTCGGCATTGATGTACGCCATCGTGGTATTGAAGTCGATCCTGAGAAGAAAAAGTCAATCCTTAGTAGGTAACCTCCTCAAAATTTGAAAGAATTAAGAGGACTTCAAGGACATTTAAACTATATTCAGCGTTTCATCACCAATTTGGTAGGGAAAAGTTTACCCGTCACCAAAGTGATGAAGAAGGGAGTTACATTCTATTGGACTGAAGAATGTCAAGAAGCATTCAATATTCTCAAGAAATACCTCTTGAGTCCACCCGTACTCATGCCACCTGTTGATGGAAGACCACATATCCTTTACGTGACAGCCATAGAGCGATCATTGGGTGCCTTTATTGCTCAGAAGAATGATCCTGGGAATGAAAACAACCTCTACTACCTCAGTCAGATTATTCTTGAAGTAGAAACCTGGAATTCAAGTATTGAGGAGTGTTGTTTGACATCAATGTTTGCAGTTCATAATTTGAGACACTACCTACATCATCACATGGTCCAATTGGTATCTCGCAATAACCCGCTCAAATTCATCCTTAGTCGTCCAATGATTACAAGACGTCTGGCAAGATGGGCAGTTATTTTACAGCAATTCGACATTTAGTATGTGTCTCAAAAGGAAATAAAGGGCCATGCTCTGGCTGATTTCCTTTCTGAACACTCTTTAGTGGAAGACACATCTTCAGATATTGAACTCCTTGATGAGGAAGTCTTCGCTATTCAAGAAATTCCGCAGGCATGGGAAATGAATTTTGATGGTGCTTCCAGAAGTCCAACAGGGAGGAAAATTCAAAATCCTAAATTTAACAAAGATGGATTAGGAATTGTCCTCATTTCTCTAGAAAAGGCAGGGTTACCTTTTTCCTTCTTATTGTGTGAAGGTGGTACCAGTAATGAAGAAAAATACCAAGCTCTCATCGCAGGCCTGGAATTGGCGCTTCAAGCACAAGTGAATCACTTGAAAGTGAAAGGTGATTCAGACCTAGTAATCAAACAAGTCAGTGGAGATTATGCCCTCAGAAAAGAAGAGTTAATCCCTCTGTATGATTAAGTCAGAGAGTTAATGGCAGAATTCTCTTCGGAACTGACATTTTCTTATGGCCCAAGATCACAAAATGCTCAAGCTGATGCACTGGATAATATAGCTACAGCTCTGGAAGATCCAAATTGGGACGAGACAACTATCATTATTTCCCACCGTTGTGCAATTTCATCTTATGTTCGAATCAGAACAGAGGAAATTAATGAAATTAGTCCCATTCGTGAACCATGGGGTCATACTACATGATGGATGTCACCTATCAGGGAATACCTTCAAAATGGAACACTTCCACCTGATAGAGCCGATAAAGAACAAATTCGACGATGTGTGGTCAATTTTACTCTTTATGATAGCCCAAATCACATAGAGAATATTCTCTAAAAACATGGTTTTGATATATTTCTCTTCAGATGTGTTGATGGTGAAGAGACAATGGATATCCTGAAAGAATTGCATGCAGGAGTCTATGGTGCCCACCAGTCTAGACATAGACTGTCTGATCAGATTCGAAGTCTTGGATACTTTTGGCCTTCAACGATACAAGATTGTGTTGATTTCACAAAAAAGTGTCATTCATTCCATGTACATTCCAATTTAATTTACCAGCCTCCATAGTTGCTTCATACAGCTAAAAACTCGTGTCCATTTGCCACATGGGGAATAGATGTGGTGGGTCCTTACCCTTCAGCTACGACCAAGCAGTTTAAGCATATTATTACTGCTAATGATTTCTTTTCCAAATGGGAAGAGGAAATACCTCTTATGGATGTCAGTTCTAAATGCATTGTTAGATTCATCAAGTCTAACATCATTACCAGATTTGGTGTCCCTCATTCCATATTAACGGACAATGGCACCAACTTCTATTCATCTAAGGTGAAGAAGTTGTACCAAGAATACAACATCAAATCCAACCATTCATCTCGGTATCATGCAGCGGCCAATGGCCAGATAGAAGGCTTTAACAAGACTCTGTAAAATTTACTTCAAATGATGGTGGATAAAGATAATAAATCATGGCCTAATAAACACTTTCATGCTTTATGGGCTTATCGGATCACCACCCGCACTGCAACGCGGTCAACTCCATATTCACTGGTATATGGAATGGAAGCAGTCTTTCCCATTGATGTTCAACTACCCTCGCTCAAAGAATCCATTTGTGATCAGTCATCTACAGATGAACAATCTCAAAAGCGATTGAATGAATTGGAACGGTTAGATGAGAAAACATTGTGTACATTGCACCACGTGGATGTCTATCAGAATCAAATAGCACGAGCTTTTCACAAAAAAGTTCATCTTTGTTCATTCACTCAGGGAGAATTTTTATTAGTTATCAGAACTCCAATGATACCAGGAAAGAAACCTCCAAATCTTGAGCCAAAATGGGAAGGACCTTACTCAATACATAAGGTCTACTCCAATGGAGCTTATTCTTTAATCTCAATGGATGGAGAAGTCATCACTACTCCAACCAATGCTAGATTTCTGATGAAATATTTTGTATAAACACACAATAGATATGATGTTCCTTGCATATGACCTTACACTATTTTCACTTCCCTTACGTCCAGCATGATGTTAAATTTCACCATCCACGGTCCATGCATATGACCTTAAACTATTCGCACTTTTGTCCAACATGACGTTAAACTATGTCCCCTTCATCGTCCTTTCTATATGATGTTAAACTATATAGAAGTCTCTTACGTTCAGCAAGATGTTAAACTGCATAACCAACGGTCCATGCATACGACCTAAAACTATTCACACTTACATCCAACATGACGCTAAACTGCACCATCCACGGTCCATGCATATGACCTCAAACAATTCGCACTTTTGTCAAACATGACATTAAACTGTTTCCCCCTTCATTGTACTTGCTATATGATGTTAAACTATATAGAAGTCCCTTACATCCAGCAAGACATTAAACTGCATAACCAACGGTCCATGCATACGACCTTAAACTATTCGCACTTACGTCCAACATGACTCGAAATTATATCATCCCTTTTTCATCCAACATGATGTAAAACTGTGAAAAAGTCCCTAATACGTCCAACATGACGTTAAATGGTGTACTCTTTTTTCCTCACTGCATGACAATAAACTGCACAGTTCCCCTTTTGTCCAACATGACATTAAACTGTATTTTCCCCATCTTCCTAACTACATGATGATAAACTGTACAGAAAGTCCTTTAATACGTCCTACATGACATTAAACTATTATTTGTCCCTACTACATGACATTAAACTATGAATCACCAATAGTCATATTGCAAGAATTTAAACTACATAGTCCCTTTTTATGTCCTACGTGACATTAAACTGTTCATCGTAAGGGTTTTTGCTACCTCTTGTTTCTCAAACCAAGTATGACTCACGTGAGCTTAGAGAAAACATCAACCATAACACTCTCTCTGGGCTACTAACCATGTGTATGTCCCAATAATATTTTTTAGATCACTGTCCCCAAGGAAAACTTGATCAGTAATTCATTCTTTAATTGAACTACACAGTCTTTGATCCTTGCCTTCCAGGATGGGTACGTAGGAAACCTCCCAAGGTTCAATCCCAAAACCAATCTCTTCACATCGGTTCACCTCCATCTCATAAGATGTTGATTCGTGAAACTGACCCTAGAATCAATGTCTTTACGTTGGTTCACTTTCTCCCTTGCTACACGACATTAAACTATACAACACTTTTGTCCAGTATGACAATAAACTAAAATATTTGTTTATACCCTCACCTGAGAGGGAATAATTATTTACATTGATTTTCAATCATGTTATATTCCAAAGACTACGTGCATTCATGGAAATGCCCGATCCTTTTATTTTGGGTTAAACCTTCATTGCACTAAAGTCCCCTTTCTCCCTTCATATTTACAAACCAAATTTGTACAGATTGTATTTTTAGAACTACGTGGGTTTTATTCCCATCCTTATGGGAAACATAGGAACGTTCGTGTGTCCCTCGAATCTAGCCCCAAGTTCTTGGGCCTAACCCCAAATTCCACTTTCAGTCCCTTAGCCGAAAAGTCCCCATGAAAACACACACTGTGTATTTATTATAATGGTCTAAGCTCAATAACCCTAAACTAAGATCTCCAATCCTTTTGTCTCGCACGACTTTAAACTTTAGTTTAAGAACTACATATGGCTTGATTCCCATCCTTATGGGATACGTAGTGAATTCCAACATTTCAATTCCAGACCCAGCCACAACATGATTTTTGTTAGCATTGTTCTGTGTATCTTTGCATACATTGGACAATACCCATCTTTATGTGTCATAATCCTAACATTAAATATTTTTAGATCTTCATAACCCTTTTCAATGCTTCTAGTAAAAAAAATGTCAAATTTCTGAGAGTTCTTTTTCCTGACTATGCAGTACGTGCCCTTAGGAAGCCTTGCATAAACAGTCTCCATACCAGATTTTTCAGCCAAAAGATACTATTATTTGACTATGCAACCAATGCCCTTAGGTGTCCCTGCATAATTCAACCCTCTAACAGGTTTTTTAAAAAGTGGTAACTTCATTCTAGGAAGGAAAACCGCTTTTTTCTTTATTTGTCTTAAATGAAAATAAGTAGGGATCCACAAAAATATCCATACTTAACATACTTGTCCCATATCTTCTTTTTTTCATGATCTGAAAGTATTCAAGTTTATGGTTTATATTCTCCTTCCCTACGTTTGGGTTAGATCTTCGTTGGAGTGATATCCATCCAGTTCTTCGATAATCTTGTTTGCAAATATCTTCTCCAAATTCAACTACCTCTTTCCATACAGCAAACTCTATACTTTGTAAAATTTTAATCTCCACAAACTTTCACTAGCTATTTAGCACTAGGAAAGTAAATTTCTGAGAGTTCTTTTTCTTGACTATGCAGCACGTGCCCTTAGGTGGCCTTACATAAGTAGTCTACATAACGGACCTGTCAGCCAAAAGATATTATTTATTTGACTATGCAGCCAATGCCTTTAGCTGGCCCTGCATAATTCAACCCCCTAACGGGTTTGTTAAATAATGGTAACTTCATTCTTGGGAACTACTTCTTATAATGCTTTTTTAGGTCTTTATTATATCATTCCTCATATTCAAATATTCTTAAGTCGTCGTTTATTTATTTTCCCTCATACTTGAGTATGGTAATATGTTTTCAGATAAATTGTCAAAGAACTAAGTCAATTCTAATTCATTCGGTCAAAGCTATTTCGACCTTAAACATTAGCCTCATTATGTCTGACGTGCATGACATTAAACTTCCCACAAAAAAAGGTAAATCTGAATAAAAGTCAAGTTCCATCTCACTAAACATACATTTTGTATGATTTAGGTAATATTGAGAAATTAAAAAGGTTCAGAGTTTATAGGGTTATTTATAATAATCCTAGTAAAAATCAAACTATTATTACTAGGCCCATTGGCTTAGGTAAAAGTTAATGTAGGTAGCAGGAAAATACATGCACAAGTAATTGAAGATGAAAGTGTTTTTCATTAATGCACATGAGTTAGATGGATATCCACAAACTGGAGTCTCTTCTCTTTTTCAGGAATTACAAAAGACTTTCAACATAACTCTTCATTTGATTTACGGCATCCCGAGCTTCATCAGCAACCACCTGGAATTCATTCCTTCAACTGGATACAATAAGAGATGCAGTAATACCATCTCTTCTTGGAACAACTGTAAAAGAATGTTCTTGAGTGTGGTTTGAGAAAATTTTCTGCAGATCAAATAGTGACTCCGTTTTTGTCCAATAGACTTGGAAGATGGATACATGGATTTGGGAATGAAGAATTGGAAGTAAAGATCCATTTGGAGAGAGTAATCTTTTCAGATATTGTTCTAATTCCATGTTTGTATTCTCTCCACCAACCGGAAGAGGAAAACATTTCAGCCCATGGGTTTTCCATTTTCATATCTGTAAGGAAATGACATGGAAGAAAAATTTGAAAGTTCACTCCATTGCTGTTTATCTTAATGCAAAACATAACAGAAATAGAGGATTAGCAGTGCAGCTTCATCTTAGGGATATAGTTCTTTGCATCTGTAACATTTAATCATTGTAGTTGAGAATGACCATAAAGAGGCAGGTAGATGCTCTGAGGAAAATTAAGATGATATTTCTTCAAGTACATAGCCAAATCTGGGAGAGTTCTGTCGTAGATATCATATTAATCATGGCCAATGATGATCATCATATCATCAAGTCTCTTTCTTGCTAGTTCAACAACCATTCAGATTCTCTTTGGATCCATTTAAATTGCACAAAATTTGAGAAATTAACTCTTAAAGTATGTTAATTTTTCATAAAATTTGGGAAGGAGTTGAAGAAATTGGCTATGTCGTGCAAGTCCCATAGTTGGCGCGCAAGTCTCCTTTGGTCGAGCAAGTATTGTGAACGCAGGTTTCACCACGCAAGTCTAGATACCTTAACAGCAGCGTGACAAAAGAAACAGAAGCGCGACGCAAGAATCAAGAAGAGCGGACTAGCGAGAGCCGAGAGTCAACTTGCACGCCGAGAGAAAAGGACAAGCGAGAGCCAGGAGTCAACTTGCACGCTGAGAGAAAAGGACAAGAAAGATCCAAATTATTTGTATGGAAATGAGGCCCTCTATTTATAGACAAGGTCGTACCCCTGCGCGCCAGACCCTTCGTGCCCAAAGCTCATTTGAGCGCCATACCCTGCGTTCCCCAGTTTCCTCTTGATTCTTGATTTCCTCAGAGTCAAATCCTCATTTATTTTGGATCCAACTCTGAGGGGGGACTTTTTTTACGCTTCTTTCATCACAGAGTCTAAATATTGGAAAAGGGGAATATCTTAGCTCAAAGTGATTCAACCTTTGGACAAATATCAAAAATTGAAAAAGGAAGGAATAAGAAGAACATTGGACAAGGGTTCTGCAAGTTCTACAATGGTCGCACAATTATACTTGCGCGCTTCAATGGTCGCACAAGTACACTTGCGCGCTAAATTTGTTCGCGCAAGTCACTTGTGTGCCCTAAGTGATAACCACCCAGGGTCTTCTCGACCCTATAAATAGCCCAGGTGGGCCCCCCATTTCGAGAGGAATTTTTTTAGAATTCAGATATAGAGCACTGAATTCCCAAGTCTCTTCTTCAGGTCTTCTAAACACTTATAAGGTAATTCATTACCTAGAATAGAAGGTATAAACCAGAGGAGTAAGGTCTAAGTGTTAGAATTCACTAAAACTTGTGCGCCTAAGGTGTTTTACCCTTAATGAAAATGAACATACTTTTGCGCCGCCCTACTTTTTCACCAAAACTTGTGTGCCACTCCTCTGGAAGTAACTTAGGATAATTCTAAAGGCTTTGATCAATGATCGCCCAAGTGTTACCATACTAGTTAACAATTGCCCAAGTACCCATGTTTCGCGCAGGTATACCTGCGTGTCCAGGACTTGCGCGCCCCCGCAGTACCTTCACGCCTTCCAGGACTTGTGTTCCCCTGCCTTTTGGGTGCCCTTCTTTCCCATTTAACCCTTCTTATACCATTCCACCTCTCTTATTCAAGATTCAGTCTTCAAGACATTCTTCAAAGCCATTTATGGAATGTTTTCTTGATTAACATCCTTATCTGAATGGAATTATTAGGAATATCTATCAAAACCTAGTGATTTACACATGTTTATCTCACTAAAGATTGAGATTTAATTCATTCAACCTCATCCTTTATGATGAGATAACCCCTTAACCTGGGCTCCTTTTCAGGAATAATACCTAGTCATAATTGTCAAATCTTGGAATCCTACTTAGGAGTAAGCCCCAAGTCCTCTTTAACCTGGGCATCTTATTCAAGTGTAACCCCAGTCTCAAAGTTCACAAGTATGGGAATTTTCCTTAGGATTAAGCCCCATGTCCTCATTAACCTGGGCCTCCTTTTCAAGATTATGTACGAGTCATAATTCCCAATAATTTTGTGCATCCTCCTTATGAGTAATCCCCAAGTCCCTTAATCTGGGCATTCTTTTCAGGAGTATGATCATATCATAAAATTCTCAAATATGGCCATCCTCCATTGAAGTAATACCCAACCATAATTCTGTTAACCTGGGCTTCCTTTTCAAGAGTAAGCCCCAGTCTCAAATATGGGCCTCCTCTTCAGGAGTAAGCCCCATGTCCCTTAATTTTTCAAGTCCCTTAACCTGGGCCTTCTTTTCAGGAGTAATCCCCAGCCTTAATCTCTCTTAACCAGTCTTAATTTCCTTTTGATCTGGGCTTCCATCTCATGAGTAAATCCCAATCATAAGTCCCCTCCCAACTTGGGAATCTTCCTTAGGAGTAATCCCCAATATTAGAGTTTCCAAATCTCTATGAAGGACATATACCTTTATAGACCCTGTTCCTGGATTTTTTTCACTGAATTAAATCTTAATCCTCTTCTATTTCGGAATTCATACACACATAAGCCCCACATCATTGCATCATTCGTGGAACAATTGTCTGGTTTCACCAATAACTCTTGTTTCCACACCGAGCATGACTCACGTGAGCTTAGAGTGTAAAAGTAATCATGACATCATTATTTGAGCCATAAATCATGCATAAGCATCATAATCCCTTAATATAACTACTTGGGTTCGTATTCCTTTTACAAAACAAAGGATACGTAGGTATCCCATCTGTGGGTATGATCCCAACTCTGAAATAATCAATGTCATTCGGAATGACAATAAAAATCATGTGCCACACTGAGTGGATTTAAAACCACTATGATCATCATAATGACCAAGAGCCTTTTATCTATCAGAGGATACCATTGACTAAGAATCTCTAACAAATACAGATGATTCTCTATCGATGAGGAACCTCGAATACATATAGAAGATTCTCTAAATTTCCTACATATCAATCATTGATTGTCAGATCTAAAGGAAAACTCATTTTATACATGTTAATGTAATAAGGATTCATGAACATAACTTAAATATATTAAGAGAGTCCTGGAGTAGACAATAATTCCCCTCAAAATGGTGTGATGAGTCCGACCTCCCATCCTCTAGACCAATGCAAATACCTAAGCCCCATTAGTCCACAACTAATGAGCTCCTACCTTTGGAAAGTAGGTTCAAATGGATATGGAATCATTGGATGTTTCCGGTTCTACGAACAAATCCGTTAGAAACCGTTTGGAATGTTTGAATCTTAAATCAATGAGATCATCCCCAATTCCAGAGGGAAACAGCTTCAGATGTGTGTTCCTTCCTTATCATCGGTTATGGATGAATATGACTCTAATTTCATTTTAGGGTTAGTAGTTGGAGTTTTCTAGGGTCATAAAACAGTACACTGATGTCTTTATAGAGGTGGTTATGTCATTACCCCTTTAATGATAGATCGATTTCGGGGTCAAACTATCACCAATAGTGACTCATAACTCGATGAATACATATACGATGGAAAATTTAGTGTAGTGGGAGATACATATATAGCTCAATAATCTATTTTGGTGAAGTTTTATACAATTGAGTTTGTTATCGTGGTGCACAACATGTTTTTTTCATGAAGAAGGCTGATGACATTTTGCGGTTGGGTATTGATTATCATCTCTTGAACCATGTGAGAGTGAAGAACTGCTACCCTTTTACTTGGATTAATGATTTATTCAATCAATTTAAAGGTCTATGTTGGTTCTCAAAGATCGATTTTCGGTCAGGATATATTCATATGCGAGGGAATGATGATAATATTCTGAAGACTACTTTCTATTTTTATCCTGGGGATTATGAGTTTGTTGTGATTTCGTTCAGTGTAAAAATGTTCCAATTGGGGTCATGGGGTTAATGAACTCTATGTTTCATTATTTTAAATATAAAGGCATGGTGGTTTTCATCGATGAAATCCTTGTGTACTCAGCATATGAGGAAGATCATACAGAACACGTCTATGTAGTTTTGGGTGTTCTTCGTTTTCAGCAGATATATGGGATGTTGTCAAAGAGTGAGTTTTGGGATCAAGAAGACCATTAATTAGGGTATATTATATCCAAGTTGGGAGTATCTATGGATCCGTCAAAAGATAGAAGCATTTTTTTCATGGGCATCCCCTATGAAAGTGGTGGGGATGAGAATTTTCCTTGGTCTTTGAGGATATTATAGAAGGTTTGTAGATTATTTCTATCAGGTTGTGACCCCACTAATAGTGTTGACCAAACAAGGTAAGGAAATCATTTGGACTGATTAGTGTTAGGTGGCTTTTGGGTATTTGAAAGAGAATTTGGTTAGTTCACCAGTTCATTATTTACCAATAGATTGAGTTTAATTTGATGTTTTCCATGATGCTTTATGTCTATGGTTATGTTGTGTTTTGATGCAGGGGTTCAGTTGTTTCTCATTGGTTTTGACAGTTATTTCCTCTTGAGAATAAGTTTTCCACCCACGATATTGGGTTGGTGGTGGTGGGGTTTTCCATGATGTTGTGGAGATATTAACTCATCAATGAGTGATTTTTGGTCCTCACAGATCATAAAACCCTGAGGTATGTTTTTTCCCATTGTGATTTAAATGTGATCCATCATCGAATGATTGATTTATTACTAGATTATGACTTTGAGATTTTGTATACCCCTGGAAAAGGGAATGTTGTAGCTGATTCATTGAGTAGGAAGATGCACAATGATGTAGTGGGTGAATCTGGTTATAGAGTGTAATTAATGAAAATTCATATTACATCTAGATATGGGTGAATTTCGGGGTAGGGTTTATTGTTTTTAAATGAAGGTGAAGTCATCTATGGTGTAGAACGTCGAGAAATTTAGGGTGGGGAATCCTGAGGTGGAGATCTGGAGAGACCGAGTTGTTTATAGAGAGGCACCTAATGGTTGGTCTGAAGATAAACAACACCGAGTGTTCGTTCCTGGAAGGATTTTCCTTCCTTTGGGGATGTTTGATATGGTTCTCAAATAGTTTAATACATCTCCTTTGAAAGTACATACTTGCGTGAAAATGATGTAATGATCCTTGAGAGATCATTTTGGTGGCCATGTTTGAAGTGTGAAGTGGTAGAGTTTTTGCCACACTTTTTGGTCTATCATATGGTAATGGATAAGAACCATGTTCTTAGTGGTTTACTCCAGTCATTAGATGTTCCCCAGTTGAAGTGTTAGAACATATCAATGGACTTTGTTATAGGTTTACCTTAATCTAAAGGACATAATGATGCAATATGGGGGGTAATAGATCATTTGATGAAATAAGAAAACATTATAGAGATCAAGGAGTCTAGCTCAGTATAGGTTTTGTTAAGGAAGTATCTGGACGAGGTGGAGAGACACTACATAGTCCCATGGATGATAATTTTTTATAGAGATCCTCATTTTACCTCTAGGGTGTGCAGAGATCTATATCATGATTTTTTCTTCTCAACTATGTCATATCATTTCATTCCATCCACAGATGGATGGTCAGATAGAGTGGACCATCCAATCTCTTGAAGACATGTTTTAATTTGGTGTCCGACATTTTGGTAGGTTTGTGGATGAGGCACCTACCTCTAGTGTTGTTTTCTTACAAAAATATTTTTCACTCCAACATTAGTTTGGCACTATTTGAAGCCTTGTATGTCTGAACTTTCTGTTCATTGTTGTGTTTGACTGGGGTTGGAGAGTAAGTAATTTTCAGGTTGTAATAGTACAGAAAATGATAGAGATTTTTCAAGTTATTTGTGATAGGATAAAGGTAGCATAGGATTTTCTGAAATCATATGATGATCATAGGAGGATATCTCTTGAATTAAATTTTGTAGATCATGTGTTCCTGAAGGTGACTCCATTTCCTGGGCAGTGAAGGCTAGTTGTGGGAGTATGTTTTCTCCCTAGATTTTTTCCCTTACAAGGTGGTGGCTGATATTTCAGCTATGTAATATCATATAGTACTTCCCCTGTAGATAATCTTGATACATAATCCTTCCATGTGTCACAACTCCTTTTTTTTCTTCACCACGACTCTCATGCAATCAATTGGGGTGAGATCGATGTTAACAATGATCCAACCTTCGAGGATCATCCTGAAGAGATCCAGGACCACCTGGATAAAGTTTTCCAGGTTCATAGTATCCCCTTGGTTTGTGTATTTTGGCGAAACAGTAGCAAGGAGGACACTACATGGGAACGTGAGTTTCAGATACACACTTAGTACCCTGAACTGTTTGATGTTTTTCTCTTCTCTTGTAACATCATTCGTTTGATTGTTGTAGAGACTTTCTATTTATGAGATGGATTTATCTTGTTTATTATTGTGTCTATATACATTTTTAGAGGTATCTACCTTAGGAGAGTTTTTAAAATCTAGTTTTGGATGTTTTGAAGTTTTTTCACTTGTTTCACTAGTGAGGTGGTGGGCTCTTCTGGCGGAACAATCATTGAGAGGTATCTTGCGGGGTGGCTATTTGGATAAACCCATTCTATTTCATCATTGGGTTGTTTTTGGATTCTTAAGGATGATGATTTGTTGATAGGTATTGGATGTAAGGTCATGGATCTATGTAGATCGTCCCTTTTCTTTTTTTCGAATATCTATGTCCTTGGAGGAGGCTCATAAGATGTTTGGAGAAGATTTGTTAAGTAAAAATTGGGGGATTACACATCATGTAACTATATTAGACACTGTGAAATCCTCATTCACAGGTTGTTTTGTGAGATGAAATAGGGTTTCATGATGTGTACATTTTTGGGGTTTGAAAAATAAAACAAAGCGTAGAGGTGATACTTTTTTCAGCAAAAATCGGCCCCAAGGCATTACACTACGTGAAAGGGGATTTTACATCATGTAAAACACAATTATTTTATGTTTTTAAAACATTTTAGCCACTTTGTTATTGTCAATACTATGGATATAGTGGCTCTTCCTAGACCCCAGGAAACCTAAAGACCCTCTCTTTAGCATTTTGGGAATTCCTTCATAAAACAATGATCCATGGATCCCTCCATCAATCTATTGCAATCCATCTTCAATCCATGGTATGATCTACCTATGTTCTTATGGTTTCATTTAATTGCTTCCTCTCATTTCACCTTAACATGTGATTGTGCATGATCTTCATGACTCTAATGGAGTTTTTCTGATTGTTGGTTGGTGTAGTAGTGCAGCGGAATCCTCAGGTGGATATAGTTGTTGTAGGAGAAGTGATTAGGATCTATTGTGTTGATATGTTCTCGTTCAAATAACATCAATGAACTTTTGAGGTATTGGATTCATTTCTCCTCTATTTATATAGTTATAATAATACATCTATAATGTTTTAATCCCTTGGATAATAATTAAATTTACCTAATTAAAGACATGAATCAGATTACAGAATTAGTATCAATCGCATAGTGATGTTTTTTCTTCATATCGTGATAACAGTTTGCCAATTTCTTTTCTAGATAGTGTGATATCTATACCATGATTGATTTAGAATATTTTTCTTGATGTAAATTGGTAAAGAACATAAATCATGAATTAATTAATAATTAATTGGATAAAAGATAAAGAGTCATGTTTAATGAATCTGGTTGTTGTTGTTATAATTTGATGTTAATGAAATTGATGTGAGTAAGCATGAAAACATGAATTAGTTAATGTACCTGAATAATGTTGATTATTTTTGAAAAAATATTTAATGTTATGTTAAATTAATTATTTAATTAATTTTTCATAGCTTGTGATAGCTTGTTTCTTAGGTATATCATAGATGGAACCTGTGAATAATGAATCAGTTAATTCAAGATGGAATAATGTTGAGTTTTGTGATAAATATATTGCCTTTTTATGGCTTGATTTTCCAAGTAGATTGTAAAGGCCATGTGCCTCATTCTCTGGATCGATGAGAGATCATTATTTATGAAGGTTCTATGCCATGTTTTAGGGCATAAATACCATTGATACATTTTTTCAGGATTCTTGTGATGTGCTTTGGATATGAGACTTGTGGTATGTGGTAAATTTAGGCTAGTATGTGATGTGATCCTGGGATGGCTGGGCCTAGAGGGATGTTGTGGTTTGTGGGATAGGAAGGCCAAGTTTTTTTTTGAATAAGTTTATTCCTAGAGTGACGATATGCATTGGTTTATGCATGTGGTATCAAGGAGGACACTCGAGATGATGGAATGGGTTGAAGATGGGCTTACCTGTTGTTGAGAAAGTAGGGTCCTTATAGAATCTGTTATTTTATATCTTCTTTAATTTCCCTCCTTCTTGAGGTATCTGGTTTCCTTAGTCTTTTACCAAGGGAGGTGAAGATGCATGGGGTATACCATGTACTTTCTGTGTTTAGCTTCTCGTGGTAAGATGGGTCTACGCTCCTCCTATAGGTAGAAAAGACTCAGCGGGTAGTTCATCTACTCACCATATTGATCCACTTCTGTTTGGTATCTTATAATGTTTTCCTAGATTACCTGGAAATATGGAATGTGGTAATGTTGTTGAATGAATGAATAAATGATGTTTATCCCATGGGATTGGAGCTTGCTGGTATGTAATGTTGTGGTAAAAATTCTAGGAATTCATGGACCCTGTTTGTTTTTTCCTCGAGGAAATAATCTTTGTTGAGATGATAATTAAATATAAAGATGGAATGATGATGATTAATAAATGTTTCAAGAATTAATTAATATAATTTTAAACTGATAAAATATGATAGATTAATTTAATGTGTCACTTTAAATTATTTTTTGATTACCGGATATCAAGTATTTGTAGTAGAAGATGGGAGTTCGAGAGATGTTAGATGTAGTTGATTCTAAGACTAGGTTGTGCCCATAGTGTTGTAGTGAAATATATTATATAATTTTCCTTTTGTGTTTCTATTCACTAATTGATCCTATATATTATGGAAAATGAAACCCCAGGTATTATGAGCACTAGGAGTGTTTTTTCCAACATCCCATTGGGAGGATGGATGGATGATTACCCCCTTTATCCCCACTCTCTTCTCTTGGTAGTAACTTGTGCTAGTATACATAGTGGTTATTTTCCCCATATATATGTGTAGAGAGTTTTAATAGCCTGTGTTTATTAACACACAATTATTCTAGATATAGTTTCCTAAAATATAGTATATGTCTAACGTGTAAGGGATTTGATGGCATGAGGATCCTTACTTCTTGTATGGGATATAATATCTTAAGTTATAATACTCAATTTAGGATACATTTTATGAGGGTTACGGGGGATCCCAAAAAATACTTGGTTACTTTGGTTATGTGGATGTAGTGGTGTGATTCACAAGGTTCATGTTGATGAATGTGGTTCATGTTGTGGTTCTTAGCCGAGGTATCTACTGGCTATCCATTTTAAATAGGGATCCTCAAGATGTTTGATGTTGGGGAAAAGCAAAAAATCATTGGGGAAGTGGAAGCGGGGTACCCTTGTTATTATTTATTATAATATATTCTCTTGTATGAGAAACATGGTGAGAGTATCCATGGTGAGGATGTTAATATAGTATACATGTTTCGGTGAATATTTTTTTTACTTGTTCATTGCGCTTTAGTAGGCTTTATTTACTTTTTCATGAGAGCCTCTAGGGAGGATCCTTCAGCGTATACTGTTACACTCACACTTTGTATATATAAACTAATTTTCAGGTCAATTAGATAAGGTTAGAGATTATGCATGTTACTACTAGCTTGTAGGTTGTAGGAGCTGTTTGGGCTTCATGGTTATTGTCACCATTACTTTACTTTTTGGAACAACACGTTTTACTTTTATCAGTAGTGGTTCTTGGTTGGAATTACATTTTTGTACTTGGGTTTCTTTTATATTGTAGTCTTAGTAGGAGTTGGTTTGTGTTTATTTTATCTCTCTCTTACGAATGTGTTTCTCTTAGAGGGTAATACATCTTTTTTTCATGTTTATAACACCCTCGGTGCTAGTCTCCAACCTGGGGCTAATGGTGGCGGGAATTGGGGGTCACTATCTCTCTTCCCCCATTTCTCACCCAGGAGGGTAAACTTTTTTTGGGAGGGGGTTGTGACATATAACATTTTTAACATATGGTCATTTAGAATAAATCTTCAACCATAACTTGTATTTTTAAACACAAAATATTTATCTTCACAATGGTAATATATTTTTATTTTTTTGGGAAGATATAATTACCTTACGGCCTTACACAAAAATGATGTATTAATTATTAAACTAATGGAAAGTGATATTTAAAATATTAAAATAAATATAAATAGATAATTTCAATTTTATAAATGATTTATCTAGATAAATATATAATTTACAGGATATAATAAAATATTGGTTTCGAATTTGACACTTTTTTATGTTTTTAATTTCATAGTAATGAATAGTATCTAATTTGACAATTATGATGTTTCATTAATATAATATTTCATTAAATTATTTGAATATTATAAAAATATTAAATAAGGAAAAGGTGATAATATATGTTCTAAAATTTCATTCTCAATACATTTATAGGCCATTTTGAAGTCCTTTACTCTAGAATATCCTTTTTGTATTTTAACATTTTTAAAAATTCCCAAAATACTACTCACCTCAATTATAAAATAGAACATATTTCTTCACTTAATTTCCCCACCATTACAATTATATCTCAACAATCATCTAAAAACTATTTTCTACACTTCCATATCCACATTCTAGATTTTCTGGTCTCACCAAAATATGACTTCCACATTCTTAAGGGATCATTCAAGGAGTTGATATTCAAGAGGTGACATTCTTAAACCACCTCTTTTAATTCAATTATTATTATACCTTTTCTTCACCTAATTCACCCATAAAATAATAAAAACTATATTTTCATTTATATAATAGAATTTTATATTACTAATGGAATATCTTATATCCATCTATTTTCTCATATCCTCTAATTCAATGAAACAAAACCATTTTCCAATTATGGCAGTTAACCATATCCATAGATAATTATTTTTTTTCATTACCACCTTCCAGGCTAGGCATAAAACTATTATTATGGTTAAATAATATTTTTATAAGTATATTGTAACTTATTTCATATTCATAAACTATAATAGAGACATGATTTTAAATAAAATGAAATTAATTCACGATGGTCGAAAAAACCACCAAAATAAACTCAACAATTATCATTAACATTTAATCAAATAAATCATCCTCATGTTAGATAGAAAAATTATATGTTGAACCATTTAACATTAATGAAGTTCATAAACTCCATATAAGTTCATTCTTGAGTACTATTCCTAGATTACAATGACATCTATAAATATACACAATTTAACCAACCATAAAACCAAGAATGATCACGGAACAATGATTTTGATCTTTATAACTCATTGAACTTCCCATAAATGAAAATATTAAAATTATAATAAATAAAATATAACTATGATGGGTTATTAATTAAGTAATTATTTAATATTATTTGATTATACGTTACATTATGTTTAAGTGAATAACACTTTTGGACATAAGGTAAAGGAATTATTAACCCAATTTAGATTATTCGGGTTAAAATTATACTTAATTAATTATTTCATGCTAATATAATGTGTGAAATTAATTTTGAATACATTATATTGTATTTTTAATTTTTTTATATGTATTTATATATTATACGCATAATTTTTTAATTCTAATGATGTTCCCTTCAATAATATGATATTTTTATAGGCCTTTCTTTTAAAAACCCTATTTTCATGTTTCATTTCACAATATTAAAAAAGAAATGTTTTTTAACTTATATGGAATGAGAATATTTTCTAAAATTCACGAGACCTAAAAACTATAATGTTTCCTTAATAAGTTTAAAATTTTATTTTCAAGGAATTTTTATTTCATATATAAGTGCATTATCGTTTTTAGAAAAAATAATTTTTTTCAAAATGAAAATTTTATTTTCATAAAAAATCTTTATAAGGATATTTTATATAACCAAAGCCCTATTTACCTTTTTTTCTGTATTTCTTATTGAAATGATATTTTAAAATATAAGGTTATTTTGATATCATAGTGTTTTTAAATATGATTGTAATGATTGTTTCAAATGTTTTATGATGAAAAGTGAAATCATTAGGATTTTTTATTCATTATATAGTACATGTGCATAATATGAAACATGCTATAATAATATAGATTATATGAAGGTTTAATATTTATTACAGATCATGGGTGATCCTGATATATCTTATATGAAGGGATTTCCCCATTATAGCTCAACGATGATCCAAATATAGCTTATACGTTGGGTTGATCCCCATTATAGGTCACAGGTCATCCCGATATAGCTTATACATAGGGTGTTACCCATTATAGCTCTCTAATACATTAGGTAATTATTATATAGGAATTAGTTCGTATTGTAACTTTAATTGAAATTTTTTTGAATTTTTTTTATGAAAATGATTCTCTATGTTACTGAAACGTTTTTTCAATTGGTTTCTATGGGTTTTAAAGGATTTATTTGAGAATTTGTTTTATGTTTTTCAAGAAGAATTTTTAAATTTTCATACTCTTAGAAAACATTAAAGTAAAAGTTAAAAATTATATGTGTTTTCTTGTTTTACACTAGACTAATGGTTTTCCGTATTTTTATGTCCCTTACTGAACTTTTTTTCACATCCCATTTATTTTAAAATTTTTGAACAAGGGTTAAGGATATGTAAATGAAATTAATATTTCATGTTGAAAGACATGGTTATTTTTTATGAAAAACAATCATATTTTATTTTGAATGTTTCAAATGGTTTGAAAAATATATATTGATTAGAAGCTCCCAATTTTTATTTTAGGGTTTTTTTATGTATGAGTTATGACCTAATTCTGTAAAACTCTAAATTTAAAAGATCATAAAATATAATATAATGAATTAATGACTTCAAAATCAAGATTATGTAATGTTTTATGTTCGGTTCCTTATAGTTGGTATCAAAGGTCAGTTTATATAAATTTTTAGTTATGGTAATGTTAATATAATTCCCTTGTAATATTTTACATTTGGGTTATGTTGAAATGATAAAGAATTTGATGACTACCATATTTCTTTATCTAAACTATGTTTGTACAGAATTTTTTCCCACAGAAGAAACATGGATCCTCTAATAGGAAGGTGCCATGAGGACAATATCCTTCCAAATGAACAACCTAAAAAGGTTATAATCAAAACTAATTAGTTTGTTGCTGTAATGGTTAATTTGATGAAGAAAATAAATGTTTATAGAATATATTCTAGTTAGTAACTAGGTATACAATAGAGGAATACATCAATAGTTTAGAATTTAATGAGATAACATCCCACATCATTCAGTTGATCATCTAACCCTATGGTAGCATAATGACAGACAAATTCTATAGAAAATATATTTAATGTCATGGGATGTTCAAAATGTCAAAATTTAACAACTTATATTTTTCATTTAGATGGTGAAGATGGTGGATGGTGTTCTTTGGTTAAGAATACCAAATATCAATATGTTCTTAATGTTATGGAATGGGATACATTTAAGAATATTTTCATAAGGAAATACTTCCCTATGGTTTATAAGATTAATATAGAGAAACAATTTATGGAATTGTGGTAAAATTATAATGATTATGTGGCTTCAAATGAAGAAACTTTGATAAGGTTTCTGAGTAATATAATAGATTTTATTTGGGACATTGATAATAAAATTAAATGATTTTACTCATGATAGAATCCAAAATTGTAAATTTATTTGGACACATAATAATTTAAAAGTTATGGGAATTTTTTTAATTCTGGTAATAAGTTTTAAATGAAGTTTTTTGAAACTTATGTTCCATGATATGACAAGAGTAAGAATTGTTATATGTAGCGAGAAATGTAAAATAAACCAACTAAGATGTCTGGAGGTAATCCCCAAAAATGTTACAAGTGAGGTAAAAAAATTTGTGGAATGTTTTTTGGGTTTATAAAGTGTTACCAGTGAGTTATGTTAGATTACAAGGTCTATGATTGTGATAAAAAGAGCCTTAAACAAACCAATAATGATATAATAGATATCGAATCAATGTTGATATTATTTAGCAACAATTTAATGGGAAATTATGATAATGTGTGTCTGAATTTTCATACTTAGAGTAGAAATCATTGATATCAAAATAAAAAGTGGGTTGAAATCATGTTCTATTACTACAGTAGGTTTTGGGACATCTTTTGATGTGGTGAAAATTCTAGGTACCTTTTCATTTTTCAAAGGATGGTAATAAGTTAAATATTTTAGGAACCCATCTTTTAATTAATTTTGTAATGTAAATACATTGAGATAAATTTATCATGTTATGATAATTATTTAAGGTACATATAAACCAAAAGACTATAAAATGAAAAAAGTTATTTAAGGAATAATTTCTTTAATTGTTTTTGGTGGACATAATTTTATAGTTTTTGGTATTCTTTATGGTTTATATGATCTCAAATTTTGAGTTAATTATTTTCTGTAAAAATTTTGGAACATATATTTTATTGGAAAAAGATATATCTATTAAGTGGTTAATGTTATTCTAAGATAAACTCAATATTTATTGAACCCTATATTATTAATGTAAACATAATATTATGGGTTTTTATTTTTTGAATAATTATTGAATTATATTTTTTAAGAGTATATGATTTTATTGTGGATTTATGGTGATTTAGGTAATATATTGAAATTGTTAGAATATTATAATGATTATTTTATTTAGAAAATTTAATTTTTGATATGATACGTTAAGAGTGATTTATTTGATTTAGAAGGCAATATTAATTTTATGTTGGAAACTATGTGGTCAAATCCCTCAAATATTTTTGTTTTAATCTTATTCTAGAATAATTTTGAGTAATTTTATATGATAATTATTTGTTTAATGATCTATGTTTATCCTTGTGTATTACTATTGAATTTTGGAGATTAATTAGTTTGGAATTATCTTATTTTATCCTAACCATTATTGGTTTGGGTTAATTTAGAAAGATAAGAGGAATACATTTCATTTACTTTGTAGATTTTTTGATCTGTAGAAGTTGATTTTAGTTGTTCAAAGACAAAAAATCCATTCACATCATTTTGAAAAAAAGGATAGTTTGTGGGGTAATTTCTTCTTAAAAGAAATTAAATATCCTTGGGATATTAAAATAAGTGGTAAATTAATATTTGAAATAATAAACATTAACCTTCTTCTTTTCTAACCTAGAAATAAATGAATTTTAAAACCATCATAGATTTAGTGTTTTTAATGATTAAATTTATCATGAAGGTGTTCTCCATCACTCTCAATAAATATTTTGGAGTTATTTTTATCTTCCAAATCCATTTTTTCACCTCTGAATTATGTTATCCTACATAGAAACCTTTTATGTGTTATCTTATATGACATTCATATTTTCCTTACCATATTTTGGTGGAAATGTTTTTAATACATTCAATAATGTGGTAATTCAACATGGTTATTTTGAAAATTCAGACCCCTAGTTTTAGATTCCATGTTAAAATTGTGACTATGAAATTTATTAAATAATGGAGAATATAACAACCAGAGTTTTTTTAAAAGTAATGACTATGTTCGATATCAAACATGATACGCTACATCAAGCTGAATAAAAAAATATTATTATTTAAATATAAACATTATAAAATTTCCACTAAATGGTAGGGAATGGAAACTATTAAGGAAATTATGAATCATATAAAGGTCATAATCGTTCATAATGAATTAATTAATTCGTTTAAATAAATTCCATTTTTTAGTAAATCCATTTTATTCATCAAAAACACATTTTCATCAAAAATGCATTTTATTTATTTTTATGTACATATAATATAATTAATTTCTTGAACATTTTGAAATATTTTAATAAATTTAATTCATTTTTGAAAACATAGTATCAAAATTTTCTAATGGGGAATTTTTTTTTAATTTTTTGAATAGTTTTATTTTTCAATGAATAGCAGGAAATAACTGTTATTATTAAAATATATATATTATTTACAAGGAAAAATTATGATTTGGATTTGATTAAAAATTTAAATCGTTTATTATAAACATAATTAATAAAATTTTGGATTTTAATGAGTCTTATACTAGAATTTATTATGGAAACATTTTATATTTAAAATTTTCATTTTTTCAATAAATAATTTTTCGTTATTTTTTCCAATGGTTAATTTAAAATTTAATTATACCAATTTTATTTTATGAATTTCTAAAAATGAAATATATATTTGGGATTAATGGGTCTAAATTTATTAAATATTACAATTTTAATTTTGTACTAAATTAATAGTAAATTTGGAAATTTTTATTACCATAATTATGGGTAAATCGTGTAATTATGGGTAAATCAATATTATTAGGACTTTACAATTACACAAACACTTGTCCCGATATTATTTTATGAGTCATTTAAGACTGAAATTATTCATGGTTTAAATTAGTGACCTCATTGATCCATCTTGTTTATATTAAGTCCCTTATATTATATTTTGTAATGAAAGGTCATATTTGTCACACTATTGTTATTAATAAGTATAACATTTTTAATATATTGTCATGCAGAAGATATTATCGATCATAAATTTTCTTTTAAAATATAAAATATTTATATTAGTCATGGAAATTTATTTTTAAATTTTATGGAATAAATAATTATCCTAAAGTATTGCACAATGATGTTACAATAATTATTAAACTTTGGGAAAAAATAAAATAAACGATATTAAACATATTAGAAATATGTATAATTTTAGATATTCACGATAATACATGAATTATATAGATACATATGACATTTATAAGATATAATTAAATATTTAGTTCAAATTTGAATCCCTTATTTATTTTTTGAATGTCATAGTAATGAATTGTATCAAATTTGAAAATACTAATATATCATTAATATAGTATTTTATTAAATTATATAAAAATAATAAAAATCATAAATAATAAATAATAGGATAATATATGGTCTAAAATACCATTTTGTATAAAATTTTCTTCTTTTTTAAGTCATTGTATCTTGAATGGCCTTATTATATTATAATATTTTAGGAAATTCGAAAAATATCATCCACCTCAACTATAAAATGGGTAACCATTCCTTCACATCATTTCACCATCATGAACCTTAGAGATCGACCTTACTATAATCAATTCTCTTATAAACTTTCCTAGTCACATTTTATAGGATCTGGTCTCATAAAAATACCAATTGAAAGTGATGATATAGAAGACGTGACTTTCTTCAACCACCTCTCTTAATTTATTTACTTCTTCTACATTCTCTTCATATCATTCTCCAATAAGGACATAATAACTCCAGAATAATGTATATACTGTAATGTTATATTTTCAATTGAATATTATTTATCGATCCAATTTCTTACATTCTCATATTCAATGAAAGAAAACCATTGTCCAAATTATAGCAGTTGAGCTTCTCAAAGTATAATGAGATTTCATTTTTAATTACCACCTTAAATGATGGTCCTTAAACTATTATTGTTTTAAAATAATATTTTAATAAGTATATTTATCTTATTTCATGTTCTAGAACTAATTCATATAAATTATATTAAATAATATGAAAAAATTCGTGAAGTTTGAAAAAACCACCAAATTAATATAAACAATTATCATTAACATTTCATCCTATAAATCATCCTCCTATCTAAATAAAAAGGATATATGTTAAACTTTAAACCACTAAAGTAATATTAATATCATATATTTTCACAAATAGAGTATTATTTGAATTTTACAAGAACATGCATTAATATAAACATGTTAATGAACCATGAAACCATGAAATGAACGCTCTTAAAATGATGATTTTGATCATTATAAATTTTAGAACATGAAATAAATGAGCATAATAAAATTATTATAAATAAAATTTATGTATAATAGTTTCTTAATTATGTAATTAATTAATCTAATTTTATTATCTAGTAAATTAAGTGAAAGTACAGAACGATTTTGGACACAAGGTATGTGAATTCTTAACCCAATTTCTATTATTTGGGTTAAACATATTATTTCTTATGTAATTCTTTGATTATGTGTGAAAATTATTTTGATTATATTATTTTCTATTTTAACTTGTTTTATGTGTATTTATAGCTTATACTCATAATTTATTTATTTTATCACGATTCACTTCAATAATATGATATCTGAAAGGGAGTTTCTTTTAATTTTTTTTAATGTTTCTTTTTATAAAAGTAAATAAATAACATTTTTTTCTAACTTGTATGACATGATATTATATTCCCACAATCATGACACCTTAATGGTTTGAGTACTTATTTATAATTTTAAAATGTTATTTTTGAGAAATTGTTTCAAAATATATGTTGGCAGATTATTTTTAAAAATAGGTGTTTTCAAAATAGAATATTTATTTCCCTCAAAAATGTTTTAGAAAATAATATATTCAATGAAAACCCAACAAAAAATAGTTTTGAGTATTATTTATTGAAAATTTTTATTCAAAATAAATGATTATTATGATATTAGAAATATTCTTACATAAGAGTTTTACGGAATTTTTCAAAAGATTTATGATGATGAGTGCAAGAATCAAAATGTTTTATTCATTATACGGTACTTGATAATTATATGAAATAGGTAATCTCGGTATAGATTAAATGAAGTGTTGAATAGATTATATTTCACTTGATCCTGATATATATTATATAGATCATTTGTGAGCCTCATATAGACTGTACGAAGGGTTGATCCCCATTATAGCTCACAAGGTGGGCTCGATATAGCTTATATAAAGGGTGAGAACCATTGTAGCTCGCCAAAACTTTGTCTAATGATTATATAGATTTTTTAATATTTTTAATCCAATTAAAATATTTTTGTATGGTTTACATGAATATTACTCTCTATGTTACTCAAAAGGTTTTTAAATTACTTTCTCTTTGTTTTAAAGGTTTTTTTTAGAAAAACATGTGTTGGTTTTACATGTGAAAATATTTTATTTTCATACACTCAAAGATAATTTAAGGTGAAGGTAAATGTTATAGGGATTTTATATTTTTTCTCTAGGATTATGTTTTTCCTTCTTTTTATGTCCCTTGATGATCTTTTTGTTCTCATCCCATGTTTTTATAAATTTATTCATATGGTATAAGGATGAGTAAGAGAAATTAATATGGGAAGTTTATAGTTGTAAAGGATTTTCATTAAAATAAATATTGTTTTGTTTTAAATGTTTAATATGGTGGGTAAATGGATACTGATCAGAGTTTCTGACTTTATATTTTATGGTTTTTCATTTTGTAAAAGTTGTTACCTAATTCTTAAAAAAATAAACAGAAGGGATCTTAAAATGTATGAGAATGAATTAATGACCAAAAAATAAATATTAAGTCGTGTTTTATGATTAGGTCCTTACAAACATCACCCCATTCTTTGGAACATGACTTATCTTATGGTTTATTAATCTAGATGATCTTCTATCTATATTATCATGAATATACCCCATTATCATTACTTCTTCCAATAAGCTACCAATATTGAGTTATGTATACTCATATACTTCCACTAAGCTACTCCCTCTCATATAAATCAATTGAACTCTTATTATTGATATTATTTTTCTCATATTACTTCTCTAAACTACTTTTGGAAACTTAAAAATTTATATCCATTGATAAGGAGAGACTATCTTTATTCAATTCCTCCATTTTTAATTTATGGATACATATATTTCATAGATAAAAAAACATAAACTAAAAAAACTCACAAAAAGATCCAATGCTATTTACTCTCTTATATATAGTAGTGTTGTACCTAGGTGGGGGAATTATAAATAATTTCTATATCAATAATACTAACATAGGATTTAGGTGGTATTATTATCCTTTGGTAAGGAAATGATATTAATGAAATATATATTAATAATTATCTAGGATCTGGGTGTATTGTACATAGTTATGGGAATGGTAATTTTTTAATTTGGTTATATTCCCAAGGAAACATTTAACTATGGTGTCTAAGGTGTGAAGTGAAATGGAAGGGGGGAATGAATCCATATATGATGATGTTGTTGTATTTGTTGTTTTGGATGATAATGGGGGTGATAATGATATAAATGGTGGTAGGGGTGATAGTGATAGTGATGTGTAATATATGAATAGCCATTTTTAATATGTGATGTGTAGTTGTAGTAATTCAAGTTATAGATCAATGATTCAATGGGGTGAGTAATTTTTAAAATGGTTTGATTACTCGAGGATGTATTGTTTCCCAATCGGTACAAGTTCTCGTTGTGAGTGTCCCTATGGTTAGAAACATGGAATACCAGTGAGTGTCCTAGTATATGGACAATGGATAAACCTGTGTATATACATAATGAGGTCCTTATCTCTAGATATCTACATAGATATAGAGCTAATATGGTGATGTATGTCTGGAAAGAAAACTAATTTAATGAATGATAGAATGGTCCGTAAGGGTATAGAACTACTTCATCTCATTTATGAATTATATGGATTATAGGAAGAGACTCTATGAGTGAAAAGATATTAGGATTATAAATGTTATTTTTTATGGTTACAATTTGAAGGAAGTTATAATAGTAGTTATGTAACACTGTATGATGGAAATATGTTATGGTATTGAAATTGTGGTAGTTGTGAAGTCTGAAATGGGCATGATTTGATGGTTATCTTTGGAATGGGATGAGATAAATGTTTCTTTAGTTTTATTTATTCTAAACATTGATGAATTATTATAATTCATTCGCATGGACACATGAGACATCAAAGAAATACCCTATAGAGAATATATATTTTCATACACTATTGTAAAAATACCCTTTTACCATCATTCATTTTGTTGTTTTAATATATGTTAAAAAATCAAGTTAACACATCCAATATTTTTTGTATTTTTTTATAATTAGTTATATAGACTCAAATTAAAAACCTTATTTAAACAAATTTCTTCAGTTTTCCACCTTAGGTATTTTACTAACCATTATATAAAGAAAATGATATTATCTATTCTTTTCATAGTTGAATATTTAGGTTACCTTCCACATCATTTATTTTTTATAAATATATGCATAATGATAGTTTTTTTTAAAATTAAAATACCATAACATTAAATATAAATATAAATAAGTAAAAAATTAGAAAAAAATTAAAAATAAATGATTATTTGAAAAATCAGAAATAATGTTTTCGATTCAATACATTACTTTTTTAATGACCTCTAAATCTAAAAATCATTTCTTGGTGTTTAGTGTTTTATTTTTTTTGCATGTAAAAAATTCATTGGGCATTTTGAACCACATCTAGTACATCTCATGGAAAATTTAATATAATTTTATCTGATATTATAGTAATAAATCATGAAAAATATTTATTATTTCTTTTCCACCTTATGATGGAATAATTTTAAACTATTTAAAAAATGTAAGAGAGACACTAAACAGATCTATAATCAAATAAAAAAAATTAAAACTCAAATATTTCGATAGATAATAATATGATTGACATCTTTTGTTTCATTAAACACAAAACTAATTTAAATATTTATTTATTAAATTTTAATTTAAATAAATATAAAATATGAATATATATTTTTTAAACAAATTAACAATAATTAGCAATTGATATGAAATGATATTAATAACGCTTAATGTTTAAAAATTCCCTTTTCTATACAAGAAGTTCTAATTCATATTTTCCATTAAATTATTAATTTTATAATTTTATAATTTTAATTTTATGAAATTATCTTCATTTTTTAATTCATTTTTTCAAAAATTTCTTATGGTGAATATCAATGATTTTTCTAAAAATGCTAATTTTTTTGTCAATAATGGAAACTACAGATTTTTAAAATAAATTTAATTTTAGTTTATTATGATGATATACAAATGAATTCAATGTTTAATTCACATTTCATTGCATCAACTTTATGAAAATAAATAATAAAAATATATTACATTGAATTTAGACACCTATTTTTCTCAAGTTAGAACCTAGGTGATGTTTTCTTCTAATAAAATAATTATTTTTTATACATTATTAAATTATGTATTTACATGGATATATTAAAATTTTATTGGTTTTAATGTCAAATAACTCTCTTTTTTTTATTAATACACAAATAAACATTAAGGGGTCTAATTCTATACATGATTTTAATTTACATTTATTTTTAGGTTAAAATAGCCCATTTTTTAAAACAATTTTTCTTTTCAATTTTATTATTTATATGAAATGTAATTTTTCCACATATATAAATTGATTCATAAAAATTATAATCCATTTATTTAATTATCAAATACTAATTATCTAATAAGGTTGAATGAATTTCTGGTAATAAATTATATTAACAGCGTTAAATTTATCCACCGTAGTACGGATAAAAAGGCTTAATGAAGGTATTAAACTATGATATAATCTCACAAATATCACAAAAATATCTATATTTTATTTTATGGCTGTATTTGTACCCTCTATTATCCTATATTTTAATATTTTTCCATTCTATTCCACATTCATTGATTCTAACATTGATTTTACACTATAAATATGAACAAAAATGTCAGTGTCTCTCAATTAATACTCTTTCGTGATAATTATAAAGATAAAAACACATCATTAATAGTTTCAGATCATAATATTTTTTATTAATAAATTAAATTTATTTTTTTATTATTTTTTAGTTTTCAATTATAGTAGTATTATTTATAATTCATATACAACGTCAACACCATTCTAGTCCAACTATTATAAAAATCATGTAAATTATTTTGAAAACATTAAATTTTGTATGTTTTAAATGAATTATGGTGTTAAATAAATTATGATACTTATGAATAATAATTGGTGATGAAAGGGTTTATATTTGAACTCTATTATTATATTTATATTTTTAAAAATTCAATTAATGGTATTGTGTGGAAATGGAATTAAAGGGTATTTAATGTTACAAAATATATTATTAGTTTATTTAAACATAATAAAAATAACATATTAAGTCGTTTGGTTATTAAATGTTCTCTATTAATATAAATTCTTCATTTATAATCAACAATTATTTTTTAAAATTACATTCCTCACACTTAAAGATTTAGTATTTGTGAGCACACCATTTTAATGGCTTTAAAAATTGACTCAATATAACTTTCTTATAAAAACATATCGGTATGGTTTTATCAAAAATTAATACATGTGTCTTTATAAAAAATTCGTGTACATTCTTCATAAGCCCCCAGTATGAACACAAACCTTTCCTACAAAGTTCACCAACTCAATCAAAATAAGGATATCAAAAGAAGAGAAAATCATCTTTAATAAATTATTTCAAGTTTCAGGATTTCTAAACAATATAAAAATATTATATTAACAAATTAATAAAATATACATAATTCATATAATTAAATTTTTTTATGTTGATACATAAACCATTTTATACATTGATTCCATCCATAGAAACATGAAAATGTTGTCTATGTGTACATGCTTAATATCACTTCCATGAATGGCGTGTTCAATTTTTCATCACCGAACCACATGAATGTTTATAATGATGGATCAAATAAATAATTATTATATTTATAGGAGATATATATTATTGGAAATATAAACTATAATATTATTTTTTTCCTTTCCACTCATTGAAAAATGAAAATGTCGGTCATGCATAAAAGCAGACAATCACCTCCATGAAGTGATGTATTTAATTTTCCATTTTAACCATACATGGAGAATTATAAATGTTTATTTAATGAATAAATATGAAATATTTTCCCTGGTTACATCTTTATAAATATTTTAGAACATTTTATAACCTCATTTACCCCATTCATTACACGAAAACTGTTTGGGACCAAATGACCTATGTAAAATAAACCTATTTAGTGAATAAATATAGAATCATACAAATGAAAAAAGGAATAATGGTTATGGAAGGAACATGAAAAATTTATATAAGTGATTAAGTAATTAACATAATTATACTACTTATGATCGTAGCTAATGTACATGGTGATTTGGGATTTTAGGTAAGGGGTTTATCATTAAAACCTTGGTTTAAATGTTTACGAATATTTCTATTACATAACCATATTCATTTAAATGTTCCAAAAATTTTATTATTTATATTTTAAATACTATTTCATAGTATTTTTTACTACTATTTACTTATTTAAAAAGTTATAAAAGGGACACTTATAAACATTATGTTATGTTTTATTTTTTATTTTCTTTATAAATGTGCAATAAGTCATGTTTTTTAATGTTTATCATGTTACCTCTTTTTCCCACCATAATCATTATTAATTATCAATATTTATAAAAACTTTTCAATGTTTTTTAAATTAATATAATATTCCAATTGTTATAGAAATTTTAATCTTTGAAATGAATTCAAGAGAAAATTAAATTTCTTCTTATTTTTAGAAGATAATTTAATTTTCTTTTTTTTTTCTTATGGACTAAATTTATAATTATTTTGAATTTTATAATGAAAATTAAATATTTTATGTGATTTGTTCATGTTATAGTGATTGGATGTCATGTTTGATGACCAGAGGGTTTTATATTTCCCTAAGATGCATTTGGTAATGATTTTTTTCCAATGGATACATGTTGGAATTAACCAGGTAGGTTATTACATTGTTAGGTTTCTTTTATGGTTTATTATATGGGTGAATGTAATGATTAAATTCTAATATTACTACAAGGTGTTTCAATGTTTTCTAATTATTTTAAACAAATATTTTGATTTCATGAGTTAATAAAATAGTCTTATGATTAAAGAAAGTTTTTTGATAATTTAGAGGTGAAAGCATAATTTTTCATGGAACTATTTTCAATAATTCTCTTGTTTTCTCAAGAAACTAACACAGAAATTATTTTTCCTTTACTCCTTCTATAATATGTTTTATAAAAACTTTTGGAAATGAAGTTGATTTCATGATTCATTTGATGATTATTTGAAACTAAAGTTTATTTTGGAAAAATCCAAACATCCTTATGGATTTTCATGTTTTTAGAAAGAAATAATATTTTTTCTCTTATATCCATTAATAAGATTTATTCTTCTCACCCATGCTTCCAATTGATTTTTATTGGTATAATAGACTTATTTCCTATATTTAAGTCAATGGTGAAATGTATTTAATAAAGAAAATGTTTCATGGATGAAAAAACAAGAGTACACATAATAACTTGTTTTTGTTTTGAAAAAATATATACTTTATGGATTTGAAAACATTTTTTATGTAATGGTTTTATTAATTTTCAAAAACTAAAAAGCTAAAAGTACTTGAAAATGTTACAAAATATTACCATATTTATAAATAAAGTAATTATATTTTATTTATATATAGGTTATTGTATTATGTATCTGAGAAATTGTTTAGATAACTTTATTGGTTTTGATGTTATGAAATGAGGATTTTTGAATCAATTTGGTGACAATCATTGGTTAATAAGTTTACGGTAAGTTATATATTTAAAGGAATATATAACCTTTTGAGTTTTTATGTGATAAGATTTTATGGTGACCAATGAGATTTTGGGAGATGTTTATTGAATTTAATGAATCATTAAGCTATATGTAACCCCTAGATTTAACATGTGATTTAGTATGAAAGTTATTTGGAAAAAATGTTTTTCTAGTTTTTGGGTAAATGTTAAAATTTAAAGATAACCTTTATGGTTAATACACCATTCAATGTGGAGGTAATTATGGGTAATTGGGATAAAATGTTATAATATTGTTTGAACATTATAGGATTAAAGTGACTAGAAATTCTTTTAATTGTACGGTATTTTATTTCAAGTTGTATAAAATTAATTAAGTAAAAAACAAAAAGTTAATTTTAATATGTGTATAAGATTGTTTTGTGGTTATATGTCATAATGATTTAGGTTATTTTGGGAATTTCTTGGTATATTTTTCTGAATATATTAATGTGGTATATTCTCTTTTTGGATGTGAATTTATGAGTAATTAATGTTTCTAGGGGTAAATTTTATGTTAATCATGGAAAAATATGTGATCAAGAATTTATGATTTTTTGGGTTTGAATTTTTTTAGCCTTATTTTGAAGATTATAAAGTTTATTTTTTTTATATAATGATTTGTGTTGAAATATTGTTTTTGTTGTAAATGTTTTAGTAAATAATTTTACAATTCCTTATATAATGGTTTCATAAAATGATTTTTTATCTTAACTTGTGATAACAATTTTTATTTCAAAAAAAAGGAAACTTTCATTATTGATTTTCATGTTTTCATAAATTCCAATGAATCTACTTTTATATCCCTTACTATATATTTTTTGTTTATCTCTTGTTTTTTAATGTTTTTAATAGGATCTAAGGATGTATAAAACCCATTAAATGGTCAATTGTGGTATTTATTAATGAAATAAAATGTCTGATGGATGAAAAAATATTGCAAACAATAGAAATTATTTTTTAAAATCAAATTAGTAAAAAGTGGAAGTGTCAACTTTTTTATGTAATGGATTATATCAATTCAATAAAAATATAAACTTTAAAATTTATATAAATGCATGGGCGTGAAACCATTGTATTCAATCAAATAAATATATCTTGTTTACATATAAGTTATATGAAAAAATAACTAAAAATAAGGATTATGAACATGAAAATACATTGGAATAAGAAATGATCAACTTTAAGATGATATTAGAGAATCCCATTATCTATAACTGAGTGGTGGAATGGTGATGGAGGCTTTATCATGGAGAAACAAGAAATAGTAGCGAGTATAAGGTGAAAATAAAAGGAGGGTGGAAGATCAAGAATAGTTCAGGCTAAGAATAAAAAACAATAGTGATAAAAATGAAGATTAATATAAAAAAGTTAAAAAAAATTAAAATACTTTTTAAATTGATTTATAAAAATACTATCATTGTAAAAAATATTTTAACATGGGTTTACTACTAACATGGATGGATATTTTGATAAATATCTCATGTGGAGAGGAGGTACTATACCGGATTCTAGAGGTTTAGTGATCAGGGATTTTTATAGATTTTATAGTCACGGGGACTCTCTTCTAGTGGAGGCATGGTCTCTAATGATTGGGATCTGGGTTCTCATTGATAGGAAGATCATTTTGGAATCAATTGAAATAGATTAGATGATTACCTGAAACTCCTTGTATGGAAATTATTATATTACCTGGACTATCAATTATCATATGCAATGAATCAAGATCCTTCATAACAATTGGGTGGATGTTAGGCACACATGGAATAAAGGAAGAAAATTAACATATTTTCTTTCTTTTCATGTACACTACAGATTCCCCATTTAAATTTTTTTCAAGTATGTGATACCTTACCCCTGAATATTTTAACATGGGGATGTATTGTTTTATTAAGATTCGTAATTTACATCCTCCCTAAACTCTTATTGATTTTGTGACTCCATCATCTCTCTAATAAAATTAAAATTTTGATGATGATGATGATGGTCTAGAATGTACTGGAATCTCCCAATTTTAGCATTTTAACAAATAATTGAGGTCATGAGGTGTTATAGGGAGTATTTCCCCTTACAATTATTTCTATGTTTTCATGGTCTAGTGGCCCATAAAAATTATTTAAACATAACTAAGAGTACATGTGGAATTAGTGATTTAAATTTCACTTTGAGTTCATGTAAACTGTATAATTTATATATAACAAGAAGTAAAAATTTTATTTCTCTTGTGTAATTATTACAAAATTAAATAATGAAATTCATTATGTGAGGTGATCATGGACACGTTGAAGTTATTTTTTTCATTGGTGTGAATGTTGAGGAGTTGAAATTTATTTTAATGAATAAAGTAATTTTAACAGAGAATTTTTTTTCCCTTCTTCATTACCCAATCATTAAATATATACATGGAAACTTTAATATTTTTTGGATCAGTTTTATTGAATTATAATTATCCCAAAACAATGAATTTTTACATCCATTCATGAACTTGTGGCATTCTTGATAAAATATGTAAATTTTTCTATTCATTTTTATTAATCATTTTTTTGTTCTTTAATGTTAACATCATGTGGTATTAATGGATAGTTTTGGGTTTTTAATCATAAATTATTCATAAATGATAGCAAAAAAATAAGTAAATATGATGATTGATCACATCAATGTAGATGAACTTGGTTTCTAAAGGATTTATATTAAGGACTATATGTATCGGACCAATATACATTTTCCCCAAAAAGTAAAACTAGAAACATTGATATATTTGTATCAGGTATTATTACATTTAGAGGAACTGGTAATTATATGCCTCACATTAGTGAGAAATGTTACATTCAATTTCGTGGAAGAGAAAACTATTGTGTGATTGATGAGGGATTTCCAAACAAATATGAAAAGACATCTACATGAAATAAATTGTTTCTAATGTCTATCTTTTTCAACATAGAGGTGGATGGAGATAATTCTATTATAGACCATATTAATGAATTTAATAATATAACAAGACAATGAATTTTTTTATATATGTATTTCATGGATAAAAAAATTAATTAATTTTCCCATAATTTCATCTAATGATATATAATATGATAGAAAAATATATTGTTTGTTATAATAAAACAACTAAATTGGTGTTAAATTATATTCATGATATAATCCTAAGTGAAGATATTAAAAAAATAGAATCAATAAAATTATATAGATATATAATTTATGTAAACATAAGGGGAAAATAATTGAGTAGTGGAAACTTAATAGGGATATTAAATTCATGATTATAGAGCTAAGAGAAATCCAAAGAATAATGTCCCATATTTTTCAGTTCATTAAAAAATAGAAATGTTAAAAAGAATTGTAATTCGTGATAAAAGGCTTCAAGTTGTGGGTTAGTGAATAATATTATTGAATTATATGATGATATATTAGTTCTCATGGTAGATATTAAAATAGATTATTTGATACTGAACTTTGAAACTCCATTAAATTTAACTATAGAAAGTAAATTTCGATGAAATTTCAATTTAGATTATTTTAGGAATGTATATATAAATAACGATGAATGTTTTTATATTTTTGGAAAAGGTGATGTATTAATTAAATAAAAATAAATAAATTTCTAGATGCTGAACAATTTTAGATATATCTTCAAGGTTTCATGGGTTCTATTAACTCATGATCAATGGGGTAAAAATATTTATAATACACTAACTCCATGATAAATAAGATTTATGGCTGAAAACACGTTAAACATAAAATGAATATATTATATGCAATTCACCGAAGATAGTTACTAAATAGTTCATCATTATGTTCTTGATAAAGAACATAAAAAGGTCTCCTAAAGACATCCCTCTTACATGCTATATCCATGTGATGGAATGAATAACTCAATACACTTGAAACACCCTCTCAAACATATTAAATCCTAGTTCCTTGAAGGAAAAGTATTTTTCCTATGTACTCATTAAAAAATTTATCCCTTGAAAAATAAAATATAGTAGACCCTATTTGTCTTAGGGGTATGTTACAGGTTATGTTTCAAAATTTTCAATTTTTTTATGTCTTTTAAAAGAAAATATAAATTAGTGATTCATTTATTTTCATGATAGGTAAATAAAAACTAAAATAATTTACTTGAATGGAATGAAATGTTGAATGTTTTGAATACAAATATGTACTTTATTAATGAACAGTATGAATCAAAATTTTATAAATAGATATAGTGGACATGTGTTGAGCCTTCACACACTTCTTTATTCATTTTATTATTGGATTATATAATTAAATTTTAATGTGTTCACCCAAAATCCTCTAAGAAAACAACTATATTTATTTAAATATTGTACCAAGACCTCAGTGTAATAATTGATCTTATGATAAAAGTGATTCAAAATCTCAATGGGCTATAAGAAATTAAACCTAAATAAACTCACTATGATCAAAATAAATTCCTCAATAAAGAGGTTTAAATAGTTAGATCAACCAATTTTCGTTCACAAATTGAACAAAAATCTTGAACATGTTATAAGAAAAAAATTTGATTAAGAAAATAACCTTCTTCTCGAAAAAAAGTGTTTCTAAAGAAATAAAAAAAATGCACAATAAAATATAAAATCCTAATAATGAAATTTTCCTCATATTTTCATATCAACAACCACATTATGAGTTTAGAAGAAACATTATAAATAATATTCCACCTACTTTTTGTTATGTTGGATAAAGAGGGTCAATGTGAATCCTTTAGAAGTACACAACACCTTGAATAATGTGTACCATTCCACCCTTCCTCTCCCTAAAAATATTTTATGTCCTACATATACATAAAAAACATAGTGGTCTATTTTTTAATTATTTTAGAATAAAATTTATCTTCAAGAACCACCACTCACATGTATTATCTCATACACAATATCATTCTTGTAGAAGCAGTAATGATTTTCTATTTCACTTATATAAGTATGTATTTACCATTTCCACTAATTTTTTAATACTCACTTGAGTCCTCTCATGAAAATTTACTCTTGGAATTATGAATAAATGGAATTAAGTAACTTACTAAAAATAATATAAGAACACATTAATGAAGATCATAGGATCCTGACCATATAATCATGGAAATTTATAAGTTGTTTTAATGATGATCACTTCATACTTATCACCACATTCCATTTTCTCAATCTTATGAGCCCATATTCTGAAAACATTTTACATTCTATAACATGGTCTTTTTCTGACACATATTTTTTTACTGTGGGGGGATATATATTAATATTTTATATTATTAAGGGATTCATAAAACTTTGGTAAATTTTAATCATTAATTTTTTATTTTTTTAAGGTGTCCCATGGTTAGCTCTAATGGTTAAGAGTAACCACGTGTCAATCTAGAGAGAAATATTGTATGTTCACCATGGGTTTTTAATTTTGGTTTCATAATTTTTCAATTTACATGAGGATACCACACATTTTGTTTCATAATATAATGTGTAATCTATACCATTAGTATATTATTTGGAAAATTTTGAAACTTAATGATGCCTTCTACTAAGTTCCCTTAAAATGTAAAATTCCAATGTTTCCTTACCTTGATTTTTAACCCTAAGACCCATCTACAATTCCAAATTAGTTTTGGTGTGTAAAGAAACACCTCCCTTTTATTATTATCCTCGAACATGTATTTTTTCAAGTATCTCATCTAGGTTTGATATTTATTCTTCAAGGTAATCTCCTCTAAACCTCCCCTTCTCCCTTGATTTACTCTTATTTCTAAGTTCCATCAATGGTTACATACCATATAAGTCTTAATGTATGATATATGTATTATGAAAACCTAATATTGGTTATTTTTTCATTATAGGTCATATAGACAATGGTTCTCCCCTTATTTTGTTTTTCACCAATAGAGGAGATGTGTTCTAGATTTTAATAGCTATTCTTTCAGGTAGGGTTTTCTATCAAATTACTTTATTTGAAATTTTAATGAATGATTGAGTTTTAAAGCACATTTTTATTGAAAGTATTCATATATGTGATATGTTTGTGGTGCTTCAAAATTATTTTTCAAAATTATTATTCTTTGAATAAAGGGTTTATCTTTATGAATATCATGTTTTGTCTTAAAAAGTAAGTGATTTAAAATTATAAGACTTTGAGAAATTTCAATTTGGATTTTAATGGAATTTTTGATGAAATAATGGACTTTTGATTGGTTTAAAATGTTACCTTGGATTTATGGTTTGTGTTTATTTCAATTTTAATTTTAATAATGTTTATCAAATAAATGATTACTAATGGTTCATGCGACCTTTAAGGAAAGTTGACAATATATATGATGAATGTTTTATTATATTTCAGATCATCATCAGTTTTTTCTTCGTTCTATAACAGATTTTTTAGTAATTAAATATTATAAAATAGATTGATGATCTAGATACAGGTTTTTTTACATGAGAGAGTTGAATATGAGTGGGTTCTACTATTTATTCCTTTTTGTTGATCTTGTATGAATTTTACTCTCAACTCTGCATTATTTTGGTCATTGGAACCAGGGGTAATAAAATGAGAGAACTATATTTATGTTTTACTAGTTTGTATGAATACTTATAGTGTACCTTATAACTTGTGATATGGTTAGGTGGGTAGTGTTATCTTGATGATATTAGTGTGGGAAATTCATGCTGAATATCTGTGGTGGGAATAACACAGTTTGAGGATTAGTCATACATTGGTTTTATAATGTCCAGATCATATATTATTAGGACCTATGGTACATCTCATGAATTATACCACTTGATTGATTGTTAGGGTTTGAGATTCATCTCTTTTTTCCCTTTTCTTGTATTTTTGTAGATTCGATATCTTTTCAACATTTATTATTTTCCTTTTTTACTTGAAGTGACTTCCTTTTCATGTGATTTACCCTTTTCATGTATACTATTTTTATTTTCAATAGTTTTCAAGAATATTTACGAAAAATATTTTGAATTATAGTTTATCAATTTGGATTTTCAAATGGGTTTTGTAATGGTTATTCAGTCTAAAATGAATTGACCAACGAAATTACTTCCAGGTGATTCTTTTCATTTATGGTACATTAAAATGGGATTTCATAAAATGGATTTAGAACAGATATTTTTTTATATGCCTATTTTTTTAAAAAAATATTCTAATTTCATTTCAAAATAGAATTTATCAATTTCCTTTAGAACAAATTATATTTATGCTCTCTTTATATTCTAAAATGATTAATAGGTTACACACTTCAAAAACACAAATGTGTGTGTGTGTGTCGTTCCATGTTGTTTAGAAGTTCTAAATTCTATTTATGACATTGAAATCTCTTTGTTTTATTTCAATGTTGAGTGGGATTCAATGAGAAACCATTGATTACCCAGAGATGGATAGGTGAGGTAGTGAATGTTATATTTTATTTTCATTTGGTTTTTTATTAGGATGTTTTGATTGTTTTATTTCTATCTTTTTTTCTTCTTTCTTTTATATGTTTATTTTGGTTTTTTTATCATTTTATTTATACAATGAGGTGGTGTTTTATTTGTTCATCCCATGTTTTATTTTTTCCTTTTTTTTATATTATGTAAAAATGTTTCTCAATGGAGGTTTCTTTGGTGGAAAAGAACACGTTTTTAAAATCTGGGGATCGAGAATAATCTTAATTCATAGTCATTTATAGGTTCTAGTGTCATTTAGGTAGAAGCACTGTCAATTTTATTAAAAATTGTATTTGAGACAAGGTTCATGAAGAAGAAACCTAGTTTCTTTAGTTACACTCTTTTTTATGGGTTAATTTAGTTTAAAAATGTGATTATGGTCATTGGGACATGATGGGTAAGGTCAGGGAGAGTCTAGTTATCTCTTTTTATCTCAGGCCTCAAGTTTCAAGTCATATTTGGATTTTTAATTGTAAATTCATGTTTATTTTGTTGTTTTCAATGTATTTTGATGTGAAATGATGATATTTTGATCCCCTTTGAGTATTATAGTGATTTTTGTTGTCTCTCTTGGGTTGTTGGGTTAAAATGAAGGAGAGAATGAGAGACAATGTTATATCACATGATCTGTCAAACCATATGGAGCTTTCCCTCTTGAATTTTATGCCCTTCACAAATATTGTTTTAGGTCTAGAAAATGATATTCCAACCCATGAATCCATACCATATACAACCTTTTTTCAATTAAATTTTTTTTGATCTCACTATTCATTGATTAAAATTTCCCTTTAATTGGTTTTTAATTGATTTGGATGACTTAAAGAAATAATTTCATGATATTTTAATGCAGTTCTGATAGATTTTATTAAATAGATTTTGTGGGGATTTAATTGCGCTTGATTTATAAAGGTTTTTTGGTTTTAAAAAAAGATTTTATTAAATTGTTGGATGTAAAATATTTGATAATGTGTTTTCTAATTAATAAAAAAAAATTATTCATAAAATGTTCTACTATGTGATTGATTTCTTAATAGATTTTTCAAAATATATTCCAAAGGATAAATGGGGTATTGAGTAAATGATAAGAAATTAATGTAGTTAATTTAAAAATACATTTAAATAGCAATTAAATTTCAAAATTTTTACATTAAATTTTAAAATGGAGACATATGAGTATCACCAATGATGGAAATTTTCAATTAGGGATTTAGTTGGTCTTTCATGTTCATTATTTGGTGAGATGTGTGTCCTAATATATTCAACACTCGAAGGTGGTGATTCATTTAAAGAAATAAAAATAAAGGGTTTTTTTGTTATGGTAATGATGTATTTTATTTTAGTGATTTGTATTCTTCTATTTTATCTCTAGATTGTGATGGATGCATTTTATTTAGGAATTGAGTTATGAATCGATTATGCTCATATATTGTGTAATTTAAAGTAATCCTCATATAATTTTAGAGATATAAATTACCAGGCCATTCATAAAGTATAATCCTCTTGATCAATCCACTCATCATTTAGAATGAGATCCTTGAATTATCGAATCTGCCAAGTCCCCTAATAGAGTGGTGGACATTGAACCCTCTATATTCTTGGACCTTGTTTCAAACATCTTGAATCATCAATCACTATATTTCCGAGGAGATAAATATTCAACCCAAGTGTAAGGGTGGAGAAAAGGATTGAGAGAATTCCTGATTATATTGTCACACCAAGCACTTCATGGATGAGATTTGGTAAGAGTTTCCTTAATGGTCCTAAACATGTGTGGTTGGATTTGAAGGTTCCTTATCAATTGTAAAAAGGTGTGTCTTAGTAAATATTCAAGATAATATTTTTTAGAGGTACTATAAAATGGTCATGAAGTATGATTGAGAACTTAAGTTCATATTCCTTTATCAGGGTGATCAGTCAGTGAAGAAACTTGTTCAGAACTTCTCATATTTTTTTTGTATTTTCTCCAAAGATACCTGGAAATGATTTTGATAAAGAAAAATTTTTAAAATTTATTCTTTTCCTAGATCTCACTAAATTTATTATTGGGTCTTTCTTGACATTATTTATGGATCTTATTGAGTAGGCCATTTGGGTGGAAGATAACCAGTCGATGAAATGGATTTTGGGTGATGATATTCATCCATCAAATATGAATAATGGTGTTCATGTAGGTATGGAGAAATATAACGATATACCCAACATAGAAGTGTAGAACCCTCCTTATTGGAATAAGAGACCTATCATGTTATTCTAGTATGTGGATTCATAGAACTCTAGGACTTCAAATCATAATTATCCAAGGACTTTACTTCATTGCGTTATTTAAGTCATTTCAAATGTTTAGTAAGATATGATATTAGAATAATTTTTATGTTTGATCTGTAGGGATAACGGCTAATTTCTGGAACATTTTATTTGTTGTAATTAGAACATGATAATATTTTTGGGATTATATGGTTGATTATCAGGAATCTAGAGGGATGTTATCTAGTGGGTGGATTTGATTGTATGTTCTACGGATTACTCATTTTATTAGATTTATCTCCATTGAGTTATACGAGTTCATGATGGTTGGATGTGATGGTATTTTAGGTTCCAAATGGCCGGACATTAGGAAATTCATTAGCCTAATATTTTCGTAACATTTGTGGGTGAATCACGAATTGAGATTATCCAATATCAAGTGTTTGGTTTAGATTTTTTTGGATTCCCTATGATATGGTGATCTAGCTTATGAACCTTGGTTATCCATATGTGTTAAAGCCTAAGGAAGGAACTCATGTCATTCTTTGGTGAATCTAGTGGGTTTTTCTTTATTCTTTTTAGTTGGAATCATTTCTCGTTTGATGATGGGTTTAATTTAATGGTTGTTTGGATGTTTTAAGGATGTGTCTCTATAAGGTTTCCATTAGTTCCACCATGTTATTGGGATTTTAAATGGTGGATAAAACATGATAATTAAACTCTATTATTTAAATATTTGGATTTAGGTGTGTTTTCTGGTTGTTCTTAGAGAAATAAGGGATATTTTAGGAGATCTGTTTAACCATTTTGTGGATATCAGTACGTGTTTAGTTTTTAAATTCATTATATTTTAAAACAACTATACTCTAAGGAGGAAATGTGACATGATAGGGAAAATTGTGACATCCCAATGTCATTGTTGTTGTTTACATTGTATAATTTTATACAATTTTTTGTTTCTTTTATTATTAGAAATTTTTTTATCCTTGAAATTTTATTGTTTAGATTTTTTTAGGTGTTGAATGATTATCCCTCACAGTTAGGAATAACCTATAAGAAATTGTGTGATATGAGTTTTATATTTTTAGTAAGGTCTATAGGGATGATGTTGGATTTTTCCAATCATTCAAGGAAACCATTATCTATTTGACATCTTAAATACTTTCATCGGTATAATTGGTGCACAGTTTGGAAACATATGCATCTTAATCATGTATCGAGCACAGTTTAATTAAAAATGTTAAATTTTCATGTTTCCCTCCATTTATTTAAAACCTCGAGGCCTCTCTCATTCTCTCACTCAGTTCAGCCACCCCTAGAAACACCTCCCTAATTGTTTCCTCTCCCATGGTATTTATGGAGGATATATACCATGTTTAGGCTTCGTTTCTCAAGGACATATTAAAATAACTTCACTCCTTGTTTGGGTGTTTATCATCCGAGGCAACACATTTCAGTTTTTGGCATATTGATTTCCATTTTTATGGGGTATGTTTTTCCGTGAAATTTATTTATTTCTTATTTTGTAGTGTTATTAAGTTTTTTAAATTCTTTTCAATTAAAATTAAATAGATATATGATATGTTTGTGGTGTTCTTAAACTAATTATTTTTATTCATGTTCATGGAATTAAGGGTTTACCTTATAGATTTGAAGTTCATTTTTGAAAAGTAAATTTTTTTTCATAGTCAAAGACTTTTTGAAAATTCTATGTTGGTTTTAATTGTATTTATGGTGAAACAAAGTACATATTATCTATTTGAAAGTTTATTATTGGATTATGGTTGTGTTGTTTAATTTCAAATGTTTATTCAAGGAATGTGGTCAATGGGATACATTAAATTTTTTGTGTGAACTTAAATGATATTTTTGAACATGAAAGATGAAAGTTTTATTTTTTAGTAATCCTCATTATGTTCCCCCTTGTTCTTTCACTCAATGATATATTTTTATAGAATCGATATAAATTTGGGATAAATGGTTTGTTCTATGAGAGTGTTTTAGAGGTGAGGGAGAGTTAATATTTGTGATTTTTTAATCATTCCATGATTGTACTCCCATATCAAGTTTGTTTCAATCATTAAATACTAGGTAAATGAGTGGGAGATATATGATTATGATTTAATAGTTGGAGTGCATTCAAGTATTGTAGCCACTGGAAAGATATATGATTAGATAGTGAGTTTCATCATGATGATTCATGTTTGAGCTATACAGGTGGCTTGACTTTGGTGGATATAATATAGGTTGATAGTTATTCCTACATTGGTTCTAAAAAGTCGATATCATTTCATGTTGTGGAAAATAGTAGAGACCATGACAAATAATCCTTGATTAGATATTTATCTGTGATATTTTTCTCTAGTACAAGTTTTAATTTCCCCCTAACTTGTATTTTTATGGAACTCTTATCTTGTTTCCATTCATTTTTTTCATTTTTACTTTTGGTTTATTCCTTGTTTTATTCTTTTTCAATTTTTGTGTGGACTATTTATCTTTTAAATAACATTCAAGGATTTCTTGTAAATAAGTTTTGAATTAAAGGTTCATAATGTTATATTCAATGTGGTTTTAAAATGGGTGATTTGTATAAAATGGATTAGGAGGAGGAAAAACATTAAAAGTGATTATTTTAATTTATGGAAAAAAGTAATTTTTATAAAATATAATTGGACTTGATATTAGTGTTCTTGTTCTTTTTCTTCAAAAACATTCTATATTTTTGTTTTACTATTGTGTTTATGAATTTTTTTATATAAGAAATTTGATATATTCCATGAAAATATCGTACTAGTCTATTATCTCAAGCCCTATATACTCAGTCGTGCTTGTGTGAATATTGATCTATATGGTATATGAATTCCTAGTTTTTATTCTAGATTTTTTATATCAAACATTGTCATTGAAAATAAGTGGGATGTTTTGTGAAACCTTATGTTTCATAGAGATGTTCATGTTGTGTGGATTGAGATTAATTCTATTTTATTTGTTATTGCATCTTATTATTTCTCATTCTAATATTAGATTATTACATATAATGTATCATTTCATTTATATGATGGGGTTTTTTTATTTTGTTATACCATGTTTGATTTTTTTTATTTGAAGGTAAAATCCTTATTAATGGATGATTTTTTTTTTATCCGGGATATTTTTTACAGCCCATGGGGATGTGGAACTCTCTTCAGGCCATAGTGTTCAGTTTGGATAGGTTGCAGTTTATGTTTCATCCTAGGTCAGTTCAATACAGTTTCACATTTCATTATTCTAGAGAATATTACTTCTTGATACACATGAACCACCATGCCCATATCTATACCAAATTAATACATATTTGGAGTTGCGAATTTCCTTATGGTCCATAACCAACTTCTCTACAACTAAGTATTGGGTATTTCCTCCGTCACTTTTTATTCAAAATAACTAGTTCCTGAACATTTCATAATGTAATATATCATGTGGGAAAACCTCATCCATATTTCATAAGAAATCCATTGTTACATGGTGATGATAAAATATCTATATGGGTAAATATCAGTTGGTTATAGAAAAATGTCTTATAAAATGACAAATATCTTATAAGTTTAAAAATATCATACTCCTCTCAAGAAATAACTTACTATATCAAAATATTTCATATATGTATCACAAATGTCTTAAGAGAGTAGAGGAATCTCTTAAGTGGGGTCAAAATAAAATAAGAGCTCATAAAATTTCATACCGTCTATGATAATGTCATATACTACATTATTTTTAGAAGTGGAAATTTTCCTATGTGGAAGATTAATTTCTTACAAGACTCATATAATGTCTTATGGGATTTTAAAAAAAACATACGAGCTTAAAATCAAAGAAATATTTTCCAATTCAAATCTAAATTTACATTTCCCAAAATATTCACACAATCATAATTAAAAATAAATATTGATAAATACCCATAAAAATTATTTAAAAAAATTAAAAACATCACAAGATTCTATTTTTCAATAAATCCAAAATATCCCTGAAAACCAAAAAAAATATTCAGTTTCATTCAAAAAGAAAAATTAGTAAGGAATTGTTCATTGAAATAAACAATAAATATTTTGGAAGATATCATCTCTTTTAATTACCCCACACATAAAACCAATAGTAATAGAAAAAATAACATAAAAAACAATAGCAAAGTAATTTCAGAAATAGTCCCCTAAGATCCAATAATTAAGCACCATGGCACTGAAATTAATCATTTCTCTATTAAAAACTGATTTCAAATTATATATTTATTATACTAAATCCATTTTCCTTTCATTTGTCCTCACATGCACCAAAAACACTTACATAACTCATATTTTCTCTCATCGATCAGTTTTTAATTATCAATAAGGATTTTATCATCCAAAGAACATATAAATTTAAATATAGGCTTGATACATTCATAAATATTCACTATAATGATCTGAGTACTTTTTTATGAATGGGTAATTTTAAGGGTTGTTCAGAGTTTTATGGTTTGTTGGCTTTAGATGTGAAAAACTATGAGGGATAATAAGGAGGTTTTGGATATTTTTTAATATACAATGGAATAATTCAATGTACACTCAAGAATGGTCTTCTTATTTCCCACTTATAAATAAAATAACTCCAAACTTCATGAATACTTTTATGTATTTTAGGCGCTTTATTAATTTTAGAATTTGTAATTGATACACTCCACATCCTTCCAAGATTTTCTTTTATTTTTTATTTCAAAAATAAATCCATAAATTGTTTTAAATTTTAGAGAGGAATTATTTTATTTTAAAATAGTTGATGGGACTTCTGATATTTATCATTAATTATTATACTTCTTTTTAAAACATCCAAAAATGATTTTTATTATTTTTAAAGAATCTCCATTGTAGAAAAGTTTTTTTCATCATTATATTTAATGAAATATTCACTAAATAATCTTCAGTTATATCATTTTAAAACAACATTAAAAAATAAAATTTTAAATTTTTTCAACCAAAACAATCCTAAACAATGTAGCGAACCACCTGATATCATCCCCCCACCACACATGAAATTTACTCGATTACGCAATTTCACTTCCTATATTAAGTAGAAGTGGGAGAAAAGATTGTAATATGGTTATAAAATAGTTTCCCCAAGGATTTATAAGGGGTATAAGGGTAAAAGTTAATGGTTCCTAAATAAAAAATAAACATTTAAAATGGGGGTTTAAAATTAAAAATTCCAACACCATTTAAACTCAATTGTGTTAAACTCTCAAGTTTTGATAAAAAATCAAATTTTGGTTTGAAATAAAATGCTTGGTTCTCTTAAAATAGCAGTTTAATGTGAATAAAAGGTCAAAATGTGTTTATAATACTCAAAGGAAGGTGATTTAAATATTTATAGTGTGAAATTTGTATATGATTCAATATTTCAATGTTTCTTACATGAATTGCCCACAATTTTGAATATTTGTCAATTCCATTTTTTAATTAATTTAAAATAAGTCACATGGGTTAAATTATTCCACTCAATGAATAAGGTTTCAAAAATAAAAAATATATTGATTTTGATATCATAAGTTTTCAATAAAACACATAATATGAAATGAAGTAGACAAAGCTTAAAAACTATCAAGAAATAGAAGAAAAAAAATAAAAAATAAAAAAATAGAAAAATCATTTTTTAATAAAGGATTATCATTCTCCGAAAACTTATTTCATGTAATTTTTTCATTGTGTTACAATTTATATTAGATATTAAAATAAAAATTCATGGAAAAACAAAATCAAAATGAAAACTAAGTAAATAACACATGGTTGAGTTGTTCTCATACTCTTGAAGAAAAACTTCTTAAATTGAGGGTCTTAAAAATTTTCTCTAAAGATATTCAAGTTTACATTACTATAAATTTTCTTTACTTTCGAATTTAATTGATATTTTTAGGAAAAAATTGAAAAAAATATGATTAAAATGAAATTATTGAACTATTATGAATGAACTTTACATAGAAGATGCTTCGTTCTAGATTCAAACTGTAGCACTTTATCTCCATATTTGAAATATTTTTTTATCATAATTTATTTAATAAATTGTTTTTTAATTCGTTCTACATAATAGGTATTTTATAGGAACTATTTTTGATTTATTTATACTTCTTAAAGTTGAAAACTATTTCTATTTTTATTTTAAAACATATTCATGTTACATGTTTTAATAGCCCAAAAAGCATTATGTTAACACTCAATAAACATGTGACATGATTTTATATATACATGTATAAAATGTGAAGTTATAATTTTATTTTTTAAAGTAATACAAAAGTGAATCATCTAATATAAAAGTCCAGTATTTTCTATTTAGGTGAAAATTTTTATCCAAAAAAAGATTTATCCGTTTTAAAACTCAAAAATTCAATATTTTTATTCATTATAGGGTATAAAAACCCTATGGTGAAATAAATATTTCTTAAAAAAGTGATTATAATGTTATTTTTCAAAATTAAGTACATTTATAAATGATTTAAAACATAGATAAACTGAATATTGAAAAACTCCTTTTATAAATTTAAAATCAACATTGGAATCATCATATCTTGTTGGAATTACTTCATCACACTATGATTCATACTCATCTTTGAGAAAAACATAATGTTATAAAAAATTATTGGGAATGATTCCCATGAAATCCATATCTCATTCATAAAAAATATACAAAAAGGGGCTATTGAGGAATTTTATTTCTCCTAGAAATATGTCATTGAAACTATAATGATTTATATTTATTATAGAATTAAAATAAATTTATAAAAAGTATAGGAAAATATAAACCATAATTAATCACCTTACTTGATGTTATTGGAGATCTATAATGATATCTTCATATCATAGTATGGGTAAAATTTAGGATTGAATGAAATTTTATATTTTAAATTCATGTCCATATCATTTTGTCACTACCAATTGGGCATAAGTAAGGACCATCCCAAATATAGTTCATTGAAATATTCACAAGCATATAAATTGTTTTATTAAAACAATAATGGGAAATTACTTTAGTATCTATATTATTCTCCATATTAGAAAATGAATCTTTATTGCGTGAAAATATATATTTTTTTCATCCAAATTAGAATGTAATCACCTTGAATTGTTAGTAGCAATGTTTTTACATTCTTTATTATACATTAATTCAACATAAAATTACTTTTTTTAAAATCCAACATAAAAATAGTTTAACTATAAGATCCATCTAAACAATATTTTTTTATATCATGTTTCTTTATTAAAAATAACATTATGAATTGGTCATAAAAAATAATCACATTAAATCTTAATAAATAACATCTAAACTTATACAAATAAAAAACCACTTATAATACATTTTTATCAATAATTGTGTTACTGATATGGTATTTATATAAATTTCTTGATGCATAATCAATAAAATTATATTTGTTGTATAGATTTTAACACAAAACACCAAAAGGTAAAAATAATATTCATCATTAATTTATTTAAAATGTAAACCCTATTTTAGTTGTTAAAAAATGGTTACAGTTATCGTATTTTAAATCATCTCCCAGGAGGATATTACAACTCTCATAAAAGAAGAATCATGACACTTTTTAAGTAAGAAAGATAAAATATTTTTAAAAAAAATATTTAACAAATATCCTATTAAAACTATAATTTCAAATAAAGGATCTCACGTTTATCAATATTTTAGAATTGGTAAGATGATATATAACCTCATAATTATAATTTTTTACTTGAATACCATATTTATACACAACATGGCCATGAAAAATTCATTATTTTACCAGGAAGTGGAATGTTTCATAATTTTGAACATAAATTTTATCAATAAAAGTTTCAACTGACATCATATAAACATTCATAATATTTTCCCCAGTATAATCCATATATAGTGAACGAGTCCACAATAAATTCCATACAACATTCTAAAAATGCATAAAAACATCACATCAAATATAATTGAAAGGTTACGAGTTCATTATAAAAACTAAATTATATTTTAATATAATAAGACCTTATAAAAAGTCCAATGAAATTTTTTTTCTCTTGATCTACACGTGTAATATGAATTTTAAACTAACTATATAAAATAGTAGGAAAAATAGGGGTTTTTATTCTAATATCTTATGAAATTATTCTAGAAATAGAAGTTGAAAATTTTCATCCCTAATCACGGAATTTAGTTACTTATAATCAAAGAAAATACAATATTTTTTGGAATCCTAATAGTAATAATATCACCAAATTCATTCATTGAGATTACAAAGTCACTTTTTAGGAAAACATTGGATGAGAATCCCCTATTATCTATCATATATGGAAAAAATAATTCTAGAATCACACAATTTGTTTAATATCATTTTAGAAACCTCTAAATGTTTTATGTTCAATATCTATTGAAATATACTTATATGTTCGGTATTATCTTCTCATAAAATTCTATGATAATAAATTTATGTTGTGTTCCTAGTTAAATCACATAAAGACCATCCTTGGGATTATTTTTGTGTTCTAAGTGCTCTTAATATCTATTTCTCTTGGTATTTTCATCACTCATTAGAAATGATGATATTGAATTTCTAATACTATCCTAAGAATATATATTTATTATTTTATTACTGAGTATTCAATTATAACATAGGGGAAATTTTTATTGACTAAATAAGTTCCATGAGACGCAACAACAATAATTTCAACATCAAATTCATTTCAAAAATGAGAAAATTTTAGATTCATGTTGGTAAAAATAGTTTTTTTAGTAGTCTATAGATATGTATGATTTTCTAGATAATTTCATGATTTGATGTAAACCCAAATGATCTAAATTTTTAAAAATATATTTATCAACTGAATAGAAATAATCCATATTTTTATATGAAAATTTATCATTAATTTCAAGAGAAAAATCAATAAGTATATAAGGATCAAAAGTTTTATCAAATTCAATTAAAATAGAATTGAAGTGAAAATTTTCATTAACATCATGTGTATTAGATTATAAATTTCCAACAAAATCATCTTTTAGATGACAGTCAATGTTTTCAGCTTCTTCTAAAAAAGTAATCAAATTTATCGTTTTCCAAAATTTCACCATTTTCACTGGCTTTATATGAATAATTTCCAAAATCAGACAATAAAACATAGTAGTTTCAACACAAAAACTTTTTTAAAGAGATTAATTTCAATACTAACAATGTAATACTTTTTAGAAAAAAAATCAATGAATCATTACATATGAAATAGAAGAATAAAATCACTACAAAATAAATCTACAATGTTATGCTAGGAAGATGAATGATCCTCCACTGGGTGTTTCAAGGATTTATAATATTATAGTAAAAAATCTATCCAAAAAATTCACAATAAATTTTTTTGTAAACATTAATGGTGGACTTCGAAATTTTATTGAAAAAAATTACACAAGAATAAGTGGTGCATATATAATAATTCTATCAATAATCGTATCTAAATACATAGTATTAAAAATCATATCCCGTATTAAATAAAAACATCCTCTATTACTCCAATAGGTTTCGTGGTAATGAGTATGGAATTTCATATAACAATTCTATCAGGTTTAATGTCTAAAATATATAAAGATGAATAAGTAATTGAGTATTTTCATTTATGAAAACTCCTCAATCAATCATGACATCAAGGTATTCATACTCACATATGGTACAAACATGGTTTTTCAATGTATTTACATTTAATTTGGAAATCATGTTGAAGAAAAGGGTAAACAACCCCCAAACCCCACCCTAAGACTTATCCTCCTCCATTGAATTTCCTTTTATGAAAATATATTTCATTCAAAAATTATGCATACATTATAATTTGATTAACAAAAACCATTCAAAGGTATATTGATATCAAATTTCCTAAAGGTATCTAAAACTAATTTTTTCTATAAATATTACTAATTTCCCTCACTTGTGTGCAATTTCATAGGTAATTAATTGGTGCTTTGTACTATTCTTTACAATTTCGAGTGCGTTTTTGAGAAACATAAGACTCCAACATCATTTTTCAATTTTTTATAGGTATTTTATTCTAATTTTATTTTTTTTGACCCTTATATTTATTTTAATATAGATATTATATGTTAATAATGTTAAACAATAACTTTATTCTCTTCAACAAGGTGTAAAAAAAGTGAACAATGTTTGGAATTAATTTATACTAGTTGGATTTTAGACTCTCGTTTGGAAATTTTTATTTGGGGGTTTTCTAGCTTAGTCATTCTCCATTGCTTTATGGAATTCAAATTTTCATTTTCGTTCTCCTTAGGATTCACTAAAGGATATGAATTTAAACCTCAACTTATATGATTTCTTATTCTTAAAATTCCATTATCCAATTGACTCATTTGATTCATAAAAATAAAAAAATGAGTTGTTCTTATCTTAAAGCTTCTTTTTTGTTTCCTCAAAATTTCTTCACGGCTATTTTCATGTTTTATAGTGAGTTATATAGGATGGACATTTATTTGTGAATTATCATTTAATTTTTTATTGATGTTTCTAGATTTAGAAATTCATTATTGTTATTGAAAAAATATGTTTGGTTATTTAAGATATCAAAATCAATAATTAGGTTTGTTATTCCAATCTCATTTGAATTGTTATTTAGGTTTAAATGTTATATGTTGTTTTTATTAAAATGTTTTTAGTAAGAAAATAGTATTCCAAATTTTAAATGATTTTTTAATTTGAGGAAACTAATCAATATATTTTTTATGGGAATTAAAAATTCCATATTGAAAATTCAATTTAAATTTTGTTATATAATTAGGTATGGTTGGGAGGTTTTTGACATCATGAGAAGTTGAATTGTGAAACTCATAACAATATTTGATATGAATTAGGACTTGTATTCCAAATTATTTGGCATTTTGTGACACATTTTGATTTATAGTCTCAAAAAACCTAGGGGGTTTTCAACTAAATATACTCCTACAATAACATATACTATACTCAAATTAGTAGGGAGTAATCTTTTAAAAAAATATTGAATTTATAATTGATAATATATTTGATGGTGTATAAAACTAAAACAACATCTACTTAATCAATCCAAATATTTATTCAAATATTCCCCTTGGTCTTTCTAAATCCCACAAATTACATTTCTAATGGAATCAATTCATGATGTGGGGAATCAATTTTCTAGAAAACAATTCTCCAATTATTTCTAATATCAATCCAATATTGAGTGTGAATAAAAACCATTCTTTGAAAACTCCTTCTAAAGAGAAAAGAACATATCTAAGATTAATTTGATTTTTATTCACAACTTACGGTTTCTCATTATCAGAGAAGCTTCTAAACTCTTAAAGTTGTTTTTGTGGATCCTCACTTAGAAAACTATTTAATATTTAATGTTAGTTATAATACAATTTTTTTTTTCAAAACCAACAAGTGAATCATTTTTTGTAGGATTTTTTATTATTCTTTATAGGTTGAAAACAATTTCTTAAGAGTTAAATTATCATCTATTATGATTTCAGTTTCACAAATATTTATTCTGATGTGCTTATAGTGGATTCACAAATATAATGAATGGTCTGTTTAACCAATCTATAACTTGAATGACATGTTCAGTCGATTTTAGCATCTAATGGTAATATATTTGGTTTATTAGACCTAGACATATAAAAATGGAATGATTCATCTTAGGAAAATTCCCCAATAATGGATCCATTTGAAAGAGAGTGAAATTTTATGGATCCATTATTAATAATTTCTCTTTTAAATATATTATAGTGGTACTGAAGGTTGTCTCCAAAGGGGTTGTAGGATCAAATTACAAACTATATCTTAAAAAAAGAAAACCTAAGTTGGGTTTTTTTTCCTTTAATAAAATATAAATTAAATTATTATATAATTAAATTGAAATAAATGAATTATTTTTATAAAATTACGGATTTTACTGAATAAGAGTGTGAAATATGATTTTAAATATAGTTGTAGTGGATAAATATTGATATTTTAAAAACTCCCTTCTTACATATCTAATTGAATTATATAATTTTATTTCTCAATAGTCACCCAAATGTATTATAATAAACACCTAAATATTCCTAAACAAAATACTAAGATCCCAATATAGATGTTGATCCTATTATGAGTGTTATTCAAAAGATCAAATTATTTAAAAAAATTGAACCTGAATTAACTCATTATGATCAAAGAAAATACCATACTAATTAAATTTTAATCATAAGAAAAACAACTTTACATTCATAAATTGATCAAAAATCAAGAACAATTTTGAGGAAAATCATTTATCAAAGAAAATAACATTGATCATTCAGAAACACAATTTCAATATCAACAAAAATAAATAAAAGGAAATTAAATAGAATTAGAAAGAAGGTGTCCTTTGATTTCCATTACTACAACTTCTTGGAGAGTTTATCCAAGTATAACTAAATCAAATCACATATCCTTCTTATTCCCATGAATATAGAGTCTCTGTGTGAATTCCTTATTATAACCTTTCACTACCAGTTTTATACATCATTTAGTCTACATGAATAGCTTTTTTATCCTCTTTATATATCCATGAAATAGAAGGAAAATATTTTAATTTATTTTCATCCTTTAGTTACTCCTTGATAAACTATGATATTATGTAGTAAACTATCCACGACCGCATTCTAGGCAAAAGAAACAAAAATTTCCTCTTTCACATGCATGGAAAATTATTCCCCACATGATCCATTATTTTAATTTCATTTTCAATAATCCCATGTTCATTTAATAATGATATTTATCTTAATTGTAATCATACGGCTACCTAAGAATTCCACACAAGGACTCATTCATGAATAATACTGGATCTTAACGATGACATTGTGGATATTTCTATTCTATTTTTACTCAATTAACTACATTCTTGACAATAGGGAAATGTACTTTTACGATGAATGTATCTACCAGAGTTTTCTCCCTCTCCACATCCTAGCTTCACGAATATTTTTACAATCAATAAAATTACCAGTTCATTAATAATCTTCTTATATAAATTTTTTTCTTGATGTACATTAAATACCATTTCCAAAACTACCCTGATGTAACACACTTTTGAATTGATAATTTTGTTATGATCCATGGAAAACATAACCATGACATGTAATTTTTTTTCACTCTCAACTAGAAATAATAACACCAAGATCCTAAAAAATCACAATAGAAGGTATTATATGAGATAATAACATCCAAAAATTCATGTGAGATCCAATGTCTCATGGGTAAGAGTATAAACCCACAAGAATAAATATAATACAGGTTCGAAAAAATTTCATATGAAAGTTCAAATATCCTCTGAGATAATAATATATTATATAAATTAAAAAAATATGTGATGTGATATAAAAATGTCATCTGTGTATCTTATATTAATTATAGGAGTAGATAAATATATTAAGGGGCTAAAAAGGTCTTACGAGATCTAAAAGTGTCATACCGGCTATGATAATGTCCTATTATTCTTGAATTTGGGCTAATGAAATTATCATGAATTGATGAAAAATGACTTCTGAGACTCATGAAATGTCGTACATGACTAAGATAAAATGTATAAAGAGATTCCTAACATAGCCAAAAATTCCAATTAATGTCCCAAAGGAAATTTCCTGATGATTTTTTATAATAATAATTAAAATCGTCGATTGATCAATAAACTCTATAAATGATAAAAATATATATATAAAAGATAAAATTAATCCACTTTTTTGAAAAATCTAGAGTATACTTTAGAATAAAAAAAATTACAGTTTGATCGAAAAGAAAAATTTGTGGGAATTTATTAATTATAATACAAAAGAAAAGTTATAAAAATATCTTATCTGTCATGCCTCGTATAATATAATGGTTGAAGTGGAAAATAGATTACGGTATGAAGATTTTTTAGATGAATGAGAATAGTTTTCAAAAACTCATAAAAAACTCATCATATGGGTAATTATTCAATATAAATCCCTCAATGATTCTTCTTAGGTGAATAATCATTAAATTTAAAATTGATTCTTAATGAATTGGGTTACAAAATTGGAAAGCCTAGGCTATGCCAAACTCCAACATGTTTTAACTAATGGTACATTTTCCATAAGTTATATATTATTATTAGAATATATTAGAATGTTATATTATAACATTTTGATACAGAATTTTATCATATCCTTTAAAAATATATAATTTTATAAGATTCATAGAAGAGAGAGTAGCATATTATCACTATAATATTCCATATTATATTCCAAAACAACATATAAAATGTTCATTAAAACTAATCAGATCAAACCATATTACATGACTAGATTTTATATAATGATGTAGTTAATAACACATCATATGTGAATGGGATTTATGGAATATCTCACTTTAAATAATATATCATAAACTTTGTGCCACATCAGCTTATATTGTATCATATGTAATAACTTATGAAATCATATCGCACACCCCTTTTGAATAGCATCCAAAACACATCTGGAAAGGTATCATTCACTTTTTTATTTATCACAACATATGTTCAACCTTAATTACCAATATCCAAAACTTATTTTAGAAAACCCCTAATTTTTTTTATAGTATCTCTCTGAGCTTAAGTAAATCCCCATTTACCCTAAAATTATGTGTGCACCCATAATCATCTGTAGTGTAGACAATAAATATGAACAATTAAATTAAAAAAAATATGAAAATAGAATCATCAAATGAAGCATAAATGATACTCAAGCTATAATGGGATCCAAAATGGTCACCATTATACATATTATTATGTGAGGGTTTTCACAAATCCATATTCAATATTTTCTTAATTTTTAAGATTGAATCATAGTTCTCACCCTAGTATTGATCTTAGAAGTAAGACACTGACTCACATTAAATTTATATTATCACAGTTAAATTAAATTAAATTATATTATAAAAGAAAATATTAAAATAATGATATTATTATATATGAATTACATATATATAATAAATAATATAGGAATTAGATAATTTAATAAGAAAGAGGACTCGTTATCTTGATTTTTTATGATGAATCTACCAATGTTCTTCAAAAATATCATCATTATCCCACTCAATTTAGTTATTAAGACCTATCACATGACACCTTATTTTTAAAATACTAATTAAACCACCTAGAGTCCTATATATTTGGGATAATACTCTGTCAAATAATGGTGATGAACCATATTTTACATATATCACCATCATAATGCTACTCCACCATATGTATTATTGTAATGGTGAATGAAAAGAACCTAAATGAACAAGAAAAGGATTTAAATGGTAGGGAATATGGAAAACCTCCCAATATAATCCATTTACCTCCAATAAATTACTAAAATATAATTTTGAGAACCAACTAAATAACATTAATCTCAAACATTAATGTTTCCATCCTCAAAAAACAGTGATGGTTAGTTCACTAGATCCATGATGATAATAGAATATAGTTGGTGAAACAGAAAATAAAATCGAAGAGTATATAGGAAGAAAAATAATATACATCAAAAAAATAAAAAACTTTTACCATAGTAAAATTCAACATTTTTCATAATAATTATACAACTCAATTGAAATGATTTGAAATTAAAAATTTATAAGCATGAGGGGGTGGGGGTAATTTTTACTCAAAATTTTACCACTAAAAGTTTTCTCATTTTTTGACACAATAAATATAAGAATAAAAAAATGAGGTGTTGTTAAATTTTTTTTTCCAATATATCATTAATTTTCTCCCCTTAAATTTATTATTAATTTTCTTGATGTTAAAAATGTTACGAGTAAATCAATAAATAAAAATTTTATATCCATCCAGACTCTATGAATTCCACTCCTCATATTTATATACATATATTTCCTTCAATATGACTAAATATATAGGGGAAATGGTACATGAAAATGTTACCTATAATATTCACTATCATTATCTATCATCTAATCTTATTAGGATTCCCATTTTTGTTACATGGACCCATTATAATATTATTCTAAACAATACATACATTTTGTGTCCCCAATTGAATACTTCTTTGGGGCCTCCTATTATTGGATTCCACTTTAGGTATAGTCATGGGAATTATATCCCAATATATTTGAAATATTAATGAAATATAATTTAAAATAATATATTAATATAGAAAATAATATTTTTTAAAATGTAAAAATGATATAAAACACATAAAGTCCAAAATTAATCAATTTTTACAATTATTCTAAAATCATTAGGAAACCCAAAATTGAGAAATTTATCTATGAAATAATAATTTTTTGGGATTAAAATATTGAAATTATAGAATGAAATTATTAAAATATGATATTCATCAATCCCACACACTAAATCAATACACTCAGGATATACTTTAAAATTTCCAATCAAAGTCTACACAAGAATCATATCTGAGAGAATTTTCCTTTTCCAAATTTTCATATATGAAAAAAACCCATTTCAATTTCATATCTCATATTTAAACTTGTATTACAAAAAAACCCAACCATTCCCTAATCCATATGTACTTCACCATGAAATTAATGACATTCTTTACTAAGAATGAATTTAAACGTGTGTTATTACAATACATGTAAAATGAATACGTCGTTATAGGTTTGTGAAATACCTCAAAAATAATCACCACAAAACATTAACAAAACCCAATCCGGTGGTGTTTTTTATAGTTATTTGGTTTCTTGGGTTTGTGGGTTAAAACATATACAAAATCAATGCTGAAAATATAAGGTTAAACTCTTAAATATAGTGCATAAATATTCATGTAAAAGTATATAAGGATCCTCATACAATTCCACTTATACTTTTTTCATTATATATCATTTTTTAACAATGTCCATGAATGAATGACCAAATAATGAATATCATGTGGTTTTTATTTGAATTTAATTTTTTCCCATTTTGATTGATAATGAGATTAGAATAAAATATGATGAATAAATGAAAATTCATGGACGGGATTGTTTTGATGGCCATGAGTCATAAAAATAAGTACAATGAATAATATCATATTCATTTTTATTATTTTTAATTTTTTTCTTTTATATTATTTTTTTGTTTCTTCATTTTTTATAGAAAAATGAATCATATGAATGTGGTACAATGAATAATGACCCATGATAATGATTTAAATTCCAATAGTTTTTATACACACCTCAACATTCCCACAATAGAAATAATCTCAATTAACATACATCAATGTCTCTTCCCTACCACTCAAAAATGAAATATCTTTGTATAATTTTAAGAGTTAATGTTTTAAAGGAATAATTGGCATGTAATGTTGCTTAAAAATAAATATAAATTGATGAATTCTATGTTTGGAAAATGGATATATGTAAATATAGAACCTATGATTAAAATTTGGAAACCAAATAAGTTCCTTAATAATAGTAAAAACATTTTTATTAACTTAAAATATATAAAATAGATAAATTGAAGGTTTTTCATCTCAAAAAAATCCATATTTATCCCAAGAATGTGTGGGTATTAAGAATAATATGACCAATAGTTTAGCAACCATAATAGGACTGGAATATTATTTTGACTTATTATTTCATGGTTATATATTCCAAAAATTAGTAATCCTCATAAAAATATTTGAAAATAAAATTCCATGAAAAGGTACCACATCAACAATCATTTGAAAATCCATTTAATTAAAAAATAAAAAAAACTATATCAAAGACAATTCATGAGTGAAAATTGATAAATAATATTAATTGAAGATCAAATTTTCTAAGATATAAAAATACTAAGAAAATGCATAAAATCTTATAAATATGTTCACACTCCCATCAATCAAAAATCATAATACCCCTGATTTTAGATCAGTCAAAAAACTTATTGGGAATATTAACCAAATATAAAAAGAGATACAACCTAGGTTTATATAGCACTAGAATCACTATGTCAATATCTTAAAGACCACTATTTAAAAACATTATTGAATCATGAAACAAACAATAAAACTATTTTCTAGATAAAAATTAAAATAAATATAAAAGAAATGGAAAAAATTGATAACATTTGGTTGGAGGCCCCAACTCAATGTTAGATTTTTTTAATATCTCTAGTAAAACAGTTGTAGTAATTTATCACAATTCTAAAAGTGCATGGGGTTTTATGTCTTGAACCACCAAATTTTATTTCTCCCAAAATCCATATGTGAATCCCAAAAGTGGGACCCACAATAGATTATAAAACACATCTCAAAACCAAAGAAACAATAAAGCGAGAAATCAAAGTGAAATGGGAGGAGAGATAGAAAAGGTTATCCCAATGTATTTTCATGGTGACATCCTTCAAGAGATAAGTATGTTGTCATAAAGGTTATAGTCACATCACAATATTACCCTTTAAATATTATGCTAATTGTTTTTCTTAAAGTTGTATCACTCTATTCTTCTCAGTGATAGGAATTTCATTTTTATAACATTATAGGTTATGTACCATTATAGATGAAAAAGAAAAATTAGCATAAGTAGAATAAATTTTCAATTCATAATCAATGATTTCGGAATAAAATGAATTATCAAAAATTAAATCTCTATTAAAAATTTTAGCACTAATCTCTTTCTCTTAAAGAAAATCAATTCTAAATTTTTCTATTAAAGTAGAAGGTATATCATTCAACAGTTAGATAATATCCTTTATAGTTCTTATATTTGGAATCTTAGTGTAAAATTATTTACTTATTCTTAATTTTTTTTGTTTATTTCTTCGAGAGAGATTTTACTACCTTGAATGCAATCACAAGTAATTCCACTTATCTATTCACTTATTTATTAAATTTTCATTTTAAATTCACTTTAATATGTATAGATTATTCCATTAAAATCTCACATTATTTATCTATCCATTCAAAAATAATAAACTCTATCATAATCCATTATGAAAAAAATATTTGAAAATAGTGATATTCAATGAAATACTATGTTCTGTTTCGATTTTCTAATGAACAATTATCTGTGTAATATCTTATCCTCCAGAAAAATGATTCTATATTTATTAATGGGTATTTTAGTGGATCCCTAAAGAATATTTTATTATTTTCCTTTTAATGTTGCATAGTTCTCCCACTAGGGTTTGTCTCATAAAGAGGCCACTCACATGAACTGAATTTCTGTGGCACTCTTATTTTAATATTAAAAAATACAACCAAATGAAATATTGTAATAGTGGAAGTTTTAATTGTGATATATATATATACACTTATATATATAATATTGAAATATAAAATAATGACTTAAATACATAGAGTACTTAGTAAGAAAGGGTATTATTACACTCAGGAGTTCATAGTGGAGCTATCATTGTTCTAAAAAATATCCTCATTATCTTACTCAATGCAGTGAAAATAAACTATCACACTAAACCCTGCTCTATAAATTATAATTACCCCACACTAATACATATGTGTACATGATAATAATCTCTCAAACTATTTCAAGGAAACCTCTCCCCCACACATTAGCCTTATAATGATATGCCACTGCATGCAATATTATAATGATGAGGGGTGAAAATAGATGAACAAGAAGACAATTTCAATTATAGGAAAAAGAGGGAAACCTTGAAACATATTCATTTTAACCTCCATTTTAATCCTATAATAAAATTATGAGAAGACATTATGAGGAACTAAAATCACACAGCATTGCCCCCATGAACAAAATTATGGGTTATTTCATTAAAACCACAGAGATGAGAGAAGCACATTGGGATAAACACAAAATAAAATAAAAGTAAAGAGAAAATAAAATATAATATATATTAAATATATAGAAATCTATTATGTTATAAAAAACCCCACATATATATTATTTAATTTCCAACTCCTTTGAAAGGATGAGGAAGTAAACATTTTATAGGCATAAGGGGTTGCTCATTTTCACTAAAAATATAATAACCAAAATAGTGTTTTTTAATAAAAATTTGAATTATCCTAGAATATAGAATTTTATAACATATTTCATCTATATAAATAATTTTCACAATAAAAATTTTAAATTTTCATTCCACCTATATAAAATGTTATTACTAGATCATTAAAAACATTGTTGGCCATCAAAAATTATTGAATTCAACTCTTCCAGTTTCTCATGAAGACATATCCTTAAATATAGTTAAATATATTTTAAATATTTAATTAAAATAATCACAAAAGAGTTATTTATCATTATTTATAATTTAAACTCATTTGGAAAATCCATTTATGAGATATGGGCCAATATTTAAAATTATATCAAATGGAAACATATTTTGACACCCCACCTGAATACCTATTTTAGGACTTCTATTATTGGATTAAGACATAGGTTCAATTTCATTAAATTTATCCCAATTAATATCAAACACTATAAAATTTAATTTCATAATTTTTACTATTGTATAAAATTTTATCTCCAAAATATGAAAATGATAAAAATCACATAAAATTCAAAATTAATCAATTTTCCCAATTAATAAAAAATATTCCAATAACCTAAAAATTATTCAATTACCATTTAAATCGAAATTATTTTGGAATGAAATATGATATTTCTTAATAAAATGTCTGAAAATATGATTTTCATCAATCCCCCATGCTTAATCATTTCACTCCTAAGTAGTCAAGAAATATACAAATCAAAATCCACATAAGAAACAAAAGTGAGAAAAAATCCATGGTCTTTTAAATAAATCATCATGTCTCACAAATGTAATAAATACCTTTCCATTTCATCTCTCAAATTTAAATCTTTTCAACTAAAATAATTTGTCCATGTCATACTCATTACATACCTCGTGAGAAAATTTAGTTCATTCTTCAGTCCAGAGAAATTTAATATGGAGATATTCCCATACATGTAAAATTAATTAATCCCCATTTACATTCCGGAATTATCACCTCTGTACTTAATGAGATGTAAAAAAAAATTCAATCATGAGGCCTTTTTTGTATATTTGGATATTTGGTGTTGGTTTGTAAAAATATTTTAAAAATCAAGGCCAAAAGCAGGTTAAACTCAAAAGTACCATACATTAATATTCAATTACAAATATTGGAGGATTCTCAAAATGATTCCCTTATAATATTTTAATGAAATAACCTTTTGTGACATGATTCATGAGTAAAATACATAATGCATTAAAATATTTTATCTTGATTCACTATTTGCTTTATTTTTTACATATTTTTAGTTTTTTTATGTGGTTAGATATAATAATTTAATAAAATTAATGAAATAAAATTAATTCCTTATAATTTTGAGTGGGTAATGAGTCAAAAAGCTTGTATAATGAATAATATCATCTATTTTTCATTTTAATAATTTTTTTCATTTTTCATTATTATGTTTTTAATTTTTTTTTGAGAAACAGGTGATATAAATTCAGTAAAATAAATAATAGCATATTATCATCATTAAAATGAAAATAATTTGGACACACACATCACACTCCTAATAGTGAGATACATCCCAATGAAAACTCATTAAATTCCCTTCCACCACACTCAAACTTGAAATATTCATGAAAGATATTAAGATTGAAGGTATATAAGGAAACTTAGTCTTCTAAAGTGTCATGAACTACAAGGAAAATAATGGATTATATAAGGAAATCAAGGGTGGATAAAACATTTGGCCTCATGTTTCAAATTTGGTTATCCAAAGAAGTTCTTAAATCATATTAAAAACATTTTATGAACTTCAAATCTTTGAAATAAAAAAATAAAAATTTATTGTTCTTATATAGATTATAAATTTCTCTTTAAAAATGTTTCTATTATGAATAATATATGAAAATATTTTAGAATACCTCATGAGACAAGAAAAATATTTTGAGTCTGTGTTTAATGGGTACGGTTCTGAAATTTGTTCAAGATAATAAAAATGTTTAAAAATAAAATTTTGGGAAATAATTCCTCATCAAAAATCATTTAAAATATATTCAAAAATAAATAAAATTACATAAAATTAAATCCAACAGTGATACATGATAATTCATATTGATTAAATATCAATTTTTCAAATCAATGAAATTAAAAAATAAACATACTTAAAAACATCAAGTAGATTTGGAAATCCCTTAAACTTAAGATCAAACCACCCAGAACTTCTTCTCAAACAAAAATATCATATTTAGAATATAAAATAGAAGTTAATAGAGATGAAACATAAGTTTATTTAGTATTATTAACCTTGATTACATCTCTTATCTACTACGACTTCAAAATGATTATATACTGAGAAAAACATATAAGAACAGTTTTTAAAGGAAAATTATAATTTAGAGAAAGAAAAAGGGAAAAAGTATAAGGGTTAGTTTTGGATCCCATTTGGTGATATATTTTTAATTATCCTTTTTATTCAGTTTCCATATATTATCCCAAATTAAAGGTTTTATTGGGTTTTCATAGAATGAGCTACCATATGTTATTTTTACCAACATCCATAAGTATATCCCAAGAGTGGTAGTCCCCAATGAAAAAAAATGCTTCAAGACACAAATAAGCAGAAATAGTAAAATACTGGTATATGGACCTTACTATAAAACATTGAATAATCATAAATTAAATGAATAACTCACATTGAGGATATTTAAAGTTTTATTGTTTTAGAGAATTAGGTCATAACTGTTACATTACATTCCAAAAGTTACCAAGTAGACACTTCTACTTAGTTCACATATTTTTCAAAAAATAAAAATTCTTAGAAAAAAGTGTCATGTCTAGTTCCATGTTTTAGATAGCATGAATTTTCCTTAATCCCATCCTTGACCCTATTCCACTTTTTGTCCTATGAAAAACATTTCAAAAACATGTGATGGGCATAAAAAGCTCAAAAAGTTATACATAATGAAAGAAAACTATTACTTTTTTTTAAAACAACAAGTGAACCTCGGATACTTTATCATAAGTAATACTTTTCATCTTTATGAACTAGTAAATACTCTTCACTGAATAAAAGATCATTGCTTACCCTTTAAAAACTAGAAGATTACCATAAAACCCATATAATGAATACATAACATATAAAGGTAACTTGGGAAATAAATATACTTAAATGGAATAACCATACGGTCGACTTCCACACATATCACTAAATCGAATAGACATATGGCCTGCTTCCATAACCAATGCATTAGAGGTTATCACATAACAACTCATCTTGTTTTATCATGACACCACTCTTCATTTTCTTTATCACGTAACCACCCATCAAATTTCCATGTACCATTATAAAATCATAACACATACAAAATATATAAAGGAATGAAAGCATTTCCACATTTCAATAACAATATATCACTTAAATATATGTACATAACAAATCCATTACCAAAAAAAAATTTCCATTACAAAATACATAAAAGAGTATATGGTATTTATTTTAATTTTTAATAAAATTACAGCATGTTAAGGAAGCCAAAGATCAAATAATACTTGTGGCGGCTGAAGGTCATTTTCACCATTTACATTAAAAGAAAATTTCTTTTTTGTATTTTATTAAAACTCTTCATAGAAAAAGATTCCCTGTGAATTAAATGAAAAATCAAAGGTGTTTATACAGTGTTTAAAAGAAAGTCGTGAATTAAAAAAATATTCCTCAATGAAAGAATATTGAGATAAAGTCCCTTAGCTCGTGTCCAACATGACCTGTTAGTTCTCTAATATTTTTAATAATAAACTAAAGTTATTTTATACTTTATTAAGAACCCATTTTCGAGTTTTTCATTACTTTTAAATAACTTATTACCATGTTATAGCATTATTTAATCGTTTAAGTTAAGAACGGTCGTGTTGTCGATATTTGGTACTTGAGTCAAAAATGAACTTATAATTACATGTTGTTCATCTTGTCAAATTTCCATTATCTCTAAAATTATATTAATGATGTCGATATCATGTATATTTATGTATTTATAGCAATATATAACATTTGGAGTTACGAAATGAGATGCACCATTCTTGGAGATGGTAATTTGTATTTACGCATGAATGCTAATTTCATTTCTATTTCTTATTTTAATGGAATTAAGAAATAATAATAATAATAGGTATATTATAATTACGGTATAATATCATATATAATTTCATTATCTCCATCCTTTATACAACCCTAATTTGGCATTAATGAGTCATATCACTTTGAGGGGGCGGCAGTCCGCACTTTCTCAAATGAGATTATTGTATTTACCCAGTATGGAAACCATAAAGGTATAATATAAATGAAATATAAACAAGAATATAAACCATATAAATATAATATATATCATATATAAATACATTTCCATCATAATTTCCACCATGACAGATGGTTGGAGATATTTGAACAATCATCATTTCGTGAGGCTGTAGTTCACCGTCCATAGAAACTGTGTGTTCTTTACCCATTAAAAGGGGTTGTGTTTAAGTGTAGTTATAATCATTCTCATAACAACAATATTTTATATTGGGGATAATGGTTTTGATATAAAATAAATTAATTAAAGTGTTTATGGGCTTGGATAAGTGAAATAAAACAATATAAAACAAAAGAATTCAAGAGAAACTGTTACCATTATTTTGGGTAACTCTCTTCGGTTTGAACCAAAATGACTTATTAAAGTGCCTTCTGCCTATGGTACGGCATCTAGGTGGAAGATAGGGATCTTTAGAGCTCATTTTTTATGGTCTAGACGATCCAAGGGGCTTTTGAAGTGTGATTAATGGGTTAGAGGTGAGGGATTTTTATAAGGCGGGGAGGGGCTCTTTAGGAATGTGTGAAAATTTTATTTAATTATATAATGCTTTTCAGTTTCTAAAGGTCCAAAACTTATTAAAGTCTAATGTATGATGACTCATGGTCAAAATAAAATCATCCAATAAGAATTGGATAAGTATTGAATATTATACGAGTCATTATAATATCATTTCATTTAATCATTTATTAATGAGGTAAACACTGCATCATTATTGTGTCATAAATAATTATATTTATTTGATTTCTAAAAATTATAAAATTAATATGATGATGTAGGAAATATTTTTTTCATTCCAAATAATATTTATAGTTTAAATTATAACTTATATAAAGCTACGTAAAAATTATTTTACTAAAGAATATTTGTTTATGTCATTTTTGTCTTTAAGTTAATTAAAATAAAGTTTTATTATCACTATTTAGTGGCTTCATGGGGTCCCAAAATCGACCCAAAGATGGAAATGGTCGGCCATGACTCATCCAATAAGGTTAGGATAAGTGTTAAAGTAATTTTTTATTATTATGATTTTCTTTTTACCTTGAATTACCCTATTTACCTTGAACCTTGGTAAATAAAGGTCAAAAGTTACTATTCACCAAAACAAATTTAATCTTATTGAACCACCATTTACTTACTAATAACTACCATGTATGTTGTATTTTAAAATTCTATTCACATAAGAGTTAAAATATCATTTAAATGAAAAAGTCTGTTTTTTATCTACTACTTAGTGTTTTCACTATTCATCACAAAATGATGTTTTTCAGAAAAATACCAAAAAATCAGCAGAAGATATATAAGATATTACAAATTCAAAAATTAACTCTATTTTACCAAATTAAAAAAATATAAGTTGGATTAATTAATTTAAAATTAATTCTCGTGGTCCAAATAAAAGGCATGTTTTTAAGAATTATTAACTATCAAAAGATTGACACTTAATTTTTTCCTTTTTCAAATTGAAATTAATTATAATGACCAACACTGGATTAAATGGTAAATAAATAATATAATTAAACATTAAAACCAATTAAAAATATAATCTAACCATATAAATAAATTATATTAAAAGGTAGTTTTGAATTAAAATACAATAATTTCCAATATTCATTAAAAAATGAATTTTATTAGAAAAATACCAAAAAATTACCCAAAGTAAATTTTGATATCCATATTCTAAAGAAGAATTTTATATCATAAAATAGAACATATAAAAGTTACTAAAACTAGATTTAAAGATCATTCACCATTAAAAATTGGTAAATCAACCTTTTAAAGTAAATTATGCTTAAAATTACATTCATTCACAATTTAAACCTCTAACATTTATTGGATTAATGTAGAAACATTTAATAAACATGTATTCTAATATTTTAGTTAGTTATATTAATTCCCTCTAATACAACGTCTAGGCATTAACTACTATTTAAAATAATATTATTATATTGTTAGTGTGCAACGTAAGATTTCAAAGAAACCTATTGTTGCATATCGGGTACACTATCGAACATAGAAACCCCTTTAAGGTAAAATTAATATTTAATTCACAATTATTAATAAATATGAAAATATAATATTTCTTTATTTTCCTGTGATGTTACATCCTTCCCCACATTTGGAAAATTTGTCCTTGAAATTTTATTCATTTATCAAATTAATGGGGGTATTTATCCCAGATTGCATTTTCTGATTTCTGTGTTGCCTCTTCAACCATATGGTTTTCCAACAAACCCTTTACCTAGTTAATTAACTTATTCTGCAACACTTTCTCTATATGGTCTAGAATCTGGACTGGTTGTTCCTCATAAGAGATATTATCTTCCAAATGAACTACCTCTGGGCTCAAAACAGGAGATGGATCAGGCATATACTTTCTAAGCATTGAAACATAAAAAACATTGTGTACCTGGGAAAAAAATGGAACTAAATCCACTTTTTACGCTCCTAATTTAACTTTATCTAGGATTTCATAAGGTCTAATGAACGTCAGACTCCACTTTTACTTCTTATCAAAATGGATCACACTCTTCCATGGAGAAACTTTGAGAAATACATGATTACCTTCCTCAAAAGAAAGATCATTCCTTCGTCTATTGGCTTAAATTTTCTACCTGATCTAAGCTGTTCTCATGTGTTTCTAAATCAATTGAACTATATCTTCCATCACTTCTACCAATTCTGGTCCCATCAGTTTCCCTTCATCTACTTCATCCCAAAAAGTTGGAGTTCAACAATGCTTTTCATATAATGCTTCAAACGGAGCTATCTATATACTAGAATGAAAACTATTATTATAAGAAAATTAAACCAAATAAAGATTCTGCTCCCAACTTCCCTGGTAATCCCTCGAGTAAGCATGTAGCATATTCTCCAAGGTATGAATTGTTCGTTCTGACTGCCCATTTGATTGTGGATGAAAAAGTTGTACTAAAATTTAATTCAGAAACCAATGACTTTTGAAGTCCTTTCTAAATGTTAGAAGTAAACCTTGGATCATGATCATATACAATGGAGAGTGGAACACCATGTAAATGACTATCTATTTAACATACAACCGAGAAAGTTGATCTAGAGACAAAGTATCTTGAATATGAATGAAATTAGCATATTTTGTTAATCGATCAACAATTACCAAGATTGCATTGTTACCTAGATATGTCTTTGGTAATCCCACAACGAAGTCCATGGATATATTCTCCCATTTCCACTTTGAAATCAGAAAGACTGAATGATCCCTTTCAGTAACTGTCTCTCTGCTTTAACCTGTAGACAGGTCAAACACTTCACTGTAAAATCAACAATATCTATTTTCTTTCCATCCCACTAGCAATACTCTCAAAGATATATGTACATCTTAGTACTCACAGGATGAATTGAAAATAGGGAACAGTGAGCTTTAAATAACAACTCATTCTTAAACTGTGAATCACAAGGCACACATAATATCTTCCCAAACCTCAAAACATAATCATTATAAAAGATAAAATCAGGAAAATTTCTCTTCTGAACCAACTCTACCCGTTTCTACAACTCACTGTTTTCCTTCTTCTCTTGCTTAATTCTATCTGATAGAGATGATCTCACTGACACAGGAAACAAAACATAAAAAATTCTGCACCAACAACTTCTATGCCAATTTTCATCAAATCAAAAACCAAAGGATCTAGTTCCAAACGTAGCATCGATAATGAATCATCACTTTTTCGACTCAAACTATCAGCCACTTTATTTCCTTTTTCTAGATGGTAAAGGATTATGTAATCATAATCCTTGATTAATTCCATCCATCTCCTCTATCTCATGTTCAATTATTTATGAGTGAATAAATACTTTAAACTTTTTTTGGTTAGTATATATTACACATTTTACTCTATAAAAATGATGCCTCCAATTTTTTAAAGATAAAAAAACGGAAGCTACTTCCAAATGATGTGTAGGGTAATTTAACTCATGAGGTTTCAACTGACATAAAGTATAATCAATTACCTGATCATTCTGTATAAGGAGACAACCATGTCCTTTCAACAAAGAATCCCTATAAATAACCAAATAACTATTTCTAGAAGATAGTACCAAAACTAGATCATTCCCCAATTATATTTTCAATTCCTGAAAATAATCATCACATTATTTTATCCAAATGAACATAACACCTTTCTAGTTTACTTTGTTATTGGACTAGATAATCGTGAAATATTATCAACAAACCTCTAGTAATAACCTTATATACCATGAAAACTACATATCTCCATTATATTTGTAGTTCTTGGCCATTATTCAACAACTTTTGTTTTAGCAGGATCAAAAATTATGCCATTTTTTTAAACAATGTAACCATGGAATGAAATTTTTTGTAACCAAAACTCATATTTTCTGAATTTCTCATATAGTTTATTTTCATTTAATGTTATCAAGATAACCCTTAAATTAATTTCATGTTCCTATTTTCTATTATAATAACACAAAATATCATCATTGAACACAAGTACAAACTTATCCATGATCTCCCAGAAAATAATATTCATGAATTCCATGAATACAACATGTGCATTTGTTATACCAAAAGGGACAACTAAAAATTCATAATGGCCATATATTGTATAAAATACTGTCTTTAGAATGACTAATTCCTTTACATTCAACTAATGGTACCCTGACCTCAAGTCAATATTCGAAAAATACTGAGCTCCCGTGAGCTAATCAAACAAATCATCGATATAAAGCAAGGGATACTTTTTCTTAACAGTGATGTTATTAAATGTTCTATAATCAATTTATAGTCTCATTGAACCATATTTGTTTTCAAAAAAACAAGACAGGAGCACCCCATGGTGATGTTCTAGGCTGAATGAAGCCTTTATCTAATAACTCCTGTAATTGATTCTTTAACTCAAAAAGTTCAAATTGATCTATTTGATAAGGGGGTTTTGAAATTATCTTAGAATCAAGAACTAAGTAAGGAGTAAATTCATCTTCCTGACCTGGTATAATACCTGGAAACTCATTTGGAAAAACATTATGGTACTCGTTTACCATTGACACATCATTAATCTAAAGAGTTTCTTTGATTTCAACAATATGTGAAAGGTAACATTCATTTCCATATTTTACTAGTTTCTCAGCTTCCTGATATGTTATCAAATGTAAGGGTTCATTATTGTACAAAAACTAAAAATATTTCTGAAAATAAACCTCTTTATCTCAGCATTCAATCTTAGCATAATATACAGACAACCAATCCATGCCCAAAATAACATCAAACACTACTAAAGGTTAAACAATAAGGTTTTCAGGTAGATTCTTTCCTCACACAAGGTGAGAAGGTTTTTATAATTTCTTTTTGTCTCAACATTTCCTCCAGGTGTTTTTTCCATATGTTCAAGATTCAAATATTTATATGGAATTACCAATTTACTAGAAAACATCTCAGAAATGAAAGAATGTGTATACCCTAAATCAAACAACACATTGGAATAATCTAAACCAACAGTGTACCTAATATTACATCATTTTATGGACCAATATGTACTGATGTAGTTGCAAATGATTTCCCCACCCCTTTCTGCTTTTTTCTGGCTCATTTCCCTCAATTGAGTTTTTTTATGGACACTCATTTGAAAAACGACTCATTTCATTGCACTTAAAACATATTACTGCAGTCATTTCATTATCTGCTTGATCATCTTCCTTACTGTTACATGCAATATTACTAAACATACCACACCTGAAGCACTTTCCAGACATTGATAAACATTATCAAGGATGCTTTTTACCACACTTATCACAAGATAGATATTGGGTTTTCTTACCTCATAGCTTCATTGATGAATTATTTCCCTTTTCCTGCCAATTAGAACTCTTATTCTGTTGTAGTTAAATGAACACATGATCATCAGAAAACTCCTCTCCACTTTCTCCACAAATTGAAAAAGGTTTTTATAACTTTTGATCTCACCATAGGCTAATGCTCTTCGATATCGCGGCTGCATTCCTGAATAAATTCGATTTATCTTACTATCAAGATCTCGAATGAAATTTGAAGCATACCATGACAGTTGAATGAACTTTCCTTCGTAATAATCCACTGAGTCATCCTCCTTCCTCAATTCCAAGAATTTTTTTTCATCCTAAGTCAAACCACCTTAGGAAAATATTTCTCAAGGAACATACCTTTGAATTCATCCTAATTAAGAGCATCCTAACTATCCCTGATATTTTTCACCATCGACCACAACTGATCAACTTCACCTTTAAAATGGTAAACTAAAAGACTAACCTTTTGATGTTTATAACACCCAATGACATCAAAAAATATCTCGAGTGCTTTAATCCACCCTTCAGCTAGCACTGGGTCAGATGATCCTCTGAATGATTGGGGATGTTGCCTCATTAAATACTCCAATACTGAAATATTATTATATGGTTGATCTGGTTGATCTCTTCCATGGATATCACCACAATTTATAGCCTGATTCAATTGTTCCATCACTGCAACAAACTGTTCAGTTCCGATTCTGACCATCACAGGTTGGGGATTTGGAAGGTTGTCTTCATCTTGATGTCTTCCCAATATAGCTTCCCTATTTCCTCTACGGAAAACCATTCTTAATACGTAAATATCTTAGACAGATCAATATGGTAATATGTAAATGCTATATCACTTCAATCTTATCATAAATTAATTTATGGATATTAATTTGCACAAGACCCTAACTCCTAATGTTATCTAAACCATCCTCTGATACCAACTATAGGGAATCGTCCTTAAAACATTACATAATCTTGAATTAAATGAATAATTAAAATTGAGGATAATTTTAGGTTTAGAGTTTTAGAGAATTAGGTCATAACTATTACATTAAATCCCAAAAGTTACAAAGTAGACACTTCTACTCGGTTCCCATATTTTTTCACAAAATAAAAATTCATTAAAAAAAGTGTCATGTCTAGTTACATGTTTTAGAAAACATGAATTTTCCTTGATCCCATCCATGACCCTATTCCACTTTATGTCCTGTGAAAAACATTTCAAAAAACTTGGGATGAGCATAAAAATCTCACTAAGGGATACACAGAGAAGGAAAACTGTTATTTTTTTTAAAACAACATGTATTCCATGAATACATTATCATAAGTAATACTTTTCTTCTTTATGAAGTGGTAAATAAGCTTCACAAAATAAAAGATCATTTTTCACCCTTTTGTAACAAAAATATTACCATAAAACCCATATAAAGAACACATAACAATAAAGGTAACTTGGGGCATCAATATACTTAAATGGAATAACCATACGGTCGACTTCCACACATATCACTATATAGAATAACCATACATCCAACTTCCATACCCAATGAATTGGAGATTATAATGTAAAATCCCATCCCGGTTTGTCACGGCACCACCCGTCATTTGGTTTATCACGTTATCATCCATCAAATGTAAAAGTACCATTATAAAATCATAACACATACAACAAATATAAAGGATTGAAAGCATTTCCACATTTCAATCACAATATATAACTTAAATATATTGACATAACAAATACATTATCAAAACTATTTTCAATACCAAAATACATAAAAGATTATATGGTATTTATTTTCCCTTTTAAAAAAATAATGGCTAGATAAGGAAGCCAAATATCAAATAATACTCACAGCTACTGAAGGTCGTTGTCAACATTTATGATAAAAACATTATTTTTTGTTATTTATTAAAAAGATTAAAATAAAAATATTCCCTATGAATTAAATGAAAATTCAAAAGTCCTTATACCACGTATAAAAGAAAGTCTTGTATTAAAACAAAATATTCCTCAATGAATGTAGATTGAGATGAAGTCCCTTACCTCATGTCCAACTTCACTCGTTTGTTATTTAATCGCCTGAATAATAAACTAATGTTAATTTATAACTTATTAAGATTGTTTGTTTCAAGTTTACCATGAAATTAAAATTACTTATTACCATTTCATAACATTATGTAATCATTTAAGTTAATAATGGTCACTTTGTCGATATTTGGTACTAGAGTCAAAAATAAACATCTTATAATTACAAGTTGTTCATGTGGTCAAATATCTATTATATCCATAATGATATTCAGGATGTAGATATAACATATATAATATATATCATGTATATTTATGTATTTATGGTAGTAAATAACATTTTGATATAATAAATGAAATGCACTGTTTCTGGAGACGACAAGTCATACGTACGCAAGAACGCTACTTTCATTTCAATTTATTATTTTAATGGAATTAAAACAAAATGATACATAGGTATAATATAATTCCAGTATAATATAATATATAGTATCATTAACCCCATTCTTTATGCATCCCACATATGGAATTAATGAGTCATATCACTTTGAGGGGGCGGTAGTCTGCACTTCCTCAAATGAGACTATCGTATTTACCCACTATGGAAACCATAAAGTTATTCTATAAATGAAAAATTCAGAAGAATATATACAATATAAATAAAATATATATCATATATAAATATATATACATCATAATGGCCACCATGAGAGGATGTTGGAGATATTTGAACAATCATCGTTTCGTAAGACAGTAGTTCACTATCCATAGAAACAGAAAGTCCTTTACCCATTAGACGGTGGTGTGAGTAACTGTAGTTTGAATAATTCTCATAAAAACAACCTAGTATATTGAGGATACTGGTTTTGTTATAAAATAAAGGAATAAAAATAGTTTATGGGGTTGGATAAGTAAAATAAACAAAATAAAACAAAAGAATTTAAGAGAAATTGTTACCTTTAATTTGGATAACTCCTATTGGTTTGATCCAAAAGGACTTTTTAAAGTGCCTTATGCCTAAGGTAAGGCTTATAAGTGGAAGAGATTGGTCTTGAGAGATTATTTGGATAGTTTCTGGGCGAGCCAAGGGGCTTGTGATGTGTGAGGAATGGGTTAGAGTTGAGTGATTTTTATAAGGTGGAGGAGGGGCTCTTTAGGAATGTGTGAAAATATTATTTTATTATATAATGCTTTTCGATTTCTAAACGTCAACAACTTATAAAATATGAATATAAGATGACTAATGGTCGAAATAAAATCATACAATAATAATTGGAAAGGTATTGGATATTATTTTAATCAATATAATATTATTTATTTAAAACATTTATTAATGAGGTAAACACTGCATCATTATTGTGTCATAAATAATTTTATTTATTTAATGTCTAAAAATTATAAAAGAAAATACCATGATGTGGTAAATTGTTTTACCTTTCAAAATAATATGTATAGTTGAGAAGATAACTTATATATACTAATGTAAAAATTAATTTACTAAAAGATAATTGTTTTGGTCATTTTTGTCTTTACTTTAAGTTAATAAAAATAAAGTGTCCCTGTCACTCTTATGTGGCTCCATGGGGTCCATAAATCGACCCACGGATTCCCACGGTCTTCCATGACTCATCCAATAATGTTATGATAAGTGTTAATGTCATTTATTATTATTATTATATTCTTTTTAAATTGATTAACCCTATTTACTTGTAATCGTGGTAAATAAAAGTCAAATGTTACTATTCACCAAAAAAATATTTTCATCTTATTGAACCACATTTTACATACTAATAAAAACCCTTTATGTCAGATTTTCTAAATTTATTTCACAAAAGTGGTATGATTTTATTAAATGGAAAAAAGCTGGCTTTTAACTACTACTCACTGTTTTCACTATTCATCAAAAATTGATGTTTTTCAGAAAAATACCAAAAATAAAGCGTAAGAAATTTTTGATATTCCAAATTCAGAAATGATTTATAATTTACCAAATTAAAAACAATGAATTTGGATTAATTAATTTAAAAATAACTCCAGTTGTCAAAACAAAAGGTGTGTTTTTAAAAATTATTAACTATCAAAAGATTGACACTTGTTTATGTCCAATTTCAATGTGAATTTAATTACAATGACAAAAATTGGATTAAATGGTGAAAATATAATAATATTACACATTAAAATCAATTAAAAATATAATCTAACAATATAAATAGATTAGATTAAAAGGAAGTTGTGAATTAAAATACATTATTTTCTACTATTCATTAAAATATAAATTTTTTCTGAATAATACAAAAAAAATTACTAAATGTAAATTTGGATATACCAATTCTAAAAAAGAATTTTATTTGTTAAAATATAACATATAAAAGTTCTCAAAACTATATTTAAATAGGGTTCAGCATCAAAATGCAGTAAATCAACCTTTAATGTGAATTATACATAAAATTAGATTCATTCACATTTTAAGCCTCTAACTTTTATGGGATAAATGTAAAAAAATTAACAAACATGTATAATCATATTTTAGTTAGTAATGTTTATTACTGTCAATAAAAAATCTAGGCATTAAATATCATTTAAAATAATAATATTATATTGTTAGTGTGCAATGTAAGATTTCAAATAAATCCATTTTTGCGTATCAAGTATGCCATCAAACATAAAATGCACATTATGGAAAAATTAATATTTATTTCACAAATATTAATAAATATGAAAATGTCATATTTCTTTATCTACCTAGGATATTATAATTGGTGAATATACGGAGGAATGTAAATGGGATCTAGGTCAATTTATTTGTGTCCAAATCCATATGATTTAAAATTGTATACAGAGGAGGTAGTTTCAAAACCACATTCTCCACACAATTTCCTTTTTATTTATTGAATTGTTGCATAATCCTCCCGTTGATGATGGGAATTTCATTTTCATTATCTAATAGAGAATGTATCATTTTATATGAATGTGAAAAATAATCCTAACAAATATTAGTTTATAATAAATGAGGATTGAATAAAATTAATGATCAGAAATTAAATCTCTTTAAAAGGATTCATCATTAAACACCTTCTTTTCAAGAAAAGAAACTGTGAATTTTTCTATTAGAGAGGGAAGATTATCATACTAGATTTCATTATTATCTCCTCTATTTCTTAGACATTAATTGTGGGGGGTGAAATGTTTACATATTATTCATCCTGTTTTTGTTTTTTATATCTATATAGATTATGATTTTTTAATTGAAGTGGAAAAAATTCCATTTTTCTGAACGCTTCATCAAAAAATTTATAATTTTATTACAGGATAATACATAAATAAATTTCCCAAAAAATTAATTATGGTTATCAAATCATGAATGAATATTCTATTATAATCCATCATGATAAAATCAATTAAAATAAATGATATATAATGAAATTAACTTTTTTTGTTTTTGAAATTTCTTAATTTTTATTTTGGTGGAAATTAATGTGGGCAAGATCATGGCCTCCTGAGAAACTGAACCAATTTAATAGGTGGGGGTTATCATGGATGCCTAGTAAATATTTAATTAATTAAAAAATAATTATATATAGTGCACACCCGGGGGTTGATATCACATGAATGGCCCTCACACCAACAGAATTTCTATTTTCATTATTATCTTAATCTAAAATAAACTGAAAAATGAAATAATGAAATACTTGTGTATTGAAATGTGATATATATATATATATATATATTTCATAATGATACATATAAAGAAAAATAAAAGGCATGGATATGTCAATTGGAAGGAGGATTGTTGCTCTTAGGGGTTCATAATGAAGCTATCATTATTCTTTCAAAATATATTTTTTCACCTACTCAATATAGTGATCAAGACCTTTAACACAACACACACCTATTTGAACTTTGATTACCTCAAACTATGAATTATTAATACAAGATAATTATATCTATTATTATTTCTTGGAAACCACTTTTCCACACATCACCATCATAATGTTACAAGACAGTATGAAACGTTTTAATGATAATGCAAAGGGATATATATGAATAAGAAGAGCAATTCATGGTCAAGAAAAGTGGGTAAAACACTCATCCTAATAAAAAGAATAAAATGAATAAAATGAATTTATGATAACATGTTAAAGTACATTAAAATCAAAAATCATAGTTTCCCTCTTCAAACAAAAGAAAGGGTTAGTTATCCATAACTACGTAGATGATAAAAGTCTGGTTGGAGAAACACAAAAAATAAAAGAGAGTAGAGTGTGAAATAATAACTAATATATATGAATCATATAATATAATATTAAATTATAAAATAACCTTAATTAGATTTAGAAATTTCCAAATCCATTGAAAGTATGTTTAAGTATAACTTTTTAGGCATGAGGGATTACTCATTTTCAGTCCAATCTCGACCTCTATTTTTTCCAATAAATGGAGAAATCTTGAAATTTGGTCTTATAAAAATATTCAAATATTTATTTCGTGTTAACTTCCAAATTAACGATTCATTGTCCTTATGAATAATACTTTATGATTTTATAAGTAAAGGATACTATTCTAGGCACCCAACCTCTTCAAATTTCACTCTTCTAGTTTTCCATTCATTTATGCACAAAAAGACAGATAAATAATGGGTATACACTATTAATGAAAATGATTCCAATAATATTATAAGTACTTATTTATAATTTATTCTCATTTTTACCACCAATTTGTATGATATGGGCCCATCATTCTCATTATTCAATATTCGGTGTAGTTTTCGCGGCCCCACTTGCATGCTTTTTTCCTCTATTATTGGATTCATTTTTAGATATAGTTACATGATACATATCCAAATGGATATGGAAACATAATAAAATAATTTAAAAACATTTACTGTATTAAAAAATGTTATGTATTAAATAATAAAATTATAAAAATACTTAAACATAAAAAAATTAATCTATTTTCATAGTTAAGATCAATTTATTCCAAAAACATAAAAATAATACCATTACCCATAAAATATATTTTTCTAGGATTAAAACATTTTGATTGTAAAATAAGTTTTTTAAAATATGAACTTCATTAATCTACCTCACATAACCATCACACACCTAATAAATTATAACATTTTCCGAACAAAATCCTCCCAAGAACCAAAAGTGGAAAATTTTAAATGATCTTTTACAAAAAAATAATCTTGCTTAATATATGAAAAGCAGTTCCCTTATAATTAAATCTCTAATATATGAAATTTTTCAGCCTTAAAATCCATCCAAAGCCTAATCCTAGCTTACATCATAAAGAAATTTGTGTTACAATTCACTCATGGGTAATATAATGTGGATTTAAACATACACATAGAAAATGAATATATAACAAAAGGAATATTAATATTATCATCTCTCCATACCATTTTATATTAAATTTCTTTCAATTATGAGGTGTTTTTATTGGTTATTTTACAGCTAAGGTTTTTTGGGTAAAACAATTTAAAAATTTGAGGCCCAAAAGAAGAATTTTAACTCTTAAGTACAACAAATTAATATTAAAGGAAAAATATAATAGGATACTTAAAAAAATCACATTAAACTTTTACACCCCAGATCTATTTTTTGAAAAGATTTACGAATCAAATAAAAAAATCAGTGAAGTATTTTTCCATAATTTTCCTTTTTTTTATTTTTTTATTTTTTTCAAGGTGGATGTTATGAAAACCGAATAAATTTAATTAATTAAGATTCATGAAATTTTTTTAAAGAGGGATATGAGACACTAAATTATGTAAAATTAATAATATCATCCCTATTTGTTATGTTTCAATATTTTTCTTCTTTTTCCTTTTTACCCTTTTGGTGGATATTGTTTTTTTATAACAGGATTATATGAATGTATTGCAATATCAAATTAATCATTACCATTCTTAAAATTATCATAATTTTGAAACAGACCTCCCTGAATGAGCTGTTGTTAGCTTTAAAAGATTCATACAACACATGTTTCTACCATAGTAGTGATGTGACACTCACTCACATAACATTGGTCAATCTTGATTAAAAATTTTTGTCCATGCTAGAAGAAGAATAAGATTCTATTTCCATGTTCTATAATACTACCCCCTACCAAGGGATAAATATTCCTTATAAATTATCCTAAATATGGTGGCATTGTGTTGTGAACCACCCTCTAGAAGTACTTAGTGGATTTCATAAATTTCTTATAAAAAGTTAATGATCCCTTAAAACAAAATTTAAAGGGACTTATAGGAAATTTTTGTAATTATAAACCCATTACTAGGATTTATAAACCATATAAATGGAATATATCGCTTCATTGGGTTTTATTTGACTTGTTTCTGAATCCAAATAGTCTCTTGGATAAAAATTTATGAATATCATAGTTGGGAAATTTTATAAAAGAAATAAATATCTCATGACGTTTCTTTACGTAACTTCTTATCCCGTCTTGTGCAAGTGATTGATTTCTATAGAGAATATGAAAACCATCCTTTATGGAGGACCTATGAAATCCACCTACAAAGAGTACCTGCATCACCCATCCTACAAGATCCACCTGCCCAGTGCACATATGCAACCATGCATGTGTGACCACTATATGGAAATTTTGACATGTGTGTCCAAATAGAGTAATCCGCATATGTGAGGGACCTACGTGAACTACATCTTTCACCCAAGGTCCCATTTGTTCCTATAAAAAGGACACCTGGTATCCCCATTTGTCGTGACTGTACATCGAATAGTCTGCTTGAAGCTATTCTCTCCAAATTATGTCACTCAAGTCCACTAAACCCTTTGGTATATTTCCAAGATTAAAAATTAATAGGGAATTAGAAATAGTGAAGGGATTAATGTTCCTAGAAGCTCTGAAACAAAAAGTACCTATATTTGTAACCACTCCCTCCAGTAAAAACATACTAGGAAAAAGGGCCTTTCCTTTGCTCAAAATATGATTTTCATATTTCCCAATAACCTAAAGAAACACATGGAGATTAGAGAAAGGTATCCCCAAAGATTAGATTCCAATGGTATTCTTCACCCAAGAATTAATCCCAAGTTTAGTCAAATAGTTATTTGGTTAGGTACCTCCATGTTCTCATTTGTAACACCTGGGTGTGGTATATCCCATCTCACTTAGGTATCACCATGGCGATGTCAAAGCCAGATCGACCAAGTATCACCTGTGAAAATCACTCTCCTAGATCACCCAAAAATCAAATGGTTTATGTTAAATCAAGCTCACTCAAGTATCACCTATACCAGGAAGTCCCTAACTCTCCCATCGCTTACCTGGTAGAATCACCCTCAGAGACCTTTTTAATACCACTAATGACCATGAACACATTCCCTTGGGACTCCCATCAAAGGGATAAAAAATTAAAACCTCCATCAAGGCGTCGATACATATATAGTAAGAACATTGGGCACACCAAAATTCTCTCTAGATCATTAATTTTTGTGGTAAAAGATGTCTCACATTTAAAATCCTTGATAGGGGAGTCTCAAAATGTATTTCATCATTAAATATTAGGGTAATGTGGATCCTATATATAGAGTCATTGTAGATGATCTTACCCATTTATATAGTGAGGGGAACAACTTTCATTTCCATTTGATAGTGGACAATGTTTTATCCTTATCTCCTCCTCTTGGTAACCATGAATTGACCATCCCTCCTTGAGTAAGCCCCTAGTATTTTTTATGGGACACCCTCACATACCATACTCTCACCCTCATCCTCTGGTAGTTAACGAAGATTGTGGGGAGTGTCAGATCATCCACTTCCTCTTTTATCTCATATAAATGATGACTCACAAGGTCTTAGGGGTCAGTAGTGATCATATCAAAAGCATGATCAAATTTCTTTAAATGTTCCTCCTTCTAGTTATAAGTCACAAAACCATATTTTCATCCTTCCAAAGGGTAATATTTCCCATGAGGAAAACATTTATAAATACATATTCCTGATGAAGAAACCATTTTGGGCCTCTATTGTAGGTTTAATCCCTTACTATGTGGGATTTGATTCTTGTACTCACATGATGCATAAGAAGCCCCCATAAGGATAAAATACAACACCTTCAATCCATCATCGTCCTTATGGGGCCATATTTCAAGTAAAATAAAGCTCCCACAATAGAGGCTATATTCTTTATAGGTACTTTTCACCACATCCTCATTAGGAAAATTTTTTGAGGTAGATCATCATGTTATAGGGCCATATTCCATTATATATCACCTAGAAAGGGTCTCTCATGCATAATCCCCATACCATCATTTTCTAAGCATATTATACCTACACGTCCTTATCTTCGGAAACTAAACTACATGGTATGGTCCTTATCATGTGACCATAAAATGTACAACGTGAACCATTAACTAGAACTAACCCATGTGGGTTCTAATTCCCTTCAAGAGGATATATCATAAGCCCCTTTTATGGACCCAATCCTAATATGAAAACTCTAACTATCACTCTAGGGGTGATAAACTCCTCCACACCCAATCATGAGGCATTAAACTGTAATTCTTTTAATAAATAATTACCACGTAAATAAAAAACGATATGGAGAGCCTCTGACAAATACGGGTGTATCTATCAATGTAGAACTTTGGATACATAAATAATTTTCCATTGATGTAGAAACCTTAACACATAAAGATTCTTACACCTGTATGTATATGTAATTGATATCAAATACCTAGGGAAACCATTTTAATTTTATGGTTTATAAAGAATTCAAAAATATGACTTTAATATGAATTCCGAGAGTATACAAAAATTCCCTCCAAAGGATTTGATGATATCAGTCTCTCATCCTCTCGACAAATTTTATTTATTAATAATCATTGGAAGAATCATCTAATAACCAAATAACATTGAAAAGAAGTTCCATAAACCATCACGGATAAAACAAATAGTTGGGTCCTTCTGGTTCCAGTAATAAACCGCATTGGAAACCACCATAAATAAAAGGGATGACAGACAGATGCAACATAAAGAATACTCAAAAAATGACATTCTCCCACACTCAAACAAGAAATTTCGCTCCATCAAATTAATAGTGGTGGCAGGTCAAGAATAATCGTCTTGTGATATATCCTAATCCTATAAGTACATCCGAGGACTCTAGGGGATAAATAAGTGTAGATGTAATGGTAATATTCAATATTAAAATGTTTCTATCCAAAGAAGTTTGTAAATAATATTAAAATTATTTTATGAAATAAAAATACATAAAATAGAATAATTATAAGTTTCTATTCTCATAGGAAAACCCAGTTTCTCTCAATAAAGTGTGGTTATCTTGAATAATATATCAAAATGGTACAAAATACCTCATAGAACAAAAAATATTTTTTGAGTATTTGTTTCGTGATCACGGATTACAAAATTAGACAAGCATATAAATATTTTTGAAAATAAAATTCAAATAAATATTTCAAAAAAAAAATAATTTAAAAATAAACTTCTTCATTAATCAAGGAAACTATATCAAAAATCAATTCAAGAATGAAAAATAGTAATAAAAAGTTATTTGAACTCATTTTTTTTAAAAATTAAAAAAACACACACAAAAAACTTCCATGTAGATTGAAATACCACCAAACTTAGGATCTAACTACCCCACTTTTCTGTTCCAATAAAAATAATGGATTTTTAAAATAAACCAATGATAAGTAGTGAAACAAATAGATTTTATTTAGTAGTGTATGTATTGAGTTAGGATCATAGTTTTTTCCACATCAAAAAAATAATGAATCATGAAATGAAATATTAAATTTTTTAAAGAAAAATGAAATAAATGTAAAGAAAAAATAAAAAAATTTGATTAGGCTTGGTTTTGTCCCCCATGTGGGTGTTATGTTTTTAATAACACTATTATGGTAGTGGAAAAACATTAGACCCATTTTAAAGGTAGATGGGGTTTCAGGTCATAATCAACCAAATGTTATTTCTCGCTGTATCCATTAGTAGATTCCATGATTCGGGACCCCTAAAGAACAATAAAAAAGACATAAATACCAAGTGAGAAGAACTAGGGATATATAAGTGAAAAGGTACAGAGAAGGCATTATAAAGGTGATACCTATAGAATATCATAGTTTAATCCTACATGAGATATAATACTTGATATAGATGAGGATGTTTTATCACCACATACTCTATAAACTACCTTGTAATAGATTAAAACAATAATAAATCCAATAATAACTATATTTAACCAAGAAATGCCTAATAATGTATATATCAAAACATATATCAATAATCCACTATAATGTCTTGTACTTTTAGGAAATGGATGGAATTAAATGAGTATAATTTTACATGTATTTTGTAAAAAATGATGAGAAACCCTTAAAAATTACCCTTAAGAAAAATAAATTTTTAAATAATAATAAGACAACATATTAATCTAAAAAATTATAGGTTACTATAGATATAATGAAAATATGAAAATTACAGAATATTAATACACTAAAACTCCCCCTAAATTCAGGCCATAAAAAAATAAATTTACATCATACCATGTTGAACCCTAATTTTCACAAACATATTAAATTTCAGTGACTTAGTAATGATATTAGGAATCCAATTTTTTGTTGAAATAAATTATAGACCAAAAAATCATTTTTGAACATGAACCCCAAGAAAATGAAATTTAATATCATTATTTATAGTATTATAGTGTTGTAAATAATTTTTGGAAAAATAAATAACAAAATTATTATCAAATAATGTAGGAATATTATCAAAATCAAAACCATACCTGGTATGATTTTTTATTAATGAAATGTAGAGAACAATAATGATATGAAGGTATGAAGTAGTTAAGACCAAGAACATATGCACGTAAAATATTAAGTCCCTCGATTGAAGGTTAATATTCTAGAAAAAATCATACAAGGATTCTCATGTGCACCTTAGATTCTAATAAGTATGCAACCTTGTTTTCTTAATGATAACTATTCTTCATATGTGCTTATCTGGTGGGAATTTTTCACCTTCTTATTTGATAGGTGATAGACCACATGGTGGTAATTTTTCCATCAATTGATTTGAAGATAACAGTGGAGTCTATTTTGATCTCAGTCAGCGAGTAGTTTAAAGACAGGAAAAACCCAATCCCACTAAGAAGTGCCCATTTCTCATCTAGAACTACCATAAAAACGGTTTTTGGTAGTGACATTCATTAATAGTGCTAAAAAAGTGCAGATAAATGGGTACCTCTATCAGTGTTGATAAAGGGAACTTTTAATAGTACTAATTTTTTTTGATAAACATGCTCCTTTATCAGTGCTTTTTAACACTGATAATTGTACCTCCCTTTATCAGCACTTTTTTTGTGCCGTTAAAGGGACACCTTTTATCGGCACATTTTTTAGAAGTACTAAAAAAGGCCCCCCTTTATTATCATTTTTTACAAGCGCTGATAAAATTATAATTCCAAAAAATCATATTTCATTAAAAATAATATATTAATATATAAATAAATTTTTATTGACATAAATATAATATATATATTTTTTAAATATGTTTTAGATAAATTTGAATAAGAATTTACACTTAATATATAAGACAATTGGAGAAAATGGATTATAATATCATCAAAAAAAAATTTAAATTAATTATTCGCTAATTATTATCTATTAAAATACATTAAATAACAATTTAAATATAAAAAATAAAAAATATCAAAAAATATCAAAAATAAAATGAAAATATAACATGAACATTAAATGGCCTTAACTATTGATCTAGGTGTTTGTTTGATCTCTACTACTTATCAAATTGAATCGTGCGATGAGCTATACACCGTTAAGGACATATTTATGTCTCCATCACATTTTCAGGGAAAATGGCCTAGAAGGACTCTAAACTGAGTTTTTTGTCAGGGCACACTAATTGTTTATCATTTGATTGATTTTTAAGCTATTTTACAAGGGCACTTAATGTATTTTTATAATGGAGACTATATTTATTTCTAGGGATTACATTCATATTGATATTATGTTTTTATAATTTTATCATTTTCCACAATATACTATTATTTATAATTAAAAATATAACAATATATACATATTTATTATATATTCACCAATAAAAATATAATTTTATAAATAATTAATAAAATATATTTCTCAATATATTAACCTTATCTAAATTTCAAATAATACATATTTTATTTAAAATACAATTGTATGAATATTTATATATATATACAGATATAATTAATTTATATATAATGTATATATATATAAATATTTGTGTGTGTATTGAGAAACATATATTATTTATCTAAATTTTGTAATATATGTATATAAATATTAATATATAAAATATTTAAATAAATATAAATAGATATAATTATATTTATAGTTGGATACATTTATATTTAAATATATATATTTATATATTTTTAAACAATAACAGACAAATCAAATTTTATATGTGTGTGTATATATATATGTGGATAAAAAATTTAATGAAATATATATAAATATATAGATATGTAATTAAATGAAGGAAAAAAATATAATTGAGTGGAAGAGTTGTTGTCGCAGGAGGATGAGGTGTTATCTTTGAATCCCAATAAAGGTTAGGGATTGGGGATGAGGATGATCATGTGTCTAGCACTGATAAAGGGGGGTGCGGAGGCTACCGTTGTTAAAAGGGGTATTTTAATAGTGCTAAAAAGCACATATAAAGGACCCTTTGTCAGTAATTTTTTAGCACTTATAAAAGGGAACCCCTATTAGTAGCGCCTATATTATCATTGCTTTTTTAACAGTGATAAAGAAATTTTTTTAAGCACTATTGAAACCGTCATTAGTGATTTTGTATAAGGTAATATTCTGGATCATAGAATCTACCAAAGCCATAAATCACCAAATATTTTTTGTTATGGACGACACCTCCCCACCTCCACTTTAGATCCAGGTGGGAAGATCCATTAGAATTGAGATTTAACCTACTACTAAGAGGAACCCAGCATACCCACCCCTCCAAGTTAGCCACCCTATGAATTTATGTAATGGGATTTATTCCGAACATAACCTTCTTCAAGGAGGGTACATACTCCCAATTTTTAAAGAGACAACCTAAATATATTGCATTGCATATGGAGGGAATATGTAAATATAACCATGGGATATAAGTACCCTATATTCATGCTTTATTTCTAGCATTTTAAATGAAGCAGTAACCCATCGACAACAATATAGTCCATGCATTTCTATCATGAGAATTTTATCCCATGCTAGGGAACATGGACATAAATGAATTAGTACTAGTATTCTCCTGGGTCTCAAACTGAATGAATCCACCAAAACCAATCAAAACATTGAACAACCACTCCCCACTAAAAAATTCTTATCCATTTCTATGACAACCCTGATCTTTATTTATCAATTAAACATGAGTTATTACATAAACATCACATGATACAACATAGAGAATCAAGAGTTCTATTGTATTCGGGGCTTAGGATCATTACATAACGACTTAAAACATTAAATATAACATCTTTACTGAAAAAGTTCTTTACATGACCACTACATTCCCTCGTACAAAACATTGCATGGGATAACTTGGGGACATGCATAAGAAAAGGGTGAGCTATAAAGCCCAGTAAGGGAATAATCATGGAATAATATGAGGAATACAATACATGGTAGATAATAGGAATATCCATAGTGAACAAGAGAAGCATAATCATAAATTCATGATAAAGCATGATAATCATAACATGGAAATGTGGCAACAACACTTAACATGGAATTATCATGAGCCAAGGCTCATTGACATGGACCATGAGTAAATCCTCATTGCACAAGAAGCACAAGTAAAAACTCATTGCACTTGAATTATCATGAGTAAACACCCATTGTGCATGACGTATCATGATACTATTCTTAACCCAAGGCATTGGACCACTATAAGGGCACACCCTTATTAAACATTTCATTTCATGCATAAGTGTTCCCCATAGATCATATAACATGGATTCATAAAACATAGTCATTTATTCTACGATAATGAAATGTGGAATTAAAACATGAAACTTTATAATCAATAAGTAAATGTACATAATGATGAATACCCTAGATACATAAATATGCATGTTATTTTCTACACAATGACATTGGCTTGGAAAATCGGTGCAACTTCAGTAGCATAACAGCGCTACGTAAGAATTCATAAAAGATGGTTGATGAGAGATAAATAGGTGTCTAATCATATGTACATTAAATATAATGTAAGGGGGGTCATATAGATACATTTTCCAACAATTTTAATGTAATTTATACTCATGATACAAAATAAGTGCTTGAATGTAAAAGAGGGAAGAGAAATTATGTTCAAAATTTCAGCATAGTAAATGGTGTACATGGGAGGCATTTAATGAGAGAGAAAGGGGTCCCCCATAATTCAAACATAAATAGGGATGTATGGGGGAGGTTCTAAACCATACCGAAACATTTATAATTGAAATTAAAAGTCATAACAATTTAATGAAAATTGGACAAAAATGAGAAAGGAAGAAAAAACCCTTACTTGGAAGTGTGCTTTCAAAGGCTTGAGAGAGGCTTGAGAGAGGCTTATTGGGAGATTGGGGACCCTTTGTAAGGATTATAGAGAGAGTAGGGTAGAGTTTATACTATCTAAAAAGGCTTTTAGTGAGGAAGAAGTGAGAGCTTGGTTGGGTTTATATAGGAAAGGTGAGGGAATTCTTTATTATTTAGGTTTGGGACACCTCACCTTAAAATAATACAAACCACAATCCAGCCCATGGTTTTTGCCCATGGTATTAGGAAAAGGAAAGTGGAAAACTATATTTCATAAGGAAAAATTCTGAACTTCTTAAAATAATGGGGTTGATTATGTGGAGGTGACTCACACTCCCAAGGAAAACAGTTTAAAAAAACAAGATGTTTAATAAGCCTTTAAGGGTCCATTAATGCTTTGTAAAATTATAAAATCAAACCCAAAATCACATTATTTTAATTTTAAAACATATATTGGCCGAACATAAGGTTTATAGTGTTTTATTACATCACTATTGGGTAATTATGATATCATAAAACACATTATATATTTAAATGGTATTTAATTTTTACCCAAAAAATTGACTGTCTCAAAAAATTATGAAACATTTAACTCTAGATAATTTCAAAGTCCTAATTCCAGATATAATATTTATTGTATCTAAATAATTTTCTAAATATGTTAATTTTTACTTTTAAATTAAATACTTACATTTATCGAAAATTCATGGGTTATAACAAAAATGGATTTCAAACCTTATTATAAATTACCATTGCATTCATAAAATTATACAATAATTTATATTTAATAAAATAAATTTAATAATAATAATAAAATTTTATTAAAATTTTATTTAATTTAACAATCCATTAATTCATTAAAATAGATTTCTTAGTTGAACATTAACTAAAAATATTATTTGTGCTTTAAAAACTATTTACATGGTAAAAATAATAAAATGAAAGTATATTCATTATTATATACAAAAATAATGTACATAACCATAGTGCTAAGGTCGTGTTACATAACCCCTTATAAAACCCGCATATGACTGAAGCGTAAGGTGTGCGATGGTGACAGACTCTTGGGGTGGACCAGATAACATTGCTCGGGTGGTAACCTCCATCAACTTACCCTTTTCTCATAGGTGGTCCCGCTCGAGCATAAACTGTTCGAATTGTGATTGGTCAAGAGAGAAGCCCAATGACACCACCTCTTTTCTATGTTCTGACAAATGGACTTCATATGAGGCACATCTACAGGATGAGGTCATCGCTTCCTTTGTTTGGGTAAATTGGATTTGTTAATGCCATATAATTATACTAATCATGTGATCACTATTCAATGGCTATATTAACAATGATCACAATTCTTAACAGTATTTTTAAATCCAAAAAAACATATAACCAAAGATGTTGAAATTTTATATAAACATTTTACATAAAGGGACATTTAATTATATCATGTGGTATTTCCATTAATGAATGTTTGGGATGTTACAATCATCCCCCCCCATAAAATTTTTTTCCCTCGAACATTTTTTTTCCAACACTAAAACAGATGTGGGTAACTCTGCTTCATCATCTACTTCGATTCCAAATTAGGTTCTTTAAACTTTTGGTTTTGCCACAACACCTTGACAAGGGGCATTTTCTTATTTCGTAGAACTTTTTCTTTGCGATCTTAGATCTTCACTGGTTGATCCTCAAAAGAACGATCATCCTTTAACTATACCACCTCTGAAAAGAGTACATGTTAAGGGTCTGGTATGTACTTCCTTAAGAGGGATTAATTAAAGACATGATGTACATTGTCCATGGTAGGTGGAAGTTCTAATCGATAGGCCACATCCCCAACACGATCAAGAATCCAGAAGGGGATGATGTACCTTGGACTTAACTTCCCTTTATTTCCAAACCTCATGACCTTATTCCAAGAATATATGCATAGAAATACCATATATCCAACTTTAAACTCATGTTCTCACTGAATATTATCTTCATATCTATTTTGTCGAATCTAGGATGTCTTGATATGATACATAATGGTTTTCACCTTCTCTATCACTTCTTCGACAATTTCTAATCCAAGCAGCTTAAGCTCAACGACCGCATCCCAACACGACGGTGTTCTTAACCTTTTCCCATAAAGGGCTTCATGTGGTGCCATTTGGATGCTCAAGTGGAAACTGTTATTATAAGATAACTAAAATAGAATAAGATGTTGATCACATACTCCTTTAAATTCCATTGAGAATTATCTCAACATGTCCTCAAGAATTTGGATAGTCCGCTCAGAATAGCCATCAGTTTGTGGTTGATAATCCGTACTGAAGTTCAGTTCAGTATATAGAGTATGTTGAAGAATCTTCCAAAACATAGAGGTAAATCATGGAACTTGATCAGACACAATAGATAGTGGTACTCCATGTAGCTTTACCACTTCCCTGATATATTTCTGTTCCAGTTGGTCCACTGAGAAATCCTCCGAAATAGAAATGAGGTGTGCATCCTTTTTATGATGATCCACAACAACCCGGATTGAATTATTGCCTCTGGATGTCTTCGAAAGTCTGGTGAAAAAGCATATGTTGATGTCATACCATTTCCTTTATGGTATGGGCAATGTTTGCATCATCCCCTTATACTTCTGGATCTTTACCTTCACATGCTGACAAACCAAACACTTTGAGGTATATTCAGCAATCTTCTTCTTCATATTATCCCACCAATAATGCTCTTGGAGATCTCGATAAATCTTTGTGTTTCCTGGGTGAATAGAGAAATTCAAACGATATACATCATCTAAAATCTCCTTCTTCAGCTCCGAACATGATGGAACACATAGTCTTTTCCAAAATCTCCCAATTCATTCTTCATTAACATAAATCTCTAAGGATTTATATTTTAGATATCTTCCACGTTTTCCCGAATTCCCACATAATCTTTTTGAGAATCTTTTAACCTTTCCAAAATTGACGATTGAGGAATCATTTGTGAATGTATTGATGATGTTCCCTTATTTATGATTCCCATGTCGATCTTCATCAAATCAAAGAATATTGTATGCTTTTCAATTCTCATCAATGATAGAATCGTTGGGTCCTTTCTACATAGGTAATCTTCCAACTTGTTCGCTTTCCCAAGGTGGTGATGGATTGAGAAGTCATAGTCTTTGATCCGATCTAACCATCTTCATTGGTGCATGTTCAAATCTTTTTGTGTTAATATATACTTGAGCTATTTTTGGTCCGTATATATTTCACACTTATCCACAAAGTGATAATGCCGCCAAATTTTCAAAGCGAAGATCACTGCAGCCAACTCGAGTTCGTGTGTTGGATAAATCTGTTCATGAACTTTCAATTTCCTTGAAGCATAGGCAATGACTTTTTCATTTTTCATCAACACACATCCCATACCCTTTTTTAAAGCATCATTTTGTACCACAAAATGTTCTCCACTTGTGGGTAAAGTGATCATGGGCTCAGTGATAAGCCTCCTTTTCAACTCTTTGATGCTTTTTTTGCATTCATCACTCCAAGAAAACTTTACTCCCTTATGAGTTTTCTTGGTAAGAGGGATGGATAATCGTGAGAAATTTCTCACAATTCATTGATAATATACAGCTAACCCCTAAAAGCTACGGATAGCTGTAACCGATGTTGGCCTTGTCTGTCCCTAAATTGCTTCTTTTTTGGAGGGATGCATAGATATCCCATTGCTTGTGATGATATGGCCCAATAACGAGACCTCCTTCAACGAGAACTCACACTTTCTATACTTTTCATAGAGCTTCTCCTTCAGCAAGGTCTCAAGTAAAATTCTTAGATGCTCTTCATGATCCTTCTTGGTTTTTTAGTATATCAGAATATCATCTATAAAGACTACCAAAAACTTGTTATGGTAATATCTAAAAACTCTATTCATCATTTCCATGAATATTTCTGATTCAGTAGTGAGTTGAAAGGAATTACTTTGAATTCATAGCACCCATATATTGTACAAAAGCAGTTTTGGGATATCTTCCTTCTTCACCCTTACTTGATAATATCCCGACCACAAATCCACCTTGGAGAAGTATTGTGCTCCATGCAGCTGATCGAACAAGTCATCTATTCGTGGGAGAGGATACTTGTTCTTTATCGTGATTTTTTTAAGATCACGATAATCGATGCAAATGCGCATTGACCCATCTTTCTTCTTGACTAAGAGGACTGGTGCACCCCATGGTGAAGCACTTGGGCATATAAAACCTTTTTTCAAGATTCTCGTGTAGTTGTTTATTTATCTCCACAAGCTCCACAATAGCCATTCTATATGAAGTCTTGGATATTGGTAACGCCCCAGGTATAAGTCCAATTAAGAAATCAATATCTCTTCTAGGAGGAAGAGTGAGAAATTCCTTAGGAAACACTTAAATGAATTCCCACACAGTAGGTATGTCTTCTAAGATGGTTGTCTTCTTAGACACAATCATCTGAGTCAAATACGTTTGATCCTAGGGTCTTTCGGTTGGGGTCATCAGCCACTTCTTTAGTAAATGCAATGGTCGACTGAGTGGAACTTCCTCTAAAAATCCATGTATCTCCTCGGACACACACTTGTGAGTATTAGATGACAACCTCCTCTTAATCACACTATCCATGATCTTGTATGAAATGTTACAAATGTTAGTAGGTCTATAATATTTAATATATAAAGGATCTTCCAACTTAGGGGTAAGAATCACTATAGTTTCACAAGCCACCCAAGGTAGATCCCCCCCCCCCCCGAAATAATCCTACATAGAATCCATGAGCTCCCCCTTGATTGTAACCCACAAGTAAATATTAAAGGACCTTGATAGTCCATTTTGGTACAGGGAAATTTATAGATTTCTTTATAAAATAGTATACCAAATATCCCACTCATCAAGAATAATCACAAGGAAATATGGGAAGGATTCCAACTCTACTAGGGGAATGACATCAAAAAAATCTATGTGACCCCTTAGGTATCCCTCTTATATGAAAGGGTTAACAATAGTAAGAAGAGATTTAATGTGACCCTAAAACAAACATTGAACCTCATCTACATCATTATTTTATGTCTCATCTTCCATGGAATTTTTTGGAGAGCCACCATTTTCCATTAATTTTAAAACACTTGAAAATGTAATATTCTTATATTCTTCCCATAGCCAAATTACATTAGATTTATCCTGTGAAAATAGCTCCTATTAAAGAAGAATATCTAAATATGGATTTTTTTAAAGAGTTTATCGTTAAAAATATTACCATTTTAAATATCCTCAAATTTTATATTGTATGGTTCGATATTTTTTTTATAGAACCCAATTCAAGTTATTAATATTGTTTTTATCTTCTCCTTTGTTAAAGGTCCCCTTTCAATTATCTTAATTTTTTTTTGAAACATAACCCATGATCGCCTTTCCATTGATATGGACCAATATGATGTCACCATGAAAAAAATATATTGGATCCAAATACCACTTCCTATAGAATAAAAATTCACCACCAGCTCTATATTATGTTTTTATTATAACATGAAAAGGGGAGAGATCTGATGGAACCTAAAACATGCGATGTAATCATGCATCTAGGATAGATGAGACAACCTAATGGTTTTTGAGACACATATCTAGGTGTAACCAGGTGATTCATCTTACTTTCTAGTTATTACACCAGTTGAATTTATCACCAACGAATCCTAGGTCTAAAAGAACTTTGTGATACATGAAATATGAAAAATCATGCTTATAATTCAAGGGATACATTCACATGCTCTTCTTCTATGACACATCCATAATGGTGTTGAAATCTCCCCTGATGATCCATTCTAGGTCACTAGGATTGAATTCATTTTTATCACACCACTATGTATCGCAAAACCATGTATCACATTTGGAATATACAAAGGATAAACACAAATGTAGTTATCATAGCATGTTTTATTAGTAAAATGTTGATATGAGACATTGTTACTCTCCACTATAATTCTTTTTTCCAAAAAAAAATGATATAGAGATCAATGGGTTCACCATGAATAATATTTTTCATACCAATTCTATGAGAAAAGTATACAAGTATACAATTATAGAATTATTTTCATTGGGTTACAAAAAATCAACTAATGTACCCATATTATTATAAATCTCATTCCCTAATATGTCTGTTTTCACCATGGATTTCATTTTACAAGCATCTTGAAATATGAAATAGAACATCAGAAACGATTATGCTTGTTTTTGGCCACCAACACTGTAAAGACCCAAAGCCTGACGTACATGGTCATTACATTACATTTGAGGAATACTTATTACATAACAAAAAACACACACACAAGGATCGTAATAGTTTAGTGTCTTTGGAAACTCGGAATATATTCTTCTAATCCTAGTGAAAGATCTTCAACATCTCCTATAAAGATCTTCCTTTTATTTTTACATAAAACCTTTCTTTATATCCTGGGGAAAAGAAAATATAAAAGGGTGAGCTCAAATGCTCAGTAAGGGTAAAAAAATGAAATATCAATCACATCATATACATAAGAACATAGTTGTTGGAAATCATAACCTACAAAAGAGCTCATAATATCATAACATGGGATAAATCATAGAAGTGAAATGTAATCCCAATAATCATAACATAAAACATGAAACATTGTGGAATACACACATAATCATAGAGAATCATTTCTTGTTAGTCAAGACTCATTCCCAAGACTATCTTAGTGGACAAAGTCCCTTTCTAAACCGAGTCACCCTCGTTTCAGTCCTGTTTCACTGAACCGGTATAACCTACCATTCCAGCCATGTCTATATCATGAGATATAAAATCTTTACCCAATGAATTGGAGGGAGATATAGGTCCCACCCATTTTATAATGATACCATTATTATGTGTGCCACAAAATCATAAATCATACATCATTGCATAACCCATGAAATAAAATGGGATTCATAAACATCATGCCATCACAATCCATAAACAATTGATATATTTTCATCATAAGAAAATTGAAACCATTTAAATCATAGAGACATTTTACTTTAAACATACATGTCAAAGAATGTCATCTTAGATGGAAAATAGTTTTGAGAAAAACACTTGAAATGAATTCTTGAGGAAAATATCCTTTCTTCTTTAAAATCATTTTCTTTTCACAAAATTCCATGCAATTTTAAAAGATAAGGGTTTCGTTGGAAATAATCATGCAATCTTGTAGAGGAAGCTTCTTGGAAATGAGGTGTTATGAAACCATAAAAAAAATCCTTTCATGCTGTATAAGTTAAAAATAACATTCTCCTCGTACTTTTGTCGGAAAAGTCAAAAATTACCTTATATGGTAACCAAAGGAAAGATTCCATTCATACAATGTGGTAAATATTCAATAAAGGGTAAAAATGACTTTAAAATTCATGGAATAATGGTAAAAATTTTATAAAAACATTTTTTAGAAAACATGGTCATGGATGATAAACGTAACCCCAGTAAATACTTACGTATAAGCAATCTCCGATAAAAATGAGATTGAAAATTTATCCCTTAACTTAGGTCCGAATTGCTTTGTAAGTGTCCGAACCTCCTATATAATGATTTAAATAATGTTATTGAATTATTAAAGAATCATATTCATTGTTATGATATCATATATGGTTCACTTATGACTTTATATTACCCGTTCATTTGTAAATTCCATGTTAAAGAAGCGTTTTGGGTAAAATTGTTTCATTTGTCGTCCGTGTTTTGACTTGTAATTATTCATATGATTACTTAGATCATGATAACATAATTCCAGAATATAAAACATGATTTATATATATATATTCATAATATACATATATATAATAAATCAGTAAATGGAAAGAAATACACCGTTCATGGAGACGGTAGTCCGTACGTACGCATGAACGCTGTTTTCGTTTCCTTATTGAATTGAATGGAATTAAGTAGATGACATAAATATAAATAAATCCAGTATCATTATTATGTCATATATTTCATTAGTACTTACTATATATACTTTAGAATCATTCATGAATGGTTAATCATTGAGAATGAATCTCATCGCGTCGTGGAGACGGTAGTCCGTACGTACGAACGAGCGATGATATCGTTCCCATGGTTTTGGAATTGTATTGAAGTGTATGTATACTATTCCAGTATCAATATCTAATTATAATAATCATATATAGTTACTCATTACACAATTATACCCATCCAATTAAAGTGGTGGCGGAAAATAGATTACACCACGGCGTGGAGACGGTATTCCGTACGTACGCACACGCGGTGATTTCCTTTTTCCGTAGGATAGATAGAAGGTTAATTAGAGTTGTTTCATATTTATAATAACATATCAGTATATAAGAAATACTGATGTTATTACTTTATCATGAAACAACTAAAGAATAAGATATTGAAGAAGAAAGAAATTGAAAAAGATCGGTAATGGATATTACCTCTTTTTTACGCGCCTTCACTTAACCTCCACATAAAGAACTAAGGATGGTCTTTGAAGAAGACCAGGACCTCTAGGATGATACTAGGGAAGTTGAGAAGATATTTTGGTAGAGTTTGGCCGAGCTTGAATGCTCAAATTGGTGTGAGGAGGAGAGGGAGGAGGTTCCCTTTTATAAGGGAGGAGAGGGGCATCTTAGGAAAATCTCAAAATATTATTTTATATTAAGGTCAAGATAGGTTTATAATGTTTCGCAATGGTCTTATTTCGAATCTAAAGTTGGGAAGGGTCGAAATCCTCTCATCCAATAGGATTTGGACATGTTTTGGTTATTATTTTAACCTTATCAATTAGATTTAACTCTAAGTTAAATAATTTACCTTTTACCGTGTCTTTTTGTTTTCTTACACAATATGGTTAATAATCATACTATATGAAGCCAAAAGAACCCCAAGTTGTTCATTATTAATATATATATCCTTATCTAAGTCATTTGTCCGAACCTTAGATTTTGAGGAATTAAATAACAATTAATAATATAATATTTGTTTTAAAAACTAATTTATGTCATTTTTTACACTATTTGGTACATGATTTTTATGAAATTTATAACAGAATGATATGTTAGAACCAAGTTACTTAAATCAACAATAACATGTCATATTAAGCTATAAAATTAGTGTAAGTCATAAAAAGTTTCAAATTATATTTATTTGGGCATTTATAACATCAATTATGTTAATATTTTCTTAAAAAGGTAATTACTGCATCATTGTTGTGTCATAAATAAATTAATATATTTAAAGTATAAAAATTACAAATAAAATACCATTATGTAGGAAATCGTTTTATCTTTCTAATGAATATTTATAGTCGAAATTATATTATTTATAACCATATATTAAAAATGTTTTAGTAAATAAACGTTGATTTTAACACTTTTAACTCTTCTTTGAATTAAATAATAATAAATGTCCTAATCTAATTCAAGTGTGCCTAAATTATAATATTTTACACTTAAGGTTGTTTTTGGTCGAGATACACTTGTCCAATAGGATTAGGACATTTGTTAGTGTAATATTAATATCATTTTTACCCTTAATTACCCTATTTACTTTTAACCGTGGTAAATAAAAGTAAAAAGTTACTATTCACCAAAAATTATTTTCATCTAATTGAACCACATTTTACTTACTGACATCAACTGTGTCTCTCGGATTTTTGAAATTCCATTCACAGAAGCGGTAAAATTATGATTTATAAAAAAATTAATTTTTTTAACTACCACTTAGTAGTTTCACTATTCATAAAAAATTTAAGTTTTTCAGAAAAATGCCAAAATTTCACCCTAAGCTATAATTGATATTCCGAATTCAAAAATGATTTCTATTTTACAAAATTCCCAACATATAATTTGCATTAATTAATTTTATAATTAACTTCCAATGTCACAATAAATAGCTTGTTTTTAAGAGATAATAACTATCAAAAGATTAACACTTGTTTTATGTCTGGTGTAAATGTGAAATTGCATCCAATGACCAACATTGTATTGAATTGTAAAAATATATTCTAAATATACTTTAAAACAACTCAACTTAATAATTTATCACTATTAATTATTTCGATTAAAAAAGTTGTTTTTAATTAAAATTTAGTAATTTTCACTATTCATCAGAAAATGAATGTTATCCGAAAAGTACCAAAATTTCACCCTAAGCTAATTTCGATATTACAAATCAAAAAATGAATTCCATTTTGAAAAATAAAATTTAGAAAATTTTGAAAGGTGGTTATTACTATTCATATCGGCTAGTTTTAATAATATTTTAATAGCATATTGTTGTTTAGTGAAACTCGTTATTGCGTACTACACATGCTATAGAGGAAGGTCGCGATTGCGTGTAATGCAAGGCAAGTCAAGGATGTGTGTTGTGCATGCTCCTTTTGGTGTAGCGTACTACACAAGAAATTAGTGAAATTAAAAAGAATATTTTTTCATAAAATCTTGGGCTGTCACATTCTACCCCCCTTAAAATGAATTTCGCCCTCGAAATTCGTCGGGGTTATAAATGGTTTACTATTCGAAAGTTTCTTTAATATAAACCCACATCATAAAAAGGAATACCAAAACCAATATTTAAAAATGAAAGTGTGAAACGTAACGGTTACCCAAATAAACTAATCATTGGGTTTCCACATAGGTGAAAATATTGATATAGAAGAAAAAACTAACCATCATGTTCTGATGGAGAGTGGTAGAGAACATGGCTATGGAAAAGCCAACAATCACAAATCCATAAATTTGTGATGATTTAAGGTACCATCTGATTAATCAGATATAAGAGAACTAGGATAACATTTTTGGTTTTCAAGATCGTTTTCCTAAAGTTGAAGAATTTGAATTAGAATAAATACTTACTTTATATTGGTACAATCTCACTGTTGTTCGTGCCTTGAACAATTTCCACTTCATCTCTTAAATAAATGAAGTTGAATTTGTTATTCATCAAGTGTTAGCAAATCATGTGATAGAATGACGGGTCATTCCATCTGTCTCAAACAAAAGGTTAGAAAAAGTTATTAAATATACATAAGTCATTCTATAGTGACATTAATCATATATGGTTCCTAAAATGGACTTTATAATTCATATATCATATTGCTTAATATAATAAAACTAGTTTCTACTAAACAGGGACTTCCTGTAGGCTAGTGGTAGGTGATAAAGGCCAGTCGCACTTCGGGTGTGGGTTCGATTCCCACAGCCTTGTCCGACGCGATGGGTTGTCGCCCGTCCTGCAGGTTGTCCTTTTTCTAAAACTACATTACTATAACATCCCATCAATAATATCAAAAGAACTTCTATCCTTAAACAATACTAATTTATGTCCAACATAATCCATTATAGTCTTTAGGCTTATCCATAATACTTCAGTCCATTGTCATAATATAGTGAAAACGATTACAAGAGATTTAATACCATCTTTGATCCCCATATATCATAAGATATGTCTTGTTGGTCACATTACAAACATTCAAAGGCCTTAATCATGTATTCTCTTGAATACCCATTGAACCTTAGTGAAAACATGAATGCAGTTAAAAGTTAACACTTTCCACATAACAAAATCCTCAAAATTCTATATACTCAAACCATGATATCACTTAGTCCTTATATCAATCATGAGCTCATGAATACTGCTAAAGATTTCATTTTCTCGTTTTCCCTTCATTATGCACATAATATCTCAATAACTTTGAATACCACATTAGACCAATACATAAATATTCCAATTCTCCATGATACAACATTATTTTGGAGTCCCATTACATAAACACCTAATCATTCCACCACATCATTGTCATATTCAACAATTCCAATACTGATCGCATGTGACTTCCCTTTGTCCTTTGCCTTAAGCGGTTGCTCATGTCGATCATCACTAACCCTTGGATTAGGGAATTTATTTTCATAATGCCCCATTTCCTTTCACTTGAAGCATTGAAGTGTTGGTGGTGCGTTCTCTGCAGTGTTTGCTTTATTCACATCATTAGAATCCCTTTTTCCATTACTTCGACACTCAGCTGCTCGATGACCTTCTTTTCCACACTTAAAAAATTTTCTAGTCCCTTTAAGACAATCTCCACCATGCTTCTTTCCACACTTTGTGCATAAGGAAACATTCATCTTCTTTTCACCATTATTTTGAGATTTCTCCTTGAACTCCATCTTTCGTTTCTTGTCAAAACCATGAGATGAATACGTAACACCAACTTCCATATCTACCTTGACAGCACAACGCACAATTTCTTCATAGCTACTGAAGTCTCTTATAGCTAATTCCCTTCGAAGACTTGGTTTTAAGCCACTAAAAAATCGATCAACTTTACTTTCAGGTTGGATGATAAATCCAGATGCATACCTTGCAAGCCTTGTAAAATTTTCTTCGTATATACCAACAGATTCATCATCCTTTTTCTTTAGTTCAAGAAACTCCTTCTCCATCTTTGTTCGAAGAATACGAGGAATGTACTTATTGAAAAATAAGTTCTTGAACTCGTCTCATTCCATTGACTGAATTTCATCTCTTTGCCTCGTATTCTTGATAAGATTCCACCATTGACCAGCTTCACCTTCCAAACGATATACTGCTAATATGACTTTATCATGTTCAACCCATTGAAGAACATAAAATATCTTTTCAGCAGTACTGATCCATTGTTCAGAAACAAGTGGATCAGAAGACCCACTGAAAGAAGGTGGACGTTGCCTCATGAAGGACTCAGTAGAATATTGTTCCCTTCTCTTCTCATTTGGAAGTCCAAAATGATTCATAGCTTGAGTAAGTATAGAAATAAGATTTTGCACTCCATCTCCCATAACATTTGTTTATTCAGGAGGACAATCATTGCATTGTCCATTGCATTGATCAACACGGTTCCTTCGGGTTCCAGCCATCGTCTAAAACCCAAAAATAATAGCGTAAGAGGAAAAAATCATGCTAGGGAAAACAAATAATAAAGGGGGAGTACCTTCAATATCTAACATCTTAGGTTTAATTCTATGATTGTTAGCGTAATTCTAGTACAATAACCTATACGTATACTTAACCTTAGGGACATCCCTAGACATACCTTAGAAAAATCTCTAGGGATCTCACTAACATTTTCGTATCCTAGTTTCCAAAGCTTGACTAAACCTTTCCTCTGATACCAACTGTAATGACCCGATGCCTGATGTACATGGTCATTACATTAAATTTGCGGAATACTTAGTACATAACAAAACACACACACACAAGGATCGTAATAGTTTAGTGTCTTTGGAAACTCGGAATATATTCTTCTAATCCTGGTGAAAGATCATCAACATCTCCCATAAAGATCTTTCTTTTTTTATACCTAAAACATTTCTTTATATCCTGGGGAAAAGAAAACATAAAAGGGTGAGCTCAAATGCTCAGTAAGGGTAAACAAAAGAAATATCAATCACATCATATACATAAAAACATAGATTTTGGAAATCATAACCTGCAAAAGAGATCATAATATCATAACATGGGATAAATCATAGAAGTGAAATGTAATCCCAATAATCATAACTTAAAACATGAAACTTTGTGGAATACACACAAAATCATATAGAATCATTTTTTGTTAGTCAAGACTCATTTCCAAGACTATCTTAGTGGACAAAGTCCTTTTCTGAACCGAGTCACCCTCGTTTCAGTCCTGTTTCACTGAACTGGTATAACCTACCATTCCAGCCATGTCTATCTCATGAGATATAAAATCTTTACCCAATGCATTGGGGGGAGATATAGGTCCCACCCATCTCATAATGATACCATTCTTATGTGTGCCACAAAATCATAAATCATACATCATTGCATAACCCATGAAATAAAATGGGATTCATAAACATCATGCCATCACAATCCATAAACAATTGATATCATTTCATCATAAGAAAATTGAAACCATTTAAATCATAGAGACATTTTACATGAAACATACATATCAAATAATGTCATCTTATATGGAAAATTGTTTTGAGAAAAACACTTGAAATGAATTCTTGAGGAAAATATCCTTTCTTCTTTAAAATCATTTTATTTTCACAAAATTCCACGCAATTTTAAACGATAAGGGTTTTGTTGGAAATAATCATGCAATATTGTAGAGAAAGCTTCTTGAAAATGAGGTGTTATGAAACCGTAAAAAAATCCGTTCATGCCGTATAAGTTAAAAATAACATTCTCCTAGTACTTTTGTCGGAAAAGTCAAAAAGTACCTTATATGGTAACCAAAGGAAAGATTCCATTCATAAAATGTGGTAAAAAGTCAATAAAGGGTAAAAATGACTTTAAACATTCATGGAATAATGGTAAAAAATTTATAAAAACATTTTTTCGAAAACATGGTCATGGATGATAAACGTAACCCCAGTAAATACTTACGTATAAGCAATCTCAGATAAAAATGAGATTGAAATTTTATCCCTTACCTTAGGTACGACATGCTTTGTAAGTGTCCGAACCTCCTGTATAATGATTTAAATAATGTTATTGACTTATTACAGAATCATATTCATTGTTATGATATCATATATGGTTCACTTATGACTTTATATTACCCGTTCTTTTGTAAATTCCATGTTAAAGAAGCGTTTTGGGTAAAATTGTTTCATTTGTCGTCCGTGTTTTGACTTGTAATTATTCATATGATTACTTAGATCATGATTACTTAATTCCAGAATATAAAACATGATTTATATATATATATTCAGAATATACATATATATAATAAATCAGTAAATGGAAAGAAATACACCATTCATGGAGACGGTAGTCCGTACGTACGCATGAACGCTGTTTTCGTTTCCTTATTCAATTGAATGGAATTAAGTAGATGACATAAATATAAATAAATCCAGTATCATTATTATGTCATATATTTCATTATTACTTACTATATATACTTTATAATCATTCATGAATGGTTAATCATTGAGAATGAATCTCATCGCGTCGTGGAGACGGTAGTCCGTACGTACGCACGAGCGATGATATCTTTCCCATGGTCGTGGAATTGTGTTGAAGTGTATGTATACTATTTCAGTAACAATATCACTTTATAATAATAATATATAGTTACTCATTACACCATTATACCCATCCAATTACTGTGGTGGCGGAAAATAGATTACACCATGGCGTGGAGACGGTATTTTGTACGTACGCACGCGCGGTGATTTCCTTTTTCCGTAGGATGGATAGAAGGTTAATTAGAGTTGTTTAATATTTATAATAACATATGAGTATATAAGAAATACTGATGTTATTACTTTATCATGAAACAACTAAATAAGAAGAAGTTGAAGAAGAAATAAATTGAAAATGATCGGTAGTGGATATTACCTCTTTTTTACGCGCCTTCACTTAACCTCCACTTAAAGAACTAAGGATGGTCTTTGAAGAGGACCCAGACCTATAGGATGATACTAGGGAAGTGGAGAAGAGATTTTGGCAGGGTATGGCCGAGCTTGAATGCTCAAATTGGTGTGAGGAGGAGATGGAGGAGGTGCCCTTTTATAAGGGAGGAGAGGGGCATCTTAGGAAAATCTCAAAATATTATTTTATATTAAGGTCAAATTCGGTTTATAATGGTTCCAAATGGTCTTATTTCGAAGATAAAGTGGGGATGGGTCTAAATCCTCTCATACAATAGGATTTAGACAAGTTTAGGTTATTATTGTATCCTTATCAATTAGATTTATCTCTAAGTTATATAATTTAACTTTTACCGTGTCTTTTTGTTTTCTTACACTATATTGTTAATAAAGTTACTATATGAAGCCAAAACAACCCCAAGTTGTTTATTATTAATATATATATCCTTATCTAAGTCATTTGGCCGAACCTTAGATTTTTAGGAATTAATTAACAATTAATAATATAATATTTGTTTTAAAAACTAATTTATGTCAATTTTGACACTATTTGGTACATGATTTTTATGAAATTTCTAACAGAATGATAAGTTCGAACCAAGTTACTTACATGAACAATAACATGTCATATTAAGCTATAAAATTATTTTATGTCATAAAAAGTCTCAAATTACATTTATTTTGGCATTTAAAACATCAATTATGTTAATATTTTCTTAAAAAGGTAATTACTGCATCATCGTTGTGTCATAAATAAATTAAATTATTTAAAGTATAAAAATTACAAATAAAATATAATTATATAGGAAAAAATGTTATCTTTCTAATGGATATTTATAGTTGAAATTATATTATGTATAACCCTATATTAAAAATGTTTTAGTAAATAAACGTTGATTTTAACTCTTTTAACTCTTCTTTGAATTAAATAATAATAAATGTCCTAATCTAATTCAAGTGGGCCTAAATGATAATATTTTACACTTAAGTTTGTTTTTGGTCGAGATAAACTTGTCCAATAGGATTAGGACATGTTTTAGGGTAATATTAATATCATTTTTACCCTTAATTACCCTATTTACTTTTAACCGTGGTAAATAAAAGTAAAAAGTTACTATTCACCAAAAAATATTTTCATCTCATTGAACCACATTTTACTTACTCACATCAACCGTGTCTCTCGGATTTTTGAAATTCCATTCACAGTAGCGATAAAATTAAGATTTATAAAAAAATTAATTTTTTTAACTACCACTTAGTAGTTTCACTATTCATCAAAAATTGAAGTTTTTCAGAAAAATGCCAAAATTTCACCCTAAGCTATAATTGATATTCCGAATTCAAAAATTATTTATATTTTAAAAAATTCCCAAAATATAAGTTGCATTAATTAATTTTATAATTAATTTCTGTTGTCACAATAAATAGCGTGTTTTTAAGAGATAATAACTATCAAAAGATTAACACTTGTTTTATGTCTGGTGTAAATGTGAAATTACATCCAATGAACAACATTGCATTGAATTGTAAAAATATATTCTAAATATACTTTAAAACCACTCAAATTAATAATTTATCAATATTAATTATTTCGATTAAAAAAGTTGTTTTTAATTAAAATTTAGTAATTTTCACTATTCATCAGGAAATGAAAGTTATATGAAAAGTACCAAAATCTAACCCTAAGCTAATTTCGATATTACGAATCCAAAAATTAATTCCATTTTGAAAAATGATATTTACAAAATTTCAAAAAGTGGTTATTACTATTCATAACGGCTAGTTTTAATAATATTTTAATAGCATATTGTTGTTTAGTGAAACTCGTTATTGCGTACTACACACGTTATCGAGGAAGGTCGCAATTGCGTGTAATGCAAGGCAAGTCAAGGATGCGTGTTGTGCAGCTCCTTTTGGTGTAGCGTACAACACAAGACATTAGTGAAATTAAAAAGAATATTTTCTCATAAGATCTTGGGCTATTACAAACACTGAGCTTCTATTAACAGTATAAGAAGTTTCATTCAAACCTTATTTGTATAAAGACCTATTACAACAGCCTCTAATAGGAGAACTGATGATCCACAAAAATTAAGATCGATCATATTGGTCATGTGATATGAAATTGTATAATTTTGATAAGGTGAGTGGAGAGTTTGCAGAAGGACCAAAATCTGGATGTAGGGGGAACATAGGGGAGATAAGGATATGTCTACCTCCTTTACACGATGCTAAGGTTTCTGATGGACCACTAACTGAACCAACTCATTGATGTATTGGGAGATGTGGTATATTGTATCTCGTAGGGAACCAAATCTACACATATGGACTACCCGTCATTAGTGGCCTTAAAATCCTAGGAGTCTATGTAACGCCCCAAGCCCAGTTACCCAGGGTCGGTGCTTTATTACATAACATTGGAATTATACAAGGAATAATGTCCAGAAAGACCTATCAGTTTAGTATTATTTGAAACAAGATACATACATAAGTTCAACATTACTACTTGAAAAGAAATACAACACTAATTTATTCCATTATAAACATCCAAGCCTCCTAGATTATGAATGTAAGTCACTCATAAATAACTTCTTTATATCCTAGGAAATTGGAACATAATAAAAGGGTGGCCTCAGATTCTTATTAAGGGTATGAAATATAGTAGAAGATAACATATATATTTGGGATGATGAATAATTAAAAACACATGCCTTTTCAAATAATAAACATGAAAATTTTATGGTAGGAATATGAGATGAGTAAATAATGCCTTAATAAAACATATTCATGGGTATTATACTAGTAAAATATCTATAAGAACCATTATTATTATTTTCATAATGAGGGAATGTATAATATTGGACATTCTGAAAACATTTTGTTAAGGCCTCGGCCAAGAAGCCTAAAAATAATTAAGGCCTCGGAAAAAACGATATATCAAATTGGTAATGGCCTCATCCAATTCCACTTATAATTGTCTTATGAGACCTACCGAATCATCGAGGATCTATATCGGACTCTACCCATCACATACTAAGACCAATACATTCCTCATATGAAAAGTTTGAAACATAACATAAACATTCATATAAAAAATAACATATGAAATGTAAATACTTTAACTATAAACAATGAATGGTATAAAAGTATCTCATACACAGTCAAACATATCAAAAAACCTTCAATAAAATATGGAAGATTTGTATCATAATAAATCAACTTCAAACAAGTATAAAATCCATCAAAGAATGTTGACATAGATGAAAAGAAATCTATTTGAATGAAATACCTCATTCTATTTTGAAATTATTTAAGAGTCACTTAATTATAAAAGAAAACATTTATTTTAAAAATAATATTATATGATTATAAGAGAATCATTGATGATGTTAAAAAGTAATAAAATAGTCGCACATTCCGTATAAGTTAAAAAAACATTCTTACCTTATTTTTGTTGAAAAGGTCATAAGGTACCTTGTTTGGAAAACGACAGAAAGAATCCTTTCAAAAAATATAAGGTAAAATAAGATTCTAAATGACTTTAAAATATAGTCGAGTAAATATTAAAAATGTTTTGAAATATATTTTTAAGAAAACATAGATTTCAATGATAAAGAGGTCCCAATAGATACTTATGTAAAGACAACCACGGATAAAAAAGAGATTTTGAAATTAACCCTTACCTTGTACTTTTCCATATTCAATGGTATGTTAACCACCTGTATAATAGTTAAAAAATTGTAATTTAAGTACACAATAACATTATACATATATATGATATCATATATTATCTTATAATATTACTTTGTTAATAATATTTTAGTAGTATCATTATTTCAGGTGTTAACTAATTCATTTTCCTTTATATTATTGGTTAAGTAAGCCATGTTTGTTATGGATAAGATGTATTTGATTATTATAATGATTGATATTATTCTCATAAACATTATTTTTAATCATAGAACAAAAATTATTCTTGAATGATTTCGATGGGGAATGAATCTCATCGCATTCGTGGAGACGGTATTCCGTACGTACACACGATCGACAATATCATTATATTGATGGAAAAATCGTATGTAATTGGATGGTATATCATATATAAAGAATAATTAACATTTTATTTTTCTTATTTAAATCATTTATACTCATTATTATACCCATCCAAATAATGAAGTGTTTGAATAACAAACTACACCACGGCGTAGAGACGGTAATTCGTACGTACACACGTATGGTGACTTTGTCATTTATAGGATGGATACAATAATGAATATGGTTGTATCATTTTTATAATAAAATAAAAGTATATATAAGATACTGGAGTTATTATTTTAGAATGGAAACAACAAATAAAGGTAATGTGGAAGAAGAAAAGAACTTGAAAGAGGTGATGAAATATTTACCAATTCTTTGGGTTCTTCCTTTTGATTTGATCAAATGGTCTCTTTAAGGTGGATTTTTGACCAAAGGATGGACTATTGGATTAATGGAGGAATTTTGGTAGTATATTTTGGCATGGGTTGGCGGAGCCAATATTATTTGGATGTGTGAAATTAAGAGAAGTGGAATTTCCCTTTTATAAGTGAGGTGGGGGTCACTTTAGAAAAAGATGGAAATATTATTTAATATAAAAATTATTTTCTATTTATAATGGATCCAAAATGATTTATTTAAAGTATATGTTGGGAATGGTTCTAAAACCTCTCAACCAATAGGTTTTAGACTGGTTTAGTTCATCATATTATCCTTATCTTTTAGATTTAACTCTTAGTTAAATAGTTAGAAATTTACCATGTCTCTTTTTATTTTAATATTATATGGTTAATAAACATACAATAACAAGCCAAGAAAACCCCACAGGGTTAATTATTAATATATATAAATATATCAATGTCCTTTGGCCAAACCATATATTTTTATAAATATTATATCAATTAATAATATAATATTTGTTTTAAAAACTCAATTATGTCATTTTTGACACTATTTAGTATTTGATTTTCTAAAAAGCCATAAAAACATTATCACTTAAAATATAATTTATTTAACCAACCCTAACATGACATATTAACCTATAAAATTAGTTTAATTCATAATAATTATCAATTTACATTTATTTGGATATTTATAATATCAATTATTTTAATATTTCATTAACATGTTAATTACTGCATCATGATTGTGTCATAAATAAATTAAATTTTATAACGTATTAAAATTATAAAAAAATAAAATTTTTTAGGAAATAATTTTATCTTTCTAATTATTATTTATAGTCTAATTTATATTGTGTTTAGATCTTTATTAAAAATGGTTTATTTATTAAAATTTGAATTTAACGCTTTTAACCCTACTATAAATAAAATAATAATAAATGTTCGAATCTAATTCATGTTGACCAAAGAGGATCATATTTTATTCCATTGGTTTTTTTTGGTCAAATTAAACTTATCCAATAGAATTAGGAATTTTTTATTGTAATTAGGATATCATTTTTACCCTTATTACCCGATTTATTTTCAATCGTGGTTAATAAAAGTCAAAAGTTAGTATTCACTAAAAATTATTATCATCTTATTGAACAACATATTATTTGATGATATTAACCATGTCTCTCTGATTTTTTAAATTCAACTATAAGAATAGGTAATATTATGTTTTATACAAATTTGAAAATTCTCCTAAGAGGTGGGTAAAAGACGTTAAAATTTCAATAAAATATTTATATATCTGAACTTATTATAAAATGACTCAAATGAATTACATTGAACGTATATAAGTATTATGTATCTATTTTGACCTAAAATATATTTAAATAAAATATATAATTATTTAAATAAAAATTGAATTTTAACCAATAATGTGGTGTTTTTAACTATTCATCCAAAATTGATTGTTTTCAGAAAAATACTAAAATTTCACCCTAATCAAATTTTGATATTCTGAATTTCAAAATGAAGTCCATTTTGAATAATAAAATTTATAAAACTTAAAAAGTGGGAATTACTATTCATAACAGCTAGTTTGATTGGCCATAGTGTGTTAGAATCACGAAGTTGCGTATAATAAAAGCTATTGCGTTATTCAAAGGGAAACGTACCGTGGAAGCTTGAAGTGTTTCATTCTGCCCTCCTTCAAATAATTTCATCCTTGATGTTTCTATAATACTACCACAAAAAAATATTCGGGAGGTTCTTCATCGTAAGTTCTCATTCCCACGTTGCCCTTTTCATCTTATGGGTTTTCCATAGAACTTTTACCAGATGAGTCATCTAGTTTATCAGCACTTGTTCTTATGTATCACGAATTTTAATAGGCTCTTCACAATAAGACAGATTAGGTTCCAGTTCAATTTCCTCATAAGTGAGTACTTGCATTGGGTCAGGCATGTATTTTCTCAATATTGATACATGGAACACAACATGAACTTTGGAGAGACTTGGAAGCATTTCCAAAGGATAAGATTAAAATCCAATTAGTTATAGAATTTTTAAAGGTATGATGTACTTGGGACTCAATTTACCCTTCTAACTGAAACATATAACAACCTTCCATGGAGATACCTTCAAGAAAACGTGATCTCCTACTTAAAATTCAAAATCCTTCCTTTGGTTATCTGCATTGCTCTTTTTCCTACTTTGAGCTACTTTGATGTGGGTTTGCATAACCTACACCTTTTACATTGTTTCCTCAACAAAAGCAGGGCCTACAAATTTTCTTTCACCAACATTATCCCAACAAGTAGGTGTGCAACATCTCTTTCCATATAATGATTCATATGGTGCCATCTGAATACTTGAATGGAAGCTATTGTTATAGGAAAATTCTTCCAGAGGAAAATATTTCTCCCACATACACTGGATGTCAAGTGATCAAGATCTCAACATTTCTTCTCAGGTTTGAATATTCTGTTCTGATTGTCTATCAGTTTGAGGGTGGTAGGCAGTGCTCAAATGAACTTCAGTATCCAAGGCCATCTAAAGACTTTTACAAATTATTTATGTAAAATGGGGATAAAAATCAAAAAAAATCGATAGGGGTACTCCATGAAGTCTTAGTACTTCATTAATAAATAGTCTTTCCGTACATTCAAGTGGTAAATCATCTCTTATATAAGGAAAATGTGCTGACTTGGTAAGAAGATCAACATTGATCCATATTTCATCATTCCTTCTAGGATTCTTTGGTATCCCCATGACAAAGTCCATCATAATATTATCTTATGTCCACTCAGGTATGGGAAGAGGTTGCATTGCTTTTTTGGATTATGGCCTTCCAACTTTCATTTGTTGACAACCCATATATCTCGACACAAAATCAGCAATCTCTTTATTCATGTTGTCCCACCAAAAATGTTCTTTCAAATCTCTATACATATAGTACTACTAGAGTGTATAGAAAAATTGGATATATGAGCATCATCCAACAATTACCCTTTTTAGATTAGGTATATCAAGAACACAATGTATCTTCCCAAATTTAAAAATTCCATCATTATATACGAAGTCGATCAATCTCCCATTGTTCACAGCTTCTATTTTCTTTTGAAATTCCTCATCATCAGTATGAGAAGTTTTTATCGTTTCAGGTAAAGATGGTTTGGAAACCAATTGAAAAAGAATTTATGTTTCACCTTTCATGGCTATTCCCATATCCATATTTACTAGATCCATGAAAATAGGATCCCTTTCAACTTTATCTTGTTCAAAACTCCAGGATCCTTTCTACTCGAAGCATCTCCCACCATATTTGCCTTCCCCGTATGGTAGTGTATAGTGTAATCATAATCATTGAGTAGTTAAAACCATTTTCATTGCCTCATGTTGAGTAATTTCTATGAGAAAATATACTTTAAACTCTTGTGATCAGTGTAAATCACACATTTTTCACCATATAGATAGTGTCTCCATATCTTTAGAGCGAGGATTATAGCTTCTAAATCAAGATCATGAGTTGGATATTGTTTTCTCATGAATTTTTAGCTACCGTGATGTATAGGAAATAACTCTATCATTATTCATAAGGACACAACCATGTCTTTTCTTTAAAGAAGTACTATAATTAACAATGTCATTGTTCCCAGATGGTAGAGTCAAGATAGAGGCATTAACTAATCTTCTCTTCAATTCATCAAAGCATTATTCACACTCTTTTGTCCAAAAAAATTAACTCTTTTACCTGTGATCTTGGTTAATGGGTTAGCCAACTGGGAAAAATTCTGGAACAAACGTAAATAATAACCTACTAAACCAATAAAATAGTGTTCCTCAGTTATACTCATCAGTGTGGGCCATTCTTGGATTTCCTTGGTCTTTGATAGATCAATAGAGATTCCTTCCTCAGAGACCATATGGCTAAGAAAATAAATCTTCTTAATCCATAATTAAAACTTGCTAAACATCCCATATAATTAATTTCTTCTAAGAGTCTTTAGGATAATGTGCAAGTGATTTTCATGATCTTCATAGCTTTTTTATTAGACCAAGATATCATCAATAAATACCACTACAGATTCATCAAGATATTCTTTGAAATATATATTCATTATATCCATGAAGACAAAGGGTGCATTAGTCAATCCAAAATATATTACTGTAAACTCATAATGCCTGTACCTGGTTCGAAATGTTGTTTTCAGAATGTCTTCCTTCTTCACACACAGCAGATGATATCCAAATCGAAGGTCAATCATTGAAAAATATTGAGCTCCATGACGTTGGTCGAATAAATCATCCATGTGAGGTAAGGGATACTTGTTCTTTGTTGTTATAACATTGATCTCCCTGTAGTCAATACACAACCTCATAGATTTGTCTTTCCTCTTAAAAGGGACAAGGGATCTCTATGGAGAAACACTAGGGAGAATAAATCCCTTTTTACTCAATTAATCTAGTTGTTTATTTAGTTCAACTAATCCCACAATGGCTATTATATATGGGGTCTTTGATATGAGCCTTGAGCAAGGAATTAAATCAATGGAAAACTCAATTTCTCATTCTGGAGGATGTCTAGGTAAATCCTCTGGAAACACATCAACATATTCAAACACAAAAGGTACGTCCTCTATTCGAACATTATTTTCCTCACCCATAATTTTTTCTTTCTCATCCCCCCCAATAATTGAATTTAGTATAGATACTGGGGGTGGATCTAGATAAGAATAAGATGGTGACATTTCTACTCTAAAGATAAGGTACTTCTTATCATCATCAAAAATGGTCACCTCCTTCTTCTTACAGTAAATTTTCGCATCATGGTCTGAAATCCAATCCATAAAAATGATTATATCAAATTAAATCATGGGTATGATGATTAGATCAACTGATAAATATAATTTATATGCCCTAATGTGAACTTATTCACAAAACATTGTTTTGATGATACTTTCCTGTGAAAAGGTTGAAACATAACATAAAAAATTCGTATTAAAAATAGTATATGAAATTACAATACATTAACTATAAACCATGAATGGTATAAAAATAAAACATCCACAATCAAACATATCAGAAAACCTTCACTACAATATGGAAGATTTTAATCATAATAAATCACCATCAAACATGTTTAAAATCTATCAAAGGATGCTGAATCATTTCGAGTCTCGCTCAAAGCGATGTTTTCGGGTTTTAACCCTAGGTACATCTGTTCCAGAGTTGAATCTACCTACTCATATCTAGATAGGGATGTATTTCTTGGAAAAATCACAAATTATCTACAGTACCAAAATTCTAGGAAGTTCTTCTATAGTAATCCCCAAAGTCTATCTTAGGATAGTGTTCTCTAATCAGAGTTTTTAGGAATTTATATTCCAAGGTTTGTACTAAAAATCCTTTGATACCAATGGTAATGCCCTGACCCCAGTTACCTAGATTCGGTGCTTTATTACATAAAATCGGAATTATATAAGGAATCATGTCCTAATAGACCGATTAGTTGAGTATTACTGGAAACAAGATACATACATAAGTACAACATTAAAACTTGAAAAGAAATATAACACTAATTTATTCCATTAGAAACATCCAAGCCTCCTAGATTATTCCTAAAAGTCACACATTACTAACTTCTTCATATCCTGGGAAAATGAAACATTAGAAAGGTATGATCTCAACTACTAAGTAATGGTAATCAATACAAGAGAAGATAACCTAAACATTTGGCATGATGACTAAATTAAAACACATGCCTTTTCAAATAATTAACACAAAAACTTTATCGTAGGAATATGAGGTTAGTAAATAATGACATAATAAAACAAAGTCATGGGTATTCTACTAGACGAATAACCACATGAACAATCATTATTATTTTCATAATGAGGGAATGTACAATTTCGTAAATTCTAAAACATTTTTTTAAGTCCTCGGCCAAGACGTCTATAAATGGTTAAGGCCTCAGCCAAAAACATATATCAAATTGGGAAAGGCCTCAGCCAATTCCATGTCTAATTGTCTCATGAGACCTACTGATGCATCGAGGAGCTATAGTGATCTCCACCCATCACATAATAAGTTCAATACATTCCTCATATAAAAAGATTGAAACATAACATAATAATTCGTATTAAAACTACCATATGAAATTCCAATACATTAACCATAAATGATGAATGGTATAAAAATAACACATCCATAGTCAAACATATCACAAAACCTTCAATACAATATGGATGGTTTTTATCGTAATAAATCACCATCAAACATTTTTAAAATATATCAAAAGATGCTGACGTAGATGAAATGAAAACTATTTGAAAGAAATATCTCTTTCTATTTTGAAAACATTTAAGAGTCACTTAATTATAAAAGAAAAAAACTATTTTGAAAATATTCTTATATGCTTGTATGGGAAGATTTTATGATGTTATAATGGTGGAAAATAGTCGCACTCTCCGTATAAGTTAAAAATTTATCACCTTAATTTTGTCGAAAAAGTCATAATGTACATTGTTTGGAAAATGAGAGAAAGACTCCTTTCAAAAAATATAAGGTCAAACAATGTTGTAAATTAATTTAACTTATATTCTATTAAATAGTAAATATGTTTTGAAATACTTTTTTAAGAAAACATGGATGTGAAATATAAAGTGGTCCCAGTAGAATACTTACGTATAAACAACCTCAGATAATAAAGAGATTGTAAAATTAACCCTTACCTTGTACCTTTCCATAGTATATGGCATGTTAACCTCCTGTGTAATAGTTAAAACATAGTTATTAAATTATAAAAAAATATATACATAATTATGATATCATATATGATCTTATAATACTGCTTTGTTAATAATATTTTAGTAGTATCATCATTTCGGGTGTAAACTGATTTATTTTCCTTTATATGAATGTTTATGTAATCCATGTTATTTATGGATTTGATGTATTGGATTCTTATGCAGAATTATATTATGTTCATAAACAATATTTTATATTATAAAATGAAAAAATTTCTTGAATTATTTCAATGGGGAATGAATCTCATCGCGTTCGTGGAGAAGGTAATCCGCACGTACGAACGAGCGACAATATCATTATATTGATGGAGAAATAGTATGTAATTGAATGGTATATCATATATACATAATCATTATCATGTTATATTTATTATCTTCATTAGTTATACTCATTATTATACCCATCCAAATAATTAATTGTTTGAATAACAAACTACACCACGATGTGGAGACGACAATCCCTACGTACGCATGTATTGTGACTTTATCATTTATAAGATGGATAGAATAATGAATATGGTTGTACAATTTTTATAATTTCATCATAGTATATATAATATACTGGAGTTATTATTTTATAATGGAAACAATAAAGAAAGAGTAAGTGGAAGAAGAAAAGAACATGAAATAGGTGATGAACTTTTTTCCACTTTTTCGGGTTCTTCTTTTTAATTTGATCAAAAGGGCTCCTTAGGTTGGATTTATGACCAAAGGAAGGCCTCTATGATAAAAGGGATTAAATTTTGGAGGATATTTGGGAAAGGTTGGGCATATAAAAAAGGATTTTGATGTGTTGAATTAAGAGAAGTGGAAGTATCCTTTTATAAGAGAGGTGAGGGTCAATTTAGGAAAAGATTGAAATATTATTTTATAATAATTTTTTTTCGGGTTCTAATGTATCATAAATTAATCCTTAAAGGGTAGGGTGTTGATGGGTTGACAAACTCTCAACCAATAGGTTTTAGACAGGTCTAGGTCATCATATTAACCTTATCTTTTAGATTTAACTGTTAGTTAAATTGTTTAACATTTACCATGTCTCTTTGTATTTTTATATTATATAGTTAATAAACTTATTATAACAAGAAAAGAGAACCTCATGTGGTTCATTATTAATATATATATCCTTATCTAAGTCCTTTGGACGATCATTATATTTTTATGAATATTATATCAATTAATAATGTAATCTTTTTTTTAAAAACTCAATTATGTGAATTTTGACACTATTTAGTATTTGATATTTTTGAAAGCCATAAATATTTATAACTTTGAATAAAATATATTTACCCAACCCTAACATGTCATATTAACCAATAAAATTAATATAAATCATCATAAGTTTCAATTTACATTTATTTGGATATTTAAAATATCAATTATTTTAATATTTCATTAATAAGGTAATTACTGCATCATCATTGTGTCGTAAATAAATTATATTATATAATATCTAAAAATTATAAATAAAATATAATTATGTATGAAATATTTTTAGCTTTAAAAGTAATATTTATAGACGAATTTATATTGTGTATAACCCTATCCTAAAAAGGTTTAGTTATGAAACATTGAATTTAACTCTTCCAACTCTTCTTTAAATAAAATAATAAAAAATGTCATAATCTAATCCAAGTGGACCAAAGATGATCCTATTTTATTCCTGAGGTTGTTTTTGGTCGAATTATACTTATCCAATAGAATTAGGACTTGTGTTAGGGTAATTATGATATCATTTTTACCATTAAATACCAAATTTACTTTTAATCATGGTAAATAAAAGTCAAACGTTACTATTCACAAAAAATTATTTTCATCTTATTGAACCAAATTTACTTACTAATATTAACCGTGTTTCTGGTATTTGTAAAATTCAAGTCACACAAGAGGTAAAATTAAGTTTTATACAAATTTTCAAATGCTCCTAAGAGGTGGGTAAAAGACTGTAAAAGTTCAATACAATTTTTATATATTTAAACTTATTATAAAATGACTCCAATGAATAAAACTGGACATATATAGGTATTTTGAATATATTTTTACTTAAAATAAATATAAATAAAATAAATAATTTTTTAAATAAAAACGTTAGTTTTTACTATTATTTCATTATTTTTTACAATTCAAAATAAATTGAGTGTTTTCAGAAAAATACCAAAAATTCACCATAAGCTGATTATGATATTCCTAATTCAAAAATGATTTCCATTTCGAAAAATTAAATTTTAAAAATTTTAAAAATTTTGTATTACTATTCACAACAGCCAGTTTGATTTGTTGTAGTGTGTTATAATCATGAAGATGTGTACAATGCAAGATATTATATTATTCAAGGGGAAACATGTCGTGGAAGCTTGGAGTGTTACAGTCTATCTTTTAGAGTAGTAAGGAGATACATGGAGGTGGAATCGAAGGAGTGGGATCGACCCTGTCGCTTCCAGTGGCCAATAGATCTGCTGAAGGACACATATCTGAAGTTCTTTTTCTATCTATATTTCATCCACCAAAATTATAATTAGAATAGATTTTTTAATAAAAAAATAGTTGTTAAAGGATAAAATAATCCATGATCCAAATATAATTTAACATACTTAATAATCCTCTTAAAATACATAATGTGATTTCCCATGGGTTCATTTTGAAATATAGAACACATGAAAACTGAAATAAATCATCCTTATAAGATGTTAAGTATAAAAAAATTCCAATCATTCCTTTATAAATTTGAAAATCAAAAGATTTTCCAAATATATCTACTTCTGATATAAATATGGTACACATGAGGGAATTTTCTCTTTTATAAGAGTATAAAACAAATCATGTTACTAAATATATATAAAACAATGAATGATTTTGATAAACAACATCATTTATTTAAAATATTTCTAAAGCGAAGAAGAATTTATATTCCCCCAGCATACTCATATAAAATTAAAAATTAATTAATTTTGAGAATTCAAAATATTTTGATATGAATATCAAAAAATAATTTCATCTATGTAAATTTTCTTAATAAATATATCATTACCAATTTTTTAATAAAAAATGTAAGATCAACATTTCCCATCTCAATTTTTTAAACAAAACATTTAAACCTTCGATAATAAGATATAAGTGTATGTTTCAAACTATATAAATCTGCCAATAGTTTTAAAAAAATACGATTTTATAATTTAAAAAACGATGTGGTTGTCTATAAAAACTTCTTTAAAAATGTGACCATTTAGAAAGGAACATTGGACATTCATTTTAAATAATTTATATACATAAAAGTATAATAGGCTTGATTTATTTTAATTGATTCTAAAATAGAAATAGTATAAATAAGAATATTGAAAACCATTTCTTTATTCTTGAAAATAGCATTGATAAAATAATATATCTTTATTTTATACAATATTTACAGATTCCTCATGATTGTCTATAAGGATCCATTTTTCCTTAAAAATATAAGTATCATATTGTTGAACATCTAATATCCCCACATTATTTATATTAACTCAACCTAACTTATCTTTAATTTCATAGATCCATTTAGAACCATTTAAAGCTTCCTTAATATTCTTAATAATAAAATCTGAACTAAAATATTCATAAGAACAAAAATTCATAAAATATTTTCTAGTTTGAATATTTGAATCTACATTTTAAATAACATTATTTATAGGATGGTCTCTAAGAGTCTTTCAAGATTTTTTAATAATAGATTCATATTTATAAGAAATATTATCCCCCTTAACATGTATATCTTTATCTTGAGAACATTCCTCTTCATATCTAAAATCAGTGAATTCATCCTTATACTGATGAATATCACCATCTATTTTATTTAATAAATTTTTATAAAAAATAACTTGAATTGATTCTTCAATAACCATGGTTATTGTTTTATACTATATATTCCTTATTATTATTTGAATATCCAAAAAATATTCCTTCGTCATATTTTTAATCAAATTTATTGAAATCATCTTTTTTATTTAGAATGAAAAATTTACACCCAAATACACTAAAATGTCCATTTTTAGGTTCCCGCCTTCCTAATATCATAAGATTTCTTTTACAATAATCTTCTTAAGATAATTCTATTTTTAACATAATTAGATATAATAAATTAGTCATATTTAAAATATTTAGGTAAATTAAGCTCATTTAACATGGCCTTATCTATTTATTGAGGAGTTTTATTTCATCATTCTACTACACCATTTTTGTGTAGTTTTAGGGGATGGAATATTATAAAAATACCCATTTTCTTCACAATAATAGATAAATTCCTTATTCTGTAATTCACAACCAATGACTCTTCTAATTTATTTAGTTATTTTGTTTCCCTTTTTGAACCAATTTATAAAAAGTGATAAACATAGATGAAGTCTTAGGTTTAATAGTAAGAAAATAAACCAATATGTCTCTAACAAAATCATAAATAGTGATAAAAAAATATCTCTTACCAGCCAAACTAAGAGGTTTGATAGTAAAAAATAAATCCAAATTAAGAAGATCAAGAGGAATTATATTTTTTACATCCTTAAATGACATGAAACAACTTCTTGGTTTTTTACCTTTTATATGGGATTCACGAACAAAGGTGTTGTAAATTTTATGTAATGGTAAATGTATAATTATTTTGTACATAGACATATTGTAAATCAAACTAAAATTATCACATCCCAATCTACTTCCCTAAAATATTCTCATATTTCATATCATTTAAACATTTTATATTTTGTTCAATTAATTGAGAAAATCTAGTTGAATAAATGTGTTATTTTTTATTTTAATCAAAAAAAACATTACTCTTCAACATTATGAATTTATCATATTAAAATTTAAAAAACATTCCATAATCACATTATTGTGAAATTTTTATAATCCGAAAACATATAATACATTATAAATAATAGATAATTTGAAATTCCAACCTCACAAAAACCTTTAACCATTAATTTAAATTTATAACCAAATATAACATTTCCTTCATCACATTATTGATTGAAATAAAGTTTGATATATCACCATTCATAAGTCTTGAGCTCCCACTATCCATGTATTAAATATTCTTTTTGACGCTTCCAATATCTATTTCCATCAATAAATGATTTAATAATGTTTTGTTCCAGAACATTTGTGTTCAATGCGATTAGAGTTTGATTATTTGGGAATCCAAATTGATTTTAAGCTCTTGTTTATAGGAAATATAGAAGATTGATATTTATATATTAAAGTATTATTATGTCCAATAGATTTTCTAAATATAAAGTAAATAAAATTTCATAATGAAAATTCATTTGATATCTAAAATAATAATTAATAGATATACTTATGTTAGTTATCTTAAAAATGAAAATATTATACATTCATGGTAAACTATTATCATAAACAATATTGGATTGATTTTTGATAATTCTATTTAAACTCTTCATTATTCCATGGTTTATTTACCTTGAACAAAAATGGAGTGATTTTTCTTCTCACTATCAATTTCATTTTTGAGTTCTTAGTTTTCTTTATGAATAGTATCAAACTTCCTTACTTTACCTTCATAACACTTTCAGATAAAATCAATTTCACTTCATAATATTTCATTTTTAGCCAGCGAAATTTCCATATTTTCTTGAATAAATTCCATATCATTTTGTATAAAAAAAATATCATCCCAAAATAATTCATTAGATTTTCATTTTCTTTAAGAATTAAATTATATTGACTCTTATGGTTCATATATAAACCAATGATATTTCAAAATTTATTAACAAGGCTATTAACCACTTTAAGTAATATCTATACTATTGGAATCTTGAAATAAAAATTAGTGGAAGAATGATAATTTTATTCAATTAAATGATTCGATCAATCCATTAAGAATAAATTTTCATCACCCATTTATAAACAAGATTCTTATGAATAACTCAAATATTCATTACAACTCAATACTACTGACAATTATTTGATTTTTTATTATATTACTTCTTCTTATTTTATCTTTTTTTATCTTTCTCAATCATTTTGGATGTTCTCCCTTTTTCTACACTCATAACAAATTAAATCTTGAGCATCATTGAAAATAAAATTAATTTTTTATTTTCTGTGGTATCCACCTTAGTTTATTTTTCCGGGATCTTCTTGAGTACTCTTTCTTTCTTCTATATAACGTATATTGTTTCATTCCTATCACTACTCTATAATTCATAATAATACGAGTAAGTAGAAACATTTGACATAAAATTAACTCCATTATTATTGTAATTTTCTTCTTTTTTGATCCTAGGTTATATTTTTCGTTAATAAGCCAATATTTTTGGGGGGATGAAGTGGTGATTCCTGGAGAATTGTTATGGACTACCATGAGGTAATTTTATGTCATACTTGAGAAATTATCCATGTCTAAATTGTGAAAATTTATTGAAGAGGAATTTAATATCAATGACATGTGCTATAGAGTGCACAATGTTGCAAAAAAGGATTCTATTCAAAAAGAAAATAATTGTGGGAAAAAATAAGGTACATAAATAATTTAATTATATTATTGCATGGGAAATAGTAGGACGCCATGAAGAAATATATTTATAATTTATGTATGATTAAATAATTGGGAAAGTATTGGTATTTTATTTCTTACTTATAATATCTCTAAGTATATAATAATTGGAAGTCTATGATAAAACATTTATAGAAAAGCACATATGGAAGCCTATCCAGCTCAATTGAAGCCCTATCAGAGCAAAGATCTACCACATTCAAGGTATCCAACTATGAATCATGAGTAGAGGATAAAGAGAAAGTGGGTCATGTGTAGGCCTGCATGATCATGCACTATGGGTATGCAAAGGACAAGTGGGTTACACCACAATGGAATCTATGTGGAGAGGAAATGTGGGTTGGGAGAGGACCCCATACTTGATTCTAGTTTTATAATAGCATATATTTTATTATAAATCATAAGGAACCCATATATTAGTTTGATGTGGGATTGATGATCTTTGGAGACCATTATTCACCCATGTTAAAACATACCTAAATAATAGTATCCATATGAGGATATTCATGTGTGCCATTGATCTACACAAATGTGTTCTTCAAGAACCCACATAAAAAATCATTATTTAAACATGGTTTACCAAGAAGAATCAATGGAATATAATTTAAACAACATTTGGGATCTTGAGATGCTCTTTGAAATTCGGAAAAATGGTAGGGTATGAAATTATTAAACGAATAAAATTTATTTTTGAAGATTGACTTCATGAATAAAGATGAGATTTGGTAATGATGTTATAATTTGAGCTTTAGAAAAGTACAGTGTCTAATGAATGTGAGTATGAGATTAAAAATAGCATGTGGACAAGATGTTATACAGACTATCGTGAGCACTACACGAGTGAGAACTACAGTATGTGAGAACGGAAGATGAGTTATCATGATGTATATTTTTCTAATTAAAAAATAACACATATTATAAAGTTAGTTTATGGGCTCACATATTACATGAGTAATATTATTAAGAAGAGAATAAAAACATATATCCAAGAAGTATAAAAAATCAATGTTGTTTGAGGATAGATGCTACATGGTATATGAATTTGCAAGCATTTGAATAGATTAACATAATTTTTGGGATTATCACATGTTAACCACATAAACATTATCCTATAAATACCAAATTTAAACTCAAATAATTATGATCAAAAAATTAGTGGATAAATTTTTCACTAAGAGTGGAAGCTCATATTTTTCTCTGGTTGAAATTTTCAATGCACATGGTTGATTTTGAAAATGTAAAAATACTAAAAAGAGTATTTTAATTCTATTTCCTATGAAAATTGAATTTTATGCTAATTAAAATTTATTTTATTTAAATAAATATATTTCTGTGTACCTGAAAAAGAACCAACTTTCTATTTTAAGTATCGGTACCGGATGAATCCAAAATGTGAACCAATAGTAAATGAAAAGTCATATATGGTATGTTATATTGATATGACGTGCATGGGAACAATTCTTCTTACTTTGTGAGTATTACACAGTGCAGAATAAAATCTGTGTGTTTTTTGAGAATACCCATACAAGTTGTCTTCCGTGAATGAAGCGTACTTGAAAGAATTATGTTTTATACTAAAAGTATTATCTTAAAAAAACTAATATATATGAATTTTTTTGTTCCACATTCACATATCTTATTGAGTTCAAGACTTCATTAAAATAAGTATTAATTTCCCAATAATTTTTTCACTATGTAAATTGTTCAAATTTAGGTGATCAATATTGATTAACTTAGAGTAGTTTCTTTGTAAAGGTACCTAAACATGTATATTATTAAGTAATATTTAGCATGATCGTAGATTAAGATCTACATATCATAATAAATTTGATAAAGCCTTGAATAAAAGAGGAATTATCCCACTTAGATCTAGGAGAAAGATAAGTCTATTATGTGATTCAAAAGTAGAAGACTCTTGTGTGGATTCTAGAGTATGACAGTGTGGATTTGGGCAACACTTTTGGATGCATTATAAGTAACCTTCAAGGAGGATTCAAGAGAAATATAGTATGATTCTATATCGACCAATTTAATTTATAATAATATTATAGTGTCGAATATATGGTTTTGGGAATAACCAACATAGTGAGGAATATATCATTATACTAAACCATTTAAATATCATGTCTTATCTTCTCTCTGATTATCTTTTCATATGAAGGGAGATTGTGAGATATCACTGATTGGATCTATAACTTTAAAAAGTTCTAGAGTTTAATTTAAAAATAAGTAATTTGTAAAAATTAAACCACTATTTCACCCTTCCCCCATCTAAGTGGTCAATGCATCTATGGGTACTAAAATTTGTATCAGATTAATAGGTCACCTATAAAAATCCAGGTTATCTTTTATGAAGTTATTATGTTAGGATATAAGTGATATACATAGAATTGAGAAAAAGTATGTTTTTCATGAGTATACCAATCTAGATATTTATACCATCACAAAAAAGAAGATAAATAAAAGACAGGAAAGTAAAATTTAGAATAATATTATAGTAAAATAATATACACCACTAATTGATGTTAATAATATTTTTCTACGTCAAAATAATTCTTTTGATTATGATTATTTTAATATTGAGTGATCAAGCTATGATTATGATTGATACCATAGGGATATTCATTATGTATTGAAATAAAATCGGAAAAGAATCCACAAAGAAGTTGAACAACTTATTTTTAATGTATTCAAGGATCTCCAGGATAAAAAATTAAAGCTGGTAGAAGAGGCTAAATCTATGAAAGAGGAATTTTATAAAAATATTGTTATGTCCAAAACTCTCAAAAAGTTATAAATAAAAAGGATCAAACAATTTCTATTTTCATAGAATGATATACTGAAACTATTGAATAATTGAAAAGAATTTTTTTTATAAATATTTCAATGAGATTGTATTTATAGAATATTTCCAAGACTTTAAAAAATTGGTCAATGTTTCTATGATTATTAAATATTATCAACAATATAAAAATTGTAATATTTTAATGGAACTTGATAATTTATTTCAATAATAAAGAATCATGAATATATAAAAAATGAAGAGTTTGATGAAGGATTTGGAAGATAAGTTGTGATCAGTTGGGGGTGGGATGTTATCTCTCAGCATAAGGTGATTATTGTTGGAGGTAAAATTGAAAAATCAAGAATCCTTACATGTTGAAACATCCAATACTAAGGAAAAAAGAGAGTCTTACACACGATTTTTCCAGGAGGATCATTACTCTATTAAAAGCATGAGATCATTCTCAAAACTAAATGGAATCATCCTCCAAGAATAAGGTATCCCATAACCAAGAAACTATTTTATGTACTAATGATTTTTCAAATGATTGTATGGGATCTAAACCAATTTCATGAATACTATGGATGATGAAAAATATTGGCATTCCAAAAATTTTATGTGTTGTTGGGAAAATATGTATGAAAATATATTCCCTAAAAAATATCCAAATGTGTGGTGGTTCCACTCGAAAACAAAAAGTTTTACAATATGTGAAATCTTTACCGACTATAACATAAAAGGATAGAATGAGATTCATAGGTTATTGTTGGTGTTACTGGAAGATCATATATAAATATTTGGAATTTTGGAATAAAATTATAGATTATAAAAAAAATAGAAGGCCTATTTTTAGGGGGGAAGTTGAATTTATGAGAATACCAACACCAGATATGAAAAATCTATAGAAAATGAATGTTTCTGTGTTAAACAGATTTGAAATTTTTCCTTAGAACATCAATTGATGTGGTCACTATTATGATAAGTGATGGTATACAGTAATAATTAACAAATCATCTGATAATTTGAATATATTACGACGGGATATAGGTATTCAGGTAAGGAAACAAGGTGAAAAGGTGGTTTTGAAATGTGAACAAAATAAAAAGATTATTAAAAAACAATCTCTTAGAAGAAGAATTAGATATCCTCTCCTATATCAAATGTATCAAGAAATATATCAATATAATCACTTCCCTAAAAGAAAAAAATGGTACAATATAAAGAATAACAACAACAAAATGTGTATAATGATATTATATATTAATAAGGATGATTCCAGATTATTGGTGTTTTTTGGTGCTGTGAAAGGTATGGGAAAAAATCCAACTCTTATTAGTATAACATGTCATTTCATGGAAAAAGGAATGAATAAAGGGGAATTCGTGGTGAAATTATGATAATAATTTCTCATATAAAGGATATTTTAACATTAAATCTATTCATGATTCTAATTCAGAATAGATTTTAATTCCTTTAAAACATATTTGTAAGATGTAAGAAAAAGCATCACAAAGAGGATAAATTCATGACAAGACTAAAAAGGGATATTACCTATATTGATAAATGGAATATGATTCAATATTAGCATAGTAGAACATCATTTGAAGTTCATGAAAAGACATTGAATCTCAGGAATGAGTGTTTGACTATTTGGGAAAACCAATTAGGATTGGATAAAGAGTTGGAGAAAGATGAAAAACATGTCGAAGCTAAAATAAATAAATTATCTATTGAAATTGTGGTGGAAAAAGATATTCCATAAAAACATAGCATCTTGTGTGAAAGTTGTAATAATTTTTTATATATAGCCATAAAATTCATGACATTTATTCTTAGATAGTTTTTTCTATTTAAAAATAAAACGAAAGAACCTCATACTTCATGAGCTCAAATTACTATAATTATAATAGACTCATCCATAGTATCCTAGAGTAGGTTTCTCACTTTATAACATTTTCATAGATACAAAGGGTCATATCCCAATGGAACAATCAGTTTAGCAGTTTTGGAGAAACATATACATACATAGTACCTATTTTATATTGGGAATAGAAAAAAACATAATATATAGCTATAAAAATGATTATCATCTTTGAAAACTAATTTGAATAATTATTATTCATACGATAGGGAAATAAAAAATTTTAAGGGTGAGATCAAACACTTAGTAATAGCTAGGTATAATAGATTTCATCATAAATCAATAAGAATAACCAATATAAAAGGGTAAATATATTAACAAACATGACATTTATATAACATGACTATCATGATAAGATAAGGAATAATCAATATTTAATTTAGAATAACTAAACACGCATTCCATTTATATAACATTATTTTCCCGATAATATAAATAATAATCAATATGGAAATATACTCAACAAAAATGCACATGACATTTAATCAACAACTAATAATGAAATGCATCTAGAGATAATGTCATAGATAAAATATCATGGATAATAATAATAATTAAATTCTAAATGAAGTAAATTCATAATTTTTATGTCATGGCTTAGTCACCTGATACCTCTACCATAAATATCTGTCCTCAAGACAATTTAAAACTATTGGGTAAAACCTCATCTGATTTGGCTAACTGGTTTTTCTCTTGAGGCATGCCAATGCTTCAAGGGGTTCACTATAATCAAGCCTCATTCATTTCATCATGTAAAAATAAATCCTCATATATCAAATGATATATTTTATTCATTAATAATTTTCCTTATCACCAAATATTCGTATTATGTAAAGGATAAGGATTTATCTATATTTCTCTAGTTAATCTAATAACTTTTAAAGTAAACACCATATGTAAAATAATTATACAAGGTTTAGGAAATAATATATACCCTATGAAGTAATATGTATGTTTAATAAAAAGTATATTTCTAATTAAAAATTCGTACAATAATGTGATTTTTTCATGATAAAGTTAACAATCACAAAACAAAGTGAAATTGTAGAATAACTTTTACCACATGGTAATTTTAAAATAAAATACACTTGGATAAAATAATTCAAAGTTAATATTAAGAAAAATAATGAATTGTGATATTATATATAAAAGGATCACTATATACATCACATAAAAATTATTAGTTCATAATAACAAATAAGTCTCAATTATGTAAATTGAGATAAAATCTCTTACCTCCTGCTTTACTTGAGTTCAATGAGATTTAACCTCATGTATAAATTTTTTATTAATTTTAATAATTTAAAAAATATCAAAAATAATATCTATAATATCTTATATTATCCTCTTATATCATTCCACCAATTTTTTATAATAATATTCTTTTATTATTATTGTTTTGACAATTAATTGCCTTTTTTTCTAACATGTGTTTTGAAATGAATGTTTTCGATATTATATATAATGCATAATAACATCATACCCATAATTTTAATAATGGTATAAATATCATATTTACTAATTAAATACATTTTTAGAATCAATTTTGAATGTTTTTTTATGGAAAATGAATCACATCGCTTCCTAAAGAGGATAAGATTTATGTATGCTGGTGCGATGATATCATTCCGATAATGGATGAAAGGGTAAAAAGATGGTGAGAAATTGATTTAAAACAATAAATATAATATCATATATATATATATATTAATTAAATTTATCTTTATTACATTCCATGTAATTTTTATGTGATGAAAATATTCATGGCCTCATGAGGTCGTAGTCTGTTGTACACACGAGCGATATTATCATATTTAAAATGGAATGGAACATGAAAATTTGTATATGATAATATATTTTTTGAAGTATAATAATATCATATACATTTGTTCAATCCAAGATTAAATCTATACTTGAATTTTGGTGATGGAAAACCAACTACATCGATATATGAGGCATTATTCGTCTGTACACATGATCAATGAATTTGATTCCCATTTAATGGAAGTGGAGGTGGATAAATATTATTACATCAACATAATATCATCTTAGTAAATGGGGGTACTGTTTTTGTTATATTTTAAGTGTTAATACTTAAATTATTATTGAATATATTAAATAAAATGAAATTTCATTAAAAATATAATTACTTTCTCTAAGAGAACTCTTCTTTTTATCTACTCTTAAGGACCCTAGGGATGGAATTTTTAGAGGAATAAAATCACTGTAAGGTAAATTAAGATGTTTGGGAGAGAATAATTAATTTTTTATGTCCATAAAAATGGATTGTTATGTGTGAGTACATGAGGGTATAGAGTTCCCTTTTGTAAGTGGGTAAAGGTAACCCTCTTGGAAATTACATGGAAATCTCCAAAAAGAATCCAAATTGATAATTTAATTCACTTGGAAGAAGCTTCTAAAATAAAATAATTTATTAAGTCTCAATTATAAAGTTGATATAGGGACATAAAATAATATTTTAATACATTTTAAGTCAATCTTAGCACTTATTTTCTTAGTTTAACACCCAATAAATTAATTTTTACCTTCATTGAGGTAAATAATTTTTTCTATTTTTACTATTCGTTTTGTTTAAAAATTATGTTGAAATTATTATATGATACAATAAATTATTATTCAAAATATCTAATACATTATTAAAAAAATCCATTCACATAATTAGAAATTTTAAATTTAAATTTAATCCAACATACGTGATGATAATGGTTGTTTTTTAAGAGAAAATACTAAAAAATTTATAATGTAGTTATATGAAAATTCAATATGAAACAGATTCCAAAGATTTAAATTGGATATATATATATAATTTAACTATTTTAACATTAAACCCAATTAAAATTATAATTTAACTTTACAAATAATTTAAATGAAAATGTAGTTTTTAATAAAAATTCAATATTTTTCACTATTCATTGAAAAACGAGATATTTCATAAAAATCCCAAATAATCATCCTAATATAATTCTGATATTCTAATTAAAAAATGAATCTTATTTTTTAAAATAAATTTTTTAAATGTGTTACAAATTAATATTAAATCATCTGTGCACGGTGTGACTAATACTTCTTTTAGAAAAATGTAGTTTTTTCCAAAAATCATTTTTTTTTATATTAAATGATTCTTCTTTTATTTATAAAACATTAACCATAATTTTCATAATTTAGTACATACTCTATTATTCTAATGTATAGGGGATAACCATAATATTAAATGATTATATTCCAATAATATTTCATGTTTCATTTAAACTCGGTATTGCATGTAATGCAGGATAAACTCAGGGATGCGTGTAACATAAGATAAACTCAGTTTTACATATAACATAAGATAAACATAGATTTTTATGTAATGAAATCTCTCTAATAGATTTAATTTATATATATATATATATATTAATGTCTTCTAATTCTATATTTTTTATTCTTCTAGTTTCATTCCATTCATGCTATCAAAAATGATGTTCATAATTTAAAATATCAGAGTGTCATATTGTCCCCAAATTAAATAAATTTTATCCTTACAATTTAAATTTGAAAAAAAATATGTTTTTCCTTTTAAAATACAATTATTGAAATCCCATTTCGGGATAAGGGTTAATAAAAAATTCTCTTTATAAGAGAGAAGGGGTAGTACTATGGTTATATATAATAACACGTACTAGGTTTCCAAATAGGAGAACATATGTGGGAAGTGAAAACAGGGAAATAAAACAGAAAACTAGCAGCCAAATACTAATGTATAATGATATATAACATGGTTAAGAAGAACATGACAACCATAGTTACATAATCTATAGGTGTGAAAAAGGCTATTCATGACATCAAAAAATGACGATAATAGGGAAAAATCAATATTTGAAGACTTTTTTCCTAGATTTTTGTAATTATTTAACTCTATAAGAATATAGGGAAAGATACTAACTTGTTATATTTTTAATTCATAGGCATAATTATATCCTTACATTGTGCTTTGATCAATTTATACTTCGTCTCTTACTCAAATAAATGAATATGCAAAAATGATTTTTTTCCTGAACCACTAAAATTCACATTTAATGGATCACGAGATCCATAATATAATCTTAGTTATTCTCTCGATATGTAGATATTATTATTATTTTAATTTTTAGTACAGTTTATTCAATATGAATAGATATTTATATGTTGAAGTATTACATTAATCTATAAAACCCCATAAAAAGTTACACTTATACCATTTTAGAAATGGTTAAGCTTTTGAACCTTACAAAATATTAATATCCAAAACAATAAAAATGAGGTCACTAAATTTCAAAAAAATAAATTATCACTAATAAAAAAGAAATATGAATTATATATTAAAAATCACATACCAAATATCTTAATACGATCGTTGTCTATTATTTAGAAACATGTTAATAGTAAGAATAAATAAAAAAAATTTAAAACATGAATGATTCTTTATTATTTAAATAAAACATATATTATTGGATATGTTTCTTAATTCCAAATTTTTTAACTCCATTAATGATAGCATAAACCACTTTTTCAAAAAAAAAATTAATCAGTTCCAAGGTACTCTGTACCATCAAATTTACATTATCCATATCAATAATATATTTATCCCAATATTATTATCTCAACTTCTGGAACATGGTAATGGTTTTATTTACATCAATCATTTGTTACCAAAGAATTTATTCTTTCCACTAAATCATTTTTCATGGTAATCAGTATCGTTCAATATATGATTTCAAATACCTAAAAAATTTATTATTGCAGTGAAATCCTTATACATTTTAATAATTATTAAAACTATGATATAATTCATAAAAAATAAAATGAAATAATTATTCAGTCCAAATACAATTACATTAATTATTCAAATTCGGTAGTATTAATATCATAAATGTGACCTTTATCCCTTAGATTTTTCTGAGTTATATTCCATTGATGCTAGGGTTATTCATTTTAATTGTGTCATTTCTCCTTAGTTATGAATCATTAGACATTGGAAATTTGTTTCTTACCCTAGTTATCGGTATCATGGTAACTTTGTCTTTAAACTAGTATAAATCACTCATTATCTTTATAAATGTACTAGGATCTTTCATAGCAAACTTATTAAAAGTGGGAAAATCCTCCTTCCCCTTCTCCCCATTATCCATTTTTTCTCTATTATCCTCCTATAATCATTCATCCCTTAAATTCCATAATATAAAGACAATTCCTTGTATATCTTGATAGAATATGGTACTAGGTCCTAATATGTCCATAATACTTGGGAGACAAATTTTATTTTAAATATTGTATTAATCCTATCAAATAAATAGTCATTCTTACTCTTTGGATTACTTTTATTGATGTGGTTCACATTCCTTCTATTAGGAACCATTTTTAAATGATGGAATAAATTATATTAGACTATATGATTATGAAACATAATGTAAAATCTCATTAACAATGAAATATATAACCTAAATTTAAAAAATTATCATTTTAAAATATTATAAACATGAACATGTTTTCTTTGGGGTTAGAAATACATTGAAAATAATTCATAACAGTTTCTAAAGAAAATTTGAATTATCCCAATCACTTTCCCATGTAGTGTCAAACTAAGTGTGCATCAAATCCCATTTTAAGGAATCAGGTGATTATTGGTTCATGCCCCAAGCATCCTTTTTGGATATTTTACCCCTATGTACCTCTATTCTCAAACTGCATCCACCTGTAGTATTCAAAATGGGATGAAATCCCAGAAAAAAATCACACAATCTCTTCCGTAACAAAAAATTAAGATGATCATTTACACTAATCTTCAATGTTTATCATATGGTTACATTCCCTAATATTTGTTTTCTTAAATATATTTCCCAATATTAATACTAAATTTCCAATGATACCAACTAAAATGAACCCAACCCTAATATCCTAGGGTTAGTTGCTAACGTTATTACATTGGCATAGATACGTGGGGTTAAATACAGAATGACTAATTAATTAAAAAAAATTAGAACTAGATAAATTCATGATACCCATTTTACACTGGTAATAGAAAATAAAACGTAACACATAATAATAAAAAATTAACTACCTCCATCAAAACACATTCTAATAGATCATATTTATATCTTGGGAAAATGAAACAAAATAAGGGTGATATCAAATTCTCATTAAGGGTTAATTCTAGTATAAGCTAACATGAATAAATAAAAAAATGAACATGGAAAGGTAAATAAATAAACACACATTCCATTTATATGACTTGATTACCAAGATAAGATAATTTATAATCAATATTGAAAAATAAATAACTGGACACACATTCCATTTTATATAATTTAATTTCATGATATGATAATATGCACTCAATATAGAAATATAAATGACTAAAACACATGTCATTTAATCAATAATTCATAATGCAATGCATCGAGAGATAATTTCCTAGAAAAAACTATAATACATAATTATAATATAATTATAAATGAAGTAAATTATTAATTATTATATTTCATGTTTCATTCACTGAATACCACTACTATCAAGATCTATCCTAATGATAGTTTAAAACTACTGGGTAAAACCCTGTCTAGTTTGTTCAACAAGTTTGTCTCATAAGAGTTATCGATGCATCAAGGGGATAACTATAACATGTAACCATCCGTGTATCCATGTCCAAATAATTCGTCATATATATAATTATTGATTTAAATCATGAACATTTTTCCTTATCAATAACAATTTTTATTTAGTAAATGATATATATTTATCTGTATTTCCACAATTAATAAAATATCTTTCCAATAAAAAACCATATGTAAAGAAAATGGTATATGGTTTTGGATATAATCATATCAGTAATAAAATGATATGTATTTTTAAGATAAATTTAATTTACAATGAAAATTTATTACATGAATGTTTTTGTTTCAAGGGAAAGTTAATAATCACAAAATAAAGTGAGAATATACAATAGCTTTGACCATTTAGTAATCTTCAAGTCAAATATCCATTGATGAAACGAGTCAAACTAAAACTTAAATTACCAACAATTATGAATGAATAATTATATTACACATAAAATGGTCATTATATACACAAAAAAAGTGAGTTAGTGCATAATATCAAATACGTCTCAATAGAATGTCAATAGGCACAAAATCCATTACCTCATGATTTCATTCAGTTGAAAAAATTTTAAACTTTTATATAAATTTTTTGAATAATGTTATTAATTTAAATTTTAATTATAATAATATTTATATTATCATATAATATCCTCATAAGACATTTTACCACACGTTAGTTAATAATAATCGCCAATTTTCATTGTTTTGGGTGTTAATTGTCTTGTTTTCTCAGGCATGTTTTGTAATGGAAGTCAAAATTTTTGTTCACAATATATAATTAATTAATATACATTATTATAATAATATAATAAATTTAATATTTAATATATATATATATATATAAATTACTATAACCACTATTAAAATTTGGTCATAGAAAATGAATAACATTGCTTTTTGATGATTAGAGGTCATATGTATGCAAGAACGACGATATCATTCTCATAATGGGTGAAAGTGTATAGAAGAGGGAGATAAATTAATTTTATAGAATCAATATCATCACATATATATGAAATATATTCATTACATTTATCCTTATTATATTTCATTTAATTTGTATGTGAAAATTGAATTATATTATTTCGTGAGGTGGTAGTCTTCCACACACACGATGGCCATTATCATATTTAAAATAGAATGGAATAAAAAAATATATATGTGATTTGAAAAACTATAAAAAATTCCTAAAAATAATATATATATATATATGTGTGTGTGTGTGTGTGTGTGTGTGTGTGTGTTTGTGTGATAAATACATCATTATATTCATCCTTGAAAGGTGGTGATGGAAAATGAGCAGCATCAGTTCGCGAGGTGGTTGTACGTCGTACACACGATCTATGAATTTGTTTACCATTTTATAGAAGTTGAAATGGTTAGATATTTTGAGATAAACATAATAACATCTCATTATATGGTTGAAATAATATTAAAAAATAATATTTTAAAAAAATCGGTCATTTTTTACCCTAATATTTTCAGTTTAAAACCTCTATAAATCCATTTTACCTTAAACATAGTAATACTTTTTCCAGATTTAACTATTAATTTTTGTCCAAATTTAAGTTAAAACTTTCAGATAATATAATTTATTCTAATTCAAAAAATATGGAATCAATTTTTCAAAATTCCATTCACATATGTGAAAAACATTAATTTAAAATTAATATGATAGATGTGAGGATAAATGATATTTTTAAGAGAAAATATTCAAAAGTTTACAACTTGTTTATATCAAACATTAATATGAAAATTATTCAAATTTCCTAAATTGAATTAATATATATATATATATATAATTTTTCTAATTAAACTTTAAAACTAATGAAAAATATAATTTAACATTAAAAATAGTTTAAACGAAAATGAAATTTTCAATTAAACTTAAGTATTTTTCACTATTTAATGGAAAATAAAACATTTCAAAAAATCTGAAAAATTCACCATAAGATGATTTTGATGTGCTTAATTTTTTTTTTTTTTTCAAATGAATTTTCTGAAAGTTTTAAAAGATTATTCTAAATTATTTGTGCAAAGCATGACTAATCCATATTTAAGAAAGATTATTTGTTTAAGAAAACGTTTATTTTTCTTTTAAATGAATATTATTTTATTTATAATAAATATATAACAATAAAAAGCATAATTTAGTTAGTAATATTCCTAAGAAATATTCAAATATCTAGGTTATAAAAATCATATTTAATAAAAATATTTTAACAATATTTCATGTGTTATTTAAACTATGTATTGTGTGTAACACGAGCTATACATAGGGTTTCATGTAATGAAAGATAAACAGAGAGATGTGTGGTGTCAAAAATAAAGTAAGTGTTTAATTTAATTTACGATATTAAGGTGTTTGAATTTTTTTTAAAGATAAATATATTATTATATATCGATGATTTATATTTTTCTCTAATATTGGTGTTGTGTGCCATACAAGCTATCAAATATGATGTTCATATTTTAAAATTGCAGGGAGTTAAAACAAGAGAAAATGGTATTAAACACACATTAGAAGTTAAATAAAAGGAGTTTAATGAATAAAATAATACTCAAAACAATAATATGAATCCAAATATATCTTCTCATGCTAATATAGGTAGAAAATAATGGCCCATGTGGAGATGAAGCTCTTAACCTAAATGTTATTCTAGAAAAAACAATTAAAGAAACACATTATTCCCCATAATATATATATCTATTTTTGAACTAAAATTCAAAAAATTGGTGGATATGGGTTCATTCCTTAAGGTGGATAATTGGTGAGATAAATATATAAAATCCTTAATATATTGTTAATGTTGAACCCATAAGAAAGTTTGTAAAATTGGAGGTTAATGTATGCCATTCAAAATTTAATTCATAATTTTTAATTACAATAATAATATTAATTAAGGGGGAGTGTTTAATTTATATAAATTTGATAAAAATGGGGAGCTACATGGTTTTCACCTAAACAATATGATTTCGATTTTAGGGAATTTTAGATTTAGAATTTAATTTATAAATCTAATTATTTCAAACCCCTAAATAATAATTAATAATTTTTACATGATTCCACCTGTATGATTTTTATAGACATCTTAGACATCCTTTTTTATCTCTATCTTTTTATTTCATGTTTTATAATGTCGACATATATTCGATTTAATATAATCTTTTTAATAATTAAAACATGTGATATCATCCCCTCTAAGATGTTCTTAATAAATAATCTTCAAACATAAAAGAACATGTTTTTTAAAATACACCACTTATCCCTTGAATTTAATTATCAAGAATGGGAAGAAGATTTACACCACATATTGACTTTTATAATATTTGATAATATTGAAAAATAATACAATGGGGGATATTAATTATCCCATGGTTCATTTGTGGTTGATAAGTTAATATGTGTTAGTAGATGAAGTGGTGAAGCTTTGAGAATTACTATGGACTACATTGATAAAATTGGATGTAATTGTTGAGAAACTACACATGTAGAAAATGAGATGATTAATTTAACAAGTTTTCAATTTTTAAGATATTTTCTAAAAGAGTTAGTAATGTGGAAACAAAGGTTTCCAAGAAAAATGAATGTGATTTGATGAATATAGAAGTGAAGCACATATAATATTTCTACTATTCAATGAAAATTAAAAAGTCTCCATGAAATAATATAGACCTATTTTATGCATAAGGAAATAATTGGGGAAGGCTTGGAATTTTTTTAATTATAATATCAATATGTATATGAGAATTGGAAGCCTTTAATAAAAACAGAGGATCCATGAACAAAATACCTATGCTTTATCAACTGAGGATTTATGTTTGCTAGGCTCAACCATACATATGTGGTTCTATCTAGGAAGATCGTGTGGTGTAAGGAGATTGGGTGAGTTGCTGTATAGGCCTACATGAGCACCAACCATAGGTGCACAAAGGACAAGTGGGTTGTGCTCCAGGTGTGAAGGTTTTGTGAGGCAATGTGGGCAGGGATGGATTTTCATTGTGGTAATTATTCACCATGAAAACACATATTTAAATAGTGAAACCATCCAATGAGATCTATGTGTTTTTTTCAATCGTGAAAATTATCATCTTCATACACCAACATATGAGGTCCTTCGAGTAATGAGGATTACCAAGGTGAATAAATCACATAATATCTCAAACACCATGTGGGATGTTTAGAAGATTGATGAAAGTTTCAAAATGGATATGTATGAATTTATGCAAAGCTTAAAAATGATTTTTAATGATTTAGTTTATGTATGATGATTTTATTTGGTATTTATATTGAAATTTGAACTTTTTGGATAAAAATGTTGTATGTAGATAATTATTATCTATGAACAAAAATAGCATACAAAAAAGATTCTATGTAGACTTAAATGAGTATATGAGTGTTATGATAGTGAGAACTATAGTATAAAAGGAGGGAAGATGAGTTCACATGATGTAAAATTATTCTAATTACAAAATATTCTATACTATAATGTTAGTTCTGAGGTAACATGTTGTGTGAGTTACAGTTTGTAAAAGAGATTCATAAAAAGTGACCATGCAATATATTGAAGAAAATTCATTTGTGGAGATAGAAGATCGGGTTTAAATTATCGGATAAATTTTAATGGATTTGAATAATTTTTAGGATTGTCACATGTTAACAACATTATCATTTGACAATAACTATCCAGGTAACACTCATCTTATTATGATCAACAATTTTGTGTATAAGTATTTTATCTAGTGGGAAAGCTCCTATTTTTCTATGGTTTATTTATGTAATGAAAATGAACGATTTTCCAAAAAATAAAATACAATAAAGATAATTTCTATGTGAATGGAATGTTATACTAATTAAACTTATTTGTACTAGTATATGGAGAGTGTCACACACTTTAAAAAGAACCAACATACAATTTGAATTATCATTATGTGAGACATCATGAAAATAAACCAATCGTATATAATAATTCAAATATTCATTTCTATATTCATATAATGTTCATGTGAGAAATTTCATATACTTTTTGTGTTTTATATAGTAGTGAAGTGTTGAAAAGTTTCAATTTATAAGACCCATGCAAGTGGTTATCTATGCATGAAGCATACTTGAATGAATTTTGATCAACGGTGGAAGTCTTATCTTGAATATAATAATATAAAATTAATTGTGTGAACTAATTTCACACAAATTATTGTGTACATAGGTTTATCAAAACACAAAATAATTTCCTGATCATTGTTTCATAGAAGAAACTTTTCAAAAAAGGTGATCAAAATTATTGATCATTACCAACATCTTTGAAACGGTGATAGAATAGGTAAACAATAAATTTAGATTTAGCTAGATCATGGGTGAAGATAAATATATCATCCTAAAGTGTTTAATTCCTTCAATAAAGGATATCATTTCTCAATTTGGGCTTGGGCAAGGGGAAGTATCTTATATGGTTTGAGATCAGAAGACTCTAGCTTGGATTATAGAGCAGGCCAGTGTTGATTTTGGTAACACTGTAGGATATAGTATAAATAACCTCCCATGAGGATTCATGAGATATATGGTGTGATTATATATCGACCATTTTAAATTATAATAATTTAATAGTGGTGAATCCCTATTGGGGGGAATGACCAACATGACAAGGAGTAGGTATTTTTGTTGAACCTTATAAATATTGTGATTTATACTTTCTTGTATTAATTCTACATATGAAGTGATATTGTAAGACATCACTATGTGTACATAGAACCTTCACAAGCTCAATAGGTCTAATTAAAAAAGGAATAATTTGTAAATTTTAAACCATTGAATCACCCCCCTAGTGTCCAATCCAGCTCGGGGCACTATATTCTTCAACAATATTTTTAAGCAATAACTAATATTGTAATAATGATCTAATAAGATCATGAAATGTATATTACTTTAATATTTTACCATAATATATCGTAAAACATTTATAGTACCACTACTTCTGAAGTGATATAAGATCTCTTTCAACAAGAACATGATTTTCTAGGGTTTCTTCTAAAAACACATATAATTAAAAATACTAAAAATCTATTGAAAATTTTGTTAAAAGTTTATTTTTATACAATTTTGAATTATTTATATTCATCTATGTACACTCTTGAATTTTTTATAATAATCTTATCCAATCCAAGATGTGTAACTTATATAATTTTATGGATGTTTATTGCAATTTTACTTATACCTTAATATGAACATTTCTATTTATTGTAAAATTTAAAATATTTTTCACATTATAATTCAAAGAAAACATTATTCTATTATTAAAAAAGAATAATTCAATTTCACCTTTAATTATTTTTTATAGTTTGGTTATTATTACTAAAGATAAATTTATATTTACTTCAAGAATAATTCAATCTAATATATCTAGTATCTAAAATAATTTTCCATCAAAATTAGGTGGTCTTTGATGTATCCATATATTATTTTAACATGATCCTTTATTCTTAAATATATATTTTCCCATTGATGATTAAGTTAATAAATTGATAAAACATATATATATATATATCATTGGTTCTAGATCAAATATAAAATTTTGGTCCCAAAGTTAAGATGGAATAATATCTAATAAGGTGGTTAATTTAGCTTTTTTAAAATAAATTTAATGGTTATATTAGGTCTTAAAGTTAATTCCCAGGAAATTAACAAATAATGGAAGATGTTTTTATAGTTGGTCATATATAAATGATATTATTCCACTCTTCAACCCTCTCATGAATGAAGAAATACGGAACCCACTATAATTGGATCAGACATTGACTTTCACACACCGGGAGTCACAACCCAATTACTTGGCTTTTTTCCCCCTAAAGGCCTAAACCCAAAACTAACTACCCTTTTTCATCCTTGAGAAAAACAATATTACCTAGTTTTCACCACATAGAGGCACTACACAATGCCTATCATTTTCTCAAGATTCAAAACCAACTATCCTATCATTTAGTGGGTAGTATAACCCATTAAAATTATTCTCACTAAAAATATTATTTAAAAGTAAAACCACAGAATTAGATAAACATTTTAATGTATGAGTGTAGAAGTTTCAATGAACTCTCCATCAGTAAAGGATCAAATAATTAATGTATGTATGAGAGTAGTAGTTCATTAGTAAAGTATGAAATTCCTGTACAGTTCAATAATATCTTCAACCTCTTATCTTTTATTACACTATTTTTTTTAAATCTCTCTATATATTGTCTTTATGTACAACATCTGTAAAATTTGAATATTTATTCATGTTTCTCATTATTAAAGAAAATGATGCCCATGAAACTTGAAATAAATAATCTATATTTTTATAGAAATCTTCTAAATAATATAACACATGTAAATGAAAAATAACATACATGTAAAACATCCATGATATAATATAAAACCAATAAAAATGTACAATGTAATTCATGATAACATTTAATACAATAGAAAATAATAAACCTTAATAACATAGAAATACTCCATGATATTATTTGAGACATAATCCTAATATTTCATTCGTTTTGAATTCAACAATTTATAGTTCCAAAATTACAGCAGAAATATCCATACAAGATTAATCTAATTAGGAATTTTTTAATTAATTATAAAATGATTCAATGTATGTTCTCATGGAATTTTAATAATTAATAAGTAGTTTGATAATAAATAAAGGAATAATTATAATTACAATAAACCTTTACTAAGTGAATTTATGAAATAATATGAAAAACAAGTGTATTTCTAGATTTTATAACATCTGATATAAAATCCATGAAATACATAAGAAAATTTGAAATAATATTCACATAGTATTTTTCACCATGAAACTAAATCTATTCATGTACCAAAAATATTCATGAATCCAATTCTCACAACTTATCAAAATCTATTCATACAGATGATTCTATTCAAATATTTATTTGTTACATAAGAAAACTATTAATATACCCAATTTTACCAAATTAGAAAATTCTCTCTACCATAATGTGAAATATATGAAATTTATTAGAGTAAATGAATCTTACCCTCACAAAATTTTCTACCCTTATATATGTATTATAAATACTTGACCACCTTTATCTGAGACTTAAATTACCCTTACATGGGTTTTTAAAATACAATGGTACCCTAACACAATTCATACTAACCATTATGTGAAACTCATTTTACCCTTACATCGGTACTGATAAAATTATAGTGCCCTTATACAAGAAATTTAAACATTATTATAACCTTATACAAGTTTCAATTTAAATTTATACAACTATATATGTAGCTTTACACATCTAGTATAAAGTACGTGTTAGCTTTTGGTAATTAATATAAGATGATTTTTTTTATGTTACTAGTAAAAAGTGTGGGTTGCCTTTATATAACTAGTAGAAAGTGATAGTTACCTTTATGAAACAATGGAAATTTGGAGGTTTCCTTTACATAACATATAAAAAAATTTAATTACCTTTACATGACAAATATAATTTATTACATACCCATACCCAACTAATAAAATGTTCTTATTACCCTTACAGAAGTAATGTAAAGTTGTTATTACCTTTATAAAACCCTATAAAATAATATATAAACTATATTTAATGGTCAAAATGAAATAATTATCTTAAGAACACAACATTAAAATTATATAACATGTTATAAACAATTGAAACATTAAATATCAACATTTATTAAGTATGAAATAATAAGATATAACCCAGTATAAACAATATTTAATAAAATAATATGATAATAAGTAATATATAATACTTAGAATAGTTTTAAAAGTTATAAGGAATCATAATTTTATATTTTTTAATTATCAATAACATAATAAAATAAATGTTATCCAAGGATTCACATCAATATTAACCTCCATAAAAATGGTTCCAAATAGATATGTGGGTGTTTTCATGGATCCATGGTCTGTATTTTCTTATTTTTATAAGAATGCAGCATACTGTACACCCTATGTTCAGTCTTACATGGAATCCACTTACATAATGTAAATTCTTATTATCACTATTATATTAAAATAAATATGATGAATAATAAAATATTAAAATATTAAGGGTTTTAAATTTTAAATATATATATATAAGAATTAAAGAAATAATGAATAAGTTAACACATAAATAATTCAGCAAGAAAGAGGATTGTTGCACTCAGGGGATTGTAGTGGGGAGATAACTGTTATTTAAAAAATCCCCATTATCCTACTCAATATAGTGATCAAGACCTATCACACCTAATCCCCAATTTTAATTTCAATTAAGATACAGTAATGCCTTTTTATGTTGGGTAATACTCTCTTTAAATTTGTTTATAATACCTCTTCATCACACATCACCATCACAATGAAACTCACCCATGTTAAGTAGTGTAATGATGAATGACATGAATATAAATGAATGGAAAATAGGAAATTAGTGACCGGTAAAATGGGAAATTAGTCACACTAATAAATTTAACCATGATAAAAATCCTATAATAATTTATAAGAAAACATTGAACCACACGAAGCTTAAACATCACTGCTTCCCCTTGAACAATATCAACGGATAGTTCCTTATGACCATGTAGATGAGAGAAGCATGATGGAGAAGAAAAAATTCAATGAGAATATTGGAAGAAAATATAATCCATATTAAATATACAAAATCTATTTTAATTTAAAAACCTAACACTTAACTTAATAAATATCCAAGGATGTGTAAGTACAAATTTAAAGGCTTGAGGGGTGGATCGTTTTCACATCAAATTTAACCTCTGAAAGTTGGTATATTTCTTCAATTAAATAACCTAATCATATAATTTATAATTCTACAATTATTCAAAAATTTATTTTTCATTATCCCTTAAAATTTATGATTTTATGGCCACTTGAAGTGGAATTTATGACTTGATCAATAAATAAAATGTTTCACGACATCCATACTATTTTAATTCGACTTTTCTATTTTCCCAGGAATTTATTTCCTTGAAGATGGACAAATATAGGGAATAATAATTAATTAAAAATATCACTTGTATCAATCATATACTTATTTTTAATTTTATTTCATTTGGATAATCCAAATTTAACATGTGATATCATCTTTAAAATTATCATAAACAATAAATAGATATTGAGGTCCCAATTGAATGCTTAATTTAGGTCTTCTACTATTGGATTTAGATTTATGTCTATTTAAATGAAATATATCCAAATGAATTTTGAATACTAAAATATTAATTACAATTTTTAGATTAGTTTCAAAAAAATTATTTCCAAAATTTGAAAAAAATAAAAATCACTTAACTATATAAAATTAATCCATTTTCCCTATTAATATGAATTTTTTCCAAAAACCTAAAAAAGAATCAATTAAACATAAAATATAAATTTCATTGGTTTGAAAAAATGATATTACAGGAAACAAAATATATGGAAATATGAAAATTATGGCACATGTATATTTATACCTATGTTCAAGAGCTCTATCATAAGCAAGCAGGAATTTTGGTAAGATCCTTATATCCAATACACCTAGTGGCTATGGGATAGTGAGTAATTTAATCCCATATATGAAACTCATACCTTATTGATTCTATATGTATAGAATAGCTATTTTGAGGAATGTATAAAATTATATTCTCCATTATAGATGAACACGTCACATGATCCAAACATGAATAGATAAGATCATAATTTGTACTATCTAGTTATCATCATACACTTCCTTAGTCAATCCCATGTATTGGCCTCTATTTCATTCCCTTTATATGAGAGGATAAATATCATATTAATTAAGATACAACCAAATAAATGATCAACAACATACCCAATGACCAAGGATTTTTTTACCCTCATGGCTTGTGTAATAATGGTTTCAATGTATGAAGGTTATCGTGATATGTATCTCACCAGCCTTGCGTTAGGACACAAAATATGAACCATAAAACCCTCATATACCATAAAAAAAGGTATATAAAACTCCATGTGGTCTAATTAGTGGGTCATAAAACATAAAAAGTTATTATATTATCGATCATGGTCATATTTATTATCTTGATACTATAATCACCATAATTTTAAACATAACATTTAGGCATAGCCTACAATACTCAAATATGAACATAAGTTAGGGATTCAAAAAAATACAGACTTTGAGAATATAATTATCACTACAGCTCATAAATTTTTTGTCAATACATATATATATATATATAAATATATATCTTATATGAAGGAATGATTAAGTGTAGGTTTCCTTTTGTATAACATAATAAATTTCATATTCATAAACCCTTTAATGAATATTAAAAAAACCATACTTAAGTGAAATTCTTACCATATAACATATAATAGCCCACAAAATATGCCTGATGGTTGGTACATATTTTGGGTTTTGTTATCCATATTATATATCTATGTAATTATTGAAATAACTTAATGAAACTCTATAATAAAATCATTCAAAAAAACACTTTAATGTTTATTATATATGAAGAAAACTATTTTGAATAATGGTGAGATTTAGGACTCAAATTCCAAATCTTTAACTTCTAGAAGATATTCAAACTCTTCAACTCTAAAATATTAAATTTTATGATGTTAAAAACATTATTTTTTCATTTAGAACTCCTTAATTTTATATAATCATTATAGAAAAACCTTTCATCAATAAGTTTTTTCATTTTCCTCCACCACGAACTCCTCAAATGGTTTATAAACTACTAGTCTCCAACGGACCATAAGAGTTCCACCCTGTATGAGAAATGTAAAATCACAGACTCTAGAAACATGTAATGAATATTTATATTACATTATTGGTAAGGAATTATAGGGTTCCCAAAGTATCCAACATCATAGAATATTTAGAATTCTATAAACTTACATTCATTACATTTCAAACCTAAGATACAACATGAACATATTTTGAGACCTTTATTATCCATTCCATAATACCCCCAAAATTTTAACATAAATCACATATCAGTCTCCTGGGGGAAAAATAAGGCTGATATCATATGCTCATAAATGAGCAGTTTCAAATACCAACCAAGAGGCCATTAAATAGATTCCCGATACCTATTTTCCACATGGCCTCATGTGCGTCTCCCCATATTCCATAGGCTACTGACTAGTAGAGAGAGTAAGAAGGTGATATTGTAGGGAAATTATATCCTCTAGAACAATTCTTTATATAATATAATCTTAAATAAATACTGTTAGTTCAAGATAATAATAAAAAAATCAACATGGAAATTCAAATAACTCATCCATTCATGAACATGCTTGGACATAAATACAATGATGTCAACATATATAAGTTAATACATACAAAAATACTATACTAATCAGATAAATAAATATATAAAATACCCATCTAATGTAGGTAGTGTGAGTACTTACTCGACCACTATCTCCCATGTAAAATCATCGTTGAATAAAAATGTTTACTTCTAATAACTTTTCATCTTCATTTTTAATATCACAATACACATTCTTAAATACCATATTTTACCAACATTGAGTTTCTATATTTCTATAATGTCTTTATGGAAAAAAAATATTTTTACAAGATGTATTAAACTTTTTGAATCGTATTATTTTTATAATTGTAAGACCTTTATTCATTAGACTGTAAGAAAAACATGCTGAAATATTTGGAAAAAACATAAATTCCAATTCATTTGAATATAATAAATATAATTTATGAATGGTCAAGAAAATGACCATTTAAATATTATACATGTTTAAAAAATCTTTTTATAATAATGAACTCATTAATAAAGGGAGTGTACAAATTCACAATAATTTTTCTAAAATTTTAATTTTACTAAACTCTTTGGTTTTCTAAAATATATAGTTTTATAATTTTTAATGAAAATTTTTTAATAAAATATTTGAAAAAGTTTTTTTCGAATTTTTTTTATAAAAAATTTATTTTTAAAAACAAGTAGAAAATGTTACTAACAAACTTTCCAACTGAAATATTATAATTTTACCCTTAGATGTAACACCCCTTGATTCCACGGTATATTTCTCTTTGAATAATGTAATAGTTTGCGTTGTACACCACTTCAAGTTCTAACACACCATGACCAATCAAACTAGTCGTTATGAATAGTAATACCCACCTTTTGAAAATTTATAAATTTTAGTTTTCAAAATGGACTTCGTTATTGAATTCAGAATATCAAGATAATCTTCGGGTTAATTTTTGTTATTTTTCTAAAAACATTCAATTTTTGATGACGAGTGAAAACACTATGTTATTGTTTAAAACCATGTTTTTATTTAAATAATTATTTATTTTATTTAAATATAATTTATGTCAAAATAGATACATAATACATATATAAGTTCAATGTAATTCATTGTATTCATTTTATAAAATGTTTAACTATATGAAATTTTATTGAACATTTTACCCTCTTTTACCCAACTATTTGGCGCCTTTGCAAATTTGCATAAAACACAATTTTAACGATTCTATGAATTGAATTTCAAAAATATAAGAGAAATATTTTACATCAGTATGTACAATTTTGTTCAATAATATGAAAATATTTTTTGGTAAAAAGTAATGTTTGACTTTAATTTACTACGGTTAAAAGAAAATAGGGAAATTAAAGGTAAAAATGATATAATAATTACCCTAAAACATGTCCTAATTATATAAGATAAGTGTATTTCGACCAAAATAAACCTTATAAATAAAATATTATCCTTTTGACCCACTTGTATTAGATTAGAACATTTATTGTTGTTTTATTTAAAGAAGAGTTAAACATGATAAATTCAAAGTTTAATAACTAAATAATTTTTAATATAGGGTTATACATAAGATAAATTTGACTATAAATATTAATTAGAAAGATTAAAATATTTCATACATAATGGTGTTTTATTTTTTTTATTTTTAGACTTTAACTAATTAAATTTATTTAGGACACAATGATGATGCAGTAATTACCATAAAAATGAATGATTAAAAGAATTGATATTATAAATATTAAAATTAAGGAAAATTGATCATTTTACTATATTTAAATAATACAATAGGTTAATATTACATGTTAGGGTTTATTAAATAAATTTATTTCGAAGTTACAATGTTGTTATGACTTTCACTATAATAAAAAAACTAAATAGTGTCAAAATTCACATAAATGACTTTTTAAAACACATACTATTTTATTAAATGATATATTGTACCTAAAAATATAGGTTCAGAAAAAGAACATAGATAAGGTTAAATATATAAATAATGAACCACTTGGGGTATTCTTGGTAGTTTATATTATCTTTTTTAACCATATAATATAAAAATAAAAAGAGACATGGTAAATGTCAAACTATTTAACTACGAGTTAAATGTAAATGATAAGGTTAATATGGTGAACTAAACATATCTAAAAGCTATTGGTAGAGAAGTTCTCTACCAACAACCACCATATCCTCTAAATAAATCCTTTTTAGACATTATAAACTGACAATGAATATATTATAAAATAATATTTCCAGCTTTCCCTAAGGTGCCCCTCACCTCTCTTATAAAAGGGAACATTACCTTCTCTAAAAATCACATATCCAAATCCATTTGGCTCGTCCAAAACCAGACCTAATATCCTAATAACTACATTCACTTTATCCTAGAGTCCTTACATTTATTATAAGTCCATACTATTGATCCCTTCTAATCAAATCAAAAGGAATCACCAGAAGAAGAGGTAATAATTTCATCACCTCATTCAAAGTTATCTTCTTCATCCAATTCTTCTTTCTTTGTTGTTTCTATTCCAAAATAATAAATACAGTTCTTATACATACTTTGTGTTTATTATAAATATGGTACAACCATATTCAATATTTTATCCATCCAATGAATGAAAAAGTCACCATATGTGGGTACGTACTTCTTACCGTCTCCACATCGTGGTGTAGTTTGTTATTCGAACACTTCATTATTGGGATGGGTATAATAATGAGTATAAATGATGTAAATAATAAATATATCCTTTTATGTATTCCTTATATATGACAAACTAACCTATTATATACTATTTCACCATCAATAGAATGATATTTTCGCTCGTATGTACGTACGACTTACTGTCACCACGAACGTGATGAGATTCATTCCCCATCGTAACCATTAAAGAATAATTTTCATTTTATGGTTAATAAAATGTTTAAGAACCTAATATCATTATGGATATGAATCAAATTCATCCTATCCATTACAAACATTACTAATGAGACAAAACATATAATGTAAAATGAATCAGTTCACACAAAAAACAATGATACCACTAAAATATTATTAACAACACAATATTAGAAGATCATATATGATATCATAGTTATGTATGTGGTTATTAAATAATTTAATAAAAATAATATAACAATTATACAGGAATTTAACATACCCTCGACCATGGAATGTGCAAGGTAAGGGTTAATTTTACAATCTCTTTATTATCCGATGTTGTTTTTACTTATGTATCTACTCGGACTTCTTTATCATCCACATCTGTGTTTCTTAAAAATTTATTTCAAAAAAATTTACTATTTACTAAACTATGGGTTAAATTCATTTATAATTTTTTTTTTAATTTTTATAAAATGGTTTGAAATGAATCTTTCCTTCATTTTCCAAACAAGGAACTTTATGAGTTTTCGAATAATTAAGATAAGAATGATTTTTAACTCATACAAAAGGTGCTTCTATTCTCCGATGTTATATCATCTTTGAATCTTACCTTAAAATCTTATAATAATTTTTCAAAGTAAATTTTTTCTTTTATAATTATGTTACTTTTAAATTATTTGAAAATAGAAAGATATATTTCCCTAAAATAGTTTTGATTTCATCTATATTAACATCCTTTAATGGATTTTATACTTGTTTGAAATTGATTAATTATGATAAAATCCTCCATATTTTATTGAATGATTTGTGATATGTTTGACTGTAGATATTTTATTTTTATACCATTAATGGTTTATGGTTAAAGTATTAACATTTTGAATACTAGTTTTATTATTATTTTTTATATTATATTTCATCCATTTTATATAAGGAATGAATTAGACATAGTAAGTGACATGTGGAGCCTGCTATAGCTCCTCAGTGAATCGGTAGGTCTCATGAGACAAACTATTAGCATGGAACAAGGCCTTGATAAAATCTTATTTTTAGTCTTGGCATGAGGCCTTGACTATGTGGTTATGATGTCCGGCATTATGCATTCCATCATTATAAAATTGACTATTGATATTGCATGTGATTATTCAAATAGTAAAATATCCATGTTAATAAGTAAATGGAATTATTTGACTTGTATTTTCAATATTATGATGAAGTTTATGTTTAAAAGGCTTTTTTTTAGTCATATACGTTGATTTAAATGTTTATGCTTATTTTTGAATGTTTCCACTATATTGTTATCTTTACTGAGTATCTAAGCTCACACCTTCTATGTTTTATTTTTTCCCATGATGTGAATAAGTATTTTATGGTTGACCTACATGGATAGGCGAAGAGATATAAGTGTGTTCGAAGGGGAAAAAGTTTTGTTTTTGTTTTTATTTAATGATGTAATGTAAAACTTAATTATGTATCTAGTACTTCCACGGATACTAAACTAATAATTCTTTAGAGACTTGATATCTTATGATCATTCCAATGTTATGTAATAATGCACTGACTCTCGGTAACAATGATTAGATCATTACAGTTTGAATTCGAGGAAGTTTAGAACAAACCTTGGAAGCTAGATTTAGAAAAACATTTATTTGAGCACATTACCCAAAGATAGACTTTGAGAATTTGTATTGAAGAACTTCCTAGAATTTTGGTAATGTAGAGATTTTGTGTATTTTTCAAGAAACACATCCCTGTTTGGATATGAAAAGGTAGATTCAACTTTGGTATAAATATACCCAGGAGTGAAAATTCCAATAAGGAGTTTCGGACTTGACCCAGGGTTTTCCGATACACGACAACGAGCCTTGCGGCACTCTTAGTTACGACACTCCAGGGGGACATGATTAGGATAATTCACATTTTCATTAAAAACTTTTATGAATGATTTATGAGTAAATACTTCCTCAAAGAAAACATATTTTTATAATTAGGGATTATATGCCTAAATTGTACAATATATGTTAGAAATTTTACTGTTTTGGATTTATGTATTGCAATTAATAAACTAATTTAGTGTATTCCATTATTTAGAAATGGTGCCTAGTTAAGGGAAAGGAAACCTTATCAAAACACGTACACCATGTAGGGATTTCTCATTTACTCCGGATAATTATAGTGGATCAGGTCATGAAACTAGGGCTGATTAACTTATAGACATATTGGAACTACTCACTCAACTTATGAATAATAACCTTACCTGTATGGAGCACCCTGATCTAAAAACATGGAGGATCAATGTTCGACCGATTGAGGAGGCAAAAACCACTAATATTCAGTGGGACTACAAATCCATTTGTAGTTGAGTAATGGATATCTTCCTTAGAGAAAATATTTCATGCTTTGGGGAGTAGTGAAAGAGAAAAAGATGTCAGGGTAGTTTATCACATCACATGAGATGAAGATCAATGGTGTTCATTGATTCAAAACACAAATGGCGATGAAGAAGTAACAAATATGTAAAGGAGGGAGTTTAAAGAGCATTTCTTAAAAAATTACATTCCTCGTGACCATCAAGCGGATATGGAAAAATAATTTTTGAGTCTGAGGAAAAAGGAGGATGAGAATGTCGCAATGTATGAGGATAACTTTAAAAGGTTATCAAGGCATAGAGAAAATTATATCTGTAATCCAACGAGTACGATTGATCGATTCTTGGATGGTTTAAAAACATTTCTATATCTAGAATTATTCTCAGAATCATTCTCATCGTACGAAGATATTAACTCATGTTCCATCGAGACAGAAAAGGAATTATCAAAGTCGTATGACTTTAAATCAAAGTAGGAGAAGAAGAGATCTACTAAACACTCTGGAAATGGAAATAAGGGGAAAATGGGAAAAGTGTAATTTATATCCCATAGTAAATAAGGGTAGAAACACCCTAGTACTTGCCTAAATGGAATGAGAGTTTGTTACAAGTGTGGTGAAAAGGGTCACCAATCTTGTGATTGCAAGGGAGAGAAATAGGTTTTCAATGGTGAATACTAAAATTATAGATAAATTGGGCATTATGAAAATGAATTCACTACGCGCCAAGGAAACTTACCTCAAAAAATGTCAAGTGACTAAGGACAAGCTAATGCGATCACTACTTCTAAGGTTGATGTTCTTAATAATGTGGTGGAAGGTAATTTAATGGTTTCATCAAATTTCGACAATGCATTATTTGATTCTGGATCATCACATTATTTCATATCATCCCAGTTTTCTATGAAATTTAGATATTTCCAATTTGATTTAACAAGGTAGTTGTCAATAAAAACTAGTAAGGAAAGTATCATTGCAACAATATTTTTTCAATCAGTTCCCATTTGGGCATATAAACATTCTTTATCTGCTTATCTCATCGTCATACCCATGATTAAATTTTATATAATCCTTAGTATGGATTGGATTTCTGACCACGATGCGAAAATTTATTTTAAGAAGAAGGTGGTTACAATTTTTGATGATGATGATAAAGAATACCTTATCATTAGAGAAGAAATTTCACTATCTGATTCTTATCTATATCCACCACCAGTAGCTCAACTAAATTCAATTATTATGGAGGAAGATAATGAAGTAACTATGGGGGAGGAAAATAATGTTCAAATAGAGGATGTACCTATTGTACAATAATATGTTGACGTGTTTCCATAGGATTTACATAGACATCCTCTAGAACGAGAAATTCAGTTTTCCATTGATTTAATTCCTAGTTAAAGGCCCAAATCGAAGACCCTTTTAGAATGGAAACATTTGAATTTGTGGGGCTAAAGAAACAATAAGACGAGTTGAGTAATAAAGATTTTATTCACCATAGTGTCTCTCCGTGGGGAGCCCCTATTCTTTTTGTTAAGAAGAATGATGAATCAATGAGGTTGTTCATTGACTACAGGGAGATGCTATAACAATAAAGAAAAAGTATCTCCTAACTTTCGTTGATGATTTATTTGATCAACTTCGTGGAGCTCAATATTTTTAATAAATTGACCTTTGATCTGGATATCATCATTTGTGTGTGAAGGAGGAAGACATTCCAAAGATAGTATTTCATACCAGGTATGGGCATTAAGAGTTTATAGTAATGCCTTTTAGACTGACTATTTCACTCTATACCTTCATGGATCTAACAAATAGAGTTTTCATGGAATATATTGATGAATTATTTGTAGTATTTATTAATTATATCTTGTTTTACTCTAAAATGTATGATGATCATGAAAATCACTTGCGCACTATTTTGAGAAATCTTAGAAGAAATGAATTATATGGGAAATTTAGAGAGTGTGAATTCTGGCATTAGGAGAATTCTATTCTTGGAAATATTGTCTCTAAGTAAGGAATCTATGTTGATCCTTTAAATACAAGGTCTATCCTAAAATTTCAATCACCTATGAGTATAACTAAGGTACAATGTTTTATTAGTTTAGAAGGTTACTATCGGCGCTTCATCCATAATTTTTCCCTATTGGATAACCCATTAACCAAGCTCACACGTAAAGGGGTTAAATTTGTTTTTACAAAATAGTGTGATGTATATTTATATGAACTAAAGAGTAGATTAATCAATGATCTAATATTGACTCTATAATCAGGGAATTATGGGTTTTTTATTTATAGGGATGCTTTAAGGAACAGACTTGGTTTTTTCATTATGCAGAATGATAGAGTTATTGCCAATGCATCATAATAGCAAAAAATTCATGAACAATACTATCCCACTCTCAATATTGTGTTAGAATCTGTAATCATTGCTCAGAAGATATGGAGACACTATCTATAAGGTGAAAAAATGTGAGATTTATACTGATCACAAGAGTTTGAAGTATATTTTATCACAAAAAGAACTCAACATGAGGCAAAGGTGACGGCTTGAACTACTCAAGGATTATGATTTCACAATACATTACCACCGAGGGATGGAAAATAATGTGGCTAATTCTTTGATCAGGAGGGATCATGGAGTTCTTAATAAGATGATAGTTGTAAGGGGTCTTATGTTCATGGATCTAGTAAAGATGGATATGGGAATAATCATGGAAGATGAAACATCTACACTTTTTCAAATGGTTTCAAATCCATATTTACTAGAAAGGATGTAAAGTCCTGTAAATATCAAGGAAATTTTTTTCTTAATTTTCTTTGGAATTTTACAAGAACGCAGTTTCAGACGACACCTGATTCCGAGGCCCGGTGTGCCAGGAATCATTTTCTAAAGTTTGTCTTGGGTACGTTCAGCGAACGAACGAGCGGGTTTTTCTATCTTTTGAACCGGTGCTTGAAATTAAATTCCGAGGGCACCGATGGAATCGCAGCGCCGGTACTTGCTTAGAAATTCCTCCTCCAGAGTTGCGTTTGCTCGGTTGTGGTTTATATTTTTTTGGGTTTTAAGTTATGAAATAAAATAAAGTTGTACGAAAATTTTAATTTTATTTCACTTAAAGCCGCTTAAAGACCACTTTAAGCTACTTAAGCTCCGTTGAAACGGATAGGGTGCAATCCAAAATATCCTCCCCACATGGTAGGATGTTTGTGAGGTGGGGCTCGCACGACCCCCCCCCCCCCCCCGTTTCTTTTCTGCTAAGTAACGCACCCGTGAAAACCCCTATAAAATGAAAGTCAACTAGGGGTTTTTTTTAAACAATAAAACGCTCTTATTAAATTGGGTGGTTTATTCGTTGAAATTAATTCTATTAATTAATGGGTCATTACTTAGTTTGTTTTACGTTTGTTGGCATGTAATAAAATCAGACCAACACTTTTTCTTTTGAGTGTTTTTCATTGAGAGGATTTTGTCAGAACTAAAATCCTTCATCCTCCTACGCGAAGAACGTGAAAAACGTGAAGAACGCGAAGAATGTCGACCTCCGACGAAGAATTCCAAACCCGCAGAGATCGACGATGGGACGCCGTTTACCATGACGCCGACGATTCTTCCTCCGCGACGCTTCTTCTACGACGATCCAACCCCGCGACGACCTTCGATCGACAACGAAAAGATCGTCGACGGGACGCCCTTCAGCGACAACGCGATGCCCTTCCACGACGAGATGATCCTCTTGTTCTACAACAGTCGATTCCGCGAAGAACTCTCATCTGACGATATCTACGAGGTAGGGTTTTTATTTATGTATAATTTAATTCCCTTGTTTCTTTCGTTCAAAAAGAAAACAAAGAACGTGGATCAACTAGTTGTCATGTTGATCCACGAATGTTTTAATTGCGGGTTGGGAAATTTTGGTATGTTTCAATTTTATTTGAGGAATCATGGAATGGTTTGATTCAATTTTATTTAAATAAAATTGATTATTCATTCTTCGTAAAACCCTGTCTAATCTTGAATATTTGCTAACGCCTAACGTGGAGGGCTCGGGCCGAACAAACACGGCCCGACAACCCTCCGCAGATTTTTGTTGGTGCGCGTATTGACGGAGAAGGTGGAACGGGACCGCAACAGTGATTTGAGGCCTTGGCAGTAAAGTGCGGGACCCGAGATGAACAACGGCGCAAACAGATTTGAAAACGGAACACTAGAGCAACTCTGGTGGCCCACAGAGACCACCGGTGGCGCGGGTTGCGGGTGCGACGGCGCCCCGGCGCGCCGCCGGACAAAGTCGCCGCAGCGCCAGCGGACCCGCGGCCGCGCGGGTCCGGTGCACACGGGACGCAGCAAATCCACGTCCGCTGTTCAGGGCGGCCCCCCGCGGGGGCCGCGGTGTTGTCACGCAGGGGCAGCGCACCCCCTCGCATCGCTTGGCCGCTCGGCCGAGCCGAGCCGGGCCGGCGGGCCGGGCCCCGCCGCGCCCTGGCCAGGCTGGACCAGGTCCAGCCGGGTCGGACCCGGGTCGTGTCGACCCGGTTCAGGCCGACCCAGGGGGGGTCGGGCCGGGTCGGTCCGGGCCCAGACCCCCCATTTTCGGACTGGTTTCGGTCTTTTTCCCATATCTTGGGCTACAGACCTCTGATTGACGCGCCGTTAGCGGCAACGCGATCCTTGGATCCAGACGATCGTTTCAGTATATTACACTCAAGGTTTCGGAGAACTTTGGTTTCGGCCGGGTTGGTTCGTACACAAAACCAATCGGGCCCTCGGAGCGGAAACACTCATATCTTGAGCTCCGGACGTCCGATTGACGTTCCGTCGACTTTGATAGATTCCTATAAGTGAGACGGATCTTTTGGCTTACTCCTCCAGAGGTTTGGATGCAGGTGTAGTACGGTCAGGTTGGTTTTCTCACGAAACCAACCGGGCCCCTGGAACGAAAAAGCCAATAACTCACAGACCAAGTGTCCGATTGACGCGCCGTTTGTCTCGTTGATTTCCTCTTGATGAGACGAAACTTCTGGAATGCTTCGCCTGAGTTTTGGATGCAGTTGGAGAATGGTCGTGTTGGATCGTACCGAAATCTAACCAGTCCCCTGGAAAGGAAAAGCTGATATCTTTCAGATCGGACGTCCGTTTGACGAACCGTCGTCAACTTTGGTGATCTTTTGTGAAACGGTCCCTATGAGTATACCTTATGATAGTTCGGGGTACAGTTGAGGTATGGCCGGGTTGGTTCGCGCATGAAACCAAACGGGCCCCTGGGACGAAGAGGCTAATTACTCACAGACCGGGCGTCCAATTGACGTGTCGTCTGTTGCGTTGAGACCCCTATGATGAGGTGGTCCTTTGAGATACTTATTCGTGGGACTTTATGATACTTTGAGTTTTTACCGGTAGCTCGTGGAGCGGACCCTCCAGGAGGCGAGCATTCGAAGTACGAAGACCGTGTGGATGGCTGAGACCTGACGACTGCTTGACCGACTCGACTTGGAGTGAGTCGACTAGCCCAGTGGACGGAGCGCCCGGTATTTGGCGGCAGACCCACGACGGACGGAGTGCCTGGTAGTTGGCAGCAGACCCGCGGTACTCAACTGGAGGAGTACCTCTATAGGATATTATGGGGAGTGCCTATTATTTGGCGGCAGACCCACAACGGACGGAGCACCCGATATTTGGCAGCAGACCCGCAATACTCAACAGGAGGAGTACCACAGCAGTCTTAGGTTAGTGAGCAGTACCTCGGAGTCGTGATAGGACCACATTACACACTAGAGACGGGGATCTTCAGCAGTTACGGTTTCGATAATGAAAATCCTGGTTTGAGTTGAGTCTTTAATCCTTCTGTTTCCTCATGATTGACATGGGTTAATTGATAACTTAGGTATATGTATGGGCATATACCTAAGTAGAGGTTATCTGTTGAGATATTCTTTGTGGTTATCCTTGTTGGTTTTAGTGAGACCTTGAGGGTCTCAGGGTCCGTACTAAGTATCGTTATACTCTCCCCTGCACGGGTTATGCCCGCACCTCATTGTGTTGGTTGCAGACGACGAGAGGTGCTGACGGAGGCCGAGTGTTTAAGGACAGGACGGTACCCGGAGGTCGACTTCATGACGCGTCAGTATCTGGAGGTGGAATTCATGGTGAGACGACACTCGGAGGAGGTCGACGGGCGATAGCGTTGTGGAGGCTATATGTACCTACCCTTCAGGTAGGATCTGTGGTGGACAATCCAGGAGCTGCGCCATCTGTACCTACCCTTGAGGTAGAATCCGAGGAGGATGACCCAGGAGCTGCTTCTGTTCTTCTATCTGTTGTCTTTTTCTGTTGTACTTGTTCAGGTGTACTTTTACTTCCATTTGGGTTTGTATTCTGGCCCATTTACTTTTCAGCACTTTCTTTTGCACTTAGTGTTTTATTTCCGCTTGTACTATGTGGTGTTTTGTTTACTTTTATAAAGGCAATGCCTTCCCAGTTATCCCGATTTACGCCTTTGGTGTTAGTCGCCAGCCCCTGGCCTATGGAAGGCGGGCTTGGTTTATTCACGGCATGGGCCCCGAGGATGGGTCGTGAAAAATTTGTTGAGATCTTCTTTGTGGTTATCCTTGTTGGTTTTAGTGAGACCTTGAGGGTCTCGGGGTCCCTACTGAGTATCGTTATACTCACCCCTCCACGGGCTATGGCCGCACCTCGTTGTGTTGGTTGCAGATGATGAGCGGTGCTGACAGAGGCCGAGTGTTCGAGGACTGGATGGTACCCGGAGGTGGACTACATGACGCGTCAGTATCTGGAGGTGGACTTCATGGTGAGACGACACTCGGAGGAGGTTGACGGGCGATAGCGTTGTGGAGGCTATCTGTACCTACCCTTCAGGTAGGATCCGTGGTGGACGATCCAGGAGCTGCGCCATCTGTACCTACCCTTGAGGTAGGATCCGAGGAGGATGACCCAGGAGCCGCTTCCGTTCTTCCAGCTATTGTCTTTTTCTGTTGTACTTGTTCAGTTTTACTTGTACTTCCTTTTGGGTTTGTATTCTGGCCCATTTACTTTTCAGCACTTTCTTTTGCACTTAGTGTTTTACTTCCGCTTGTACTATGTGGTGTTTTGTTTACTTTTATAAAGTCAATGCCTTCCCAGTTATCAGGATTTATGCCTTTGGTGCTAGTCGCCAGCCCCTGGCCTATGGAAGGCGGGCTTGGGGTAGTCACGACACGGGCCCCGAGTACGGGTCGTGAAAAATTGGTATCAGAGGATTCGGCTCTACCGGAGAACATATAACTCTGATATTTTATTTCTGTGAAGCAATAGTGTTAAGAGTACCAAGTGTGGTTTTCAGTTCAGGGAGTCCAGTATTGGTGCGGGCGGCCGAAGTATCCATACACCAGGACCCTGACAACTGATTTCCTACATTGTGCATGAAAACACTGATTGCGTGTGTGTTTCCAGAAGTTTTTAAATATCAGCTCAAACTGGGTCAGCTCACCAGGTATAAGTCATTTGACCATGCCATGTTTGTTTCTTTTAGGATGCCTCCCCATGGAAGACCAGCTAGAGCCCCGAGAGTGGTACGTACTGACAGCCCGTCAAGCGACGAGGCCTCAATATAGGGACCTATCCTAGTTAAGGCACCAGCGGTACTACTACCCATTGGGCCACCGATGCCACTAGCCCCAGCAGCAGAGGATGCACGTCGGTTGAGCACACTTCACGAGTTCTAACGCCAGAGGCCACCCAGGTTCCAGGGGGGAAGGACCCACAGGCGGCTGAGGATTGGCTGGAGGCTGTGGTGAGAGTCTTCAAGCTAGTGGGGATGCCAGTAGACTTCATGGTAATCCTTGCTGCCAGCCTTCTTCAGGAAGCAGCAGGCAGATGGTGGAGCCTGATGCTCCAGAAACATGATGAGGCGACACTTCTATGGGCAGACTTCGAGATCCTATTCCGGGCAGTTTGTACCAGCCACCCTTTGAGCAGTGCGTATACAGGAGCTACATCATCTGCGGCAGGGCAGCATGACAGTGGCACAGTATTCAGCGAGGTTCACAGACCTCTCGCGCTACTCTATAAACATGGTACGAGACCCATTCTTCAGGGCCCGAACCTTCGAGCAGGGGCTGAGGTGAGAGATTAGAGCTTCTGTTATACCTCTCATCTTTCCTATGAAAACAGGGGTGTTGGATTGATCCCTCTTAGTGGAGAGTTTCTTTGCTGGGCAGTCTCCAGCAGCAGGAACCACCATTAGGTAGCATGCGGCAGAGTCTTCTATAGCAGGTAGTAGACAGATGACGCAGAGGTCCAATAGGACCAGACCTACCGGCGGCCGACTGCACGACTCAGGCTCAGTTGTGCGGGGGAACCGGGGCGGAGTCAGAGCCAGTCATGCCGAGAGTGGGCAGTGTTACTCCTGTGGCGGGATTGGTCACATGGCATTTGACTGTCTGACCCGCCATGCAGATGACCAACAGTTAAATGAAGAACCTCCCAGGTAGAGGCAGAGGTTCGATCATGGAGGACGGCAAGGAGCAGGCGGCCATGGAAGAGGAGCTGGCCAAGCAGCAGGTGGTGGACGATGCTTCGAGGTGTTGCCACCACCACCACCAGGAGGTCCACCCCGACCGCATGGAGTTGGTGGACATGGGAGAGCTCAGCTTCATGCAGTTGAGGCCTTCGATCATGGAGCTCTGGGAGTAGGTGGACAGGAGCGGAACTAGTGGTTACATCTTTTGTACTTCTAGTTCCTTGTTGCTGTTGTGTAGTGTCTTTGAATTATGAGCTGGAATAATAAAAGACTCATACCTTTGTGATGTTTTACTTCCTGTCCTCTTTTGTGTTATTACTATGATGTTCCGGTTTAGACTATTGACTTGACCCTCACTTGTGAGATACCTACTGGAGGAGACCCAGTTACCACACACTAATGCCGACAGTGTGACTCAACCCTTGGAGGCGAGAGTAACGGTTGGATCTCTTGGTAGTAGCGTCGAGGCCTTACGACGTCATCCATGGTATGGAATAGTATCATCCATGTCGGGATTGACTGTATTAGGAAAAGCAAGTGGTTCATCCATGGGATGAGACCATATTTCTCTTATCGGCAAATAAGAAATCTTAGCAGCTCTTGTGGGATCGGAGATGGTCCAGGCCACGACAGAGTAGGTCCAGGTCATCCAGGAGGCGGAGGCCACTGGAGTTTGAGGATGGCGACCATGTTTCCCAACGGGTCATACCTCGACATGAGTTACGGAGTTTTGGCCGAGGCAGCGAGTTGTCTCCATGCTTCATTAGACCCTTCCAGGTCCTTAGCAGGATTTGCGAGGTGGCTTATCGCCTGGCTCTACCACCTCAGTTGCGACGGGTGCACGAAGACTTCCACGTATCTCAGCTGAGGGGATACGTGCATGACCCGACACAAATATTTGACCATGGGGGGATGGTCTTTGATGTTGGGGAAACTTTTGAGGAGGTCCCAGTGGAGATCGAGGATCGATAGGAGAAGGTCCTACGTGGACAATCGATTCCTCTAGTGCGCTTTAGATGGAAGCTCGGGAAACTCCAGGGGAGGACTTGGGAGAAGGAGGCTCAGATGTGTGCTCATTACTGCATTTGTATCCCTAAGTTTGTGGTGAAGCTTTACGGGGAAGTAAATCCATGTGGTGAGAGTAATGTAAAGACCCGTAAATTTCAAGGAAATGTTTTTGTTAATTTTCTGGAAATTTTACAAGAACGCAGTTTCATACGACACCTGATTCTGAGGCCCGGTGTGCCTGGAATCATTTTCCGAAGGTTGGCTCGGGTACGTTCAGTGAATGAACGAGTGGGTTTTTCTATCTTTTGAACCAGTGCTCAGAATTAAATTCTGAGGGCACCGATGGAATCGCAGCGCCGGTACTTTCTCAGAAACACCTTCTCCGGAGTTGCGTTTGCTCGGTTGTAGTTTTTATTTTTTTGGGTTTTATGTTATGAAATAAAATAAAGTTGTACGACAATTTTATTTTTTTCACTTAAAGCCGCTTAAAGACCACTTTAAGCTTCTTAAGCTCAGTTTAATCGGATAGGGTGCAATCCAAAATATCCTACCCACTTGGTAGGATGTTTGTGAGGTGGGGCCCACACGAGCCCCCTCATTTCTTTTCTGCTAAGTAACGCACCCGCGAAAACCCCTATTAAATGAAAGTCAACAAGGGAATTTTTTTAAACAATAAAACACTCCTATTAAATTGGGCGGATTTATTCATTGAAATTAATTCTATGAATTAATGGGTCATTACTTAGTTTGTTTTACGTTTGTTAGAATGTAATAAAATAAGACCAACACTTTTTATTTTGAGTGTTTTTCATTGAGAGGATTTTGTCAGAACTAAAATCCTTCATCCTCTTACGCGAAGAACGTGAAGAACGTGAAGAACGTGAAGAACGCGAAGAACACCGGCCTCTGACGAAGAATGCCAAACCCGTGGAGATTGACGACGCGATGCCGTGTACCACGACTCCGACGATTCTCCCTCTGCGACGCTTCTTCCGCGACAATCCAACCCCGCGACGACCTTCGATCGACAATGACAAGATCATCGACGCGACACCCATCCGCGATGACACGACGCCCTTCCGCGACGCGACGATCCTCTTGTTCCGCGACGTTCGATTCCGCGAAGAACTCTCATCCGACGACAGCTACGAGGTAGGTTTTTTATTTATGTATAATTTAATTCCCTTGTTTCTTTCGTTCAAAAAGAAAACAAAGAACGTGGATCAACTTGTTGCCATGTTGATCCACAAATGTTTTAATTGCGGGTTGGGGAATTTTGGTATGTTTCAATTTTATTTGAGGAATTGTGGAATGGTTTGATTCAATTTTATTTAAATAAAATTGATTATTCGTTCTTCGTAAAACCCTGTCTAGTCTTGAATATTTGCTAACGCCTAACGCGGAGGGCGTGGGCCGAACAAACACGGCCCGACAACGCTCCGCAGATTGTTGTTGGTGCACGGATTGATAGAGAAGGTGGAACGGGACCGCAACAGTGATTTGAGGCCTTGGCAGAAAAGTACGGGACCCGAGATGAACACCAGCGCAGACGGATTTGAAAACGGACCACCGGGGCAACTCTGGTGGCCCGTGGATACCTCCGGTGCCGCGGGTGGCCAGTGCGGCGGCGGCCCGGCGCGCCACCGGACAGAGCCACCGCTACTGAAGCCGCGGCGGCGGCGGCGCCAGCGGAACCGCGGCCACGTGGGTCCGGCGCACACGGGATGCGGCAAAGCCGCGTCCACTGTTCAGGGTGGCCCCCCGCGGGGGCCGCGGTGTTGTCACGCGGGGGTAGCGCACCCCCCGCGTCGCTCGGCCGCTCGGCCGAGCCGAGCCGGGCCGGCCGGCCAGGCCGTGTCGCGCCCTTCTGGGCCAGACCGGGTCTAGCCGGGTCGGACCCGGGTCGGGTCGACCCGGTTCGGGCCGACCCAGGGGGGTCGGGCCGGGTCGATCTGGGCCCAGACCCCCCGTTTTCGGACAATTTTTGGTCATTTGCCCATATCTTGGGCTACAGACCTCCGATTGATGCTCCGTCAATGGAAACACGATCCTTGGATCGAGACGGTCGTTTCAGTATATTACACTCAAGGTTTCGGAGAACATTGGTTTCGGCCGGGTTGGTTTGTACACAAAACCAACCGGGCCCTCGGAGCGGAAACGCTCATATCTTGAGCTCCGAACGTCCGATTGACGTGCCGTCGACTTTGATAGATTTCGCTAAGTGAGGTGGATCTTTTGGCTTACTCCACCCGAGGTTTGGATGCAGGTGGAGTACGGTCGGGTTGGTTCGCTCACAAAACCAACCGGGCCCCCGGAACGAAAAAGCCAATAACTCACAGACCAGGTGTCCGATTGACGCGCCGTTTGTCTCGTTGATTTCCTCTTGATGAGACGACACTTCTGGCATGCTTCGCCTGAGTTTTGGATGCAGTTGGAGAATGGTCGTGTTGGATCGTACCAAAATCTTACAAGGCCCCTGGAAAGAAAAAGCTGATATCTTTCAGACTGGACGTCCGTTTGACGAACCATCTGCGGCATTGGTGATCTTTGGTGAAACGGTTTCTATGAGTATACCTTATGAAAGTTCGGGGGTACAGTTGAGATATGGCTGGGTTGGTTCGCGTATGAAACCAAACGGGCCCCTGGGACGAAAAGGCTAATAACTCACAGACCGGGCGTCCGATTGACGTGTAGTCTATTGCGTTGAGACCTCTATGATGAGGCGGTCCTTTGAGATACTTCTTCGTGGGACTTTGTGATACTTGAAGTTTTGACCGGTAGCTCGTGGAGTGGACCCTCCCGAAGGCGAGCATTCGAAGTACGAAGAAAGTGTGGACGACTGAGACCTGACGACTACTTGACCGACTCGACTTGGAGTGAGTCGAATAGCCCAGTGGACGAAGCGCCCGGTATTTGGCGGCAGACTCACGGAGGATGGAGTGCCTGGTAGATGGCAGCAGACCCGCGGTACTCAATTGGAGGAGTACCTCTGTAGGCTATTATAGGGAGAGCCTGGTATTTGGCGGCAGACCCACAGCGGATGGAGTGCCCGGTATTTGGCAGCAGACCCGCAGTACTCGACTGGAGGAGTACCTCAGTAGTATTAGGTTAGTGAGCAGTATCTCGGAGTCCTGAAAGGACCACTGTACACTCTAGAGACGGGGCTCTTCAGCAGTTACAGTTTCGATAATGAAAATCTGGGTTTGAGCTGAGTCTTTAATCCTTGTGTTTCCTCATGATTGATATGGGTTACTTGATAACATAGGTATATGTATAGGCATATACCTAAGTAGAGGTTAACTGTTGAGATCTTATTTGTGGTTATCCTTGTTGGTTTTAGTGAGACCTTGAGAGTCTCGGGGTCCCTACTGAGTATCGTTATACTCACCCCTGCACGGTCTATGCCCGCACCTCGTTGTGTTGGTTGCAGACGACGAGCGGTGCTGACGGAGGCCGAGTGTTCGAGGACTGGACGGTACCCGGAGGTGGACTACATGACGCGTCAGTATCTGGAGGTGGACTTCATGGTGAGACAACACTCGGAGGAGGTTGACAGGCGATAGCGTTGTGGAGGCTATCTGTACCTACCCTTCAGGTAGGATCCGTGGTGGACGATCTAGGAGCTGCGCCATCTGTACCTACCCTTCAGGTAGGATCCGAGGAGGACAACCCATGAGCCGCTTCCGTTATTCCAACTGTTGTCTTTTTCTGTTGTACTTGTTCAGTTGTACTTGTACTTCCTTTTGGGTTTGTATTCTGGCCCATTTACTTTTCAGCACTTTCTTTTTCACTTAGTGTTTTACTTCCACTTGTACTATGTGGTTTTTTGTTTACTTTTATAAAGGCAATGCCTTCCCAGTTATCGGGATTTACGCCTTTGGTGCTAGTCACCAGCCCCTGGCCTATAGAAGGCGAGCTTGGGGTAGTCACGGCACGGGCCCCGAGGACGGGTCGTGATAAAGGATAAAAAATTCCCTAACAGATGATGTGGATTTTTAAAAGAAAATTAAAGATTTGAATGATGGGAGATTGATCGAAATTGTATATGAAGATGGGATTTGGAAATTTGGGAAAAGGATTTGTGTTCCCGATATACCTTATCTAAAAAGGGAATTTTTTTTTGATGCTCATAGCTCCAATTTCTCTATACGCCATGGTAGAACTATGATGTACAAGGATCCGAAGGAACATTTTTGATGGGACAACATGAATATAGATATTTCTCTTTATGTGTCAATATATATGTTTTCTGAACTAGTAAAGGCTGGAAGACAACATCCTAGAAGATTCATTCAACCTCTTCTCATACCAGAGTGGAAATGGGATGATATTATGATAGACTTTGTCATGGGGATACAAAAGACTCCAGGAAGGAATGATGCAATATGGGACATTATTGATCGTCTTAATAATTCAGCACATTTTATTACTATAAGAGAAGATTTACCACATGAACGTTAAGAATGACTATATATTAATGATGTCGTAAGACTTCATGGAGCACCACTATCAATTGTTTCTGATCATAATCCCCATTTCACATCAAGATTCTAGAAAAGTCTTCAAAAATCCTGGGATACTGAACTTCGTTTGAGAACTGCCTAACACCCTCAAATTGATGGATAATCATAATGGACTATTCAAACCATAGAAGTCTTGTAGAGATCCTTATCACCTAACATTCAAGAAATGTAGGATCAATATTTACGTATGGAATAATTTCCCTATAATAATGGATTTAATTCACGTAATATAATGGCACCATATGAAGAGTTATATGGAAAGAGATGTCGTACACCAACTAGTTTGGATGATGTTTGTGAAAGAAAACATGTATGCCAAGAACTTGTTGAGGAAACAATTGAAAAGGTGAAGATCATTCAAGCCCATATCAATGTAGCTCAACGTATGAAAAAGAGCTATGCCAATAACCGAAGGATGGATTTGTGGTTTTAGGTATGAGATCATGTTTTCCGGAAGGTATCTCCATGGAAGAGAGTTATACAATTCGGTAAGAAGGATAAATTAAGTCTCAGGTTCATCAGACCTTTCAAAATTCTAGAACAAATTGGGGTTGTAGCTTACCATTGGGAAATTATTCCAAGCCTATCCAAAGTTCATGATGTGTTTCATGTATCATTGTTAAAAGAACAGACCTGAACCAATGGATGTACTCACGTATTAAGAAATAGAACTAGAACCCGATCTGTCTTATTGTGAAGAGCCTTCCATGATTCTGGATACCGAGAACATGTGTTGAGAAACCGGATCACTCTTCTGGTAAAGGTTCTTTGGAGAAATCATAATATGGAAGAGGCAATGTGGGAACCCGAATAATTTATGATGAAGAACCACCCAAATCTTTTCTTGTAGTAAAATTATAGAAATTTTGGGGATGAAAATATTTGAATGAAGGGAGAATGTAACACCCCAAGCTTCCATGGTATATCTCTGTTTGAATAATGCAATAGCTTGCATTATACGCCACTTCGAATTCTAACACAATATTCCCAACCAAACTAGCCATTATGAATAGTAATACCCACTTTTTGAAATTTTATAAATATTATTTTTCAAAATGGACTTCATTTTGGGATTCATAATATCAAAATTATCTAATGGTGATTTTTTGGTATTTTTTCTGAAAACATTCAATTTTTAATGAATAGTGAAAAACAATGTGTTATTGTTTCAAACTAATTTTATATTTAAATAATTATTTATTTTATTTCAATTTATTCTAAGTCAAAATAGATACATAATACCTATATACTTTCAATGTAATTAATTGGAATCATTTTACAATAAGTATAGATATATAATCTTTTATTGAACATTTTACCATCTTTTACCCACCTTCTAGGCGCATTTGCAAATTTAAATAAAACTTAATTTTTCCTCTTCTATGAATTGAATTTCAAAAATCCGAGTGACACGGTTGACATCAGTAAATAAAATTTTGTTCAATTAGATGAAAATAATATTTGGTAAATAGTAACTTTTGACTTTTATTTACCACGGATAAAAGATAATAGGGTAATTAAATGTAAAAAATGATATTATAATCACTCTAAAACATGTACTTATTCTATTGGATAAGTGTATTTCGACTAAAATAAACCTTACTACTAGAGTATGATCCTTTTGACCCACTTGATTTATATTATACCATTTATTATTATTTTATTAAAAGAAGAGTTAAAAGTAATAAATTCAATGTTTAAAAACTAAACAATTTTTGATATAGGGATATACATAAGATAAATTAGACTATAAATATTCATTATCAATCTTAAAATATTTCCTACATAGTGGTATTTTATTTAAAAATTTTATAAATTAAATAATTTAATTAATTTATGACACAATCATGATGTAGTAATTACCTTATTAATGAATGATTAAAATAATTGATATTATAAATAATAAAATAAATGTAAATAGAGACTTTTAATGTATTCCATGAATATTATAAGTTAATATGACATGTTAGGGTTTATTAAATTTATTTTAAGTGATAAAATTGTTATGACTTTCACAAAAATACTAAATAGTTTCCAAATTAACATAAATGAGTTTTAAAAACAATACAATTCTATTAAATGATATAATACACATAAAAATCAATGTTTGGAAAAAGGAAATAGATAAGGTTAAATATTTCAATAATGAACCACTTGGAGTTCTCTTGATAGTTTTTTTAAGTTTATTAATCATATAATATAAAAATACAAGGATACATGGTAAATGTCAAACAATTTAACTAAGGGATAAATCTAAAAGATAAGTTTAATATAGTAACCTAACCCTATCTAAAACCTATTTTTCGAAAAGTCGTAGACCCATCCATACCTTTTCCTCTAAATAAATCATTTTTTAACAATTATAAAAATAAAATAATTTTATTATAAAATAATATTTCAAGGTTTCCCTAAGGCGCCCCTCCACTCTTTTATAACAGGGAACATCCCCTTCTCTCAAAATCACACAGTCAAAGGAATTTGGTGCATCAAAATCCTACCCAAATATCCTCCCAACTACCCTCAATTCTTCCAAGTGGCCATCCTTTGATCATAAATCCAACCTATGGATCCCTTCTGATCAAATCAAAAGGAATCACCCGAAGAAGAGGTAATAATTTTGTCACCTAATTCAAGGTAATCTTCTTCTTCCACTTCCTCTTTTTTTCATTAAAAAATAATAAATACATTACCTCATACATAATGTGATGTTATTATAAATATGGTACAACCATATTCATTATTTTATCCATCCAATGAATGAAAATGTCACCATACGTGCATACGTACAGCTTACCGTCTCCACGTCGTGGAGTTGTCTTTTATTCAAACACTTCATTATTTGTATGGGTATAATAATTATTATAACTGATTTAAATAATAAATATAAGATGTTAAAAATTATGTATATATTATATACCATCCAATTACATAATATTTCACTATCAATAGAATTATAATCTCGTTTGTGTGTATGTACGGCTTTCCGTCTCCACAAACGCAAAGAGACTCATTCCCCATTATAACCATTCTAGAATAATTTTCGTTTTATGGTTAAAAATAATTTTTAAGAACATAATATCAATCTCGATATGAATAAAATACATCTTATCTATAAAAAACATTTTTTACGCAACAAAACATTTAAGAAATATGAATCTGTTAACACCTGAAACTATGATACCACTAAAATATTATTAACAAAGTAATATTAGAAGATCATATATGATATCATATTTATATATGCGGTTATTTTATAATTTAATAATTATTATTTAACTATTTTACAAGAGGATAATGTACCCTCGACCAAGGAAAGTTCAAGGTAAGGGTTAATTTTACAATCTCATTATTATCCGAGTTTTTTTACGTAAGTTTCTACTGGGAATTCGTTATCATCCACATTGGTGTTTCTTAAAAATGTATTTCCCAAAAAAATAATATTTACTAGACTATGGGTAATATTCATTTACACCATTTTATGAATTTCTATAAAATGGTTTGAAAGGAATATTTCTATAATTTTCCAAATAAGGTACTTTATGACCTTTTCAACAAATTAAGGCATGGATGTTGTTTTAACTTAGACGATGGGTGCATCTATTCTCCACCATTATAACATCTTCTAATATTACCTTATAATCTTATTAGAATATTTTTAAAATTAAAATTTTCTTTTATAATTATGTTACATTAAATTTATTTTAATATAGAATGAGATATTTATCTCAAATAGTTTTTATTTCATATATGTCAACATCCATTAATGGATTTTACACTTGTTTTAAGTTGATTTATTATGATATAATCTTCTATATAATATTGAATGTTTTATGATATGTTTGACTGTAGATGTGTTATTTTTATACCATTCATGGTTTATGGTTAAATTATTAACATTTCATATGATTTTTTTAATATGAATGTTTGTGTTATATTTCATACTTTATCATATGAGGAATGCATTGGACTTAGTATGTGACGGGTGGAGCCCGCTATATCTTCTCAATGCATCGGTTGGTCTCATGAGACAATATAGTGTATTGGAATAAGGCCTTGACAAAATCTTATTTTTAGTCTTCGCACGAGGCCTTGACTATGATTTTATGATGTCCAAAATTATGCATTCAGTCATTATGAAATTGGATACTGATATTGCATGTGATTATTTGACTAGTAGAATATCCACGTGAATAAGTAAATTGCATTATTTGATTTATATTTTCCATATTATGATGATGCTTATGTTCAAAAGGCTCTTGTTTTATTATTATACAGTTTCTTAAATGTTTATTCTTATTTATGAAAGTTTCCGATATATTGTTACCCTTAATGATCATCTAAGATCATCCCTTTCTATGTTTTTTTCATAGGATGTGAAGAGGTATTTTATGGTTAACCTGGATGGATAGGATAAGGGATATCAGTGTGTTCAATGGGGGAAAAATGTTATTGTTGTTTTAATTTCATGATGTATTGTAAAACGTATTTATGTATCTAGTACTTCCAAGGCTAGTAAACTAATCGGTATTTAGAGAATTGATCTCTTATGATCATTCCAATGTTATTTAATAATACAATGACTCTGGGTAACTAGGTTCAAGGAAATACCTGAGATGTAATTTCCAATTTTCACTATTAGCTATATTTTGTTAGATAATATTTTATTATGTTTATATTTTCTTCTCCCCAAAATTATTTATAATCATTAATGTTTTTGTATCCGAAAAATATTATTTCGATAATTTTGAAAGGATATAGAGAGTTAAAAATATATATTAAATTTTTATAACAAAATTATCAACCATTGGATCTAGAATGGGTTAATTTTTGAGTAATTGGAGCATCAATAGTTGAAGAGTTTCATCAATGATCCATATAAATAAGAGTGTGGTTTACTTCAACTCTTCTAATGGTAATCTTATGGTACGATATATCTCCATTCAGATTTTATTTCATATTTTTATTGAAACTTCATCCATTTAGAATCATCAGTTCATTTAAGAAAGACAGAAAATTTTAAATTTTGGTCAATAAATGTAAATTCTAATGGAAAGTATGATAGTGAAATGATGGTCCTATAAATTTTATTCTTTATTGAAGAATGTGATTATCTTCCCATGATGAGAATATATTTGTGTTAAAAAGTAATACTTTGATCTTCACTATCCAACTTTAATAATTATATTCTATTCATCATTTGTTTTTAAAGAAAAAGATGTTTCAAAATTCATAACATTTAGTTTTTATGATGATTTTTAAAAGCATAGTATTTAATAAGATGTAGATCTAGTTGAATTATCACTTTAATTTGAAGTTAAAATTGTTACCCAAAAGTTTCTAGATATGTTGTAATCCTTTGATAATTACAAGGATGAAAATTTTTTATTTTCTTCATATGAGAAAGTGAGGAAAGTGTATCATCTTTCTCTTGAATCAAGGGTGGTTTTTTTGTGGATGAAAAATTGTCTAATACCATGAACGTGGGTGGAGATACACTTAAATTACATGGTATATATGTTCATTATTATTTTTAGAACATGAAATGGTTTAATTTTTTAATGTTTGTTTTTCAATCTATAGAGTTCATAAAGAAAGGAAAAATAATGTTAAAGATTATTTTGTTTCAATGAATTATAAAAAGAATGTTGGTGAACTTTATTAATTTAAAAAAGATCAAGAATAAAGAAAAACTAATGATAGAAAATGTTTCAATTATCGATGAAGAAAAAAATAAATAGAATAAATATTGTGTATATTCCAAAATTAATGGACTTTTTGTAAAAAACAGAAAAATCTGCATATGATGTTGAATAAAAAATGTTAAAAAATATTAGGAAAAGTGGAAATTTGGATTATCTCCACCACATCTAAAAAATAAATCTAAAACAATATCAAATGAGGATTTCAAAGAACTTATGATGACCATGGAATAGAAGAATCTACGAGATCTACATTTATGTCTTGATAATAAAACATAGAAATAAAATGAAAAACATTAAAAAATCTTTGAGAAGTGGAAATGAATAAAAGGAAAAAACATCGTATTGATGATTCAAAGAATGTAAAAAGTTTTCTTTATGGAGTAAATAATTATCATTACCATGTTTAGATAACAACCCAAGTAGAAATACCTTCTTCAATTTCTCTATTATTAGTTGTTCAACCAATACCTCCTATATCTCTTCCTCAGTCCATTACTCTAGTAAGAAAAAAATTTGGATGTTTTGAATTTACTCTAATCACTGGGAAGGGAAATGGAAAATAAATATTAGAAGAAATTTATCTAATCGAAATAGATGAGAATTAAGATTAAGAAGTTACGAATAAGTCTGGGAAATGATCATTGATAATTGATTAATAACATGAAAAATATCTAGAAGAATATTTGGATCAAGAATAAGTATGTTATTCGAATTCCTCAAACACTTTATTATCTCAATCTTAGAAGGATACTAATTATGATGTCTTAGATAGTGAGGAAAATTATGAAGTAGAAAAAGAATATCAAATTTTAAAAACAAAGTTTTTGGGCAACCCTTTTTCTAATAAAAATATTGATGTTGCGGAAGATTTAAATAATGTAAAATATAAGAAAAGGGAGGAAAATTGTAAATCATAAAAACATGAGGATTAATATCATTCATTTGATTCAACTCATTCACTATCAAGTGATTATGGTTAATGGTTTGATATGATAATAACATACTTTAATAAATTCATTAAGAAACTTATAGAATATATTTATTATTTTATAGACATACACTTCTAAAAAATACCTATATACACATAGAAATATACCCATGTTTTATAGAAATAATGATTATAGATTCTATACCCAAAACAATATGCATGTTTTTAAAAAACTATTGTATAGGTTGATATATACCAAGAGTTTCATAAAAACCATTTGTATAAAACTTTAATTAGGAAGCTTCACTTGGGATCCTCCTCCCCCTCCTCATTCAATACATAGATGTATTATCCAACCAGTGTCTAGGATACCTTATAATACCTCTATCCCCTCCTTAGTTGACTTCGACACCCCCTCACCTCTTTGGGTGACATTACACCCATTGGACAAGTGTTT